>CM070763.1:8152500-9547500 GCA_036346245.1 Bonia amplexicaulis | reverse complement strand
ACACAATTTTGGGTAGTCATATATTCCACCAGGCTTTCACGAAGAGCATGGTTACCTTTTGTTAACTAAATAATGTCAAGGAACAAGTATGATTATGGTTAATTTTCGTGAAATATTGGAACGGTGGATTTGGTTCATTGCAATTTGATATTCTCACCTGCTCGTTTCGGCTTCAGTTTCTGACTTCTGACTTATTTTTCACTATTCATAAATTTCGACTTTTTCTGAACTTTTGGCTTTTTTGAACTTTTTTGCCGGTTCTTTTTTCCCATATTTGTTTGCGTTGTCCGTGATGAGTTAGCATATTTTTTCTATTTTAAAATTTTTTTAAATTTAATTATATTAAATAAACCACCTTCAGCTATAGTAAAACTTCAGCCGCTACAGTACAATTTCAGGCATAATTCATATCTTTTCAACCCAACCGAGTGGGGATTGTTGGATTAATTCTTCGTTGCAGTTCTAGTACGGTTTGAACTTTCAACAGCATCAGATCTTTAGCAAGCCCAATTAATCATTGTCTTCTAATAAATGTTGCCCTGCAAGTTCTTGTTAATGTGCAGTAGATGACTTGGCACGAAAGCAACTATTTGCATGTGAAGTTTAAAAGTGGGCGTCGTCCACATTGCTTTTCAAACATGTAGTACTACTGACAGCCAGTGTGTCATGCCAGATTGGTTTTCACGTACGGTGTCATCGCCAAAGGGAAAGATACAAGGGGAATAGGTTAACCTGGCGTCCGCTGCATGCTTGCTCTAGGCAGCACATGTAAACGCTTTAGAAATGTCAAATAGACAGCAAGTAGACCGTAGTACACTAGTACTGGTCATGTCTGATGTCTCCTAGCTAGTACTAGTACAGTACGGTTTGCCAAACACCAACAAGAGTCTATATTGAGAAGTTCTGAATATTTGTACGTTGAAACGACGTCCACCTGATGGACGCCAACACTTCTGTTTCCTAGCAAACGCAACGGCCATAGCAAGGCCTTGAACTGGATCATCGGCGCGCTTCGAATCGATTCATCAAACCAGCCACAATTCAGCCAACCACGGCGGTTGAAATATTCAAGTTATTCAATGGTGCATATATAAAAATTGCCATGTTTTACCAATAAACAAATACATCACGCTTATCCAGTACTAAATTAATTAACTGTGGAAAGAAGGAACACTCTGAACTCACACATTCAAACGTAAAATTGATGTAGGCACTCCCATGATAAGAGATGGCTTATCTCGGCACAATGTGAGTTTAACCCATATTATTCCATCACTTTGAATATAAACCAACCTTGTACTAACCCTAACACTAACCCTATCTCTACTCTCACCCCACCCCACCCCTTGTTGCAGCCATCGCCACCGCTCCCTACATGCCGCCTCCCACCGCCATCGACACCGACGAGGCCGCCAGCGAACTCCACCCCCCACCGCTTTCACCATCCATCGCAGCCTCGCCTCCTCCTCCCTACCTCCACCTCCCCTCTGCCTCCTTCCTCGTCTCTGGCGGTGGCACCGCTGGATGCGTCTCCACCTCCACCGCCTCTCTCCTTGGATCTCATCCTCGACCCATAAACCTCCTCCATCCCATGGCCGAGGTGGCGCCACTGCCGACTCGCCACACCTCCATGCTTCCACCGCCCCTCCCACCCTCTAAGCTTGGAGCTCCGATATACCAAAACCCTAATTGGTGATGTCAAGCTCTAACCCGACGACGGCGCCGGAAAGAAGAAGGCCGAGTTCGTCAGACCACAAATCTCCATGTCAATCCAAGGGTGAGGAAAATAGGCTAAAACTTAGAAATTTTTAGTTGCTTGTGCGTTAGCAAAGCCATTAATTTATAAGCCATTTTTAATTCGAAGAAAATCCCATATCATGCTTGTGAGAGTCTGGAGAATTCCCTTTACTGCAATATATAGTAGTCTCGTATTTTCGTTTACTCCTCGTTTGAGAATGCGGTGAGAATCGATTCTATGTTGCACGGCCATATTTTTGCCGTCATAGTACTCTCTTTGTTCTTTTTTACATATTGTCACTGTAGCGTGTCAAGTTTCTTTCTTTCGTAACTCGTAGATTGACTGTTCTGTGCGAAGAAAAATTCTTGCAAACCCGATTCTGGACATTTTGGGACAACGGCTGAAGACCTTTGCAGCCTCTAATTTAGTTTGCACGTAATCAAGCTTTTTCAACTTTAACCGTTACTATGTACAAAAATATTTATATTTTTCATGTAGAAAAGATATCACTATATTTATCATAAAAATACTTTCATATCAATATATTTTTAATAATTTTTACTAACAAATAAATAGAAAATAATAAGAGTCAAATGTGTGTATTCAAAATTGTATGACGTTCCAAACGATAAGAAAAAGGAATGGAGTTATTAAATTTGTTGCATGGAGTGGAACGGGACGAACGTGTTTGTGTGCATGCGTGCGAGCGTGTGAGAGATTTTTTCTCTGTCAGGGGTGGACCCAAAGAAGGGCAAGTGGGCCAGGCCCCACTTAAAATTCAGTTTTTAGTGAAGTAATCAAATGTCTTAGCATTTGGGCCGTCACTAAGCCTATCCGAGGCGCCCCAAATCCCCTAGGTCCTAGGCCTTATCTCGCGAGTCGCGACTACCGACGCCCGACAGCCCAAAACAACTAGCGAAGCGTCAAGCATGTCCAGCAGCATGTTCACCCAGACACTAAGACCTGTTTGGGACTGCTCTACTCCAGTTTTTTCAGCTTTGCTCCACCAACTCCACCATAGAGCAGCTCCACTGTGGAGTTCCTGGAGCAGGTGGTCCTGTTTGGCACGTATCTAGCTCCAGCTCCAGAAATGTGAGGTTTCCCTGAGAAAGGTCCAATATGCCCCTGAATGATGTTTGGTGTATGTTTTGATGTATGCGGAGCATATGTAATTGAATATTTTTTTTGCCAATTTAAATATGATGTAAAATATCATAATTGCATTTAATTTATTGGAGAAAACAAAAAAAACAAATATTTTGATCAAATAATTCCGTACTTTTGTCCCATAAATTACCACGTGCGGGCGGCCAAGATATTAAGCGGCCGGCGGGGCTCTGGCCGAGAGCGGCAGACGGGCAGCCACGGTCTGGGTGGACGGGCGGCGGCGGCGCCGCCGAGGAGGCCGCGACACCGACCCTTGGCGCCGGCGAGCTTCCTCGAGTCGCGGCGGTGAGAGGAGATTTGGGGCCGAAAAGAGGTCATCCGTTAGAGGATCATCGATCTATCACCTCCGTCCATCACCGTCGCAGAGCTCGCCGTCGCGCCGGAATCGATGGCGGCGCGAGCTAGGGTTGGGAAGGACGAACTCGCGGGAGCCGCTCGGTCGAGAGAATGTATGGTCGGACGAGAGGAGCGGCGCGGGAGGGGCGGAGGAGAGGAGCGCGCGGTGCGGGAGGGGGAGGAGAGGAGCGCGCGGTGCGGGGGGCGGAGGCGGAGGAGAGGCGGGCGCGGTGGGGCGGAGGAGAGAAGCGGGCGGGAGGGTGGAGGAGAGGAGGCACGGAGGGGGGAGGAGGAGGAGGCTGTGGCGGGCGGGGGCGGAGAGGAGGCGCGGGGAGGTGAAGAGGGCGGTGCGGGCGGAGAAGAGGAGGCGTTGCGGGCGTGGGGAGGAGAGGAGTCGCGGGTGGGTGGGGAGGAGAAAACAATCGAATCGGTATGTTTGTGTAATGGCGGTGGTGGGTATTACCCTTCAACTCCACGAGAAGATACAAAACGCGTTTCGAGTACCCCCGAGGAGCTCCAGAAAAAACGTGGAGTTGGCCCTCAACTCCACCTTTTTTTTTAGCGGAGTTTCTGGAGCTGAACCTGTTTGGCTGGGTAGTTTAGGAGCGGAGCTGCAAAAGTGGGAGCAGAGCAGTCCCAAACAGGCCCTTAGACCCAGTACAGTAGAGAGTAGAGTAGCTAGCCCACTCACACGGCCACATCGACATAGAAGGGCAGTAGGTGTCGTCACGCGGCGTGAGCTACACCGGTCACTGGAGCCGGTGCAACCCTGGCCTTCGAAGTCGACCCGGACTCCCCACCACCAGCTCACCAGGGACTTGTCGCTGCTCCGCGCCTCCGCCTCCCCGTGGGGGCTTTGTGCTAGACTGCTAGTGTTCGCCAATCGCCACCATGTCCATGGCACCAATCCATCGTGCTATTGGAGCCTATGAAAGACCCCAAATTTTCAAACCAAATTTTTTCCTGGATTTTTCCTGAATTTTTGGTGAATTTTTGAAAACTTTCCCAATTCGGAAATTTTCCCCGGAGTGCGCTTTCCTTTTTGGGCGCCGCCTTCCCTCTCGTTAGCGCCCTCCCTTTCCGCCTCCCTTCATGGCGCGCTCCCCTCCGCTTCCGCCTTCTCCCTCCTGGCGTCGCCCGCGCGCCTTCTCACGGGCGCCTTTGCCCTCCCGCTTTCTCCCTGCGTGCGTCTTGGCTGGCCCGAGCCGCACCGCCTTTGCTCCCCCCTCCGGACAGGCCTCGCACCCCCGCGCGCCCTGCGGTCCAAAGGAGGCAGCGCCCCGCTCCACGCGTCGCTCACTCCCCTTTGGCCCCACCGCCGTGCTTTTCCCCCTTCTCGCATGGACGCCCGGCGCCCATGCCGCCCCAGTTGTGGGTCTCGCAGTACCCGCCTTCTTGCCGCTCGGCTGCGGACGACGCCCACCGCGGAGGAGACGCCCAAGAACTCCCGTCCTCTGTTGACCCCCTTCGCGCGCCCGAGCCTTCTCCTCCACGCCTTCCCCTTCTCCCCGCACGGGTATAAAACCCCCTTTCGGCTCCTGCCTTCTCCTTTGCTTCCCGAGCTCCCCGACCACCTCCATTCTCTTCCTGTCACTCCTAGCAACCTTTCTGAGCAGCCGATCGAAGCCTCATCGCCTCCCTCGCCGTCGCCGCTCTCCCCTGCGCCGGCGACACCCGTGAGCTGCTCTTCCCCTCTCCTCCCTCATTTCTCGATTACTTTCGCCCAGAGGATCCTCATTAGCTCCTAATCACTGTGGCATCCTTGTCTGGCCAGGAGAGATCCCGAGGAACCCCGGCGTCGAAGCTCGCCGCCGGCCGAACCACCTCTCCGTGGCCGGCTCACCTCAAGCTCCCGCCTAACACCACCTCCGCCAACGTGAGCCCGAGACCCCCGAGGCGTGCACCGCCACCGATTTGGCCCTCTTGCCCGGTGACCTCCTCGCCATCAAGAGCCGAAGCACCCCTTCCCCCCCTCCTGCCTTCTCCGTTGGCTCTCCCGTTTCAAGCCCAAAAATGGGTTCTCCGTGGCAAACCCTACCCAAGATACCCTCGCTCGCCGTCGGCGAGCCCCCGGGCACCCAGATCGCCGTCGCCACCGTAGCTCTGCTCGGGGAAGCCGTGTAGCGGCTGGAGGAGGAAGAAGACCCCCTCCCCGCGACATGGCCCTTCCTCCTCCGTCCATCGCCCCTTCGCCCGTTGATCTCGGCCGCCCATCTTCGCCGTCTTGCCGCCCGCGTCCCCCTTCCACGACCGTCGGATCTCACTTAACGCCGCCCATCCGAGCCGCCCGCCTCCCGCATCGCGAGCCGCCCGCCCGCCACGCGTCGGCCATCGGTCGGGCGGGCGCTGGCCGGCATGCGCCGCTTCGCTGTGGGCATACTGCCTTCGACCCACGCTGGTCGCACAAAGGTTAGGTCAAGATCAGTAGCCAATGGGCCACCAAAGATCTGTTCACCGATTTTTCTGGATTTATTCTTTTCCAAAATCCAAAACCCAAATAAATCCTAGAAAATCACGTAAAATCCCAAAATTCCCAAATTTCACCACTTTGCTCCAAATAATATCCCGAACCCAATGGTGACCTCCTTTTCCCAAATTCATCCCGAAAAATTTGAAAATTCACCAAGTTGTTATTTTATGCATTTTACTTCTTTTCTTTCTTTTAATAGTTTGTTTTCCTTGCTTCACTATTCTCAAGCTAGGATTTAATTATTTTATGTGTTTACGCTAGTGTCGGAGATCCCGGAAGCTCAGGTGCAGTCCCACGATCCCGAAGTTCCTTCGTTCGAGATCGCCGAGATCGTTCCAGTTCACGGCAAGTCGCAAAACCTTGATCATATTGAATCCCATGCTTTGATTTATGTCATTATGCTACTTGCACTATGTTAGTTGTGAAATACTAGTTTAAAGTAAAATAAAAAGGTTTAGAATGACATGTGATATAGATACGTCCTACCACCGAAAAATGCCATGTTAAGTTGGTAGCCCTGCCTTTGTAACCCTAGAAATAATTATATGTTAATCTAGATCACTATAGGCTACTATTATCATACAAAGTCTTACACTAATAAGGTTGTGGCTGCGGGCCAGTAGACTTGAAAACCCGGCCCTAGGGTGGGGTAGTATGGGACACCGTACCCTAGGGCGGAGAGTGTCGTTGTGCTGGGAAGGGTAAGGGTGTTGTGGGAAACCACGAGTCGGTCGTCACCCACCGTTTACCCTAGGTTGTGGTCGCGGACCTGGAGAGGTTATGGGCCATGTGAAAATATAAGGTCTAAAACCCTTATCTTTGAGCAATCTGTCATAGTGACCGCTCAACCACAGGAGTTGACTTGTCAACACTGGTTTAGTAGCTGCTCAACTCGATTGAAACTCTACAGGTGTTGAGAAGTCTGGAGGCGGGGAAGTGGATTAGGTATGCCGTCATGGATACCTAATAACGGTAGGGTTCACTCGAAGTAGACGAGAGTTTCCATGTGCCAGACCCGAGTGAATTCTACCGGGTAGAGCCTATATAAAGAATTGAGCAGTGAAACGACCTGGCTTTCTTAACTCTGTCGCGGGAGTTAAGGGATCGTGTGGGTAAAGTTGAGCAAACTCTGCAGAGTCAAATAGACGGTATTCGAATACGCCGTGCTCCCGGTTAATGGAGTGTGCCACTTGGTGACCCCATCAGCCAAAGCTTAAGTAGTTTTATGAATGTTTTAATCGAGTAGATGGTTAAAAGAACTCTTCATGAAAACCCCGTTGTTTAAGGAGTAGTTTTATCAACAAGTTTTACAAAGAGTCTTACAAATAAAGCGCATCCACTCAAAATTAATAAACCAAGTATACTCCCCTTCTTTGATGAACCGTGCAAGTAGTAAGTTAGGGTTCCTTTGTGATTTGCTGAGCTGGTTGTTGGCTCACGGCTTGCTAAATCAATTCTTTAGAGGACCAAGACGAAGGTGAAAGTCTCCCCGTGGAGGAAGTCCCTGAGGGTCTCTTCTTCGATGAGGATCCTTGGCTTTAGGTCTTCGTCGCGCTCAAGCGGATTCTGGAGATTTTGTAATGTAAATATACCTTGGGCTTGCACGCCCCGCTGTCAAAACTCTGGATGTTAATCCATATGTGAAATATATGCTGGTCTTTTGTTGTAAGCATGCAACGGTATACTCTTGCGCGACACTCCCTAACTGTTCATGCGTGAATAGTTGCGGATTGCCGTGTCCGTACGCGCCCTCGGAAACGGGGGCGTTACAAGAAGTGGTATCAGAGCAGGCCCTTTGACCGTAGGTTAAGACCTAAGGCAGTCTAGGAAGCAATTTTATCGTAAAACTTAATTTAAGGTATAAAAATGGTTTATGAAAAATATAAGTATTACTGCTGTCTTTACCTCTCTTGTTGCTACCTTATATGTCTTAGTTTACTCCTGCTTAAGTTTTATTTTTGCAAATGTTTACTGCTTCACTTGTCTAACTTCAAAATTTTCGTTTCCGACAGATGGTGCACTTCGTGTTTTCCCGCCCCGACCGCATGGATGGCTGGCCCCGCAAGTTGTGGGAGATTCGGCGATTCTTGGGAGCCACTGGGTACCACACCCGCTTTTCCACGATCGGACGGTTTCGCCAGAGCGGCCCACGAGTGGAAGGCATGGGTGACCCTCACACCTTTGCTGTCCGCCCTAACCTCGAGAGGCGCTTCATTGCGAGGAGGATCGACAAGGACGACGCTGTGCAGGATGTAGCCCAGAAGGCTGCACTCTACCTCCGAGACTACTACGACCTAGAGCTGGCAGAGTCACCCTTCGACCTGATCCCACAACAGCGCAGTGGAGGCCTTGCAGTGCCTCAGTTCCGTGAGGAGGACGACCCTCGCTTGGCGGGTGTTGCCGTCCTCATGGCCCAGCAGGTGATCCGCTATGACAGGGCAGTGGAGGAGTCCCGTTCACTGCGCAGCCGGCTACAGGAGGCTCGTCGGCGGGTCCAGCGGCTTGAGGTCTCTTGTCCGCCGAGGCGGTCGAGGCGGGCGAGGCCTCAGTGTGGAGAGTCGCCAGCGTCTCTTCCTCGTGTGCCTCTGCAGTCTCCGTTGAGGCGTAGGCGCAGGTTGACTGCGGGCGAGTACCGTGCTAGTTTCCGCCCATGCTCCTCTTGCCCCGCCACTCAGAGGCCATGGAGGAGTAGCAGCTGATCGCTAGTTTAGTCTGACCTTTTGTTTTAGTAGCAGTACTTTTGTATTGTAATGCAAGTGTAACCATGAACCCTAAGTGGTCTGTGTACCACCTGCATAATGTAAATTTATGTTCATTAATCTTTTATGTTGTTTGCTTAATTATCAGTATTTCCTTCTGTGTTCAAAGCTTTCTCCTGTCCCCTTTCACCCTCGCTCTTACCTTTTCGTCCTATACTTACCTTGAAAAATTCGAAATCTTACTTATCTATTCTCG
This sequence comes from Bonia amplexicaulis, assembly GCA_036346245.1. Lineage (NCBI taxonomy): Eukaryota > Viridiplantae > Streptophyta > Magnoliopsida > Poales > Poaceae > Bonia > Bonia amplexicaulis. Next base: position 9,538,834 of record CM070763.1, on the reverse strand, counting down.
GTTGCCAAAATCGCTGCAAAGCTAATTCCTAGTTCCCAATTGGCAGATGGACCCAACACGTGAGTGGGCGGACCGGTGGGCGTGGTGCACCTGCCACAGATCAAGCGACACTAGCCAGCGTTATAGCAATGCTAGAACAGAATCGCTATCAGGGGGAACAGAACATTTTACGGGTGCTTGATCAGCAAGCCCGAATGCTGGAACAGATAGCAGCCAGATCTCCAGACTTTCAGGGTGGAGGCAATATCCCTCGGGATGGTGCACCAGTTTCCTCCCGATGGGCAGATTTTCTGAAGACCCGTCCGCCGACCTTTACCACCTCGGCTGACCCCTTAGTGGCTGAGGATTGGCTGGTGGACGTGGAAACAAAGCTTCAGACGGTGCAATGTGATGACAAAGAGAAGGTGCTGTATGCATCCCACCAGTTGCAGGGTGCTGCTGCAACATGGTGGATCAACTACCAACGCACCCAAAGAGACCGAGAGATTGACTGGGAAGAATTCTCAAAAGCTTTCTGCAAGGCCCATATTCCTGACGGCATTATGGAGGCAAAACGCCGAGAGTTCTTGGCACTCAAACAAGGAGGTCGCACAGTTATGGAATACCTGCATCAGTTCAACCATCTCTCCCGGTTTGCCCCCAAGATGTCGATAAAGAAGAGAAGAAGATGAGCAGATTCAGGGCTAGACTGCAGCAGTCCTTGAAATTCCACATTTCAGCTATCAAATTCAAAGACCTGAATGACATGGTGGACAGCCTCATTACCTCAGAAGAAGCCCGTGGTGAGATGGAGGAGTATAGGAAGCATAAAGCAACACACAAATCACAGTCCTCCTCCCATCAGGTTCAGCGAAGCAAGACTATAGGGTCGTCATCCTTTCGATCCCAACCTTCTTGGCAGTTTGTGATGCTACCGAAGAGTCAGTCAGGGCAGTCACAGCAGTACAACTCCCCTTCTTTGGCAATTCGATGCCCCACTTGTGGAGGAAACCACCTCGCCAGCAGCTGCCCCCGAAGGTCAAATGCTTGCTTCCACTGTGGCGAAATAGGGCATTACAGAGATCAATGTCCCAGAAAGAACTTGCCCTCTGACGCTGCAAAACTTCAAGTTCAGAATCAACAACAGCAAGAGTCAAAATCGCAAGCAGGCCCCAGCACTCCCAAAGGAGGTTACCTTCAGATCAAGGCAGCCGGACCGCAATCACCTGCGGGAACGGCAAACTTCACTGCAGTGCAGAGGCAGGCCGTGCCAGACCCACCTTTTATGCAAGGGTGAACCACGTATCTGCAGAAGATGCAGCTGGAGCCAGTGATATCATTGCCGGTATGTTCCCAATCAACTCCATACCTGCACTGATTTTATTTGACCCTGGAGCGACACATTTATTTATCTCGAAGAGTTTTGTCTCGAAAAACCAAGTACCATCAGTTTCTTTGCCAAGACCCTATGTGGTTGAAACCCCTAGGGTTAGAATGGAGTCCCACGGTGGGTGTGTTGGACTCAGTATAAATATCCAAGGGGTAGATTTTAAAGCAGATCTACTACAATTAGACATGACAGGATTAGATGCCATTTTAGGCATGAACTGGCTAGCCAAAAACAAAGGCAAGGTAGACTGTGAGGACAAAACAATATCTTTGGTCAATTCTGAAAATCAGAGAGTGGTGATAAAAACAGATCGAGAAGTGCTGAAAAGTGCAAGAAAACGCATGATCAACATGTTGGCAGTCACACCTGATCAAGTGCCAGTGGTGCAAGAGTATCCAGATGTATTTTAAGAATTGCGAGCGAGACTTCGACAGCGGTAGAGATTGCTATAGAATTGGTTCCAGGCACAAAACCAATCACCAAGCATCAATACCGGATGTCAGCCAGTGAATTGAAAGAGCTCAAGAAACAGCTAGATGAACTACAAGAGAAGGAATTCATCAGACCAAGTGTTTCACCTTGGTCGGCTCCAGTCTTATTTGTGAAAAAGAAGAATGGAGAACTAAGAATGTGTGTAGATTACAGAGGTTTGAATGCTGTCACCATCAAAAACAAGTACCCATTGCCCAGAATTGATGATTTGTTTGATCAACTCAAAGGTGCCAAAGTGTTCTCCAAGGTCGACTTGTGCTCGGGTTATCATCAACTCAAGATCCGAGAGCAAGATCGAGAGAAAACAGCATTTATCACCCGATATGGATTGTACGAGTTCACAGTCGTGCCCTTTGGTTTAACCAATGCACCGGCTTATTTCATGAATCTTATGAATCTGGTGCATATGGACCAGCTGGACCGATTCGTGATAGTCTTCATTGACGATATTCTGATATATTCAAAGAATGAAGAAGAGCACAAAGAGCATTTGCACATGGCTTTGACCAGACTGAGAGAGCATCAGTTGTATGCCAAGTTCGACAAATGCAGTTTCTGGCTAAAAGAAGTAGCTTTCTTGGGTCATATTATATCAGAAGATGGAGTCAAAGTTGACCCAGAAAAGATCGCCGCAGTTATAGAATGGCAGCAGCCCAAGACAGTGACAGAAATAAGGAGTTTCCTTGGATTGGCGGGTTATTATCGCCGATTCATAGAAGGATTCTCAAAGATCTCTCGTCCACTTACTCAACTATTGAAGAAGGACAAGCCTTTCCTGTGGACAGATGCCTGCGAAGAGAACTTTCAGTTGCTAAAGACCAAGCTAACAACGACACCAGTATTGATTCTGCCAAACCCAGAGAAAGAATTTCAAGTCTATTGTGATGCCTCAAAACAAGGTTTGGGATGTGTACTCATGCAAGACAGAAAAGTGGTCGATTATGCCTCAAGACAGCTGAAGCCCCATGAAGAAAACTATCCCACACACGATTTAGAGCTAGCAGCCGTGGTGCATGCACTCAAAATTTGGAGGCACTACCTGCTAGGAAATCATTGTGAGATATTCTCGGATCACAAGAGCTTGAAGTACCTCTTTACACAGCCAGAGTTGAACATGAGACAACGAAGATGGCTGGAGCTGATTAAAGACTACGATGTTGATCTTCAATACCACCCAGGCAAGGCCAACGTGGTTGCCGATGCCCTCAGTCGAAAGGTTCGACAAGGCAGACCAGATGCCCCAAAATATCCGCCAGAATTGCAGAAAGAGATACTGCGACTGAATTTAGTGATCACCAAACAAGGCAGTATGGCAGCTCTAGAACTTCAGCCGATGCTAACAGATCAAATAAAGGCAGCCCAAGATGAAGATGAAGAGATTCAAAAACTGAAAAAGAGAGCCCAAGAAGAGGATTAATCAGAATATGCAATAGACGAACATGGGATCCTTACCTTCCGTGGTCGCTATTGCATACCCAACAAGAAAGAGTTGAGAGAGTTAATCTTATCCGAAGCTCACTCTTCTCAATTCTCGATCCATCCAGGAGGCACAAAGATGTATCAAGACTTGAAGAAAAAGTATTGGTGGAACCAGATGAAGAAAGAAGTGGCAGAGTATGTAGCCAAGTGTGATGTTTGCCAGCAGATCAAGATCGACCACCAAAAACCGTCAGGGTTGTTACAGCCCTTACCGATTCCCGAATGGAAATGGGATAGTATCGGCATGGACTTCATTACTGGACTTCCCAAAACTCGTGAAGGATATGACGCTATCTGGGTCATAGTTGACAGGCTGACCAAGGTGGCTCATTTCCTCCCGATCAAGCAAACCTATGGGAAGGATAAACTTGCTGAACTATATTTGACACGAATTGTGACACTTCATGGAGTACCCAAAAAGATTATGTCAGATAGAGGAGCCCAGTTCACATCCAAGTTCTGGGAAAAATTACATGAAGCAATGGGCACCGACCTCAACTTCAGCTCAGCGTATCACCCACAGACTAATGGGCAGACAGAAAGAACAAATCAGATCTTAGAGGATATGTTGAGAGCTTGCGCTATTGTTTATGGAGCAGCATGGAATACTTGCCTGCCATTTGCTCAATTCTCCTACAACAATAGCTACCAAGCTAGCATCCAGATGGCCCCATTTGAAGCTTTATACGGCAGAAAATGTAGGACACCTCTGAATTGGTCAGAAACAGGGGAACGATCCCTCATTGGACCCCAAATTTCCCAAGATGCCGAGGCACATGTCAAAATCATCAGAGACAGACTGAAGATCGCCCAAGACCGACAAAAGAGCTATGCAGACAATCGCCGAAAAGACTGAAGCTTTGAAATCGGAGATTTCGTGTATATCAAAATCACACCTTTCAAGATCGTCAAGAGGTTTCAAGTCAAAGGCAAGCTGGCTCCGAGATATGTGGGACCGTTCCAAATCATCGGAAGAATCGGAGAGGTGGCTTGCCAAATACAGCTACCGCCCAATTTATCCAGAATCCACAATGTGTTCCACATCTCACAGCTCCGAAAATGTTTACATGACCTACGGATCAAGTGCCACCGCGGATGTCGAGTTACTGGGATGATCGACCTACCTCAAGAGCCTTTGCGAGATACTTGAAACGTCGAAAGGCAGCTCAGAAACAGGAATGTCAGATTTTGCAGAGTACAGTGGAGAAATCACACGCCAAACGAGGCCACTTGGGAAAGAGAATCGGTTCTGATGGATTTTCCCAACTTACTCCTCGACCAAGTTAATCTCGGGGTCGAGATTCTTTTAAGGGGGGTAGGTTGAAAAACCCCAAATTTTCAAACCAAATTTTTTCCTGGATTTTTCCTGAATTTTTGGTGAATTTTTGAAAACTTTCCCCCCCTCCTGCCTTCTCCATTGGCTCTCCCCGTTTCCAAGCCCCAAAAATGGGTTCCCCATGGCAAACCCTACCCTTGAGACCCTCGCCGCCGCCGAGCCCCGCACCTGGATCGCCGTCGCCACCGTAGCTCTGCTCGGGGAAGCCGTGTAGCGGCTGGAGGAGGAAGAAGACCCCCTTCCCGCGACATGGCCCTTCCTCCTCCGCCCATCGCCCCTTCGCCGCTGATCTCGGCCGCCCATCTTCGCCGCACCGCCGCCGCGTCCCCTTCCACGGCCGTCGGATCTCACTTAACGCCGCCCATCCGAGCCGCCCGCCTCCCGCATCGCGCCGCCCGCCCGCCACGCGTCGGCCATCGGTCGGGCGGGGTGGCCTGGCTGGCGGCCGCTCGCTTGTGGCGCGGCTGGCCTTGACCACGCTGGTCGCACAGTGCTAGGTCAAGATCAGAGCCAATGGGCCAGCCAAAGCCTGCTCACCGATTTTCCAGGATTTATTCTTTCCAAAATCCGAAAACCCAAATAAATCCTAGAAAATCACAGAAAATCCCAAAAATTCCCAAATTTCACCACTTTGCTCCAAATAATATCCTGAACCCAGTGGTGACCTCCTTTTTCCCAAATTCATCCCAGAAAAATTCTGAAAATTCACCAAGTTGTTATTTTATGCATTTTATTTCTTTTTCTTTCTTTTTAATAGTTTGTTTTCCCTTGCTTCACTATTCTCAAGCTAGGATTTAATTATTTTATGTGTTTACGCTAGTGTCGGAGATCCCGGAAGCTCAGGTGCAGTCCCACGATCCCGAAGTTCCTTCGTTCGAGATCGCCGAGATCGTTCCAGTTCACGGCAAGTCGCAAAACCTTGATCATATTGAATCCCATGCTTTGATTTATGTCATTATGCTACTTGCACTATGTTAGTTGTGAAATACTAGTTTAAAGTAAAATAAAAAGGTTTAGAATGACATGTGATATAGATACGTCCTACCACCGAAAAATGCCATGTTAAGTTGGTAGCCCTGCCTTTGTAACCCTAGAAATAATTATATGTTAATCTAGATCACTATAGGCTACTATTATCATACAAAGTCTTACACTAATAAGGTTGTGGCTGCGGGCCAGTAGACTTGAAAACCCGGCCCTAGGGTGGGGTAGTATGGGACACCGTACCCTAGGGCGGAGAGTGTCGTTGTGCTGGGAAGGGTAAGGGTGTTGTGGGAAACCACGAGTCGGTCGTCGCCCACCGTTTACCCTAGGTTGTGGTCGCGGACCTGGAGAGGTTGCGGGCCATGTGAAAATATAAGGTCTAAAACCCTTATGCTGAGCAACTGTCATAGTGACCGCTCAACCACAGGAGTTGACTTGTCAACACTGGTTTAGTAGCTGCTTAACTCGATTGAAACTCTACAGGTGTTGAGAAGTCTGGAGGCGGGGAAGTGGATTAGGTATGCCGTGCTGCGGATACCTAATAACGGTAGGGTTCACTCGAAGCGGACGAGAGTTTCCATGTGCCAGACCCGAGTGAATTCTACCGGGTAGAGCCTATATAAAGAATTGAGCAGTGAAACGACCTGGCTTTCTTAACTCTGTCGCGGGAGTTAAGGGATCGTGTGGGTAAAGTTGAGCAAACTCTGCAGAGTCAAATAGACGGTATTCGAATACGCCGTGCTCCCGGTTAATGGAGCTGTGCCACTTGGGTGACCCCATCAGCAAAGCTTAAGTAGTTTTATGAATGTTTTAATCTGAGTAGATGGTTAAAAGAACTCTTCATGAAAACCCCTGTTGTTTAAGGAGTAGTTTTTATCAACAAGTTTTACAAAGAGTCTTACAAATAAAACTGCATCCACTCAAAATTAATAAACCAAGTATACTCCCCTTCTTTGATGAACCGTGCAAGTAGTAAGTTAGGGTTCCTTTGTGATTTGCTGAGCTGGTTGTTGGCTCACGGCTTGCTAAATCAATTCTTTAGAGGACCAAGACGAAGGTGAAAGTCTCCCCGTGGAGGAAGTCCCTGAGGGTCTCTTCTTCGACGAGGATCCTTGGCTTTTGGTCTTCGCCGCGCTCAAGCGGATTCTGGAGATTTTGTAATGTAAATATACCTTGGGCTTGCACACCCCGCTGTCAAAACTCTGGATGTTAATCCATATGTGAAATATATGCTGGTCTTTTGTTGTAAGCATGCAATGGTATATTCTTGCGCGACACTCCCTAACTGTTCATGCGTGAATAGTTGCGGATTGCCGTGTCCGTACGCACCCTCGGAAACGGGAGCGTTACAGCCTAGATACTGGACACAAACACGGTGGAAAGATATTTAGTTATACAGGGTGTCACATATTTGGCAGGTAAGATAATGGAAAGATCTTTGAAAGGAAAATCAATGACATCAAACATCAATAGAGGGGGTTCAAGTGGAAATGTATCTGGACATGCAGCGAAGCATAATTCTTCAGTGCCTCAACTAATTGATTTGAATGAGCTTCCTCAGGATCCTGCTAAAAGGAAGAGAATGGCAGATTTAAACCCTAATCAACATGATGAGATAAGGAGAAAATACTTACTATGGGGAGGACCTCATCAGCCTCACACTTTCAACTTTCCATATAGGATGATTGGGAAGAAGAAGCGGCGGTTCAATCCTGATTGGTTTAACTAATATGCTAATTGGCTGGAGTACAGCGAGGAGGACAAAGCCTGTTGCTTGTGTTGGTACTTGTTTAGGGACAACATTAAGCACAACCATCATGGGCATGATGCATTGTAATGTTGGATTGATCGGCTAGCTAACTGCGTCCGAAATTTGAGGAAGACCCAGTCTCCACTCCTGCCTTGATCGGAGGCGGTTACCAACTATTTTTGGTATTGGTCCCGGTCACCCAGCACTACAAAATATGAGGGCTTGACAAGGTGTGTACACAAAGTTTTACGCCTCACGAACCCTATCAAGCCCGATTGCTAACGGGTGCTGTGGTGAACGAAGACCGACGCCACGATACCTCTCCGCCGCCTCCCGCTCATGGCTCGTGTTGCGTCACGACAACCGACGACATCTTCTTCCTCTCCGACCGCACATCTACTTCATTCTCATGGCGACTTTCGGTTCGGGTACGTACTCTCGATTCCGCACTTATGTTTATTAGATGTTCATGTTTTGAGTTAGGATCAAGAACTAATCTTCATGCTTAGACTTAATCCACAATTCAAACATTGGTATCAGAGCCATTCCTAACTTGGCATGAACCCTAATTTGCTTTACCCGTACTCGGTTAGCATTTAGAAGGAGGGGATTCAATAATTTTCGCAAAACCCTAATGAATATCCCCAAAATCCCACCACCCGAAAACCCCAAATCCGAATAAAAAAATAGATCAGGGTGGTAAACTTACGTTTTTGGGGCTCGGGCGTCGCCGGTGTCGCCGCCGTTGTCGCGGTGCCGCCCACTCGCGCCACCGGCTGAGCTCGCCGCCGGCGCAAGACGCCGCCGCCGCTTATGCGCTCCGCTCCACTCGGGCCGTCGCTGTTGCCGCTTCGGAACGCCGCCGCCGCATCGCCGCCGCCGCCTCTCCGCTCGGGGACGCCGCCGCCTCTCCCGCCGCCGCCGCTTGCGCCGGTGGCGCGTGCGCCGCATGCGCCGCCGAGGCCGCCGCCTCCGCTCGGTGTGCGTCGCGGATCCTCGGGCCGCAGCTCGCGGGCATCAGTCGCGCCGCCGCCATCCCGATCCGGTTTTCGGGTGGAGGCGGGCGCGAATGAAGATTAGGGTTAGGGTTCGGGGGTCATATCTCACGCGGGAACTTTTTCGGCCGTCCGATTCGATCAGACGGCCATCCATTCTCGGGCCGAAAGCGGCTGGGCGGTATAGCGTAGCCGTCCGATGGAAATCCAACGGCGCCCGCGTGATGCTTGATGAGATGGGCCGCGCGCACGTTGATGAGCCGTACTGGCGCAATTTTGGTCCGTTTCTCTGCCGGCCGTTGCGCGCATTTTTTTTTGGGCCGCGCACATGGTGGGCCCCGTACGCATGTGGTGGGCCGCACCGTGGAGATGGGCCGCATGCTAAATTTCGGCCCGATTTTCTTTTGGTGCTGATTTTTCAGCTCGATTTTCTTTTGGGGCCGATTTTTTCAGCCCAAATTTTCTTTTGAGGCTAATTTTTAAAGCAGAAATTTTTATATATTTTATTTTCAGTGCTTTTATTTTTGGTTTTATTATTTTTTGTGCACTGTGTTAATTAATTTTTTAGAGGCTCAAATTATGATGTATCATTACCATATTTTAATGAATAATCTCAAATTAAAAATTAACCAACGAGATATTTTAATTATGAGAATTTATGTTTAGTTTTTGGCATTATGTATACATATGGTTATATTCTGACCAACGTCGTTTATAATCATATGTCGCCAACGAAATATTTAATTTTGAGATTTTATGCTTAGTTTTTGGCATTATGTATACATATGGTTATATTCTGACCAACGTCGTTTATAATCATATGTTGCCAATGAGATATTTAATTTGAAAAGTTTGTTATGCTTAATTTTGGCGTTATGAATGCATAAGGTTATATTCTGACCAATGTTGTTTATAATCATATGTCGCCATATAAAATTAAGTTCTTTTTTATTTTCTGCCCAACGGTGATATGAATTAGAACTGTAACTTATGCATGTTATTAATCAGACCAACGTAGGGTTAATTACATGCAATACATATATTTATGATGTTTCTAATTTTTTGCCCTGTATTTTCAATTCAGCACCTAATGCTTCAAACGTTGCTGCCACAATTGATAATATTGAGCAGCTCACGGGGAGTAATTTTCCTCGTAGAGAGAACGAATTTATATTGTCCTTGGCGTTTTGGATCTTGATTATGCCTTAAGAGTAGACGTTCTCGTTCCCCCACCGAAGGAGAGGAGAATTTTGCTGAGAAAAAAAAAGAAAAAAAGAAAAAAAATTATGAGGATAATGCTGAAAAATGGGAACGATCTAACCGCCTATCACTTATGATTATGAAGACCTTAATTTCAGTCATGATTAGGGGAGCAATCCCCAATTCCGAGAATGCTAAAGAGTACATGGCTTCAATTGAGGAGAAATTCAAAGGTTCAACTAAAGTTTATGCCAGTACCTTAATTCAGAGGCCCTTAACCTCTAAATATGATGGGTCTGACAGTATAAGATAGCATATCATGATGATGACTGATATGGCAGAAAACTCAAGGGCATGGACATGGCAATTGCTGATGGTTTTCTAGTTCATTTCATTATGACATCGCTTCCTTCTGAGTACACAGCTTTTAAAATTAATTATAATACTCAGAAAGAGAAATGGAGCATGAGCGATTTGATCGCCATGTGTGTCCAGGAGGAAGAAAGAATAAGAACTGAAAAGAAGGACTTTGCTTTTTTAATGTTGTGGCTCTCATAAAAGGAAGTTCCAAGGGGACTTCAAATCTAAAATTTTTTTTGCATTTCTCCCCTAACTCAGATGAATCGGGGCCTAAAGTGCACTATGCACCAAAGCCTCATGTTGCTTTCGCTGGATCAGCTAAAGGGGGAATGCCACTTCTGCAAGCAGCCAGTTTTTTTTCTGAAAGACTGCGTAGGCTTTCTTAAGTGGCTCGCCAAAAGGGGAATTCCTTACCGCGCAAAACACTAAGAAAGGGGGAGCGAAGTCTTAGAGTCGCGGATGGAAAGGAAGCTCAATTTGATTCGCGTCTTCATTCTTCGTCTCAATAATGTAGTTTTGTTCCTTCCATCAGGAGGAATTTGTTTTTAGTTCCTTTGTTGAACGATGAATGTTTTAATGTATTTTTGGAGACAATAAATGTATTAAATTTAATGGTGATGGTCTTGCTTTTAGACAAGAAAAGCTCTATATGCTTCCTCTTAATTATTTCCCTGTATCTTTAGAATAATGATGAGATTTCTTCGAAATTGTGACTCTATCGTTTAGGCCACATTTCGAGGGGGAGAATGTAGCGTCTCATTAAAGAAGAAATTCTCCACCTTTAAGTTTTCTCTCACTCAGACCACTACACTGATTGTATTAAAGGAAAATAAGTAAAACAAATAAAGAAGGGAGTTATTCGCAGTACAAGACTCTTAGAATTAATTCATACTGATATTTGCAGTCCTTTTCCTGTGACATCAGTAGATGGTTTGGATTGTTTCATCACATTCACTGATGATTTCTCCCGTTATGGTTATATTTTTCCCATTAAAGATCTAAAGTCTATAAGCACTAATGATGTATGAGACTTAGTAAAAAAATTCCTGACGGAGTCAAAACAGTAGGCTATAATGGGTCTACAAAACAAAACATGACTCTAAGGGGAATATCGAAAGGTTCAAAGCAAGGCTTGTTGCAAAAGGCTTCTCACAAAGAGAGTGGATTGACTATAATGACACCTTTTCTCCTGTCTCAACTAAAGATTCATTCAGAATTGTTATGGCACTTGTAGCTCATTATGATTTAGAGCTGCATCAGATTGATGTTAAAACGGCATTTCTTAATGGCGACTTGCAAGAAAATGTTTACATGGCTCAACTGAAAGGTTTTGTTGTGGAAGTCAAAGAGCATATAGGATGTCGACTTAAGAAGTCCATTTATGGCTTAAAACAAGCGTCGAGGCAGTGGTACCTCAAATTTGATAAGATCATAAGAAGTTTTGTTTTTTAAAGAAAAAGAAGTTGATAATTGCATATATGTTAAGTTCAAGGGGAGTAAATCTACCATCTTAGTACTTTATATGGATGGTATCTTATTGGCCAGCAGCAATAACAACATGCTGTTTGATACCAAGAGATTTCTTTCCTCTAATTTTTGGATATAAAGGATCTCGGTGATGCCTCTTACGTTCTTGGCATTGAAATTCACCGAGATAGGTCTAAAGAAATATTATGTTTATCTCAAAAGGCATACGCTGATGAGTAATCAAGAAATACAATATGCATAAGTGCTCGCTGCTTTGCTCCTATTGTTAAGGGCGATAAGTTTGGGACATTTCAATGTCCAAGGAACCAATATGAAACTGATCAGATGAGCTCGGTTCCTTATGCTTCAGCTGTCGGAAGCATTATGTATGCTCAAATATGTACACGCCCTGATTTAGCCTTTGTAACCGGGATGCTTGGCAGATATCAGTCAAATCCAGGACTAGACCACTGGAAAGCCGTTAAGAAAAGCTTTGCGTTATATGCAAGCTACTAAGTATTTCATGCTCACATATAAGTCTTCTGATAGCCTTGATGTTGTTGGTTATTCAGATTCAGATTTTGCGAGATGTGTTGATACTAAGAAATCCACGTCAGGCTATATCTTCACACTCGCTGGAGGAGCTATCTCGTGAAAAAGCTCCAAACAAACCCTTACAGCATCTTCAACGATGCAAGATGAGTTTGTGGCATGTTATGAGGCTACTGGGCAGGCTGTATGGCTTAAGAATTTTTATCCCGGGACTTAGAGTGGTAGACAGCATCTATAAACCACTCACTTTATACTGCGATAATGAACCCACAGTCTTTTATGCAAATAACAACAAGTCAAGTGGTGCTGCCAGACATATTGACATTAAGTATCATGTTGTGAAAGATAGAATCCAGGATCAAACCATAAGTATCAATCATATTAGTACTAAGTTAATGCTTACGGATCCGCTTACTAAAGGCTTACCAACCAGTGTTTTTCGTGATCATGTTGCCGGCATGGGTTTATTGGAAAGCCTCTGATTCTGGGTAAAAGGACCTTAAACAAACCAACTCCCATTAAGAATAATGAATATCCATCCTAAGACAAAATTAGTACACTATAGATACTGAGGTTGTATGGTACTTTATTAACCATGCAACACATTGCCTTGGTATGCTGTTTTATCAAGGATGGGCTTATGATGTTAGCCTTACGATCAAAGGGGAGAATGTTGGATTGATCGCCTGGCTAACTGCCTCCGAAATTTGAGGGAGACCCAGTCTCCACTCCCGCCTTGATCGGAGGCGGTTACCAACTATTTTTGGTATTGGTCCCGGTCACCCAGCACTACAAAATATGAGGACTTCGGCAAGGGTGTGTACACAAAAGTTTTACGCCCTCTACGAACCCTATCAAGCCCGATTGCTAACGGGTGCTGTGGTGAACGAAGACCGACGCCACGATACCTCTACTGCCGCCTCCCCGTTCACGGCTCCGGCGAGCTGCCGCCGACAACCGACGACATCTTCTTCCTCTCCGACCGCACATCTACTTCATTCTCATGGCGACTTTCGGTTTGGGTACGTACTCTCGATTCCGCACTTATGTTTATTAGATGTTCATGTTTTGAGTTAGGATCAAGAACTAATCTTCATGCTTAGACTTAATCCACAATTCAAACATGTAATAGAAGGCTTCAATAGTTAGAGCAAGACAGAGAGACTAGTGATTCATGTGGGTGATCGTAATAGTTTTCATAACAAGGCTCTCAAGGATTGTGAGGATTTACTGAATCGAGATCAATCAATCCCTATGTCCTTGAATAAACAAAGCCACATTGAGAAAATTAAGCATCATATCCGGTTAAATGCTGCAATTGATGTCTGTCGATTCTTGTTGCATCAGGGACAACGTTTTCATGGCCATGACAAATCGAAAGAGTCTTAAAATAAGGGAAATTTTCTGCAGATGATGCAGTATACTGCTAAACAAAATGACATTATTGCCAATGCATTCAAAAATGCTCCACCTAATAATCAAATGGTGCCTCCGAAGATTCAAAAATAGATTACTCAGTGCTTTGCCCAAGAATAATTGGACTATTTTATTAAAGAAATTGGCAATGATGTGTTTAGCTTATTGGTTGATGAGTCTTGTGATGTTTCTGAGAAAGAACAAATGGTGGTGGTTTTATGATATGTTGGTAAATTCGGTCTGGTGAAAGAAAAGTGTGTTGGTGTTGTTCATGTGAAAGAGACAATAGCTTCTTATCTCAAGTCTTGTATTGATTCTTTACTAGTAGAATTTGATTTGAGTTTAAAACAACTTATAGGCCAAAGTTACGATGGAGCGAGCAACATGGTGAGAGAGTTTAATCATTTGCAAGCTAAAATTATGAGACAGAACAATTCAACATATTATGTACATTGTTTTGCTCATAAACTTTAGTTAGTTGTTGTGGCTATTGCAAATAAGATACACAATATTAGCGATTTGTTTGATATGATATTAGTTTTTGCTGAATGTGGTGGGATCATCCTACAATCGAAAGGATAAACTTCGAGAATATCATCAAGAGGATGTGAGGAAAGCAATTGGCAGTGGAGAGATTAGTACCAACACTGGATTAAATTAGGAAATTTCTCTTCAAAGACCAGGAACACTCATTGAAGTTCTCATTATAAGACATTGTTGGGTTTGTGGAAGATGTTTCGGTCAATGGTTCAAGTGCTTGAATATGTTGACAAAGATGGCATAGATGACTACAAGAGACATCAAGCAAATGATCTTCTGAAATATTTTCAGTCCTTTGATTTTTCATTCTTTTTACAGATAATGATTATGATTTTAGCATTAACAAATGGGCTATCAAAAACCTTCCAGAGGAAAGATAAAGACATTGTCAATGCTATTTTAGATGTGGAATCAACTAAGCGAGAACTAGAAAAACTTAGAACTGCTGATGGATGGGATTCTCTTTTGAACAAGGTACATCTCTTTTGTGATAAGCATGACATCTCGATGATGGACATGGAGAAAGACTACATGAATCCAAATAAGCCACGACAAAGGAGTAGGATTAACAACGAGCATCATTATAGGGTTGATTGATTCTTTACTATTTTGGATTTGGTACACGAAGAGTTAAATTATGGTGAATAACAATTATGTGTAAGAGCTAGTGTATGTACATGTAATGGCTACATACGAGAGCATTAATCTAATTTAGCATTAATTTGTTATATGTGAATCGAAGTTGGATGTACGTTGAGAACCGTGTGAGTGAAGAGTACATTGATAGTGTGTCTGCTTTTAGGAGAGCTATCGAGCAAGATATGTTGAAGAGGGCAATGAAATTTATGTATTATCCATACATTGATTGCAAGAATCTTAAGATATTTAACAATTCGGCGCAGATAGAAGTACACTTGATTCAAAGGGGTTTAAAAAAGGGGATACATGTTGAAGCAATTATGGTGAAGAGTAGATTATACAGGAAGGTTGTAACATCATCGAGGGAGACAACGATATACCGGATGTCGATTGTTCTTTCAATCAGGATAGATTGCACGATAATAATTTGGATCAAATGTTATGTGATGCAGAAGGTAACTATAGTAAGAGAGAGTTTGGCAACTTCAAGGGCTTGATAGAGGACTCAAGAAAACCATTATTCATGAGCTGCAAGCTGAAATACACAAGGTTATTATCCATGCTTGAACTGTTGAAGTTGAAGGCAAGCAATGATTAGTCTGACAAGAGTTTGATAGCGTTGTTATGTCTCTTAGCGAACATACTTCCGAAGGAAAACATGTTGCCCAAAATCACGTACCAAGCCAAAAAGGTTCTCTATCCCTTATGAATGAAAATAGAAAGAATACATACATGTCCGAAAGACTACATCCTATACCGTAACAGAGTATGCAAATATGCATGTATGTCCAGTGTGCAAAGTATCCCGATGCAAGCGTAAGAATCACTTCGTTGACGGTGAGGACATCAAGGGGAAGCAAGGACCTCCTGCTAAGGTGCTATGGTATATGCCTGTAATTCCCCGTTTGAAACGTTTATTTGCGAACTAAAAGGAGGCAATATTGCTGAGTTGGAAATCGAATGAGCGTAAGAAAGATGGAAAGGTAAGACACTCTACTAATTCTGCCCAGTGGAGGAACTTCGACAGGATGCTTGTAGACTTCGGTACAGATTCAAGGAATGTAAGGTTTGGGTTCAGCACAAATGGACTGAATCCTTTCGGTAACATGAGTAGCCAACGTAGCACTTAGCCCGTGAATCTATGTATCTACAATCTTCATCCTTCATTGTGTATGAAGCGGAAGTATATTTTGATATCACTATCTATTCAAGGGCCGAAGCAACCTGGGAATGATATTGATGTATACCTAGCACCATTACTAAAATATCTTGTAACATTGTGGAAGGACGGGGTGTGGGTATGGGATGCGGACAAACGAGAGAACTTCACTCTTCGCACCATGTCGTTCTGCACCATCAATGATTTTTCTGCCCTTGGTAACTTATCGGGCTTGAGTACAAAAGGAGCCAAGTACGTCCTCACTGCTTAGATGATACTAAGAGTGTATGGCTGAAAAACTCGTGTAAAAATATGTACATACGTCACTGTAGGTTCCTTCCTAAGTATCACCTATACTACAAGATAAAGAAACAACTCGACGAAAAGAAGGAGGGCAGTTCAGCTCCAATGCCTTT
The DNA here is from genome assembly GCA_036346245.1 of Bonia amplexicaulis. Classification (NCBI taxonomy): domain Eukaryota; kingdom Viridiplantae; phylum Streptophyta; class Magnoliopsida; order Poales; family Poaceae; genus Bonia; species Bonia amplexicaulis. The sequence continues at coordinate 9,522,680 of CM070763.1, read as the reverse complement.
TACAGGGAAAAAGGTCTATGATATGATTAAGGATATCAACGTTGTTCTTGGAAAGAGACATAAATTGAGGACCTGTCAGAAGAACATCTGGAAAAAGAGATCAATTTTTGGGACTTACCTTATTGGGAGCACTTAGAAGTTCACCACTGTATCGACATCATACATATAGAGAAAAATGTATGTGATGTGATAGGTTGATTGGTCCTTTACTAAACATTCATGATAAAACAAAGGATGGTGTCAATGCACGGCGTGGCTTGGTTAATATAAACAAAAGGACTGAGTTAGCATCGAAAGAGACTGATAAAGACCGAACGTACATTCCGCCAACTTGCTACACTCTATCCAAGGCTGAAAGAAATGAACTATGCCAGAGCTTGCATGGTGTGAAAGTTTCATCCGGTTACTCCACCAGCATGAAGAAACTTGTTTCTGTGAAAGATTTGAAATGAATTAGTATGAAGTCTCGATTGTCATATGCTGATGACACAAATCCTTCCTGTTGCAATTATAAGTATTTTACCGAATAAGATCCGAGTGACAATCATGAGGCTGTGTTATTTCTTTAACTCAATTACTCAGAAGGTCATCGATCATGATGGACTAGATGCTCTGTAGGCCGAGGTAGTGATGACTCTATGTCATCTTGAGATGTAGATATCATGATCTATTTCATTGTTCACCATATGATAGGAATAAAGATATGCAGCCCTGTGTTCCTACGTCATATGTACCAGTTCAAGAGGTACATGAGAATTCTCAAATCCTATATATACAATCAATTTCGGCCAAAGGGCAGTATCATCGAAAGTTATGCAATTGAAGAGGTCATTGAGTTCTACGTTGACTACATAGCTCAGGTTGAACCGATATGTGTGCCTCTATCTCATCATGAGGGGAGGCTGGAGGGTATCGGGACCATCAAAAGAAAGCAATCACTCCCGATCTAGGTATGTACGCTCAAGCCCATTTTATAGTCTTGCAACACATGACCGAAATATCATCGTACATTGATGAGCACAAATACATGGTATAGTAAGAGAATCTAGGCCAGTCGACGCTTTGGATCACGACAGAGAACAACCGTCGATTCAATGAATGGTTAAAGGTGCGATTCACTTGGAGGTCATCAAGTGATGATATGCTATGATGGTTGGCAAAAGGGACAAAAATTATAATTGTCACATGACAAGGACACAACATAAATAGGTACACATTTTATACAACAACTTAGGATAGGAAGAGCACAGTACAGAACAGCGGTGTCTGCATAGATGTATTTCCTGAGTAGTTCAATATCACTGGGCCAAACATAATTAAACATGGGTTGAGCTCCTACTATGGGTTCGTAGAGGAGATTTGAGAGCTCAACTACATACTTTTCAAGATCCCCTTTTTCGGTGATGTTGATTCCAATTTCCACAGGGTGTAAAGGTTGACAAGTACGATGTCGCTGTTGTGGACCTCGAACATGTCAGATACAAAGATGAATCATTTGTACTCACTAAGCAAGTTGTTCAAGTTTTTTATGTAACGGACCCAGCACATAAGAGCCACCAAATAGTTCTTCATGGAAAAACAAGAATTGTCGGAGTTGAGAATATCATGGATGAGAAAACGTATAATCAATTTAACAAGTTGCCTCCATTCAGAGATGGCATCAGGCCCGAGGAACAACCCAGTGAGGAGGCCAGCTATATGTGTGTCGATCGTCGTGAAGGGTTATTTTTTAAAGGAAATAGCCAAGTAGAATTTTGAGTTGTAATTCACTTATCTATCGTTTATCTGTAATCTACTTGCTTGTTTTTGGAGGGCATAGCTAGCATTTACTGAGACTAGCCGAAAAACGGAAATTTTTTTAGCTGTACAAAGAACTATCATACAGAGTTTGTAACACAAAATCGTCTATGATACGTAGACATCTCAAATGATTTTTTTATATTGGCTGTCTATGATATAGACCATCATTGATGGATTTTTAACTTAGACGCGTGTGATACATACACATCACAAATGGTTTTTTTGTATTAGCCATCTGCGATACATACACATCAGATGGTTTTTTGTATTAGCCGTCTGTGATACGTACGCATCACAAATGGTTATTTTGAAAAATTATCTGTATTATGACTTATCACATATGATTATTTTTTAAAATCATCTATGATAATATTCTTGTATATATATATAGAGGCAAAAACCCAACTCACTATTGCGTCGCATACTTAGGTTTTCCAATACACCCGCGCACCTTCTCGCTCGCCCCTTCTCCACCTCCAGCGCGGCCGCCGCACCTCCACTATGCCTCCTCCTCTGCCGAGCTGTGCGTTGTTGGAGATCCACGGGGTGCTCCGACTAGCCCTCCAGTGGTGTTGCCACTCTCTCCTCCGCCGCCTCCTGCTTCCAACGACTGTATCCTCCTCGATCACATCCTTGCCCGTTCCTCCTCCTATGAAAATTAGATTATGTGTTCTCATCTGAGTGGGAGGAAGATTGGCAATAAAGGATGTCTTGTAGTTGGTGTTAATTTTTTCCCATGAAAATTCTAGATCTAGATCTAGAGGTTTGTCAATCTGGAATAAGTATATGTTTACGATTTTACTCCTTCTAGCGACAGGGCAAGACAATCAACTCAAATACATTTGATCTTAATGAACTCTCCAACGTTCAAAGACGGCTCTCCACCTTCTTGATGATGGTGGTTATTGACCTGAAGAGAGAGTTCAACTCCAGCGACAAAAATTAATAGATGTTTAAATATTTGATTCAATTGTAATTCGTTCTATTGTAATTCATTCAATTATAACTCATTCAATTATAATTCATTCAGTTATAATTCAATTGTGAGATCTGTGTAATGATTGCCGTGTGCTATAAGATCTGCAATTATCTGTGATCTGCTTGCTTATTTTTAGATGGCGTGGCTAGCATTTCAAGAGGCTAGTCGAAAAATAGAAATTTTTTTAGCTTTTAAAAGAACTATCACAAACGGTTCATAACACAAAATCATCTGTGATATGCAGACCATCACAGATAGTTTTGTATTAGCCATCTATGATATATCAGATACCACAGGCAGTTATGCTTAAGAACCGTCTGTGATATCTGACATATCACATACGGTTCTTTTGAAAAACCATCTATGTTGTGACTTATCACAGATAGTTTGGAAGTTGTTGTTAGATCGAGAAGACCGACTAGAGGGGGGTGAATAGGTGGTCTAAAATTCTTCTAATAAAGTATCAATTTCTATTTGGCTAAACCAAGAAAATAATGTGGAATCTTAACTCAAAAATGTTTAGCACAAATAACGCCTAAAATAATCGGGTTCGTCTAAATGCACCAACAAGATAAGCCTATATCAAAGTTTACAATCCTAGGATGACAATCAATCAATTTAATTTTATAAATGTAAATTGCTTGAATGTTAATTTAGCACAACAAAACAAACAACAATTGACACGTTGCTTTTTACCATGGTGATTGGACACTTGTCACTCTCCCCTAATCCTCGTTGAGATTGGCCTAAATAAATTGGACCGGCTCCATGAATTAAGCCGAAACACTCAATCTACTAGTGGTAGCTCTTTCCCGCTCTAGGTAGGTGAGCTCCAACCTTCACAATATTGCCAGGTCTTCTCACAATCTTCTTTGAGAAGATCACCACGTACGACACCTCCAACATCGTCTAGCAGTCGACAAACTCCAAGAGTAATAAGTCAAGCCCTCGCTTGACTCTCACTACGTGCAACGAATGCACAACGTTCAAATGGATGCACAATCCACCTATAGATTCAACACATGCAATCTAGAACCTTTCTCCTTACTCACTAGGTGCAACACATGCACAATTAAGAGGAGAACCTCACACTAGCTCAAGAGAACAAAATGGAGTGCCAAAAGTTGTCCTCCAACCGGCCATAAGGGGGTATATATACCCCACACCTTTAAACTAGCTGTTGGGATAGAAAATCAGGATTTCTAGAAGTACCTCAAGCAAACGATCAGTACTTCGCTCCCCTCAGCATCGGTCAAAAAACTAGCCATTGTAGACAAATTTGGTAGTTTCGATGTGCAAAGTCCAATACTACCGATCATCGGAAGTACCACAGAATTCGTGCGGAGCTACCGATTTCCTCAGCAATGAGAAGACTCCACACAGGTGTCTCTCTGGAAAAAATTACCGCTACACAAGCTGGACGTTCCGTAAATCGAAAGTACTGCTCACACAGAGTCAATAGTACCGCTCACACAGAGTCGGTAGTACCGCTCCGTGACCAGACCGCTCACAGAGCCGATTGGACGCTCACATAGAGCTGGTCAAAAGTATCGATCGTCGACCACACTGGTCTCCGACCATGTCGGATGGTTCGACCGCTCAGATCTCTGACCATGTTGTCCAGTTCGACTACACAGGTCTCCGACCACGTTGATCTCTGACCACATTGACCGATTCGACCACACAGGTCTCCAACTACGCTGGCCTCCAACCACATTTGTTCAGGTCTCGATCACATCAACCATTTCAGTCTTCCATCACACAGATCTTTGACCACTCCATTGATCTTTAACCACGTTGTATTAATAACGTCAGTTCGACCATGTCGATTTCAACCACACAGGTCTCGATCATGTTGGTTTGACCACGCTGGTCTTCGATCACATAGATCTCGACCACATCGGTTTCAACCACGTCGGTTTGACCACACTGGTTTTGATCACATAGATCTCGACCACGTCGAATCCTACTGTCTTGGTTCGACCACGCTGGTCTTCAATCACACAGATCTTGACCATATCGGTTTCAATCACACAGATCTCGACCACGTCCGTTTGACCATTTCGATCTTCGACCATGCAGGTTGGTACTCGGTGGTCAATGCTACAGTACTCATTGATGGTAGTCTATGCTTCGGTCCTGGTCGGTACTTGGAAGTCGATGGTACAATGATTAGTTGATGGTCGGTAGTTGTAGACTAGGAGTGCTACGATACTTGTGATTTTCATGTATTCTGGGTGGTAGTAATTCCCAAGTAGTTGTGGTTTTCAAATACTCATTGGGTAAACGGTCTGACAGGCCTGTGCATGGCGGCCACACCAGTCGTTCTGAGTGGTCTGATATGGAGTTTTGAAAAGCGTTGGAAATTGTGGTCATGACTGACCAGGTTGGTGTTGATGGATGAACAAGGTTGTGATATGAGTGTGGACTAATGTCAGGCAAGTTGGAGAGAACTTGTGCTGCGAGAAAGTTCTTTTATCTTTGCATGAGCAAGTTAGGCAGGTGGCGGTCATGGTTGGTGACGAGAAGGACTAGGACTAGGATGGAAAAATCTGAGATCCAAGCGGTTGAGGATGTCACGAGGTGGTCAGGCTCACGCTGGAGCACGTGGAGATCAAATGTGGTGATGTGTTGAGAAGCTACGAGAGGTGCGTTCCTGGAGGCTTCGACACGTGAGGTAATGATGCGTGAAGAATATACAGGAGGTACTGTCCTGGAGGCTTCGTCACGTAATGAGTTGGGAGTTGTGGAAGGAGTCTAGAACTGAGAAGATTTGGAGATTAGTTAAAAACCCGTGTTAGAAAGGGTTTCAGGTTTCTTGATTTTCGGAAGACAGAGTTTTGTGTCCGTGTTTGAGGTGGACGCGGTTTGGGATGTTAGCCTATAATAACAGGGAGAGGCTATGAGTTAACGTGAAGAGTTGAGAAGATTGGAGAATGTTTTTTAGAGCTTTCGACAGGAAGGCTTTTAGAGGTGGTTGTGAGGGCACTTTGTAAATACATGAAAATCCAGTAATAAAGATCATCTTGAATCAATCTGGTTTGTGATTTGCCTGAAGATTGCTGGTTACTGCAGGTGGATTAAATCTTATGACAACGTGCAAATCTACTCGAGAGGTTCGGATTCTGGTGTTGACGAATTCGAGTACATACAATCCGGTCGAAAAACAAATCTGAGCAAGCGGTCGAAAAATAGAGCAGTTGATTGAGCGGTCGAAATCTTCGCCAACCGCTAGGGGATTCCAAAAAGCGGTGACAATCAATCACCCTCTCTGATTGCAGTATTCGATCCTACACATACACTTCCTTCTGCAGTATTTACATTGTCATAATATCATTATTTCTAACATATGTTTGTTTATATTTTCCAGGTTATAACATTTAGTCGAAAAGACTAATGTTTGCTCGGTTGCAACCCATGAAGTATGAACTGTAGTACTGCACTATATATCATATAATTTAAAGTCATTTTTGTCTAGGAAGGTTAGTTCACTAAGGTTAGTTCACTTTTGTGATGAGCTCGTTTCATATGTGTGATATGAAGTTGTCTCGTGAAAATAACTGATTCTACTTCAAATTGATTATCCTTGCTCAAAAGGGTTTATTTTGAGTTGCTTTTGGCTGAAAATCACTATAGCTGGTTGAAAAAACATTGTAGCTGACGGTGGCTTATTTGGCGTAATTAAATTTAAAAATTTTTAAAAATAGAAAAAATATATTACCCCATCACAAACAGTACAAACGAATACGGGAAAAAAATAACCAACAAAAAAGCTAAAAAACCAAAAAAAATGAAATTATTGAATAGTAAAAATAAACAAAAATACAGAAACCTAAGTGGAAACAAGCGTAACTTTCTTATACGAAGGTGTCACTATTTGTTTTTTGTCCTGGGTCGCCCCTGTTCTCTGTGAAGCTAGCATGCACGCCGGACGGGCGTGTCCACGCAAAAGCGGCGATGGAACAGACTAGCTAGCACATAAGCAAACCTGGCTAGCTATGCGTACGTACGTCGCGATGGAGACATCGATTTAACTGGACCAGGGGTTGGTACATTGGTACATGTACTAGCTGTCGAACGATTCCATGTACTTTTTTTTAAAAAAAAATATTCCTTGTACTAGTGTGAACTCACTGCCAGACCATGCGTGACACATGGATTTTGCTCTATCCACACAACCGAGACGCGTACGCACGTACGCGGATGAACAAGAGATCGATCACAGCTGTCTGGTACGTACACACAAACTTGCACTGCACTGCACCTGTGCCACCAGTGAACTGTCCAACGAGTACGTACGTACTACGCCCAGCTAGCTAGCTAGCAGCAACTTCCAAGGGTGGAGCGGGGCCGTCTAATTTGGAGCGTACGGCCCTCCTTTGACCAGCCGGCCGGCACCCGTACGACGTACACGAGGGCACAGGAGAACGGAATCCACGGCAGGATATGCTGCTGCTGCTGCATCTGTACGCACGCAGCGGCGCGGCATTTGCGCTGCTGGCTCGACGTGACCGTGTACGCGCGTAGCCCCACGCGACGTTTAGGCCTTGTTTGGGAGGAAGGGGCTAAACTTTAGCCTTGAGCTAAAGTTTAGCCCACTCAAATGAAGGGGCTAAAGTTTAGCCTTTGGGGTGTTTGGGAATGGGGCTAAAGTTTAGCACCTGTTGTTGAAAATGTCAATTTTACCCCTGCATTGCATGCTGGTCCGCGCTTGCATGTAGCCTCCTCTCCTCTCTCTTTTTTCTCTATTGTTGAAAAATATACGTTTATTACAATGTCTAGTAATCATGAAATTAAAGAAAAAGTACATTATCCTTACAACACTCAAATCACTAGCTAAGATCTATTGTACAAGGCACGAGCTAGTTCATCTCGGAATTCATTCATGTTAGGGTCTTCGTCCCTTGCTTGTGTCTCCGTCTCATGTCGTTCAGAGTTTGATGCTTGACCCATTGGAATAAAATTTTCATCACGATCACACAAATCAAATTCCCTATCAGCAATACCATTCTCTCTAATGAAATTATGAATTGCCATGCATGCTACAATAATTTTGCTTTGCTTGCGCATAGGGAAACTTGGTATACCCATCAATATTCTCCACTTCATCTTTAATACTCCAAAGGACCTCTCTATGACGTTTCTAAGGGACGAATGTGCATAATTAAATGTCTCCTTCATACCTTTTGGCATTGGGCCATTCTGAAACTCGGGTAAATGATATTTGGTACCCTTATGCGGTGCTAGGTAACAAGGACGGTTCGGATACCCCGAGTCAACAAGGTAAAACTTGCCTACAAATGAACACAAACTTGTTACGAATCGAAATATGCAACATATTGGTACAAATGTAGATAGTATCGTATATAAACTAGTGTACCTGTTGGAGGATGTGGAAACTTGTCACCATATTTATTTATTGCATCAGTGAATACTCTCATATCATGGACCGATCCGTGCCATCCACTAACAATAAATGTAAACCTCATGTCAAGTCACAGATAGCTAACACATTACGTGAGGTATATCCATGTCTCCCGTATGTTGAACTACCTTATCACTTGGAACCACAAGCGGTATATGTGTGCTGCCTATAGCTCCTATACTGATTGTTGAAGTATGGAGCAAACCTTGGGGCTTCTAACCTTTGGTGCACAGTCTTAAATTCGTGGTCACTTGGTCTAATATTGTCTGAGATAGCTTAATAACATCAGACAACACTTTGTCGAACGTACGGCTTATTGTTTCCAACGATCTCACAAACCGATCCTCAACTTGCCTAAGAGACTGCGGTGCACCAATTACCCATAGGAACATTCCTAAAGCCTCAATTGTTGACATGTCTCTAGTTCCACTCAAACCATAGGAGTCAACCAATAAATCATGCAGTTGATGGAATAATGGGCGACTCATTCTAAACATATTGTAGCAAGAGGTCCTATTTGACAGTGTTTCATTTACCCATTCAATGCCCGTCACAGCTTGCAACCCTTCTGAGCTTTGTGTATGTAAGATTCATAATACGTACCGAGCATTAATAGCATACCAGCAAACTTCCGATTCCTCTTACGACAATGCATTATCAAGTCGATAGAATCATCTTCACTAGAGGAATCCAACATAGCATGATTATCCAACTTATCATCTTCACTAGAGGAATCCAACTCAGTTGAAGAACTAGCATCCTAAAAAACATAGGCAAATATTAGTTTAGGAACTGAAAACAACATATTTCGTGACAAAGAACACAATACCAACGGAACATAGACCTCACAGGTACAAGAAACCCAACAGAAACTACTAACATAGACCTATAACTAGTACATGTTGTTTTTTTTGCACCATCTCGCAAGAAGATCACCTTGATTCAAGTAGTTGGAATGTTGCGAGAAGAACTCTGTCCAAGGCATCTTTAAAAATAGTGGCACAAGCAAAAACTCAACAACATCGGAGCAAAGACCACTCTCTAAAGCCAATTCTTGACACTTCTTCATATCTGCTCTTTCCTTGCTCTCTTTGCTAGTTTTCTCATGAATCTTCTTCCTCAGCAACTTAGTCTGTTGTACATCAGATTCAGCCCATTTATGAACTAGAGAGTCCATAACAACAACCATATGACTCTTGGACTTTTTTCCAGGACTTGAGGCAGTGGACTTTGTGCTTTGGCTACTTGTCCTCTTCCTAGTATTTATACTCATTGGACTGTCAGCAAAAGATAACTCCTCTTCATCTTCTTCTTCATATCCTTCTTCATCTTGTTCAAATCCTTCTTCATCTTCTTCATCTTGTCCAGGATTAAAGGAGGAAGACCCATCTACCACAACGTCATGGAACATCTCCTCTAGCTGATCAATGTATTCTGGTGCCCCATGTCTTAGTTTTTTACATTCAGATTTTGATCCCTGGAATACAAGTGCATTTTTAGTTGACATGTTCATATTTGGAACTTTGTAAAACAGCAAACATTAATGATACTTTGAAGTTACCTTTGTTTTCTCTTCCCACCATTCATCAGTAGCAGTGACAGAACCATTTGGTGCCCTTCCCAATCCACTACTCTTCTGCAAGTCCTTCCAGAATGAGTACAAAGTTTTCAATCCATGAATCCTATTCCTGAACTGCCTTCTGTCATGCCTCAAACCTGTTGCTAAGTAATACTTTTCTGCAATTGTATTGTAACCTCTTGCTGACATAGTACCTTTGTGACAATTCCCTGATCTAATTTGCTCAACGCACAAATCACGAACAAGTGTGTGTTTGGTTACATCCAAGATGCCTTGTCCCTTTTATCTAGTGTATACACACAAGCATATAAAAAAGTCACACAAAACTACCTTGACAGCACACAAACAGCTACCATGTTACCATCACAGAACCATCAGTTAAACAAGGCAGCACACATAGGTACCATGTTAAACAAGGCATACACACAAGGAGCAGCACTTGCACACCATCAGTTCAGTTCATACCATGTCAAAGCATACTACCATGTCAAAGCATTCATACTACCATCAGTTCAGTTCATACCTTTGATCCGGGAAAGATCACTTGCACATCATCAGCATCATTGGCAGGGTATGCTTGATCTTCGTCAAGAAAGCGTGTTCATCAAGATTGGCGGCACCTCCTCGACGACGCCCACCGCCGCGCAGGTGGGAGCGAGGTTGGGTGAAGAGACTCCTTGTCGCGCCACGGCCGCCGCCACCTCGGTGGAGCCAATGGCGCCGCCACGGCTTGAGCCACCACCTCTGTTCCCCCGCCGCCGCTCTAATCCCCCGCCGCCTCCTCTGCCCCCCCGCCGCCACCTCTTGCGACGCCACATCTGCTCCCCAGCGCCACCACCTCTACTCCCACCGGCGCCACCACATCTGCTCCCCGGCCGCCACCGAAGCCGCCTCCGCCGCCATTGCGGGAACGCGAAGCCGAGTGTACGACCGCCGCCACCGGTGCCGCCCTCATGCGCCCTCGTCCAACTCCGTCAAAGTCTCCACGGAGGAAGTCGGAGTAGGAGTTGATGTCGGCGAACTCGTCGACCTGCGAGTTGAGGTCCGTGGAGTGCATGCCGAGTCGGGGACCTTGGTACGCATCCGCCAGAGAAGAAGTCCGGCGGCGCGGGGACCGCAGATCCGGCTCGAGAAGTCGTTGTTGATTGGTTCGTCGCCGTGGCCGTCCATGACGAAGGAAAGGCGTGGGTGTGGGGATTCGAGATCCAGCGGCGGGAGGGTGGCGCTGCGGGGGGACGACGGCGACGGCGGAACAAGATCCAGCGCCGCGGTGGGGGCGCGGTGCGGGAAGATGGGCGGCGGCGACTAGAGATCGAGGCGGCGGGAGATGGGGAGGAGGGTGGGCGCGGTGCGGTGGAGGGCGGCGGCGGCGCGAGATCGGGCGCGGTGCGGTGGGCGCGGTGCGGGGAGGGGAATGGCGCAAGACAGGCGAGATATTTTCGCGGGGTGGGAAAGGAGGCTACCGATTTTTCGCGAGGGGCAACCGGGGAAAGAGAGACTAAAATCTGATTTTAGCCCCCTTTAGCACCTCTTGGAGGGGCTAATGGATTATGGGGGGGCTAAATTTTAGTCCATCCAGTTTAGCCCTCCTGTTTGGCATGAAGAGGCTAAAATCTGGCTAAAATAGAGGGGCTAAAGTTTAGCCCCCCCTCCCAAACGGGGCCTTAGTCGCGCGGCCCATCACACACGTATAGCTGCGCGCCTCCACGATGGACTTGTCAGGTTTGCTGTCTTGTCAGAGGAACGCAGGTCGAGATCTTGGTCGGATCCAGGACAGTGGATCGATCGATGCACTTGTTAATTTGTTTCGGCCGCCCAGCTAGCCTGTACTCCACTGTTCCTCTACTAGTATGTGCAGGTTGTTTGGCATTTTACAGCGGTCAATAATGCGGAAAAAAGAGGGAGAATCCATCACACCAAATATTATTTAGTCAAAATTTTTTCTAAATTCGATCTCTGAACACCTGTTTTTTAAATCCAACTCCCTCCCACACAGGAGCGGAGAGAGGACTGGCAAGGGCCTATTCTCAACTATTTTTTTTCATAGAATTAATTATTTAACCCTACTAATCAGCTTGTATTAACTACTATGCACACCGCCCCGCCCCCTTCCCCCCTCTCTCACCAAATTGCTAGTCATTAGGCAAAAAACAATACTTTGGTCGCGCCTGGCTGGTCCAAGAAGGTAAGTATCAAACTCAAAGCCCAACTGATGTCTGCCAGCCCAACTAACAAAGTTTAGCCCACGATGGCACGATCGAACCAGCAAACCAAGAATCGGAGAGAGATCATTAGATCAACTAACATAGCTGCACAGGAACAGCTAAACAGTCGCAAATATCAACTGAGCAAGAGTGACTCCTTGTGCTTTAGTTGTTCGGATAGGGCCAGGAGGTAGCGACCATGAAAAGGAAGAAAATAATAGATAATTTTTTTTTAAAGAAAGTTGTTTCAATCTCCCAGCCTTGTGCAGAAAATTCTAATCCAAGCGACGTACAAGCTACTGATAGAATAACTTCAATCCTAGTCCAACTGATGTGCAAACTCTTGATCAGAATGTTTCTACATCATTAGAAGTTCCACAACAGGCTAGAATTGTGAGTATAGCATATGAGCGAGATATAGGTAAACATCTTCAAATTTGGGAACTCCCTCCTGATAAGCAAGATGAAGCTCCATGATTTATATATCTGAGGGCCCATATCAACCATTCATGATAGGGTACCCATTTAATGGATCGACAAATCATCACCGTCGATTCCAAAGTCATGGGTTCACAAATTTTTGTTGGCCGGAATATTCACCTCACACAAATCGTGCCTATTGCTTGCCTTGTTTTTTTTTTTTCAAAAAAACCAACTAGGAAGTGCAGCTCGGATACGTTCATAGTCTAGGGATTTCATAATTGGAAGAAGGTTAACGATGAAAAAGAATGTGCTTTTCCTAATTCCAACTCAGCTCATAGCTATTCAATTAAATGTTTTAATAATCTTTAAGATAATATGGATCATGTTGACAAGGTGATCAAGAAGCAAAATGAGAAAAATGATCGCAAATGTGAGACTAAGGCTTAAGACTACAATTGATGGCATCAGGTAATCAAGAAATTATTTTCATCTTCTATTTCATCAATTAGATTATTAGATGTCGTATTATATAATCTAACATTATTCATTGTTGATTTCTTCAGATGGTTAACATTTCAAGCATGTCCATTTAGAGGCTACCACAAATCTCTAGAATCCATAAATCAGGATAACTTTCTTGAAATGGTCAAAATTTTGGCTTCTTACAACAAGGAGGTGAAAGAAGTTGTGTTAGACAATGCTCTAAGAAATGCAAATAAAGTACACTTCACCAACCGTTCAAAAGGAAATTCTTAGCAATTTTGCTTGAAAAGTGCAAATAGCAATTAGAGAAGAAATTGGTAATAGCAAGTTTTGTATAATGGTTGATGAAGCTCGAGAAAAATCTAAAAAAGAGCAAATGGCAATAGTTCTCCGGTTTACCAATAAAGAAGTACTTATAAAGGAGAGCTTCCTTGATCTCATTCATGTGAATAACACTACTATATTAACTCTTAAGGACTCAATATGTGTTGTTCCAGCAGATAATAACTTAAATTAGGAAGATATCAGGGGCAGAGGCTACAATTAGGGGTGGAAACGGGTCGGATACGATCGAATAGTCTCAAATATGAATATGAATCCATATTTTTAAAATGAATACGAATTCAAATATTCTAAAATACGGATACGAATATTCTCGAATACGGATATTTTCGAATATGGATTTTCTCGGATACGAATATCGGATAAAACGGATTCCTAGCGGTTTTGACGATTTTTCACCGGTTTTTGACTGGTTACCGGTTTTAAACCGCCTAAATTCAAATTTTGAGTCACAAAATTTGTATGGATTTTTCATGGGTTCTAGAAACGGATAGAATGCGAATCGAATAGTCTCGAATACGAATACGGATACGAATATTCTTGAATATGAATGCGAATACAAATATTCTCAAATACGGATACGAATATTCTCGAATATGAGTACGAACATTTTCGAATACGGATTTTGCTTACCATATTCGTGTTTTCTTGGATACGAATATTAGATAAAACGAATTATCCGTTACCGTTTTCGACCCCTAGCTACAATAGGGCAAGTAATATGAGAGGGGAATGGAATGGATTGAAGGCTCTAATTCTGTAGGAGTGCCCTTATGCATATTACATTCATTGCATAGCTCATCAACTTCAATTGGCTCTTGTTATGGCATCAAGGGAGGTACATGATGTGCACAACTTCTTTCAACATGCAAATCTCATTGTAAATGTTGTTAGTACTTTCTCCTAAACGTAATAATGAGTTGCTAGCTAATTAAGCTCTTGAAATTGCACATGAGATTGAACTAGGAGAGCTTGATACAAGAAGAGGGCAAATCAAGTAGGCTCTTTACAGAGACCTAGAGACACTAGATGGAGTTCTCACTACAAGTCAATCCAAAGCCTAAAAATGATGTTTACTAATACAGTTTCAGTCTTATGAAGTATAGCAAATGATTGTTCAGACTCAAAATATTCTCGAGGAGATGTTGGAGGTGCCCTTAAGATTCTTATCTCATTTGATTTTGTGTTCATGCTACACGTTATGGAAAAATTACGAAGATCACTGATGTGCCGTGTCGAACAATCCAAAAGAAATCTTTGGATATTTTAAATGCATTGGATTCTGTTTCTAACACCTATGTTACTTGATGGCATAAGAAATAATGGTTGGGAACCTCTTCTAGAGGAGGTCAAATCTTTTTGTGTGAAACATGATATTGAGATCCCGGATATGAATTGCAAGTATGTCATTTCCCCTAAATCATTAAATTGGAATGATATCATAGTTATTTTTGCCTAAACGATGAAATTTATTTCTTTTATATATATTGCAATCTGCAAGTATGTTGATGTGACCAAATCTTGCAGCAAGCATGATAACACCACGACACTTCACCATTACAATGTCAATGTAATTAATGTTGCCATACATCAACAATTGGTCGAGTTAAATGATCATTTCAGTTCTCAAGCAACAGAGCTTCTAACCCTCTATGCATTCTTGGATCCTAAGACTTGGCTCCTTCAACAAGTGAAAGTATGCACTTCAGTAGAAAAAATTCTACCCTGCAGATTTTTCTAGTCAAGAAAGAGCTCAATTAGAGTGTCAACTACCACACTTCCAACTTGACATATACCATCCAAACCTACATGCAATGCTTGCTATCTCTTGCTAATTTGACAAATAGGCTAGTTAAAACAGGTCAAGCCTCTATTTATCCAATGGTTGATAGGTTATTACCATTAGTCATAACTCTTTAGTGTCAACTGCAACCACCGAGCGAGCTTTTTCGGCTATGAAACTTGTCAAGACAAGTATTCGAAAAAAAATGGGAGACGATTTTCTGCAACATTACATGGTAGTTTGCATTGAAAAGGAACTAGCAGCGAGGATCACTTCTGATGAAATTATTAACTTCTGTGATCTACTTGGTTGTCGTAGAGCTAAATTTAAATTAACAGATATGTAATTTTTTATGTGTTTCCAAACATAGTTGTCCTATTTTGTGGCTAGCGTGATACTTTCAAATTGAACTCTACAGCTTTCCCCGTCAACTTTATTTTTTTTTTGCAGAATTTAGTCTTTTTTTTTCGTCTTCCCGATACGAATGAGTCTGAACTTAAAAATTTTGCATAGCTATATACCTATTCTACGTATATCTGTTTTTTTTTATTTTGCGTCGTTGTGAAACTTTTACGTTTAATTTTTACATGTTTTCGATTCTTAGCCAGTTTTCACTTTATATGGATTAAACGGCAATAACTTTGTTAGTATACTTAGTTTACTACTTTTTTTACAAAAAAATTGCCTTGCATTCCTTTTTCCTTTAAACGGAAATTCTCTCTTATTTTTATTCCCCTTCGTTTACTGTTTCCCAAATTGTAATATTTTTCTCTTCCGTACAACTTTTGTCGTGTATTTTTTTTCCAATAGGGCTTCTTATATGCTTCTTTATGAAACATGCATGTGTTTGTATTTTATGCATTGTACATACATTTTTTTCCCATTGACTACTCATCCTAGACGTGGGACTGGGTTAAGTACAAAGATTGAGATGCGGGCAATTAATTTGTAGCTAATCGTCCTTCTTTTTTGAAAATCCTCTTGTTAATTTGTATACGTAAGTACCGAAATTCACATTGAAGATTTTAATTGAACAACATGTTACTATCAAGTTCTTAAGTCGTTGAACATGCTAAACTTCTTTATCTACCAAATCATAGACTCTGTATGTTGTGTCGATCATCGATGATCATGACAAAGGGAAGTAGATATTCATTAACACAAACTTCCCTTTATGGAGGCATTTCCTAACATAATAGAGGCATTTTCCCTTGTCTCTACATTATTGTAGAGATGTTTTTATTTTCATGCCGCACAGGCACATTCCTATGCATCGTCACTATGAATGAAGAGACTATTTATTAAAACTCCTCTATATTCTTTGTGACATCTCTACTCCTTAAAAGTATGAGTTGGTGGTCATCGGTCCATTCTCCCTCAACTCTTTGCAGCCGTTCGTCCTTCCTCGACTCTTTCCAGCAGTCTGATCAAATGTGCATGGCTCCTCTTAAACTGTCGCTTTTCAAACCACTCCCTGTTACGCCCACTACTTTCCTCTTCTCTCTCTCCCAAGTTTCCATGCCTGCACCACCACCACGTCCCCGTAATCGATCCCGTCTTTCCTCATCTCCGTCTCCCTCTTATCCACCTCCCGGGCGCTGCTCCTTTCCTTCTCACCGCTCCCCTTTGCGGCCTCCGTTGAGCCGCTCTTTGTCGAGGCCAAGTTGCGCCAATAGCAGATGCTGCTAACACTGCTTGCCCGTAGCGGGCTATGCCCAGGATAACCTACCTCGTCTCTGAATCCGCCGGCGATGGCGCCACGCTGCATCGGATGCTCAGGGTGCTCTACTGCCCAGCTAACCTATATGTGGTGCAACTCGACCTGGAGGCGCCGGCCGCCGAGTGCTTCGAGCTCGTCGTTGTTGTGCACGCCTACCCCATCTACTCACAGTTCTAGAATATAAAGGTGCTCACCTGTGCTAACCTGGTCATCTACTGGGGTCCGACCATGGTGGCCAACACGCTGCACACGGCGGCCATCCTGCTGCACGAGGGCGACGACTAGGACTGGTTCATCAACCTCTCCGCCTCCGACTACCCACTCGTCACCCAAGACTGTAAGCACAGATGCAATCTGCTCCACCCCAGTTCCGCTCTCTTATTGTGCTATCCTCTTCCGCATCGTCATCACCTAGCCACTGCCTCACATTCTCTCTTCTCATTAGCCCCCCATCTACATCGTCGCCGCTCGGGCGCCGTCCCGCCTGCTATCTCCCAGTGCCACGCCACCGAAACCTCCCCATTCCCCTCCGACTCCAACCGCCGTTGCCCCGAGTGAGCCGCCTCGTTGTCGTTCCCTAACCGGATCTGGTCATCGCCATGCCTCTTCCCTCCCTCCCCGAAGTCTCCACCTTGGTTGCTAAGATGGACAGTTCTTGGTGTAGCTGCTACGGTGGCATCCTAGCCCAGGTCAAGATGCAGTCCCTTCGCCATCGGCAATGGCAACCTCTTCGAGGCGCTTGACGGCACCTCACAGCCCTTCATCAACCTCTCCACCATCTTCTACACCAGGTCTGCTCTTTGGTTTCTCCCGTCCCGTCAGCTCTGATCTACGTTTTCTTCCTTCCTTCCCCAATTTCTTTTTCTAATTCTATGGCTGCGGTTGAATTAAATGAAACATGGTTTATGAGGATGAGAAGTGGTTCTGGGAGATATTCGTGGGATCGAGGAAGGAGGACGCGATCTGAAACCAGTACAAGTTCTTGGTGCAGCACATGGGCGGCCCCTGCTCTCTTCCCATGTAATTTAATAAGTTAATAAAGCTCATTATGTCATTTAAAATATTTATTTTCATGATTAACAATGTCTACGGTTTTCTATAATTTTTCTGATTTTTTTCTGAATTTTTTATAATTTTTTTACAATTGTTCTTAATTTTCTACAAATTTTTTAGTTTTTTCCTTTTTTAGCTTAACGGGCTGACCGGGCCAGCATGGCCCGTTAAGCTTTAACTGTGCCTGGCCGGCACGACACGGCATCAGGCCGTGCCTAGGCTCGCATCTTGACCTACAGGCTGGCACGACACAGTCTGTTTATTAAGCTGGACATAACGAGTCGTACCTAAACAGATCATACCGTTACTGATCTGTGCTATACCGATCCGGCACGACCCACTGGACAGGTCTGTGCCCACCCACGGTGCCATGCATTCCCTAGTCAATGGGCCGTGGGCTGAGAGGACCAAGGCTATAGCCGCGCCCTTGCATTTGCACTTGTTTTTCTCAGCGGTCTCTGACTTTGCAACCACGTGGCAAGAACGAGATCAGGGAGATGCCGCCCGTGGTGCGCACGAGGAGCGCCACCACCGTCGCGCTCCCCGCCGGCGGAGGCGCGCCGGGCCGCCGCGTCCCGCTCTCCCCCTTCGACGCGTACTGGGTCGCGCTGCCCCCAGTCCGCCGCGTCTTCCTCTTCCGCTCCCCGCCCCGCGCCCCGTTCCAGGACGTCGTCCGCGCCCTCAGGTCATCCCTCGCGGCGGTGCTCCCGGCCTTCCACCCCTTTGCCGGCGCGCTCACCTACTCGCCGGATTCGCGCACCCTGTCCATCGTCCTCCCCGAGGGCGCGGCCTGCGGTGTCGCGTTCGTGGAGGCCGAGACGGACCTCGAGTTCGAGAGGCTCGTCGAGGAGGGCGCGGAGCACGACGAGGACGCGCTCCGGCAGCTTGTCCCGGACATCCGCCGGGACGAGCTCCCGGCGCCCGTGATGGCGGCGCAGGTACGCGTGTAGTTCACTTCTCGGCGAGGTGGGCACGTGAATCTTTGTCCTTTTTTGGGGGGCAGATTTCGATATATATCTCAAAAAGATACACTTTGGAAAATGTCTATCTAAAGTCTGAAATTGAAATTTTGCCATTTCAAAACTTTTTTTTGGATTTTTTGCCGCTCTTGACGCTTTTGCCCCCTCCTCCCTCCCGGCCGGCCATCACCACTGCTTCTCCGGCGAGCCCGTCGAGGCCGGCGGCGGCGAGTCGGATCTGCGAGCGGTGTCGTCTCCTTCATCGCCGCCGTGAGCAGGGGAGCAGGGAGCAGGGGAGCACGGCGCCGCTGTCGACGGAGTCGTAGTCCGAGGCGTGGCGTGCCTGGTCCTGCGCGGGCCGGACGCACCCGGCGATGACGCGGCACACCAGCATCGCCCTGCGCCCCGGGCCGGGGCCGGCGCTGGCGTGGGCTGCGCCGCTTCCAGCAAACGTGCGCACGGCGGAGCCGGCAGGGCCGAGGCGGCAGGTGGCGACGCCCGAGCCGAACGCCCTGCTGGCACTCGCGCCTGCGGCCACGCGGCACTGGAAGCCCATCATCTCGTTGCCGTCGGCGCCGCAGCGCCGCGCGCACGGGCGGCCGCCCTGGCCTCCTCGAGTCGCGCCATCGTCAGGAACGCCGAGCTCGCCGGCGCTGCCGGCAACGGCGACGGCATGAACGCGGCTGCCATCTGCTTCGACTGGAGGAAGAAAGAGGGATAAGAAGAGAGGGCAGCGAGAAGGTGGCCCGGCTGGAGCTCGCCAGAGAAGCGGTGGTGATGGCCAGGCGGGAGGGAGGAGGGGGCAAAAATGTCCGAGAGTGGCAAAAATCCAAAAAACCAAGTTTTGATTGGCAAATTTTCAATTTCAGATTTTGAGTGGCATTTTTTAAAGTATCACCTTTTTTAGTGGCATATATCCGAATTTGCCTTTTTTGGGTGAGTAAATCTTGATGGTTGAAATGTGTGGGTGCATGCGCAGGTGACGGAGTTCGTTGGAGGCTACAGGGGCGTGGCGGTGGGGGTGGCGGTGCACCACACGGCGGTGGACGGGCGCGGCCTGTGGCGGTTCTTGGAGATGTGGGCAGCTTCGGCGGCGGCCGGTGTTAAGGAGAGCGTGGTGGCGGTGGGGCCGGGTCAGCTGCACGACCGGAGGCTGGTGCGGTTCGACCGCGACGACGAGCTGGCCGGGCTGTTCTTGCGGCAACTCGCGCCGGACTTGCCCAGGGTGAGCTAAAGCTCTCACTGTTTCTACAAAGTTCTAGCTAACTTCGAAAAGGAACTGAAACAAAATTACCGTGATCAATTCAAATCCTGATAAAAAAATTCAAACACAAGTGATTTAAAGATAACTCAAAATTAATAGGCCCCGTTTAATTTGTAATGGATGATTGTTCGTTGCTGTGAAAAATCAGGAGCAATTATACCACTATTTACCGTAAAATCGCCATTAATTTTCAAGATGTTGGATCTTATTTGATTTGAAACGGACAGGGACAAACCAAAGTAGCATGACATTTGTCCGTCAAGGCTTTTAAGTCGTTGTCTTCTGGATGCTTTGAAAGGGAAAGGTGGATTATCTGTATGGGTCATGGTGAATTCGAGACGGAGATGCCTCAACTCCACATAAATCTTTCTTTTTTAAGGAAAAAAAAACTACACATGAATCTCAGAATTAGCTAAGCTGGTGGTTTTGCCTATATTGTCGCATGATGAACATGCTCTATTTCAACAAATTTGGGACTGAAGTGTCATTCTAAAACTAATAAATCTCATGATTAAAAGGAGCAACAGAACATTTTGTCATCAAGTTAAACATTTTCCAGTTCCATGAGTTATGTACTAGTACAATGTAATGCAGCAGTAGAAGTACACAGCTCTATCGCACGAGTGAAGTACAATGATACGCATTTTGTCACTTGTAACAATCTGCAGATTGTCCCGAAGGAAGATCCCGTGCCCGAACGCTGGCGCCCTCTCAGCCGGCGAACCTTCACGTTCACCGCGTCTGCGGTGCGGCGCCTCAAGCAGCGTCTTGCCGCGGCGAACGCTGGCACGGTGCCATCCACCTTCGCCGCCCTGACCGCGCACGGGTGGGTCTCCATCGCGCGCGCCAGCGGCTTCACTGCGGACGACCCGGTGTTCGCTGTCTTCCTTGCCGACTGCCGTGCCCACATGTCGCCGCCGGTGCCGGACGCCTACGCCGGCAACTGCGTCGCACTCTGCACAGCCTCGCTGAGCGGGTCGGAGCTCACCGGGCCAGACGGGCCTGCCCGGGCAGCCCTGGCCGTCATGGAGGTCGTCGCGGAGGTGAAGCGCGACCCGCTCGGCGACCGCACCCGGTGGCGCACCAAGTTCGATGCCATCCCGCCGGGCCGCGCAGTCATCCTAGTGGGGTCGCCGTGGTTTCCGGCGTACGCGGTGGACTTCGGGTTCGGGAGTCCGGCGAGGGCGGAGCTGGCGTCCATGAACCACGATGGCGAGATAGTGCTTGTCGCCGGGAGGGAGGTCGGCTCGGTGCAGGCGTCGGTGGCGATCGCCGCGGACAAGATGCCGGCGTTCCGCGAGATGTTTGTGGCTGAATCATGAATGTGGCCGGTGCGACGGCGATGGCAATGCCTGATTGCTGAATTGGAGTAGTTCTTTTCCTCCGGTGGCTCGCGCGGTCACGAGAATTCCACATCCGTGGGTGGTTCTCAATAAGTAGATACGTTAAAATGATAAGCAGATCAGCATAGCTAGTATTACTTTGTGCTCTTCCAGTTTGTCGGTGCCACCAAACTAAGGCTCTAAACGGTTCCTGTTTTTGCTTAATTAGTTTTTTAGCTTATTTACACTAGAAGTTATTTAGAACACGTCGACCTCTAATTTCAGTTTATTTTAGTTTTTTCTTTTCTTTTTACTTATATTATTTTCTCTTTCTTATTTTATATTGTCTGTGATGAAATAATATTTTTTTATTTTGTTATTTTATGTTTTTTTATTTTATTTTTTAGAAAAAAATTAACAAGAACAACCATTGTAATATAATTTTAGTTATAATTCAAAAGTTACATCTAAAAAACTCAACCATGAGTCAGTTGGAGCGGGCCGCCAAAGGGTGCTGTGGAAGGAAAGTTGGGATATTTTCATGAATCGTGGAGATGGCAAATGTCTCCATTACACTTCATAAATCTCCATGAATCATGGATGTGATGTCTCAACCACACATAAATCTCATGATTAAAAAGAGCATAATTACTCCCCTAAAAATTAACAAGACAGACATTTCCCAGTTCGATGAGTAGCGTAACCCTCGAGCTGTGCCTGTTAAGGGGTGTAAACAAGTCAAGCTTCAGCGAGTTTGGTCTTCTAAGCTCAAGCTGGTAGAAACTTAACTCGAGCTAAGTTAGGGTAAGTCTGGTTCTAAGCTTGAGCTCAGCTCGGTCTAAACTCGAGTAGGATCAAGCTTGACTTGTTGAACCTCGATAATAATTAAAATAATTTATTATACGCTACTTTTTAATAATAAGGAAAGTTTAAATTCAAACTCGACTCGAGTAAACTTGATAATAGTCAAAATAATTCAAATATATACTAATTTTCAACAATAAGAAAAGCTCAAACTCGAATTCGGTTCGGATAAACTCGATAAAAGTTAATATGTATCACTATTTAAACTCGAATCGAGCTTCGCGAATTATTCAAGCTCGGCTCGGTATAACTCACGAATTCCAGATTAAGCTCGAGTTCAATTCGTTTAAAGTTCGAGCCGAGCTCGAATCGAGTCTAGCATGAGCCGAGCTCGAGTAGCTAGTCCCGTATCTTCGGTTCTAAAGTGCCAACGCCCAATGCGTCGCGTGCCACTGAAGACGCCGACTACTGAGCCTACATGTCGCCACTGGTGCCGTAAGCCTACGCGGGGAACTGCCTCGCGTTCTGTGTAGTCAGCCTGAGCGGGTCGGAGCTCGCCCGAGCGTTCCTTGTTGGGTTTAATCCCCTCCAAGGATCAACACTTGCTCGACACACGCTCTGAGTGCTCGGATACTAGATGTTGGGGAATCACCCGAGGATCAACACGCGTAAGCACCCTGTTGTCGGACGGGGAACAGCGTAGGCCTTAGGGGAGGATACGACCACAAGGAACACTTCTACTCAGTGGTCGTAACCGGTTCGGGGTCAGCGGTCGTAAGTCGTTTACGACTTGCTCACCGTGGTTGGCTCTAGCTCTCTGGACCACACGCTTTGGCTATGGACTCGGATGCATGGTCGTGGACTGATTGCCGGAGGTGGGAACGATAAGGTGGAGCAGCGAACATGATGGAACACAGGAAACGGAGGCACGATTATGCGATGCAAACTGACGCACCTTTTTTACTATGTTTTTCACTGTTACACACTGGCTCAAAACTCTCAACGACTTACAGAGTATATATAGACACAGGCGGCCACTCTGGCCACTCACTCATTGCGACTCCGATCGCATCGCTTCGCTTCGACCACATACGATCGCTTTAAGGTCTTGTCGCCGCCCATGCCGCCGCTTTCGGCCGCCCACGACTGCATAGTGTCCAGCCGCTTGCCCATATCGGGTAGGTAGCCAAACGAGGACGACCTGCGTCACCCACAACCACCCGTGCTGACGCCTGTTACCAACTGCTATAGTGGTCGACGCACGACCATAACCGCTGGCTTCATCCTTTCCTTGTCTTCGACCACTGGTTTCATCCTCGCCTTGTCTTCGACCACTGCAGTGGAGCTTCGACCACGGACAGCCAACGACTACGACTTCGGTCGTGTTCGTAACCGACCACGCACACAGGCACTACGATGTTGGTCGTTACTACCGCACACAACGTGGTTATAATTGACCACACATAGGGGCCCTGTTACGACCACACACAACGTGGTCGTAACCGACTACGCATATAGGCTTTGAGTCCTCCAAGTGCTACAGCACTCTTACGAGTATAGCGTCCACTGTACTTCTTCGAGTATAACGTCCACAGTACTCCACCGAGTATGACGTCCACAGTACTTCTCCGAGTATAATGCCCACAATACTCATCCGAGTATGCACTGACGACTACCGACCATGACTCTTGACTACGACTATCGACCATGACCATCGACTATCGACCACGATCGTATCGATTACACACAAATACAGAGTGCTCGCACATACACAAGAGCACAACATACATACAATAAGATTAACCTAACATTCCTGGCTATCGGGGAGGCCGTGAAGGAAGTGAAGGCGGCGCCATTGAAGGACAGAGACGTGTGGGTGAGCAGGTCCGCCGCGCTCCCGCCGGGCCGCTCGCTAATCCTGTCGGGGTCGCCGTGGTTCCCGGCGTACGCGGTGGACTTCGGGTTCGGGGGGGTCGGCGAGGGCGGAGCTGGCTTCCATGCACCACGATGGCGAGATGGTGCTTGTCGCCGGGAAGGAGTTCGGCTCTGTGCAGGCGTCGGTGAAGATCGCCACAGACAAGATGCCGGCGTTCCGTGAGATGTCTACGGTGGCAAGTGCGATGGCTACGGCCATGCATGAAGAAAGTGTCACGGACCGACCTGGGTTTGGGACATGGACCGTGTGGGCGGTGGCTGGCGGCCTGATCGTCGGGAGTACAAAGAGCAAGCAGCAGCGACGCAAGAGGGGAACATAACTGAATTGGCATTTGGCCTCCTCCCTGTCTTCTCTCGTGTACTCATTCCCCTTGCTATCCTTCCCCAATCCTCTAAATCCCTGCTGATCTACCTTCAAGTCTGCTCTTCGCTGTCTAAACTTCAATTCCTCCTCTATTGTACCCAATTTACCAAAGTACCAGTGCTATCTTGTGTCCGGAAGATCAGGTTCGTAGCAGAAGGTCTTGTCCGTGTGGTGTTTAGCGGTTCAAATGTTGCTGGTTTTCAGCAAGCGCAGACGTGTTCCAGACTTGCAGGCAGCGATCCGCGTTCCATGCTGTTTTGCTATGTTCGATCTTGTGTCTGTAATATGTGTTTTTGAAGGGGCAATGCGATCGACTCCTGCTGTAAAACCGTAAGTCCTCTTCTCGGAAACATGCTCTCTCTATTCTTATTTATGTTCTAAAATATGTGCTATCAAACATTCTAGTTTTAAACTCATAGCCCCACTGGTTCTCATCAGGCACAATTTTTCTGAAGTTTGATAGTTATATACATTAACTATATAAAAATTATATCATTAGATTTGTTATTAGAAATATATTTATAATATTATAGTTTCATTATTGTATTTTAGAATAAAGTTATAAAAAATAACTATCCAAAATTACGTATGGACCGTAAAGAGTAAAGAAAGGTGTAAGGAGAAAAAAAGCCGGACATAGTATTATAGGCCTGCGGCGGAACGAAAAGTACGGAAGCAGTGAAAGGATAAGTGTTCTTATGTTCTGCGGATGAACACTTTCAATAACGGATCCGTGGCGCAATGGTAGCGCGTCTGACTCCAGATCAGAAGGTTGCGTGTTCGATTCACGTCGGGTTCAGAACACTGGTGGGGCATACTTTTTAAATTTTAAGATGCAATCAAGATTCTCTTTAAGTCAGTAATACTGAGAATGCATAAGACAAACAAAATACATAAGAGAATAGAGAATGCATAAAAATGATAAAAAAAACCCTGGTACCTAAATGGATCATCTCTACTACTTAAAAATTGGAGTTGGTAACAGCCCCACCACTCGTGAAACCATCGCCCCCAACCCTCCGCTCCACCCCGCACCGCCTCCTCTTCCGCCCCCCCACGCGCCGGCGCCTCCTCTTCCTTCCCTCCCCGCGCGCCGTCTCCTACTCCTTCCTTCCCCACCCCGCATCGCCTCCCCGCTCCTCTCCTGCTCATCCGCTC
The DNA here is from genome assembly GCA_036346245.1 of Bonia amplexicaulis. NCBI lineage: Eukaryota > Viridiplantae > Streptophyta > Magnoliopsida > Poales > Poaceae > Bonia > Bonia amplexicaulis. Next base: position 9,497,083 of record CM070763.1, on the reverse strand, counting down.
CGCCGCCGCCTCCTCCTCCCCCTACCCCTCCACTCCGCCGCCGCCTCCTCTCACCGCCCATCTCCCGCTCCTAGGGCTTCCTCTCCTGTCCAAGGTGGCGCGGCGGCAAAGTCCAAGTCGAAGGCGAAGCAGGCCACAACGGAGCTCCGGCGATGGGCGGCGAGAAGGAGAGCCTCGACCTCACCGACCGCAACACATCCCTCCCCGCCGCCTTCCCTTCCCCACGCCTCACCCCGCCGCCATCGGGGCTCAGATCCTAACCCTAGACCAAATCGAGCCTTCTGCGCCGACCCACCTTCCGAGCGGCCTCTGCGTCAGTTCCCCACCTCTAGGGTGCCGCCTCCGCCATTCCATTGCCTTGCATTCGGTGGCGGCAAAGGCTGGGAACCGTATGGTGGCGTCTGATGCGGCTTCCGAGTCGGGGGTTTGGTCGGACGAGGTGAGATTTCAGCTCCTCCTGATGGATGCTTCATAGAGTAGATAAGATGTAAATTAATTTTTTTCCCCTGTACTGGAAGGAAGTAAAAATTGTGAATGTTCATTTCCTCAGTTGTGCAGATTGTAGAATTTTGGCCTTGCAGTGACTGGTTGGTATATTTGCAAAGGGAATCTGAACCTTTCCAGGACCCTGGGTCATGTAGCTCCTGAGTACTTATTAAATGGTATGACCTTTTTTTCTCTCAGCTTCTGCTACTATTTGTAGACAAAGCTTTAATTGTCAACAGTGAAATACTAAAAGTGAGTTCCATGAAATTTCTATTGTAATATATGTCATAAGACTTACTACAACATCCTTATTATTAAATGAATTTAATTATTGTGTTTCTGATAGCTTCTATGAAATTTAGTTGCTTTTGGTTAGCTTGTATAGAAGAAATTTATGTTCATCCTAAATGTGGTTTTGACCAAAGTTAGTATTTGATGGGTGCATATCGTAGAAAATTACCTATTTGAGTTTTCACTTGGCCTTTTGTTTTGTTGTTACAACAAGTATATCCAAGCAAAGTTTTCGATAACAGGAAGATTGTCATATAGTGCTATACTAATTACTTATTTTATAAACTAATCCTGATTGGTATCTGAATGGGATAGTACCGGGCATTCATTTTACCATGATGCATATGCATGTGTATGATCTTGAATTCATCATGTATCATATGTGATTACTTTTCCGAATAAGTATTTTGTGATATACTAATTACTTATTTTATCAACTAACCCTGATTGGTATCTGAATGGGATAGTGCCAGGCATTCATTTTACCAAGACTGACATATGCATATGTATGATGCGGAATTCATCATCGTGTTCATTGCTTTCGCAATTTTCACTCTAGCTGAGTGCTGCAGTTGACTCACTTCTATATACGATGCAGGTTTCATTTCATGATCTCTTATGGTGTATCTTAACCCAAAGTTGTGTGGGTACTCGAAGAATAGTGACATTGTAGATGACTCATCCGAATTCCAATGGACCATGTGTCTTTGGATATATGTGACTAAGCTCAAACTTCCATCGCTCTTAGACAGTAGTAATGTTGCTAAGAATGTGCCTGTTCCTGTGTGTTTGGCCTAAATTCTTGAGACCCTTGTCATTCAACAATGTATCGGCTAGCTTTTCTACGGGACATTTTAACCTGGTACCTTCGTGAGTTGTGACCTTGGCGCATACGGATGGATCATTCGGTGGGCCATCTTGTCATTGTGTGTATTAGTGTCAACCTCTGTATCTTGGAGACGGAATGTTTACATGAGTGAATAGGTAGGCTATGTAATTCAGTTATCTAATAGCTTGCATATTTGAACAAGGAAAATATTACCTGGAGAAGAAATAGTTAACTTCTTAACTTCAATTATATTCAAATGCTAATTTTGAGGGAGGAAGGGAGGAATGGAAAGAGGTGTGAAGCAATATCTTTAACAACTCTAATGGAAGATATTCTGACTGATATTCTACAAGGTATTTGATTTGTTTGTTTTCTTCTTGATTGATTGTTGTTTTTCTATTGAAGAATTGTGTTGAGCATTTTATATATTTATTGTCCTAAACAGTGCGACAAAGTCATCGGTGGTCGCAATTGATGGTCTTGCTCTTGGTGGAGGATTAGAAGTTGCCATGGTACTTGTCTGCCTTATCCTTGTCACTGTCATTTAAATTTCAGAGGTGATAAATGTCAATCTTTGGTACTTCAAGGCTGATGAAATGCACATTGTATTTAATCCCCTTTATCTTACTTTTATGCAAAAAAATTTCTAACTTTTGGTGGTGAAGAAACACTAACTGATGCTTATGTTTTTGTTTATGCAGATTATTTTGTATACTGAGCTAGAAGAAAGTGATATGTGATTGCAGGGCTCCTACAAGTGATGTCAGCTACTGTGGTTACATGATTGCTGAACCTCATATAGCATCCTTCCTTGATTGACCCTTGCACTGATGTACATTTACTTTCATGGTAAGTGAATTTCCCATTTTTGCTGCAGGAGAATCTGAATAAGGCGGTTAGTGTACAATCACATGTAACCTCATCGAAAGAAGTCAAAGTTGCAGATAGCAATGGTGGGGCTCTGAGCTCGATCCTCATCACCGAGGATGATGACAAAGCACAGGCAGATGGTCCATCTCAAGATGGAGCACCAGGTGACGACTCTACTTTGCAAGTTCTCATTGCTGAGTTTCTCATCGAAAGCTGAAGCTTCTGCTATTCTATCTAGCATTTGGGAACTAGGATGTGATTAGTCTAACTGTTGTCTTTGAAATGGATATTTTTCAGAAGCTGCAAAGAAGAAAAAGAAGAAAAGCAAGGCCAAGTGAGTTCTGTTATTCTGTTGAACCATTCATATTCTTGTTTGGTTTGTTCTGTTTTACGATAAGAAAATTTGGAAAAAAATTGCTGAAGGGAGATTGTATGCTTTCTGTCAGAGTAACTAAGATGCTGCTAATGAACAAAACCATGCTAGGAGAAAGGTCTACAGAAGAAGTAGATTACTGCAAGAAAAGAAATCCATTGCCCATACTATATGTGCCCTCCCAGTTCTAATTGATTATCAATACTATCATATATTCATATGAAAAACTATTTTGTTTATTTCTGCCTTCAAATACTGATATTTCCACAAACTAGCTCAACTAGCTACTCAGGGTCAGCTCATACACTAAAGAAGGCTTACATAACTTATAAAGTCACCTTAAAAGTTAGAACACATGGAATTCAAAATATACAAAGCTGCATCTGACCAAAGATACATAGACAAGCACAAATAATGAAATAATTATGTATTTATGTAATGATATTTGTCATATCACCACAAATATTTGTTCATTGCATAAATATTGAATTTGTTGACTCCCTTACAAACAGATCCTTGATGTAATGAAACATTTTAACCTATAAACTTTGAGTTTGTACCTTCTTACTTTAGGCATTTAATTTTTTGTGTCACTATAAGCTGAAAATGCTTCCATGGGTGAAATTGATTCACTTGGTTCTTCCACAACTGCCGTCATGTCATTATATATGTGCATGTAAGCCCTAGCAAGCATAAGCTTTAAGTTTGTAGAGTTAGAACCTTTTCTTACATACTTACATTGGTACTAGAATCTTGACATATTTGGTGAACATGAGATTGATAATTATATTGGTCCGCAAGTCTCTCAATGCCATTTCCTAAAAATAATCCTCAAGGTGATAAACACTGCCATTTTGTTGGATTATACATTCTTATTTCAATTTAATGCAATAACACCCATCTATATTATGTGCTATTGTGCTTGGTATAATGCCAATTCACCATCTCACTTGTCATATCATCTATGTGCAGGATTGAGGTTTGAGGATGGTTTCTGTGCTTTCACCAACTCCGACTCTGGAGCTTTGCAGTGTCACCGATGGGTCCTACACATGACATGTTTACTGAACAACACTACCTATATGCCTCGACAGTTGATGCTTAAATCTTTGCAAGGACTGCTACTTGAGCGTCTAGATTTGTTTTTGTGTCTTTTGAATTGTAATCATATACTGAAAGTTCAAAGACAGTAGACAGTGATACTTATTTGTCTCTATTAGTGATACTTGCTTCTATAGTTAAGTTTTCGTAGCAACGCACGGGCATTCAGCTAGTACTTTTTAAATTTTAAGATGCAATCAAGATTCTCTTTAAGCCAGTAATACTGAGAATGCATAAGACAAACAAAATACATAAGAGAATAGAGAATACATAAAAATGATAAAAAAACCCTGGTACCTAAATGGATCATACTTTTTAAATTTTAAGATGCAATCAAGATTCTCTTTAAGCTAGTAAAGATATGAGTCGGAAAAAAATATCCGCATTTATCTTTTTGGTACAAACAAAATACATAAGACAATAGAGAATGAATAAAAATGATCAAAAACCCTGGTACCTAAATGGATCATACTTTTTAAATTTTAAGATGCAATCAAGATTCTCTTTAAGCCAGTAAAGATACTGAGTCGGAAACAAATGTCCGCATTTATTTTTTTGTACAAACAAAATACATAAGACAATAGAGAATGCACAAAAATGGTCGTTTTAAATTTTAAGATGCAATCAAGATTATCTATAAGCGAGTAAAGATACTGAGTCAGAAACAAATGTCCACATTTATTTTTTTGGTACAAACAAAATACATAAGACAATAGAGAATGCACAAAAATGATCGCTTTATATTGTAAACATAAAGTGTTCATACATAAGTGAGAAATGTACATGAAACCGAACACATACCGAACTACCAAAGATGGTTCTCTGGAATGGTTGCCGATGAAGGAGGAGGATCCTGGTCGCAAGCTACCCACCATAATATACTCTTTAAATTTTAAGATGCAATCAAGATTCTCTATAAGCCAGTAAAGATACTAAGTCGGAAACAAATGTCCGCATTTATTTTTTTGGTACAAACAAAATACATAAGGCAATAGAGAATGCACAAAAATGATCGCTTTAAATTTTAAGATGCAACCAAGATTCTCTATAAGCCAGTAAAGATACTGAGTTGGAAACAAATGTTCGCATTTAATTTTTTGGTACAAGCAAAATACATAAGACAATAGAGAATGCACAAAAATGATCGCTTTATATTGTAAACATAAAGTGTTCATACATAAGTGAGAAATGTACATGAAACCGAACTACTAAAGGTGGTTCTACATAGGACAATAGAGAATGCACAAAAATGATCGCTTTATATTGTAAACATAAAGTGTTCATACATAAGTGAGAAATGTACATGAAACTGAACACATACCGAACTACCAAAGATGGTTCTTTGGAATGGTTACCAGTGAAGGAGGTGGGTCCTGGTGGCCAGCTACCAACCATAATATCCTCAAAATTTTAGGGAATTTTTTTGCAAAATTTTGATCCTACAATTTCCAAAATTGTTTCAAAAGTTTTATTGTGATTTTCTAAGTTTTCCTTCAAGAATAGTCTAAATTATCCAAGGTTTATAAAAAGTTTTCTGAATTAAAATTCACATTAGATAATACTCTCCGAACCACATTTCGAAGAACCTTTTTGTTTTAGTCCTGCACCCACTCTACGCTTTACCTTTGAGGAAAGGCGCTTTCAAAGTTACCCTCTACCTTCACTATTTCTGCTATTGTTGACCAAACAATTGCTCAATGACGACATGTACTCGTGTCTCCGCGATGCATGCTCCATGCAGTACCAGCGTAGCCACGCCATCTACATCGCCGCGATTCCATTCCCTCTCCTCTGTGTAACACAACACCAGCTCGCACCACCTTCTTCTCAAGCCAACACAGAGGCGGGAGTTGACATAGCCACTTGCACCACTGCAGCTTCATCTCCCTCGTCGTCGCCAAGTAGAGTAACAACACAATATCTTGTGTTCATCGTCCCCTTCAGCTCGAAAGCCAACCCGTCGTTGTGTCTCTAATTTTCTTCCTCGGGCACAGTGAGCAATTGTTGCCACCATCCATTCTCAAACTCTCAAAACTTCACTGCCTATATTGCATTTTCCCAAAATTGATGTCACTGTGGCCCACCTCATCTCTCTTAGACTTAGAAAGTTCCACTGATCCACGACATTATCGCTAGAGTCATGCGAGCACCGCATTGCATCGCCAACCCTACCATCGTGTGTGTTGTGCACACTGCGCCCGGTGACCACACTGCATCTGACCTCTTTTCCCCATGCCAGCCATGTCATAGGTAGCGTGTCCGTGTTTGGGCCATGACCCCCTCCATTCTTCTCCAAGTCGCTGGAATCGACTACTGTCGTGTGTCCCAGCCGTCGACGAGCTATTCCCACCACGTCTGGCCACCCCCCACGTGCGCCGTCCATGCCAGCTGCTCCGTCCCACCTGGGAGTTCATCGTGCGCATGTCACCCCGCTGTTCCGCCTCTACAACACACAGCCGCCATGGGACCCATGCTACCCCTAGGTTTGGCTGCTGCCGTCCAGCGCTGCTTGGTCATCTCCGAGTTCAATCGTTGTGCCACGCTATTGCCCTAACCTTGCATAGTAGCCCTACTCTACCGCTTGCCCGAGTTCTGCCTTACCATGGCCAATAGCCTTGAGCCGAGGGAGGGAATAGAAAGAGATTGAGAGAGGGATAAGTAGAGGTAGAAAGGAGGAAGAAGGAAAGAAAGGAGAGAGAGAGAGATGTAGGTTAGGTGTCTTGCGTTGGGCTCAATACTAATTCGGCGACTGGCTGAAAGGCTGGTGGTAAGGTAGCAGCTAAGTGTGACTATGTGAGTCTGTGTAATGAGATGAGAGTTTGAGTATTGGGATCGTGCAGGAGAAGACCCGGATTTGGGAGGGAAGGAGAGGAGACACAGGAGTCGGGGTTGGTTGGAGTGTCGTGGTCTCATGGAGAAGTTGCAAGACGGGCTACACTTGTAACACCCCGCACACCCTTTGGGCCTAGAGTGCTACCATCATTGCATAATAATACCATTTTTGAACAACTGCTAATCATTTTAAGGACACTCTACTTTATTCATAATGCAACAACCACTTACACCATACCATTTTTAAGCAACTATTCTAGCTTACTAGTGGAGTTAAACATACTAACAAAAGTTGATATGCGAAGTGCTGTAAGTACGTGAAGTTATTCATGTACTACTCCCGCCCGTGCATGACGTCCTCAACGGTCTAAAAAAATAAAGCAAGGGTGAGTCCGAAGACTCAGCAAGCACACGATAAAACAGTGACGTTAACACACCACTTTAATAATTCCCATTTCTGTGAACTGTACATCACTACCTCTGTAACTTTTTTACTATTATCACTTCCCATTTCTATGAACTCTACATCACTATCTCTGTAACTGTTTCACTGTTATCACTTTTATGCAATGCAATGCATATGTAACTGTATCACTGTTCTATTCTGTTTTCATGCAATGCGATGCGATGCGTCTGTAACTATAGCTTATACCGGTATATCGGAGTGTTTACCCGTCGATGAACCATTCAATCCCCGTCCTCTTTTATACAGGGATCCAAACTCCACTCCCGTGGAGTACCTATCGAAGTAGGTCCTGTTGTCTATGTATGAGTGCAATGCGTGATGCAATATGTTTTCAATGTTGGCATTTAATCATAAGCAGCACTCATCAAAGTATGATTAACATGTAATAAAAAGCACTGTAAAACATGGCACGGAAATCATAAAATACCAACCATTCACCACAATTCACTGTTCTACCATACACTTGCCTGGTTAACCTCGAGGACGATGCATGGACGGCTCCGACCCGGGACCTCCACCTGTACAAACGTCAACCCGACTCAACACATCATATCGAAACCAGTGCTTAAGCGAACATCGACGACCCTACGCGCATAACCCGACTCTAGCAGAAAATGCCAAGGGTTAAGGACCCGTCGCACAGGTACCAACCCTCATTTTCTTTTTTTCTCTTCTTTTCTTTTCTTTTTTTCTCTTCTCGCTTTTTTCTACCTGACCGAACAACTTTCTCTCTCTCTCTCTCTTCTCTCATTACTCTTCCCTCTCCTCATTCTTCTCGGTCGAATGGCCTGGCTCCTGGCGGTGCAACGGCGCACGGCCGAGGTCGGGCATGCCGGCCCCAAGCTCAACACTGGCCGGCCTCCGCACGCCCCCGCCTTCCCCCTTCCTCCCACTGTCTCTTCCCGCTGCCGGTCTTCCCTCGGGCTCACCGGCCACGGCACGCCACTGGCCGAGAGCCCGGTGCCGCTCCTACCTTCGGCCACTCCGCCTCCCTTCTCTGTCTGGTGTGACCCGAATGGCACCATCGTCTTCGGGGGCTTCGGCCGCGCCGCCCTCAGTCTTGCCTCCGGTGGCGCCCCTAACATCGGATCTGCCTGTGCCACCACCTTTCTCTAGTGCCACCCTTGGCCCGGCTGCTGACGCCGTGGCTTGGCCTCCCCCGACCTCCCGGCCATTGGCCTGCCCCCACAGTCATCGCTGCCAGCCGTCGGTGCCTAGCACCGACCATAGGTTCAGCACCGCTCCCCCTATGGGTTTGAGCTCGCTGGCCATGGCTTGCCGCCAGCCGGCCACTCCTCCTACTACCAGGATAGTCCTCCTCCCTCCCCCTTTTACTGCTCACATTTTGTTTTAGCTGCTAAATTTGTCTTACTCTTATCGTGCTTACACCTGGTCTTGGGAATGCCTACAGGCGCCACCGCGACGGAACTTGGTGAGGAGACATGCACCGGGGAGTATGTGCTCCTTCCCAAGGGCGCACGGCGGCGCCTACGGGCTCGCCGCTGATGGTGTGTCATGGATAAACCGGTTGTGGGGGTGCTTGTGTGAGGGGACCTACTTGCTTTTGTTCTGCTAGAAAGGGACAAGGCGATGACAAGGGTCGGGGTTCCCGGCAGTTGTCGACGGTTTTTACGTCGTCTTCCTCATCCCGCTGTCTTCCCTTGCTGCTTGAACTCCTCGCCTCTGGCCCTCTCCCTCACCGCCTCTCTGTGTTACTTTGGTAGGGTTGGCTCTCAGTGGGAAAGGTTGAACTGGGAGAAGTGGGCTGAGGCTTAGTTTGGCCGAGTAATAGAGAGACAGAGCTATCTTACTCATGGAACCTAACCTATTTATCCAACTCATGAAAAATGTTAGTCCCACAATGTGATTGTCATTAATTACCAAAACTCATAATAGAAGGACTAGATTCTCAATGTTTCCCTTTTGATAATTGATGACAATCACAACAAATAATGAAATAATAAATTGAATATAAAATCATTTGAATTCAAAGTGTAGTACTACCGCTATCTAAGGTCCGGTAGTTCCGCTCTCCGATAGTTCCGCAGAGTCGGCGTGGTACTACCGCTCGAGCCTGACCCCAACTTGGCGTGCTCTGGAAAAAAGGCTCCGCTCTACCTCCGGAGCTTCCGGGCGCCGGTAGTACCGTTCCTGGCCGCGGAACTTCCGCAGTTCCGACGTTAAAAACTACGGTACTACCGCTCTTCCAGACAGAGCACTGATTTGGCTTTTAAAGCAGATTTTTAATGAATGTATGATCATAGTTTGATCCCAATATATATGGAAAAAGGAAACATGGATCAATACTAATGAAACCACAAAACATAGAGTGAACTCCCCCTAAATGTGTGCATGCAAGTATATATAAAGAAAGACATATGCACATATTCATTTTAGACTATTTGAGGAGTTCAATCTATATTTTGGATCTGAGGAATGCATTAGTAAATGAGAAAGTGATTTCGAATGCATACCTCTTTGATTTCACATTTCCATCCAAATGAGACTAAACATAAATAAACTTAAACAAGCATATTAGTCTCATATGTACATTTGTCATTGTCACCAAAATATTATAAAAATATTTGTCATTAACATCAAAATCTCATAATGGCATTTGTCATTAACACCAAAACCAATTTAAACGGAGCTTGATCTTTCAATCTCCCCCTTTTTGGTGATTGATGACAAATCCATTTATGATAATAGCATATTTTTGAATATGACCAAATGATATGAAATTAAGTGCATAAGAGAAGGTGAAAGCAATATTCAACATGTAGACTTAAAGTTTTAATTTCTCCCCATTTGACATTATTCAATTAATTTCTCCTCAACAAATTTATTATCACATTTCTCCCCTGTTGGCATTAGCACTTCATTAACTATTCATTCTTTCCCATTATCAAGAAAGCTATTATAACAAATTTCTCCCCCATTTGGCATTAAGCACCAAAAAAAGTCATTGAGCACTAGATAGCATTGATTATTGTAAAGGCAATGGAAGAATACAAATTAAGCCACTAAAGGAGATATTTCATTATGAGGAGCTTGAAACCAATTAAATGATTTTAACATGATCATGAAGAAATATGAAACTAAATGCATATGACCAATTGATACTACTTAAAAATAACTAAAGATATTTGAAACATATTAAAATAATCTTACTTATGAGAGCTCCTTGAAGGCTTGATGTCACTTGATATGCTACCACTTGAGTTGATACCACTTGTATATGAAACACTTGTAGCATTTGGACCATTTCAGATTTTGTATTCCAACTGACCTTCAAAAGTTTCCTGAAAAACTGACTTACAAATATCCAATAAATCTAAGAAAATTTGTTAGTACAGAGTAATATCTGAGGATAAAAGTCACAATTGCATCTACCTCAGACTATGAGCCTATTTAAAGATACAAAAACCACAAATTGGTTCAGAAACATGATTGTTTTGAAATTTCAGCATTTTGATAAATTGAGAAAAGTACACAACTTTCTCAAAACAAGTTGAAATGATTTGAAATTTTGCAAAAATGTATTTTAGACTCCTAAGAAACTTTTTCGAAAAGAATTTTTTGAAAAGGAGTCTTCTTTCAAAAGATATGCACAACGCCCTTTGAAAACAAGAGAATGAATTGATTTTCCATCTTAAGCTTAAAATCCAAACAAATTGGATTTCCATGGAGTATTTTGCTTTGCTTGCTTCATATGAGTTACAAATACTATTTCAAGCCAGGATACACAAAGTAATCTTGCTCAAATAGTTAAACTCATTATATGCAAGAATGTGTCATTTTGGGTCAAGTATAGTTTTTTTATGAGATTCAAATGAATATAACTTTTCAATGATTGGTCTTTTACAAAAGTTTTGAACTAGAGAAATATTTGAAATGACCAACCTTTTGAGTTTTGTATTGACCACGTTTTCAAATACTCAATATATTATAATATAAAAAACATATCATTTAATTCAAAAACAAGATCATACGAGATCCTTTTGAGGCCAAATCTTCTTTTTTATTTCTAAAATAGAACTTTTTACTCAGAAGGCTTAGAAAACATTTGAAATACATAGTTGAGTACTTTTATTTAATTTTTCACAACTTTTAGCCTTTTAAACAAGATTTTTGATTTTTGACAAAAAATGCTCTTTTGAAGAGGTAATCTTGCATATCACTTGATTATGACTCCATGAATACCAAAAGAAGCAGATGAGAATGAAACACATTCATCTCCAAGAACCATAAATCATTTTTGGGCAAATAAGTAAAATAATTTTCCAAATAGTAATAGTTTACCCTTTTTGGTTTAGTAAGCACAAAAGTATTATATATGTTTTTCACAAAGAAAAACTCCTCCTTACATAAAGGTCCCTTTTGGCATTCCTTTCTTCTCCTTTGACACACAAATGTTCTCCTCCTTTTCTTGTTATTTTTCTCTTCTCACATTAGATGCCACTTGAAAGAATAATATCACTTGAAAATCAATGATATCATATATGTGAAGAGCTTGGCTAAGAAATATTTGCTTGCCAAGACGAAAGGATATCAATTCAAAAGACATCACTTGGAGGATTAAGGATACCACTTAATTTTTCACAACCAAGAAATATCACTTGAAGGAAATGTATGATATCGCTTGAGAAGATAGGAGTGAAGCACATGCTGATGTCAAGATGACAAAAAATCTACCACTCTTTAAAGAGGATGCCATTTTAATGAAAAGGAATCAAGGTAAGAGTAAAAAATGGCATATAGAGTCAAGAAATACTTGAGAGTAGCTAACAAGGATTAACAAGGATCATCTTGACTATGAGGAGCAAAGGAAATGGCTGAGGAAATTGGAAATCAAATTTTAAATCGAATCAACCACCTTCCATAAATATTGGAAGTACCGCATTTACTGCCGGTAGTTCCGAAAATTCTGGGAGCACGCCAAGAGTTGGAATTTTAGGAGAGGTTTGATATAGTGTTGTACACTGCTCCAAAGTTTTTCACACAGAAACAAAAACTACTTGTGGAGCATTTTCAACTATTTGCCAAGATTAAAAACTTTTCAATATAGTTTTTACAAATTAGGCTTTCAATTTTTCAAAACAAACTCATTTTCAATGAAGTCTTGAATTTTGCAAAAATGAGAATTTGGGGGTATTTTTAAACATTCAATTTTATGTATGAGTTGTAAATACCCTTGTGAGCTAATATATGTCAATAGATTTAGCTCAAATGGCAAAGCTCACTTAAGTGCTAGATTGTGACCACTTAGGTCAACTCAATAATATTTTGGGTGAGTTTCAAAACCAAATAACCTTTGATTGGTTGGACTTTTGGAAAACGTTTGAATACCAATAATGTTTGAAATAGCCAACTCTAGGTTTTTGGTATTGAACACATTTTTAAAATCTTTTTAGAATCGATTTTAGCCAATTTTTGAGTTTAAAGCCAAAACAAGATACTAGATTGATAGTTTTGGGTTGGAAACTCAATTTTACTTAAAATAAGTTTTTGTAAAGCCAAAACCGTTGTAAACTTTTGAAATGTATTTGTATACATTTTTCAACTAGTTTTGTGAAGATATATTAATAATTTCGATATTTTTGACTTTTGGCTAAATGGCTCAATTTTGAAAAACAATTCTAGCACTTAATTAATATGGGCACACTTAGGGATGTGGTATACATAGATATGATTTAGCACTCCCTCTTAATGTGCCACTAAACATCTTGCACAAGATTACAATTATGAAATTTAAGCACAAGAGCAAGAGAACCTCTTTTAAATGATTTTCATTAAATGTAACCTACACAAAGCTAGGGGCTAAATATATCAAATGTAGATACTTGTTATCGAGATAGCATTAGTTCATAATGTGGCAGGATTACCCTCAAGCTTGGCTTCCATTGTCCATATGGTGGGATTCACCTCTTCGTGAATACGCCAAGCCTCCAATGCCTCTCCAAGTACCTATTAGGCATTGAAACGTATTTTGGAACCCAAAACTTGGTTGGGTCCATTAATGTTAGTCACAATTGATTTGGGCACCCAAATGGCCCTAACATTAATTTTATGTGAACTAACATCTCTAGCAAACACATTGTTATTTTTATCTTTCCTAAGCAAATAATATTCATTGAATAAAGATGGCTTAGGAAAGTTACCTTTGGGGCAATCCTTACTAAGATGTCCCTTTTCCCGGCAATTGTAGCAAGTTTGGCAATTATTACCTCTTCTTATTTTCTTATCTTGATTATTGTCGGTTTGCCTCTTCTTTGATGGATTTAACTTGTTTTCCACCTTGTTGGGGGCACTTAGAGGCGAAGTGTCCCAACTTGTTACATCCAAAGTACTTGATTTTTTTTCGTGTGTCTTGCATTACGCCTTGTCTTGCTATTTTCCTTCTTGGAGATGAAACCTACACCTCTCTTGTCATTTGACAATTTTTGACTACCCAAAATTTTGTCAAGAGAGGCCTTCCCTTTATAGCTTTTCTCTAAGTCATTTTTCAAACTTATGACTTGGGCCTTTAGCTCATTATTCTCCTCTGCAAGGTTAGTCTTAATATGCATAGAAGAGTTAGTAGCATCTATTTTAGAGCAACAAGGAATATCTAGCAAATCATCACAAGAGGTTGATACATTAATTTTAGATGAGTTGCAAGAGCTAGGAGCTACACATGGCATATCATTTAATAAATCCTCACATGAGGTGGATACATTATTTTTAGATGAATTGTAAGAAGTATAACTTATACATGGCAAATCATCTATTAAATCACAAGTTATGCCTATATCCACATTAGGTTTAGTATATTCCTTGAGAAGGAGAATTTCATGTTCCTCTTTTAATACATCATAATTATTTTGAAGAGAGACATATTTTTTCTTCAAGACTTTAAATTTAGCTTTCTCCTTTCCAAGAAATTCATTTAATTGTTCGAACATGTCCATCAACTCATCATATGATGGTTCATCATGATTATCATCGAAATTTACCTTCTTGTTACCTTTTGCCACGATGCATCGAGTTGATGTGGAGGGAATGGTGGATTCATCATTGTCAGAGCTAGAAGTTGAGCATTCTTCTCCTGACATCCACTCTTGTATGCAATCTTCATCACTTGATGTTGACATTTCATATTTGTCTTGAATTTTCGTCCACATATCATGAGCGCTATTGAGATTACATATTGTGTTGAACACCTCTATACTCAAAGCAGTAAATAAAGTGTTAGTAGCTTGAGCATCGAGATGTGAGCATTTCTCATCCTCAATTGTTGGAGCAAGAGGATACTTAGAAGGAGAAAAGCCCACATCCACAATCCGCCATATTTTTGGGCTCATGGCCTTAAAATAACATATCATGCGGATTTTCCAATCATTATAATTTATGCCATTAAATTGAGGTGGTTCATCTAGATGCACAAACCCACTAGTCGCCATCCTTTACTCTCTAGACGGTTAAGTCTAATATATGAGAGGCCAAACTCTGATACCACTTGTAAGATCGAGGAGACCAACTAGAGGGGGGAATAGGCGGTCTAAAAAATTCTCTACAAATTAATACTAATAATTTAAGATATTTTCTATTTGCCTAAACCAAGTATATAATGCGGAAGCGTAAATCAAATGGTTTAGCTCAAATAGCGCCTACAACAAGTGAATTCGCCTAAGTGCACTAGTAATTCTAGCTTAGGTCAATGGTTTGCAATCCTAGGTATACAAGCAATCAATTTAATTTTATGAATATAAATTTTTTGAATGTAAATAAGTACAAGAAAACAAACCACAATTGACACAACGATGTTTTACCGTGGTGTTCGGAGAGTTGCTGTTCTCCCCTAATACACGTTGAGGTTAGCCCAAACGAATTGGACCGGCTCCACGAATTAAGCCGAAACACCTCAATCCACTAGTGGTAGCTCTTTCCCGCTCCGGGTAGGTGAGCTCTAACCTTCACACTTCGCCAGGTCTTCTCACAACCTTCTTGAGAAGATCTCCGCGCACGACGCCTCCAACGCTGTTTAGGAGTTAGCAAACTCCAAGAGTAATAAGTCAAGCCCCTTGCTTGACTCTCACCATGTGCAACAAATACACAAGCTCAAGTGGATACAAAATCCACCTCTAGATGCAACACATGCAACTAGAGACCTCTCTCCTTACTCACAAAGTGTAACACACGCACAAATGAGAGGAAAAGCTCACACTAGCTCAAGAGAGTGAAATAGAGTGCCAAAAACCTTATCCCAACCAGCCACAAGGGAGTATTTATAGTCCACACCTCAAAACTAGCTGTTGGAGTGAAAAACAGGATTTTTCGGAACTACTACCGTTATAGGAGCGGTACTACCACTCCTCATCATAACGGCTAGAAATATAGCCGTTATCCAGTCATTTGCGGAACTACCGCAGTTATAAAATGCGGTATTACCGCTCTCCGGTAGTTCTGGCGAACTCAGCGCGGTATTTCCGTTTCCGGTTTTTCAGCACAGACAACACTCAGAAAAACGGTCATAACTTTTGACTCCGATGTCGGAATTGAGTGATCTTGGACTCTATGGAAAACTTATTCAGAGGGCTACACAATCCATCTATTTTCATAATCTCAAACACATTATATCAATGCATAAATCATAAGAGATCCAAAAGAGTCACTCCCATGGTCTATGTCTAAAGAAATAGCAATAAACAATCTTAGACCATGTCAAGGGATAATACATGATCTCCAACTTTTGCAAAATACATTTGCAAACTTAGATCATGTCAAAAGGAGTAGGTACATGGACTTCAACCTTTTGCAAAGTATAGTCACATGTTACGAGGATTCGACACATGAGCTTCAACTATTTGCAAAACACATTCGCAAATGCAAGCCTCATGCCAAGATGAGCTAGAGCAAGTGAGGTTGAGCCATCAACACATGATCAGACTCAAACTACTAGACATGATCCCTCGTAATAGTACGGCAACCTATACTAGCAATCCGGTCTTTCAACCAAAAACCAAGACCGGAAAAAGACTAGGAACACATCCTTAGCCCTAGCTAATCATACCTTTGCCTTGGGTCATCATCTCGATATGCATCAACTCATGATGCATCCTTCTCATCAACTCCATCAACACATGATGGTCTTCCTTGACTTGATGATCAACACATGAACATCTTCACTTCGGAATCTTGATGTGCATCAACACATGATGCATCCTCTTCTTGATAACTTTCAACTCATGAAGTCATCTAAAGTCGTCATCATCATGGAACCTAACCTATTTATCCAACTCATGGAAAATGTTAGTCCCACAATGTGATTGTCATTAATTACCAAAACTCATAATAGAGGGACTAGATTCTCAATCTTTCCCTTTTGATAATTGATGACAATCTCAACAAATAATAAGATAATAAATTGAATATAAAATCATTTGAATTCAAAGTGTGGTACTACCGCTATCTAAGGTCCGGTAGTTCCACTCTCCGGTAGTTCCGCAGAGTCGGCGCGGTACTACCGCTCGAGCTTGACCCCAACTTGGCGCTCTCTGGAAAAAAGGTTCCGCTCTACCTCCGGAGCTTCCGGCCGCTTGTAGTATCGTTCCTGGCCGCGGAAATTTTGCTCTGCGGTAGTTCCGACGTTAAAAACTACGGTACTACCGCTCTTCCAGACAGAGCACTGATTTGGCTTTTAAAGCAGATTTTTAATGAATGTATGATCATAGTTTGATCCCAATATATATGGAAAAAGGAAACATGGATCAATACTAATGAAACCACAAAACATAGAGTGAACTCCCCTTAAATGTGTGCATGCAAGTATATATAAAGAAAGACATATGCACATATTCATTTTGGACTATTTGAGGAGTTCAATCTATATTTTGGATCTGAGGAATGCATTAGTAAATGAGAAAGTGATTTCGAATGCATACCTCTTTGATTCCACATTTCCATCCAAATGAGACTAAACATAAATAAATTTAAACAAGCATATTAGTCTCATATGTACATTTGTCATTGTCACCAAAATATTATAAAAATATTTATCATTAACATCAAAATCTCATAATGGCATTTGTCATTAACACCAAAACCAATTTAAACGGAGCTTGATCTTTCAATCTCCCCCTTTTTGGTGATTGATGACAAATCCATTTTTAATAGCACATTTTTGAATTAAGCTCTCAATGATGTTCCCAGACCGTCCAGGGCCAGTTGGCACCATCTCGCGTTTGGATTATCATCATCCGGCGGAAAATTCTATTATCTTTTTCTGACTTACCTCCTTGACAAATGCCATTATGAGATTTTTAATTCATTTGGTATTTCTAATGCTAATGGGTCTGACGGCAAAATTTCTCTTTATTTATTTTATCCTCCCTTGGATTGTCTTTCTTTCTCGCTTTTCATCTCTTTTGCATTTTGATGGTATTACAACACTACTATGACATGAGACGTTGAGGGGAGTCACCAGATATGGGAATCGGGCGTTGGTACAACGGACCCACATGTCGGCACTCAGTTTTAGGGAAGGAGGGGTGAACGGAGAAACTCCCCTTTTATATTAGTGGATAGAGATTTTTGCACTTTTACTTAAGAATTTTTTTTTGCACTTTCGCTTAAGGTGGTTGACCTACAATTTTGTTCCGTGCATGTGCATAGGTTGGAATTTTAGCTCAAATTCTCAGCTTATTCACGTACCCAACAAGACCTAAAGAGAAAAAAGCCTAACCAACTAGACAGCTCTACTCGAAGCCCAATAAAACCTATCCCAAAGCCCATCACGTCAAGGTTAGTACTGCATGCGGCCGGTGGGTTTATTTCCACAGGCCCAACGCCCCTGCTGAGTCATCAGCCCACTCCATTCTGGCGCGCACATTTCCCGCCAAGCCGAACCCTAGGCTCTTCTCGTCAGTCTCCCTAGTACCGGCTCCATCTTTCTCCGTCCTCTTCTCTCTTTCTCTGTCTCTAAAAAAACCGCCTCCTCTGGCCGCCCGATCCGCCGCAGTGTCGCCCCCGCCGTCAGAGAGCACCCCACGCCAGCGAAAGTCTCCCTTTTTTGCCCCCTGCTCGGCTGCTCCGCCCCAGGGCACGCCCGCCGCCGCGTGGTGCCGTCCCCTACCGTCGCCGGGGCTTCAAGGCCCGCGCCTGCACGCACGCCTGCCGCCGCTCGCGGGTCCAGGTAAAGCTCCCCCTCGCCCCCCACTTCTCTTACTTCCCCTCCCATCGGGGTTCAAAGGGATTTACGATACCGCAGCCGACGACGCCTCGCGCGACCCCCCTGTCGCCTCGACTGGTGATTCCTCGCGGCCTCGCACCGGTGACTCCCTCCCGATCGTCTCGTCCCTCCCTCTCCTCGCGCAAACCCTCCTCTCCTCGCCCTAGCCCTAGGCCCAACCAACTCTGAAATCTGACTAACCCTACTGATCTGGGAGTTCTTTCATCAGTTATCTTTTCTTTTTTTTTTCTCTGATTTGGGAGTTCTGTTTTGATTAATTATCATGTCGGCTCTTCTTTTCTTTACTTCTCTGTTTTGATGATCCCATTCCTTTTACCTTTACGATAACATTCCTTGAACCAAACACCACCTTAGAAGCAGCATTGCACATGAGTTGTAATCACCGGATAGTTAATTTACCCTTTTTAGCATCACAGCTACTTATTGTTAGTCATCGCTAGCAAGCGAATGTTTTCTTGTTTGCACTAAATCTTTAGTACGGAGGAACGATGCTTGATCTGTAGGCATCAATTGTTTTGATCACTTGGGACTAATGGCTGGAAGGATACACAATATGGGCCAACAGTCACAATAGAGAAAGCTATATATTGGGGGTGGGGCAGGGAGGGCTCCTGCCCTAGTGGCGGGCCAGGATTTCTAGAATGGATATTCAGAGTTGACAAATAAAATATAAAAGTCCACAATAGCAAAAAAAAGTACAAAATATTTCGTGCTAGATACAATATCTATAAATAAGATAGAAAAATTACAAAATATTTTAGAGAAATTACAAAATAACTTAAGATAAAATCATCGACCTGGCCACCGTCGCCGCACGCTCCCTCCTCGGCTCTCAGGTGATAATTGTCACCCGTTTGCTCCTTGCAGACGTATCGCCTTTTGTCGTGGCTATACTCCTTGCCACCGGGGCCAAGTTAGAGGTCAGAGTTGCTCTCAGCCCCTTACCAAGTCGTTTGGTGGCCAATTGCCCCTCGATCTCGTGCGTCAGTGCCACCGGGTTTAGCAATTTTGGTCTAGATTAATGGAGCATGAGAAAGACAGAGAGAGGGGGAGGGAGGGGATAGATTAGGGTTTGAGGCGTCTATAGATGGGTCAATGGACCAATCTGATGATGGGGCGAATGGGTTATTAGGCAACGCTATTTTAGGTGAATTAGAGATGGGAGGTGTAGGAGTGAGTTGAAATCAAATGGGGGACAAGAGGTGTGGAAGTGGGTTGAAATCAATTAGGGGTACATATATGAAATATTTTGTCTAATTATTAGTATATATGTGTGATATACCTACTAAATATTGGGTATTACACAGAAAAAGTCGGGTGTTCAGTAGAACACCCTTGAATCACGTTGGGTTTGTCCATGTCCTGCCCTAGCTCATAATTTACAATAAGACCTATTTTGATCGACAGAAACAAGTAATTGTTTATAATAAGACCTATTTCATTAGGCCTCTATGGGAGTGGAGATACCCCCATGTCGACGATTACGGGTTTATGATGGGTGAACATCGGCGGGTGTTCACTTGGTTATATCGGTATATGCAATGTGATGAGCAACTGAACACGTAGAGTAGTTTTGCATTCACAAATGAAAAAGAGATGATGATGAGACATGAGGAAAATGATATGATTATGTTGGGACATGTGGAAAATGATGTAGTTTTGTTTATGTTTATGATTATGTTGAAACATGTGGAAAATGACATGGTTAGGTTAATGTTTATGCATATGGTAATGTTTATCGTTATATTATGTGCTTACTGAGTCTTAGACTCACTCTTGCTTTGTTGTTTCTTTAGGTAACCATTGATGGCGACATTGCATGGGATGGGAATAGGACATTTTGTGCCACATCCGTGATAATGTTTTAGAATCTCACCTCCAGTCACCTTATTAGCGTCTTAGTAGTCTAGCTCCTTATTCTGGGACTTAGTCAAAATTACTCCTGTAAACTGATAGTGAACTCTAGATAATTAAAAGGTTAAGAATGATACTTTAGTAATGAGTTAGTTGTAAGCTTATTTACGTTCTCGGGTGCGGGGTCCCAAGTGTTCTCAGACGTGTGGTCTTGAGCGTTCTTGGGCGCGAGTGACCTAAGTTTTATTTTGTGGATTATTTATTCTTACTATGGTTAGCGAGTCATGTTTATTATGATTAGTTCTTGTGGAGGACTAGGCTGGGAAGATTTTAATTGTGACATGTTTACTCTTATCTATAGTATAGTTGTTTTAATGCTTATTGTTAAATGTATGCTATTTACCTCGTCGTTGAGATATAACTAAAGGAGATGCTACCGAAATCTAGTAGCAATAGATGTAAAATAGAGTGTTATAGAGTACTGGTAGGATTCTGGGTTCAGACGGTTGTCTGAGGTGTTACACAAG
Organism: Bonia amplexicaulis; assembly: GCA_036346245.1. Taxonomy (NCBI): domain Eukaryota; kingdom Viridiplantae; phylum Streptophyta; class Magnoliopsida; order Poales; family Poaceae; genus Bonia; species Bonia amplexicaulis. Next base: position 9,476,224 of record CM070763.1, on the reverse strand, counting down.
AAGCTACACTGTATTGGAATTTAGCTGTTTGGTGAAACATTGTGCTAGCTTGTTTTATTGTACTTCAGGCATACGCAGACTCCAAGTTTTCAGTCCACATATTAATATGATCAAATTCAATTCTTACTTGTATTTGATGGTCTAAGTTGAAGTCAAATCTGGTAATAATTTGACTTTAGATTCACACAGGTTTGGTTTTAAGTATTACTCACACCTTCCTTAAAAAGAAGCATTACTCACACCAAATTTCCCTATTCTGGCTCAGGTCCAGCAATCAGCCATGTCTACACCATCTTGCGAGGCTCCACTTACACCCGCCAACAATATCCAGGTATGTTTGTTCTCAGATGTTGCTGCCTGCCTGCAACTCTCTCTCCCTCTTAATTCTTTCTTCTTGCAGCCGTTCTTTGTCCTTCACAAGGCTGCTGCTGCCTCCATTTCCTCGCCGACACCTTCCTGGGCTCGGCGGCGGATTGATGTTTCTCATCCATCTTCTCCCAACCATAAATCTGCAAAGAGATCCCGTAATGATGATGATGATGATGAGGGTGACACAGAGCTGTACGAGCAGCTTCGCCTGGAGGCCTTCCACCGTACTTGGTCCAAGATCCAATCCACCATCAATGTCTGCCTCTCTTCCCCCAACCATTCATTCTACTTGTACCTTATTCCTCAATGTGTGAGAACTCTGATGAGTGTTTTTTTCTCATCTTGGTATTGTTTTTTTTTTTTTTGCTTCTTGTGAATGTGTATTTGACCAGGAGGTCCTTAGAGGCATCAATCTCAAGCTGTTTGACCAGGTGCTCCAGTGGGTCCAGGAATCCTTCTCTGCGATCTGCTATATCTCGAAACCTTGTGCCGCTGAAATCCAGCAGCCGTACCCTCTCATTACAGATGTGATCTGCAGAAAGATACCGACGGCGTTTGTTCTCACCAGTGAGCACCTGCCATCAAATGTTAAACAGCTTGCTTCTATTGGAGAAGAATTGACTGATTTGATGGGGTTGGACTTTTACTTTTGCAGAGAACGCGGAGTTTGTTGATGATATCACAACATTTCGGGATCTCACAGAGCATCTGGAGTCCAATGGATGTCACCTGGCCAAGCTGTCAGCAACTGAATTGTCGGCAAAGCATGGAGTCGGTGGTTGCTTTAGGAGCTTGTTGAGACAGCTACTTTCAGATGTTCCAGATGTGGGTGACATGATTGGGGCTCAAATCTATTAAAGGTATATTACTAGTCCGGACTGGAGTGTATAAGCTTTCTAACTTCGTGTTGTCTGTTGCTGCTTTTCTCACTCCAAAAGGTTGTGGATATATCTGCACTTGCATCTTGGTACTGTGGAGTCGAGAACTATGATAAGCCTATCATTGTCATCATTGATGATTTAGAGCAATGTTCTGGTGATGTCCTGGGAGAGCTTGTAATGATGCTGAGGTAAAATTTCTGCTCCATAGTATTCACACACTTTGTTCTTATCTTGTGGGGATGTGCTTCCATGCTGGCCCAAGTAAAAATAAGTACAAACCTTGAAGCAATTTTGATTATATCAAAACAAGGACTACATAAAACTTGTTTCAACTTTCAAGTCACTTGTCCTTATCATGACTGTGTAACTCACATTTGTTTTTATCTGGGAATGCGTAGAAGCATATTTTTTTGTTTATTTTATAGTTCTTGACTCCATTTTGGTGTTCAGCAGCACTCACCAAACCTTGTTTGGCTCCTTTTTAGAAGAAATACTTTCGTCAATTGTGAAACATAATCTGCGATTTTCTTTTTCTTTATGAATAGTGTCTGTTAAGAAATATTTTCTTTTTCTCTATGATTAGTTTCTGTTTAGAAACTTGGATGTATGGGCTTGATTTGAGCATTGACATAGGATATTTACAGCTTCATACATGGTCTCTCTGTTGCAGTGAGTGGGTAATTAAGATTCCAATCTTCTTTGTAATGGGGATAGCAACTACCCTTGATGCACCGAGGAAACTGCTCTCCTCGGAAGCTCTTCAACGATTAGAGCCCTGTAAGCTCACCTTGGGGTCCCCCTCTGATAGAATGAATGCACTTGTTGAGGCCATCCTTGTTAAACCATGTTCTGGTTTCTGCATCAGCCATGAAGTTGCGGTTTTCCTCAGAAATTACTTTTTCAGGCACGATGGGACAATAACATCTTTTATTAGTGCTCTCAAGGTTAGTGCTTGCTGTTAAGCTATTACTTCTATTGATGTTAGTAATGCTGTTGTTTATGTTTTCTGCATTTGTCCTGGGCACTATAACTAAACCAAATTTACACAGCTTGCGTGCAGTAAGCACTTCTCCATCGAACCTTTGAGCTTCTTGTGCATGGGAATGCTTGAAGAGGATTGTGAGGTTGCCGTTATTTCCTATTCCCAAGATAATACATTGTTAGCTAATGATATATTACTACTAATTAGAATCTACCTTTTACTTTCCCTTAAATTTTAATGCTAAACTAGAAACATTGTTTTATTGACATGAAGATCTTTGTTTTCTGACTTGCTTCTGACGGACTAACCTACAGAACTATTGGCATGATAAGTTTGATGCACTGCCTCAAGCAATGCGGAAATACGGTTTTGGTCTTCCCTCATGCACAAGGTACAAAACTTGAAAACACAGTTTTTCATCAATATTGTACTTTGTTTACAAATTTGCATTGCAGGGAAAATAACTCAATCAAGTCTGGCAACAATATGGTAGAAGGGTTGTCTGAGCTGATGAAGTTGCAAAAGGATTGGAGTTCTGTTCTCTTGGTAGGCTCTTGTTCCTCCCCGTGTTTGCGAAAAAATATTGTTACTCTCCAGAATTTTTGTGATTTTTTTAGACAACGGGCAGTTGCCCAGCTTTATCAGAATAAGCTAGGTTCCTTATTATTAAAGCATCTTTTGTTGATTAATTTCGAATATGCTAGGTTCAGAATACTGAGTTATGTTTCTTGCACATTATGATTGCAGTGCTTGTATGAAGCTGGAAGACATGACAAAGTGCAACTTTTAGATATTTTCTGTGAGGCAGTCAACCCAGATATGCATTCTCAGAAGGCATCAAATAATGACATGATCATGTCTCAAGTGACCAGTGAGAATCTATCAAGAGGAAAGTCAGGTTCTGGTAGAGGATTTATAGCTCAGGCAATGGATACAATAAGGTTAGATGCTAGAATTTGCTTTCAGGTTTTTGGATGCACAAAGTCTCTGGTTTATCACAATTCACAAAGCTCCAGATCACCTAATAGGGCATTGTTGATTATTACTAGCCGAGTGCTTGTGCATTGCAACGGATCTCAAATAAGCATACCATAAGTTCGATCATGAGAGTTTCCCTTTATAATTGAGTAAATTGCACTAAATTGACATACAATATCAATTGTATGAAATTCATCATGCACAATAATTACCAATTAGCTACCATAGTGCCCGCCGACCTGTTCATCATGCACAAATAATTATCACTAAATCTAGAAATCCATAAGAAATTCACATCCATTAAGTATCATAAAGAATTATCACACAAGTCACATATATACACGTATGTGTAGATGATCCTATTCTCTACAGAAGATCTCTTTTTAGGTGGAGGTGGTGAACCAACCACCATTATCACCGGTTGAAATATTTTTAGGTGTAAATATGGCTGAAGCAATATGAGCACATTGATCAAGGATAACCGACTAGAGGGGAAGTTGTGAATAGGAGGTTTTTAAATTATTTTCGCTAAAACACTATTTTAAAGTGTGTATAAACTATTAAAATTGTTTTGCACTATTTAAAAAGCCTAAAAAGTCTTGCTATGGCACCACAACCCTAAGTAGGCAAGATACAACTCTAATTAAGCAAGTCAAGCAATTAATTACTAGAAATGTAAGTGCGAAAAGTAAAGGGTAAGAGAATTAAACTACATGAAGAACACAATAATTTTTCTCGTGGTCTCGAAGACTTATCGGACTTTCCTAATCCACGTTGAGGGAGCTTGAACGAATCAAGCCGGCTCCTTGCGCAACATGAGCCCTTTCTCAATCCACTAGGGTAGCTCTTTTCCACTCTAGAAGGTGAGTTCCAGTCTTCATAATCATGTCAGGTCTCTTCACAACTTTCTTGAAGAGATCACCGTGTCAACTCCTTTAAGTTGTCTAGGTGGCAGCAACCACCAAGTGTAATAAGCCCATAACGCTTGTTTGAAGATCTTCAAGTGCCATAAAGATCAACTAAATGATGCAGTGCACTTGAATACTCTCAACAATCTTAAAATGAGAAATAATGTACTAGAGTCGATGAGAGGAATGTAAGAGCTCAAGAGTATTCAATGGGGTCCAAGAGTGCTTGCTGCTGATAGGGAGTATTATAGTCTTCACCCACCAGTATGACAGCTGGATACAAGATTCTCAAAAATCAGGTAGAGTGATACTACCGCCATGTAGTGACCGGTACTATCGTACCCACTGATCAACGACTACTTAGAGATTATTAAATGCATAGAAACTAGCGTTAACCCAAAAATCGGTAGTACTACTCATGGGGTCCGATCATACCGATATTGCGGTAGTTCCGATTTTCAGAGGAGAGAAAAATCTCCCAAAAATGTACTGGACATGTATTGCGGTCATACCATTGCGGTGTAAACGGACAAGAACAATGGTCATACTGTTGCAGTACTACTGGTCAATACACAGCGGTGGCACTGCTTTAGTTGAAGTCCAAAAACACACCTCTTTAGAAATAATGCACTGGCATGAACAGTTCGGTAGTACCAATGCAGCGGTACTATCGTTGACACCACGGCGGTCATATTGGTTTCCAAATAAAATTCAAAGAGGGTTAAAAAAATGAATTTCCAAATGCATGCATGCACTAGAATTGATTAATGTGGCATAAGATTATCTTCAAGCTAATAGTCATGATCCCTCTTAATAGTACAACATCTAGTCTACTAATTCGGTCTTAGTCCACCATACATCAAGACTGGTAAAAACTATAAAAGAGATCCTTAGGCTAAATCGTACCTTTACCTTGAACCATGTCAATTCTTAATCATCTTTGCATACCTTTTCTATGATGTCATAAAAAATCCGGACTAAATCTTTCAAACATCTTAACAAATATGTTAATCTCTTAAGCATTGTCGCTATTAATTATCAAAATTATTTTTAGGGGTCCTGATGCTTCACACATGCAATTACTAAGGAAGCAAATGAGTTGTAAAATTTTCGGGGTAGTCGCGTAGCAGTACATGATGATTTTGTCATTTGTTTGAAGGCAATATTCCCTTTGTTGTAATGTTTATTTCCTTTTTACTGTCTTCCGATTCTGATAAAAGAGCAATGAAAGATTGAAATGTGTTCTATTGGATCAGGTACCTGCCAATGGAAACATTATTTCGTGTTCTTGAAGTTTGGAGCATCCATTTAAAGGGAATGAATGAGGTAATTTCACTGCTGATTTTTTTTTAAAGATGAACACTTTTTAAAGCTGAAAGAAGCATAACTCATACCACGAGAATTTATATTTTGCCTCTTAAAAATCTTTTTCAATGAAGTTTGTTGACTTGCATACTAGGATTCCAGTTTCTGATCACCAGTTTTGTTTTACTTTGTTGCTTGTCTGGAATCTGGATTCTAGATATTCTTGAAAAGGGCCTTTTTTTTGGTTCTCTGATGTTCAAATTGATAAATTTTGGGTTGAACTAGCTTCTGAACACTAGTCATCAGTGTGAGCAAACTGCAAATATATTAAGTAGGATACTCTACAAGGCACAGGGGATACAAGTATATATAGGCAAGGATGTCTAGGGTTAGGTTAATAGAATTATGGGCCAACCTGAGAGATCCTTGCCTATACTAAGCACACCAAAAGGCCCAAGACCAGAAGCCCAAAGATACAAAGACTATGTCTAACACCCCCCCGCAGTCGAAGCGTCCACAGCACGGACGTTTAGACTGGATCTAAACTCACGGAAGACTGAGGAAGGAAGGCCTTTGGTGAAGATGTCAGTATACTGTGAAGTGGTGGGGACATGCAGTACACGAATGTCACCAAGAGCCACTTGCTCGCGAACAAAGTGAAGATCAATCTCAATGTGCTTGGTGTGCGATCTCGAACGGGTTTGAGGACATGTAGATCGAGGCGATGTTGTCGCAATATACCAAGGTGGCTCTTTGAAGTGGGATATGAAGTTCCAACAGAAGGTGGCGTATCCAGGAGGCTTCGGCGACGGCATTTGCCACGCCTCGATACTCGGCCTCGGCACTGGAGCGTGACACGGTGTTCTGGCGCTTGGAAGACCAGGAGACAAGGTTATCTCCTAGAAACACGGTATAGCCTGAAGTGGACTTCCGTGTATCCGGGCAGCCAGCCCAATCAGCATCGGAATAAACAACAAGCTCGATCATGCGAGGAGGTCGAATGAGAAGGCCAAGATGGAGAGTGCCACGAATGTACCAAGAATCCGTTTGAGAGCGGCGAGGTGGGGCTCGTGAGGGTCGTGCATGTGGAGGCACACTGTTGAATCGCATAAGAGATATCCTACCGGTGAATGTGAGATCTTGCAAGGCCCCGCTAAAGCTGCGAAATCATTGGGGTTACCGAGCGTGGTCACCTACCGAGGTTGATACCTTTGGGTTGGTGTCAACAGAGGGTGGTGCACGGTTTGCAATCGGCCATGCTCGCGCTCCAGGATATCTATCATGTACCGACGTTGGGAGAGTAGAAGACCATCTTGACACTTCGCACATTCATCCCCGTGAAGTGATGAAGCTCACCAAGATCCTTCATGGAGAACTCCTGCCGCAATCTTGTGATAATCTTTGCGGAGGAGTGCGGTAGAGGAGGCGGTGATAACTATGTCATCAACATAGAGCAAATAGATTGTCTCAGTGCCGCGGTGGTAGACAAACAAGGATGTGTCCGTCTTGGCGTCAGTGAACCCAAGAGATAGCAGATATGAAGCGAACCGGCTGTACCAAGCACGAGGAGCCTGCTTAAGACCATATAGTGATTTGTTCAGACGGCAGACAAACCCTGGATGAGTGGAGTCCTCGAACCACGACGGTTGTGAACAATAGCATCTCGAGATAGAGTCCCATGAAGAAAAGCGTTCTTCACATCCGGTTGATGGATTGGCCATTTTACGGAGAGGCAAGGGCCAAGACCGTCCGCACGGTTCTTTGGTTTCACAACGGGATGAAGGTGTCGGCAAAGTCCACACAGGCGTTGGGTAAAGCCACGGAGTACCCAGCGGGCTTTGTAGCGTTCGAGAGACCCGTCTGCCTTGAGTTTGTGCTTGAAAATCCATTTTCCAGTGACGACATTGGCTTTGTTTGGTCGAGGAACTAGATCCCAGGTGTGGTTTTGTAAGAGGGCTGCATACTCTTCCTCCATAGCAGTCCACCAATTGGGGTCGGCAAGGGCGGTGCGGTATGTCCGAGGTACAGGTGACAATGGCTCGACGTGGTAGAGAGCAGGTAGTCGAAAGCCAGACTTGCCGCGCGTTGTCATCGGGTGCTGGTTGAGCACGGGAGACGCCGGCACTGCGCCTGGGGGAAGGGGCACCGGAGAGTGAACCGGTGCAGAGGGTGGGAGGCCCACCTTCGCACGCCTTGTATAGACATGGCGAATGGTGCATCCGTCGGGGGCCGCATGTGGCAATGCGGGGGAAGTGGAGGACGCCTGGTGCAACGCGTCGACCTCCGTCGCCGGGGAAGGTACTGAGGTGGAGAGTGGAGGGTCCACCTTCGCACGCCGTGTAAACATGGCGAACGGTACGTCCGGCGAGGGATGGCGGTGTAGGGTTGTCGAGAGCCGCGCATGGTGATGTGGTGGGCGCGGCAATGTCGGTCGGGCCGTGTGTGTCGGAGGAGTCGCGTGGGAGAACTGCGCAGCAGGAGATGGGTGACGATCCAATGGGAGCCGTCACAATGTTAGTGTGGTCATCCGAAGCGGAAGTCTCGTGGTCGGGGTGGAGGAAGGGCGGCGAAGGAAAGGAAGTTTCGTCAAAGGTGACATGACGGAAACATAGACCGATTGGAGGCCATGTCGAGGCGTGTAGCCCTTGTGGTGAGAGGAGTAGCCAAGGAAGGTACATAGGGCGGAGCGGGGGGCGAGTTTGTGGGGGGCGGTGGAGGCAAGATTGGGGTAGCAGGTGCATCCAAAAACGCGAAGATGATCATATGAGGGGGAAGAGCCAACGAGGGCATGGTGGGGTGTGGAGAAGCTTAGTGTCTTGGTGGGAAGGATATTGAGGAGATAGGTGGTAGTGTTCAATGCCTCAACCCAGTAGGATGGTGGCATAGATGCCTGAAACAAAAGTGAGCGAATGACATTGTTGATGGAACGGATGATACGCTCAGCTTTACCATTCTGCTGGGAGGTGTAGGGGCAGGACATACGGAGATGGACACCATGGGTGAGGAAGAACGTGCGGGTGCTGGAGTTGTCAAACTCGCGGCCATTGTCGCACTGGACTGCCTTAATGGTGACGCCGAACTGAGTGGAGACAAACGAGAAGAAGTTAGCAAGTGTCGGAAAGGTGTCGGATTTGAACCGAAGAGGGAAGGTCCACAAATGGTGTGAGTGATCGTCCTGAATGATCAAATAATATTTGTACCCAGAAACACTATCAACAGGTGATGTCCAAAGGTCACAGTGTATAAGATCAAAATTCTTTGAAGCACGGGATGTTGATACATGAAAAGGAAGGCGAACATGACGACCCAGTTGACATGTGTGACAAATGGATGGGCCCGAAGTGTTATTACATGAAGGAAAAGCAGAAGACCTTGCTAACTTAGACAAAACTTCATGACCGGGATGACCAAGACGGCGATACCAAAGTGAAGTGGAGGAGACGGTGAGGAAGGACGTGGCGGCGGGAAGATGTAGAGGATAGAGCGGTCCGGAGCTATTGCACCTGATGATCACGTTCCGAGACCGAAGATCCTTCACAGAACAGCCAGCCGAATCAAATTCAACGGAACAGTTATTGTCAGACGTAAATTGACGAACAGAAATGAGAGTTTTAATGAGAGGGGGGGAGACAAGGACATTGTTGAGGCGGAGGGAGCCGTTAAGGTTGGTGGAGCCGGTGGAGGTCACGGGAAGTAAAGATCCATTGCCGACAATAATGGAAGGAGTGGAGAGTGGAAGGGTGGAGGGGTGAGAGAGAATACCCGGGTCGGACGCCATGTGGGAGGTAGCCCCGGAGTCGAAGTACCACTCGGGGTGAGGGGGTGGTGTGAGCGTCATGGTGGAGAGGCGCCAAGAAGATCTGTCTTGGCCCTGGGGTGTAGTTCAGTGTCCATGGCCGGCAGGGGAGTCGCCGTAGAGACCGGTGGCTGGACTGGGAGAGGCCCACGGGTGATGAGTGGCTGGCGGAGCAGGAGGTGGCGACGGAGGTTGAGGAGAGGCAGGAGGTGCCCACTGGTGTGGCCGTGGCAGGCGTGAGGAGGAGAGGTGGAGGCGGATCGTGAGGCGCACTGCCGGAGCTGCGTCCTACGGGAGAGAGCGCGAGGAGGACGAGAACCGAGCCACATTTGGATGGTACCGTCCGGGGTTGTAAGCCGGGCCACCACCGGGTTTGGGTGCGCCTAGGTTGCCAAGCCTTGGCCGCCTCCGTCGGCTGCCGCGTTGCCGCTACCGACCACAATCTTGGGAGGAGCCGCCCCGCCTCAGTGTTGCCGCCAGTAGCCGGGAGCAGAGGAGCGATTCGCGGAGGCGTGGAGGGAGGGGCAGGAGGAGAGGAGAGCGGTGGCAAGACGTCTTCCGGTTGGTCATGTGAAGTTCTTCCAGAAGGAGGTCGGCGCGGGCCTCGAGGAAGGAGGGGAAGGGCCTGCTCCGTTGGAGGTGAAGGCCGATGGCGGTGAACCTCTCGTTGAGGCCGCGAATGACGTGGAGGACAAGGGTCCGGTCGGCGACGACTTCCCCGAGGTCGGTGAGTGCGTCGGCCATGCTCTTGAAGCGACGGCAGTAGTCGGCGATGGAGAGGTCTCCTTGGATGAACGTGCGGAACTCGGCGTCGAGGTAGAGAACGCGCGACTCCCGGTTGCCAAGGAACTGAGTCTCGACGGCGAGCCATGTGACGCGGGCGGTGGCGGCGCTCCAGCACGGTCTCGACGAGGTCGGTGGAGAGGGTGCCGAGGATCCATGCTTTGACGACGCAGTCCATGCGGATCCGATCGGGGTGGTCGGGTTGGGGCGTCGCGTGGACATGTTCCTCGAGGAGTATTTCCCAAGGCGAGGAGGAAGAGCTCGCGCCACCGTGTGTAGTGACCGGAGGTGAGGTTGAGGACGAGAGGGACCAGCAGCCGGATGTTCTGGACGCCGACGGCTTGAGCATGGAGGTTGACGAGCGCGGCGGGTTCATGGAGAAGAAGAGCGTCGTGGAGGAGAGGAGGGGCTTCATGGACGGACTCGGCGTCGGAGTCGTCTTCTCCAGAGGCGGCGGCGCGCTCACGGGCCGCACGCGCTAGAGCGGCAAGGCCCGGTCGGCGGCGGGCGCGCGATCTTGGGAGGCCACAGCAGCCTCGCTCGGCAGCGCCGGCCCGCGAGCGGCGGCGCGGGCCTTGGGAGCGGCGGCAGGCGGGATCGGGAGGCAAGACGGCGGTGCGGCGTCGTCGGCGGCTCTGGCGGCGGCGTCGCCCGGTAGTGTCTCGGCGTCGGGAGGAGAGGACGAGGTTGGCGGCGGGCCGGCTGCCATCGCGAGGCGTGGATCGGGACGGGAAAATATCTAGGGTTGGGGAAGGATGGGCGGTCGAGATTGACCGGGAGCGGAAACGAGCAGTCGGGATCGACCCTCTGATACCATGTGAGCAAACTGCAAATATATTAAGTAGGATATTCTACAAGGCACAGGGGATACAAGTATATATAGGCAAGGATGTCTAGGGTTAGGTTAATAGAATTATGGGCCAACCTGAGAGATCCTTGCCTATACTAAGCACACCAAAAGGCCCAAGACCAGAAGCCCAAAGATACAAAGACTATGTCTAACAATCAGAGAACTCTGTTTACCAAAGGAATAATTCATTCCTCAGTTTACCAAAGGAATAATTCATTCCTCAGTTTTACATTGGAGAAACTAGTTGTGGGCTTGTGGCAGATAACCCAACGTAATAGTTGTGATTTTTGTATTGACCACACTGGTGCTAGGATTGAATGTACTCATTCTTTTTGCAGATTAGTGACAATGTGAAAGAGCTTCAGTCAATCACAATTGGCGCAGATAGTGTGAGGATTACAAAGGATAAGTGGACTAGGTTAATTCCTGCTTTATTTCATCTTTCATGTAAAATTTGATTGATCAAACAAATATTAAGAATGTCATTTTTCTTTATAACTATACAATGGCCATGCAAGAGTTGTAGTTCCAAATCATAATTAATGTCCGCGATTTGATACACCTGCTAGTTCATCACACCAATGTAGTAGTTCTTTGCATTACAGTTTTGCTGATTCTAATACATTATTTTCATTTTTTGATCAGTTTTTTTTGAAGAATCATTTTTTATTAGCTGAAACTGGCTGACCGTCATTTTTCATGCTGTATCAGGAGATCAACTAGTACAAGAAATGGAACAGTGCCATTGAATGACAAAGCTGCCATGCTATTGGATGATGTTATAAGGTAAAGGTTATTGTAAGATTACATCACACTTAGTACCATTGAGATTTATTAGTGTACATCATCACTTCATCAGTCCTTTAGTTGATGTGATGAACCGAGAAAACATGTTTATCATTTTTATTTTGGGTGAACTTTTTAAAAACAATTTGCAGTCATTTAAAAGGTTTCTCAGCATCTAATGTCTAGATATTCAAGCAGGAAATTTTTGGTGCCTGTTGAGTGTTTACCTTTTCATGAAATCATCTGCTTCAAGAATGTTGGCATTCTCCAATCTGTAAGTTTTTCCTTTATCGAAAAGAAAACTGATATCATTGTTTAATACTTTGTTACACAATTGCAGTAATCCTGTTAAAGAGTAACTATATTCTGATTTCCATTGCATCTCAATCTAGGCATTAATTGGAAACCCAAGAAGAATGGTTCAACTTGATCTACTGAAGTCACAGAGCCGTCTTAAATGCTCTTGCTGCAGTAGGCATGGAATTGCTGTGTCAGCATCCTTGCATGACACATCAATTATGTAAGTCATGGATTTCGTGAACTAACATACGAGTATTCTTACTAACATCTGAAAAGCTGTTATGTTGGAGTCTAAATATCACTGTTATATAGAGATAATGACAAATATTTGAGTGAGTAAATTTTACCATTATTGAATCTCTACTCTTTACGTTTTATCAGTAAGGTCCTTAAGCTTTTAATTCGGCTTCAATTTGAGTCCCTCCTGCTAAAACCTGTAATGGATTTGGTGACATGGCATGTCATGCCAGATCATATAGATTAAATGGCACGATATGTGGGGCCCTATACTGACATGGCATTCCTCTTCAACTGATTTTGTTGACGTGACATGCCATGCTAGCCATGTTTTTCTGAAGTTGTGTCCACATCATTGAATCCATTATGTGATTAAGTGGAGAGGGTCCAATGAAAGCCAAAATGAAAATCTGGGGATCCTATTGACGAAACTGCAAGAATGGGTGCGCAATTGAAGTTGAGTAAAGAATACTAGAATAGAGATTGGAGACTAGTGGTTAGGCACTTAAGCTTATTCTTGAGTGAGATGGACACAAATTTTATGCTGTTGTGAATCCTTTTTACTTTGCAGGTGCAACCTAGCCCAAGAATACGGTGACGTAATCAACCTTCATGACTGGTATCTCTCTTTTGATGGAATTATCAATAGGGCACATTCAAAAGTGAAAAGGAAACCGCATAGCTCTCCCTCAAATAAGAAATCAAAAGCGACACCTCCAGAGAGTGAAGCTATGATCCAGTATCCTTCAACTTAATTTTTTTTTTTATTTAGATCTCATATTCTCCATCTAACAAACTAAAGTTCATGGGTATTGTTTTAAGAATACCAAGCTATCTTTTTTATAAGCATTTTAGTCCAGGTAATCCTTGACACGTCTTCCAGAGCAAGGTTCTGCAGAGCTGTCACTGAGCTACAAATTACCGGACTACTTCGGATGCCAAGCAAGAGAAGACCAGATCTTGTGCAGAGAATTGCATTCGGTCCTTAAGGGCCTTAATGTTTGGCGAAAAATTGCTGTCTAGGGGCCGGATTGGAATGATGGAAGCTCAGCAAGGTAGTTTACCGACTGCAATTTGTCTCCTATGATCAGTTGCAGACTTGTGCAGCTTTGCATTTTTTAGATGGTTCTTGTTGATGGCATGCCAGTTTATGAAACCGATCAGCTGTGGATTATTCAGCAAGCCCTTGTGTGGCTGCATCCAAAAGAAATGGAATGCCTCGGGACCCTTTGCAAGCGAGCAACAAAATGAAATGCAGCAGCTACCACTTGGGGTTTACAGTTGTGATTGTTGCACTGAAGGCTAAGTGATGTTTTTATCTTTTCTTGTAGCATGTAGCAGTAGCTCGTTGCTTTGTTGTCTGTAGAGTTGGATCAACTCAATGCAATTCGTGAGTGGTAGTAATGTATTTATTCCAGTATTTGTATTCTGTGATCCTGAACAACCCAGGGATAAAAAGAAACGGTGGTAACCGACCGGTCCTATTGGCTTGAACCGGAAGGTTTCACATTGGTCGGCATCAGGGCCGACAAGCCTAGAAAGAGTGAAGCCAAGGTTGTTCTTGTGGGAGCAAGGGGAAACATCGGTAGTCAGGTTGGAGCGCTGATGGCGGATCCGGCGAAGAGGACGACGGGAACCATCATCTAGGCGTTGGATCTGGAGGAATCGTGCATTGAACCACCACCATGAGACCGGATTAAATCGGCGGTGAGGAAAAAAGGAGAACAAGGGGACTCAGCGGATCTGGGGAGTACCGGTGACGCCGAGGAAGGAGATGGTCGGGGAAGGAAGGGCGACACATGAGGTGCTGGCGGCGGAGCGGGGGCTTTGGCAGGAACACAACGTGTCGGTGGTAGAGTTGAGAGAGAGAGAGAGGATAATTTTAGACGGTTGTGTGCATGTAGGGGTGTAAATGGGTTGGGTTAATCACGACCGATTCGATACCGAATCCGGTTGGTACCGGATTCGGGAAGGGAATTTGATATCCGGTCGGATTCGGATTCGGATAATTCATGTCGGATTCGGATTCGGATTCGGGAGAGTTGTTATCCGACCGAATAGTATCGGTATTCGGATACCGGATAATTATCCGGTCGGATATCTGGTCGGATATTCAGCCGGATATCTGGTCGGATATCTGGTAAGAGCTAAGAATTCAGCTTTTATTTTGCTAGTATTTGTTTTTTTTGTCATGTTGGTTGGTTGAGGTGTGCAGTGTATAGAAAGTTTGACATATTAATTGGTGAATTGTAGGAAGAAGAAATAGCTAGTGATGACAAGCCATAGAGCGTGAAGGCACTTAGAGAGTTTAGTTGTTATCTGCTTGAGGCTATGAGCCTATACTATTGTTATTTTGTGTTTCTATTATGGCAAGATAAACTTATGTTATGTATAGTACTCCGTACTCGTAATCTCGTATGAACCTTTGTGTTCCTATTGTGGCTTGTATGAATTTACCACTTATATATAATTTGTGTTCCTATTGTTCTCACTACTTTCTTCTATTCTTCGTTTTGCTGTACCTTTGTATTCCTATTGTTTCTATAATTAGCTTACAAAGTTTCTTGATGAGTATTGGTTTCACATTTTATATAAAACCAAGAGGCCGTTGTAACTTTGTAAGCTTTTGGAACTATTATTATTCGTATTATCCGCATATATTATCCGTTTCCGATCCGAATCCGTTACATATCCGTCCCGACGGTACCATATTCGAAACTCCGAATATTCCGAATTCAGATCAGATCGGCCTTACCGTATTCGACTCCGAATCCGGAGAAAAAATATGGGTTAGGATACGGTTTAAGCAATATCCGTCCGAATCCGATCCGTTTTCACCCCTATGTGCATGTGTGTGGTGAGGGGAGGAGAGAGAAAAGAGGAAGGAGGATTGGTGGGCTAGGCCTCCTGTGTGAGTAGGCCATGTGAGTAGAGAAGTAGATCGTGGGCTAGTTAGGATTTAGATCAGAATAAAGGTTTGTTGAGTGTTCAGTATTTAGATCTGCTCAACTAATGATTATTTATAATCGGATAGAGATATAGTAACGAAATTAGAGAAAATATGTTGTAGTCTGAATTTGGCTTTGCATATAAGGAAATACGAAAGATCCAATGGCCACAAGAATTCATAATAACTATGGGTAAAATGATACAAGTCTGTGTAGTACTTTAAATAAATCATGAATTTATGCTAGCTCTTGGATAAGGGTATACAAGAACCAACTTGGGGCTTTCTCTTCTCTAGTGATTGTTAGTAAAGTTTTAAATACTAAAATTTGCCAAATCTTCAAGTTAACAAATTATGATTTGAGTAAATGAATAGGTAAGAACTTGAGTAAGATAAAGTTACCTATGCATCATTATTAAAACTTGCTGGATACCTTGTACTTGTTCTTATTATTAAATCTCTTCTTTTTAGAGCCAAACACAATTAGGGTATACTCAGGGATTGATGGGGATGGGTTTGAAAATGAGGACACCTTGGGATACGAGGCTGACATTGACTGGGAGTAGGGGTGCAAACGGGTCGGGTTAATCCCGACCGATCCGGCACCGAATCCGATTGGTACCGAATCCGATTGGTACCGAATCCGGAGAAAAAATATGGGTTAGGATATGGTAACAGCAATATCCGTCCGAATCCGATACGTTTTCAAGTTTGATTTCAGGTTAGTGCTACTATTTGACGTTTCATTTTCTTTTGCAATGGTAAAATAAAATCTTCCACATCAGCTATTAAGTAGTAACATCAAGTTCTTGACAGTACGTCCTCCTACTCCATTTGTTGTACTGCATGCATTCCTTACAAACAAGTAGAGGTGCAAACGGCTCAGGTTAATCCCGACCGATCCGCCACCGAATCCAATTGGTACCGAATCCGGAGAAAAAATATGGGTTAGGATATGGTAACAACAATGTCCGTCCGAATCTGATCCGTTTGCACCCCTAACTGGGAGGCTAACGAGGTGGAGCCCTTATGCAACAGTTGGGATGATTAGAAAACACATAGACTGACGTCCTAAGTTGGATGGGTATCATGATATCCCTTTCTCCTACAATCAGACCTTCATTTATATTGTATAATTATCTAGTAGAGAGTACTTGGACATTTGTTGTTGTAATATTATCGGGCCAACTTGTGAGCCCAATCCAAGACTTTTAGCCCTGTGTGGCAAGGTACCGTAATAATAATAAAGTAGTATTGTGTCTAATAATTGTTGCGCTATAACACTCTTATAGATTATTATTTGATGAGGCAGTGTCCTTATCGAGCAATAATCCATCGACTCGTATCATGTTCTCAGTAATACACTAGTTGAATGCCTGTACGTTACTACGGATAAAAAATTACTACAGATAAAAAACACACTTTCTCTGTTCTTTTTTACTTGATGTTCTAGAATCCGTAGTCAAATTTCTAAAGTTTGACTTCCAATAGGTTTACAATTATTTAGATTGGCTATATAAAAACTATATTATTAGATTTATCATTAAAAATAATTTTATAATATTATAATTTTATCAGTATATCTTAATGTAAAGTTATAAAAAGTAACGGTCAAAGTCGCATATTAAAGACTGTGAAATATAAAAAATGTCAAGTAAAAAATAACTGAGGGAGTATTACCTAGCATACCGAGTCACCATCCCCATGTTTGGCTTGCGTCACGCCATCGACTAGAGTTGAAGTGCCCAACTGAGCTCCGCCTCGGCCATGCCATGCCATCACGCTCGGACTTGCCATTGTGCCTGGCTGAGCTTCGCTACAATTGGCATTGCGCCTCCGCTCCACTGTGCCTGGCCAAGCTTTCACTACAACTGGCATCATGCCTTCACTCAGCCATGCTCGTTATGCGCCTCACCCTCAGCTCCACCACCACACCAGGCCGTCCTTCGCTGTGGCCCACATCGTGCCTTCTCCCCTATGCTCGGTGTGCGGAGCCTTTGGCTCCACCGCCGCGCCATATATCTGACTCGTCATACGCACATAAACAAAAAATATATTGTATATTCATATATTACTCAATTCACACCAAAACACAAGCAAAATATTAAATTTACTAACTCATCACATTTTTTAGCGGGAAAGCCTTCCTATTTCTATTACAGGGAGAGCAGAGAGACGCATCCACACAGAAAGGCAAAAACAATCGTACAACTGAAAGAAAGATGCTTGTTTGAGTAAAATCACTATCCTGGATTAACTAAAAATTCTGAACTATGAAGTAGAGCATTTAGGGAGCAGCATTGGCACTTCCACTTTCTTGGCATTGGTGTAGGATCAAGGATAACCGACTAGAGGGGGACGAATAGAAAATTCTAAAAATTCTTGCCTTCTAAAATTAATTACCATAATTTATAGCTAGGCAAGATTTTAAAGCAATGTAAACCTACATAATTCTAGTAAATCTAAGGCACTATAAGCATAAATCTCTACAAATATATCTCTAGCACTATTAAAAAAGATAATCTTAGCAATCACAATGCTAGAAATATAAGTGTGGAATGTAGAAGCAAAGAAATAACCACAAGATAACTCGAGAAGTTTTTCCTGTGGTATCCAAGACTTGCCGGTGTTCACTAGTCCACGTTAAGGAAAGCCCAAGCGATTTAGACTGACTTCACGAATTAAGCCTTAACTTCTCAATCCACTAGTAGTTGTCCTTCCTCCGCTCCAAAGATGGTAGGCACCAAACCACTCACAATTCGGCGCCGAGCTTCTTCACAACCTTTTTGAAGAAGTTACCTCGCAAGCTCCCGCTAAACTGTCTAGGTGCTGGCAGCCACCAAGAGTAATAAACCATAGATTCGCTTGACGGTGATCAAGTGCCAAAGGATCAATCTAGATGAATGCACTTGATTTCGGCTCAACTACCTCAAATGAATTGAATGAAAGTAAATGAGGTGTGGAGTGAATGCTCTATGCTCAAGGATGTTTTAATGTAGTGTCTAGCTCTGTCCTTGAGTAGCTGGGAGAGTATTTATACCTCCACTTACCAAAAACTAGCCGTTATAAGGTAATCCCTAAAAAAATCAAGGCGAGTAGAAGTACCGCCGTTCATCAGTGGGTACTACTGCACCTGTTCTGACGCAACAGTAACGGATATAACAGAGCCTTAGTACTAGCTGTTGAAATTCAGCGCGGTACTACCGCCGTTGTAATCGTGGTGGTTCCAATCTTCGGAAGTTCTAGAATTTTGGCGCGGTACTTCTGTTTGCTTTGAGGCCAAAAATTGGCGCTCTCTAGAAAAAATGTACCTGCTCAAATTTTCAGAGCTTCCGTGTTCCGGTAGTTCCGCTCAAGAATTGCAGTACTTCCGCTCTGTGGTACTTCCACCGTTAAAACTTTGGTACTTCTATTTTTCAGAGATACAAATGTGATTCCAAGAGTGCACTCTAGAAAAAACGTACTGCTCATTTTGTCGGAATTTCCGGAATGTAGAAGTACCGTTGTTTACACTCCGATACTTTCGATGTTCCTAATAGTGCACAGTTTAGATATCAATTTTAGTTTTAAGTGCATGTATGATCCTAAATTGATCCAATGGCACATGAACATGCTATCAAGTTACTAGCAATGATCCCTCTTAATAGTACATATTTATCCTATAATCTGGTCTTTTACCCTTTCTCCTAAGACCGGTAAAATCAAAAGAAATCATAGACTATTTATACATTTGTCGTGAGCCACATTGATCCTCATGTTGACCCTTATCATGCATCTCACAATCATCATCGGGACTAACCCTTCAAATACTCAGTAAATATGTTAGTCCCATATTCACATAATGTCATTAATTACCAAAACTAATTTTAAGGGCCTAAATGCTTTCAATCTTCCCATTTTTGGTAATTGATGACAACACAAATATTATGTGAGAAGAATAAAGTTTTGAATATACCACTTGTTTGAAAAATGAGTTGTATATTCTTTTGTTACTTTGAAAAGACAATTAATTTTTGTAATGAGCTCAATTGAGTTTGGAGAATTAATTGCTTCTAAAGTCAATATAAGGAAAAAATGCCCCCTAAATATGTGCATATAGATGACAAGATGCATTGCAAGCACATGTTAAGATTTTAAAATTTTTTGGCGAAGTTTCCTTTGTTTGTTGAACTTAAGAGAATAGACAATTGCAATGATACAATTTATATAATGAAAGAGCACAAGTTGCAATTTTATACAATAACCACAACTCTAAGTTCAACATAACATAAACATAACATAGAGCATGTACATTATGCATAAACATTCAAATGACAAAGTGCACAAGTTCATTACATCACACAGACAAATATATATAACTAAAAGCTAAGATAGACATGCTTCTTGGTGGCTTCCTTTTCTTGAAACTTCTATCTTTGTCTTCTCTATATTTTTTTCATTTCTTCTCCAACTCTTTCTCCCCTTTGGCATTAAATAGCCAAAAAGGCTACTCCTGAGGTACTTGAGGAGAACGCCATGATGGCGATGGCGGCCATAACGGACTGGAGAGGGAGGACGAGTAACTGCATGCTCGAGGGAGGACACTCGGTCCCCAAGAGAGGAAACAATAGCAGTCAAAGAAGTGACATGTCCTTCCATCCTTAGGACTGTAGAGTACACCTGAGAGAGTGACTTGTCCTTCTTCTTGTGGTGCAGCTGCAGGTTCTTCTTGCTGTGGAGCTCAAGGATGGGGAGCTGGAGGATAGGAGGTTTTGCTCGAGGCTTGCAAGCCTTGACTCTGCCCAAGCCACCATGGTATTCAATCTTCCTAAGGATAAAGACCATGATGTATGGAACATAATTTATCATTTTGATCCTGTCATTCTTGGAAGAGGCTATTTCCCGGATATAAGATCAACCACATCAAATTTCTGGCCTTGCATAACATAGTCAATTAGGTTCCATGCATGGCCTCTAATAGCATCATAGTTCCCACTCTTGGGAAGGATGGCATGGTTAATTATCCGATTTACCAGGCTTGGAATGGGGAGGAGGCCAACGAGCTTGCCTGGGACAAATCTAGTACTCTAATCATAATATTCAAACATGGCAGGGATCTCAAGTGTAGGCATGTCATATACCTTCTCAAATACACTTGACTCTGTCCTTAGAGCCAACTCAAACTCGTGTTTGTTGGAGTCAATTACCGAGAGCCAATCATCCATGAGATATACTAGAAATTAGAAGAGATATATAGAGTAACATAAAACTGTCTGATTATCTCTTCATTGTAGCCCGACTTGAGTGCCACAAGATTTTGCATTCTAGCCCTCTGAAACAGCCTATAAGTCCCATCATATTTGTCTATTGAGTCCAGTGGCCTCAATCAACATACTTGTGATATGCAAAGAGTCTACTTGGACCATATAACTGCTCATACAGTTGCTCGTGAAACTTAGTATGACATCTTGGATTGATAGAATTGTTGGGGAGCAAAAACTGGCTTCTATGACTCAAGCGTGCATACTCTTCAGCTATGATTTGTCTGAGGTCTATTTGAGGCTCTTCTCGATCATTCATCTACTCATTTGACTGTTTAAGAGGTGAGCTCTCTTGTTGTCCTGTTTATCTCAGAGTTAGAGGCTATTGCCTTGCCTCTATCTTCTCCGATCTTTTGTGCAGATTCTGAGGTGGCTGGAGCTGCAGGAGGAGTCACCTGGGCTGCAAGTGGGTCTGCTCGAGATGAAGATTGATCGGGCGCCATAGGAGAGGAGTTCCTGACATACATTTTGTGGCCAGCGTTCCTTGTCCTAGGCATCTTCAAACAAAGGAAAAAAATACCAAGGATAAGTTAGGAAACATCCTCAGTAGGTTTGAAAAATAAAAGAATGAAGTTGCTATTTTTATCAGGGAAATCAGAAGTACCGATGTGCAACAGACAGTAATACCGGGCTCCAGTAGTACCGCACATGTCGAGCGGTAGCTCCGCTTTCTTTGAACCGTTTCTAGCACGAATTAAAGAATGAATTCTTTGGTGTTTTTTTGGATTGAATCCTTGGAATAGATGCGCAAACATCTTTGGACACCAAATATATTAACTTGCCCAAGAAAATTATCGTTAAATCATTCGCATTACGAATCAAAACCTAGAAAAAAACTTAAGGTTCTCGAACAAGGTAAAAGCAAGGATTTTGATCCCATTTACCTTGTGGATCTGAGGTGATGAACCCTTTGAAGTCAAGGAATCACCACGGGGTGAAGAAATCTCGAGGAGATTTGAAGTTCTAAGGATTGGATTTGTGGTTTCTTGTGGAGGAGAGAGGGGAAAGGAGGTACGGTCATGAGCGGCTGAAGGAGATGGAGCTTCCGGAGGCAGGACAGAGAGAGAGGAATAAGAACCCATGTGGTCAGCATTTAATGTCCTCAACCAACTCGAACAAAAATACCGTAGTTTAACTGCCGGTAGTTCTGATATTTCATTTGTTTTCGACCACTTTAGATTTCCGACTTCGCTATCTCGTACAACCATAGATCAATTTCGACCACACTGGTCATATTCAACCGCACCGATCATGTTCGACTGCACAAGTCATTTTTGACCGCTATGGTTCTCCGACCATGCTTTCGACGCATGTCTTTGGCTACCTGGGTTCGACCACACAGATTCGATCACATTGGCTCTCGATCACACAGTTCTTCTGACCACCAACGAACGCGGTAGTACCGTGATCATATAGCCGGTAGTTCCAGAAGGCGGAAGTACCACAAGAAACACAGCGGTAGTTCTGATTTTTTAGAACCTTCAGGGAGCTGAACTTAGATCAGAGAAAAATACAAATGATCCCTAGTTTTGTACTGAAATAAAGATCATTCATGATCACTATGCATTAGAAAGACTAAAGAAAACCTTGGAATATAGTTTTTATGAACATAGATATTTTTAGCAAAAATAAGTGAAAATACTTTACAAAAAATACTTCAAACAACACCAAATAAGCATGAAAGTATGATGCATGTGTTCAAGCAATATTTGAGTAGTCTATGGCATTTAATTCATTCCTCAACTTGCAAAAGTGGCTTTCATCCAATGGTTTGGTGAAAATATCCGCTAACTGGTTTTCGGTCTGGATGTGGCTAATTGTAATATCTCCCTTGCCCACATGATCTCTCAAGAAATAGTGGCGTATATCTATATGTTTAGTTCTTGAGTGTTGGACCAGGTTATTGGCTATTTTCACCGTATTATCATTATCAAACAAAAGAGGTATTTTATCAAATTTAATTCCATAGTCTATCAAAGTTTGCCTCATCTACAGCAATTGAGTACAACAACTACTCAGGGAAATATATTCGGCTTCGGTGGTGGATAGAGCTACATAATTTTGTTTCTTGGAAGGCCATGACACTAAAGACCTTCCTAACAATTGACAACTTCCCGAAGTGCTCTTTCTATCCACTTTACAACCTGTATAATCGAAATCCAAATATTCAATTAAATCAAATTTAGCACCTTTAGGATATCAAAGCCCTATGCTAGAGGAGTGCTTTAAATATCTTAGAATTCTATTTACAACCGTTAAATGACACTCTCTTTGGAGATGCTTGAAACCGTGCACACATGCAAACACTAAATATGATATCGGGCCTAGATACGGTAAGATAAAGCAAACTACCAATCATGGATATAAAAAGCTTTAAATCTACCAATTTACCTCCTTCATCAAGATTAAGATGCATGTTCGTTGCCATGGGGGTCTTGATGGGTTTTGCATCCTCCATGCCAAACTTCTTGAATAGATCTCTCACGTACTTTGTTTGTCTTAAAAAGGTCTCACCATTGTGTTGCTTGATTTGAAGTCCGAGAAAATAATTCAATTCTCCGATCATGGACAGTTCATATTAATAACAGTCTATGAAAGTTTACATTGATCATTTCATATCACAGACGGTTTGTGGTTGGAACCGTCTGGGATACACTACATTATTAAATAGCCAGCGTGGTCACGACAGATCTGTTTTCATTGCGCTGCATTAAAGGAGGCGGCCAGCTTTGGGGAGTTTGGTGAAAACATACCGCTTGTAGATCTAGCTTGTAGATTGATTTGTTCTTGGTGATTAGAGATTAGTATTTGCTTCTAATAATTTATATGCCTTGTAATAGAGAGAGATGATAGTTAGGTTTAGAGAGAGATGGTAGTTTTCTCCAATTTAAGAATGGGTCGGTAGTCCTAGTTTACTTCAATATATTCTTGCTTGATATATATACACACATACATGCATATTACTTCATGAATACGTTGCTAGCTACTTAATTTAGATATGGATAATTTATTATTAGGTGAATGACAATTATGTGTGTAAGTAGTTAGGCTGGTTAATTAGCTATAGTAGCATTAATAATCTAATTTGACACTAATTTGTTACATGCGTAGTGTAGATTGACTGAAGCTGGATGTACGTTAAGAACTATGTGAGCGAAGAGTACATTAATGGCACTCGTTTGCTTTTAGAAGAGTGACCAAGCAGGATATGTTGAAGAGCAGGATATGCCCAAGAGGGACATCACCCTAGGATTAATTACTATGGCGACATACATGACTAGGGGTCATTGGATTCTGATTACGATTGTACCAAAGTGGAGCAAGGTAATATACCTTGATTGCCTACTTAGGAGCAACCACGATTTCACTCGTGTGCAACAAACAATTGACAGGTAAACTCATTTCCTTCATACATACTTCTATTGTAGTCTTCTCATCATTTGCAATGGCTGAGGCTAACTTTTTGGAATCATATAGGTCGTTCAGCGCTTACGTTGCCTAGGGAGGGAGACACAAGGAATCCAGCGCCACACTGCAACATAGGACACGATTTCTGGTACCCGCTACAACACAACAATCCTATATCACACTTCGTTATAATGCCTTTAGAACTAACAATACATATGTATGTAATTCTATTTTTGCAGTGTCACCAGTAGCTACAGGGCAACGTATATGTATTCTACGTTTGTCGCCATATGGTGGAAATCATGGACGCTAAGACGAATGATCAGATGCTTCGCGATGCAGAAGAGAACTGTGATGAGAGAGAGTATGTTAAATTCCAGGGCTTAATGAAGGACTCTGAGAAACCTTTGTTCATGTGCTGCAAGTCAAAGTACACGAGGTTATCAACCGTACTTGAACTGTTGAAATTGAAGGCAAGCAACAGTTGGTCCAATAAGAGTTTCACGGTGCTATTAGGTCTTTAAGCGAACATGCTTTCGGAGGAAAACGAGTTGTCCAAAACCACCTACAAAGCCAAAAAGGTTATTTGTCCATTAGGAATGGGAGTAGAAAGAATACATGTATGTTCGAATGACTGTATCATATACTATAAAGAGTATCCAAACATGCATATATGTCCGGTGTGTAACGCATGCCAATACAAGTGTAAAAATCAATTAGATGATGGCGAGAGAATAGAGTTGAAGAAAGGACATCTTGCTATCATGGCATGGTGTAACATCCCGAAATTGGGTTATTTCAAAAATATGGAATTTTAAAATCATTTTCTGCATTTTGCTGGCATTTGAATTTCTTTTGAATATTTAGTTGAAATCTTTTGAGGTTTATGGCATGCAAATTAAATATCAAAGAGTAACCTCAAATGCAAATAATAGAAAACTAGAATTTTAAATGCAAATATGAAAAGATGATCCAGTATAAGGAAAGAGGAACCCGATTTAAAATATAAAATCTTATATTTGGGAATAATGACATAAAGAGCAATAAAAGTGAATGACTAAAATACAAACACTTATTCATAGATGTATATACAAATTGTGCAAAGAAAAATTTAGCAATATAAGAAATAAAATATATATATGTAAAAGTTAGGTAGGCCAGCAAAATAACAGTATGTGAAATTAAATATATACATATAACCTAAGTAATAATAATAATAGAAACTCATTTAATAGCTGAAAATTTAAAAGCCTAGCTTTTAAATGTCATGCAAAAATTGAAATTTATAATCATAAATGTGGAAAAGGAAATTTAAGTTAAAATCTAGAAATTCAAAAAAATAATTTGCATGAGCCTTCTTTTCCCCCCATTTTCCTTTTTCCTCTCTCTTCCATGTGGGCCCCACTCTTTTCCCTCTCTCTTTCTTTTTCTTTCTCCCCTCCCGGTCTCTCGTCACTGGGCCCGACCTCCAGGCCCTCCTCTTTCTTCTTTCTTCCCTTGCCGCCCGGTCCCCCTCTTCTTTCCCCTCCGCTCTGCCGACGGAGCTGCAGCGACACTGGCCACAAGCAATATAAGCAGAGCAGTGGCCACCCCAGAATCCATTGCGCCCCGCCTCCATCATTGCCGCCGCCGCATGGTGGCAGTGCCACCGCCGCCTAGAAAGCCCGAACACCTCTCCAAATGCCTCGCCCCACTCCCTACATAATCTCACAGAGCCCAATCAAGCCCCTTGCACCAAATTTCACCGTGAGCCATTCTTCCCCACTACCAGCCAACAAGCTCGCCGGCGATTCGAGCCGAGCTAGCCCAATTTGCTTCACCAGAACCATCCTCGGAGCATCGCAAAGCCACCGCCAACCTCAACCGAGCTTCCCCTTACTAGTACCTCGCCGGCGCTGAGCCCCCTCCCCAGCTCATCGCCGTCGCACGCCGCCAGACCACCACGGTCGTCCCCGAGCTCCTCTAACCACATAGGTAGCCTCATAATCGCACATAGATGCTCCCCTAGCTCTCAATCGGGTTCTAACCCAGTGTGCCACCATGTTCCCTTCTCCCCTGTTCCGCCGCCGACCGCCGCCACCGTCGAATTGACCGGCGAGACCTCGCCCAGAGATAGGCGCGGGCGCGAGCAACCCATTTCAGGGATGCCCACGCCCGGTCACCGCTCCCTCCGCTGGCGGCGGGCTCGCCGTCCTTCTGCCGGAGGAAGAAAGCGACGGAAGCCACGGCTTATGGGGTATATTTACCCTATATGGGTAAGCAACACCTTGAAAGTTCGACTGGCTATTGGCGCTATCTCGCCCCCGGCTCCTTCTAGCGTTCGAGCCCGCTCCGCTACCGAGGTTGAGCCATTTCTTTTATTTTTCACCGCTGACAAGTGGCCCCACTGTCGGCCGACCACCGCACGCGTGCCACGCTGACAGCTGGGTCCCACCTGTCATTGATGGGCCTGTCACCGACAAGTGGGCCCGAAACCCGAAGGGCCCCGCCTGTCAGAGACAAAGGGCGAGAGAAAGAGCAGCCGCCACCCGGGCCCCACCTATCAGCGCCCGCGTGAGCACGGTCACTAACAGTGGGCCCCACCTGTCAGATTTTCATATTTTTGGTATTTAATCAGACCGAAAGTTTTCAAATGGGCATAACTTATTCATTTTAACTCCAAATTAAATGAAACAAATTTCTAAATTCATATGAATTCAAGATCTATCCAATGGAACAAAAATTATAATTTTTGAAGCTCATTTGAATTTAGAAAATAATTTAGAGAGACTCATAGAATTTAATTAGGAGATAAAAGTAATGGTGTGAGGCTTAAAGTTGGATTAGTTGTCATAATGAATGAATAAGGTGCCTTTAGTAGCTATTTTTAAAATCTAAATTAGATAAAGGCATGTGGCTTTGGTTAATTATTCAAACTAAGTAAAGATACCCTTAATAATAATTGGAATAAGTGTCCAAAATCTAAAATGTCATCTTAGATAAACCTTAAGGACAAAGTTATTGCTAACTAGTAAATGTTGAAATATAACCCTGGCTAACAGACTTTGCCCAGATAAAATCATAAGTCTAACATGACTCATGGAATTTCCTAAATAAATACCAAGATAATAAAAGATATTATTAATAAGAAGACCGAGTCGTTGTATTCTACCACCAACCTTGTCTCAAACCACCCGAACCGACCATTAACTCATAGCAAAACTAAATCAAGATTATTCGGATTTATTTTGGATCTTTTGAGTTATTTGCCTTTATTTGGATTCAGTTGTTTAGCGCGTAATTAGATATTGAAGTCCTGAAGAATCAAAGGATCAAGCGTGAATGAGAGCAAAGTGAAGATAAAAACCAGAAGCTCTAGAGAAAGCATTGTGTGAGCTCAAGACCGCGGTAAACCGCACCAGGCGAGTCAATACTTTGATCATGTTGAACCTACATTTTCTGCAAATACTTTTGTTTAAATTATCAAATCGCATGCTATTATTTGATATACAAATGCATGTTTAATTTAAGATCCTAGTTATATGCCCATGTTTACCTTGATTAATATTACATCCCTCTTTGGAATACTTGATTATGTGATCCTTGTCACCCTAGCAAAATTATTATAGTAACCTTTCGAAAATAAGTCCGTAATTATATGTTGTGCTTAGTACTGCTTAGATATTCATGGGCGTGAGAACGCCCAAGCATCAATTTTAAACATGAGAGAATTTGGTTGGGCAGTCATTGTGATGATGACTGGTATATGTTGGTATGAATATTTTATGTTCCCAAAAACCCTACTTGCTTTAACATCTGGGCAGATGGTTCGAGGGTGTGAGTGTGTGAGTGGTGCAGTGGAAGCACAAAGGGGGTTAGTGGCAGAACAGCCCAGATAATCCTAAGGATCGAATCTTGTGATGGCCTCCCAAGGTACAACAATACAACCACATGCTGGCAAAATGTAGGCAGGACTAACTAATTTACACAGCTCTAGTGTGGTTACGTGAAGGTGTGGACACGAGCAAAGGGATGGATGGTCTCATCCCCGCCTTTGCCCGTGATGGCTCACGAGGGACCCTTCTCGAGGGATGGTCACATCCTACAGAAGATAGACTTTAGCGGGCGTAACCACAAGTAGGACTATGCATCGTAACAGTCCTGTGATAATCTACTCAACTGCATGGCTAAGAAATCATTTGGGGCAATGAGCAGATTTATCTCTAGTGGGTAAAGTGTACAAACTCTGCAGAGTAAGAACTATTCGAATAGCCGTACCCACGGTCAAGGGCGGAACGGTCAAGGGCGGACATGGGAACTTAACCAGATATAGTTCTATTTCAAAAACTTTGTGGGTGGAAATGAAAAAGTGGAGGGCAGAGAAATGCCCTTATTTGTGTTGTCCTGGGTGTCGCCCCAGTGGTAAGTTAAGCGGTTATAACGCTGAAAGGTTAAGCATATGGTGCAGAGACTATGAAATAGTGGATGAAATCTGGATCGCTATTACTATTGCATTTTCATATGATGTTTTCGTTCAAATTGCTAAGTCTCAGGATGTTTCTAAGTATTATATTTCAAAAGCAAATAATGGTAGTACTTCTAAAATAAAATGCCAGGAAGAATAAATAGAGTCGCAAGAAAAGAAGATGATTGTTGTAGTAAATACATAACAATGCTTGGTGGATTCATGTCGATTATAAATAAGGAAAGGATAGAAAGGAGTCTAGGTGGAGTAAATTGGTGGAGCCCAAATGAATAGATAGGCTGGATAGACAATTTAAATGATTTTGGAGAATTTGAAGAGTATAAGGGTAATTGCTGAAACTAAGGGGATTAATAGGATTTGATCTAGATGGATGAATTGAATTTGTGGAGATTTGGAGACATGACAATTGGGGTATAAACTTGATTAATGATATTCCTGGTGGAGAAATACCGATGAAATAGTTAGAGATAGATGATGGAAAGCAAGGATTAATTATGGGACGAATAACTTATGGATTTGGACCATTAAAAGAAAGGATTGAGTTGTTAGAATATTCTAATACAAGTGAATTCGGTGGCTTAAAAAGTAATCATGTTAGAGAATCATTAGAATTCAGAAGTGAAGAATTGGTGATTAGTGATTACAATATTGGATTATTAGGAATTCGGAATACAAAAGGTTTCAGTGGATTAATTAAATGATGTCACCCGCTGTTCGGAGTTGTAGACAACAATCAATATAGGAAGTGTATATTCGGTTGATTAAATGAAGGATGTTACATGCTGTTTGGAGTCTTAGATAGCAATAAGTAAATAAAGAGAGTGTATGTTTGGTGGATTAAGTCAATTATGGCAATCGTCGTGTGGAGTCCTAGGTAGCAACTATAACACTATGATTCAGTAATGACAATGCTACCAAAAGAAATTTATGGTAAATAAAACAACCCGAGCCTTTCCTTTGATAAGCCATGCATACTATCTATTTTGTATTCTGTGTATTGGCTCGCGGAGCACGGTGGTTAGTGTGCTCACTCTCGCTCTAAAAAAATCCAGAATCAAGAATCAGACCACTGCGCCAAAGCAACACTATTGGTCATGATGACGAAGAAGGTGACGATGTCAAGAGCTAGGTCGCGAATCTCCAGTTGGCTACCTGTGGGCACGTCCTGAGGGTTCCCCCTGTATGCTTCGTTCTTCTGCTGCTGCAATTTACTGATTTCGGTCTAATCGGCCCATGGGTAAGTTTACTATATTATTTATACTTCCACATGATATGTATTTGATATTCATTTTCTGTATCTGTGAGCACTATCTACTGATCCAGGGAATAGTGCAATAAATCACAGAGAATTCTTGATGTAAAATCTAGGGCCTTACACATGGTATCTTCCTGTTCCTATTTGAAGTGGTTTTTTGTGAACCCAAAGGAGGCAAAACTACTATGTTGGCACTCGGAGGAGCGTAAGAATGATGGAATGCTAAGACACTTTGCTGATTCCACCCAATGGGGAAATATCGATAGGAGGTTTGCAGACTTCGGTGTAGAACCAAGGAATATATGGTTTGGATTGAGTACAGATGGAATGAATCCTTTTGGTAACATGAGTAGCCGACATAGCACTTGGTATGTGACTCTCTGCATCTACAACCTTTCTTAAGAGATTGCATGCATGGTACATAGAACAGGCCAACAATCTGGATGGATAACGGTGCTCGAGTGTTACCATCAAGTTCAGACCACATCATCTTCAGTATGATATTTATGACTATGTCTTCACGGTGACCTTCAAGACTTATTCTTTCTCTTCACACTCAACACCCTCGACGCATCACTCATTCGATGCTGGACACTGTAAGTATGTATAATCACGGTCTACGTTCATGTAATACCGATAAATATCATATATAACTCATTGCTTTTGTATATATATATATACACATGGTGACTGAAGCCAGATTAACGAAATCACCAGTTAGTTTCATCAACCCACGCTTGGTCTTCATGGATATCATCAAGGTGGATGCATCCTTCCTCGAGAATTACATGACGACGGCATTGGTGTCTCACCGCAACAAGGAATTCATACTTGTGCACTACAACCAGGGGTAAGTGCTGCACTAGTGGCTATACTTGTTTATTTATACTTTATAAGCAATAAGAACGTAGGTTTAATGACCATGACGACATACCTTTATAGGTTCTACTGGATTCTAATTGTAATTATACCAAAATGGAACAGAGTAATATACCTTTATCCCCTAAAGAAGAACAAAACCGACTACACAGTTGTCTAATAATTAATCGACAGGTAAACATATTTTCTCCATAGATAACTCTATTGTAGTCTTTTCTTCCTTCGCAATGACTAAGACTAACTTTTTAGAATCACGTAGGTCATTCGCCGTGTATGTTGCAGAGGTACGAAAATCTAAGGGAGGGATCAACGCCCTACGACACAATCTAGATTTTTCGGTATTCGCTATTACACATTAATCCTATAGAACACTTCGTAGTAATGCCTCTCGAACTAACAAATTCTATTTTTGAAGTGCCACTAGCAGCCGCAGAGCAACACCTGTGGATTCTATGTTTGCCGCAACATGCAACTACTCCTCGACTCCGCGAAGACCAATATCCTAAAGTTTGTCAATCTTGCAATAATTATTTCATACTTATCAATTCATATATGTATGCACGACATCGATCTTCCTACCAATAGGTTGTGTATATCGCTACAACTGTGTTGCAATAGGCCAACCTCAAATAAATTCGATGACAGTGTGCGTATTTCTTGATGTCTAAAGTCGTAAAAGAAGATGAGAAATTCCACAATGTATAACGAATTTGATTGGGATAAGATTGAGCTTAGTTGTACATGTGTGTATTTGTTCATGGATGGATAATTTATTTTATTTCAGTTAATTCATTTGTGAAATAGATGTTCTTGTTTCTGAAATGAATGAATGTGAATTGAATGTAACCGTGTTGATCTGCTTGTTTTAGAGGGCATGGCTAGCATTTCTTGATGTTAGCCAACAAACAGAAATAGATTTAGGTATATAAAAGAATATCACAGACGGTTATTAACTCGTAACCATTTGTGATAGTTGACTATCACAGACGATTTGTAGAAACCATCTGTGATTTGAATATCACAGGCGATTTGTAATTGAAACCGTCCGTGATACATCAGATATCACAGATGGTTTCTACAAACTGTCTGTGATAGTCAACTATCATAGATGGTTTGATAACCTCATGTCATTACTGACCTATAAACTCAGACGGGTCATGAAACCGTCTGTGATGACCTTTTCTGTAGTAGTGAAGACACTTCATTGCAGTTGCGTATGGCGGCATATCAATGTGCAAGCGCGACCCTGTTGGCCTATACCACGGATCAAAATGCACACACTCGGTGGTCATAACATGCACAAACACTTTTAATCAACTTCGTGCAGCTTTTCTTTTTTCTCTTCGTATTTATTGTCTCAGGTTACACGCAAAAAATAGACTAGCAAAATACCCAACTCTTCCGGCCACGATCCCATGACTCGCACACTATGCACTACCCGAAAGACTCGCTCCACTAACCAACTAACACAACTAGTGGACATGACTTGTAATATCACGGAAGAGATTCATCAGTTAAGCGAATCAATAAGGAGAGGGACCTTAAGGGAAAGAATAAAAATATCAAATCTTTGAGGGGTTTTCTGAATTTTTAGGACAACCTGGGTTTGGGCTTTGGCCAGGTGGGGCTTTTCGGCGCAAGGGGGAGGGGAGGCGCCACCCCTCCAACCCTAGCGCCGCCCCCTGCCTCCTATGTGCGCCGCCCCCTCTGCCTCCTGTGCGCTGCCACCAGCAGCCCTCTCCTTCCCCTCTCCTCCATTGAAGCTCTCCGGTCAAATCGATCTCCAATCGCAGCGAAGAATTCGGGTTCGGAAGGAGGGAAGAGGAAAGAAAAGAAAGGGGCCAAGGAGAAGAGATAGAGTTTGTGGGGTGTTCGTCGTGTTCTACGTTGATTCATCAAGGGTAATCCCTGCTTTGCCTCAAGTAGATGTATATTTTATCTATGCTAGCAAGGTCGTTATTCTGGACTGCTATATCAGATTGTGTTAGACGGTTGTTTTGGGATAAATCCGTGGGGATTCAGGTCTGAATTTCTCCTAGAGAGTTGTAAGGAACATCATTATCTTTCCATGAAGTGCTAGAACGCATCATTCGGATTTTTGTAGCAAAAGTTATGATTTTTCTAGTAGGACTGTTCTACAGATCGGGGGAATTTCTATCAGGTTTCGGTAGGTTGTTTTGGGCGACTAGAAAACAGGATAATTAGAGGATCTCCATATTATTAAAGTTGTAGATAATTTCCGTAGCTTTCCAGAAAGTCCATGAAATCATGATTCCGACACTCGGGTGAAAGTTATGATAGTTTTAGTGCGCTATCCAGAGAACCCGATATGAAACTACTGTTTTTAGAAAATTGGATGGTGCGTGTAGAATATGGCCGAATCTGGGAGGCTCACCAACTAAGTTTAGTTAGATAATTTAATTATATTTATAGAAAGTCTGAGAACACCCTATTGGACTTCTGTACCAATAGTTATGAATTTTTGAAGTTGACTGTCCGTAGAAGGGGACAAGATGGCCGAAAGAAATTGGGGTTTAAGTCAAGCTAAATACGTTGGGTTAGTTTGAGGGTGTTGTTATTTTATCTAAAGACCCGCTACTGTTGTCTTAGTAATTATTAAAATTATTATTCAGGAGGAGAACGGATTCCAGGGGTCGTACCTTCTGCTCATCCCCGTTTTCTCGCGGTTAAGGCAAGTATACTCATGGTTTAAACTTTATAGTGTGGTTTGTTGGTGATTGTTGGTTTGTTGATAATTGTTCTAAATAACGAGTATATGTGATCTTGATTAAATCATGGTATGTTGGTACTATTTATGATCAATTGCAATTGAAAATGTTCATGAGAATTTCTGATGCATAGATATGGTGAATGCATGTTTTAATTGTTGAGACATTCACATATGTGCATCATGCTGATTTGTTGAAGTCTTGGTCATGAGATGACCAAGCGCCGAGGTCCCCATACTTGTGGAGTATAGGCAATTGGTCCCTGTACCAGATGGTACAGGTATGGGTGTGCATTGACGGATGCACACTCCGCATTACCGGTAAAATACGAGAAAGAAGAGCTAAAGAGACTTTTGATCATATTGCATAGCATGGTTTATTTATATGATTGAAATATAACTTTGTGAAATGATGTTCATATTTATTCTTGTTACTACTTATTATATTCGCTGAGTCGTTGGACTCACTCTTCTTATTTTTTTTGTTGCTTGTTTAGGTACCTACATGAGATCGGCATGCATGGGGATAAAGAAGGATTAGTTTTGTTGCACTTACACAATTTATTCACCATGGAAGGAAAAAAGAACATTAAACACTAGTGTTGGATAACTCAATTGGTATTTGATTAATGTTTTATTCAGATTTAAATGTAATAATGGCATAGAACTCTTTTACACTGCTTCCGTTCATTATTTGGATATTTTTGTCATAAATGCTTGTTGGAACTTCTGTTTTAGACAATAAACAAAGGAGGTTCTTCTGAAATTTTATGAAATAATTATTAGTTGTCCTTGTTATGTTGTTAGTTTGGTAGCATTCCATGTCACTGCTTGGCTGGGATGTTACATGACTGGTGCAGACAGACTGCTACTTGACCAAGTCTACGAACGCACACAGACCTGACTAACATCGAGTCCTTCTTCGAGTCCTTCGATCACGGCTCTTCAACAACGGCTGCTCGACCACACCACTTCGACCATGGCTGCTCGACCACGCCTTCTCGACCATAGCTTGTCGACCACGACACTTCGACCGCATCTCCGACCACGGCTTGTCGACCACAGCACTTCGACCACATCTCCGATCATGGCACGTCGACCACGGCACTTCAACCGCATCTCCGACCATAGCTTGTCGACCATGGCACTTCGACCACATCTCTGGTAGTACCGCTCACATAGAACTGGTACTACCGGTCTTCGAGCACCGACCGGGTACTGTAGCTTACGAGTACCGATTGTCTCTTGTAGCTTACGATTGGTTCACTGTAGCTACGACTGATTCATTGTACCTATGACCGGTTCATTGTAGCTGTGACTACTACGCAGCTCGACTTACAACTACAACTACTACGACTGGTTCGCTGTAGCTATGACCGGTTTACTGACTCCGAGGTCTTCGACTCCTACACGCACTCCGGAGTCTTTGACTACACAGTCCTCGGACACACCGACTATATAGTCCTCGGACACACCAATTACACAGACCTTGGACACACTGAGTACTCGACACACGACTACTAACAACAAGATTAGTTCCAACAAACCCTACTACTACCATTTCTTGCACCACTCCTAGTCGCGCTCTTCTTCTCGGTGACAAAGGCAGCAGCGCAAGCGAGAGGTGGTGAGTAGTACACTGGCAACGACAGCATGACATACCTCCACTTCTACTTCCACGAGCTCTTCAACGGCGGCCCAAATGGCACGATGGCGGATGTGTCCCCGCCGACACGTGGCTATTGGTTTTTTCCCAGGAGAAAACTCACACGTTGCAAATAAACGGAGAGAACACGGAAGAATTTTTGAATTTATCTATTCTCTATCTTTCTTCTTACTTTTCCTTACAAAATTGGTTACAAACCTCCTCATTATATAGGCTAATACTCTTTGACTAACATACGTACTCAGGCTTCAAGTTTGTAATATCTTCAATTTAAGTAACACATGAAAAGGGATTCTATCGCGTTTCAGACTCGATTTAAACTTT
The DNA here is from genome assembly GCA_036346245.1 of Bonia amplexicaulis. Classification (NCBI taxonomy): domain Eukaryota; kingdom Viridiplantae; phylum Streptophyta; class Magnoliopsida; order Poales; family Poaceae; genus Bonia; species Bonia amplexicaulis. The sequence goes on along the minus strand of CM070763.1, from coordinate 9,441,077 downwards.
AAATTAAGATTATTACCAATAACGGCAATGGCTGTACTTTGGCACAGTGGGCATCGTCGACGACATGCTCCAGGAGGGCACCGACCCGTCGTCCTGCCTCATTGGCCCCACGCGCAAGCGCTCACCGCCAGCCCGTCCCTCTTCAATGGCATGATCCTGACGATGCTACTTGGCACGGTCATGGAGCGGCCGATCATCGTCGGCACCGGCGCGTTCCGGATGGCGCACGGGTACAAGCTCTGCAGGATGCTGAACTCGACGGAACCGAGAACCTGCTCGTCCTCGAATACGACGCCTACATCTGGTGCTAGTAGGAAGGATCTCGTCTCGTGGCCTTCGATCCTTGCATGTTCTTCGATGGTTTTTTTTTTTAACTACGGTTGACGACTTTAAGAGTTAGCGTGAGTATTTATATGGATAAATCGAATATCGATAAACTAATAAATTATTTTAAAAAAATTATCTCGATAAATTATTTTAAAAAACGATAAAAAAATCATCTTATTTATTTATTCAAAGAAAATCATAAATTAAAAAGAAGGCCAAATCAGATTTACTTAACCGCAACTGTAATATGTTTCGAAGCATATGTGTCAGTGCCTCGTCATGATTCTATTGAGCATTTCTGAATAAAGGTAAAAGTTTTGGAAGATGCCACGTCAGCATCCAGTGCCACGTTGATGGCCATATGGGGAAGAAAAAACACTTTTGGACCTACTTGACTAACACAAAATTTGACATAAATGTCTAGTTTTCAAGTTTAGAGACCTATATGCTGCAATTTACTCTTTAGATGTAGACTCAATTTGTGGCTGCTGTGATATGCTTATTTTTTAAGCTGCTGTAAAAAAAAGATATTGTAAAAAGTCTATTACTTAGTTTGTTAAATTATATTCAAGCTAAATCAATTCTGTTAAGGTGCTTATGTTTCTGAATACATTAATGTATTCATTTGCAACTTGATTAAGGGAAAAAACAACTAGCCAAACACCCCAATATCTAAAAGTGGTTCAACTAAACAAGATTATCATAATTTATCGTAACGCCATAGGCAGCCACAGAAAGATCATTATCAACTTAGCATATGGAACAAATATATACTCCAAAATTCTAACAGAAGACAAATAAAAAGTTTTACTTATCACAGGTCTACACCCAACGTCGGAGAATTAACAGCACCACGGTCACATAATTAAGAACAACTTTAACAGCACACAAACGAATTAAGAACCAAACAAGATGTAAACACACCCTAGTTACCGTTGCAACTCCCCATAATCCAGTTTACATTAAAATTCTAAACTAAAATTGAGTTGCCAGACACAACACATAATTAAGCCAAGGATGATTTGCCACGGGTCAACAACAAATGCAGGCTACACAGGACGGTAGCCATCGTTGACACCGTTGCCTCCTTCCATGCCCACTCCTACACGATAAATTCAGGTTCATGAGCAAAATGATCATAATAAGTTGTGATCATGCTCCAAGAACGAGCCATCACCTGTGGAGAAACAGACCTGTTTGATATGGCTGCGGTTTATAACTTTTGGCTAAAATTTTTGAATTTTAGCTGTTTACGATAGAGATTACGGAGGGAGATATTCACTTGTAATTTTGGTTGATACAGATGTTAGGCTTTTAACGTGTACTACAATTAACTTGTATACATGTCTTGAAAAAAATATTTCGTTTAAAAATTAGGTATTATAGTAAAAATTAAAAATCACTTTTAGAAATCGTTAAAGAGCATCCGTTATCATGGCTAGAGCTTGTTGGGACTATAGATGACCTGGTGGGATACCACCTTCAATGCCACCAGCAGAAAGCTCAGACTACTCGTTTTTGTTGATGAATCGTCCACCGACTCCTCGAGGCCTCATATTCGCAAGCCTTTTGCGAGACTCATTAAGAATCAGCTAAAAGGATGAAAGCATGCAATATTATAGTAAGTCAAGGAACAGATCAAACTTAGTAATAACCTAATAGAATTGTACAGGTTAGGGACATCAATGAGAGAATATTATTAGGGATTTTTTATGGTACATTATACTATAGTAGAAAGATGACAGTAAAAATAAAATCTAACTATTGATTTGTGAGGATATTATAGACTTTTGTTTTTAATCTGATTTTTTTCAGGAGGGTATTTTGGATTATGGTTCTTCATCTACGATGACACACATCTCCTACATGCGATCGAATGATCCTAATTACCTGACTTCGACGAAATGTTGTTCACGAGGTCAGTTATGGCGTCGCTCTGGCGATGCTTCGCAAGCTTGCCATCGGCGTCACTGTGCTCCTTCTTGGCCTTCTTCTTCTTCCTCAACCTCTTCTTCTTGTCCGTCGTGGAACTCGCCACTGCCATCGCCATTCTAGGCTCGGACGTCAATGCTTTTTCCTTGCCACGGACACCACATGAAGAGCAGTAGCAAGCGCACGCGACGTGGAGGAGCGTGTTGCCGTTGCATTTCTTCATAGCCGAGGTCAACAAGCCCATTGCACGTGGGACCGACGCAAGAGTGGCCCGGTCATAGGTGATCCTCAACGAGACCGTCATCGGCTCTCGCATGATCTCTAGCAAGATCGGGTATACAAAATCGAGAAAAATAATTTTATGCTACTTATTTCTGTTGAAGTATAAGTGAATTGCTCATCTTTCCTCATCAGCTTAGGGTGCCTTTGGTTGAGCTTTTAGGAGCTGCTTTTGCTTCCAAAAAGCCAAAAGCCAACCAAAGGGGTGCAAATCAAGTCGCTTTTTGAAGCGACTACTTTTGGTAGTCTGTTTTGAAAGCACCTTGGACCCTGCTTTTGGCTTTTGGCTTTCTGCTTTTTGAAATGGTGAAAATAGAGAGCTGTTTCACAGTTGTTTCAAGGAAAATAGAGATAGGAGGTAAGTTTTATACTTGTTTGAACCAAACGACTTCTGACTTTTCCATGACCCACGACTCAATGAGCTTTTTTGAAGCCACAGCTCAACCAAACACACCCTTAAGCTTTTGGGTAAACTGGTTGGTGCATGCAACTCAATATGGTATCAGAGTCAAGAGGTCCCGAGTTCAAGACCTGGCTGACGCAATTAAAAAAAATAATTGCAGTCTAAGGGAGCCTACACGTGAGGGGGAGTGTTGAAGTATAAGTGAATTGCCCACATTTCCTCATCAGCTTAAGCTTTTGGGTGAACTGGTTGGTGCATGCAACTCAATAGTTTCGTTTACAATTTTACCTTTTTGGATATTCTCCTACCAGTAGTGTGGACGATAATATAACTAAATCCTAACTAATCTGAACCATCGGATCGTAAGCATTGAGTGGCTCATATTCATTTTAAAGTACCGTAAAAGAGCTCTATTATTACTATACCTTCCGCATTACAGCGAGTTTATCTTCAGGCCCCAGAATTTTTCGAAGCCGTTGTCGCCCATGGTATTGCTTCGCATTCACATATATTGGTTCATCAGTGTCTTGCTCGGTAGGTGCTGAAACTAGGGGAGGTTGTTCCATTCCCATGGTTTGGGACTGCATCTGTTTGATCACATTTGTCTCAAGAACAAAGAAGCTAGGAAGAGTTTATAAGATTTAATCCCAAGAATTAATGTTTAACTCATTAAGCATACATAAAAAATTCAAACGCTACTAGTAGCAAAAAGCTTTTAAAAATGGACAAATTCAGATTTCAATGCAAGAATAACTATAAATTAATGTATGGATCTCGCTTACCATAGGATGTGAGCGAGAGGCCATCTCTGCACCGCCGTAGAATGGACCAGGATAGAAGTATGGAAATGCCTAAGCAGACAAAAATATGTGATTACTCACTTGTTTTTGCAAAAAAAACAAAGTTACAAATTTTACGAAAATTTCAAAAGAAATTACTCAAGCCGTACCAACACAATTGAAACTTACAAGAGACTGATTTGTGTTCAGGTTGAGGATGTGTATTATTTGTAGCTTCCGGATTTCCCGGTGATAAATTCGACAACGCCTTACCTTTGCCCTTGTTTGTGCAACCATCAGGGTTACCTAGTAACAGCAGCACAGAGGGGATGATAACAAGTCATATAGCCAACGAAGCTTGAATTTTATCATATGATCATGGATCATTTGTAATAAATCAATTAAGTTGCAATGTCCAAATTAATAAGATATACAATTGCATAGAAAAGATTAAACATGAAGATCCACTAGGATTGAACAATGTCTCATATATTACACGCCATACTGATGGGCCTTCTAACCCGTGCTCTCCTGCCCAAAAAAATACATCTGGTTAGTCATAACAAATGAAATAGATGATAATTAAAAAAATAAATATGGGAATATGGGGACACAAACTAAGGTCACTAAGATTAACAACACCAAACTTCGTGATTCATCTTATCATTCCCTGTTCCCTCCACAACGATCCATCGGCTAAGGTATAGAGGTCCTAATCCGTGTGTATGCTCAAGCCTTCAAAATTATTTGGATCACCAACGACAGTTTTGCACATCAACTAAAAGCCTTTCCCCATTTTATGACCATTCATTTAGTCAATATTCAGTAGCAATAAAAATGGTATTATCCTCTTCTGCTAACAACAAATCTAAGACCAGCAATTCTCCACGTCTTTACTCCAAGCGCATTCCACACAATCATTATGGTTGGAGACCAAAATCAGTTATGGAAAAACTATTTATAAATTAAACAGTAAGATGTGCTAGAAAATTGCCATCGAATTTATACAAAACCATACAGTCCAAAAGTTCCATTGAATCCACACCAAACCTAGAACTTCAATAATTCTGTCTCCACCAAACTACGCATAGCGCACAAACCACCTGATTGAAAAGGCTCGATAGCACGTTGTTAGATGTCTTAGCACAAAGTTCCCCCCTTTTTCTTGTAAATGACTAAAAAAACTCGCACATAATCGTTCTAGAACCCATCCAGAAATATCTGAGTCATACCAACCCAAAACAAATTACATGAACTACGCTTGGAGCCCATCTGACCCACCAAGAAACACACATTAGGATAGCTCTAATTGTCGAATTAAGAGAAGCATCAGAGAGAAAGAGAGACATGTGAGAGGGAAGGCTATAACCTTTCTTGCAACCCTTCTGCCTCCCTGCCTTCTCCTTGCCTTCTCTGTCTCCACTCTCCAAGGTCACTGTCTCCTCTCTGTTTTCTGCTTACTATAGTTCTAGGTTTATCTTTCTCACATCACAAGCTGTTGCATATAAATCAGATGGCACATGGAATGTTTGTGACAACAACGGACAAAAAAGGTTGAAAAGGGACAAGTTACTTGGGCCTGTACTTTTTAGTTGAGGTTTATAGCTTTTTGGCTGCGATTTATAGCTTTTAGGCTGTTCGTATGAGAGATTACAGAGTAACAGAAACTCACGTGCGGTTTTTGCCGATATAAATGAAATCGGTACAGTATGTACTATAATTAATTAGTAGAACTTATCTTGAAAAGGTACTCCATTTAAAACTAATTACTATAAAAAAAGTTAAAAGCAGAAGCTAAAAACTGAAAAAGAACAATTTTTTGAGTTGTGTCTTGGGCTGCACTGATAAGAGATTATTATATATTGTTTTTGCTATAATGAGGATTTCACCAGGAACCCTAACAATGTTGATATTTCGACACAAACCATTCGAAAATGTACCATGTACTCTGGTTTCTGTTTAGGGTTATGGCGGCGAGAATCGTTGAAGCGACAATATTTTTCCATATAAAGGAGGGCTCATGTTTTACATAACAAGAAGGGTTAAAAATCAATAAATGGAAAACTTAACATAGTACGTTTATGGAATTTAGATAGCATATCTTTTCCAACCAATTAGAAGCAATAGCGGCTGAACAAACAATGGTAACCGTCTTTGCCGTTTTAGGCATGAAACCAAAAGGCTACGATGCTTACTGAACATATATAAAAGAGAAAATCTACGTAATGGTTTCCATAGCAAACACAACGGGATACTGATTCACTGTTGGATCTGGTTGATATACATGAGCATCGCTCTACTCCACTTCTTTCTCTCTCTACTTCCGATCCAGAGTGATGGTGACCATAGTGGAGATGCAGCGTGCACGCAGCGATGAAGGTTGGGGAGGCGGCAGCAGAGGCCGACAGGGGGTGCGGTTGTAGACGATGGGTTCACCCGCTCCCCTCCCCTCTAATGTAGAGGAAGGCTTGAGAGGCGGTGGTCCGATGGTGGACAGGGCGGAGGGCGATGGGCTGTGAAGGAGGACGGTGGGTGTTGCTGGAGGCCGGCACAGTGAGGCCATGGCATGGTGAATATTCGACGGGGGAAGGGGAGACAGCGGCGTGACAAGGTGGCGAGTTCGTCGCTAGTCGCCGATGGAGGAGGAGGGGCGAGGGAGGCCAAAGAGGAGCATGGAGCTGGAGCTAGCATAGGTGAAGAAGGCATGGAGGGTGATGAGCACAGAGAAGTGAGAGGGAGGGCCGGAAGTGGTGGGGAAGGGGAGGGGCGGCAGCGCCAAAGGCTAGGAGAACGCCTTTCAGGTGTCGATGGTTCATCTAAGTACGTCCGATTACTATGTTAAATTGTTCCCTGTATAAAACCCCACAAAATGCCTTGACGTGTAGTGCATGCGTCATGCGTGGAAAGAGGGTGCATGGTATTCACAGAGGGGAGGCGAACCGTTTTGAAATTAGGGCAGAGAAGGAAGCAAAAGCTTAGTTATTGAGCGGGTTGGTTGTCAGTTTAGTCAGCCCGTGGACTACTATGTTTGTACATTTACACGCTCCAAACGAAAAATTGTGAAGAAAGACACTATACTGATTCAATGGCGTATATATCCAGATTAACTAGCCGAAAATTAGGGCGTGTATGTTTATGACCCCGTATAATTCGAACAAAACCTGGACTTTATTCTTCTTTCCCGTTCCCATTTTTAGCAAGTTCTACATCAAAACGGTGAACATGACTCCTGAACAAAAAAAATACATGGATGGTCTCACAATTACGAGAAGTTGAAGGTCCTTCCTTGAGAGTAGAGAGTTACAATAGCAATCCCAGAAATTTAAACCAGCAAATTGAGCAAATTCCATAACTTGTTTTTTAAGACTAACTAGTTATGTACATGTACATTGCAACGGAACTTATTGAATATATAGAGAATCGTGCTATAGAAGAGAGTTATTTTAATCGATTGGAAAGTGAGAAATGATAAAAAGTTAAAAAATAGAACAGTTAAAAAAGAATAGATGTATAATTACCAACTCGTTTTTTTATAATAGTAATGTTTTCAGAGCACATGCACCAAACGTATGGCTAGAGATGGCAATGGGTACCCGAAACCCGATACCCGGTGGGTTTTTACTCTATTAGGACATGGGTCTGAGTCAATTTCCTAACACATGGGTCTCTTAATGGGCAAAAGCCCAACCCATCGGGTCTGTCAGGTTCGGGTACGTTCCTATAGTACCCAAACCCGTAAACCCATGGGTAATATAAACCCGATCCATAGGAGTTATAAACCTGTGCTCCCACCTCCCGTGCAAATCAATTTGACCCATAGCCCATTAGTCAAGTACAAGGAGCAGTTGATGTCTCTTCTTTTGGTTTTAACTGAGTTGTGAACTGTGAACTTGTAATGATATGCTATATCAGTGAACTATTAACTGAGAATTGATGAAGTGAACTAGTGATGTGCATTGTGGATTTGTTGTTGCTTGTTTCATGCATAGTAGCATATAAATTGAACTTAATGTTGATTTGCTAAGCACTGCACTGTCTGCAATCTGCACAGCTGTTGTCGGGCACGGGCGACCCGTGGGTACCCGTTACCCGAGTGGGCATGAGTCTGGGCAAAAATCTGTACCCGTCACGGGCATGGGTTCTTTAGCGGGCACGTCCAACTTTCATGGGTATGAATTTAGGATAGCAAAACCCAATGGGTTTGTGCCTGTTGCCATCTCTACGTATGGCACACCCTCGTGGTCTCCTGTCTCTGAGGTGCAACGTGTAAAGCTAGAACGGTGAGTCTTACGAGTCACTCGCTTTTGTTTTTTCTTGTTATCTTGTTGAATTATTAGTATTAGTATATCTCGACCACCAAAATTTGCCGGCTTTGCATTTGCATAGTCCTGACGTGAACCCACATGTCATAGTGATGTGGATGTGTTTACTAATTTACTTGACGTTGGCGGGCAATTGTACACACGCATAAATGGTTAGGTTACACGGCTCTTCGTTTGATGAAGGGCGCCATTCGTGAGCTTTGACATAACCACTTCCACGACAACCTAGCCCCCTTATGGTCCCGTTTAGAACGCGGCATTTTTATTTTCAATTTCAGAGGAAGTTAAAATGTTTTACGTGAAATTACGGTGAAATTTTTACGTTTCAAACAGGCTTAAAACTTGCCACTTCTATCGCATCGTCCACATAACAAACCCATCCTCCAGCCAGATACTGCCGAAAATAATTAGAGAGCAAATTATAAAGAAATCCAAATTTTGGCAGCGGATAGAAAGGAAGCAAAATCTAATAAAAATTACCAATTTTGGTTCTTCCGTGAGCTTCAAGCCAAACAGACCCTCAATCATAGCCCAAGCCACCAATGGCTTCGTCTTTTTAGGTTTTTTAGTCAGCTTTTAATTTTGACTTCTTTCAGTAATCACTATTATTTAGTAAACAATTATTATTCACTATTTATTAAACAATTATTATTCATGAGACTAATAAGTAGGGATGAAAACCCTAGGGGATGAAAACCAAATCCTCCAGTATAAAATTACACTGGATTTGGTCAAGACTTCCAACTTCCTCCCGTAGAACCCTAGGGGATTATCCGGCTACCGAATCCGGATATTTAATATCCGAATCTAAATAGAAACCAAATCTGAATGCGGATGTTAAACTGGCACAGTTGTGGACGTCGAATGCGAATCCGGTATGACGTGAAGCGGATTCAGAGTCGGATATCTAGATTCGGTAGATATAATAGCAGCAGCTAGTTAAGGCAATATATCTAGTGCAAAAGCCCAATTCAGTGCTAAAGTGTAAAAGCAACAGTAAAGCGTTGGATTCGGCTCGGACGGCTCGGATGAAGACGGATGGGAAGCCCCATCCCAGTTAAGCCATTTTTGCAGAAACTCCCCTCCCCAACTTCCGCCCGTAATGAAGTTTTTTTCACGAAAACGTCCCAATTCAATCTTCCCATCTCTATCTTCAACTCGTTCACTGAGACTGACGAAGTGCGCCCCTACGGGGCAATGAGGGCAATGAGGCTGCCCTCCACCTCGCCCCCAGCAGCACCGCCGCCCTCAACTGCAATGCCCAGCGCCTCTGCCCTCTCCTCCAACACCCCAGCGCCACCATCAACTCCGATGCCCGTTCACTAATCCACATCCCTCGGATGAGCTTCAAATAAAAAGAAGAAGAAGAGGAACCAGAAGAGGATGTTGCGGTACAGAATTAGAGAAGCCCATGCATGCTTGTTGCTGGATCACAATCATAAATCAGCATTTTATAATGAACAAAACCAGTTCATTACATTACATTTCCCGGTATCAGCATTTTTGTTGTATATATCCACCATTTTCACCATACACAAGCAATGCACAAGCGATACACACACCGGCTCGCATCAGAAGAAGGCCATCGCATGAAGATTTCCTTAGAAATAAAAAGGAAGTCCCTTCTATTGTCCCTTGTTCCTGTGACAAAGATATGTACATGCTCCAATGGCATATGTACAACTAGGACACCCTTCACGATGCTCTTGAGAACAAACTGCACACATAATTCTGGGGGAAATCTCAATTTGGGACAGAGTGAGTTTGCAAGTCTACTTTTGCACAAATTCGATAAACTTTCAGATATAAATTTGGAACACAACACAACCTAATTTGAAACCTTTGAAGAATACGGGACAAATTAGAAGGATTCCACCAAAGTACCATTGCAACCATTGGCGCCGCCAGCCATCAAGGAGAAGCCATTGAGACATATACGCCCTGGGACACGATGCTGACCGAGTCCACTTGTTTCATCTTCTTGAGATCGAGGGCCGAGAAAGCACACGGCCATGGCCTGAGACCCTACCCCAACGGACCATAGGAGTACGTGGCGGTGGCGGTGGTGCTGAGCGTCCAGGAGACGGAAGCAGGGGGAGGTCAGGATGGGGGAGTGCGACGGTGCGGCGTCGCTCTATCTCGGGCGAGTGTCGAGTGAGAGGAATCTGGGGCGAAAGAGTACGACGAAAGAGGACGAAGGGACTTGAAACGGGGACATTTTAACACAAAAAAAAAAACCTCACAACGGGGAGTTTTCTGCAATATGGCTTAAGTGGATGAAGCTTCCAACCCGTCTTCATCCGAGTCGCCTAAGTTGGATCCAATGTGCTATGGTTACTTTTGCACTTTAGCGCTGAATTGAGATTTTGCACTAGATATGTTGCTACTAACTAAAAAGTATTTTTTGTATTTGATTTTCAAATTAGGTATATTATATATGTATTTTAATCATCTTAACGAGTCCACCATCATGGTGAACTCTAGTTTGGTATTTTGTGTTTTTTATTTTGACACATCCCTAATAAATAATATTTACCAAGACGCGATGCGCTATTTGGGCGGTAGACCGGCGCCTAGGCAGGCTAGGTGACCACTTAGTCGGGAAAAATCAGCTAGGCAGGTAAGGTAGGAGGGTGGCGCATAGCTAATAAGCTTTTTGCATACTCTTTTAGCCAAATTTGATATGTTTATAACCGATTTATTTGTAATATATCTAGAATTAGTTAGAACTAGTGGCAAAATGGCACCAATGATTAATGATTACATGATAAACTATAGGAAAAAGAGTATAAATATTACTATAAAACTGGTGTCGATTTGCTAACCTTCATTATGCCATAGGATATGAAGTTGTCCTCTGAAGCTGCATTATACAAATACATTAGATGAATGATTCATTTGTTGTTATCAGCATTTAATGCGCAATTACTTGTTAGAGTCGGCTATTTATCAATTTAAAATATTAAAATAATTTGGTGTCATGTTTTAAATAGAAGATGCCACGAATAATTATTGGAATACAAAAAATAGTCGAATCCAATCTGATTTTGAATATAATCCAATCCAAATTCGTATCTGACATTTATCTGGTCCGTACTTGTATTCGACGTTTGCCCGATCCGTATTCAAATCCACGAAAAAAATATGGATGCGAATATGATTTAATCACTATCCGATCCGTTTTCACCCGTACTAATAATTCGTACCCAAAAACCATAAACTGCAATCTAAAAAAAACCCCAAATCGCCAGCCTCCAGGAACCATCCACCTGGGCCATATGTGTGGTTTATTAGTTGCTCTCTGCCATGTGGTGGTCCCCCATGCGGAGCAAGGCCTAATCAGATGATGTCATATTCATATTAGCTTTTAAAAGTCACTTTTCTACCATAAATAATTTTTCTATAGCATCTAGCTTTCAAATAGAGTGTTTTTTTAAGACGTGATCTACTAGTCGATTGTAATAGACACTATAGTGATTTTATTTATATCAGTAAAAATCACGCACGAATATCTCTATTTCTATACGATTTCTTTAAAAGTATTACTATTTATAGACTAAAACCAAAAACTATCCACAGAAGCAAATATAAACGGCCCTTTCATTGCCCGGTTTAGATAAATGGGCCGGGCCGAAATTACCTCGGTCACAGCAGCCGATAAGACTCCCCATCTCAGTCGCGACAACACTCCCGCCACGTGGCGGTCCCCGTGCGGACACCTGATCCTCTCTCATGTATAAATATTCGCTTACGCCCTCGGGATTCCAGAAATTCCATTTGTCGGTTCGCGCAGGCCAAGCCACCGTATCTTCCGTTCCCTCCCAAGAAACCACAGGGACAAGGGGGAAGGAAGCCTTGCGTTGCCGGAGATGCTGCCGTCGGCGACCGGGGACATCGCCGGCGTCGTCCGCTCGGCGCGCGAGATGTTCCATCCCTTCCTCATCTGACTTCTTGCGGCGGCGAGATTTGGTTGGATCTGGCTGGTGGGCGGGCGGGCGTGAAGGGATGAGCTTTAGCGCCGTGGACGTGGAGGAGGGCCGCGGCGCTGTGGCGGATGGGGAGGACGAGGTGCGGAGGATGCCGGCCGAGGTCAGCTGGGAGATGCTCAACAAGTCGCGGTTTTTCCTCCTCGGCGCCGCGCTCTTCTCCGGCGTCTCCGCCGCGCTCTACCCGGCTGTTGTCCTCAAGACGCACCTTCAGGTCGCGCCGCCGCCGCAGGCTGCGGCCTCGGCGGCCGCGGCGGCAATCCTGCGGCGCGACGGGCCGAGGGGTTTCTACCGCGGCTTCGGCGCGTCCCTCGCGGGCACGGTGCCCGCGCGCGCGCTGTACATGGCCGCGCTCGAGGCAACCAAGAGCGCCGTGGGCTCTGCCGCCGTCCGCCTCGGCGTCACGGAGCCGGCGGCCTCCGCTGCAGCCTCGGCCGCGGGCGGAGTCTCCGCCGCCGTAGCCGCGCAGGTCGTCTGGACCCCGGTTGACGTCGTAAGCCAGCGCCTCATGGTCCAGACCACCGGCCGCTACCGCGGCGGCGCCGACACGTTCCGGAAGATCCTCCTAGCCGACGGCGTGCGCGGCCTGTACCGCGGCTTCGGAGTCTCCGTCCTCACCTACGCGCCCTCCAGCGCCGCGTGGTGGGCATCCTACGCCACGGCGCAGCGCCTCATCTGGCGCGCCATCGGCCGCCCGGAGCACCACGACAACCACGTGTCCGTGATGGCCGTGCAGGGCGCGAGCGCCGCCACGGCGGGGGCCGCGGCCGCCCTGGTGACCATGCCGCTGGACACCGTCAAGACGCGGCTCCAGGTCATGGACGCCGGGGCCCGGCCGACGTCGCTCGCGGCCGCGGCGCGCGCGCTGGTGCGGGAGGGCGGGTGGGGCGCGTGCTACCGCGGGCTCGGACCGAGGTGGGCGTCCATGTCGCTCTCCGCGGCCACCATGGTCACCGCCTACGAGTTCTTGAAGCGGCTCTCGGCCAAGGAAGGCTCTCTCTGAATTCTGATTGAGATCCATAGATGTAACCTTAGCAACCAAGTGAACGAATGATCCTTGTGTATATCTAAGCGTGTGCATTTCCGCTTTGATCTCTTCCATGGGATCCTAGGATGCAAGATTTTGTTGGGTTTCCACTCTACGGTGGCGAAGACACGACGATGATGATTAAAGATTTAGTGAAATGAATAATCTTTTCACATTTCATGAATCCTTTTGATGGTTCCAATTGGTGTACAACTGGATGATGGTTTGATCATCGTATGCTATTGTACAAATCTTGGTTATTTGTGTGGCTTGTTCAAGCGTGGTTCCTCTACGGGGAACTGGTAGTTCTTTGTGAGTTTTGTTTGTGCATGTGTCAGTTGTCACTTGTCATGGAGTAGCTTGTTTGATGGAGGAGACTGAAGCTGCTGATGTGTCATGTGTGTGATATTTTGGAGTAAAGTTCTTGCTGGAAAGAGGAGTTTGAGATATTTTCAGAGTTGAAACACTCGCTTCTGTACAAGAGAAAAAATTCTGAATTATGGTGCCTACCCAAACAGATCCAATAGCTGTTGTGAGAATTGAGATCAGCAGACGAAATTTTAGAGGCAGAGCAAATGCCGGGCCGGGCAGAATCGCTTTTCCGTTAAGTTACCGAGAAGACTTCAAAGCTCTAATTTGTCTAATTTCAGGCTAATACCTTGGGTGGAACGATAAGGGTTTAGGGAGTACTGATTTTGAAGATAAAAGTTCTATTTTTTATGATTTTCTCGAATAAACAACAAGATGGCTCTTTTGCAGCTGTTTTGTAAGAGTTTATTGAAATAATCTTTTTCAAAATAAGTTATTGATTTATCGGTATTTAATTTATTCATATAAACATCTAGTTATGTCAGAAATGATAAATGGTTGATATAATTTACAAATTGCAGCTGAAAGGAACGCATAAAAAAAATAACCGAGTCAGTGGTGATGCGCCAGATCTAACCCCAGAATGCGACATTTGTGATCGTCCACCTATGGTTGCGTGCTAAACTGAAGTAAGCAAGCCATTATACGACGAAACACGTATGATAGCTCACATGTTAGATCAAGAATTCAATCGGTCCTATCCTTCTCGACTTTGGGATTTATCTTTTGATTTTTATCTTCTTTAAAGTTAAAATAAACAAAACGATTTTTAAATAAAATTTTTAAATAACTTTGTAAGTCTAAAATCATATACACTATTGATCTTAATATCTTTATGTCTGTTTTAAAAAATATAAATAAAAACAAGACACAGCTAAAAACATCATTCAAGCGTAAAAGAAGAAAGCCAATATAGTACTGCAGCAGTAGCAGATAGTAAAGTAGTAAACCCTTTCTGCCACGCGGGTCCATGCTGAGGTGTACTTGATTCATCATCCCAGTCGTTCCGGATTGGGTTTGGCGGCTGCACAGACCTGAAGGTGGGACCAGCTAGCGATGGCTCACCCTACCTTCCTGCCGCTACCATGAAGCTTCTTCTGCCTCGCGCCCTCGCCATTGCTCACACTTCTTCCAGACCTCGTTTGGCTGCGTACTGTATGTTGTTGTACTTCACCGCCGTCACCATTAGAAACGGCGACATGTTCTTCCTGAAGGATGCTCCCCGTGAGGGGATTGGCATGAAAGACACGTGTCAGAGAGCTACTCGGTCGTAGACTGAAACCAGTTTAGGACACAGGAATTTTATAGAAGATTTCTAGTTGCTTAGAAATTCTAACCAGATTTGTTTCTTTCAAAATGGTTCAATACCCCAGTATTAGAGCTAGAGGACTTCGGGTGGTTCTTTTGAGCTGATGGTTTATAGCTTATGGTTTAAATATTTGAATTCTGGTTGTTCGTGAGAAGCAGTACATAGAGATAAATAGTTGTATATAATTTTGACCGGTACAGTTGAATTTAGCATATTTTTTACTATAATTTTTTGTTAATTCCATCTTAAAAAAAGTATGTAAAAATATAAGTTAACTTTAAAGAAAAAAAACGCTCCTGTGACTCTGAGCCGTATAACGGTACAGCCAAATGCGGTACGATTAAAATATCTCGATTGAGAGCCATTAGAGTTTAGGTTTCCCCCTACGTGGCGATGAAAAACGATTTTCTATTCAGGGCATAAAGAAATGTCCGTTTGGAATATTAGGTGTTGGAGGGGGATCGTCGGTGGAAAAACCCAGTTCAGAGGCACTTGGCTGAGACTAGAGATTAAGGATGTGATCGTTTCGGTTTCAGTTTTTGGCTTCTGATTTATTTTTCACTATTTATAAATTCGTTTTTTTCTGAACTTTTAGCTTTTTTTTGAGTTTTTTTGCCCGTTCTTTTTTTCCCGTATTCGTTTGCGTTGTCTGTGATGGGCTAACATATTTTTATATTTTTAATTTTTAAATTTAATTATGTTAAATAAGTCTCGTCACCACAAGATTTTTTCACCAGACACTGATGCTTTTCAGCCATAAGCCACTAAAAATAAGCCCAAATGATCACCACCTAATAATCCCGTGTTGAAAAAGATGGGATTCAAGCAGGCTAGCGTAGAACTGAAAGGCAACGGAGGGATCAATGATGTTGTTCAAAAATGTTCTCTAAATATTCTTGATTATTTTATCAAAGAACTATAGAGCTGCAGACAATAGGATTCATAACAAAAATCTCAAATAAAAAAGTTCAAGAAATTGATTCTTGGAAAAATAGCCAACCCGAGCGATCTGTTCAGCTTCTTGATGCTGGTCTGACCTCCTGGCAGTCAGACCGCTAGGTTCAAACTGGTCTGATCAATGGTTCAAGGTCTGACCGGCCTCCTGTCTAGAACAATCCGAAGTGGGTCACTTTTGGTGCAACTCTTAAATTACAAATTTAATTACTATGAAATTTTACATATACCTTGCTTAAGGCGTTAGAAACCTATTTCAATCAAGGATCATAATAATTTATGTCAAAGTTCAGACTTTTTTGAGATTAAGTAAGATTGTACTAAACCTGATCTAAAATAGAAAACAATGAATATAACTTGCTCGTGATTAGAAGATGGCTAGATATATTCTCACATATCACAGTAAGCAATAACATAAAAAAAATTAAGCCAAAAACCATTGGATCAATAAATCACTCATGACGGTCAAATTCAAGCAAAAACAGGTTTCTTCATGAACTTGCCAATCAAACGCCTAGATGATTAGAGATTGATTTTCAGAGACCATCTCCATCTCTTGCACGTCTTTGGTATAATAAGATCAAGAACGGGAGAGAAAAGAGCAAAAATCAACCAAATCAATCAACACAAGATAAATTCATATGAGATGAACAAAAATTGATATATTACTACCTAAGGATAAAACTTTTATAACTACTCCACCTGGAAGACAAGAGAGTACACCACATCACTCAATTTCTCTTAAATCCTAACTCTAGAACACTTGATCTCAATGAGAGAATGATTGGATGGTTAACAACAAGTCTCCATCCTAACCCGTTAAATAGATAGGCTAGCCAACTCTATTGAACTCTTCGTGTATACTATCCACTTAGTATAAATGGAGAAACCTAATAACCCCCTCCACACACAGAGGTTTTAACTCACACCTACACTTATACACGTTTTTTAAAGTGTATAAGCCCGAATTCGTTAAGTCCTTAGTTTTAATCTAACTTGATCTCTTAGCTTCTCTTTAACCTAATCCACTCTCCCAGATGCCACTTAAGTGTCATGGTTTTGATTCAAGTTGATTTTCGGTATTTTGATTAAACTACCAAAATATCATTTCTTGATCTGGTCTTGTTCTCCTATTATAAGTAATTGACATACTTGCCACGTGTAGATACACTACTGGCTTACCATACGTCGACAAGTTTATCCTTTTTCAGTTCCATCAGATTACACCTTACTTGGACCGACCAAGCCATATGGTGCAACCTACCGCTCAAACTTTTCTTTAACATTTCTCGCATTTCTCGTACCATGCTTAAACTCATCCATCTTACATAACATCCTTGATCATTCTTGGTCTTGGCTCCTCCATAAGCGTAGCCCTGATTCTCACACGCTAATCATGGTTGACTCCAAAGCGACCCTACATATCTAAACACAAAAAATTATTTTCAGGCACAAATTCCTCACAACTTAGCCCACGTTAGCTCTAGCATGACTCATGTAACCTATAAGCATTGACCTAGGTCGAAAAAAATCATCGCGAGACTCCAATTCCCCAAAACCAAAAATCCAACCAAGAGCACCGCTCAGTCAGTCTGACCGCATGCACATAGCAATCAGACCGTTGACAACAACCAATTTAAACCGGAAAACACCGCTGGTCTGACCACTAGGGAGCGCTAGTCTGTCCGTCCCCCTTTGCCGGTCAACTAAAATATCTAACAAATATGCAATTTAAAATTCCAACCTTCACAAATTGCAATGATATATTATAACATGATTATAATATATGGGCTGGCAGTTGCCTAGCTGCTTTACACGCTTCAGTTAGGGATATAAACGGAGCGAATAATTTCTGTCCGACCGACCGATCAAAGGCTCGTGAAGCGAATACATAAGGGGTAAATGGGTATCTAGCACTACTCGTGTTTGACTCTGAGAAAAAAATATGAAATAGGATACATGATGAGTGATATCCGTCCGTATATATCTGTGTGTCAAGCGATATGGGAAAATCTGATGTGACTTCACTTAGAAACAATATAATATATAGGCGGATTGACACATCTAAATAGTTGCGGAATACCGAGTGCTCTTCCTTTAGTATCTCGGTGATTGGTCTCTCCGTGTTCGCTCTGTTTATACCCTACTGTCCAATATCCTGTGTAAAGAAGCAGATAATTTTCGTCCAACTGACTGTCCGAAGACTTATGGAACGAATACTGAATGGATAAATATGTATCTAGTATTATCCATATCTGACTTCGACTCTAAAAAATACAAAATATAACACAAAATAAATGATATCTGTCTATATCTACTTCAATTACATCCCTGTTTACAGCACTGGCGGAAAATAAAGCCGGCCGACTGGACCAGAATCCGGCCGCGAGGTGACCGACCCGATCCGTTTTCTGCGTGCGTGCTTTTGGCGGCACGTACGTACGACGAGACTGTTCGACCGATCAAAGCTGTTGAGAAACCAACGCTGGCGACCAGTCCGATCGGGATCTCTGCTTAGAACAAGAACTAATCAACCACAAAATCACAGAATAATAGATGAACATAAAGAGAGGTAGAGAGAACTCCTGGTCTGCTTTATTGCTTTCAATCATGTGTACATAATGAGGGGTATGGCTCTCTATTTATAGAATACGGTGGGGGTGCCCAACCATATAGGACTCTTGGCCGTGGGCCCAGTTTCCTAACACTCCCCCTTGGGCACTCACCCAACATGCTCATGCCTCGTCAAAACTCCATAAAAACCCAGTGGGAAAAATTTGGAGAAAGAGTACATGATACATGTGCTGCTGCGATGCACGAATTGCCTCATTAAAAACCTTGGTCGAGAAACTTCAGAAAACTCGTCAAGGGAAAAAGAGTACAATTCACCCAAATACATTTAGTCTTCAGGACTTTATTTCGTTGGGTACTTGATCTTCGTGATCAAGATTTACTAACGGACTTGAGAGAATTCTCCCCGACTCGCACTTCTCTAAGTCTCATCATTCCATCCTCGCACGCACCTTTCAAAGCCGGATGCGGGAGTGACTTAGTGAACATATCTGCTAGATTTTCACAAGGCTTAGTATGCAGTATTTTAATCTCGTCCATCTTTTGCAATTCATGTGCATAGAAGAACTTGGGGTTGATATGCTTTGTGAGATGACTCTTCACATAGCCCGTTTGCACTTCTGCAACGCAAGCGACATTATCTTCATAGATAATTATGGGGGTTTGC
This sequence comes from Bonia amplexicaulis, assembly GCA_036346245.1. Lineage (NCBI taxonomy): Eukaryota > Viridiplantae > Streptophyta > Magnoliopsida > Poales > Poaceae > Bonia > Bonia amplexicaulis. The sequence continues at coordinate 9,422,152 of CM070763.1, read as the reverse complement.
ACAATGTTCATCCCACATGACTGCTGGATGTGGTGAACCATTTGGCAGATCCAAGCGCACTCTCGTGCGGCTTCAAACAGCGCTATTATTTCTGAGTGGTTCGTCGAAGTCGTTACGAGACTTTGCTTAGACGATTTCCAAGAAAATGCAGTTCCACCACACGTAAATACATAGGTCGTTTGTGACTTTACATGATGCTTGGTCGACAGTACCCAAGATCTGATAGCCAACCAAGTTCAGATCTTGGTTCTTTCTGTAGAACAATCCAAGGTCCTTGCTTCGTTGGAAGTATCGGAAGATGTCCTTTATGCCCTGCCAATGCCTTTTGGTAGGTTACGACCACCTTGCTAATAGGTTCACGGCAAATGCAATGTCCGGTGTAGTGCAGTTGGCTAAGGACATGAGTGCTTCTACTGCACTCAATATGGGAATTCCGGTCCCAGGACTTCCTCCCCCTTTTTCCTAGGTCGGAAAGGATCTTTTTCTTGTTGTAAAGATCTCCCGATCATCGGTACTTTCGATGAGAATGCCTTCTCAAAGCCAAACCTTTCAAGCACCTTCTGGGTGTAGGTTGACTGATGTACCAAGATTCCTTCAGGGACATGTTCAAGCTGTAGGCCTAAACAAAACTTGGTTTTACCCAAATTTTTCATTTCAAATTTTGACTCCAAGTAGGAGCTTGCTTCTTTTATATCTTCTGTTGTCCCGATAATATTCAGATCATCTACATACACAGAGATTATACAGAATCCATTCTGGGATCGCCGTACAAATACACAAGGACAATCTTCATTGTTTGTGTAGCCTTTCTTGTAGAGAAAGTAGTTCAAGCGATTATACCACATTCTTGCAGAATACTTCGATCTATACAGTGACTTTCTGAGTTTCACACTGTACAGATTTTTATTTGCTCTGTCTTGGTTCGGGAGAGGTATTCCTTCAGGGAATTTCATATAAATCTCCGAATCCAAGTTACCGTAAAGATATACAGTCACAACATCCATCAATTTCATTTCTAAGTTCAAGTTCACTGCCATTGAGATCAAATATCTAAAGGTAAATTCCACTCATGACAGGGGAGTAGGTTTCTGCATAATCAACTTCAGGACGTTGAGTGAAACCTTGTGCTACTAATGGAGAGGTGTGCGGCATACTGGCCTAAAAACCTCTCTTTTGTTCAGAGATAGCAATTCAGTTGCTATTGCCTTTTTCCAATCTTCCCAATCTGATCTTTTCTTACATTCAACGAGCGATGCAGGCTCGGGATCAAGATCGATGATTGTGGCAATTTTCTTTGCGAAGTATATATCGATATTGGCTGTTGTCCTATTCATGGACTCTCCCATGTGCACATAGTTTATAGCTATTTCTTCATGAGTCGCTTCTTCTGGAGCGGTTGCTTCTTCTGGAGCTTCCCCTTGCACATCGCTTCTTCCAATTGCGGTGGCAAGTCTCTTTAGTTTTTTGACTCCGATGTGTGCGCATACATCCATGCCGATAGGGATATTCAGATCCGGTATGCCCTTTTCTGAAGGTGCCATACTTGTGCCAGGTCTCAACTGGCTCCCCTTCTCATTCTGGGGGACTTCAGTGATCGGCTGTGGTAAGTCCTTCTTATCCTTTTTCATCAGGCGTCCCCGGTTACTAAGGATTCGAGGAACCGGAGTTCTCGTACTCTTTTTTATTTTTCTGAGGCCTCTGGACGAGATTAGGGATACCTTCTGCTTTCTTTGGTATTTCAACCCTCTCCGGTGCAGTGCGTGCAGGCACATGCGACTTAGTCACGCTTTTCAAATCACTAAAGTGATCAGGCAGATGATTTGCTAATGCTTGCAAATCAATTGTCTTCTGGACTTCTCTTGTCTTCTGGACTTCTATTGTCTTCTGTACTTCTCTTTGCTTCACTAGTGCACGGGTCATGTGTATGTATTTCCCGACATTTTTCATCAAGGGGTTGATTTCCTCCCCCTAATGTTGGGAAATTTTCGGTGCTGACCCTTGCGCTAGTTGCATAGATGGATGGATGTTGTAGGCCAATGGTCTAGAATTGATGAGATTCGCTGCATGTAGGACTGCATGTCCCCAACATGTAGCTGGCAAATTACATTTATGCAAAAGGGGGCGGGCAATAAATTTTTAATTCTCTTGATTAAAGCTTCTGCCAAACTATTCTGGGTATGGACATGCGGTACCGAGTGCTCAACTTCAATCGCCATGCAATAATCATCAAATACCTTTTAAGTAAATTCTTTGGCATTGTCCATTCTGGTGGACTTGATGTGATGATTAGGGAACACATTTCTGATGTGAATGATCTGCGAGATCAATTTTGCAAAGGCGTGGTTTCTTGTGGACAACAAACCCACACATGATCACTTCGAGGAAGCGTCAATGAGCACTATGAAATACTTAAATGGCCCTGAGATGGGCTGAATGGGACCGCAAATACTTCCCTGCATACGTTCTAGGAATGCAGGGACTTCATCATTCACTTTCAGAGTGGAGGGTCTGGTAATTAATTTTCCGGTGGCACATGCAGGGCACACAAAAATCTTCAGGATTCGGGAAATTCTTCATGTTGATATTATGGCCTTGTGAATTGTTAATTATATTTCTCATCATTCTAAGACCTGGGTGGCCTAATCTGTCATGCCAGAGACAGAAGAGTTCAGAGCTTCTAAATACTATCTTCGTGATGTTGTAGGTGCAGTGCCTTGATGTTGGTATAATATAGCCCATTTGTTAGTAAAGGAAGTTTTTCTAATACCTTTTTTTCATTCTCTTTGCGCTTCGTAATGAGTAGGTATTCCTTACCGTACTCTTCTTCAGTCTCAACGTAGAAACCAATTGCGCGAATATTCTTAAAACTTAGGAGAGTTCTAGTCGATTCTGGGTACAATAAGGCTTCTTCGATGACCAAAGTTGTGCCCATTAAGAGTATAATTGTGGCTCTTCCTGAACCAATTATACATGCATCGCTTCCGGCGATTGTAGTAAGGCTGCTAGTGCTCTTACGAATCGACTGAAAACTTAGTCTCTCTTAAGATGGTATTCTTTGTGCCGCTGCCAGCTAAGCACACTTCCTTCATAGGGCGCTACACATGTTCTAATATAATGTATTTTTATTCATATGCATGAGAAGGCAATCAACTCATAAATAAAATACTTCAATATCAGAACATATCATGCCATCATAAACTGAATAAATGAATGAATTATTCCAAAAACATCCAACCATCACGAGATAATAAATGCTAAAGTATCATCCATGCAAATTCTAACATGTCTTTTTAACACAAAAGAAATGATATTGAAAATCTAAATGCATTCTGTGCATCAGACTTCTTCTGCTATTTTCTCGGGATTGACATTCTCTTCAGGAGAAATCATGCCATTGACTGCTTCTAGGTTGAAAAGGGGGCGCTGCTATCGTGATGGTTTCAACCTCCATTAGTGCAGATAGCTGCTCAAAGCTCTCCCCCTCATCCGATGCAAAGTGGGCTTCATGCTGCCCTTTGCCATCCCGTTTTGGCTCGCTAGCCTTATTCTCACGTGGAGCTTTTAATTTGCCTTTCTAGGCTGCGGTCTTATCATTCCTTCCCCTTCTATTCATTAAGGAATTTCACACCTTATGGCTCTCAGCGTTGGCTTCATGGCCAGCGGAGCTCCCAGGTGGCTAAGTGACGTAGTTCTTGCGGAGAACTTTGTCCTAAGCCTCCGCAACCTGCATTATATCAATCAATTCGGCATACACTTTATAGCAGTCATGACGATAGTTGCGTGCGGATTGTATTGCATTGGGGTGGAAGCTGGATAATGTTTTCTCAATCTTCTACTCGTCTGTGATCTGCTTGCCACAGAGTTGAAGATTGGTACAAATCCTATGCAAAGCGGAATTGTACTTCCCGACCGTCTTGAAGTCGGCAAAACTCAGTCTAATCCACTCTTGTTCTGCTTGAGCAAGAATGATGTATTTTAACCTCTCAAACCGCTTCTTGAGTGCGGTTCAGAGTGCTAGCGCGCTCTTCTTTGCCATGTACTCATTCTTGAGAGTAAGGCAGAGGTTGGACGTCATGCGGTCCGCCAATCAATAGCTGCGCGGAGCTTCTTGGCTCCAGGTACTATCTCGACATCGAAAGCCCACATAAGATATTTTTGGCCGTGCTGGGCCAGCTCCTCGAACTTCTGGTTCGTGATGCCAGTCATCTAAATGTGTATATAAGTTTACTTCAGGTAAACATGCATGGGAATAATTTACTACGGGTAAATAATGGTACAAAAGATTCTCGTAATGTTCCAGAATTTTCTGTGAATTTTCTATAATTTTACTTCTAATTTCAGTGATTAAAAGTAATTTAAACAATTACAATTAACCAAAACAGTAAATAAATACAGAAAATAATAATGGCAGAAATAAATATGCTTCAAATGCTAAAAATAATTCAAAAAACGGATTCCCGAGGCCCTTTTTTGCTAGAAAATTAATTTTCAGTGAATTTCTGGGGGTTTTTACGCAAAAATTTCAATTTGGAGAAAAATCACGTAATTTTCTGATTTACCGAGGGGTTTTCTGAAAAAATCAGGACCCTCTTGAAAAATGAGGACCTATCGGTAATTTCTGAAAAATTCTGGGCCTTTTTGCAAAATAAACGGCCTAATCGGCCCAAAAAGGCCGGCTCTTCGGGGGGCGCAGGGGTAGGTTTTCCCTACCCCTGTTCATGCGGGAGGCGCGCGAGATCGGCGGGCACGGGTTGGGCGAGGCGGACGCGGCGGCTCGGCCTGCCGGGTCGGGCGTGGCGACGAGGCGGCGGCCACAGTGGCGACGGCTGCAAGCGGCGGGCGTGGTTGTGGCCCGTGGTGGCGGCTGCATGGCGGCTCGGGATGGCGCCGGGCGCGGCGTGGGGCCGGGGCGGCTGCAGCCGTGCGGTGCACGCGGATGCCGGGCCGGCCGGCCGGGCGGGTGGAGGCCGGGCAGGCTGGCCAGCCGGGCGGCAGGAGGTCGGGCACGGCATGGCCGGGCGGCAGGAGGCCGGGCCAGCAGTCACGTGGTGCTTGTGCGGTGCAGCATGCGAGCGACGGCGGCAGACCTCCGGTCGGGCGGCGTTCGGGTAGCGGCATGCTGATGGTCTTGGTCTTGGCGGCGGCGGCGGCGGCAATTGTTCGGGGCATGGCGCCGGCCTGCCTGGGCGGCGGCTACCGATGGCGATGGCGCCGGTGGTGGCCGGCGGCGGCGGGGAGCGATCTAGAAAGGTGGAGCAAGGCTACACGAACAAACTCCCAAATATTCCTCCTCTTCTCAGCATGTTCTCTTTCGCGGCAACGGAAACAGTCCTGGGGACAGGCGCCGCATTTGCCATCGCCCTTTCTAGATCGATCACCGATCGAGCGGATGCGGATGCTTTGGTTGCAGCTAGCCTGCCTCGAAGGAAGGGGGGAAAGAAGGAAAGGTCAGGTCTTTTTGCCACGACGGTCTTGATCCTTTTGCTTTCTTTCTGGTTTTTCGAGAAGGAACGAAGGCTGGACGTGCCCATTTCCAGCTTCGTCGTTAGTTCATTCTCTGCTTGGAGAAGCCTACAAGTGATTTGACATGTCATGTGTGATGTCGTTAATATTATGTGATACGGGGTCACCCAATCTTCTCGACGTAGAATCAAGATACTCACGAGGATTCGATGAACCGTAGTGATCTCCCGTTGCCAATGCAAGAGTTAGCACTCTATAATTCGCCCAACCACACGTGCTGAACTTCACGACCACCGATGAAGTTCCATCGCGCTCCCAATTCCAAATGGAAAGGTTGAACGATCTTGATTGAAGAAAATCACTCCTAATTCCCTATAGAACTTCGGTAGCAATGCTAAACTCGAACAAATTTTAGTAGATTCATTATTCTCAAACGTGGTCTCTTACAATGGGGGTCTAACCCTCAATATATAGTTTTCTCTCCACCTCATGGCTGGCCAAGAGGTCCTAAACCAACTCCAACTCATCCCTACATGTATTTGGAAACAAACTCACACAAAAGGAAAAACCTAAAATTAAGCCGTCACAATATTTTGGTCATAACTTTTAATCCGTGACAAATTTGAAGGTGGGGGCCAGATCCATTACGTAGCCCTTGAAATTATCTTTCCAACAAGTACAAGAACACCTGAATCGGACTCCGTTTGCGAAAGTTATGGCCTTTTAGTAACTGCTGTCAGCTGTCCCGAACCGAATCCGAATTGAATTCGAGTTGAATCCGAGTTTGAATTGGATTGAGCACGTGGGAGATCCGAATTTGGCTTGAAAATCTTATCCAAAACTTGTAGTTTAAGTCCTTGTGCTCCTCCCTTTTGCTCTCCCAAGTCTTCATAAGAATCATACCTGACAATATTTAATGCGGCTCAATACTTCTTTCCAGTGAAATAATGTATTTGACTGAAAAGTGCTAAACTTGTACGTATCCGCATCATCCTCCCCTTCTTCAAGAAAAGTCATCCTCGGCTTTTGGTAGCCTGAAATTGTACTAAGCAAAGAATACAACGTATATGCATGGTATATATATTTGTCATCAACACTTCTTTTGCTTAGCATATCAAGAACATCTGAAGGCGTAGTAGATAAAAAGGACAACACATATGCATGGTATATGTATGCATCAATTATCGTGTCATTCTCGTTGTTCCACACAAACAAATTAATATAACGGCAACTATAAGATGTATACATTGCAACATTGTCTTTCATATCATTCTCCCTCCCATGAGAAAAAGTCGTCCTCGACGTTGCTAGGCATATGGACAAGTCATTAATGGGCCAAACCAAATTAAGTTGTTCAAATATGGGGGAGAAAATTTTTAGTTCCTTCCATGCTTCAACTGCGCTACTCTGATTATTTGTACATGATTGTACATTAAAGGATGAATAAGTAGGCTTAAGAAATCTTTTGAAACATGCAAGACTATTGTTGAAACTCATTTCATTGTGATCATGATACAAGATGAAGATTGTTTATCCAAAATATGCAATTTCAATTCAGCACACTCATCACATGTAATGCATATTCGGTAAACATAAAACTTATCATCTATACCATAATTTCCAATCAAATTGAACTTATATGTATATGCATAGGTACTAACTAGTGATTTTAAACATGACATTTCAGCAACATTCTCAAGCACACTAGATAGTTCTTTAGGATCATCAAACATGATATAATATAAAGAATCATCAGGAGATATTCTCGTAAGAACTTCCTTATGAGTAATCAATTCCACATTATGTAAATTGAGCAAAGAAATTTTAGAACATGGAATTTTCATTCGTATATAGGAGTTCTCACAAGTACTCACCATTCCACAATTAATTTCAGCACCAACATTGTTACCTTTATTGTTCTCCTCAGTTGATGTCGGTGTTGTAGGTATTAAATCATCATAATGTAAAAACGGGACAGCAAGTACTTCATCTTCAACTGTGGTTATCTTCTCATCTTTGACTTCTAATGGTACCGGTTGTGAAACATTCGACTCCTCAGCTTTAATGTCAACCTGCATAACATGAGAAGCAACACTAGAAGTAGAGAGTAAGTTGTTAGTATAAAAAGTAATATCACTTTTCCTATCATCTCTTTCCATCTTTTCTTTTTGTGTATTTCTCTCACTCTCAATTTGGATGCTCTCAACCTCATGTTTGGTGGAATCACACAACTCACTGTTGTTATCACTCTCACTCAATTTGGCTATGTGGCACTCATCCTTACATGGGTTTTGATACATCTCAAGTGTTGTTTGTAGCAATAGGGCACTACATGTCTCCTTGACCGAAGTGAAAGTACCATGCTCGGTCATCTTCTCACATGACACACCAGCAGCGGCATAAGAACTAAACGATGCACTTGGATAGAATAGTGTTGTATGCTTCTCCAAAAGTCTCTTCTCCTGCTTCATATTCTGCAATTTACCAAATAGATCACGCTTGTAATGACGAGGAACAAAACAGGCTCTCATTTCTCGCTTCATCTCTTGCCATGATGCCATGTGGTCCGCTCCATTCTCGACTCTTTGAGTAACGACTTGTTCCCACCAATCCAAAGCATAGCCTTCAAACTCAAGTGATGCCAATCAGATCTTTCTCTCATCCGTATAGTGATGCATACGGAATATTTTATCAACCTTCAATTCCCAAGTGAGATACTCCTCGGGATCGGCCCACCTACAAACTTGGGCATGGAAAACTTGAGCTACCCAATCCATCATCTTTATTATGTGGACGACGATAGTGGTCATTGTAATGCAAAGCAAAATCACCATTCCATTCCATCGCATGTGCAGCACTACCACGGCCACCACCTAGGCCTTGGCCACGCCCTCCATGGCCTCCTCCTCCTCGTCCTTCAATATGTGGTGGACGCACCACGTTGGCAGCCACTCGATGTTGCGGTTCATGAGGTACATGTGCAACAGCGTCTCCTCCTTGAACACTTGCTTCATCGCCACCATTGCGAACTTGTATGAGCCTAGTGAGGGCTCCAATGTCCTCCCGCAATTGGCGAACATTTTCATCAGCTTGTATCTCCATGTTTTGCATCTTTCGTGCAATTTGATCAGCAAAAGCATCTGTCGGGACCCGGATTTCCAAATCCAGCCCCTCTGTGTATTACAGCACTAGTCCCAGATCAAAGCTAGTGCACACAGTTAAACAGTGATGATTACATTGCCAACAACGAAATTACAATAATAAAGAGAGTACAGGTCGAAAGACCTTTATTACAAACGAGGTTACAAGACCTCGCACTCACACAAAAGATAAAGCACAGCGGAAGCAAAAGTAAATCCAGCGGAGAAGACCCATCAATTCGCCACAGGCAATTGACTGGGGAAGCGCAACCTAGAACTCCTGAAAACCTTCGTCACATCCATACGCTCCGTAGTCGAAAGTTCCATCTTGAGCTTCATACTCTTCTGGGTATTATTTTAAGTGTAGTATGTGAGTACATAAAGTACTCCGCAAGTCTTGGGAAAATGCAATAGATGCAGGGTTTAAATCAAAGAAGGGTTATATGGTTCTTTTGCACAAAGCCACATTTCATTTCAAATACCATTAAATATTATTTTTAAAGGCATACATTTAGCAAGGTGTTTGTTTCAACAAAATCTATCTAGTTAAATAGTGAAGGTAACAACCACCAACACTTGAATACTGGCTCAACCCGCCAAAGCTCAAAACCACGGGTTAAACCACCCACACTAAACAACTGGCTAACCGCCAAAGTTCAAAACCACGGGTTACACCACCCACACTGGCTACACCCGCCAGGACACAATTCCGAGAGTTACAACCACTCTCGGTTCCCAAATCTTTTATTTTTAAAACCAAAAACAATGATCTACCATGTGAATGCATTCCTTGCCCGCCCTTGACCGTGGGCACGGCTATTCGAATAGTTTTACACTGCAGAGGTTGTACAGACTTTACCCACAAGAGATAAGTCATCTTAATAGCCAAGATGCTTCCTTAGGCATGAGACCCAGATAAAATATCACAAAGCCTTTACCTTACTCTAGTCTAGTCGACACCACCACCGAGGTTTCACCGTCAAGGGTTAAACCACCAGCATGAAGCCCCTCTTGCGCCTGTATGAGTACAAGAAACCCCGTCCCTCACCGTGAATAACCAAGACACCCGGCATCCACTTTCCATCGGTGGCACCTAGACTAAACTATCATAAGTTAGTCAGCTAGGTCGTACCCATATAGACATGTGGTTGTACGGTAGTGCTCGACCGACAAACACAAGCGTCGGTCCTTAATTGACTAGGCGAACATACACACTACAAGTTCTCGTGCTAACCGCACCAAACCAAACTTACCATCCGCCCGCCTAAACCAACTCTCACATTTTATTTCATTTTAAAGATCGGTGGTAACATCAATCGCCACCAAATTTCTAAACAAAGTCTAAATCAAAGACATAATATTTTCCCAATCCAAGGTTACAAAAGTTTATGTTGCATGACTAAGCTTTCTACTACCGGTACAATATTTACCAAAGTTATATAATAATCTCATTATTGAGACAAGGGAATTCCTAGGTGTCAAAGATACATGGCATTCAATTTCAAATGAGGGTATAACAATAGTTGGATTAACTAATATTTCTAAAACAAGAATTATCATTTTATGTAACATAGCAATGCATTAATTTAAAATAATTAAAACATTTCTTAAACATAGGTTCAAGATGTTCAAAGGAGACTTGCCTTCGTGTGCGAGTTCTTGATTATCTTGCTGCAGGTCGGCAAAGTCTTCGGCGACGTCGGATTCTACGCGCGGAAAAAGACAAAGCAACAAAGCAAATAAATACAAATAAAATCAACTAAAATTCAAAAATTGAAAAAGAATGTATATTTAGATAGATTATGATTTTAGAAAATTTTAGAAATTTGAACGGGTCAAATCGGAGTTAAAACGAGAAAGATATGGCCTCGGGAAGTTTTAATTGAAAGAAAAAGAAAAGGTGTAATTTCCCGAATTATTTTTGTACTGAAAAATTAATTATGACGTCATGCTGATGTCAGCAAATATTTAATATTTGAATTTTCGGACACGTGGGCCGGTCCACCGTGGACCGAGTCCCTGACAGGCCGACGATGCGGCCGACGTGGCACGACGGTGACGAGGCGCACATGCGGCGGCCACGCAGACGCCACGCGGACGCCCGCGGCGCAGCGGTGAGTGGCCGGCGGGGGCGGCGGCGGGCGAGCGGCTTCGACGACCGGCGGCATGGGCGGCGACGTCCGGGAGGCAAGAGGGGAGGCGCGACCTTCCGGTGGTGGCGGAGCCGGGCGACGGAGGAGGCCGGCGGCGGAGAGAGGTGGCCGGCGGTGGAGTTCTGGTGTGGCGGAAGAAGGCACGGGAAGGCGGTAGAGAGGTGGGAGAGTAGGGAGGTGACGCGGTGCCGAGAAAGGTCCCCGGGAGGTGCTATTTATAGGGCTATGGGAGGAGAAGGCCGACGGCCATGGCGCATGGGTGGCGGGTTTGGTAATTGATGGAGATTAAGAGGGAACTACCAGGCATTGGTGGGGAGTGATTAGGGGAGTTGATGGCGCAATTAAATGGGAGATTAAACGAAGAAAACTACCAAAATTGAAGCTCCCATTCGGCATTCATGGTGGAAGAGAGAGAGAGTGGGATGAGGAAGAAGAAGGGGAGGTGGAAGAAAGAGATGACGGGTGGGGCCCATCCGTCGGTGAGAGAGGGAGAGGTGAAGGGGTACGGGCCGTTGGATGAGCGACACGTGTCAAGTGAGTGAATCCCGCGCGTTGGATTTAAATGAAGAGGTGTGGCTTGGATTAAATCCAACGAAGGGGTATCGGCCGTCGGATTTGCGACACGTGGCGGCCTGAGATTTAATTGATTTTATTTTCGGATTTAGATTTTCAGAAAATACTAGAAACAATACATTTGCTTGGAAAAATAATAAATAATATCTAAAAATTCCAGAAAAATTATAGAATATTCCTGGAAACATTTTAGACTTAATAAAAATATTTATATTTTCAGATTTGCTTTTAATAATTTTGAAAAATTCCTTTTATCTTTTAAAATAACTTTTTAATTCTAGAAAATTCTCAAAATTTATTTAAAAATTCTGGGAAGGTTAGGAGAAATAAAATGAACACTTTTTGGCTTTTATAAAATTTTTAAAATACATTTTCTTGTTTTAAACTTTGAAATAAACTCCAGAAAAGCCCAGAAAAATCCAAATAAAAGCCAATTGCTTAAAAATAATTAATTTGAATTTAAAATTTTCAAAACTCAAAATTGGGGATGTTACAGCATCATGCTTTTCATGGAGTTGATCGAGCCCTTGGCGTAGCCCACGTTGAAAGTGTTCACGGAATGCCCCAAATTGATATTGCTTAACGAATGCTTGAGTTTCATTTGTTTCACCACTCTCATCATGGTGTTCTCCTCCACCTGACATGGTTAGCTATGCAAGAAACAAGTAGCTATGTAGAATAATGCTTTATGGAAATCACTCAATCTCACTATTTTCTCTCCTAAGTAAAGTTCTTACCCTTCCGAAGTGAATTAAGGCCAATAAAAACTTACACCTGGTAGAAGTGACAACATCAACATGATGATTAAGCGAATTCAAGAGTGTTCACTACTTACACAACAACGGTTATATGGTGGAGCTTGGTATGGAAGTGTATATACTAAAATCTGAAATTCTTGATGTTGTAAAGTTAAGTCATAATCCAAGCTAGAATACTTTACCTAAGTGCTGATCCAAATGATTTAAGTGAAGTATATGAACGCACACGCAAAGATCAATGTGACTTGATGCAAACAAAGGAATGAGCTAACTAGAGGCAATCTGAAATTAAAAATTAGATAGCTCGTTTTGCACCAAGTACTAGGAGAGACGCTAGCCAATTGCAATGATATAAATGTAAGGGCACGAGATTGCTCAAGAAATTAAATCACACAATCTGAATTTATGGACAAGGAACTCAAATTCGGCCATGTTTTTTTTCTTTTCCTTTTCTTCTTTTTTTTCAGTTGTCCTTTTTTTGTAAAGGCCGAACTAGCTTTAATCGTTCCTTTGATTTTTTTTGCGGGTCACAAATATTTAGTAAAGTGTAAAATATTCAAGAGCAGCCCTAGATGCAATATTCAACAGCTAGTCTCAATTGATGAAAAGAAAATATCAGCAAGATTTGTTTTTTTGCTTTTTGGATTAGACACAAACATTAAGCTACGCAATTAAACATGAACGATCAGCACCTAAACAAAATTCTAATGGATCAAAGCCTAACAAACTCACAAAATTAACAGATGCAAAAACTAGGGTTTAGATTTTTTGTGGCAATTTTCGGTTTTAATGGACTATAGGAACAGAAGTAAATAAATCTAAAACTAAGGGTAAATAATCCTACTGAGTAAACCGCGCTCTGATACCAAGATGATACGGGGTCGCCCGATCTTCTCGACGTAGGATCAAGATACTCACGAGGATTCGACGAACCGTAGTGATCTCCCGTTGCCAATGCAATAGTTAGCACTCTATAATTCGCCCAACCACACGTGCTGAACTTCACAACCACCGATGAAGTTCCATCGCGCTCCCAATTCCCAATGGAAAGGTTGAACGATCTTGATTGAAGAAAATCACTCCTAATTCCCTATAGAACTTCGGTAGCAATGCTAAACTCGAACAAATTTTAGTAGATTCATTATTCTCAAACGTGGTCTCTTACAATGGGGGTCTAACCCTCAATATATAGTTCCCTCTCCACCTCATGGCTGGCCAAGAGGTCCTAAACCAACTCCAACTCATCCCTACATGTATTTGGAAACAAACTCACACAAAAGGAAAAACCTAAAATTAAGCTGTCACAATGTTTCGGTCATAACTTTTAATCCATGACAAATCTGAAGGTGGGGCTAGATCCATTGCGTAGCCCTTGAAATTATCTTTCCAATGAGTACAAGAACACCAGAATCGGACTCCGTTTGTGAAAGTTATGGCCTTTTTAGTAACTGCCTGTCAGGCTGTTCCGAACCGAATCCGAATTGAATTCTGAGTTGAATCCGAGTTTGAATTGGATTGAGCACGTGAGAGATCCGAATTTTGCTTGAAAATCTTATCCAAAACTTGTAGTTTAAGTTCTTGTGCTCCTCCCTTTTGCTCTCTCAAGTCTTCATAAGAATCATACCTGACAATATTTAATGCGGCTCAATACTTCTTTTCAGTGAAATAATGTATTTGACTGAAAAGTGCTAAGTTTGTGCGTATCCGCATCATTATGGAAAATGCTAGCGTTTGGATGTCTGATCTGAGCCGCTAACTCCGGACGCTCGGCTGCAATATTTTTCATCCATATTTATAATATTTTTTGCCCATATTTATAACATTTTAAGTGTATATTTGTGTTTCAACATTTTTATTTCGTGTATGCAATATCGACTTTTATATCACATATTTTTGTTGCATACGGCAATTAAAATTATTGCGTACATTATCTAAGAATGTTGCATCGGAGTGTACGATGCGAATACTCACATCGTTATTTGTTTTTTTATTGCATACATGGCCGACAAATATTGCAGACATGGACGAGAAATGTTGCGGATGGGAATACTCATATCATTCTTTGTTTTTATTATTCAAACATTTCAATTTCATGTATACAATATTTCGATTTTATGTGTGCAACATTGAGATTTTTATTTAATTTTATGTGTGTAACCTTTTCTATTTTATATGTGCAACATTTTAATTTTATATATGCAACATTTTGATTTTAAATGTGTAACAATGAGCTTTTTATCAATTTTTTTATTATATATATGAAATCAAAATATTGCATATATGATTAGAAAATGTTACAACCGAACGCAGTGAAATAGTAGTAGCATGTGAAATCGAAACGAAATAGTACTGGCATGTGAAAATAAAACCAACCATTGATAGTTAAGGGCAGTAGGAATGCACGAATTTCGCAGGGAACATTATCAGAGAAAAAAATCCAATGTTTCAAATAAGGTCTAGCCAACCGTCTGTCTTCAAATATGTTCTTGAGTTAGTGTATTCTTTTTGGTTAATTTTGGATTAAAATTCATAGTTTGTGTGTCTAGTATGCTAATTGATGCATAGAGGTGGTCTGATCTTCACGATGCGAATAGAAATGAATTCCTTCCCCTTCCTTCTTGCGGCTAGAACTCCGATCCTTCTTTCTTCTTATGGCAGCCCTAGAAGTTAGGGTTTTGGCTATTAAGAAACATTTGAACAGCACCTCCGACTTCCTTTCTTACGGCTAGTGTAGATGGATAATGAGGTTGCAATGAACTAAACAACAATGATGCCGAATAGAAACAATCAATCCGGTCCTTCCAAACCGTGAGCAACTAAAAGGTAGTCATTAATTAAAATGATGAACCTTGTAAATTTAATTCTATAAATCAAGAACAACAACCTTGATCTGCTCAATTCGATTAAATCCTAATCGGGAAAACCTCAACAATCACACGCGGTATTGCGTTATAAAACCATCGTGACTTTTCTGTATTTTTCAACTCAAAGCCACATGAGGTATTCCCTTGGCCTTATATTGGTGCTCACGCACGGCCTAAGGCCATTTCAACCATGGTTACAAACCAACTAGGAATCGCACATGTTTACAAATGGACTCATAGTCCCACCTAAAGACCAACCCTTCTCAAAGAAGCCAGACTCCTCAAACAAATCAAAACCGGTTTTTGAAAGGACTCCCAAAAACTCGGTACAAACTCATAGACCGAAACCAACACGCATGTACAACTCGGACTCACAAGATAATATGTTCCTTTTTAAAAGATATATCTGAATTGGGATCTCCCCAATTCATAACCAACACAAATCCTTGTCTTGGCCTTCCTTGTGGCGCACGATTTCCTTCCCTTGTGCATGGCTCCTATCCTGGCTCGACTTCTTTCTCCTTGGCACAAACGTTCCTGGCTCGTGAGTTCTTTCTGGCTCAGTCTCCTTTTCGTTTCTTGCTTCATATGCAAACTAGGAAGGTTTTCACTTGGATTCGAATTGGTTGGCTGGAATCCCTCTCTTTCTTTCTTTCTTTCCAAGCCATCCCTTATTTCCTTTGTCTTGGCTGAACTCTTGCCTACTCGGATGCACGCGCCTCACTCAGCAAAACCACCCTGCGATTCGGTCTCATGCGCCTCCTGATGCGGCCGAGACTCCATGCGTTGATTGCCATCCGCCCGAACACTTGGCCTCTCCTCATGTGCCGCACGGACTAGTGTTTCGATGTCCCTACATTGGCCAGCGTCCCTCTCCTTCCTCTCATCCCAACTTGATGTCTTTCTCTCTTCACACAAAATAGCACCATTTGCGAAGTGATTTTCAGATTACAATGCTAATTCACAACTCAAAGTAGCAATAGTACTTGGTGCCGCATCAGCCTGCGTGTGTCATTGCCACCAGTGGAGGAGTGTGATAGAGGAGCTCAAACTATAGTTGCTCGGAGTTTCGTTGCCCTAACCCTACTTGAATCGAGTTGAAATTTCTCAAACTGATTTGAAGTTTCTTGAAATCGAGTTGAAATTCCAACCAATCGAATAGAGTTTTCAAATTGTTTGGATTTTGGGTTGAAAATCCCCCGGTTGAAAGTTTTTGGATTTTGAGTTGAAATTTCTTGGTAGAAAGTTTTCAAAGTTTGAGTTGAATTTCCCATTTGAATGTTAAACTTCGAGTTTGAAATGTTCCTGAGGTCAAAGTTTGAGCTTCATCGGTTGAATGTTATGGTGATCGGCGGAGGGAGGGGATGTGCGACAAGGCAACTGCCCGACTAGAAAGCCAGCGGAGGAGCGTGCAATGAGGGGGGAAGTGGGAAAAGTTGTCACGTGGCAATGTCCACATCGTCCTCTACTTACGGGCGGTCGTAAATTAGATGCTCGCATCAAACAACGCACCAGTTATCTTATCGATGCATTCTGTTTACATCTATTATGTACTAAAAGTCACTGACAAGCATTTTAGAGTTGAGAAATAGCTAGAAAATCTTAAAAGAAACATATAACACTTATTTGGTCGACCCTTGTAACCATCAACATATTATAAGCAATGAATTGTCTTTGCCTCGTGGAAGTAACGGATGGTTTAAGGTGGCGCTCATTTGGGTTTAACAGTTCAGGGTTTGGCTTTTTTTTCACTGTAGCTATTGTAGCTTTTCAGTGTAATTAAATTTTAAAAATAAAAAAATTATATCATCACAGACAATATAAAGGAATAAAGAGAAAAAAGAAAATAAAAAAATAAAAAAATACAAATTTAAAATGTTAGAAATCAGAAACAAAAACTCAAATGAGTAGGGCCTAAAGGTCAAATATTCACGTATGTATGTATTAGACTATGGCTCTGTTTGTTTTGGCTTTTTATCTTGCATATAAGCAAAAAAAACCAAAACCTAAACAAAGAGGTGGCTTTTTCAACCAGCTTATGAAAAGCTTAAGCCATTTTAAGCCTAAAAGCCAAAAGCCATTAGAGAGGTGCTTTTTTTTTTGGCTTTTGCGGAATCGAATATCCCTTTGCCACTCAAGTTCGCTAAAATTACCCACCAAATGCTATTCATATATAACTCCAGATCCTTTCATTTTTTTTCTCCTTTTTCCTCCTTCCCACTCTATTTTCTTTTCCCTCACCATCTCCCCCCACAATGCTCAACGTTGGCCTCCCTCTTCCCCACGCTCACAGCCGTTGACCTCCCTCTTCCCACGCCTGACGCCTTGACCTCCCTCGTCCCCATGCCCACCTCTGTCGACCTCCCTCGTCCCCGCACCCCACTTCCACTGGCCTCCTTCTTCCTCGCGCCCGACGCTACCAGCCTCCCTCTTCCTCGCGCCCGACGCCGCCACCTCCCTCGCCCGTGCCCACCTCTGCCGCCTCCTCGTCCCCTCACCCCATCTCCACTGGCCTCCCTCTTCCCGTGCCCCGACGCCACCGGCCTCCTCGTCCCGTGCCCACCTCCGCGGCCTCCTCGTCACCGCACCCACCTCCGTCGGCCTCCCTCGTTCCTGCGCCCATCTACACCACCTCCCTCTTCCCGCCCGACGCCACTGGCCTCCCTTGTGCCCACGCCCACCTTCGTCGGCCTCCCTCGTCCCCGCGCCCTACCTCCACCGGCCTCCCTCTTCCCGCACCCGACATCGCCGGCCTCCCTCGTCCCCACGCCCACCTCCGCCGGCCTCCCTCGTCCCTATGCCCTATTTCCACCGGCCTCCCTTTTCCCTGTGCCCTGATGCCGTCGGCCTCCCTCTTCCCCGCGCCCCACCTCCACCGGCCTCCCTCTTTCCCACGCCCTGACGCTACGGGCCTCCCTTTCCCCGCGCCCGACGCCGCCGGCCTCCTTCTTCCCTATGCTCGCCGCCGTCGGCACTGATTGTTGTGTGTTTGTGCATTATTTATGAATTTGTTGTGTGTTCATGTATGATTGAAGACTAAAGAAAAGCCAGAAATTCTAAACCTAAATAAACAGGATCTATATCTGACTTGCTTAAAAGCTAAATTCTTATAAACTAATTAAGTAAAAAACTAACTTTAAGCTATAAACCAAAAAAGCCGAAGCCAAAACAAACAGCGCCTATGGCTGGCCCGGCCAAAGGAGTCATTGATCGATGTAACGTGTGGACCCATGTAAAAGGATATCAATGTAGACTTTCGTGGTAACCGAAGCAAATTACGGACAAGGAGATTTTAGCATGTATGCATCTCTATATTAATTATACAATTACTATACTTACTAGCTAGAGTTAAAAAGAACCTGTACGTCTACTGTACTAACTAGTGATAGTCGTTTTACAGCTACTAAGAAAAAACTAAACCAGAAATTTTCAAAAGGAAAGAAAAACATATATCCCTTAATTTGGTGGATTTAATCCTAAGCAATGGATGTTGTTATCTCGCCTTCGATTATGTCGACCTCAATTATTTATTTTAAAACCAGCACCTCAATTATTTTAAAACCAGCATAATAACCATCGGATGGTATACTAGTACTAAACAATCTATCTAATTTGTGACGTGAAAAATAATAAAAGAGTTTCATCCTTAAGCCAGTCTCAACCATGATCGCATCAAATTGACGAAGATGTGTTGTGATGATATATAAGAGGGTTACAAGGCAAACACAAGATGGAGGGATCATGTTAGGATAAAAAAACAACGTGGGGATGGATACGTTCCAAATTAAGCTAGGTGCCCCAGATAATGCTGATGGGTCTGTTCGGCATTGAGGAAGCCGGCCGGTTTTTCGTAGCCGCTACAGTACCTAACTTTTAAACATAGTATTTTCTCAAGATAGAGTCTACAAGTTAAACGTAGTACACGTTAAAAGCCCAACATCTGTACCAGCCAAAATCGCAAGTGAGTAACGATCTCTCCGTAATGTCACTCAAATGTACCAAAATTCAAAATTTCGGCAAAAGCCATAAGTCATGACCAAAAAGAACAGACCCGATATCTCATACTACTTATAAGTGTGCAGCCAAGCTTTTTATATGGTAGTCCAATATCGGCACTTATGGACGTACTTTTATATAACACATGTATACTTTAATTATAAGTATTAGAATTGTATAACAAATACAACAATATATTTCAATATAAAATTAAGTATGCACGGATAAGCCAAAATTAAGTTACATCCCCCCATAATCTTTTGGGCATCTTCATGCTCTTTAGCAAACTCCTTGCCATAGACACCATCGTCATATTCTGGCACTTCACACTGCCATTTTGTTGAGGTGAATATGGCACCGTTAAGTGCCTCTGAATTCCTTCTTTCTCACACAAAATTTTGAACTCGTTTGAGAGGAATCCCCCATTTGTTCTTAGGGTTTTCAATTTGCATCCAGTCTCTGTCTCTTGAGTGCTTTGAATTTTCTGAATTCCTCAGACGTGTTGCTTTTCTCCTTGAGCATATATACCCACATCATTCGGCTATAGTCATCAAAAAATAATTGTTTTTAGCTACCGTTGTTGGGGAGATTGGCCCGCATAAGTCCTCATGAACAAGCTCTAACCGCTCCTTGGCCTGATACTCAACCATACTTGGGAATGGGAGGCATATTTGTTTTGCAAGCAAGCATCCTTCGCAGATTTGAGTGGGATGGTTGATTTTTGGCAATCCGACAACCATCCTCTTTTCTCCCATCAACTTAATGGACTGAAAGTTAACGCAACTCAACCTTGCATGCCATAGCCATGCTTCTTCCTCAATCTTTGCCAGTAAGCACACCGGTTCACAAGTCTCTATCGTAATCTTATAGAGACAATTTGTGGTGCATTTGATTTTCATCAAGAGCCTGTTGCTTCGATCATACAACCACAGAAAGGCATCATAGATAATCACCTTGCTCCCTGACTTCGTTAGCTAACCAATACCCAAGATATTATTGCAAAGATTTGGTATATAATATACCTTTGCAAAAGTTTTTGTTCTCCTCCTTTGAATTGGAACATGATGACCCCTTTCCTTTGATATGGACGGTAGAACCATCTCCAAATTTGACATTGCCTTGAACCGATTCGTCCAGTTCATGAAATTTACCCTTGTCACCAGTCATATGGTTACTCGCCCTGTTGTCGAAGTACCATATATTGGAGATCAACGGAGATTCCCTGTTTGCCCATAGATTCGGCAAGACTTTATCTTCATGTAGCAAGATCATCCTTCGTATGTCTTCAACCGTTGTCAACATCACACTGGTTCATCTTCCCGAGCGTCGGTGAGATGCGCCTCCTCTCCCTGGAGGTTGCCTTTACATTCCGAGGCACAGTGACCGAACTGGTCGCAACTATAACATTTGATGTGAGATTTGTCACGCCTGCCCAGACCATCGACCGACACTGTCTTCTTGGCAAGTCATGGGTGCGCCACCTTGGCCATCACTACCTCACCCGTGGCCTTGCACTGGCCCCTTCCTTGTCCACGGTAACCGCCTCCTTGTCCCCGGAAGCTACCTTCACGTCCAAAGAAGCCGCCTCCTCGCCTACGGAATCCGCCTCCTTCAGGATTTTCTCCTCTTCCTCTGGAATTAGATGATGACTGCTTGGAGTTAAATCCTTGTCGTGGTTTCAACTTGGTTTGGGAAAACATAAGTTGGCCATCTGTATTTTTGTTAGTTCGCCGGTTGAGTTGTTCTTCATGTGCTTTTAGCCGTCCTATTGCTTCTTCAAATTGCATCACCTCAAGATATGAGTACTGCTCATTTACGCCACTGATTGTGGGAATGTTGACTGCTTGGAGTTAAATCCTTGTTGTGGTTTCAACTCGGTTTGGGAAAACATAAGTTGGCCATCTGTATTTTTGTTAGTTCGCCGGTTGAGTCATTCTTTATATGCTTTTAGCCGTCCTGTTGTTTCTTCAAATTGCATCACCTCAAGATCTAAGTACTGCTCAATTGACGCCACCAGTTGTAGGAACTTGTTGAGTACTGAGTCAAGAAGCTTCTTGACTAGTGCAGTATCCTCCATTGTGGCGCTAAGGGCGCTATATTTAGCTGCCATACCACTCAATTTCCCAGCGCACTCAACAATTGTCTCTCCTTCCTTCATGTGAATCGCATCGAACTCGCTCTTCAGTGTTTGCAACCGAGCCTTCTTCACATGATCACCACCTAGATATCGAGTCTTCAGACCATCCCACACTTCCTTGGCCGATTTCTCCTTTGCGATCCGCAGAAGGACATCTTCTGGGACAGCTTCAAAGATGAATGCACGTGTCGCTTTGTTCTTCTTCTCGTCTACGACCACTCTGACTACAGGTTCTACTGTCTCCCAGATGCTTTGTGCATCCATTGTCGCCTCCATCTTAATCGCCCATGTGGTATAGTTGGTTGTCGTCAACATTGGGAAGTGATGCGGCACCCTGCCGCCATCCCTTGCTACATGCTGAACGGAGAGCGCCATCGCAAGGGTCTAAGAGTAGCTCGGACTGGCTCTGATACCACGTGTTGTTTACGACCACTGATCCTCCGACCGCTACGTGCCCTGGAACCTCCGATTGCTCCTCCACTTGGAATCTCCAACCGCTTCGTAATAAAAAAATTTTTGACCGTGCCACTTCGAGTCCTGAGCAACACCTCTCGGACACCGCCCGATGCTTTAACACCAGTCAAACACCATCTGATGCTCTTAAGCCGCTCAAACGCCATCTGATACTCCACAGCTACTCGAACACCGTTCGATCTCAGTAGCTACTCGAACACCATTCGATCTCCGTAGCTACTCGAATGCCGTTCGATCTCCTTCGATTCCAGCTTGAAGTCGAACCTCGACTGTTCACCCGGCTTCGTTAGTTGAACTCGAAACCTTCCCCTGAGTACTCGAGACTCTTCTGTTTGTCAAGTACGGCGACGACGACCCGAAAACGAGAGAGGGATAGAACAAACAAGATCTTTTTGGTGGTGTTTCAATCGTTGCACCTTTTCTTGGGTATTCTCCTCTCTATTTATACTCAAGTTTACAACTCAAAGACATGAAAGACATTGCCGATTACAAACTAGACTCGGACTCAATTCTTACTAAAGCTAGACTCAGAAATTAAACCGACTTCAACTCCTTGTTCGAATCCACATACGGATTGAACCGACCCATACCTGCACTCGATGATTGCTAATCAAGTCTAGATTAATTCTAACAGACCTCGCCTTCTCCGGAACTGCCAGCTACTGCTTGCCCAGTGGTAGCGCCGCGCCCCCGCCGTTGGGTCCAGACATGCGGATGGGGCGGAGGCAGCGGAGGGAAAACTCGATCTCGGAGGACAAGAAGTACACACGGCCGAGGCAGTCCGTGGCGGAGGCGGTCCCGTCATCGGCAGCGTGCGCGCCCGGTGGCTGGCGACAAAGGACTTGTAGTAGTAGTAATGTAGGGTCACCTCCTCCTGCTTCTTTGCGGCCGGTCTAGGTACCAGTTTATAGACTCTCCGAGTAGTCATCCGGTCGGGTAACATGCATAATGTATCTTCGATCAGTGTACTCGGGGAGCAACCCTTGGAGGTTTATTACCACTAGGGTTCTTTAGCCTTAATTAAATATTAAAACTATATTTATTGATTTATTCAACCTCATCAGCATTTTAAGGTATAATAGAAAAAATCCCATTATAATTAGTAAATATTTCTACAATTAACTGGATTTCACGGCACAACACGTTAGGTCAGCCGCAAGCTTGGCCTAGGCCACGCGAGATAGGTGCGTGTTGCTCGAGCTACCAGCATCGAACAGAGGCTTCCTCGTGTAACTAATTTGTGCTATACATTTTCCATTTTCTGAAAGCTAGTCGATTTTCGCAACTACCTGCGAACACACGCAAATACGAGAAACTCGACAAATGTGATGCCGACAAAAAGAGGAATGATACTTTGCACTGTACTGTACCCCTTCTTTGTAGGTCTCAACAAGAGCCGGCCATCGAGTGGGAGGCGGCCATTAGGGGAACCACCCCAAGCAGGGTAGGGATTAGGCCGGGGCCACGCGTAGTCTCTCATGCTAGACATCTATGACCAGAAAATGAAATGACAGATCTAGGCATGTATGACACAAGGGATACAGTGGCCCTATTCTTTTTTATCAGTATTTGGTATTCTCTCACAAATAAATAGAATAATTTTTTATCGTCTTTTTAAAACGACTTATTAGGATAATTTTTTTAAAACGATTTATTGACTTATCAGTATTCGATTCATTTACATAAATACTTGCTAGATAAAGATAAGAATTATCCACCGCAGCTAAAAAGTATATGGCCTATAATTCAGAGATAAGAAGAGAGATCCGACATGTCCAACAAGGATGAGACTGGCCTAAGTTTCATCCCCGGGCATGCATGAGTCGGTAAATCGAGCGTGCGTGCGTGTATGCGTACATGCGCGCGGTACTTGCATTCAGAGATTTGCGTGTGCTGCTGCTGCTAATTATCGCGTGGCGACGAAACGTATTGCTCGATCAAGAATTCGAGATGGCGCCGGCCACCGCATGTGTGTGGAACTAGCGGGCCGCACAGTGCCGATTTATGCGTCGCCGTGCCGGTTTGCGAGTACTATAAGCTAAGCCATGGCAAGAATGGTTTGTTCTTTCTGGTCTTTTGCGAGCGCACGCTTCGTAGATGATGTTTGGAACGCGCGGAGTTTCTCGGTTCCTGCATTTCTGTACAATCCAAACAAAGGCTCTGATCTAAATGATTGTAGCTTCTAACTTTTTAATTTTATCTTTTTTTTGTTTTTTTCCGCCGTTGTCCACCTCGGCCCCGACGCCCACCCAAGCTCCCTCACCTCCCCGCACCATCCCCTCCGCCTACCAACCCCACACCCCACGGAGCACTCGACCGCCACCACCGAGCTCGACCACGCCCCTAACTGCCATCTTCTCTCTCCATCTGTGGAGACCTCTGAGAAATCCATCGATCGCCAGATCTGTAACATCGACCCCGATCGGGCCTTCCCCCCTACTGGATCTGTGCCTGGAGCAAACCCCCTGCCTCCTCAAGGATGGAGCAAGCATGTAGCTGAGAGGTTGAGTGGCTGGCCCTCCCAACGTCTCGATGCCTTAAAGAAGCTCAACCACCAACTCCTTCCGCACCAGACTCCCCACTCTACAGCATTATAGCCAACTCATATATCCTGCAAAATCTGCAAAAGATCAAGAATGCGGCTCGCAGAGTCTCCTTTGCAGAAGGCATTCAAGTCAAAGCGCTTGCTCCACGTTGCCTCAAATCAATGGCGGTTGCCCCTCCCCCACCTCCTCCAGTCAGGGGACCTGCACAGCATTGAAGATGTTCCACCCCTCCTCTTGGCTACTCATCGTCCCAATGTCAGAGACTATCTGCAGACCACACTGCCACACCTCCATCCGACAAGACGACATATTCATCACCCTGCAACCACCCCCGGCCTCGTCCACAGTGGACGCTTGTCAAACCTAGATACTGGTGGCATAAAGAGGGATGACGAAAAGGAAGCTCTCCCAAGGCAACATTCAATGTGTCTTAACAGCGCAAACACTACGCCTTCCTTGAGCGCACAAAAGGCAAATGCTTCATATGTCTTGGTCATGATCACCAGGCTTCCTCCTATAGAGACCCGCTGAGGTGCCTCCATTGCTTCCGCTCCAGCCACAGGGTGAGAGAGTGCCACTCCAAGCTTTCTCCTTCTACTCCTACACACCCCGGGCACCCAAGCGTTTGGCTCCTCCACCTACTGCTTGTGATGTGCCCGGCTCCCTGGCAATTCGCCTCCAGAGCCACATCCTCACGATGTCGGACCTCACCAACTGCCTTCCAAGAGCATGGCCAACCCTAACCACGGTGATCTAGCCACCTGCCCACTGGAAGACGCCTACATCATCCCCTTCAATGCTTACCTTCACAGGGAGCTACAGAGGCACGAGGCCTACTCGGTTGTCCTCTGGCTGGGTATAACAAGGCCTGACACGGACCTCCACACTGTCGCTGAGGGCTTGAGGAGGAGGTTCAATCTCAGGTCTTCTGACTTCTATGTTCATCATCATTATCCTGAAAATTTCCTCATCAACTTTGAGCATAAGCACCAGAGGGAGGAGGTGACCAATCTCCACAAATTTCACATCCACGATTTGGAGTTCCATGTCAGGCCATGGAGGCTGCTTCACCATGCATTGGGGTGGCCCTCAGGTTTCGTGTGAGGATTTGAGGCATCCCGCTGCATGCATGAAACAATGAGGTTGTCAACAGAGTCATCAAGTAGCAATGCTCCCTCGACCATGAGGAGGGGAACTCGCTGCAGCAAGAAGACGCCCGCATACTCGACCTGTGGGCTTGGATGGCGAACCTCAGCTACATCCCCAAGGCTTCCTAGCTCATCCTCACTGACGGCCCCCTGATGCTCCAGCCTTAGGACTGCAAGCGACCTCATCCCAGTCAGCTTGCTACAAGAAAGGATCATCTTACAAGGTTTTGCTGCACCTGGACTTCGTTGAAGACTACTTCGCTGCACCTCCAGAGGCCGACCTCGGTGCACCTGACTACATCCCATTCAAGCCTATGAAGCACGACCTCTCTTAGCGCCTAGGTGTCATTGATGGCACCCTAGAGACGGAAGATGGCCACCATATTCGCAATAACAATACCGAGACAGGTTGGGCTGACAAGGGCGCCTCCGGCACCTACTGCCATAGCAGGCCCATGCGACCGACCCCTGAAGCTTGTCAAGATGAAGAAAAATACCGAGCCATACGATATGACGACGACGATGACTGTCACCACCAACACAAGCAAGAACATCAATGTCAGTGGAGAGCCTCGACTCATGATGCTAACCAGAGAGGAAAGACCCATGAGTTCTAGAGAGACCGATCCCTGTGGCCACGTCGCCCGACAGGTGGGGATCGCGGGCATCAACATGCGGTGCCAGTAGGCCCCATCATCTTCAACCCTCTTAAACATAGTCAGGACAACCTTCCCACTTCTGCCAACACCAACCTCAAGGAGCTCACTGACTCAACCTTGCAAGCGCTCTTCGCTTCCCATGCGGAGCTACTTCGATAAGAGCTGTCTTAGCTTTTTGACGCTCAGCTCCACCAATCAGAGGAGGAAGCATGGCTCAATCGCAAGGCCTGGCTTTGCAAAGCCGACAAACTACATGTAAGCAGTGTACTCTACTTCCAACCAGCTACTCTTGCCAATCCACCGAGTGTCGGGAGCTAGCAAACTCCCCACTGCCCACCAAGGCTAGCCGCACCTCAATAGGCCTCTGTCCGAAGCTATGGCGGCCATGACACTGCATGGCGCCCAGCCCTCCTGCTCCAACGCAACCAAGTGGAAATCAGACCCCACGTCGAGCAATCGATGACCAAAAGAGAACGACCTCGCATAGAGGAACCCTCCAAGAGATGCAATCCTGTCGATAGTCGTGACTTTGTCCCTTCTAGATGCTACTACCTCACAGGCAGCTACGCCTCCTATAGCTAAGGTGCATGGCTTCATCGACCCGCAGATGAATCTGCCTGACACTACGATGCCTTCGCTAACACCATCCAACGCGTCCCTAGGGACTACAACACCTAACCCTCGCCTAGTGACTACTGTGATCGAATTCCCAGTCGCGCCCAGGCCTGTTTGGCCCTCTCTAGTCCATGACCAGGAAATGTTGGTAGGCGTAGAAGAGACTAGCGGCCTTGCAGCTATTGAGCTTTCTGTCGACTCAGACCTACAACCTCTCCTACCTACCCTAGAGTCCATCAGCCCAGAGAATGGCTCAGGAGCTCACCAGCAAGACTTGCTTGACGTGAACTCCCTGCTGCTTCGGGTGGACAACAACACCCTCGACCAACACTAGCATGACAATGACGTCGGCGGCCTAGATGCCATTTTGTGCAGACTATACCTCCCCACTTACCAACATCTCCGACTCCTTTTCCGCCCAAGTGAGGCAAAGGAGTTAACCCCGCCACAATGAGCGCCTTGCGGCCAAGCGTTGCGACACATTGATTTTGAAGCGTATCGAGCTGGTCCTAGCTCGTAGGCTGGGCATCTTGGAGGAGAACAAAGTCATGACAGAGGAAGCCCTCAACTGCTACATTGAGATGTTCAACGGGCCACTACCACCAACATCCATACAAGCTCTTTCGGCACTTTTTCGCTTCAACTCCAACCAAGCCTTGCAAGTGGACGACGCCCTGGCGAAGGAGGCGTAGGTAGCAAGGCTGGAGACCGACGACTTGGGGTTGGCATAGCCAAGTGTTGCTGCTAGTCTGATGGAGGACTACCTTTTGTCACATGGGACCCGCGGGCCTTATGGTTTTGTGTCACAGCAATGTCCTTGTTCCTTTCCATTGTGAGTTGGGTGTGATCGCCTCTTGTACCCATCCTTTATGGTATGCTCAATGGAAAATTGTCCTGGTGTTCCTGCTTTACTGGCTCTGTTTCATTTTAACTTGATTCTACATTCTATTACTACGGTCATGTCTTTTGTTGCAAACTCCTCCTGGCCATGCCATAGCCCTCCTCTACATTTAATAGCCACGCTTTACAGTTGAGTGTGATTGATAGGTTCTTTTGCAATAACTTGTGGAACATCATATTTAATAGCCATTCCCTACACGCCTTTGTCCACATCTCTCTCATATCATTGCCCCCTACTCCTTTCTAATGCAACTGGACCGCGACAACCATAAAGATTCCGTTTCGAAAGCTTCTAGACCCGCCTCCCATAGTTCCTCCATGTAGTCCAGCATGCCTGTCGTTAGCCCACCCTAGGACTAGACCCAATCTAGTGGCTAAACAACAAGCTGGAAAATACGGCAAAAAGGCTTACAACCGGGAGCAACACACTATTTTTGAAGATGAGGCTCTAGATTCATATGGCCCAAGAGATCATCCTCCATCTGGACATTGCGCAGGGCAGTAGGAGCTTAACACTGGAAGAAAATGAGCTCTGAAAATGCCTGAAGAAAAGGGTGATGGGACTTCCGGTGGTTGAAAATTCAAGAAAGAAGCAGGCATCGCAAATCAATTGGCTTACAGAGGGATATGCAAACACAAAATTCTTCCACATCAGAGTAAATTGTTGCAAAAGAAAGAACTTCATTCAACAACTCTAGACAGACCAAGGATGGATCGTCTCCCACAAAGACAAAAAAAGGTGTTGTCCGCTCACTTTCATCACATCATGGGACAACACTCACTTGCAACCACCTCCTTCAACTGGGAAACTCTTCAACTGCCATGTCTCGACTTACAAACCTTAGTTCTCCTCTTCACAGAGCACGAAGTGCATGTGGTAATTCTGCAGCTGCCACTGGACAAAGCTTCAGGACCAGATGGCTTCAACGGGAACTTCTAGGCCGTATGTTGGTTTATCATAAAGGAAGACCTCATGAGTGTCGTACATGCCTTCTGCAGCTTGAGAACTCACAGCTTCCCCTGAGAAAATCCAACAAGCTTGATCTTGGTGCTGAAAAAGGATATAGCCCATTCTACAGGTGACTTCAGATCCATCAGCTTCATACACAGTGTTGCCAAAATTATCGTGAAAATCTTGGCATTGAGACTTGTACCTTTCATGAACATGCTAATCTCCCCAAGCTAGAGCGCCTTCATAAAAGATAGATGCATCCAAGACAATTTTCTATATGTTCAGAATCCAGTCCGAAAATACCATCAAAACCACACCCTGTCGCTTCCCCTCAATCTAGACATTGCAGAAGCCTTTGACTCTGTCTGATGGGAATATCTTCTCATCCTTCTGGAAAAAAGACGATTCCCACCCCAATGGGGAGACTGGGTATCTTGTCTCCTCTCCACCACCACCTCTCAGATCCTCCTTAATGGCGTCCCCGGAGACAGGTTACATCATTGAAGAGGCCTTCGACTGGGTGATCCGCTATCACCTCTCCTCTTTATCATAGCAATAGACCCGCTACAAAGGATCCTTAACATCATAATGGATCTCTTCCTCCTACACCCGTTGGGTGGTCGCGTAGCTACCTTCAGAACCTCCGTTTATGCTGATGACGCTGCCATTTTCCTAGTTCCAAAGCAAGACGATGTCCGCACCTTGCTCCGGATCCTACACAATATTGGTGAAACGACCGGATTACACACCAACCTCCAGAAAAGTTAGGTTGCACTAATTAGCTGTCAAAACATTGACCTACACGAAGTCTTGCATGATCTTCCAGCTCACCTAACTTCCTTCCCTCTCAACTACCTTGGCCTACCACTCGCAATCAAGAGGCTCCGACGGGTAAACGTCCAAAAACTCGAGGACAAGTATGCAAGCCGCTTGGTAGGATGACGTGGCAAATTTTTAACCTTGGCAGGCAGAAGGACTCTTATCAAATCTGTCCTAACGGCCTAGTCAACCTCCTTCCTCACGGCCATCAGAGCTCCGAAATGTGTGATCAAATCACTAAATAGGCGGGCAAGGTGCTTCCTATGGGCCGGGGACGAGCAGCTAATGGGTGGGAAATGCAAGGTCAATTAGAAGAGAGTATGTAGACCCACACAACTAGGGGGCCTCGGCCTCCTAGACCTTGAGTGCTTCGCCAGGGCCCTAAGACTTAGATGGCTCTGTCACGAGTGGGACACACAAGTCTGGCCTTGGCAAGGTACAGAATCCCCATGTGATGACCTAGATTAGGCCCTCTTTGCTGTGGCCACCACCATTTTGATAGGTGATGGAGCCAAGGTGACTTCTAGACCTCAGCTTGGGTGACCGAAAATAGATTATGTGATATCGCGCCAATACTCTTCACAAACTCAACGAGAAAAAATCGCACCCTGAGAACTGCTCTGACTAGCAACAACTGGCTACAGGACCTAAATTGGGTAGCCAGTCTAACACCCTAATACATACATGAGATGATCTCGATCTGGAGCCACACCTCTACCTTGAACCTATGGGAAGTTCTCGAGGATACAATCACTTGGAAACTCACCACAATTGGAACATACTCTGCAACCTCTGCTAACAAGGCTCAATTCCTGGGAGCAACCAAAACCTCCATGGACACTCTAGTCTGGAAAACATGGGCACCACAAAAATGCAAACTCTTTGCCTAGCTAGCCATCCAAAATAGACTTTGGATGGTAGATCACCTACACATAAGAGGATGGCCAAACCAAATTAATTGCCCTCTATGTTTGCAGGCGCCTGAATCCGCCATTCACCTCTTCATTGAGTACCGCTACACAAAGTTTATCTGGATCTCTGTGGCGCAGTGGACTTCTCTTGACTCCATCAACCCGACCACACAGCGTACTTTCCACTCACTTTGAGACTGGTGGGAATCAGTCCTCTTCACGACAGGCACACCTCGCAAACCAATGGCAATGCTAATGATGCTTATCACATGGCAAATATGAAAAGAGTGGAATGCCTGAATCTTCCGTCCTTAACGACAACTCCGGTGCACTTGCTCGTCGCCATAAAAGAGGCTAGGGCCCGGCTCCTAGCGGGGATAAACTAGATGAGCTATCTATCACTCTATAGCTCAAATTCATGCTAAGTGTTTATGTATTTGCAGCAGTAAAAGAAGCTCTATAGCTCAAGCTAGCTGAGCAGTAGTAAAAGAAAATCTATAGCTCAAACTAGCTGAGCAGTAGCAAAAGAAGCAGTAGCAGCAGATCCAAGGGGTAGGAGCAGCCAACCAGCCGAAGGCTCCGTTCGTTTTTACTTTTGGACATTTTGGTTCTTCGAAAGTCAAAAAACCAAACATTGAAATGGCGCTATCTCTTGAAATGGATTCTCCAAATGACTTCCCGAGTCTAAAACCATATGTGACATCCGCGTCGACATCTCTGCTGTCCGCTACTATGTTTAGAAGCGCAGACAAAAATCATCAGTCGTAGTCCAAAAGAACACCCCCAAAGATAGGAGAGGAAGAAGCTGTGATGTGTGGTTCTAGTACTAGTAGTACTAGTAATTTTAGATGATATAGTGCAGGTATCGGATCAATGATCATCATCTTAGGGTGGGTTCGGTATGACTTAGCTTAGACTTTGGCTTATGTTTACTACAGTAAGTAGCTTTTCAACAGTGCGTTTTATGGCAGGGTCTAAGGTAGATTATAGTACACACTATACTAAGTTCAACTATACTAGCCAAAATCACATGTGACTATTTTCCTCTGCGTACTACCTCTTGTGAATAGTCTATAATTTAAAATTTTCAGTCACAAACTATAAATCATAGCCTAAAAAAACCACCCTTATTATCATGTGCTACCCTGGCCTTCCTCCCACGCCCGTATCCGAACATGCCCATGTGTGATTAGGGGTGGAAACGGATCGGATACGGTCGAATAGTCTCAAATACGAATATATATTCATGTTTTTAAAACGGATATGGATACGAATTCGAACATTCTCGAATACGAATATGAATCGAATGTCGTAATGAATACGAATTCAAATCGGATATATGCTTAATTCGGTCGAATACGCATATCCTCCTACGAATGTCGTAATCGACCGGTTTTTCCGATTAGCGGTTTTAAATTCAAAATTTGACATTTGAAATTTCATCAACAAACAATCATCACACATATTAATAAATCAAGTTCATATCCTCCACGACCTAGAAACATCAATTGCTAACTTTTTGGCACATATGCCCCCAAGAAGACGGTCCTAACAAGAGATATACATATCCAAGACAACAACCCATGTGTTCAAACAGGAAATATAACATGTTATATAGGACAAATGAGTTCAATGTCTTAACAATATTTAACTGAGAGTGCCATTTAATTTTGATACCTTGAGGGAACACGAGACCTTGAGGGTCCAGAGGTGGTGCTGGAGTTGACGGCGCGAGGGAGGAGGGTTCAGAGGTCATGCGGGAGCCGGCGGCGTGAGGGATAAGGGCTCTCGACAGAGGGGCAGCTTGATGCGGAGGCGGCAAAACTCCTTAAAGGGCGGAGGACCTCGGAGGCGAGTGGTGGGAGACGCCCCCAAAGCGGGGCGGCGAGGGCGGGGCGGGGCGGAGCCGGAGACGAGGCCGCAGCAGGGAGAGGATCCGCCGGCGCCTAGATGGGCTCGACAATGCCGCCGAGCACGAGGCGCGATGTGCGCGAAGGCCGCGACCGCGTGGGGCCCCGCCTCCGCGGCATGCGAGGGAGCCGCAGTCGCTGGGCGAGCTGGGGGCCGGGTCGTCGGGTATGACGCAGTCGACACGGACGAAGACAGAGTCGACGAGCGGGACGAGCGCATGGAGTGAGGAACTAAGGAGTGAGGAGGCTGTGACTACTGACTCTGCGAGACTACGACTCAGTGAGGCAGTGAGCCAGTGAATCTGATCGAGTCGTGACTCCCGCGCGTGACTCCCGTCGTCCTGCCTTGGCGCGCGCCTTGGCGCCTTTAGTCTCCATGGTGAATTGGCAAGCCGGCGCCCAGCGGTAATAAGAATACGAATATGAATGTTCTCGAATACGAATGTTCTCGAATACGAATGCGAATACGAATATTCTCAAATACGGATACGAATATTATCGAATACGAATATTTTCGAATATGGATTTTTGCTTACCATATTCACGTTTTCTCGGATACGAATATCGGATAAAACGAATTATCCGTTACCGTTTTTCACCCCTATATGTGATCTCGCTACCTTTGGCTTACCTTTTCTAGCATTGGCTTTTCATCACTTCCATGTGGACACAGCTAATTGAGTCTGACGTCTTAATTTCGGTTGCAATCGATGGTAACCTCCCCCCTCAGAGTAATATTCTCGGAAATGATATTGAGTTGGTTTCGACGTGCAAGGAACTGCCAATGTTTTTTCTGTTTGTTTAGATACATACTATTATAAAAAGTACTAGCTGCGGAAGCGTGACGGCACGCCGCGTTAACTACCGCATGGACCGAAGCACAAGAGTTGACAATTCGTAGGGATGCTTTTCTAGAAAAATCAAGTGCTCGTATGTATTTCCCGAGAAAGCGAAGGTCTTTTGTGAAAAATAAAGGAACCATATGTAATTCCGGAAAAAGCGTGGGGCTTAATCCCGTAAAAAGAAGGCTTCCTTGAAAAAATGAGGACCTATACATAATTTTGGAAAGCGAAGGGCCTTATTGTGCTTTTCGCTAAAATCAAGGATCCATACGCAATTTTAAAAACTAGAGGGCCTTTTGCAATCCCTAAAGAATAATAGCGAAGCATTCAGGGCCTGTTTGTCACGTTTGCGGCTTATGGCTTTTGGCTGAAATTTTTGAATTTTAGCTGTTTGCGACATAGATTATGGAGAGAGAGATACTCGCTTGCGATTTTGGTTGAGACAGATATTGGGCTTTTAATATGTACTACAATTAACTTGTACACCTCATCCTGATAAAATACTCCGTTTGAAAGTTAGGTACTGTAGCAAAAGCCAAAAGCCGCTAGCTTCGGTCGAAACGAACAGACCCTCGGTTTTCAGATATGTCCCTATAATGTCTTTTCTTTAAAATATACCACTTAAGAATATCATTATTTAAAATATGCCATTATAAAAAACTGGACAACAATATCCCTGTCTTCTTCGTGCATCCCTCCCATCCCCCCACCTCCTTCAGCCCTTCCATGGGCGCCACCACCATCAGAGTCAACGGGGTCTCCCCACCTCTCCGTCCTCCCAGGCAGGGGCGTAGCCACTGGGGGAGCTTAGTGAGGCTCAAGCCTCACCTTCCCTGGTGGTAACTTTATACATAGTAAAAATAGAAACAGAAAGAATGAGATTAATAAATCTAAAAAGAAGCTAGCTCTCATTGATAGGAACGTTAACAACAAGCATGAAATTAAAGAAGACGATGATGAGGAGGGGAGAAGAAGAAGTGAATATCATAAAATTAAAGAAGAGCTAATCAATCAATCAAAGAAAGAAAGAAAGTGAAATAATATATGTAGATCATAAAGTTAAAGAAGAAGAAGAAGAGAAGTAGTGAAAATCATAAAATTAAAGAAGACACAATCAATCAAAGAAAAAAAGGAGAAAGAAAGTGAAATATATATGAACTTTCTTGAGTCTGGGGATGACGGTGGAGAGCTCGATGAACCTCTGGTTGATATTCTCCCTCCACCGCCGCTCCGCGATGATGTGGTCCTGCACGTGCCCCAAAGGCACCGTCGCCGCCGAGCCCCCACCGTGAAAATGATAAGAACACTAGATAGAGTGTGGAAAAAGATGCCGCCTTTTGTTTCTATTGTCTCGTGATTCAAATTAGCTTAATTCTAGTATGTTTTATATGATCTAAATTTTCATTGTTATTCATAATTTTCTATTATATCACTAATTTTGATATGTTTTATACATATGTGACTTATCGTTACTCTGCACTATGGTATTTTCTATTATCGAGATACCTACTTTCTATTTCTCTATTTTTTATTATTTATCGTCATCTAATTTATAATTTCTACATAAATGTGAAATTTTATAAAATTAAAAAACTAATTTTATATCAATTTAGTTTAAATCTATAAATAATTTATCTCATCCTCAGTTTTATTCATGGCTTCGCCACTGCTACCAGGGGACCCCTCGTCTCCACGCACCTCCTTCTCCCTCCTCCCACGCAGCAGCAAACAATGGCGGTGATTCGACAAAGGAATCACAAAATTCACGTGGGCAAAGGAGAGAGCATGCTTTAAGGAGTTTAAAGGAGCTGCAAAAACGAAGAGATCAGGCAAGTTTTCGGTTCGCTGGAGTTGAGGAAGGAGGTGGCGATCGACGATGAATCGCTGGCGGGAAGGCTGCATTAGGTTGGGGCTTTTGCTCCACACGGCGCGAAGAATCAACTGGTGGAAGGGATTGGTGGGAGAAGCTGGGGCTGACGAGATTAGGACCATGCTACCGGCGCCGAAGTTGTCCATGGAGAGGGCCTTTGGCCGTTAACCACCCTCAAGACGCTCTCCAGCCTCGTCTGGCGCACCCGCACGGTGGGGCTCGCACCAGATCATGGCGCCGGCGGTGGGGTCCTGTGCCCCCAGAAGGTGGGGACGGCCATGGTAGTGTGGTGGAGACTGGAGAGAGCGGGGAGAAGGGGAGGAGGGAGACCGACCAATTCCAGTTTGGGCCTTGCATACGTCGGCGTTCGGCCCATTCTTCACCACCGGTCCACCACTTGCTCGCGTCTCCTCCACATACCAACGAACCAACGCGCGTAGCCCCAGCTCTCTCTCTCTCGCCGCCTCCACCACCAAGGCACCAACCCCAACCCCAGCCGAGGAGGAGGCCGCCGCCGCCGACGAAGTCTCCGGGGCCGATCGCTTCCTCCGCCTGTCCCTGACGCCCTCTCGCCGGACGCGGCGCGCGCTCGGCCTTCGCGGATCCGGTACGGCCTCCCGAAACCCTAACCCCCGTCCCTCCCTCCTCCGATCCGCGCGCGCGCAAGCAGCTAAGCTCGGCTCGGGTCGGGCGTGGTGGCTGCAGGGCTCGCGCGGTTGCCCGGGGGGGCTTTGGATTGGGGGGATGGGTTTGAGGCTGGCGTGCGCGTTTTGGTCTGGCCTGAGCGTGCGGCCGGGCGGGCCGTGGCGCTTGAGGGTGGACGGCGATGCGATGTGAGCGGCGGTGGCTTTGCACGATTTCGATGCCGAGTAGGCGTCCGATTGCTATTGGCGGTAGCATGATTTTGCGCGGGATGAGCTGGATTGGCTTTTCTAGAGCCCAATTTTACCATTTTAGATGAGGATTCGAGGATTCATTGCTTTGATGAACTGGGTGCCTTGATCAGCCAACCGCCTTACCTCTCGCTAAATGATTGTGTAGCAAGTAACCCATGTGATTCTTCGTGGGTCAGGTGATGTTTGACAATGCCTTGGATTCTACCTATCTGGTACCAGCTTGATTTAGTGTTTTACCTGCCTCTGTTAATACGTCATAAGATTGGGTTGAAGTTACGGTGGTTATTAGAACAGAAATGGATCGTATATGAAAATTTGATTAATTCTGATTGAGCTCCTGCATGTTTTTTCTGCACAACACAGAACTTAAAAGTAGGGGTGTATATTCAATAGCTAAGCAGTTGGACCTGAATTGATCTCAATACATTGCGATACTAGCTGATTCATCCTATGCCCTATGAACTTGCTTGTCTCCATATGCACCATGTGTTTACCCTTTTGTATCATGGGTTTTATTCTGAAGACCAAAGTAGACAGTTGGTGTACCTTTTTCTCCTGTTCAGCTGTCCCTGTTCATTCTTGTTTCTATGTCTGTTACTTACGAGCATGTCGTTTTTTAGATGGATCTCAAGGATAGCCTCTCCAAATTTAAGCAGCAGCAGGAGAGGTGCCAGTCATCTTTGGCCAGCATAGCTGCAAGCCAAACTTCAACCTCAAAACCAAAACACAGGGCCCAACCAATTAACGCTCCATCTGCTCCAGCAAGGCCGCCACAACCTATTAAATTTTCAAATGATACAGAAAGGCTACAACACATTAATTCGGTTAGGAAATCTCCTGTTGGGGCACAGATCAAACTTGTCATTGAACTGCTTTACAAGGTACTTCTCCCTAAGCTACAACCTTATTTCATTTTTACTTTCCAAACTAGTGTAAGTTGGCAATGGAAAACCCCTGTTCTGGCCTTGCTAAGTGCTCCATTTATCCTGCAAATACATTCTAAGAAAAAAAATCATACTAGTTGAGATTGTATACCAGGAAGTGTTATGATTCTTTATGTGGAATTAATTATAATCTTATTACTATTTTGGTTTATTTATGCTGTAGTTTAGTGGGTATATATCAGTTTATTTAAGCCCTAGTTTGTTAATATTTACGCCTTTCCTCACATGTGAGATGCTCAGTCTGGACATTCATAATAGCCTGCAATTCTGAATATGCAAGATTTTGTCCAAGCATTGCTGCTTATTCTGCGTTCAGCCCATGCAATAATAGAACTTTCAGAATAGATAAAAAAAGGTTGGGATAATTGACACTATGTTGATATCTGGTGAAAGGTACAGTGATCAATGATGTATTGGCTACTATGAGCTGTCATATACTCATATCCGGAACAATACCTTCTATTTGCATTCATGCTGCATATCAAGTAGGACTATATGGACCGTTTGGCTGGATGGGTGCTGTTAGTACTTAGTTGAAATAGGCACTTCAAACCAATGATAAAAATATTAGAATGGCCCTAAGATGATTTTCTACTCTGGTTCACTTTCTGCACTTCAGTAATCTTTGGCTTAATGTGAGAAGTTACCAACATCTTCACCAAGGATAGCAAAATGAGCAATCTGTGAACTGTCTTTATGAATTGCAATGTTGTATCTTGTTCGCTGAATTGGTATTTCCTTTTCTTTTGAGTTTGCAGACAAGACAAGCTTTTACTGCAGAGCAAATAAATGAAGCAACTTATGTTGATATCCGTGGTAATAAGGCTGTCTTTGACAGTCTGAGGAATAACCTCAAAGTAAATTATGACGGGAGGCGTTTCTCGTACAAGGTAAAGTAGTTCTGGCTTACTAATTATGTTGTCAGTACTTAACTTGAATTGTTAATATTATTGCCAAATATTGTTGGTAAAATCACCCAACTGTTAAACCTTCCTACCTGAAATGGTGCTCATTCTATGTTCTCTGTAACCTTAGCTAATTCAGAACCTTCTCATAAATGTCCCAACATTTTACTATCATGGACGGCAATTAAGGCATCTTCATTTTGACATGGTCTGTCTTCGCTGTACCTTCCTATCAGCTCAGTGAATTGCCTGCTCTCATCATATGGTTGTTCAACTATTAAGTGCTGGTGTGGCAAGCTAAACCTTTTGTGGTCAATAAGTTTATAATTGATGATGAAATACCTTTTTGAATGTTAGTTTGACGGGGGAAAGGAGATAATGATAACTATGATTACTGAAAATAACATAAGAAATGTTTAATCTCTATAGAGTTTTTCTTGTTTGAAGTTGAATTAGTTCTAAGGTCTCATGTGTAATTTGACTGTTGGCACATGTGCAGTCAA
The DNA here is from genome assembly GCA_036346245.1 of Bonia amplexicaulis. Classification (NCBI taxonomy): domain Eukaryota; kingdom Viridiplantae; phylum Streptophyta; class Magnoliopsida; order Poales; family Poaceae; genus Bonia; species Bonia amplexicaulis. The sequence continues at coordinate 9,384,174 of CM070763.1, read as the reverse complement.
AGCATGATCTGAAGGGAAAAGATCAACTACTTGTTTTGGTAAGAAAGCATCCAGAGGGTCTTGCTGTTGTGGAAGTGAAGGATGCGTACCCAACTGTGTTGGAAGATTTGCAGGTGCCCTATTCTCGTGGTTTGATACTTTTGAGGTTTTGTCTTGGATACCATGTGCTACTTACCCTGTTCTGTTTTAAATCTTGGCATACTGTTAACTATGTTCTGGCTTCTTGCATGCCTACATTGCACTCTTTTGTCGAAGCAGGCACCGCGTCAGTAGTGCACTCACCATTTTACTTGGATATTTGTTGTTCCACCCACTGATGCTGAATACTTTTCTCTTTTTCCCCTGGACTTCTGGAGTACCACACTGAGCACAATCAATGGTCACCCACACTTGGTTTGATGTGCACGATTATTGTTTTGCATCTATACCTGGATAAATTCCCAATGGCATATCATCATCGAAATGTAGTTATGGTCCTTCTGGACAAGAAAGTTTTGAGTTACTATGCTTGTTATCATTCATTTGTGAAATTCCCAAGAGATTTCCTTAATGACAGTTAAATACCAAAAATACTGTAAGAGTGGGTTCGAGTCATCCTTGCAAGCTTTATAACCAGTGTTTGTAAATAACAAATGTCTACTTGAGAGAGTTTCTCTCAGTACCAGGCCATGTATTGCCTGTTCAAGTTGGTATTTCACTGTCTTACTGAGCTTCTAGATGTAGCTGGCCTTATTTTTCGCTAAAAGGTGTGGTGTCCATTAAAATACTAGAACAATGAGTGTATAACCAAGCTAAATGTAAATATTCAAGAGTGCATGTGTTCCCGTTTCAGTCCATATACGATCAATGATGGGTAATCTTCAGTACTGCTGCCCTGTAGGCTCTGAAGGCAGCAGGTGAAGTTTGGCTGTTATCAAACATGGACTCTCAGGAGGACATTGTGTACCCTAATGATCCAAAAGCGAAGATAAAGGTTGACGATGACCTGAAGCAGCTGTTCCGGGAGATCGAGTTACCACGCGACATGGTGGATATTGAAAAGGAGCTCCAGAAGAACGGCATCAAGCCCATGACCAACACTACCAAGCGGCGAGCAGCTGCCCAGATCAATGGGGTGCAACCCAAGCCTAAGCCCAAGAAGAAGCAGCGCGAAATCACCCGCCGGACGAAGCTCACGAATGCCCATCTGCCTGAGCTGTTCCAGAATCTCAACCCTTGATTGTGCTAGGATTATTTGCCGGCTACTCAAGATTGGTGCTACCTCTAATTATCGCAACCTTTTGTATACCTGTAACCTTTGTATGCGTTATGTTTGTGGGTTTGTGAGCTCCAGAAGCTTGGTCTGAGATGCCTCCTTTGTGTAAGATAATTCGGGAGTTTGAGATGGCATGTCATATAGTAATGCCCATGTTCCTCTCAAAATTGTCATGGTGTAACGCCCTGATGCAGACATGAAGTGCATTTGTTTCGTTTCAGTGGAATCTTTCGTGAGTTTTTGATCGATCTCTACGGTTCTATATGGACGACGGACGACAATGTGGATGGCGAATATGGTTTTAGGCTCAGTAAGTTGTTTGAAGAATCTATTTCAGTAAGACTCTGTTTATTTTGATTTTTAGAGAAATCAAAAGCCAACATATATATATGACTTGTTAACACAGATGACTTGCTAAGAAAGTGCCTTTAGGTGGTGCAGAGCCTGTCGGCCGAATGATCCTAGTATCTACTCACTTTCTTAAGGTGGTGCAGAGCCTGTAGGCCGAATGATCCTAGTATCTACTCTTCTGAGACCCGATGTTCCTTATATTACGAAATCATTGAGACCCCAATTTGTTTTAGATTGCTTGTTTTCCATGAACGGAAGGAACGCCTTGCTTCAAATGGATTGAGTTTCTGGTTTTTAAGTTTTTGGCTTATTTAATTAGAAATCACTTGTAACGTATCGGTTTCTAATTTTGATTTTTTTTGTCTTTTATTTTTTCCTTTATTTCTTTTGCATTGTTCATGATGATACAATAATTTTTTTTATTTTTAAATTTTTTTAATAAAATGACTCAGAAAAAACTAACAGACACTACATTACAAAGCATTCTCTGGTCCTGATGATCCCGCGACGGACCTTCTTTACAACCCCACACCAACAAAGAAAAAGAAATTTGCCCTCGCTTCGGGTACTACGGACCCTCTGCCATCCATTGCAGCAAAGCTGTTTCATGAGCGAGGGCAGAAATAGCTCAAATCCATCCTACAGCGAATGCTGAAGTACTTGGTTAACCAAAAGTCAACAGTTAAAACTGTAAACTAGAAGTTTAAGCTCTTTCAGAGTGAGCCCTCAACAAAAATAAGATATGTAACTGTTGGATCCGTAGTTATGGATCCAACGGGTTTTAGAGTAGCAGTGTGTTTCAATCCGTATTTATGGCTGGAATATTCGAACCAAAGATCGGATTGAATACTCAATCCATAGATGCGTCCTTTCTCAGAGCTTGATCCTGTCTGTTGGAAACAAGGATTCAAAAACCAGTTATGAAAAAAAAATACCGGACCTGGCCAATACCTTACCGACGGTAATCAGTTTTCCATCGGATGACTTTAATTATCCAATTTAAAATTAAATTTTGAATTTGATTGGTTTTCAACCGGTTACCGCTCTGTTACTTGCTGGAATTACTATACAATAATTTAAATTCAAAACTTTTTCGTACTGATATTTTTTACCAATCGTGCCGGTACGGTTAATTACCACCGATTTTTTAATCTTTTTCTTGCGAGGGGATTTTTTTTATCCTTGGTAGGAAGTCTTCTTTCTTCAGAAATGATTTAAACAAAAAACAACTACATAACACAATCTTTCAAATTAAGAGGTGACGACTAAATCTACCATTCGCACATCATTCGTAGCCAACATCATTTGTCCAAAGTATGGCCTGTGCTCATATGTACTACTCCGGATACATGGACACCACTAGGGGTGGAAAACGGTAACGGATAATTCGTTTTATCCGATATTCGTATCCGAGAAAACACGAATATGGTAAGCAAAAATCCGTATTCGAAAATATTCGTATTCGAGAATATTCGTATCCGTATTTGAGAGTATTCGTATTCGCATTCGTATTCGAGAATATTCGTATCCGTATCCGTATTCGAGACTATTCGATTCGTATTCGATCCGTTTTTAGAACCCATGAAAAATTTGTACAAATTTTGTAATTCAAAATTTGAATTTAGGTGGTTTAAAACCGGTAACTAGTCAAAAACCGGTGAAAATCGGCAAAATCGCTAGGAATCCGTTTTATCCGATATTCGTATCCGAGAAAATCCGTATTCGAAAATATCCGTATTCGTATTCGAGAATATTCGTATTCGTATTTGAGAATATTCGAATTCGTATTCATATTCGTTTTAAAAATATAGATTCGTATTCGTATTTGATACTATTCGACCATATCCGATCCGTTTCCACCCCTAGACACCACGGTGATCTCGGTCTCCTACTACGGCGGCACGGCGGTGTACACCGTCGCGCACGCCGTGCCGCTCAGCTACCATCCGCCGCTGGAGCAGCCGCATCGTTTCAACGTCGGTGACAATATTGGCCGGCTTGGGAGCATGGCCAACTTGGCTCTCTTGGGCGTCAGGCTCGCCTCACTTTTCGTCGGTGGCGGCGACACTGTAAGTGCAGTACAACTCGCTTTGTGAAATATTCTCGCAAGAATTTCGTATGAGACCAAACATAAATATAGAATTCTTATAAATTAAACACGTGTATTCCAAACAGGACGAGTTCTCCTGTTCAATACAAAGAGAACCTTGAAGCACCATATATACGACTTAATTTTTTGCGTAAGTTTTCTTAGTTAATTAATTAATCTTGTGCATAGCTACGATTTTTTTTTCAAACGATGGCAGGAGCTCAGTAAGGTTACCTACAAACACATCCCATGACACATTAACGCCTTTTTTGTGGTTTTCATCATGTTTTGTACTTGTTTCAATATTTGAGCACCTATATAAATTATTTCAATAGTCGTTTAAATTATTTGAGTAATTTTAGTGTGTGTAATACACAATTTTGATATTAAAATATTACTAAAAAAATCATGTATCACAACTATCAAAATCACTCCAATCATTCAAATAAGTATTGAAGCCATTGTAACAAGTATTGAGATAATTAAAACAAGTTCCAAATATAATGAAAACCACGAGAAATAGTGCTAACAAGTGGCCTCTGTACCGTAACTTTACTTATGAAGGGCAAAATAAACGAAAATGAGATATGAGAGGCAAATTAAAAAAATAACTTACGGGGGTGTTTATGGCATTTTCCATCGAAAAAACTACCAACAAAACAACCAGCCGGGAAAAGGCAACGGCGCTGCACCGCAGCAAGAAGGCAATAGAAACAGCAACAGGGCCTGTTCGGCTGTGCAAAAGCCGGGTGGCTTTTCGCAGCCGCTACAGTACCTAGCTTTTGAACGGAGTATTTTTTTAAGACGGGGTCTACAAGTTAAACGTAGTATATGTTAAAAGCTTAACATCTGTACCAGCTAAAATTACAAATGAGTATCTGTTTTTCCGTAATCTGTACCGTAAACAGCTAAAATTCAAAAATTTCAGCTAAAAGCCATAAACCGCAGCCAAAAAGAACAGTCCCACAGTTGGGAGAGGTGACGACTGATGCACTAGAGCCATTTGGGGGCATTTGTTTGAACTCGATGCCCTCCATAATATACTCAAACATCCACTGAGCACTCAGGAATTGTTCTTAAAAAATTCAACGGTTGCGCTCCTTCCAAATATTCCAGCATATATATGTAAATGATCATTGACCAACGCATCAGAATCTCTTCTACGATCTTTGATACTCCCGTTCGGGCAGCTTCCCATCATCCATCTAATCAGCCCATCATCTACGTAGTTCTTATTTGGTTGAAGCAAATACTAATTAGTTACCCGATCGACTTACATAGATATGGATGCATATATGCAGGCCTTGGTGCTCCTGATACCTTATCCCAGCTAGCTCGTTGAGACGTACGCCTCTGGTCCTCGCAAAAAAAGTTGTCAGAATCGCCATACCAAAGAGGGTTATTTTTCGTATGACGGGATCGGATCGTAGAATTATGATTCTATCAAAATTTTAAAAGTATATATATATTACATAACAATTGAATTATATTTCCAAATATGCAAGTCTATCGTAGTTTTTTTAATTTAATTTTGTAATTTGGGTACACTTATTTATGTTGTATTGAATTAATATTGATTTTTGGAACTTATTTAATTATTTTTAATAAACTAATAATCTAAAAATGCAACATGCCAAAGATAATACTTTTCTATCTTAGAAAAAACGTGTAAACAACAAAATAAAGCAAATTAAATTAGCAATAGATAATATCAAATTTTATATATTAATATAGTTTGTTGTCAGGATCACGATCTTACTGCGATTCTACCCGATACTAACGATTCTACGTGTAGGATCGCGATCCAACTACGATACTACCTGATTTCGATCCATATCATCTACCTCCGGTAGGATCATACGTTATTACGTTACGTGCCGCGATACTGACAGCCTTGATCGCAACCCGGCTGGAGCTAAGCTTGAGGTATAGCTAGTTATTTGATCTGCACGTTGGATCGATCGCTAATCAGATCATCAATCTGTGGGTTACGCATTGACAATAAAAAGTTGCATCGGTTAGTCGGGGAATATGCGAAGCCAAAGGCACATGTAAATATTGTCAGTGATATGCCCTGCAGGCAATTATGGAGATGGCTATATTAAGGCAAGTATCTTTCGTATTAATCAATAAGTATATGACTTGTTCGTTGAACTATTTACTCATGTTTTGATGTTATTTTAAATTATCACTGATCTTGTATCATTATATAGGATAATTATAGATATCAAATCAATAACATGGACACATGTTAGAGAACATGGTATTAGATTGACCCTCCTTGATACATTGTTAAAATTGTTATATTTTTATGTGTCATCAGTTGGTCTCAAACAATCATGATGTATAATCCTTGTATCTGAGATCAACATAGTTTTTTTACATGTGTAATAGTGCACTTAGGGGTTACCAAACGCTACTCTGTAACTGGATAGTTATAAAGATAGCTTTCGGATATGTTATGAAATATTTTGAGGAATGTGATTGGTCGAAAATGGGATTCGCCCCTCCTGAACAACAGGAGAGATATCTCTGGGCCCCTCGATATGGTTGGATAAAGGAAGTGCATGTCCATGGTACGAGTGGTCGAGGAGTCGACCATGTGAAGTTATCCTTCGGATATGCTATGAAATATTTTGAGGAATGTGACTGGTCGAAAATGGGATTCACCCCTCTTGCACAACAGGAGAGATATCTTTGGGCCCCTCGATGTGGTTGGATAAAGGAAGTGCATGGCCATGGTACGAATGGTCGAGGAGTCGACCACGTGAAGTTATCCATCATATGTTTCTCACATGGAGTTCGATCGTGTATTGTGAGTCAAAAAGAGAATACACAAACATGTCATTTAGTCTGATCAGATATGAACTAGTCATATGGTTGTACTAACTGGTTGTAAGCTGGTTGGATATATTATAAACTGGTCGTATGGAGATATAGACTGATTGTAACCATATATGAACTAGTCGTAAGGAGTTATGAATTGATTGTGACCGACTAAGACCTGGTTGTAGATCATATTGCATAAGGTCCGTCTAGTTTGATCTTTGCGTATATTTTGGGGGTGATATGATCTACTAGGAATCACTACTGACTAGTGATTGAAAAGATGTTTTCGAGTTACAACCAAGTATATATGAACCTACAGAGTTACACACCTAATGAGTTAGAACAATAAGGGTCCAGATGATAGACTATGAGTGAGATATGGTCTCTACTTGTATTGGATAAGCATCTAGTTTGAGGCTCTCTGAGTGAAATACAATCTCTACTTATGATGGATAAGGATCCAGTTGGGCGCTATATATAAAGGGGTGCATTGAGTTTTGGGAGTGAGAGAGATCGCACCACCTCCCGAAATCCTAGCCGCCTCCTTCAGAAGGTCCTGCTGTGCACAGTAGTGCTAGCATACCGGTGCACAGCATTCCATTCCTGGATGTGTGGACTTCGGTAGAGGCACTGCTGCGATTGTCGTGCTGATCAAGATGATCTAATGATAAGACAAGTGGCTCATGGAGATCGACTACCGCTAGAGGATGATTGGTTTCCGATGATTATTTTTCAAAGACGTTGGATGATCGACTATTTCCATTATACCGACACGCGCTATATTGAACTGGTCTACTTCAACTCTTCTTCCGCTGTACTACGCTTCTAGTGATAACATTCATGATCTTTTACTTGTATGGCTTTCTAGTTTATACAATAGAAATTTTAATTTGCATTAGTGTACTCTACCCATAATTCCCAACACATACATAAATATATTGAATCTATTGGCTATTGCTGTCAGAATAAGTGGTCTGGTTCAATTGCTTGCCATGCTCGCTAGCTGTGAGCTCATGCAAATGATGTTCCATTGCTCCATGTACGTTTGCACCGATGTAGGTCTTGGAAATATGAATTGTTGTGTACTATGTTTATAATCTTAACATTATCCAAGAGCATGGTGTCGTTTTCATTTTCTAAGAGGTAAACACCAAATTCAAGAGGTGTTTGCTATCTTTTTCTTGCTCTTAATGTTCCTTATGTACGGAGAGATGCTAATGTTGAAGCTCACCTCAATGCAATGCAGGTATCATCTGAAATTCCTAGGTGTGAGTAGTGTGGTTTTGTGCCTAGTTTTATATCTGCCTGCTTGCAGGGAGCCTTTGTTGTGTTTTTAATCAATATTAAAGGCTAAGCTCCTTCCCTCTTGTTATACTTCAATACCTTTTTATGTGCAGCATTCAAATCGGATTGGAGTTTATGAGATACAATATAAGTGTGCACGGTATCAAGAATGAAATATATGAATCTAGTAGAGAGAACCAAAATAATAGCGATGAACCGAATTCCTTAAACACAACCTCAAAAGGGTACAAGGGGTTGTCGCTCTTGCGTAATCATCTCGAACCTTTTAGGACTCTAGAATCCTTACCCTATATAAGAACCTAATACTATAGATTACCTAGCCTCTAATCCTCTCGTGCATCTCTACCTTTAGATGATTGGCTTGTGGCTTGCTTCTTTTTGGTTGAATTCTCTATGGTTACCACTCTTGGGTTTATATAGTCCTCTAGTTCCCATCCAAAGAGAAATAGAAAACTTACTCTAAAGAAAAGTAGGGGTCATCATCATATTAGAATTGATCTAAGAATTCATGTAGCACACCTCTCTAAGTCCTAAAGGATTAGGATATGAGTCACCATACTCCTCCAAGAACTCCTCTAAGTTGGCTCCACATTTTGTTTTTCCTCTCTTTTTTTCTCCCACCTTTTGGAGTGCCCCCACCATAAGGGTTCATGCACATCACCGCAATGTGTGTATTAGTGTCCGGGCTTGGCCGCCTAGACCGTTCACTTCAGAGCCCCATAGCTATGTAGTTTGACTATACACCTGTTCCTATAGCCCTTTATACCATAGGTTTGTATCGCCTTCGAACTCCACCTGCTCATTGGTACCATGTGGTTGGTTTCACCATGTCTTTCTTCTTCTAGCAGCTCGCACATTTGCCTTTGCATCTACTTGATTTTGCAACCATCTTTATAGTTTCTCACATAACTGCAAATAAGATCTAAGTACCTACCATTGACGACATAGTTTTCTTCTCCTGGGTAGGATTATTATTAGGCCTCTCATTGGTTTCCCTTCCTTTAGGTTTAACCATTAATCGGTATCATCCATTGCTCCAGATACTTTTATGATCACCTACCCTTTGCAAGTAATACACATAACTCCACCTCGAGTGATACCTCACAACCTTCGGGTTTAAGCGATATCACATATATTAGATTCTTCTTTAAGATGGGAACATATTGAACTCCTGTCAATATGTAATATGCTCCATCATGCATCTCCAATGTAACTATTTACATCTCAGTAATTACATACTCCTTGCAATTCACCAAGTGAACAGTTCCATGTGCCGGGCATAGAAATCCTTCATCAAACATCTCTCTCACCGAAAATACGTGAAAGCAATAACCTAAATCTAATATTTATCGATGAGAAGTACCTAGCTGATTGATGACAAGTGTGTCCAAATTATCCTTCGCTACCACTACTGAACATGCAACCTTTATTTTCTTCAAACACAATCAGTCTTTTATCATATGACATTCCCTGTCGCATAGATAACATACACGTATGTCCTTGCTCTTTCCCTCTTCTTCTTGTAACTCTTACTTTTATTTGTAACACCTAGTGCAGCCAATGATTGATCACCCGAGGATGAAGATTCCGATGGCTTCTTCAAGTACTCCGCCTCCAATAGATGAAAGTGATTTTCTCGAAGAGAATATTTACCACCAATTGCCCCATAATGATGATACAGATGATGCAAGTATGAATAGCTTGTCATTCTCCTTAATTTTCTCATCCACACTAATCAGCTGTGTGACAAGCTCATTGAAGACGTTTAGATGGTCAACGAACCGTGTACCTTCCTCTATGCACAACCTATATAGTTATCATTTCAGCACCCATTAGTTTGTTAGCAACTTTTCCATATACAATTTTTCTAAGTTACTCCATAATTTTTTAGTGAATTCTCCTTATCACCGATTACTTTACCTCATTGAAGAGATAGATGGATTGCACTGACAACCTGTATGGCTTCATCATGAGGATTCAAGCTTCAGAATTATGGTTTCCTTTTTTTCAGCTTATGGCTTCGCCCAAACAAACAAACGGGATAGTTTTTTCATCGCCGTTTTGAAATAGCTTATCGAAACAACCTTTTCAAAGCGGCTTATTGATATTCGGTTCGTTGCACAAGCACTCGTGTTAAGGCTAAAAGTCATCAGCTGCATCCATAAGCCATCAGCCATAGCCGAAAAGAACTCACCCTATATTGTGTGTTGTGCTGGTTATTTATGAATTTCCTATGCTCTGTCACGAGTCCATTTAGAGTTGTCTTAATGGGCACTGGAAAATTTTACGTAGACAATCTTGTTGCTTTGCACAATTGCACTTACAATTCTAAGCGATGTTGCATTGTCCTCTCAAAAGAAAAAAAAGCGTGATGTTCCACTGTCACTCTACTAGTTGGGTTTTCTTATGTTGGCGCACATACATCTTGCTTTTGTTAGTTCAATCAAAACATGCCCAGAGTACTCCGTGCCAAAATAAACCATAGAAAAAATGCAAATAAAGGATGGCACTCTCCCTAGTTATCTCTGGCGATTCCCATGGCACTCTTGGTGGCTTCTAATCCCCTCCTCTCTCTTCCCTGCTTGGCGCTGGTTTGCTAGGTCTCCCCATCCTCCTAAGGGGTGGGCAATGGCGTTAGAGCCCCCTTCTCTATTGGGACCTCTCTCTTGGCAAATGTTTTGAAGGTATCACTTTCTCGAGGTTTGGCTCTAGGGTTAACCCTGCCCCATCTTCGCTCGGCTTCCTTCTGCTAGTCACCTTCTCTCGTTTCACTTTCCATCTATCTGAGGATTCAGTTGGAAAGGTACTTCAATGTTGCCTTGGGGGCAAGGATCGGGGCTTTTAGGTTAAGAAAGCTTATGATTATGGTTTCCGGTTCTCAGTTTTCTCAAAGCAAGTGAGGCTTCTAGTTTGTGCTTTGAAGAGCTATGCCACCAACCATTGCACAGTCCATTTTCATCTATGGCGAGGCAATGGTGTAGATTTTCATAAGGAGCATCGTTTGTGGCTTCAGGAACACTATAATGAATGGACTCTGGTTTCATCTCACGAAAAAATCGTTCTGGTGTTTCTCCCAAAGATAAGAAGAAAGTCTCTTTTGCTGGCAAACCTCTAATCAAGCTCTTCGAGAAATTTCATTTCATTGACATTAGGGCCTTTTCGGTGCAAGTTCTTCCTACCTCAGTTTTCAAGCTATTCTCCTTATCTCCTCCAGCCTCTCAGCTCAACCTGAGCCGTGCTGAATCAGATGGTTTAAACTTTAAACGGGCTTCTCCCTTGCAGTCTGCGCCTCCCTTGAGGCATGATGACCTCTATGATGCCTCCTGCTCTCATTGTCTTTGCTTGGGGCACTCTACTCTCACATGCATTTCCCAAATACGATGTTGGAGCTATTTTAATTATGGCCATAAGGTCTCGTCATGTTTATTGAGCCACTCTATGGCTAGCAAAAGGTGGATTCCAGTGTCTCAAAATCACAGTAATTCTTAGGCCCACAAGAGAGGCAGGAACTCAGTTGGCATGGCCTATGCTTCAGGTGCTCTTCTCCAGGAAACCGTCGATTCACCTCCCCTGGCTACTAGTTGCCAGTTTCCCCAAACCACGCTCAAACTCCCTAGCAAGACAATCACCCTCATCCTTCTTCCTCCTTGATGGCTAATTTTCAAGTGATCAAACTGGGTTGCTTCATTCCAACGGGCCTCTTCATCGAGGACGGCGAGCAGTTCAGGCTACAAAGGGCGGATCTTGTTCTTCAAGACTCGCCACAATCTCAGCATGAGGACTTCGCCATTGCGTATATGGTCCCCCCTCCAAGAAGATGAAATAGGGCAGGCGGTGATGGACATTAGAGACTACATTCAAGGGGCCCTGGATATGAATGTGGTAAGATGCTCCCCTCACCCTCTAGGAGTTGGCATCTGTCAACTTAACTCGGCCATTCAGCGAGACATGCTAGTTTTCGGTTATCCTCACCACCTAGATGATCAGCATCAAGTTAGATTCTAGAGACACAATGAGGCTATAAATTGGAGAGGGACCAACTTTGCTAGGGTGGGCTAGGTCATATTTTTAGGCTTTCCATTGGACTTATTGAACCACCATGCTATTTTAGAGAGCGTTCGTATTGGCTTTTGCTAATAGCTTTTGGTTAAACATAAATAGTAGTGGCTGAAAAAATGATTTTAAGAAAGAGGACGCAAGCGATGAGAAAAATGAGAGAGAGATGCGTGCGCATGATGGGAGGGGAGGAGTAGGGTGCGTGACGCACCTGTGACCCCTACCTTATCCTGAGAGCGAGACGATAGCAAAAGAAGTGGATAAGCAGTTTTGAGAAGGAAGTGTTCATATTATTTTTTGACCTTTATAAATAGAAATTAGAAGTAAAGCCATTTTATTGCTTCCGTTCGGACTGCCAGCTAGGGGCAGTTGTTGTAGATGTTTTTGTGCTGATAAAGTTCTGATAGCAAAAGTTTGGACTAAAGTGTAATTTGTAGAAATATAAGGGATGAAATAAAAAATGTTGGCATGAAATATAAATTGTTAGACGGGTTTGAAGGCATGCAATACGATTTTATATAAAAAAAGTCAGTCGTCGCTGTAAGTTGGCCTCGAAGGGTTCACCTGAGAGGTGAGTGCTTGCAAAGGGTTAATTTTTTTCTCGACCACATGCAGTTGAAGATTTTTACACCATACGCTTCCATAAAGCTCCTTAATGGCTGATACAAGAGCTACCAAGCAAGCCAAACCTAAAAGCCCTAAAGGGGATAAGGTGAAAGAGAACAGGAGATAAAGTGCCTGTTTTTTTATCGGTTTTTAAAAATGTCTTTTGATTTTTGCTATAGTACTTAACTTTCAAACAGAGTATTTTTTTAAGACGGGATCTATAAGTTAATTGTAGTACATGTGCAAAGGCTTCTATGCTCGCTCTCTTCTATCGGTGACCGTAGTAGTTCTAGTTGTTATCTAGCCAAGCTCTGCTGCAGACCAATTTGAGCTCCATTAAATGATAAAATTTGTGTTACCTATCGTTACCTGATGGACACAAAAGGGCATATTCTAAAAGTTAGACGTCCAGTTATCCACAATACAAGTTATTTTCAAAAGTCTCCATGATCAATTAGACTTGTACATATGTGCAGTTTCTTTTTGTCTTCTTTCGAGTTAAGAACAGCGGTCAGAATCAAGGGATGTATCATGAATATGCTCACAAATTACAATGATTTTATGAGAAGATGAGACTAATAGGATCTTATGATATCCGCAAACAATCTAGTTTTTCAGAAGTACACGCAGATTGCATACAATCTCAATAGGCCTACTAGAGGTTTTCAGGCATAAAGCTCTTCAAAGGACATAAATCCTATGGTAAGAAAATATTCAACACAAAAATTCTCAAGAGTGCATTCATCTAAATTTTTTTCAAAGTTCTAATTGCAGTCATGCTTCATTTGGGCACAAATGACTAAAAGTAGGTTTTTTGTCCAAACTAAAAGCAGAGTTTGCACCGTGCAAATTCAAGCAATGGATGTACTAACATCTTGTTCAGTTGAATCAATTCACTGAGGTTGACAATATAGAACCAACTGGTCTGGTATTAACAGATAACCCCCTGCACAATGAAAGCCAAAAGGTAAATCAGAACTCATAAGTACTTCAATGGATATATTGGATACCAACGCAAAGGAAATAACGTCACACGAAGAACGGAGAACGTCAATCATCCTGTATCACACAAGTTAGGCATGTTTTTTTGTGGCTGTGGCTTATGACTTTTGGTTACGGCTTGTGACTTTTAGCTGTTCGTGTGAGAGATTACAGAGTAACTAAAATTCACGTGTAGCTTTTACCGATATAAATGAAGTCGATACAATATATACTACAATTAATTAGGAGACCCTATCTTGAAAAGACAATCTGTTTAAAAGCTAGTTACTGTAAAAAAATCAAAAACTGAAACCAAAAACCACAAAAGAACAGACCCTTAATCATCTTAGGATTCTTAGCTGACAAATACAGCAGGCTGCATCCATGTCGCAAGTAATTTCACTCGCACGCATATGCAATTCTATTCCACCAAGAACATTCATCACTTCTCCCAATCAATCACATATAAAACCATGGTAACGAATAGCAAAAAATAGCGTCTGAAGGTATCCATTACAAGAAGGCTTCTTATATTACAGAAGAGCAAAAGGATATTTAGCTGTATGCTTTCGATGTTCTAAATCCGCACGCTGCAGGGATGTACACAGATGCACATCCTGTTTCCTTCCACTCATCATCTAGCTATAACTTTGCTGCTCGTTTTTTCATCAGAATGCAGAACTCAAAGCACTACGTGCTGCCTCACGTTTCATTTCAGCGGTTTTTCCACTTCCACAGGAGTACATGTATTGAGTGAAAGAGTTCAACGATCAAAACCACGATAATTTTCTTTTCAAGGCAATAGATTGAGAAATTATTGCAATATAAAGATCTCTACTCTATCTAAAATCTCTCTAATACAAATATAACAATATTTCATCCCATGAGGATATCTATGCCCATTGGTACCAATACTGTAGGATCGGAAATAGCAACAGAGGGGGGGTGAATGATGCCCTTTAAAATTTGCCCCCAAATATCCTCACAATCTTTTTGCCCCAAAAGCCATAGAAACTATGAAGCTAGAAAATCGGATGCTCACTGGAAGACAAAAGCAATTTTACCGAAAATCATAGGGACTCCATGCCAGAGAAAAGACTAGACTGAAAAAGTTCACACTGAAAATAAGCTGGCAAGATCTTTTCTGAGGGAGTAAATACAGAGGAAGAGATCAGAGAAACTGCGGAAACTAAATCCAACAATAGCCTTCACAGGGAGTAGCAAAGGACTGAAACTGACTTGAGTCTATAGCCGAAAATATGTGAGATGATTTCAGACTCAACGCAGATGGTGCACTGGCTGCAACTATGTCCACCTCAGCCAAACCAGCTAGAAAAAAGAAATGCAGAGAACAACAACTTTTTCTGAAGAGATAGACTTAGTTGCTAAACAATAGGGAATAGACTTCAAATCTGCCAGTAAAAATGAAAAAGCGACTGCTTCAAATCTGCAAACAAAACTGAAAAAGAGACTGCACAGAAATTACTGAGTTTGCTGCAAAACATAGATTTTCAAAACTGAAAACAGAACTGCATGCAAACTGAAACTGAAATCAGCAAACAAAAAATAGAAATCTGCACTGAAATCTGAACTTTCAGACTACATCAAGAACCTGATTAAAACTGAATCAGCAGACACCAAGGAAATGACTAAGAACTGAAAATATACTGCAGTCTAAACTGAAACAAGAATTCTGCAATTTCCTGCTGAAAACTGAGATTCAGTACAATAAATTCGGCAGAGCTGCTGGCGAATACCAAACTGAAAACATAGGAAATCTGAAGAAGATGCAGACCGAAACATGCAGAAAATGCAGCTGCAGCCGAATCGGCAACCTGAAACAGCACAGTGAAATCTGCTGACCGAAAATGCAAAAATAACTGCTAGCTGATCTGAAAACTGAGACAAAAATTGATAGAAAGCTGTTCTCTTCATGCCGAAAGGATGTAACTTCAAAGTGAATAGCAGGAGGACCTCAAGGGCAAAAGGGAATCCGATCAAAGGCAATTGAAACAAAAATCCAGATTTTGTTCAGAAGATACGGCGAGCAGGGATAAAATCCAAATTACCTGAGATTCACAAGATCTTTGATCATGAGCTTTTGCAGCTAGATTAGCAATGGTTACAAGACACCCAGATCAAATTTCAGGCTCTATCATGAAGGGAATGAAGAAATCACAAACCCTAGAAATAAATGACAAGAGAAACTCAAGAACAGAGGAGGCCACAGGAGAGAAACTGAAATTAAAAGTGGTTTGCTCTTAGGATTGACTAGCCAAATGGTTTTTGGGCATCTCCCATGTCATAGCAACCCATTTTGGGGCTTTCCAACAAGAAACAACAAGAAAACATAAAATCAAGAAATCAAGCATAGAGGCATCGAAGGGAAACAGGAGTAGAGAGAAATTTCAGATTTCCATTCCAATCAGTCAAACGATTACATATCGTCCCCATACGCATGGACATTAGAACAAGATGGAAGATTACGTGGTTTCACCTCTCCTCTCCAACTCAATCCTCAACCATACATACTTGGAGGAGGGATGAACACACTCAAGAAACCATCGAAGGAGACACCGAGCCTCCGCCTCTCCCCCGCTCACAACCACTAAAGAGTCTCACCAACTAAAGCCTAAAGCACAACCACTTGCCAAAGGCTCTTTTGACTCAAATGAAACCCTAATTCTCTCCCCAAAGCCTTGAGGAGGCATGCAGCCCCTCTCCTCTATTTATAGCCTTGGCTAACGGGTCTCCGCCCCACGCCCGCTAAACCAACGGAGCCCGCTCCCGCTTGTGCTTTTGCGAAATTCCGTTTCGCCCTCCCGCACCTTCCGGAAGCTTCGCGCTCCTTGCCTCGCACGCCCGCAACCACCTCGAGTCCACGTCGTCTTCGACACATCACGACCGTTCTGACCTCAGCGCCACCTGCGCCTAGTCCGATCACCTCGTGTCTCGCCATGACTCCGCCTCGACGTCCTGCAGTCACACAGACAAGAAACACATCAAATAGCACCGCTCGATACATGAAAGCGTAAATAGAGATCAAACCTGTCGAGTCATTAGAATATGCAACCTAAACCCATACGACTAGGTTCGACCAAGTCCGACCGAGCCCGTTACGCCACGCAACGTCTAGGTCCGAACCAACCGACTCAAACTCGACTTTTCTAAACCGATGTCAATTACTCATCGTACACAACGGGATGACCTCCACATGGTCTCTCAATCTCCCCCTTGATGAGTATATTGACAAACCCAGAAAAAGCATGAATTTGAGTTTGAAGAGTCCAACATGGTCCAAAGAAAGAAATGAAACTCATGACCATGTCGACAGAAGGAATCACTAGAGCGACTCAAGAAAGAGTAAATTGTTCTCCAAGCTCTAGATTCCCAAAAGACTTTTTCTCCAATCTATTCTCCCCCTTTTGCCAATAAACACATCAAGAATGCAAAAGAGAGAATAAGTCATGATGATGGATGAAATGGCTGAAGTTTGTTTATTCTAAGCATTTAGAGTGATGAGAATTATCCATAATGACCATAATGTATTACACCAAGCCATAACTCAATGAACTGCTATCTAGATCATGACAGGATATGCATAAGCTAGCTAGAAGCAATTAGATGACAATCTGAATTTTAGTGCATTTATGAGCATGTCAAGTCATCAATAAGCAAAGTCTAGCTAGAGACATCCAAGGATGATGCAAGCCATGTCAATCAAGCTAAGCGGAACCAAGAATCTAATATTGAGTCTAAAATAGAGTGCTATATGCTCAAGAGTGAAACATTGGTTCAAGTACTTGATTCTTTTAATAGCTTAGGCAAATTGAGCACAAATGACATTTTTCTTTTGAAATTCATAGTCGTTTTCAACCTATATTTTTATCATGTGCTAGATCTCAAGCATTATGCGATCATTCCAAGCGAGAAGCTTAAGGAAATGATCTTGGTCATCCAAAACTCCCCATGAGTTCATGCCTAGTGCAATGGCAAGCCGTCTCATGAGAAAGAATTGGTGAGATCAGTTTTTTCGCACAAAAGAGATCTTTTTGCTTTTGAAATGATTGTACTAACATATGCATCATCAAGAAGCTAGAACAGCTCAATCTACGGCTCAAAATAGAGATTCAACGCTCAACTTAGCCTATTTGACATGGCATGAATCATAAAAGAATAGCTCAAGAGAGACTAATCTCAAATGCTAACATGACAAGTTTTAGTTCAAATTGAGCAAATTTAATTAACTCATCATGGCAAAAGCTAGTCTACACATATGAAGTCATGATGAATCTAGCAAATGAGCATAAATCATGGCAAGATGTAAAGCATCGTAAGCATGTCATAACCGGATAATAATCAAGGCTCAATGCAGAAAGTAATGCAGAAAAATCCAACTCCCCCTCAACATGTGATGCAACTTTTAGTTCAAGTTGAGTTAAGTCAATATTACATTCCAGAAGCTCCCAAATGAACTCCCCCAACCAAAGCAATAAAACGGAAGTCGGCAAAGAAAGCAGCAGATCCTTAAAGCATAGATAAGATATAGAGGATATTATGGCTCGATCGACTCTCATCTACCCCATATGACTCCGTGACTAATAGCCGACCGTAAAACACACACTAGAGAGCAAACACGCACTGCTGCAGAAGGTGGCCCGACCCTCGCTAGATCGCAAGAAGTGAGTGAGCTCAATCTAGTGAGATAAGAAACAGCTAATAGAGCATCCTGAAAGCATAAGATAAGAGTAAGAAGTCTAAGCAACTAGACAAAAGAACCACTATAACCTATTTGGAAGGACTAAACCCAATGCACCCATATGCAATGCAATCGAAGGAGTAAGAGCATAATAAATATAGTAAAGCGAGAAAGCACAAGCTCCCTCACAACAGTCCATAAGGACAAACCACCACAAGCTCTCCCCGCAGAGGTGAAAACCTCGAGCCATCCAAAGGCTTGGTGAAGATGTCAGCCAACTGGTGGTCACCCTCCACAAACCGGAGCACGATGTCACCCTTTCGCACATGGTCTCTAAGGAAGTGAAAGCGAATGTCGATATGCTTGGTCCGAGAATGTCGACCGGGTTCTTAGCAATGTTAATTGCGAAGTGTTATCACAAAGGAGTGGAACACCGTCGATAACTAACCCAAAGTCTCGCAGGTCGAGACCATCCAGCACTTGGCTACACAGAATCGGCCGCAAAGAACGTGCTCGACCTCTGCGGTGGACGTGCAACACCGGACGCTTCCTCGAGGACCGAAGCGAGAGAAGTGCCAATGAATTGGCGGTGCCGAAGTGCTCTTCCTGCTCATCCTGACCCAAGAAAGTGCGCATCCGAGTAGGCTCTCGAGAAAGGCAGGATGAGGAAGAGTACCAGATACCATAGTCAATGGTAGCTCAAAGGTGCCGAAGGATGCGCTTCACCTTTGGCGGTGAGATACGCGAGGTGAAGCTCAAACCGAGCACAAAGACACACGGAGAAGTGTATGTCCGGTCTCGAGGCGGTGAGGTACAAGAGGAGCCGATCATACTTCGATACTCCTTCTGATCGACTGGCTCGCCGTCTTCATCTGGGTCGAGTGAAATTGATGTAGCCATAGGAGTGGACACCGGCTTCCCATCACTCATATCAAGCGCTTCAGAGGTCTCGAGTGTACTTGCCTCGATGCAAGAAGGTACCTCCCGAGTCGCTTAATTTGGAAGCCAAGAAAGAAACTCAACTCGCCCATCATGCTCATCTCAAATTCGAGCTCATGACATCGGGCGGGAAACGAGAGCATGCGAGAGCCGCCAAAGATGATGTCATCCACATAAATCTGGACGAGCAGAAAGTCAGTGCCAAGCCGGCGGATGAACAAGGTCTTGTCGACTTTACCCATTTCGAAACCATGACTCAACAGATAGGACTTAAGCATCTCATACCAGGCCCTGGGGGCCTACTTAAGTCCATACAAAGCTTTGGAAAGCCTGTAGACATGGTTTGGGTATTTGAGATTTTCAAAACCAGGAGGCTGTCTCACATAGACTTCTTCCTCAATAAGGCCATTGAGGAAGGCACTCTTGACGTCCATCTGGTAAAGCTTGAAACCCTTAGATGCTGCGAAGGCAAGCAGGATTCTAATGGCCTCAAGTCTAGCTACAGGGGCAAAGGTCTCCTCGAAATCTAGACCCTCAACCTGGGAGTACCCCTGAGCTACTAGTCTAGCCTTGTTTCGAATAACCACTCCATCTTCACTCTGCTTGTTCTTGAACACCCACTTAGTTCCAATAATATTGTGACCTCGTGGGGGCTCAACAAGTGACCAGACCTTATTTCTTTCGAAATTTTCCAACTCCTCATGTGTCAGACCCCAGATTTTACATCCGGAATCCTCTGTGATTTATTGCACTATTCCACGGATCGGAGATAGTGCTCACGACTTCGAAATGAATATCAAATACATATCAAGCGGAAGCATAATTAATATAGTAAACTTACACATGGGCCGATTAGGCCGAAATCAGAAAATTGCAGCAGCGGAAGAACGAAGCACACAGTGGAACCCTCAGGACTTGCCCACAGGCAGCCAACTGGAGGTTCGCGACCTAGCCCTTGACATCTTCATCTTCTTTGTCCTCATGATCTGTAATGTTGCTGATGCGCAGGGATTTGATTCCTTGACTCTGGATTTGTTGTGACAGCGAGTGTGAGCACACTAACCACCGTGCTCATGAGCCAATACACGTAATGCAAATAAATAGTATGCAAGGCTTATCAAGGAAGGCTCGAGTTGTTTTATTTGCCGACAACTTCTCTTTTGGTAGCATTATCAAACCCTAGTGTTATAGTTGCAACCTAGGACTTCACACTACCGCCATAATTGACTTAATCCACCAAAGACGTATTTTCTTTCATTGATTCTTTGTCTAAGACTCCAAGCAATGTTGACATCATTGATTTTAATCCACCAAATGTAATGACATTACTTAGTTAATCCACCGAACATACATTTTCTATATACCTATATCTAATCGAATTCGCCAATACCTTTGTATTCAATTCCTAATAATCAATCTTGCAATCACTAATCACCAACTCCACTTCTGAATTCTAATGATTATGTAACATGATCACTTTTTAAACCACCGAAATCATTTATATCAGAATATTCTAACAATTCAATCCTTTGGTTAATGATCCAATTCCATAATTTACTCGCCCTATTTAATCCTTACTATCCATCATCTATCTCTAACTAACTCATCGGTATTTCTCCACCAAGATTGAATCAAGTTTATATCCCAATTCTCATATCTCCAAGTTTCCATCCATTCAATTCATCCAACTGGATCAAGTCCTATTAATCCCATTAATTCCAACAATTACCTTTATACCCTTCTAATCCTTCAAAACCACTTAAATCATCTATCTAGCCTATCTATTTGTTTAGACTCCACCAATTTATTTCTCCTAGACTCCTTTCTACCATTCCCTTATCGACATGAATCCACCAAGCACTGTTTAGCATTTACCCCAACTGTCCTTTTTCTTTTCTTCCGACCCTATTTATTTTTCCGGCATTTTATTTAGGAGAAGCATTGCCATTCTTTGCTTTTGAAATATAATATATAAAACTTCACGAGACGTAGCCATTTGAACAAAACATAATGTGATGAGAATGCAATAGTATTAGCGGTCCGATTCTATCCACCATTTCATAGTCTCGCACCATATGCTTAACTTTTCGTTATAACCGCTTACATTACCTTGGGACGACACCGGGACAATTCCTTTGGGACGACACCGGGACAACTCAAATAAGGGCCTTTCTCTGCCCTCCACTTTTCCATTTCCACCCACAAAGATTTTTGAAACAGAACTATATCTAGTTAAGTTCCCATGTCCGCCCTTGACCGTGGGCACGGCTATTCGAATAGTTTTGACTCTGCAGAGTGTGTACACTTTACCCACATGAGATAGATCGCTCATTGCCCCACACGATTCCTTAGCCATGCGGTTGAGAAGACTATCACGTGGCTTTTACAATGCATTTCTCCTAGCGAGTTACGACCGCTAAGGTTTCCACTTCCTCCTGCACGACCACCCTTCCGAAGCCCCTCTTGCGCCATCACGCCGGGAGGATGTGGCCATCCTCTACCCGCCCGTGTTCACACCGACGCAACTCTTACTAAGTCGATGCAAATTAGTTAGCCCTGCCTACACTTTGCCAGCATGTGGTTGTACTTGTTGTACCTTGGGAGGTCATCACAAGACTCAGTCCTTAATGGTTATCTGGGCGGTTCTACCACGATCCCCTTTGTGCTATCACGGCACCATTCTATCACAATTTGTGCTATCACGGCACCATTCAACACTCACACCCTCCAACCATCCGCCCGTATATTTAAGCATGTGGGGTCTTTGGGAACATAAAATATTCATACCAACATATACCATCATCATCACAACGACTGCCCAACAAAATTTTCACATGTTTGAAAGAGATGCTTGGGCGTTCTCACGCCCATGAATTTCTAAGCAATACTAAGCATGGCATATAGTTACGGACTTATTTTCGAAAGATTACTATTATAATTTTGCTAGGGTGACAAGGTTCACATAAAAGTATTCAAAAGAGGGTGTAATATTAGTCAAGGTAAACTTGGTCATATAACTAGGATCTTAAATTAAACATGTACTTGCATATAAAATAATAGCATGCAATTTGATACTTTAAATAAAAGTAATTTGCAGAAAAGTAGGTTCAATATGATCAAAGTATTGACTACGCCGACGCTGTTTCTGCGGTCTTGAGCTCACACAATGCCCTCTCCGAGCTTAGGTCTTTATCTTCAATTCTCTTCTTGCCCACGCTTAATTCGTTGAATCTTCACGACCTCCGATTCTAATTACTTGCTAAGCAACTGAATCCAAATACATACAAATAACTTAAAAGATCCAAATAAATCCGAATGAACTCAATTTAGTTTTAGTATGAGTTAATGGTCGGCTTGGGTGGTTTGAGACAAGGCTGGTGGGAGATTATAATGACTCGGTCTTTTTACTAATAATCTTCTTTTGTTATTCTCGTATTTATTTAGGAAGTTCCATAAGTCAGGTTAGACTTACGATTTGGTGTACGAGGTTGGGGAGTATGGTTTCGTTGAACGTTATATTTAGGACATGTTATATCTAAGTAATGCATACCATTTTTGATTTTAAGTTTATTTTAACTAGGCAAGATTTATCATGTAGGGTCATATTTTAGCATCGCTGTTTTAATTAAAGCCACTACCAAGATTTATTTAATGATAGCTTGTTTGATGTTAATGTCTATATTGTAATTATAATTAAGGGTATCAAAATTTGGACATTTTAACAAAAGTCATTTTTCTTTATTGATGCCTTTAATTAACTTTGCTTTTTAAATAGATACTAAAGGCACATTAATCCTGTTTTGACAACTAATTCCGTTTTAAATATCTCATAATCTATTTTTCATTAGATTTCATTAGCTTTACTAAATTATTTACTAATTTCAAAGCTACTTCAAAAATCACAATTTCGATTTCATTAGACAGATCTTGAATTTAGATAAATTTAGAAATTTGTTTCATTCAATTTGGAGTTAAAATGAATAAGTTATACTCATTTAAAGTTTTTTGGTTTGATTAAATCTTAAAAATAACAAACCTGACATGTGGGGCCCATTGTCAGCCGGACGCGCGCCACACGCGGGGCCCGGCGGCAGCGGCTCACGCACACGAGGGCGCCGACAGGTGGGGCCCGCTGGCAGCGGCTCTTCCCTTCTCCTGCGGCTGACAAGTGGGTCCCTACCGTCACGAACGCAGCAAGTGGCCGGTCACGACAGTGGGGCCCACTGTCCGTCGAAAATTAAAAGAAAGGCTCAACCTCAGCGGCTGCGTGAGCGGGGCTCGAACGCCGAGGGAGCCAGGAGAGAGAGAATCACCGAAAACCAAGTGGTCTTCGAGGCTTTGCCTACCATATATGCACGATAATACCACTTAAGGTATGCGACTGAGGTGGTTGAGCGAGAGGAGGCCGAGGCCGATGAAGGCGATGGCCCATAATAGTGGCCGGAGGGATTCGGGGTCCACCGAAATGGGTTGCCCTCGGGCCGGTGAAGGTTCCGGGAGCGCCGGCGGGGTCCGGGGCGCTGTGAGTGGAGGATGACGACCTGCAGCGGAGAAGAAGAAGAGAGCCGACGCCGCGAGGTACGGTCCCAGTGAGGAAATTGGACGGGTGTGGGAGCATCGGGAGTAAAGGGATGCTCCCATAGAAATGGCCGAGTGGAGGGGACCTCGGCGAGCCTAAGAATGAGCGATGACTATGAGCAAGAATGAGCGATGACTACAGCCAAGATCATTATTATTTAGGTTATATGTGCATATACAAACATACATATTTTGTTTCTTATATGGCTAAACTTTTCTTTGCATAATTTGTAGATATATATATATCTATGTATTTTAGTTATTCACTTTTATTGCTCTTTATGCCATTACTCCCAAATATGAGATTTTATATTTTAATTCAAGTTTCTCCCTCCTTATGATGGATCATCTTTCGATTCGTATTTAAAATTTCAGTTTTTCTATTATTTGTATTTGGGGTTACTCTTTGATATTTAATTTGTGTGCCACAAATCTCAAAAAGATTTCAGCCAAATATTCAAAAGAAATTTAAATGCCAACAAAATGCAGGAAATGGTTTTAAAATTCCATATTTTTGAAGTAACCCAATTTCGGGATGTTACATCATGCATGACATTGACCCAAGACTCATAAGATAAAACATGACAAACATCCTTGGGCTCAAATGAGGCAACGAAGGCAGAGTGGAGACAAAAAAGTGACACGCCAGACTTTGAGCGTGTGACTCGCTCAAAGAGGTCTCCAATCATCTGCTCTGAAGGATGAGATTTTTGAATATGTCTTGGAGGTCCAGGATGAGATGAAGTGGCATCTACCTCGTGACCTGACGGGGTAGGAACAGAACCACTAGCTCCAGAGGAAGCCGTAGGCATGGGCTGATCACCTCGAGGTGCGGTGGAAGAAGGCACCTCAAGGGGTGGATGAGGGATCAATCGTAGACAACCTCGTCTCCATCATCCTCATCATCCACAAAGATGGTCTCGGACTGCTCTAGTGAACCTGAGATATCGGGCCTAGTCCCCGGACTGGCCTCATCAAAAGTTACCTCACAGGTTTCTACCATTTTGCTAGACTCGCAGCCTGCACCCTATAGGCCCGCGAAGAAGTCGAGTAGCCTAGAAAGAGTCCATCACAGGATCGTGACTCGAACTTATCTAGGTTCCCGGATTTCAGAATAAAGCACTTGCAACCAAACACACGAAAATGAGAAACACCGGGCTTTCGCCGTATCTCAACTCGAAGAAGTGGTGCAAGTGTGCTCAAGAAAACTCGTTTGAAACATGGCATGCGGTGGCTATAGCCTCACCCAAAACTTCCGCGTGTAGAGTACTCATTAAGCATCGTCCTGGCCATCTCAACCAAGGTACGGTTCTTCCTCTCCACAACGCCATTCTGCTGAGGGACGTATGGAGAAGAGAACTGGTGCTCTACACCCGTCTCATCGCAGAAACTCTCAAAGTAGGAATTCTTGAACTCCGTGCCATTGTCACTACGGATCGCTCGCAAGGCACCTGGAAGCTCAACAGAAATCCTACCGAAAAGACCTCGGAAATGTGAAAATGTCTCATCCTTCGAGGCTAAGAAAAACACCCAAGAGTACCTCGAGTAGTCATCGACCACGACAAGAACATACCACTTCCCTCCTATTGATCGCACTCGAGCCGGTCCAACCGTGTCCATGTGGAGCAACTGTCACAGTGCATCGGTCATAGTAATCGTGGATGGGAGGGTGAGAATCGGCAACCATCTTCTTTGTCTTAGGCATGGAGCACAAACCAAATCTTTGACCATCTTGAGTTTGGCGGACCGAATGAGATCGTGGTCGCTAACTCGGGTCAAATGGTCAAATCCAATATGACCAAGTCTCCTATGCCGAAAGAAAGGTCACGGACTCGAGGCAACCAAACACCGAGAGGATCACCGAAGACTCGGAAAAATCAGCACGAAGATACTCCCAAAACGAGAAATCCCAAACCGGACTCACCAAGAATCAAGAATTTTGCAATTGTTTTCTTAAACTCACCTCAAAGTCGCCATCGAAGTCGAGAAACGGAAAGCAAATTATACTCCGACTTACTAACCAAGGCAACATCTCTCAAAATAAATGAATCATTAATGCAAGACTGTACCTTTGGCGATGACGCCCGGATGAAGCATCTCCAAAGGTGATCATCTCATCACCTGGAGCACGGGCAAGTGAAGAAAACCAACGGGAATCTCCGGTCAAGTGTCGTGAACACCCGGAGTCTACAAGCCAAACCTTTTCCTTCCCTACCCGGCGAACCTGAGTCAAACAGAGAATAAAGTCTCAGTACTGGGATAAATCAAGAGTGATTTTGGCACCCAATCTCGAGTAACACGTCGAGCGAGATGAAGTAGTCAAGCACGATCGACCTCTATCTACCCCACGCCTCGTCACTCAAACCGGCAGAAGGTGCGTGTGCGGACACAAGTCGCTGCTAGATCCGATCGCTACGGACGAGCGAGTGCCAGACCCAAGCAACGGCCGATCACGCCGCGGCACGCATCTCGATGGGGAAAACGAGATCTACCCTCGGACGGCGGAAGTCACGACCGAGGGAGTACGAGGACTAAAAACGAAGACTCGGTAAAACCAAGTCCTCGGTGCCGCCCAAAACTACCAACAGTAGCAAGCCTAGACCTCGTGTTGGTCTTAGGTGCACTCAAGGTCTGGGGCTGACCCTGAATACGCCTAAGAGACTCAACACGGTCTCTTCGCGTGATCTTGGCACGCTTGAAGCAATGGTCAATCAAATGTCCATCCTTCTGACTGAAGGTGCAATGATACCGCCTCGAGGGGTCAAGTAGTATGAGATGGCTTCGCCCGAGAGGCCAAAGTCGCAGTGAAATCACCTTGTCGTCGAAATCCCTTGGACAAAGCCCGCTGATTTAAATTGAACTTTCTTGTTCTTGGCTTGACCTCAATCACACCGTGGCCACGGGTCCGAGCGCGACGGTGGATGCTTCCTCACATCCTTACGAAATCATATCCTAGACCCTGATTGAACTTGCAAATCTTTGATTGGTCTAGAATAAGATTGAGCTTCTTCTTGCCTCCTACAAATTTCTCGAGAGTGTTCATAAGGTATTAACACTCCCGAAAGAGAGAGGTGCATACCAACAGCAGAAGAAACAGCAGAAGGTAAGTGGGCAGAAGAACAAACAACAGCAGAGGGAAGACTGGCTTGTGAGCGCACAGCCGACTTGGAAGGGACAGTCCTACTGCTAGCAGGTTGGTTCGCGTCGCTAGGCGTCTCTACCTTACCCGGGGGCTTCTCCCCCTTCTCTACAACCACGTTACAAGCACAAGGTGGCTTCTCTAGTAGGTCCTTAGTTAGCTTCACATTTCTCATCCAATGCAATCAAGTTAGATTTTAGTTTGTTACAACTAATGCATGGTGAGCTAACAGGTCCTTAGAAGCAAACTGAGCCAACTTCTTATCATGATCAACCATTTCTTGAAACTGTTTGGAAACAGATTCAAGCTCAGCAGTCAATTTAGGACAATTCACACATGAAGCAATAGGCTCAAGTAGAAAAGCTTGTAATTCAGCAATTTTATGATCTGCCCGTTTTAGGTTCATCTTCAAATTATTACAACTTTCATAAGTCTCGAGCAGATCGAGAAGCATAGTGTAAAGGCCTCTAAAAGCATTGTCCTTATCCTCACATGAGGTGCAAGAAGTAGTCTCAATAGTAGATGAAGAAACAACAATCCTAGTCATTTCTAGTTCAGCAAGCAGACTAACATTCTCCACCTTAAGAATATCTAGCTCGAGGTCACACTATCATAAGAAGTCCTTAACTTCTCCATATCACCAATCAAAGCGGGCATGTATCACCTTCGTCACGGGAGGGAGAGATATAAGTGAAGTAAGCTCCGTGACGCTCATCTACTTCCTTCTCCAACTCGCTACATCTAACTCTAGATCTAGCATGAAATCCTCCTAGCTTAAGGAAAGCTTCACTAAGTTGATCATAGGAGGGACATACCTCGTCGGAGTCGGAATTGTAGGATCGGAAATGGCAACAGAGGGGGGTGAATGATGCCCTTTAAAATTTGCCCCCAAATATCCTCACAATCTTTTTGCTCCAAAAGCCATAGAAACTATGAAGCTAGAAAATCGGATGCTCACTGGAAGACAAAAGCAATTTTACCGAAAATCATAGGGACTCCATGCCGAGAAAAGACTAGACTGAAAAGTTCACACTGAAAATAAGTGGCAAGATCTTTTCGAGGGAGTAAATACAGAGGAAGAGATCAGAGAAACTGCGAAACTAAATCCAACAATAGCCTTCACAGGAGTAGCAAAGGACTGAAACTGACTTGAGTCTATAGCCGAAAATATGTGAGATGATTTCAGACTCAACGCAGATGGTGCACTGGCTGCAACTATGTCCACCTCAGCCAAACCAGCTAGAAAAAAGAAATGCAGAGAACAACAACTTTTTCTGAAGAGATAGACTTAGTTGCTAAACAATAGGGAATAGACTTCAAATCTGCCAGTAAAAATGAAAAAGCGACTGCTTCAAATCTGCAAACAAAATTGAAAAAGAGACTGCACAGAAATTACTGAGTTTGCTGCAAAACATAGATTTTCAAAACTGAAAACAGAACTGCATGCAAACTGAAACTGAAATCAGCAAACAAAAAATAGAAATCTGCACTGAAATCTGAACTTTCAGACTACATCAAGAACCTGATTAAAACTGAATCAGCACACACCAAGGAAATGACTAAGAACTGAAAATATACTGCAGTCTAAACTGAAACAAGAATTCTGCAATTTCCTGCTGAAAACTGAGATTCAGTACAATAAATTCGGCAGAGCTGCTGGCCGAATACTAAACTGAAAACATAGGAAATCTAAAGAAGATGCAGACCGAAACATGCAGAAAATGCAGCTGCAGCCGAATCGGCAACCTGAAACAGCACAGTGAAATCTGCTGACCGAAAATGCAAAAATAACTGCTAGCTGATCTGAAAACTGAGACAAAAATTGATAGAAAGTTGTTCTCTTCATGCCGAAAGGATGTAACTTCAAAGTGAATAGCAGGAGGACCTCGAGGGCAAAAGGGAATCCGATCAAAGGCAATTGAAACAAAAATCCAGATTTTGTTCAGAAGATACGGCAGGCAGGGATAAAGTCCAAATTACCTGAGATTCACAAGATCTTTGATCATGAGCTTTTGCAGCTAGATTAGCAATGGTTACAAGACACTCCAGATCAAATTTCAGGCTCTATCATGAAGGGAATGAAGAGAAATCACAAACCCTAGAAATAAATGACAAGAGAAACTCAAGAACAGAGGAGGCCACAGGAGAGAAACTGAAATTAAAAGTGGTTTGCTCTTAGGATTGACTAGCCAAATGGTTTTTAGGCATCTCCCATGTCATAGCAAACAATTTTGGGGCTTTCCAACAAGAAACAACAAGAAAACATAAAATCAAGAAATCAAGCATAGAGGCATCGAAGGGAAACAGGAGTAGAGAGAAATTTCAGATTTCCATTCTAATCAATCAAACGATTACATATACGTCCCCATACGCATGGACATTAGAACAAGATGGAAGATTACGTGGTTTCACCTCTCCCTCTCCAACTCAATCCCTCAACCATACATACTTGGAGGAGGGGATGAACACACTCAAGAAACCATCGAAGGAGACACTGAGCCTCTGCCCTCTCCCTGCTCACAACCACTAAAGAGTCTCACCAACTAAAGCCTAAAGCACAACCACTTGCCAAAGGCTCTTTTGACTCAAATAAAACCCTAATTCTCTCCCCAAAGCCTTGAGGAGGCATGCAGCCCCTCTCCTCTATTTATAGCCTTGGCTAACGGGTCTTCGCCCCGTTACGCCCGCTAAATCCAACGGAGCCCGCTCCCGCTTGTGCAGCTTTTGCGAAATTGCCGTTTCGCCCCTCCTGCAAGTTCCGGGAAGCTTCCGCGCTCCTTGCCTCGCACGCCTCGCAACCACCTCGAGTCCACGTCGTCTTCGACACATCACGACCGTTCTGACATCAGCGCCACCTGCGCCTAGTCTGATCACCTCATGTCTCGCCACGACTCCGCCTCGACGTCCTGCAGTCACACAGACAAGAAACACGTCAAATAGCACCGCTCGATACATGAAAGCGTAAATAGAGATCAAACCTGTCGAGTCATCAGAATATGCAACCTAAACCCATACGACTAGGTTCGACTAAGTCCGACCGAGCCCGTTACGCCACGCAACGTCTAGGTCCGAACCAACCGACTCAAACTCGACTTTTCTAAACCGATGTCAATTACTCATCATACACAATGGGATGACCTTCACATGGTCTCTCAAATGCATTCCATATGAAGCTACTCATCAGTAACAACGCGGTCAACAGTCCATAGTCGTAAATTCGTAATGGAAATAAAAACAAAACATTCCTTTGACTTTTGGCTATTAGTCAAGCAGTAAACCCATAGTCATGATTGGAAGAGAAATAAAATAGTTAATATGTAATAGACCATGTGCAAGTAAATGTTTTCAAATAGAAAAGGTTGGAGATCCAACCATCCAGAAAACAAGAGGGGAGCAACATCCACTTGAATGACACCAATGCTCAGCAGTGATTCAAGATAGAACATTCCAAATTCAACAAAGTAAAATATCTGCTAGATGAAAATGCAAAACAAATAATGTACACTAGTAAGGAATTAACTCATGAGCACTTTTTTTCCATATTCTAGACACTTAAACACCCAATGTCCACAAAAAAGGTGCTTGGATACTCATCAATAGTACATTTATTAAAACTCCAGTGATCAATTCATGCATCCAAGAATTCTATTAGAAGTCTGGAACCAACACAATTATGTGAGAATTAGCATGTCCAAATATTGAACCAAGTGCTACCCATCTCATGACTGCAACAGAATTGAACATGTAGATCAGTTCACAAAAATATTACAGAGTTGATATGAGCTAAATGTAGTACCATGCAAGACATGGTTGATCAGCAGGTTTAGATACATGTATAAAAGTTTGAAGAATACTGAGTGGAGAAAAATTATTATGCGACATCTATAATAAGGTACTCAGTACTGACCCATCTCTGTTTTTCTCCTCACAGAACTGACAGACCTGCATGCAAGTAAACTTCACTTTCTGAGCGCCAACGCTGAAACATGCGGGGGAAATTCAATTAGGAAGGCATCATCAAACTGTTTTGAACTTTTGATTACAAGGATTTTTACAAAGTACAAAGCACATCCTGTCCTACTCCAAGAAGAAGCACCATTCCATTAGACAGAAAAAGATATACGTTTTAACCTCAACATGTTAAAATATGTAGGATGTTGATGCACATACTGGGGGCATGGCCAACAATACAGGGGTAAGAAACATGGTCAACAACACTCTATAGCATGTTGACAACACATGACAATGATACATTTTCATTTATCATAACAACAAATCAAGGGCAACTATTGCTAATTCATCTGGGAAGAGCCCAGTTGCTGAATCTGAGCTTCGGGTTAGATCCTTACAGTATAGAGTGTATGTTGGTAGTTTTAAACTTTGATCCAGTGATCCTTCAACCAATCTACATCAGAAGGTAAGTGTTAGGTGTTCCTACCTCCTAGTTCCCAAAAGGTGATGTAAAGTGAAAATTGAATTATCTAATGCAATGAGCAAATAGTACTTAAGGTATCATATTGTCATCGGCCCATTTTCTATCATGGTTGCCAACACAAAACTGTTTGTGAATCTAGAAAAACTGTTATCGTAGTTACTTACAATAGCAAAACAATAATACAAAATTGTTTGCAAAATGACAAATTTGTTATCGTCATTTACATGCAAAAGGCAGAAAATGGGCATTGGCGGGAACTCCCCAAATTTCATTGCACAAAACATTAAATATAGCTTGCCCTTTAGCTACCCATGGTTACAGGATAGCTCAAACAAAACAAAGCCCTCTCGGCGCACATGAGCACACCAATGCGCACACACACCTATCTCAGCTCTGACATACCTCAATATAAGATAAATGGTGTACAAAAAATAATTGTTAAAACAAGAAAAGGCTGACCACCTAGCGTTGCTCCCCTTGAGCTAGCACGAAGGCATCACCTTATCGAAATCCACGACAGGCTACTCCCTGCACACATATGCATCCCAAATCCCAAATAAGACCAAATCAATACTCGAGACAATTGCATGGTAAACTAAATCAGAGAGAGAAATGCACATGCACAGTAGGCTGGAGAGCTCTGCGATGATCCTTTTAGTGTCATCACAAAAGAGGGTGACGACCTCAGCGACAGATCCCAGCGTGCCCATCATCCTGCAGCTGGTAGAACTGATTGTACACCAAACCCTAGATCGAACCACAAGCAAAGTGGCCAAAGTAAACCCTTGGCGTCGAGAAGAGAAGCCCCAAATCCAACCAAGAGCATGTACGAGTAGAGCGAGCAATCGAACTCGCCGTGGAGAAACATGGAGGAGAGGAGGGCGTTGAGTTGCCCTGCGCCGTGACGTCAAAAGTGCACACGCGGCCACTCCACTAGCATTCCATAGGAAGAACGGGAGCATCGTCACCACCGCTGCCAGCCCTGCCGGAGGCGGATTCTGGTGCTGCCGCGTCGGAGGTGGGGGCGGCGGGGGAATCTCTGGTGCGGTTGCCAAGGATGTTCCCGGCGATGTCGACGGAGAGTTCAGGGAAGAGGCGGAGGTAGATAGTGCTCAGATCTGGCATGGCAGCGAGGGGGGAGGGGTTACGGGCTAGGGTTTGGAGGGCATTGGAGTTGGGTAGAGACATCACAAATGGATGAATCTTACCATGAACATAGGGTAGGGAAGGTTGTCGTGCAACTTGACTCCTACGCAACAGTGCCGGCGAAATGACGCCTAGATCTGGGAGGACGGGAAGGGACATAGGGTGGATATGGAAGAGAGAGGTGGGGGTGAGAAGGGGTGGTGGATAAGAGATATGGAGATGCTAGCGAGCGAGCGCGTGCTTGACCGTAGAGTTACGAAGCGAGGGTAGGACGGAGGAGTGGGGGGAGGAGGAGGAGGCGACATGGGGTGGGGAGGAGGAAGTGGCGGCTAAGTAGAGGTGGGGAGGAGGAAGCGATGGCGGTAGCATGGGGTAGGGAGGAGGAGGCGGTGGAGTGGAGGAGTAGGGGAGGAGGCGGCGGGGTGGGGAGGGTTGTGGGGAGGAGGCGGGCGGACGAGGCACTGTGGAGAGTTGAGGAGGCAGATGGCTGTGAAGAGCTTAGGGTGAATCATTTTTCTAAGAGGAGGGGAGGAAGGGGAAAGAAAGAACGTATGAACCACCAACTGATTCATTTAAGTAGTAGAGATAGATACGAGAAGGATTCTCCGCTTATGCGAGAAGGTAATTACCTTCTTTGTTTAAACTGGTTTATCTCATAACATCTGATGGTTGTAATTTAGGTCTAATTAAGACCCTCGATAGTAAGGGCAGAGAATTTCTAGCATGTTTATATATTTTTTCTAGCATCAGAAAAATAATTGTTATTGATTTTTATGATAGAATAGATAGACTTGTTTTTTCTCTTAAGCAAAAAAGCAAAAGGATAAGCTCCTATAGAGCAGTCTCCCTCTTCCAACAGACCCTAACAAAGTCCATCGGGCTACTTTTTTTAAGGCTCAGTCCATCGAGCTATTTACCAATTTTGTTAATCCAATAAAAAAACTTATATCCATCAGAAAAATTAAATTATTGAAGATACAATAAGGATTATGTGTATGTATGCTTCTGTAATCAGGAAGGCAATAGCTCTGTTCATATTGGTTTCTATCAGAAGCTAATATAAACACCCGTCTTCTCGAAACAGATTTCTTACCCCTCTTACTTTAGGCATAAGGTAGGAGATCACAGGTGCATCATCCACCCCCACTCTTCCCGCTTCCATCTCGCACACATGGCTCTCCCTCATTTTCCCTACAGCACATCTCTCTTAAAAACCACTTCTTTCTACTGTTATTATTTATTTTCAACTAAAAGACATCCATCGCAACGAAAAGCCATCAACTACAAGCCACGCACTCGCAAGTCCATCGAGCATGCAGCAGAGGGTTGGACTTTTACACCATACACATTCATAAAGCTTTTTGGGTGGTCCATAGAGCTAGCTGCAAGGTGAAAGGGAAAAGGTGAAAGCCGTGAAGGCATACAACGGTAGAGGAGAAAAGGAGATGAACAGGCAACGCTTCTATGCTTGCTCTGTTCTGTTGGTGACCGTGCTAGTAGTTCTAGTTGTTCTTGGCGTCTTACCATGTCCACAGTTTCGTTGGGACTAGATAATAGCAATGGAAAATGATAAAGGATATTCCGTTTTATTCGATATTCGTATCTGAGAAAATACAAATGTGATAAACAAAATTTGTATTCGAGAATGTTTGTATTCGTATTCAAGAATGTTCATATCTGTATTTGAGAATGTTCATATTCGTATTCGTATTTGTATTCGAGACTATTCGATTCGTATTCAATCTGTTTTCATCCCTGGCGACCTCCCTGTGATGATTGTAGGAAGCAATTTTCTGATGAACTAAGATTCATAAACAAGAAGTGAAGATTACTTTACATAATTTCCAACTCTATGTGCTACGCTGTTAGCTCGTGTAGATATGTAGTCATGTTACATTAATTTGTTCTATCGATATTTGTTACAAAAGTTTGGGATATTCATATTCGATCAAATTAAGTACATATTCGATTCGAATTCGTATTTGTTACGACATTCGATTCGTATTCATATTTGATAATGTTCGTATTTGTATTTGTTTTGAAAATATGAATTCATATTTGTATTCGTATTTATATTTGTTTTAAAAATATGTATTCATATTTATATTTAAAAATATTTGATTCGTATTCGATGTGTGCCATCCTACTAGCTATAACAGGTACATTAACATTTGAGACCATGTGAGCCCTTTGTCCCCATTCTCTTTCTCTTCGTACCAAAAAAAAAACAAAAAATCCTATTCAAACAGCAGTAGCGAGTACTTTTTTCGATTTTTGTTAGAGAGAACATTTTGCAAGCAAACCTTTCTTCTTCCTCGTCGACGATGAGCATGCCCACCAGAATACTTATTAAAATCAAACTACGTACCTTCGCAAAGATAAAATCAAACAAGGTACAGCTTAGAACATATAAATGAAAGAAACAAAGGAGAGAGGTTATGTAGCAAACATTTTGTTGGAGGAGGTAGTTTTGCTTTTCTTTTCTTTTCTTTTGCTTTATTTGCTGACTGGCCCCGGTCCATCGGACTTAATTAATTACGCTTTTTTCAAGGCTCGGTCGATCGAGCTAATAAACAAGTTAATCCAATAAAAAAACTGATATCCTTTAGAAAAATTAAGTTCTTGGAGATACACTAAGAACTACGTGTGTGTGATTACTGATTTTGCCATCAGGAAGACGAGCTTTAGGTGGTCATCTTGGAAATAAACCCCCGTGCGGAACACGGAATCCGAATGGTCATATGGTATTATTCTTTTGAGTTACGACTTATAATTTTTAATTATAACTTATTAATTTAATAAATAGTGATTGCTACATGCATCTGTACTCTATAATTTGCTGCTTGCGCCTACATCTACACAAACGTAGTGCAGATCAAAGCATGATGTAAATTGCGGTATCTACTACTCGTTACATGTACTTATATAGATGCTTGTTTAGCAAAAACTTAATTTACATATGTAAGTAATGACAATATTTATTTAGTAAACAACTAGTTACATATATGCATGCCTTGGTGTTCCTAGTTACATTTAAATAGTAGGCTATTTGGCTAAATATGCCAGCATATCTTCCGGGTTGAATTGTATGGCTTCGCTGTGAGATCTCAAGTTTCAAAGCTAAACTAGTTATGTACCCGTGCGTTGCAACGAAACTCAATTGTATATATAGATAATCGTGCTATAGAAGAAAGTTGTTCTGATCGGTTGGAAAGTAGATGTGAGAAGTTGAGGGAATAGAGCGGTTAGAGGAGAATGGATGTCCAACCATCAACGCATGTGAGGGGTGGGTGGGCCCACACGTTAGACAAAGTATCTTTTTCTGTCGAGAGGTGGAAAGTGTGGGAGAAGCCGCACCAACCACCAACTCTTTTTTTATAATAGTAAAGATATGTTCTTTGGTTTGGTCAAGTGATCCGTTGGTGGCATGCGGCTTTAGAGGCCTAACCAGAACAAGAAAATCATATGTACTCTTCTTGCTCTGCACGGTTGCACTTATATTTTCAACGAAAGTGCTGTTGCATTAAGTTTATCACAATGTTAGGCAGGGCGCGAGTCTATAGTATTATGACCAAATGCCACTTAGGGGTGGAAAACGGTAACGGATAATTCGTTTTATTCGATATTCGTATCCGAGAAAATACGAATATGGTAAGCAAAATTGTGATTCGAAAATATTCGATTCAGATTCGAGAATATTCGTATCCGTATTTGAGAGTATTCATATTCGCATTCGTATTCGACAATATTCGTATCTGTATCCGTATTCGAGATTATTCGATTCAGTATTCGATCCGCTTTTAGAACCCATGAAAATTGCACAAATTTTATGATTCAAAATTTGAATTTAGGTGGTTTAAAACCCAGAAGGTCAAAAACCGATGAAAATCAAAGAAAATTTCTAGGAACTGCTTTATCCGATATTCGTATCCAATAAAATCTGTATTCGAAAATATCCGTATTCGTATTCGAGAATATTCGTATTCGTATTTGAGAATATTCGAATTCGTATTCGTTTTAAAAATATGAATTCATATTCGTATTTGATACTATTCGACCGTATCCGATCCGTTTCCACCCCTAATGCCACTTGGTCCAACCCAAAAAATACATGCCTTGCTTAGGGAGCTTCCAGTTTGGTTTTCCCCTTCTGTTTAGGGAGCTTCTAGCTTCATATTTCCCTTTGATAAGCCGAAGGCCCCCAAACGGGTCGCTTTTGAACCAAGTTAAATCCCCAGATACGGGAATTTTTAAAATAATTCTTTTTATTCAGAAATACAAAATATTACCTGCATTTTTTATTTTTTTATTTTTACAAAAGTAACCCCTATAGCCGAACCGTTTGGCGACTGGACCCTATCGTCCAACGACCGAGCAACACGCAGGCAGTCGCCTAACGGTTGGGCCACAGGGAAAGACGAGCAGGAGCCCTAGTTTGACGAGCTCCCAAAGCTGGAGAGGTGGACACACTGGCGGCTATATGGGTACAAGTGCACCGCTGAGTTGTGAGCTGGAGAGAACCTCAGGGGGTGTGGGCTGAGGTGTCGGGTCTGTGTCCGCAAAGTACTCATCCGTATTCGCGTCGCCTGAGGAGGCCCCAAATCCCACAGGAGGCGCAATACCTGCAGTGCAAATATCGTTAGTTCGTCAAGTAAACTGATGCAAGCAAACAAATGGAGAAGCGACGTACCCTCGGTTAGCATCATGGCGCGCAAACTGCTCGAGCGGCATGGCATGTCGTGCGTGCTCGCATAGGAAGCCGAGGAGTCCGGAGGACCGTGTACTACTGACCGCGGTGGTGTGGTCGTGCCTAGAATGACTCTTCGGCCTCGTCAAGCCATGGCGGTGTCGGACATGCCCTGGCCGACCCTCCAGCCTCGTCAGGGCATGCCAAAGGTGGCCACGCTGACCCTCCCGCCTGGTGTGCTGCCGGATAGGACGACGCCAGTGGACGTACCGAGTGTTCACCAAGCATCAGCGTGTCAACCTCCAGGAGGCTCGTGCACAACAACAGTGTGATGACACGTGTGGCTTGAACTTGCACACGACGAAAAGTCTAGACCACCTCCTCGCGTGTGACCTCCGCACCATCGGCAATCCTTTGTAGCACGGTGCGGGAGTCCCTCACAATCGCAACAGTGAGGTCCGCCTGGAAGGAAAACACGACAGGGTGAAGCCTATAAGTGGGGTTGCCAGAAGCGAAGTTTTTGAAATACGATGTAATGTACCGCATGATGCACATTTCGCGCGAAGTGCACATGGTATGTGTTGGTCGGTGTTGGGACGTGTGCTGCAGGTGGGTCAGCAGCAAGTACCAGCCTAGTATGCATCTGAGGAGCGTACCAATGAAGGTACTCATCGTACGTGTTGTGGTCGTAGGGGTGGACTCCCGCACATAGTCCCACAGCCTAGCCACACCGTGCCGCTGCAAACTCCCTTTCTAGTGTGCCTGCAAGATGTAACATGTACTTAGAAGTCGTGACAATGAGACGTTAGTAAAAAGAGGGACATTTGTGCCGCTAACTCATGCGTGGACGTTGTCAGG
This sequence comes from Bonia amplexicaulis, assembly GCA_036346245.1. Lineage (NCBI taxonomy): Eukaryota > Viridiplantae > Streptophyta > Magnoliopsida > Poales > Poaceae > Bonia > Bonia amplexicaulis. The sequence continues at coordinate 9,346,221 of CM070763.1, read as the reverse complement.
CACAAGCCGCCCGACTGGTACTGGAAGACCTGACGTATGCCGAACTAGTGCATCACATGACGTGCCGCGTAGTCCTCGATGAAGACATCGAACACAAGCTTCTTTCGCATCAACTAGTAAGCCCTGTCGTGCCAAGATAGCGAGGATAGCCCATCAGGAGCACAGGCCTCTAACTCCTCAGGAGAGTACGGCTCCTAGTGCACATCGGTAGCCATGAGGCAATCAAACTGCTCCACGAAGGGCTCATATGCCCATGTGACCTACATGTGCATGAATTGTACCTGCAAAAAACACCAACTGTTAGATAGGAGGATGCATAATATGAAGAAATTAATCACAAGATAGAGTACGTACCCGTCTACAACACTAAAGAGAGCCCACAGTCAGCTAGTCCACCACACCCCCGTGGTACATCTCTGACCCGTAGGGAGTGGTGTCCTCCAATAAAGGCCGTCCAAGACTGAAGCGCTAGAATGACCACAACTGCAGTAGGAGTGGACGCCCTATGAGGACCGAGTTTGGCCTTGTCCTACAGCACACATCGCACAAGTCATGATAGGCCACGGCAAGTGCAGCTGAACCCCAACTGATCTGGGGGCCTCCTCGTCGACGATGGCCCTAGCGTAAGCAACGAGGCATGCATCAACGATGTTGCCGTAGTTGCTGGTGAACATCACCCAACCAAAAAGCCACAGCAAATAGACCTCGAGGTGCCGCGACACCTGGTGCTCGTCAGCGGCCAGGTCTATCCGCTCGACATGAGTACAAGAAAAAAGTTAGTAAGACTGTAGTATGGAAAGGAGAGTGCAACGCTCTGAACGGTGGGGGTGCTGAACATGTGCCTGGATCTACGAGAGCCACCACAAGGGCGGGTCGTGCGTCCATGCCAGCAGGAAGATGTAGTACCCCTCCGCGGCCCCAGGCGGAAGGACTCCATGAAACCTGGCCAATAGGTCATCGTGCCAACCGGCCGGGGCCTCCAGCAGGAAGGCAACACCTCTCAAGATAGGGAGCCCAAGCAGTAGCGAGATGTCCTGCAGAGTAAGGGCCATCTCTCCAAATGAGAAGTGAAAAGTGTGCGTCTTCGGCCACCACCTGTCCATCAGAGCAGTCAGTAGGGAGCGATCAAATGGGAAGCGCCGTGACCTCCCCGCCCAGCCTGGATCTCACCATCGTCCTCGATCGCAGCTGGTGCCGAATAGTCCTCATATGTGGCCTGAACCATTCGGATGAGAGGTAGTAGACCGGTATCGTTGACCTTGCGAAGCAAAAAAAGGTCAGCACACAAGCTATGTATGATGAGAAGACAGTGCCACCAGATGCAAACCTATCTGTCTAGCGTGGGTCTAGCGTCCAAGCCACTCGAGGGGTCCGCGTGCGAATCACCCCCAAGTAAGTCACGCCGTCCGCGCCCCTAAGATGCAGGACACGACACGATGTGCGATGTAGCCGGTCGATGCGCTCATCTAGTAGGCCAAAAGGACAGTCTGGTCCGCAAAGGTCACGAGCCTTACCGGCAAAACAACTTTTAGTTAGCATTTACGTGCAAAAAATCGAATGTAAAGCAGGAGTAAATTTAACTTGTAAACAAACAAACAAAATAGTACTAGGCTGGCAGGACAGTACTTACAATAGTAATGAAAAGGGCATAGTACCACAATAGTTACATAAAATAGTACATGCAACATACGATATATTTACTACGGCACTACATACATCAATTGTAGCAACTAACAAAGTACAGATGACAATGTACAATGATTTGTAATCTTGGTGCCACTTTGCACACTCGAAGAAGCGGTTCCACAAATCATGCCGGTGTGCCTACTCACAGTAGGTGCCTTGCATCGTCTGGCTATGTGGCCCTCCGGGCCATAGCACCTGCAGCGTCTACCTAACGCCCCGACTTGTGCTTCATCCATATCATTGGTAATACGACGACTCTGTTGATGACCCTTCCCACCCTACTCGCAGTAGGTGCCTTGCATCGTCTGGCTATGTGGCCCTTCGGGCCATAGCACCTGCAGCGTCTACCTAACGCCCCGACTTGTGCTTCGTCCATATCATTGGTAATACGACGACTCTGTTGATGACCCTTCCCACCCTTCAGCATGTCAACATCCGGAATCTAGGTCCTCTGTGCAATATCCAAGGTGGCGAAGTTATCCACAAACCTGAACCCCCTAAGCTCGCTACACCACGCCTGCATCACCCTCTCCTTCAAGAAGTACTCAGACATGAAGTTTGAATGGTCCATATGCACAGTCCCACATGCGGTGAGGACATGGGAGCATGGCTTGTGTAAGAGCTTTGGCTTATCATATGTGCAGCTAGATCATTTACATGATCTCCAAGACATACCTCTGGGTGACAAGAGAACGAGCACGTCGAAACGATACTCTGTAATCTTCGAGCAGTACAGTGTTGTGGGTTAGCGGCATGAAGTGTGGCATTTGAAAACCTCTCCCTGAAATAGCCAATTGTACTATGCAGAACACCTTCCACGATGGTGACAAGGGGCTGAGAACGAAGACCCCTAAGAACCCAGTTGTATACCTCCACAAGGTTAGTGGTCATTATATCGTACCTTGCACCGTCCGTGTCGTGCAGCAGGGACCACTTCTCCAATGGCCCAGTCTCGATCCAGTGGGAGAAGCACTTGATGTTCCTTGAGGTCCTCCTCCTCCGACCAGCAGGGTCAGACTCTGCCAGCGGTGTGAGGCGTTCGGGTTGTGCCGCCCTAGGAATGGGCGGTCCCTTGTTCTTCTCGTCGACATCTTTATTGTTGTGCTCATCCCACAGTGTCCGTAAAGTATCAAATTTGTGCTGCTAGTTCTGCATAGCCAGCTTCTTGAACAGCTTCATCAACGATTAATTTGAGAACTGTTTGAAGATGCACCATCTATTCCTCATATCTGGCCAGGAGAATGGCTCCTTGGGGTTTTATTGAAGTTTTCTAATGGCCTTTAGCATCCCAGCATGGTGATCATGGATTATGCACACAACAAGATGAGCTCCAACAACTACCACCTCAAATGTCGAAGGAACCACAATCAGTTGTCGTAATTCTCACCTTCGATGAATGTGATGACCAAGGGAAGAATTTGATTATTGCCATTAACGCTAATGGCTATAAGAATATGGCCCTTATATTTGCTAGTAAAAAAGATCACATCAACTGAAATCACGGGCATCATATGTTTAAAAGCCTCGATGCAGGCACCAAAGGCTAACAAGACCCTCTTTAATATCGCAAAACCTGGCATCCCTGTAGATGGCTTGACCTTCACAGTAGTGTACGTGCCCAGGTTTCCGTCCTACAACACACGAAGCATACGAGGAAGGTTGTCATACACCACCTCGAAAGACCCAAACCATCTTTTCAAAGACTTCTGCTTCGTACACCATGTCTTCGTATAGCTAATCTTGTACTTGAACTTTTCTCGATAGCAACCATGATGTGCTTGGCCTCCATGTCCTTCTTCTCGACTATCTCTCCATACATCAAATTGGCTATGAAGGTGGATGTCAGGCAAAACACTGCTGAGCACGTAGGAGTGTAGCTCCACCTCTGAGACAGTCTAGTGAGTCTTATACTTCGGTCTACATGAGTGCACTCGCCAAGGACAACCGATCTGTTCGCACTTTGTACTGCTCCTAGCTAGATTTGATGACCCAAAACGTCTGTTGCATGGACAGGGCCCACAACTTAATGGCAGCCTACAAGGATACCTTATCAGCAAATATTGAGTGCAACCAAACCTCTGTGGTATGGTAATCCCACAGTGATTCATGCATATCATCCGTAGCAACACCCTTAGTGTCAAACTTATTCCATTCCTGGGGATGGGAGCTTCATCCTCAGCAAAGCTATCTTCGTCGTCGGCCGAGACCATCCAGTCATCACTCTTCATTTGACACACTATGTACTCCATATGCTCCCCTTCTTCAGCATGTCCTATAGGCTCAGTATGCGGTGACCGATCTTCCTCTCTTATACAAATGGCAGTTCTATTATAAAAAAAGGTGTGTGGAGCTTGAATTATCTCACTTCTACCACCCTAGAAGCATATGTAATGTAATATTGTGTTCGAGAGAATTATATGTAATATTATGAAAACATTGGTACATAATAGATGAATGAATGTACAAAGGGATGATTTGGTGACATAGTGAGCCTTTTCGGTTGGTTTGTTTTTGGAAGAAGAGCTATTGTTGTTCTTGGAGAGGTTGCAAAGACGTAGCATTGTAGGAAAGGGTGAAGTATACTTCTAGTTGTAAGTTTTATTTGTTTGTCAATTTAAGTATTATGTAACTGACGATTTACGAAAAGAGTGTGTATTTGTGCAAATATTATGTGAAACTAAACTAAATATAAAAACAGGTAAAAATCAAACTGGAGTTTCAAAAAAATGCATGAAAAGCACAACATCACTTTGGTTTTCATGGAATTATCATATTAACTCGATTTGATGTGATATTAGTGTGTATTTACTTATGTTGTCGATATTCTTGTTTAGTAGCTATTAACCATATACCTATCTAGCGATTAATCTTATTAATTTCATTCCAGTATCAGCTAGAATAGCCAGAATGTGCCATACTGCCAGTGGCGGACCCAGAAATGAAGCAAGAGGGGCTAACCTAGGATACCCTGATACGCGATACGGGTACGGCGATACAGATACAGAGATACCATGATACGAATTGTGCCAATGGCAAAGGCATCATCAATTGAATCATACACACCAGCTTGTACAATGACTAATTAAACAATCATGCTTCTATGCTACATAATGACTGAAAACTTAGAAGCAAGAACCATCTTGTAAAAGGAGTGTCTATCTGGTCTCTACAAAAAACAAAACATCTCAAAAGAATTCCACAAATGACATCAATCAAAACAAACACTAGCTAAAAACAACAAGCTAATATGTAAAAGCATCATCCTTATCCATAAAGAGTTCTCCGTTTTTACTGCAAAAGAATCTATCAACTAATTTCTCAAAACAAGTTTCCCAATTTACTGAAAAAGAAGCATCAACAAACAACAAGGCTGATAATCAGGGGAAAACAACAAGGACACCTAACAAATTATTCTCAAAAACACTATCCCTGCTCCATGTCATCAGAATTGTAATCCAAATCACAACCCCACAGCTAAAGATCCATGCCCAACTAAGCCTAGTTCACTTAGATCTCTACCCATGCATCACCTACCTAACAAACCCAACTAAATTTGTACAAGCAAAAACAACGCGGCGTGGCACCAACCTGCATGGATCATCAAGAACTAGCAACCAACACATATAAATGAATAATTCAACTACAAAAACCGCAATAAAATAATGGAAATTACTAACATACTATAATAAATAGTTCTTGCTATATGGAAAATAATGGTAGCATATACACCTTGCTCTGGCATGCTTGAAGAGGTGCTCCCCTACGAGGCGACGGAGCGCCAGACGCATGGTGGAGAGAGTTGCTTGCTAAAGCAGGGTTGCAGGGGATGGAGGGCATGGTCAGAGCTGGCGGCTGAGGGCAGCGCACGACGGAATCGGGAGGGGGCGCCACTAGGGTTGGAGGAGTCGAGGAGATCGTGACTGGAGGGATTGACTGACTGTGGGTGGGAGGAGGCGTATCGATCTTCTTTGGGCCTTATGAATAGTACTATCCCATGGTATTAATTGGGCCAGGACCCGAGCTACAGCCTCCTATCCTAGGTCCACCCTTGCATACCGCTACCCAAAATGGCACCTACATTCCTATTAGCCTCAACAATGGAGACCTCGCAGCCATAGCCACCATGAGAGAAATTACAGGGAGAGTGATTTGAGAATTGAGATGCGTAGGGTGTTAGGCATCTCTTAGGCATTCGATCTTGGGAATATGTGAAGCGAGTAAATAGGATGGAGTTGAGGCAACAATTTGGGCAGTGCCGCAGTGGAGTAGTAGTAGTTGTACCAGTGGCCTTTCTTTGTAAACTATTGAAGAATCTAGGCCTTTCTCTTTTCCCTGTTTATTGCAAGTCAGGTGGTAGAGTATCGTGCGCTAGTAGAGGCAGTCAAGTAATTTTAGTACAGGGCAAAAGGTATGTATTTTATTATGTTTAAGTTTTGTATTTTATTATGTATAAGCTTTGAGCGTATGGACTTATTTAACTATATATTATATTTGAAACATATATTATTAAATTAAATTTCATAGAAGGTACGTTGGAATGGGTTCGCCAGAATAGGCCAGTAACACATTCTATTCTAAGAGGCAAAACGAAATGGTCTCCGAAATGGAATTAATAGGATTGTTAGCAACAACCTTCCGTGTATATGTAGCTACGGTGATTAACTAACAACATACTCCACACTCCCTAATGAACTAAAATCATCCGTTATACAAACCCGGGGGGAACTCTGGCCAGCGGCTGCGTCCATGTTGACCTTGCTCTCTCTGTGGCCGACGTGTGCACACGTTTTCGCTTCCATTCCGCTTGCTACGTGTATGTGCGCTCACTTTCCCTTCGCTTAACGCGTGCATACGCTGGGGCGCTCTTAATGAACGGTTTGTGTAGCGCAGTTTCCACGGCGGTTTGTGAGACGCGGTTTCGATGGCATGGCGTCGCACTTCGTTGCCTCACGCGTGCGTGTTCTCCCGAACGTTCGCGTGTCTTTCCTCATGGCGTTGTCATGTCGGTTTCCTGGTGGCACAATGTAGCTAGCTTCGTGTCGCTTCCGTCCTCCATTCGTGTGTCGCAGGCTCGTCCTCTATTTCTTCTCGCGATTGCTTTGACCATGACCTTCGGTCGCGGAGTGGCTTTGACCATGACCTTTCACCACAGCTCTGGGACGCTCGAGGTAGCCATGATGACCTACCTTGCCAACCAGACCGTGCCTCCTGAACGTCTTCCCTGTCGCCGGTAATCGCCAGAAAACCCTATAGGCAAGCCTCAACTCAATGTCACCTCTCTGGTCCAAAGCTTTCCAATTAACTTTGCTAGTAGCTTCCTCTTACTCCTCAAAACAATACTGAACCCAATTTAGCTCCCCGAGCTCCCCTCTTCTCCAGCGCCGAAACCCACCACACGGTCGAGCCACCTCGCTGTGGCCAGCCCAGCCCCGGTCTCCTCAGTCCAAACCACCGCTTCCATGAGACTCCCCTATCCCCACTAATGCCCAAACATCCGCCCAATCACCCAAAGAAGCCCCTATTCAACCACTAGGCTCAAACCGGCCGTAGAGAAGAAGAGCTCGCCGCCGGCGAACGCCGCCTCCCCTGTCCTTGCAGACCCCAAAAACGGGCTCCCCACATCACCAGAAACCTGACCATAACCCCAGAAGATGTCGTAAAAGTTCCTAACCCTGACTACTTCGGTGCCTCCACCCGCTCCCCTGTTTCGGTTCCGACCACCGCTTGGAAGCTCCGAGCACGTTGTGTGGCCGAACGTGCTTGGTCACTGTCCGATTTCCCCGAGCCGCTCGGACGCCGTCCGATCTCCCCGAGTTGCTCGAACGTCGTCCGATCTCCGTCGGCTTCCGCTACTCGATGGTCGTTAGGACCCTGCAGCTACTTCGACCATGGCTTGACTCTCGACCACGTTGTGGTCTTCGACCACGGCCTCCGACCACATTGAGGCTTTTGATCACGGTCTTCGACCGCGGTGTGGCTTCTACCACGACCTTCGACCGCGGTGTGGCTTCGACCACATTGTTTGGTCGAATGAGGCTTCGAACACGCTGTGTGGTTGAACGCGCTCGGTCGCCGTCCGATCTCCCCGAACCTCTCGGACGCCGTTCGATCTCCGTCGGTTTCCGCTACTAGATGGTCGTTACGACCGTGTAGCCGCTTCGACCACGACTTGACTCTCGACCACATTCTGGTCTTCGACCATAGCCTCTGAACACCACGGAGTGGCTTCGACCACGACCCTCGACCACGGCTCTGGGACGCCTGAGGTAGCCATGATGACCTACCTTGCCAGCTGGATCGCACCTCCTGAACGTCTTCCCCATCGCCGGTAATCGCCAAAAAACCCCCAAAGGCAAGCCTCAACTCAATGTCACCTCTCTGGTCCAAATCTTTCCAATTAACTTCACCAGTAGTTTCCTCTTACTCCCCAAAATAACCTTGAACCACCAATTTAGCTCCCCACTCACCGCCGGCGAACCCCGCCTCCCCTGTCCTTGCCGACCCCAGAAACGGGCTCCCCACATAACCAGCAACCCGACCATAACCCCAGAAGACGTTGCAAAACTCCCTAACCCCGACTGCTTCAGTGCCTTCGGCCGCTCCCCTGTTTCGGCTCCAACCACTGCTTGGAAGCTCCGAGCACATTGTGTGGCCGAACGCACTCGGTCGCTGTCCGATCCCCTCGAGACGGATGCCGTCCAATCTCCCCGAGCCACTCAGACGCCGCCCGATCTCCTCGAGCCGCTCGAACGCCATTCGATCTCCGTCGGCTTCCGCTATTCGATGGTCGTTAGGACCTTACAGCTGCTTCGACCACGGCTTGACTCTCGACCACGTTGTGGTCTTCGACCACGGCCTCCGACCGCGGTGTGGCTTCGACCACGTTGTGTGGTCGAATGAGGCTTCGAACATGTTGTGTGGTCAAACGCGCTCAGACGCCGTCCGATATCCCTGAGCTGCTCGGACGCCGTCCGATCTCCCCGAGCCGCTCGGACGCTGATATGAAAGATAATATTGCAATGTACACATCTTATGGTTGTCGTTATATTAATTTGTTTGTGTGGAACAACGAGAATGACACGATAATTGATTCATACATATACCATGCGTATGTGTTGTTCTTTATATCTACTACACCTTCAGATGTTCTTGATATGCTAAGCAAAAGAAGTATTGATGACAAATATATATACCATGCATATACGTTGTATTCTTTGCTTAGTACAATTTCAGGCTACCAAAAGCCGATGACGACTTTTCTTAAAGAAGGGGAGGTGATGCGGATACGCACAAGCTTAGTATTTTTCAGTCAAATATATTATTTTACTGGAAAGAAGTATTGAGCCGCATTAAATATTGTCAGGTGAATTTGTTTCTTAAGGAGTTTCTTTTAATTGATGATGAACTTGGAATACTATATCATGCTATTATTTTATGTATTCTTAGGTATGATTCATGTGAAGACTTGGGAGGGCAAAAGGGAGGAGCATAATGACTTAAACTACAAGTTTTGGATAAGATTTTCAAGACAAATTCGGATCTCCCATGTGCTCAATCCAATTCAAACTCGGATTCAACTCAGAATTCAATTCGGATTCGGTTCGGGACAGCCTGATAGGCAGTTACTAAAAAGGCCATAACTTTCACAAACGGAGTCCGATTCAGGTGTTCTTATACTCGTTGGAAAGATAATTTCAAGGGCTACGCAATGGATATAGCCCCACCTTCAAATTCGTCATGGATTAAAAGTTATGATCAAAACATTGTGACGGCTTAATTTTATGTTTTTCCTTTTGTGTGAGTTTATTTCCAAATACATGTAGGGATGAGTTGGAGTTGGTTTAGGACCTCTTGGCCAGCTATGAGGTGGTGAGGGAACTATATATTGAGGGTTAGACCCCCATTGTAAGGAGACCACGTTTGAGAATAATGAATCTACTAAAGTTTGTTCGAGTTTAGCATTGCTACCGAAGTTCCATAGGGAATTAGGAGTGATTTTCTTTAATCAAGATCGTTCAGCCTTTCCATTAGGATTGGGGGCACGATAGATCTTCGCTTGGTGGTCGACGAAATCAACACGAGTGTGTTTTGGCGGATTAAAGAGTGTTCGTCCCTTGCGTGGCATTGGAGGATCATTACGATTTATCACGACTCCCGTGAGTATCCATCCTACGTCCAGAAGATCGGACAACCCCGTATCAGACGCCGTCCGAACTCCATCGGCTTCCACTACTCGATGGTCCTTACGACCGTGCAGCCGCTTCGACCACGGCTTGACTCTCGACCGTGTTGTGGTCTTCGACCACAACCTCCAACCATGTTGACGCTTTCGACCACGGTCTTCGACCGCGGTGTGGCTTCGACCACGACCTTCGACCGCGGTGTGGCTTCGACCACGGTCTTCGACCACAGCTCTGGGACGCGTGAGGTAGCCATGATGACGACGACCTTCGACCACAATGTGGTTTTCGACCATGGTGTGATTGTCAACCACGTTGCGATTTGCGACCACGCTTTTAGCCTCAGCGATGCCTCCGACCACCTAAAGACTCGTTGGACATTCCGAGTATGCGCAATAATATCCCACCCATGCCACGTCATCGTTTTTGAAAAAAAACCCTGCATTTTTGAAATGACGTAAAGGTCCTCGGTTCATGCAAAAAGATCCCTGCCAGGTTTTCCTGAAAACCCCCTCCACTTCAGCAAAATTGTGTATTCTTTGTTGGATAGCACCCCTTGGTTTTCCAAAATTACATACGAGTCCTCCTTTAGTTACGTACAAATCCTTACAGGTTATCGATTTTTTTTGCGAAAAAGGCATTTGGTTTTTCCGAAATTACGCATGTCTCCTCGGTTTTCTTTAAGAAACTCCTCACGAATTATCGTCTCTTTTACTTCGGTCCACACAGTAGTTAGCGCGGTGTGCCGCCACGCTTATGCTGCTAGTTAAGTCTATGTTGGTTGTCAATCCAGGAACTGGGAGCAATCCATCTTGTACTCTTCATCCACATTTAATCCGCACTCGAACTTCCCCAAAGATACATGGATGGTTATAGAAGTCGACTACTCGACCTAGGTTGAAAAGGTAGGAGCCATGGGAGCCTGTAATAGTCAAACAGAACAAGCGCACCAAAAATAAGGCAACCCATATTGTTAAAAGAAAGTAGGACATAATGGTCAATTTCAATTGCCATTTTCTTGATCTTATGGCGTCTTCGATCAAGTGCATGACCAAAATACGTCAGCCCCCTCTCGAATAATCGACATACAATGGAGGATTAAGCCAAAATATAATCATTGCTTACTGAGCTAAAGCCAACTATGAGCCGTTGATAAACTTCAATTCAATGTTTTTTTAAAAAAGAACTGAATTACTTAAACAAAATTTAGAAATTTAAAAAAAAAGACAAATGGATATGCTAAAACTTATACTCTCTCCATTTAATAACTGACATTGTTGATTTTACTGTTCAAATTTTAACCAACAGTAACTTTTTAGATATTTAGTTACGAGGATCTAAGCTTAGATCAATTCTCAATTAGTAGGAGGTGTGGATGTACACCCTATCACCAAGTTGAGTCCTCTTCGGTTCAAATGTAGGTGTCTATTCTTTTTCTTAAAATGAAAAAACTAATTTCTCCTCGGTATTCTTGTTTAAAAATATTTAGTTAAGGAAGATGAAAATGGTATTCTTAGATTTGGCATAAAAAATACTTTAATTATATTATATATTAGTAAGTATCTAAATATACATTAAGAAAATAAAGGTTCAATAGTGTCAGTTATTAAAAACGGAGTGCTGGATACCAGTAGAAGTTGACATGTGGGCCCCACGCAAACCATGTTGGTAGGCACCTGCCTAACTGAACGGCAATAAGTCAAACCTATAGATCATAGCTGAGAGTGGGCCCAGGCAAGCGAGGAACAAGCTCACCGACATGTGGGCCCACCACAGTACAGAATTACGCAAACAAGCGGGAAATAGCACGGCCCCCTGAGAGACACGGTGGGCCCACCCTGTCCCTCCTCTGTCTCATGAACAAATCGGCGATCAAAGCGCACATCGGGCGGCGAACAGACCCACCACAAGCGGGTCGAGCTCGCAAGCATACACAGTCCCTGACCCTTGTCCCCACCGTAGTGACCCCACCTGTCATGGACTTTCACAGCGAAAACGAATGAGACGCTCACGAAGTTGGCGGAAGTACGCCCTCTCACTGACAGCGGAGAATACAGGGTCCCTATCTCATGGCCCACACGTCAGCCTCAAGAATACCTCTCGACTCAGCACCTCCGAACTCTCTGCCCCACCGGTCATAGACCGCAAGCACGGAAGCATCCCGTAGAACGAGACACGTTAAGCAAATGCAAGGCCCACACAAGAACACGGCCCAGTAAAAACCTTACACCACTAACAGCTGGGCCCCACAACAATTCTGCCCCATATGTCAGTGATGATATCGGCCAGATACATAATGCCGCGCCCTACCAGTCTCACGCTCTCTCCAACCTCGCCTCCCATCCCCTCCCGTCCCCAAGAGCTCGCGAGCCAGCGGCCGCACCGCCGTTTCCGCGGCGCGCAGATCCGCCCAATCCGTGGAGCCCCAGGAGAGCGCGTCGGTACGGACGCCGCGAGCCCGCCCTCGCCCACCCCGCCGGTGAGTCCCTACCGGATCGCGCGACGGCCGCCGCCCCCCGGCGCGGGGCCGGTCCGATTCGACCAAATCCGGTGGAATTCGTCGAGGCGTCGGCCGCAATTGGGCGGGTTTGATCGGGCTTTTGGGGTTGGTGGGTTGGGAGGTTGGGGATGGCGGCGGAGGGGTGGTTCTAGGGTTAGGTTTTGGTGCGGTGGTGTGAGGCGATGGCGGACGGGGGGAGGATGAAGGGCGTGGAGGGCGGCGCCGGGAGGGGAGAAGAGGAGGAGGAGGCGCGGGAGGAGCTGGAGCTCGCGCTTTCGCTGGGGCGGCGGGGGTGGCACCTGCCGCCGCCGCGGCAGGAGCCGGCGGCGCCGTCCCCGTTGAGGTGGACGATGATTTTCCCCGCGTGGGACCCCGACGCAGCCGGGAGCTCGCGGGCAGCGGAGAGGGTTTGGGACTCGCCACCTGTGCCGGCGCTCAGTCTCCGTGACATGTGGCGAGGCGGCCGCGCGGATGGCGATGCAGGGCGCGCTGTGGAGGTTGCGGAGGAGGAAGAGGACGATGAGGATGGGGAGGGCGATGAGGATGGAGATAGGGACCTGCAGAATAAACGGCCCAAAGTGCGCGCCTTTGGCGAGTAAGTTGCATAAAAATTGCTCCTTTTCTTTTTACTGTTTGCATGCTTGTGAGTTGTCTTTAGATTTTTAGCAAAGTTGTTTTGTGGATTTCATGGTGCTAGTATACTGTAAGTAAGCCTACCACGTTGAAATTGAAAATTGATATACAATTCATGGAGGACATAACAAGTGGAATTAGTTTTGTTACTTAAGGACTTCTTCAAGTAGTACGGATGACAGACTTCTTCAAGTAGTACGGCTGCCATGGTCATCCTGGATAATCAGGTGGTAGATGGGGGTAGAGAAGTGCACTTTCGGATGTTTTCTACTTTGTTGCTATAAATGTTGTGACCCCTTGGACGGGTAATGAATGAACTGCTTTCCCAGCAGTGGAGAGAGTGCTTCCCTCTAGTTACGTTAGCACGTATTTCCTTAGTCTATCTAATTTTACTGGGCCTGAGTGACTTTCTCTGAGTTGTGCAGCAATCCTAGATTGAATCTTGCATTACGTAAGGCAATTCATGTGGTTACCCCTTGTTCTTGTCATTCTCCTTTTCTGATTCATGACCTACCCCGAAGTTATGCTGCATCAAATAATTGCATGTAGGATGCACAATGAAAATAGGTAGATTGCAAGCTGCAGCAAAGAACTAGCATTCTGCCATTATGTAATCACACGGACTTGAGGCTGTTCTATTTTTATGCTCTCAGTGTTTAGCTACCACGAAAAAGACCTCAAAAAGAAGGAAAGTCATCATACAACAAGCGGGATATTAATTTGCACATTTCATAGATTTCTATTTCCCCTATTACTCTTCTCTTGATTACTAGTCTTTATGTACATTTCGAGTTAAACTGCTTTTCCTTTTTGCAGAGAAAGTCCACAACATTCCGGTGTCAATGCAGCATTATTTGGTTTTGAATCACCACATTTGCACACTGCTAACGAAAGTGAACATTTCAAGATGTCCCATTGTCCAGAACATGAACTGGATTTTGGCTTGTCACTTTTCCCAAATGATGTTGGTAATGAGATTCCAAGGGACGCCAATGATGAGAGGGTTGGTGATGTCGAAAAATCAGGTGGAAGAAATTCTGAAGATGCTGAAATAAGAATGGATCTTTCTGATGATCTGTTGCACCTGGTGCGCCACAAATTTCTTTTGCTAATAGTTCTGTGTATGCAAATATTACTAATGCTTGATTCAAAATGTGGTAATGCACTAATTTATTGGATATGCTATTGCAGATATTCTCCTTCTTGGGCCAGAAGGATATATGCAGAGCAGGTGCTGCCTGCAAACAGTGGCGATCTGCCAGCATGCATGAAGATTTCTGGAAATGTTTGAAGTTTGAAAACACTGGAATATCTCTGCAGAACTGTATGTCTTCTGCTTGGTTCTGTTCTGTTTTTTATTTTTTTGGGTGCTCATGCATACAGTATATTGTAATTCTTATTTGAAATGCATTTAAATATTGTGTGCATTGGGTCGTGTGTATATTTGTGTCTTTGGGTTGTTGGCTGAGACAATTTTCAATCTGTTATCCCAGTTGCCATGTTTCTTGGAAATGCTTATAGGTTAGAAGAAACATTCCTTGTGTTCAGATAATGCTAGAAGCCTAGAAAGGCCTGAACGGATGTATTAGTTTTGAAATTGTATTAGCTAGCACTTAGGATGACACGCTTGGCCTGTATAGGTTGAAGAGGTGCCACTTTCATGATTTCATCTATATGACACCTCTATGATGTTAATGATTGGACTGACATTCTCTTACCTTCATACGGATGAAAATATCAATATAAGGAGGTGGTAGTTTGGAGTCCATGACAGTGACTGTTACAAATTACATTCATCTACACTGTGATCGTAAGCACTTGTCATAAAGTAAATTGTTATGCAACTATAATTTTGTTTGGGTTAGGATAAAGCCTGTTGCCTGGAACTCTTTGACGATAATTTCATAGTTTTTAGTTAATAATTGTGGGATTGCCCTACTGAGTTGTTCAGTTAAACTAAGCATCCTGTTCTTTTTAAATGCTAGATATTGCAACAAATTTAGCTATATTCATTTCATTCTGTGATATCCTTTTTGACCCCACTGGATTATTTACCTGATGTTGCTTACATATTTTACCACTGTTGCTTTTGCAGTTATTGATATTTGCCATCGTTACCAGAATGTGACAGATCTTAATTTGTCTGGTGTCGTGACTGCAGAAATGCTAGTGATGGAAGCGATAATGTTCTTAAGGTTTTGTTTCACTCATTTTCTTTCTCCTTTGTTGTCATATTATTTTTCCTATTGTATTTATCAAATTCGCTGGCTTTCAGGCAGCTTAAGACATTAACAATGGGCAAGGGACAACTGGGAGACACATTTTTTCAAGCTTTGGCTGAATGTCCATTGTTGACTACTCTAACAATCAGTGATGCATCTCTTGGGAGTGGCATCCAAGAAGTGACTGTTAATCATGATGGATTGTGTGAACTTCAAATTTTGAAGTGCCGTGCACTCAGAATATCTGTCAGGTGATGAACTTGCTGGTGCAATTATTTTTCTTGTGTAAATAGCTTTATATGTCCTTGTAACTAATATATGCTGCTTTATCATCCAGATGTTCCCAACTTCAAATACTTTCTTTAAGGCGAACTGGCATGGCTCATGTATCACTCAACTGTCCTCAATTGCTTGAATTGGATTTTCAATCCTGCCATAAGCTTTCTGACAACGCAATTCGTCAAGCTGCTACAGCTTGTCCACTGCTAGCGTCACTAGACATGTCATCTTGCTCCTGTGTTACTGATGAGACATTGCGTGAGATAGCTAGTTCATGTCCAAATCTTTCTGTTCTTGATGCATCTAACTGCCCCAACATTTCATTCGAGGTACTTTTCTATGCCCTGTGCTCTTTTATGTGTTCTGACTAATCTTTCCTACCACTATTTGCAAATTGCAGCATATATCTAACATATTCTCTTTATTTGTCTCGGTGTGAAGTTGGTGAGGCTTCCGATGTTGATAGATTTGAGGCTACTAAGTTGTGAGGGAATCACATCTGCGTCCATGGCTGCAATATCTTATAGTCGTCTTCTTGAGGTAGTGATTCAGTTTTCTTTAAGTAATGTTTTGTTTACCTTTTGTCTTAAGAACTAATGGAGCTTATTTTGCAATCATTCCAGGCATTACAACTTGATAATTGCAGCCTGTTGACATCTGTGTCTCTGGAATTGCCACATCTCAAGAATATAAGTCTTGTACACCTGCGCAAGTGAGTAGGATTGCTTTTGCTTTATCTTTCTTAATCGTCATTGTTGTTTATTTTGTACTATTGTTCACCTTGTTCATTATATGGTTGTCTTACCTGCCATGTTAGGTTTGCTGATTTGAATTTGCGAAGTCCTGTGCTTTCTTACATTAAAGTTTCCAGATGTTCATCACTTCATCGTGTTAGCATAACATCAAATGCTCTTCAGGTCAGCTCCTATGTTTGGTGAAGGGCTCAATTTTGTTATTCTATTGATCGGTTTATGTGGATATTTTTCAACGTTATGATGTGCTGATTTTGTGCGACTGCAGAAATTGGTGCTACAAAAACAAGAGAGCTTATGTAGTTTGTCATTGCAATGCCACAATTTGATCGATGTGGATCTTAGTGACTGTGAATCATTAACAAATGCGATTTGCGAAGTTTTCAGTGATGGAGGCGGTTGCCCTATGCTCGGATCATTGATTCTTGATAACTGTGAGGTATGACAAGTGCACCCTACTTTTAACTGCCAACACTTACAACACACCGGATAGTGATTCTGACTATCCCTTTGTGCCAGAACTATGCATTTAGAGGAAAAATGTTATTTAAATGCATATGGTGTTATTCTCTTTTATCCTGTTAAACAAAGTGCCATTTAATTATTTTGCCATCATTTGGTGCTAACCGTCAATCGATGTATTTCTATTGTTTTTGTGTTTTCAAGATTAGTGAGTAGTGACATGTTGCTTCATTATATTTCAGTTCTGTTGATCTTTTTCCTCTTTATCTCAGAGCTTGAGCATTGTGGAACTGAATAGCAGTTCCTTGGTTAATCTCTCGCTTGCTGGTTGCCGTTCCATGACATTCCTAAAACTCTCATGCCCAAATCTGCAAAAGGTGAATCTCGATGGTTGTGATCATCTTGAAAGAGCATCATTTTGTCCGGTAAGTGAAATATTGCTCGTTCTGCTTCTGAGGTCCAATATATTTATCTTGATCAATTTGTGAACAACTTAGCTGATATGAAAAATATGCCTTTATTGGATATGATTTACATTGACTCTTGGTCAGAAATCGAGGATATGTGACTTTCTTTCAGGCCTCAGAAAAACAAGAGAACAGCTTGTAATTTGCACCTTAGACTGGTCCATTCCTTCTTCCACAAGTTGCATTCATTGAGCTCTACCAATATATGAACTGTAAAATGGTGTGCAAAAAGGATATTAGTTGTTCATTATTGGGTGTATAAGTTGATATGCCTGATTACCCTCCTGGGAAACTTGCAAGTGCTATTTGATTTGTGGTCTATTTGGAAAGATAGGGTGGGTTGTTCTGCTAAACATTATTGTGAAAGGATACAGTTGTGGTCTTGTGGAACAAATATGAAGCACAAAATGTGTAGACAAACTGAATTAATGCAAAACAATTTTATCTGTTTAATTGCTTACATAAATCAATATATCTGTACTTTCTGACATTGGCTTCTTTTGTAGGTTGGTCTTGAATCCCTAAACCTTGGAATTTGTCCAAAATTGAGTGTTCTACACATTGAGTCCCCAAAGATGTCTGTATTGGAGCTGAAGGGTTGTGGTGTGCTTTCCCAGGCTTCAATTAATTGCCCTCACTTGACATCCTTAGATGCCTCTTTCTGCAGGTTGTTCCGTGCTTCCTATATTTCTGATAAACATTATTGACTGGTACTAATTGTTAATGTACTCTATTTTGCATGTTCAGGCAGCTTATGGATGATTCACTGTCTCGGACGGCAGAGGCATGCCCTCTTATTGAACATCTTATCCTTTCATCATGTCTATCCATTGACATCAATGGATTGTCTTCTTTGCATTGCCTTCATAAGCTGACCTTGCTTGACCTGTCATACACATTTTTGATCAACTTGAAGCCTGTTTTTGACAGTTGTCCACAGTTAAAGGTCAGTGCTTAATTTGTCACTATTTAAATCATTTGCTACTGTTACATATGACAATTGTTGTTATGTGTAGTAGTTAATATTAGCAAGTCATACCAAATGCCCTATGCATTTATTCTTATGTGGACAAATCACTGTTGTACGTTTGGAAATTGTTGTCATTTTTGTAATACTAATATCGTATACAAGAACATGTGACAAGAATGTTATCTGTTGCATATTGATTGGAGCTTCTGTGGTAGTTAACTTTTATGCTATTTTTTTATTTTATTGTTTCCAGTATTTTGAAGTTTCTAATATGAGATGCATTGGAAATGCATAATTTTGGAATTGAATATTGTAAGGGAGAGAGGTGTAGATATATAATGAGGGATTGGAATTACTGCTTTCTTACAATATGTGCTTTCTTTGGCAGATCTTAAAACTTTCAGCTTGCAAGTATCTCAGTGATTCATCTTTGGATGCCCTCTACAGAGAGGCTGCTCTTCCAATGCTCGTTGAGCTAGATCTGTCCTACTCATCAATTGGGCAGACTAAGATAGAGGAGCTTCTTGCATGTTGTACAAATTTAGCTAGTGTAAATTTGAATGGATGTACAAACTTGCATGAATTGGTGTGTGCGTCAGATGATTGCAGTTCTGTTGACATGCCAGTTGATGTTTGCCCTCCTGATTCTGCACCAGTCAAGAGTGAAGAGATCAGCGAGAGATCTGATCGTCTGCTTGAAGTTCTCAACTGTACTGGCTGTCCAAATATTAAGAAAGTCGTTATTCCTTCAATGGCAAACTATCTACACTTGTCCAAAATCAATCTTAATCTGTCTGCAAACTTGAAGGAAGTAGATTTGATGTGCTCCAATCTTTACGCTTTAAACCTGAGGTAATATCAATGTGCGTTTCTGTACAGTCCCAGGATTATCTGTCTAGTTTGTTCTGTATTTGCAGCTTTTGCTTGCCTTTTTTCAGCAATTGTAGCTCACTGGAGGTTCTGAAGCTTGATTGCCCAAGATTGACCAACCTCCAACTTCTGGTACTATTCTCAATGCAACTTTCAATACTGTTTGAACTTATTGGCTGGCATGAATACTTTGCGGATAGGAATATGATGTTAAATTCCAAATTCATGACATACTCTCTCTCCCTAATTATGTGTCGTTTTTTGGCATTTCAGTCTCCAATGCAAGACTTTGACCATTATTTTTAAATTGTAATGTACTAGTAAAAATAATAAAAATGATATATTATGAAGGTATTTTTTTGAAGAAAAATCTAATGATATTAGTGTGGTCAATTCATATACTTTTACGGATATTAGTTGGCAAAGTTTTAAAAGATTTACCGCATGGATCCAAGGCAACCAATATTTAGAGATGTAGAGAGTATTGTACAAGTTTTGCTTAAAGTTCTATCAAACTTCTGTTACTTGCACTTTTGCTGATAGTCTCTTTGATTCAACTATTAAAAGCACACTTAATACATCCAAGTTAACACTTCATCTTTATCCCCTCCCCCCCTTCTCTCTCTCTTGTGTGCTGATCCCAGTAATCTAAACTGATTATAGTAAATGCCTGTAATACCTCAAGGTATTTTGTAAGACTTTCGTCTAGTTGCATGAGTTGTGGCAGTACTTACTAGTCACTACTGAAGTACTGAGTTCTTTACATATATGTGCACTTAAAACATAGTGTTAATCAAAGATGAGGCCTGGGTTTGGGCCACCTTTGCTCCTTATCTCACTTGAATTCATTAATTATTAACCTCCATGGTCGATAATGAGCATTTATGTATTTATCAACTTAGTTAATCTTAATCATTGCTTTATCTGATACCGAGGCATATACTGAACTCTTCCAATATCACTACTGTAGGCATGCACCATGTTGCAAGAGGAGGAACTAGAATCTGCAATATCCCTCTGTAGTGCGTTGGAGATCCTCAATATACACTCTTGTCCAAAGGTAAGCTTTTGCATTTGGTGTGCACCAGTTCAATTTTGTGTATCTGTTATGTTTAAATTTCTTCTGAACCGCCGTTTGATTCTGAACAGATAAATGCGCTGGATTTTGGTAGACTACGGGCGGTGTGCCCAACCCTGAAGCGCATCCAGAGCAGCCTTATCGCATAACATGATGGCTGCTGTCATCTGAAGGAGTGCTATTCGGGCAATAGTCTGCACTCATTGCCATTCCTTGATGGTCCTGAGATTCTAATTTAGATTGGAAACAAAAAAGCCCTTAATGGCACTCTTGTACATACTCCCGCAGCATCCCCAATATATTGCATGGCAGCGTATATTAGGAGCCACTAGGCGATGCGAGCCTATTTCTCCAGTCAATTCTTGTGCGGTAATAAGTATTTAGTTGAACCTGGATTGGTGTTGGAACAGTTTTTGTTTATTTGTTTGTATCGATTCTAAGTGCACTGATGGGGCAAGCAGATCTTTACTCCGGTTTATACACGTTAATAATTATCTTGTTGGATCTGAACCATTAGACACTTGATGCTTGATTGGTGATTTGGCGTGCAACTTTGTATAGCTTCTTTCGTTTGTTTCCTTACGGCAGTATGTGATCCCATCGTTGTGTCATAATGCGCAGTGGTTCTTCTTTGCCTGTATCTATATGAATCTGAATTGTGACAATGCAAGTGAGCTGAGATATAGATGTGATAATTGATCAGCTTGTGGAGGGGCATCATTTTCCTTGCAGCTAGAACCCTGATTTGTTTTAACCTTGCCAGTCGCTCGTGCTGCACCTTGGGAATTTGTATAGAAAATAAATGTAGCGGAGATAAAGATGCTACTATGGATTTGTTGTCACGTAAGGTGAGATCAAATCCTCAATAATGATATATGTGATAAGGTAGAGGTAGTACTAATCGACGAAAAGCTTGTCTGAGATGGTTTAAGCATCTTTAACGAAGGTATTCTAAGGTATCGGCATGTAATGGAATATTAAGATGTACCAAAATCATAAGAGGCAAAGATCAAGAAGACTAACGTGAGAGAAAACAGTTAAAAAAGATTTGAGATATTGAAATGTATCCAAAGAGTACTGGTATGTAGTGGGATATTAAACATAAGAAGAGGTAGAGGTCAATCAAAACTGATGTAGGAAGAAGCAGTTAAAAGGGATTTAGAGATTAGAATATATCCAAAGAGTTGGCTGCGGATAAGAGTATATGAAAGTTAGTTATCTATGTATCGGAACCATAACATACGAAGAAGGTTTTGAGGCAGTGTTTTAGGTTTTCGGTTCAAATAGCGGGATACAGAGTTTAGGGTTTTAACCTTATATGTTTTATTATAAGTCTCTTGTTTCTTTGATCTTTAGAAGATTTTATTTCTAATACTTTACCTTGTTTGTAGGCCTGCTAATGGATTAAAATTCAACCCAAACCCACCCCTAACCCACTTCAATGTACCACATCAACCCAATTCAAACCTGCCCACTGTTCCACCTCCAAAACCCAACCCACATGCAACTCCAACCAGACCAATCCTACCCAATTTCCTCAATATGGGTTCAACCCGTTTCTAAGCCGTTTCCAACCCATTCCCCAACACGACTGAATGACCTACATTAGGTATTTAGGCCACAACACTCGAAAAAAATAAGGAAAATCAAGAAAAATCACAGAAAAATAAAGAAAATTATCACAATTTTAGTTACATCCATAATGTCATATCAAATAAGATCAAATCACATCTCCTGAATTCATATCAAATAGCTATACATTTTTAGAGCAATGCTTATAGCATGGCTGTACAAGTAATTTGAACAATGTAAAGCAACATTCAGCTGTCAAGCTTCTTTGACAATGAACATTAACATTAAGCAACACATAGAAACAACGACAAGTGATTGGATACATCACATCCTTGAGGGTACACTAGAATATACCTGCAAAAATAACAATTGCAGATGGGCAAGGGATAAATTTATGAAATAGAGTGCCTAACCAATATGCATCACAAACTGAGTTGCTCAACAATTTAGAATTCCCAGCTCAAAAAAGCTAATAAAGCTATTGGAAAATGATAATAATATAACAGACATGAGGGAGATAAGCTAGTTTACAATTTCACATAGACTAACTGGCTCAAGGGTCCTGGAAATATGACTAAAACTAGAATACAGAAGAAAAAGAGTGGCGTAAAAATTGGCTTAATAGTATTCTTCAAGGTCCAACCTAAGTTTGGAAGAGATCAAACAAAATTAATAACATTAGTAGGGCAACTACCATGCAATCCAATAAATTAGAGAGAGAAATATCACACGTCATGTAGTTGAGATAATCTGCATTATTCAGTGGAGGGGCTAAGATAACAACAACAAAAACATTCATGAAAGCCAATAAAAACCAAGAATCGTAACCACTCAATACTCACAACCAATAGAGGTATCACTCAGTGTAACATACGAA
Organism: Bonia amplexicaulis; assembly: GCA_036346245.1. Taxonomy (NCBI): domain Eukaryota; kingdom Viridiplantae; phylum Streptophyta; class Magnoliopsida; order Poales; family Poaceae; genus Bonia; species Bonia amplexicaulis. Next base: position 9,323,673 of record CM070763.1, on the reverse strand, counting down.
AAACAACTAAAACTTAGTTTGTTGGGTTTGTAGTGGTCTCACTCTGTGATACATTTCAACAAAATGGCTTTTTAACAACAGTGCAACTACACTATCATATTTTAATTAATAAAATGTCCATTCCTATTCCAATACAGGATGACTACTGAACTATTATTACAACGTAATTTGCATATCATCTACAAAGGTGGTCAGAAGAACATACAATGTTAGTATGCTTTGTAGCTAGACAGTACATAAAAGAGGACACTTGCAAAACTCAAGACCTAAAATCTACAAATAATTGCACAGAATGGTAGTAGGTTAGGTCCATCGAGTATTATGTCAATCAGTATAATGGCTAATGTAGCCAAAGATAGAATGAAATAGCAACTTAAAAGGAATTGAACAAACAGAAATTCAAGTACAGGACAGTTTTTGGTGTGTTATGTAGATATTCAAGAAGTTCTAAACCTATCTTTCTCTTTGTATCAGACATCAGTAATTAAAAGCTTCAACTATGATAGCCAGACAGCCAGTTCCTTACAGAGATTCACGCTTTATTTACAGTACTAAGTGAAAAAACACAACATATGTACAATTGAAATGAAGAATCTAGCATCATTCTAAAATTTAATCAAGACTGACCCAGCTATTTAACAATTCTATTTACATATATTAGGGAAAGTGCACATATGGATTTACCACCACCGACAACGAGGGAACTAGAGTTTAACACCATTATGAAAAGATTTGACGGCCTATAGACTCTCTTAGTTGCAACACTGTCAAACAAAATGGAGAGCAAACATGAGCTGGAAAGCATAGTAATACAAGCAACCATTCATACCCGATAGGCTATATACAGCACAGTCCAATTGAAAAGGAAACACTTGTCAAAATGTAATAGTATATCAGAAAGAACACTAAACTGTAGACATTTCAAACTAGATTCATCATAAACCAAAAAAAGAAGTAGAAAAGAGAGAGGTTGCAATAGAATTTTCAAGTCAATTGCCATTGAGCACATTACCACTTAGAGCATGTACAATGCAAGATGCTTATACATGAATGCTTAAAGAGAGAAAATATAGTCACATCATCAAGTACCTATGTAAAAATTACTTTCTCCAATGCAAACATCTCTTCTATGGGTGCTTAGATGTTATATTATCTTTTAATTAGATATAGTTATACACATAAACACATGCTAAGCACCGATGCTTATTTAAGCATCGGTGCTTCAAAATAAAAGTCTTACCTATTCTATGTGACAAGAAAAATTAATTTTTAATTGCTAAGCATCTCGCTAAGCGTTTGCATTGTACGTGCTCTTATAACCACCTGCTTCAAATGGTTCGTTTTCATTTCTCTTTTCTTCTCCTTTGAAAAGTTTTTCATTGAGGCGAGGAGGAGGGGAGGGGCCGGCGCCGGCGGACGGCGAGGGTGCGTGCCGCACCATCGCGGCGGCGCCAGATCTAGAGTTGAGAGGGGATCGGGAGTACTCGGCACCGCCTGATCGGAAAGGGGATTGGGATCGAGAGTGCGTCTGTCGGTCTGTGTGACTGTGTCGGCACCGTGCGTCTTCACTCTTCAGCTAGTCGGGCGATGGGCCGAGCGAATCGGGCGCAGACGCTGAGACGCAGTCGCGCAGATAGGCCGGCCCGAGCCACCCTCCCGACCGAGCCAAACGAGCCATCCGAGCGGCTCATGAGCCAGCTCGGGCTCGGCTCGTTAAGAAGCCGAGCTCAACCTCGGCTCGGCTCGGCTCAGAATGCCACGAGTCGAGCCGAGCTCAGATCGAGCCGAGCCGAACCGCGAGCCATATGTCCACCCTACCCATGGTGCCATTACCTCCTTCCTCGGCTGCCCCCTCCCCACCCCCGTCGCCATCAAATACCGACGCCTCCACTTATGGACCTGCCGCTGCCATCAAATCCGTGGCCGCCTCGTGTCTCATCACCGCCTTCCCACAACGTCGGCTTCTCTTCCTCAGCAACGTCATCGTTATGTCTCACCCATCTGCCGTCCGCCTCGCCTCCCCTTGCTCCACATCCCCACTTCTTCTGCCCACATAAAGTGTTACGCCGCCCTCTCCCCCGTGTGCATATTCGGCTGCATCACTGAGGAAGGAAGGAGGGAGGTAGGTAGCGTCAAGCAATCTCTATTAATTCCGGCGTTAGTTCCTTAATCATGCATAAATCTTATTACTTCTTCTACAATTTTCATAAATTTCAATACAAAAAACTCGTACCAACAAGTTAATGCCATTTTGCATCCCCTGTGTCGTGAAGGATTTGGATCAACCCTTAAATTTTCATGAAATGAAACTGCATGAGGAAACAATAAACTAATTCTTTGCTTGCAGGATGTGCTTGTTTGAGGAGCTGCGGACCCATCAGCTCAGTCTATAAATTAATTTTGTGTACAATAAAGATAATGACGGATATGGTTGTTGGATTGAAGCAGAGCTTGCGGACGGCAGCAATGGCGAGCAAGCGAGGGATGCAGCATGGCACTCGGACAAGCCACCTCAAGATTTTTTTATTTGAAATTTAGGCTCATCCAGTGGACCTTTTCATCATTTCATCTAGATCACAATTGGATATTTTTGTGACCATTAACTTAATATGAAGGATCAAGCATCGATGTTTTTTGTTTCTTTACTTTCTTCTATACATGAAGAATTTTTCAGCATAGTGTTTAGTTCTTGATGATAGGAGATGCAGCCTATCCTACAGATACTTTGCATTGTAAATATATCAACTAACCCATTCAAATGACAGGGTTTTAGGTCTGATTTTTTTCAAAATGCTTTTGTTTTATCCTCCCAGCATTGCCATGCACCACGGCAAGCATGGGGTTAGGCACATTTAGTGAACTAAATATAATATTTTGTATGCATGAAGGCACTAATGTTGCAAAATTGCAGGTCATCAAAATAGAGACGGTAGCACAACATGGGCTTCACAACAAAACCGGACTAACCAAGGCTCATCTTAATTTTTCTTTGTTGTAATTGATGGAATTGACCTCGTAGTACACTACAAAAAAGGAATCCATCCATCGGAATATCATAACTACTTGGCATCTCCAATTCGCTTCACGTAAACACTCTGTTATCGTTTTTGTTAAGGATCAAATCTTACCATAAAAGCATGAGTTATTCATGTTTGACGATGTTTATTCTAGGTTGGGGTTTGCCAACATTTCATCGTCATTGATTCATAGGCCATTAGCCTAGGTAGTTTCAAGTGTTGATGATGATATATCTATGTTGTCATTATATTTGGTGTTTTAGTAGATAGGAGGAGACAATTCTATTGCTTTGATTTTCTTTTCTGTATAAGCTATTCTATGTTGTTTTTTAGAACCATGTGGGGGCTTTTTTAATTAAATTACACCAAATTTTGATAGATCAAGATGTGCATTGTTTTACGAAAACTAAATTTCTTCTTTCATATGGAATTTGCAGCCACTATAGCAATATCGATGCCAATGATGAAGTGACAAGAGAGAATGTTAGTGCTTAGGTGAGAAACTTGATCTCATATGTCCAGTGCTGGTAAAAATAACTCTTACAACCATGACGCCAAATGTATTTTGGTTGACCACCAATTTATAGAGATTAGTTGTGTACCAAAAGTTTTTCATTTACACATGATGTGCTGCAGGGAGTGCCATAGGATATGTTGATAGTTTTGCATGATTTTATAGCGCTAGCAAATTTTCAGGGGATTGTTGCCGTTTAACTATAGAATATTTGCCTATTTGACTTTTGTCATGTAAATTAGCAAGAGTTTTAAACTCTATAGCATGCGTTGATTATCAAAAAATTATGTACCAGAATGAATCCAACCACGATATAGATATTCGCATGCAGATGAACTTCATTCTTGAATCTTTCGCAAAGACCTGTAGAGATGTTTATCAAGGGAACTGATGCAGCATAAAGAGGGGAGTTTATTATTGACATGCCTACAATGTGAGTTTGGTCTACCATGCTTTTGTGTTCTACATGCACTTTCTGGGTGAGCTATGTCAACATGTATGAAACGAATGGATTTCAGTATAACATATTGGTAGTTTTTGTAAGTGCGTTGTTGAAATTGGAAGGTAATTTACCTGTTGTTATGTATTCCAGTATCTTATTTCTTTTGGAACGTGTTAATTTACTATAGATTGCAATAAAATGGAACATTTTAAATTTCTTTTAGACTTATTTATAATATCAATTATTAGAGATCCGTTGTAATGCACGGACATTCGGCTAGTAACTAGAAGAGACCGAGTCATGGGGATGTGCAGAACGTGCATATCATGCTATGCAGGATTGCTAACACAAAAAGACTCTAGGTTGGCTGGAAGTTATCCCTTCAGTCAACCTCCCAAATTGAAAGTTAACCAAGTAACCATCAAAATATCTACAAGGGTAATATGTTCAACATTTACTTTGCAACATCACTTCCTGAGGCACTGAGGCACACTAAACTAAAATATTAGTGCTTTCCCTGAAAGAAACATCGTCTTTAGCCTATACAGATATAGGCAAGACATTTATGGCTATGGCACAAGTAGCTAACTAATACTAAGCACTAAGCAGCAAAATTACATTAAGACTTACCAGCTCTAAAATGTTAAATCCCATACCAACATTTTTCTGCTAATTTTTTGCTGTTTCAAGGTGTAACAGAAATCTCTATGTTCTAACGAAAGAGTGACCAATTAAAAACAAATAAACTAGAATATAGAAGAAAAATCAATTAGAATTTGGCAGTAACTACACTTGTCCACCACCTCCTACTCATCACAAATTATAAGCTCTATTGATCTTACGTGGACATACCATAGCTGCCACAAGATCAACAATCGACATAACAATCTAGCGTAAACAATTATACCTGAATCAATAGCTTCACACAATACAAGAAAGAGAATGCATTGTCACCTCCTCTTACTACATCACCCAAATCATGCTCCATCTTGACCTACACATGAAAACATTAAAGTCAGTTCAGCTTCAGTATAACAAGCAATATTTAGGGCGTTTATAAAAGAATATTTCATATACCTTCAGTATTTGAAACTTTAATTAGCCAATCTTTGGTGCAAACTAAAGCTTCAAGTGTTTTCGGTGATAGTGAGCTTTGAGTATCTACGAGTATTCTGTGAGACCATGTGGAGGTCACCCCATGGTTGTGATGAGAGTAATTGACATTTGGATTAGAGTTTGTGTAGAGGTTCAGTTTAGTTTTTAAGGTTTATGCAGAAGTTTGCTTCTTACGACTGTGTGGTCTACGACTTCTGCTTATGACTTGGTGGTCGGCAGGCTCTGCGACTTCTGTTGTACGACTTGGTGGTCGGTGGGAGTTCTTACAACTTGGTGGTCAGCAGGAGTTCTTACGACTTGGTGGTCGGCAGGGGTTCCTACGACTTTGTGGTCGGCAGGTGATCCTACGACTTGATGGTCGTAGCTTCTGCTGGTCGTGGTCGATAGTCGTAGCTGTGATCGATAGTCATAGCTGTGATCGATGGTCATAGCTCTACCTGGTTGTGATCGATAGACGTAGTCGATGTGTGCAGTGGTCGTAGCACTCTGCCTGTGTGATCGATAGTCGTGGCGATCTGTGCGGTAGTCGTAGCTTGTATTCTCGATGGTCGTAGCAACTGCTACATGGTCATAGCATCTGTTTCGTGGTCGTAGTGACCAATATGATGGTCGTGATGACTTGCTGAGTGGTCGTAGACTGCTGGAAGGACCTCATGGGCTACAAGTACCTCATGTCTTGTGCATCAGAGTAGTTGTAAGTTGTTTTAGACCAGTTAGTTTGCTGAGATTATTCACTGGGATATATTCTGATTATGCAAATTGATGATTCTTGTGTATTGTGTGATGTTGCGTGATGTTTTGTTTGTTTGTGTTGGTTGCAGGACTTTGGAGCTCGGTCATGGTGAGGCGTGGAAGGACCGGGATTAGGTATATGGAGGTGTTGAGGTCCAGAATGGTCAAGAAGATGCCGAAGATGACTGAGGCTTGCAAAGTGGTTGCAAGTCAGGACGACAAGGAAGCGGGAAACTTCAAGGAAGGCGGTAGTGGGATATTTTGGTAAATTGCCCAATATCGAGAAAGGAGGCGGTGCGTGAAACCGCGGTGTTGGCCTAAGTGGTTTAGGTCTTGTATGTGCTGAAAGTGTGAAGTGGATCAAGTGTTGATTCACTAACGGGTTGATGGATGTAAGTTGCTTTGAGAAGTGTGCGTGAGAAAACCCGATGTTATGCAGGGGTTAACGGGTTATCCCCGATTTGGAGAGCCTATAAAAGGGGATGGAGAGCTACACATCCCGATGTCTCTCTCTGCTCTCTCTTGCGTGCATTCTTTCTGGATTAGGGTTAGGGTTTTGTGTGGAGCACTTGCACTTTTGGTCCTCTGGATGGAGTGGTTGCAGACTCAATCCTTAGAGTAATACATCAATTATTGATCTACTTCTTGAGTATTGTTGTTTGGAGGGTATTGAGTTGGCTTGGTTTTGTTCGTCAGTTTTCTTGTTTCTTCTCTGATATTTGATCGTTTCTTTTCTTTCTTGATCTGAGAGAATGTTTTTGCTTGTCTTGTTGATGATCTGACTTGTTGTGTGTTGGGGAATCAAGTAGGATTTGAACTCTAATCTTTATAGCTCTATAGCTATCAAAGATAAAGGGTTGAGTGAATACTTGGGGAGGATTTGAAGGCACCATTCACCCCCCCTTTGTTGTTGCCTGCCCGGTCCTACAAGTGGTATCAGAACCCGCTTAGCTTTTTTCAATAGATCTTAATCGGTCTTAGGAGCCATGGCAACAGACAGGTATTCCACCAAGCCTCATATCTTCGATGGGGTTGACTATCCCTTTCTGAACAGTAGGATGGAGTCTTACTTTCAGGCTCAAGGTTATACAATCCAGAGAAAAGTTAAGACTCGATTTATTGTTCCTGCCGATGAGCACATCACAACGATAAATACACCAGATGTGGAGGCAAATGCTAAGGCAAGGAACATAATCATTCAGGGTCTTAGTAGAAAATAAGTTTGATCGCATCTCTCATCTTTCGTCGGCATATGATATTTGGGTGACCCTCGATGCATACCATGAGGGCACCACCCAAATCAAGTCTGTCCGATAGGACCAATACAAGCGAGAGTACGACAAGTTTGAGATGCTCGCTCGTAAGTCTTGGATGAGTGCTTTGGCAGATATCACAAGATTTTGTGCAACCTCCGAGCTATTGGTCTTATATACCCAGACTTGGACAATGATCGCCAAATGCTTTCTGATTTGGATCTTAGGGTATGGGAGATGAAAGTGACCACCATCAAGGACACGACTGACTTATCGACTTTGACTCTTGATGTGTTGTACTCATGACTCAAGACTCACAAGATTGACATTGTCTCTCACAAGTCGAAGTCACAATCAATTGGTCACCGATCCTGGCATTGCTTCTGGAGTTTCTTCTGATGATGTTTCTGGCTTCTCTTTAGTTGCTTTGTGTGAGATGAGTGATGATCAATTTGAGTAATTCCCAGAGTGTGAGTTAGCCCTCTTAGCCAGAAAATTTTCACACGCATACAAAAAGATTAGGGAGAGAAAGAGGAGTGGGCCAGTGATCTGCTTCGAGTCTGGTGGCCCCAACCACATTCGAGCAAATTACCCCAAGCTAGAGAAAGGCAAGAACAACTATGACGGTGTGAGCAAGAACGACTACATCAACAAGAACCGCAACAAGAAGCCCCCAACTCGTGATCAAGGCAAAGAGAAGAAGTACCGTAACCTTGGCAAAGCCAAGAAGCTCTTCTACCGTGTCCTCACCGCCTTTGACAACTTCGACTTCAGCGAAATAGAGGGCTGGAGCAACAACGAATGCGAGGATGATCCACACAGAGACACCAAGGACGGTGATGACTTAATTGGCATGTGCTCATGGGTGACGAGAACGACAGCAGCGATGACGATCTCTACAGTGACTCTGTTGAGGTATGTCCTTCTTACGACTAGCTCAATGATGTGTTTCTTAAGTTAAGAAAGTTTTGTGCTAGGTCTAGAGCTAGGAGTGGTGAGTTAGAGAAGGAGGTAGAGAGCTTGTCACATGAGTTTACTTCACTTAGATCTGCTTCCTTCCATGATGACTGTGATGTATGTACTTCTTTGCTGGGAGATATGCAGAAGCTAAGGACCTCTTATGATAGTGTGATCTCTGACCTTGATTTACTTAAGGTGTAGAATGTTACTCGGTTAGCTGAGATAGAGATGACTAGAGGAGCTTCTCTTTCATCTGATACTGTTGAGACTACATTTTGCATCTCATGTGAGAATAAGGATAATGCTTTTAGAGGTCTTTATACAATGCTTCTTGATCTGCTTGAAACATGTGAGAGTTGTAATAACTTGAAGATTAACTTAAAGAAGGTAGATCATAAAATTGTTGAAATACAAGCTGCTTTGCTTAAGTCTGTTGCTTCTTGTGCCAACTGCCCTAAATTAACTACTGAACCTGAATCTGTTTCTAAAAAATTTCAAGACATGTGTGATCACAACAAGAAAATGGCTCAATATGCTTCTAAGGCACCTATTAGCTCACCATACAATAATTGTAAAAAAGTAAAATCTGAATTGATTACTTTGGATGACAAATATGTGAAGCAAACTAAGAATTTACTAGAGAAGCAACAATCTGGTTGGTCTTTCTGTGCTGAAGTAAGGGAGAAATCTAAGGACATGGTAGAGATGTTTAGGAAGAGTTACGAGAACTAGATGGCTAGGATTAGGACTGCCTCATGTGTGTCTTGCGAAGCCCTCAAAATTGAGACGGTTGTGCACGAGGAGAGATATGCACGTGCTATTCAATCTTCTGCTCCTAGTTCTTCTTCCTCCCCTTCTGGTTCCTCATTCTCTCCTCCTCCCTGTTCTTCATGTGTCTCTCTTTTTCGGGAGTGTGAGTACCACATGAACACTTTTGAAAAATTTGTTAGAGGCAAGAAAAAGCTTAATTTTATTCTAGACAAATCCAATATTTGCAAGTTCAATCAAGGTTTCAGATATGATTTTTTAGAGGATGTAAGGAAATATCCACCTGCTATTGTTAGACCTAAGCAGCAGGTGTGATCGAGGTTGCACCCGAATCCAAGAAAATTAAGTTTAAGCCTGTGGGCTTTGTCCAAGGGATTTCTGACAGTAAGGGTGTACCACCTGCTGCTTCAACCTCTCAAAAGGTGAAGCCTCATCATGCTGCTTCAACCTCCCAGAAGGTGAAGTATCATTGTACCTTCTGTCAGAGGGATGGATATGGTATTGAGAGGTATTTTAGGCGCGCCAAAATCGCGCAAAGAAATCATGTTCGTGCTCTTAGGCGTATTCAGGGTCAGCCCCAGACTCGGAGTGCTCCTGTGACCAACACAAATCTAGAGTCATAGATAACTCTTCTGAGGTGTTTAGGCAACGTCGAGGACTTGGTTTTCCTACTCCTTTCGTTTTTGGTTCTCGAGTTGCTACTAGTCAGGATATCTGTCGTCCTGAGGATAGATCTCGTTTTACCCGTCGAGATAGCTATCCGCGGTGTCATCAGCATGTTGCTGTTGGTCAGACCCGCTCCTCAATAGCGGTTGGACCCAACAAAGGCATCAGGTCTGTACCCAGACCTTTTGAGTTTGTGAGAGGTGGAGAGCGTAGGGTAGCTAGAGGTTAGTCATTTGTCTCTATGACTGCTTCTTCAGCTCATCGCGTGACTCAGTACTTGGTTTCTAAATCTATTCTTATTTACCCCAGTACCGAGCCACATATGATGTTCTCTCGTTGACTCAGGTTTGCCAGGCTGGGAAGGGAAAGGTTTGGCTTGTTGACTCCGTTTGTTCTAGACACATGACCAGCGACTCTCGTTGGTTCTCTTCCCTAGTCCGTGCTGTAGGTAATGAGAAGATCACCTTTGGATACGCCTCTTCTGGTCGAGTCATCGCTAAAGGTACTGCGCATATTAATGATTCTTTTATTCTTAAGGAAGATGAATGTTCTTTACCTGATCCAGTCCATCCTTCCCTTGAGGTGCCTACTTCTACCACTGCACCTCGGGGAGATCAGCCCATACCTTCTTGTTCTTCTGGAGCTAGTGGCTCTGCTTCTATCTCCTTATCTCATGAGGTAGATGTAACATCCTAAATTTCAAGTGTTCAAAAATATGGAAGTTTTAAAACTTTTCTTGCATTCTGCTGGCATTCAAATTTCTCTTGAATATTTATTTGAAACCTTTTTGAGATTTGTAGCATGCAAATTAATAATCAAAGAATAATCCCAAATGCAAATAATGATCATGTAAATAATTAAAATGGAAAATGACATTACAGATCGTGAATTCAAAAATGCCAAAATCTTGAATTCAAATTCAAGTCAATAAAATGAAACCAAAAAGAATATTAGGACATATTCTAATTGGTTAGGTCAAAAATTCCTTCTTTTAATTTAATTCGCATACAAAACCAAATTTGGACATTCAAAATTTATATGTACAATCCATAGCAAATAAATAAATAAATAAATAAGTAAAATCAAAAAGTAGAGGGCCATTAGATTTTGTATCTAGATAATTGAACCAACACTTGAAATAAAATTTCAAGAATTGAAATCAATAATCCTAACTATGAAATAGAAATTCAAATTCAAAATTAAAATTTTCAAAAACAAAACTGCTAAAGCTTCTCATTTTTCTCCCATTCTTGTCACAATTTCCCTTTCTATTACATGGGGGCCCCACATTTTCTCTGCCTTTCCAATTTTCTTTTTCTTTCCCTCCTCCCTCCCGGTTTCTCACTGCCGCGCAGGCCCCACTCCCTTTCCTCTCTCTCTCTCTCTCTCTCTCCATTTCTCCTCTATCCTCCCCTGCGCGCGGGCGCCGCCCTCTCCCCGTTTTCTTTCTCTAGCCAGCGGGCCCGCTCCTGCCCTCGCTCCTTTCCCCTTTCTTCCCCCTTCTCCCCGTCTCCTCCCAGCTCTGCTCTGCTTATTCCCGTGGTGCACGCGCACTCGATGACTCCAGCCGCCCTCGCCGCTCGCCCTAGCTTCCCTGAGTCTTCCTGTCACCCTGACCGGCCCGCGCCTCTCATCCCTCCTCTTTTTCTTTCTTCCCCAGTACGCCCGCACGTGCTCTGCTGCGCCCAGCTTTTCTGCGCGCCCATGAACCTTCCGCGCCGTACCATCACTCGGCTGGTGCGGCGCAAAGCTGCAACGCGTGCAATGAGTAGTCACGCGCGAGTCGCCCCATATCTCGCCGCAGCCAGGATTTGCTCTATCGTCGCCGCCGCCTGACACCACTAAGACAGCACGGTCGCCCGCCCCGTTGCTGGCTTCGCCCGTCGCCTATAAAGGCCGCTGAAGCCCGACATCGTCCTCCTCACGCTCCCCTTATCCTCCCACCGTGGCGAATTGCCCCAAGAACCCTGTGCTCGCCGGAGCAGCCCTCTTCCCTGAAACAAGCCACCGCCGCCATCCTCACCGTCGACTCTTCCTCGGTCGATCTCCCTTTAATTCCTCGCCGGTGGAGCATTTTCTCACCGCCACGAACCTCCCTAAACCGCCGCCGGAGCTCCTCCTCCACCCCAGCTCGCCGACGCCGTGCGCAAGCTTGCGCCGCCCATGGCCTCCGCCGCCGGCTCGCCTCGGCCCTTCTCCGGCTCCATAGACTACCGGGGTGAGTATCTCGTGGCCCACTATTGCTATAGCTACCGCATTCCACCCTCCTCCTCCGTGCCGCCGCCATTAACGGCCTCCCCGCACCCGGCCGCTCCTTCACCGCCGTCGGCCCGCCACAGCGCCTCCTGGCCGGAGCCACCACCCCTAGGGGCTTCCTCTTCCCCACGGGTTTCCATTTTGGCCGCCGCCGCCTCCCCGGCCGCTCCCCACCGGCGACGCCGCCCAGCCCGTGCGATGCACCGCCTCCTCTGTTTGGACCTCAATCACGCCTTAACTCATCTGCTTTGTGTCCCCCATTCTATCAGCCCAGTACGTCCGCCCAGTTGGCTAGCCGAGTTAGTAGCGAAAGCGCAGGTCGTGGGTTCGAACTCCCTCTGTGTGCATTTCGTTTTATTTCAGTTTTATTTTTATTAATCTATTTCAGTTAATAAAAATCAAGGAAAAATTTGAGAATAATTTAGGGAAGCTAGTAAATTTTAATTAGGATATAAAAGAGAACATGTAAAACTAAAATTTTGGATTAGTTATTATAACGAACAATTAAGATGCCGATAATAGTTTATTTAAATCTAATTAGTAATTGCTGGCATTAATAAAGAAGAGTGGCTTGGTTAAAGGCCCAAATTTAATAGCAATACCTTTAATTATAATTAGAATATATGCAACACCATTTAACATGCTATCATTAAAAAAAATTTGGTAGTGGGCTTAATTAAAATAGCAATATTAAAATATGACCCTGTATGATGAACCTTGCCTGGGTAAATAAACTTAAATGGGACATAAAGCTACGCCTAATGATAACAAAAGTGTAGATGAAATAATAAGGGTACCATTAATTAAACCTTAACACTAGATTTAATACATAAAAATATTGAGCCTAATTGTATATATAGCAAGTTGGGGCCCGTAAAAATTGACCCTAATTTAAATTAGACTTAACCTAGTGATAACTGAAGATACATAAGATGTTGAACCACAAAATACTGTAAAACCCGGACTCTAAAATTTATTCGACAAACTAAAAATTATATACATCGCGTCTAGCATATGCCTTGAATATTAGCGCTCGACAAAATACACAAATTCATAGGTCTAACCTAACTCATGGGACTTCCTTGATAAATACAAAATAATAAAAGAGATTATTAATAAAAGATCAAGTCATCATATTCTACCACTGACCTTGCCTCAAATCACCCATTAACTCATAATGAGACTAAAATTGAGTTTTATTCGGATTTATTTGGAACCTTTGAGTTATTTGCTTTTACTTGTATTCAATCGATTAGCACGTAGTTAGAAGTTGGTGTCCTAAGGAATCAAGGGATCAAGTGCGATCAGAGCAAAGTAAAGACAAGGACCAGAAGCTCAAGAAAAAGCATTGTGTGAGCTCAAGACCGTGGTGAACCACACAAGGCGAGTCAATACTTTGATCATGTTGAACTTACATTTTCTGCAAATTACTTTAGTTTAAATTATCAAATTACATGCTATTATTTTATATACAAATACATGTTTAATCTAAGATCCTAGTTTTATGCCCATGTTTACCTTGATTAATATACACCCCCTTTTGAATACTTGATTATGTGAACCTTGTCACCCTAGCAAAATTATGATAGTAACATTTCGAAAATAAGTCCATAATTATATGCCATGCTTAGTATTGCTTAGATATTCATGGATGTGAGAACGCCCAAGCATCACTTTATTAATGAGAAACTGGTTTGGGCAGTCATGGAGATAATGACTGGAATATGTTGGAATGATTATTTTATGTTCTCAAAAGCCCCAACTTAATTGCTTAAGTATCTGGGCGGATGGTTCGAAGGTGTGTGACTGATGCAGTGGAAGCACAAAGTGGTTAGTGGTAGAACCGCCCAGATACCCCTAAGGACAGAATCTTGTCATGACCTACTATGTAAAACAGTGCAACCACAAGTCTGTAAAGTACAACATGGCTAAGTATATTTATCGAAACTCCCAGACTCATCTCACTGGTAGTGGAGAGAAGTGGATAAGCAAGAGCAACGGGAGACCTAAAGGGACACCAAGGGGAGGGTGAAGTTTCACAGCTGTTCTAAGCGCTGCGGGGAGTGGAGCCCGGCTGCGTTAGTAACTGTGGGGAACATCCCGTGTATAGATGGGACCCACCGCAAGTGGACAGTTTCCCATAAGGTGAGATGACAAAAGGAACGAGATACTTTGAAAAATCACTGTGATGGTCTGCTCAACCACATGACTAAGGAATCTTGTGGGGCAACGAGTTGATTGTCTCTTGTGGTAAAAGTGTACAAACTCTGCAGAGTCAAAACTATTCGAATAGTCGTGCCCACGGTCATGGGCGGACATGGGAACTTAACCAGATATAGTTCTATTTCAAAAACTTTGTGGGTGGGGATGGAAAAAGTGGAGGGTAGTGGAAGGCCCTGACATGTGTTGCCCTGGGTGTCGCCCCAGTGATAATGTAAGCGGCTATAACGCTGAAGGATTAAGCATATGGTGCAGATGCCATGTAACGGTGGATGGAATCTGAATCGCTATTGTTATTGCATTCTCTTATACATTATGTTTTTGGGTTCAAAATTGCTAGGTCTCAGGAAATTTCTATGTATTATATTTTTAAATAATGATAATAATTCTCACAGAATAAAATATCAGGAAGAATAAATAGAATTGTAAGAAAAATAGAGGGCTGTTTGTGGTAGACACATAGAAGATGATGGTGGATTCATGACGATCATAAACATGAAACGATAGTGTGGATTTTGGGAGAACTAATTTGGTGGAGTCTAAATGAATATATAGGCTAGATAGATGATTTAAATGATTACTAGGAATTAGGGAGTTCAAAGGTAAATGCTGGATTACAATACTGATAACTAGTATAAATTCTTGGAAGATGTTGGCAAGGTTGGGATTAATAGGATTTGATCAGGTACTAGAAGGATGAATTGAATTTCTGGGATCATTGGAGAAACGATAACGATTACTGGGGTATAATCTTGATCAATGATAACATTAGTGGATGTATGCTAGTGAGTCATAAACTTGATTAATAATATTCTTGATGGAGAAATACAGATGAATTAAATAGAGATAGATAATAGAAAATAAGGTCAATTATGGGAAGAGCAAGTTACGGATTTGGATTAATAGCAAAGGATTGGATTGTTAGAAAAGTCCTGATAAGAATGATTTTGGTGGAATAATAAGTAATTATGTTAGGGGATTATTAGAAACTACGAGGTGAAGAATTGATGAGTAGTAATCACAAGATTGGATTACGAGGAATTCATGACACTACAGATATTGGTGGATACAAAATAAAGGACACCAGATTTGTATTAGAATGAGGAGCCAATTCAATTATTGAATAATGAGCTTAAGATTGGATTTATGAATTAGTGGTGGATATTCAGACTCATATGTAAGTGGTCACTTCGATTCGATCATTGAATATTTTGGATAATGCAATGGAAATTATTTGATCGGTAGATTCATTAAATGATGACACTCGTTGTTCGGAGTCTTACACAACAATCAGTAAGAAAAGTGTATCTTTGGTGGTCTAAGTCAATTATGGCAATCGATGTGTGGAGTTTTAGGTAGTGACAATATCACTATGATTTAACAATAATAATGTTACCAAAAGCAATTTATGGCAATTAAAATAACCCGAGCCTCTCCTTTAATAAGCCATGCATACTATTTATTTGCATTCTGTGTATTGGCTCACGGAGTACGGTGGTTAGTGTGCTCACACTCGCTCTCACAACAAATCCAGAATCAGGAATCAGATCACTACGCCTCAGCAACACTATTGGTCATGATGACAAAGAAGATGAAGATGTCAAGGGGTAGGTCGCGAACCTCCAGTTCGCTGTCTGTGGGCATGTCCTGAAGGTCCCACCCGTGTGCTTCGTTCTTCCGCTGCTGCAATTTACTGATCTTGGCCTAATCGGCCCATGTGTAAGTTTACTACTTTATTTATGCTTCCGCATAGTATGTATTTGATATTCATTTTCTGTATCTGTGAGCACTATCTACTGATCCAAGGAATAGTGCAATAAATCACAGAGGATTCCGGATAGTAAAATCTAGGGTCCTACAGTAGAGGCCACTTCCTATTCTCATCTAGGTCCTCCCCGTCATATTCAGAGACGTCATCCTTCGGAGCAGATCATAGGAGATCGTTTTGAGCGTATCACGCATTCAAAATCTGGCTTGTCTCATTTCTGTATCCATTCTACCATCGTCACCTCTTTCGAGCCCAAGGATGTCTGTCATGCTCTTTCTGATGAGTCTTGGGTCAATGTCATGCATGAGGAGCTAGAAAATTTTGAGAGAAACAAGGTCTGGTTGATTGTTGAGCACCCTAGTGGTCATAATGTCATAGGAACCAAGTGTAAGAACAAGTAGAGTGAGGATGGGGTAGTCATTCGAAACAAGGCTAGACTGGTAGCTCAGGTTTTCTCCTAGGTTGAGGCTTTAGATTTTGAGGAGACCTTTGCCCCTATAGCTAGGCTAGAGGCCATTAGGATTTTGCTCGCATTCGTGGCGTCTAAGAGCTTGAAGCTGTACCAAATGGATGTCAAGAGTGCCTTCCTCAATGGGTATATTGAGGAAGAGGTTTATGTTAGACAGCCTCCAGGTTTCGAGAACCCCAAGTTTCCAAACCATGTCTTCAACTTTCCAAAACCTTGTATGGACTTAAGCAAGCCCCTAGAGCTTGGTATGAGAAGTTTAAGTCCTATTTGTTGAGTCATAGGTTTGAGATTGGTAAGATAGACAAGACATTATTCATTCGCATGCATGGAAATGATCTTCTACTCATCCAGATTTATGTGGATGATATTATTTTCGGTGGCTCTTCTCATGCTCTGGTTTCCTAGTTTTCTAATATCATGAGCACAGAGTTTGAGATGAGCATGATTGGCGAGTTGAGTTTCTTCCTCGGCTTCCAAATCAAGCAGACTTAGGAGGGTATTTTCTTGCATCAAGAAAAGTACACTCGAGACCTCCTGAGACACTTTGACATGAGTGATGGCAAGCCAGTGCCTTCCCTGATGGCTTCAATAACTTCACTCGACGTAGATGAGGATGGTGAGCCAGTAGATTAGAAGGAGTACCGCAGCATGATTGGCTCTCTCTTGTATCTAACTGCCTCGAGGCCAGACATACATTTCGTCGTGTGTTTGTGCGCTTGATTTCATGCTTCTCCTCGCTTCTCTCACCGCTAGGTGGTGAAGCACATCTTAGGTACCTTCAAGCTACTCTAGACTATAGTATCTGGTACTCTTCAGCTTCCTGTCTTTCCCTTAGAGCCTTCTCTGATGTAGACTTTACTGACTGTAGGATAGATAGGAAGAGCACTTCTGGCACTTTCCAATTCATTGGCACTTCTGTTGTTTCCTGGTCTTCTAGAAAGCAGTCTAGTATTGCACAGTCCACTGCAGAGGCCAAGTATGTTGCAGCCACTAGTTGCTATAGTCAGGTGCTTTGCATGATTTTGACCTTGTGGGACTTTGGGTTAGTCATAGATAGTGTTCCTCTCTTCTGCGATAACACTTCTACTATTAACATTGCCAAGAACCCAGTGTAGCACTCCAAGACCAAGCACATAGATATCAGATATCATTTCCTTAGAGACCTGTGGAGAAGGGTGATATAGTGCTTTAGTTTGTGGAGAGTGACAAACCAGTTGGCTGACATTTTTACCAAGCCTTTAGATAGCTCGAGGTTTACGACCTTGCGGGGAGAGCTTGGAGTGGTTTGTCCTTACGGGTTAATTTGAGGGGGAGTTTCTTGTACTTTATGTATTATATTATGCATATGCTTCTGTTTCATTCTGTTGCATTCCATTGGGTGCATTTGGGTTAATCTTTCTAGTATAGACTAGAGTGGTTCTCTTTCTCAGTTGCTTAGACTTCTTCCTCCCATCTTATGATCCTAGGATGCTGCTATTAGTTGCTTCTCTTTTTACTAGATTGAGTTCACTCACTTCTTTTAGGTCTAGTAATGGTTGGGCCCTCTTGGGTAGATAGGGAACGTGTTTACTCTCTAGTGCATTAAATGACTAGCTGATAGTCCTAGAGTCATATGGGGTAGATGAGAGCCAGACTGAGCCATGATATTCTTGTTATCTTGTCTATGTTATAAGGATTGCCATTTCTTATTTCTGTCTAAGCTCCTTTCTTCTTGCTTTTTGTTTTGGTTCAGAGGAAGTTCATTTGAGTTTTTCTGGAATTTAATGATGACATAACTCAACTTGAACCAAATTGCTTCTAAAGTTATTTCACATGTTGAGGGAGATCTAGATTTTCGTTTTATTGCATCATATGGCATTTAAATTCAGCATTATGCATTGTAATATAATTACATGGAGCCCTGATTATTATCCCTATATGACATGATATGATTGCATTACATCTTGCTATGAACTGTGCTAGGTTACTAGATTTATCATAACTTTCTATGTGTAGCCTAGTCTTTACCACGCTAGCTTGAGTAAATGTGAACAACTTAAATTAAATCATGTCTTGTTAGATCTTGTGACTACTCTGGCTCTAGTTATCCTCTTTTGATTCATGCCATGTCAAATAAGCTGAGTTGAGTCTTGAATTTGAAGTGAGCTTTAGATTGAGCTATATTAGTTCATTAGTGAAGCACGAGTTAGTATTAACTCTTTGTTCTTGAACTAAGTCAAGAAAATGCAAAAAAGATCTCTTTTGTGCGAAAAAACGGATTTCACCAATTCTTTCTCATGAGATGGTTTATCATTGCACTAGTCATGAACTTAGGGGGAGTTTTGGATAACCAAGATCATTTCCTTAAGCTTTTTGCTTGAAGTGGTCGCATAAGATTTAAGATCTAGCATATGGCTAAGAAAACAATATCTTGTGAAAAATGGTTGATGACAACCATGAATTTCTGAAAATATGCTAAATTTGCTCAATTACAAGTGATATCAAGTACTTGATCAAAACGTCTCATTTTTGAACTTGTAGCACTCTAAATTGACTCAATTATAGTGTCTTGGTTCTACTTAGAATATTGACATGACTTGACTCATTTTTGGATACCTTTAACTAGACTATAATCTTGAGTGACTTGACATGTTAAACAATCCATTTAATTTCAGATTATGGCTTATTTGGCATTATCTTGACAATACACGATTTGTCGTGTCTAAATCGCACTTTCACCTGTTATGGCTTAGTGTAATACTTGGAAAGTCATTTTGAATAATCTTCATGGCTCCTAATGCTTAAAATGAATAAATTACAGTCCCTCTATTTCACTCGTGCTATATTTTCCTCCATACATCTTAGTGACTCTATTGCCAAAAGGGGGAGAAATGATACTGAGAGACCATGTGAGAGGTGCTCCCATGTTTGTGATGAGTAATTGACTCGTGTGCTGAAAATCTGGAAAATGGATCAGGTCTGCTGCTCCCAGATTTTTCGGAACTAACGCAGTTTGCATTGCGGTACTACCGGCTGGCGGTACTTCCGCTGTGGAGAGCGGTACTTCCGCTGTGGAGAGCGGTACTACCGGCTGGGCGCAGACAGAACAGTCAGGGCATAGAATTTGAGTTTGGTTTGGATGGATTGATATTTAGGGCATAAAATCTGGGTTTGGTTTGATCATTGTGGTGATTATGGTTTATGGTTATTCCATTATCTCGAGCGATGCTATGTGATGTGTTTCTTGTCTGTGTGGCTGCAGGACATCGAGGCGGAGTCGTGGCGAGACACGGTGGACCGGACTAGGCGCAGGTGGCGCTGAGGTCAGAACGGTCGGGATGTGTCGAAGACGGCGTGGACTCGAAGTGGTTGCGAGGCGTGCGAGACAAGGAGCGCGGAAGCTTCCCGGAAGGTGCAGGAGGGGCGAATCGGTAATTTCGCAAGGCTGCACAAGCGGGAGACGGCTCCGTTAGGGTTTAGCCGGCGTAACGGGTTGGAGACCCGTTAGCCAAGGATTATAAATAGAGGTGAGAGGTTGCATGCCTCCTTGAACACATGAAAAGGATTTAGGGTTTCCTTTAGTCAAAAGAGCCTTTGGAGAGTTTGTTTTGCTTTAGGCTTTAGTGGGTGAGAGTGGTTGTATGCAGCAAGGCTGCCTCCACCCCTTGTGTGTGTTCCTCCTAAGAACTAGGGAGAGTTCTTGGTGATTTTGAGGATTGAGAGAGTGGACATGAGTTGAGAGTCTTGTAATCCTTCTTCTTGTTCGAATGTCCATGCGTATCGGGACTCCCTTGTACTCATCTTTTGATTTGAAATGAAAATCTGAAGTTTTTCATTTGTTCGTGCTCTCTGTTCTTCATTTCTCCTTTTTGGACGATTTCTTGATTCTCTGATTTCCGTGTTATTTCTTGCCCATAAGGTGTGAAATGGATTGCTCTATGATGGGATAGTGCCTTAAGGTCATTTGATCAAGTTTTCCCAAGAGCAAATCAAATTTTAATCTCAGTTTTTGCGGATTGGTCTCTCTCTGTGCCTCTCTGTGCTTTTCTAGGGTTGAGGTAAAAATCGTGTTTCCTTCTTTGTGATGGCATGAAAGTTGGCTAGTAGAGTCCAGTGGCTATTGCTAACATACCCTCAAAGTCTCTTGGCCAAAGGATCAAAGATTTGTTGGAATTTTAGATTTTTGGACCACCCTCTGTCTTTTTCAAGTTTTTATCTCATCTTTTGATTCTCTAAGGAAATCTTGAAATTGGTTCTTGGCTTATCCTTCTGGGAGTATTTCCTTGCTATCCTAAAAGTTTCCAAAGCCAAGAATCCAAGAATCTTGCGAATTTCTCAGATTTCTCTTTTTCACAGCGTGTTTGTTCTTGGTGCGGTACTACCGCTCGTCGAGAGGTACTACCGCTCAAAGGTACTACCGATTTATAACAGCGGTACTTCCGCTCAGTGATACTACCGCTCATATCAGCAGATATAAACTATGCTCATTGCGTAATGACCAGATTTTTCTTACTCTGGATTTGATTTCTTTTCTTGATCTGTGTCTTCCAGTGAGTTCTTTTCTGCTGTGTGAGTACTTGAGGGGAGGATTGTAATTTTTCAAAGGCACAATTCACCCCCCTCTGTTGCCATTTCGGTCCTACAATTGGTATCAGAGCCGGTTAGCTCTTCTTCATAGATCTTAACCGGTCTCAAGAGCCATGGCGACGGACAAGTACTCGACCAAGCCTCCGATCTTCGATGGGATGGACTATCCCTTCTGGAAGAGTCGGATGGAGACCAACATCCAGGCTCAGGGCTACGCCATCTGGCGAAAGGTCAAGGTTCGGTTTGCTGTTCCTACCGATGAGGACATCAATGCCGGAAACATGGCTGACGTTGAGGCAAACGCTAAGGCAAGGAGCATCATAACCCAGGGTCTGAGTCGTAGTGAGTTTGACCGCATATCTCATCTTCCGTCCGCCTTCGATATTTGGGCGACCCTCAATGCTTACCATGAGGGCACCACCCAAATAAAGACGGTGCGACAGACCGATTCAAGCGAGATTACAACAAGTTTGAAATGCTCATTGGCGAGTCCCTTGATGAGTGTTTTGCGCGTTTTCACAAGATCTTGAGCAACCTCCGAGCGGTTGGTCTCACGTACCCCGATTCGGACAATGCTCGTCAGATGCTCACTGCACTCGATCTGCGTGTTTGGGAGATGAAAGTGACCACCATCAAAGACACGACAGACCTCTCGACCTTGACTCTTGACGCTACTGTACTGCGCCTCAAGACTCACGAGATTGACGTTGTCTCGAGGTCGAAGTCACGATCGATGGCCTTGGTCACCGATCCCGCTTCTTTTCGGCCCTCTTACGATTCTATTTGCGGTTTCTCCTTGTCGCTCTCGTGACGAATCGATGATCGGTTAGAGCAGCTATGCGGATGATCGATTGGCTCTCCTTGCTCGCAAATTTTCCCATGCTTACAAGAGAAGGAGGGACGGAAAGAGAGGAGGACCCGAGATTTGCTTCGAGTGTGGTGGCCCCAACCACATTCGGGCAAACTGCCCCAAGCTGGAGAAGGGCAAGAACGACTACGGCGGTTCGGGCAAGAACGACTAAACCGACAAGAACCGCAACAAGAAGCCTCCGGCTCGAGACGCAAGGCAAGAAGAAGTTCGCGACTTTGGGAAGGCCAAGAAGCTTTTCCACAGCGTCCTCGCCGCCGACGACCTCGACCTCACCGAGGTGGAGGGATGGAGCGACGACGACGGACGGGTGATCAAGACCCCAAGGCGACGACGACTTCTCCCAAGATGTGCTTCATGGCCTCGAGGGCGAACTGAGCGACAGCGAGTTGTACTCCGACTCGGACGAGGTATGCCCCACCTATGACCAGCTCAATCATGCTTTTCTTAAGCTAGGTGGATTTCATGCTAGAGCTAAGGCTAGGTGTACTGAGTTAGAGAAGGAAGTAGCTAGATTGTCACGGGAGCTTACTTCACTTATATCTGCTCCCTCCCGTGATTTAATGTGATACATCTTGTGCCTTGTTAGGAGATATGGAGAAACTAAGGACCTCGCATGATAGTCCGTCTCTGAACTTGACATAGTTAAGGTGGAGAACATTAGTCTTCTTGCTGAGCTTGAGATGAGTAGGGTAGTTCCTGTTTCATCTACTACTGTCGAGACTATTTCTTGCACCTCATGTGAGGATAAGGATAATGATTTTAGAGGTCTTTACACTATGCTCCTTGATCTGCCCGGATCTTGTGAAAGTTGCAATAATTTAAAGATGAACTTAAAAAAGGGAGATCACAAAATTGCTGAATTGTGTGCTTCCCTGTTAGAGCCTATTGTTTCTTGTACCAACTGTCCTAAATTAACCTTTGAGCTTGAATCGGTTTCTAAGCAATTTCAAGAGATGGTTGATCATAACAAGAAAATGGCTCAATTTGCTACTAAGGATCCTGTTAGCTCACCATGCAATAGTTGTAATAAACTAAAATCTGAATTGATTGCATTGGATGAAAAATGTGTGAAGCTAACTAAGGACCTTCTAGAAAAATCACATCCTTCTTGTGCTTTCGTCTTTGTCAAGTGTTGAAAAATGATAAGGACATGGTAGAGACGTTTAGGAAGAGTTACGAGAACCAAATGGCTAGGATTAATGCTGCCCCCTATGTGTCCTGCGAAGCCCTCAAGGTTGAGGTGGCCGTGCATAAGGAGAAATATGCACGTGCTATTCGCTCTTCTGCTATTGGTTCTTCTCCTTCCTCTCCTCCTACTGTCTCTTCTTCTTCTTCTCCTTGTTCTTCTTGCACCTCTCTTTTTCGGGAGTGTCAGTATCTTATGAACACTCTCGAGAAATTTGTAGGAGGCAAGAAAAAGCTTAATCTTATTTTAGACCAATCAAAGATTTGCAAGTTCAATCAGGGTCTAGGATATGATTTCCGTGAGGATGTGAGGAAGCATCCACCTGTCGTGCTCAGACCCATAGCCGCATGTGTGATTGAGGTCAAGCCCAAGAACAAGAATGTTCAATTTAAATCAGCGGGCTTTGTCCAAAGGATTTCTGACAGCAAGGTGACTTCACCTGCAGCTTCGGCCTCTCAGAAGGCGAAGCCATCTGCGAAGTATCATTGCACCTTCTGTCAGAAGGATGGGCATTTATTTGACCATTGCTTCAAGTGTGCCAAGATCGCGCGTAGAGACCGTGTTGAGTCTCTTAGGCGTATTCAGGGTCAGCCCCAGACCTTGAGTGCACCTAAGACCAACACGAGGTCTAGGCTTGCTCTTGTTGGTAGCTTTGGGCAAGATCGAGGACTTGGTTCTTCCGAAGTTTTTGTTTTGTCCTCATGCTCCCTCTCGGTCGTGACTTCCGCCGTCCCGAGGGTAGATCTCGCTTTCCCATCGAGTTGCCTACCCGCGGCGTGATCACCGTTACGGTGGCGCCGACTCGCTCGTCCGTAGTAGGGGCCGGACCCAAAGAACAACTTCAGTCGCACATAGACCTCGCTTCTTTGAGTGATGAGAGCGAGGGTAGATAGAGGTCATCGTGCTTGACTACTTTATCTCGCCGACATGTTACTCAGTATTGGGTACCAAAATCACTCTTGATTTATCCCAGTACTGAGACTTTATTCTCTGCTTGACTCGTGTTCGCGGGCAAATGAAGGAAAGGTTTGGCTTGTAGACTCCGGGTGTTCACGACACATGACCGGAGATTCCTGTTGGTTTTCTTCCCTTGCCCGTGCTCCAGGTGATGATATGATCACCTTTGGAGATGCTTCATCTAGGCGCGTCATCGCCAAAGGTACAGTGCGCATTAATGATTCATTTAATGGTTAGTAAGCTGCAGTATAATTTGCTTTCCGTTTCTCAGCTTACTGATGACGACTTTGAGGTGAGTTTTAAGAAAAACAATTGCAAAATTCTTGATTCTTCGGGTAGTCTGGTTTGCGGGATTTCTCGTTTTGGGAGGCTCTTTCGTGCTGATTTTTCTGAGCCTTCTGGTGATCCTCTCCGGTATTTGGTTGCCTCTGAGTCCCGTGAACTTTCTTTCTGGCATAGGAGACTTGGTCATATTGGATTTGACCATTTGACCCGAGTTAGCGGCCACGATCTCATTCATGGTCTGTCGAAACTCAAGATGGTCAAAGATTTGGTTTGTGCTCCATGCCGGCACGGCAAGATGGTTGCCGCTTCTCACCCTCCGGTCACAGTTACTATGACCGATGCACCAGGACAGCTGCTCCACATGGACACAGTTGGAACAGCTCGAGTGCAGTCAGCAGGAGGGAAGTGGTATATTCTCGTCGTGGTCGATGACTATTCGAGGTACTCTTGGGTGTTTTTCTTAGCCTCGAAGGATGAGACGTTTACACATTTTGATGTCTTTTCAGTAGGCTTTCTGTTGAGCTTCCAGGTGCCTTGCGAGTGATCCGTAGTGACAATGGCACGGAGTTCAAGAATTCCTACTTTGAGAGTTTCTGCGTTGAGACAGGTGTAGAGCACCAGTTCTCTTCTCCGCACGTCCCACAGCAGAATGGCGTCGTGGAGAGGAAGAACCGTACCTTGGTCGAGATGGCCAGGACGATGCTCGATGAATACTCTACACCGCGGAAGTTTTAGGCTGAGGCTATAGCCACCGCGTGCCATGTTTCAACGAGTTTTCTCGGGGCACACTTGCACCGCACCTCTTACGAGTTGAGATATGGGCGAAAGCCCAGTGTTTCTCATTTTCGTGTGTTTGGTTGCAAGTGCTTTATTCTGAAGTCCGGGAACCTAGATAAGTTCGAGTCACGATCCTGTGATGGACTCTTTCTAGGCTACTCGACTTCTTCGCGGGCCTATAGGGTCTGGAACTGCGAGTCTAGCAAAATGGTAGAAACCTGTGAGGTAACTTTTGATGAGACCAGTCCGGGGACTAGGCCCGATATCTCAGGTTCACTAGAGCAGTCTGAGACCATCTTTGTGGATGATGAGGATGATGGAGACGAGGGTTGTTTACCTGATTCAGTCCCTCATCCACCCCTTGAGGTGCCTTCTTCCACCGCACCTCGAGGTGATCAGCCCATGCCTACGGCTTCCTCTGGAGCTAGTGGCTCTGTTCCTACCCCGTCAGGTCACGAGGTGGAGGCCACTTCTTCATCTCATCCTGGACCTCCAAGACATATTCAAAAATCTCATCCTTCAGAGCAGATGATTGGAGACATCTTTGAGCGAGTCACACGCTCAAAGTCTGGCATGTCACTTTTCTGTCTCCACTCTGCCTTCGTTTCCTCATTTGAGCCCAAGGACATTTGTCATGCTTTATCTGATGAGTCTTGGGTCAATGCCATGCATGAGGAGCTCGAGAGTTTCGAAAGAAACAAGGTCTGGACGCTTGTTGAGCCCCCTCGAGGTCACAATATCATTGGGACCAAATGGGTGTTCAAGAACAAGCAGAGCGAGGATGGGGTAGTCATTCGAAATAAGGCTAGACGGTTGCTCGTGGGTATTCCTGTGTTGAGGGTCTAGACTTGAGGAGACCTTGCCCTCGTAGCGGCCTTGAGGCCATTAGAATTTCGCTTGCCTTTGCAGCTTCTAAGTGCTTCAAGCTTTACCAGATGGACGTCAAGAGTGCCTTTCTCAATGGCTTCATTGAGGAAGAAGTCTATGTCAGACAGCCTCCAGGTTTCGAGAACCCCAAATACCCTAGTCATGTCTACAAGCTTTCCAAAGCGTTGTATGGACTTAAGCAAGCCCCTAGAGCTTGGTATGAGAGGCTTAAGTCCTACCTATTGAGACATGATTTCGAGATGGGTAAAGTTGATAAGACCTTGTTCATTCGTCGGCTTGGCAATGACCTTCTGCTCGCCCAAATTTATGTCGATGACATTATCTTTGGCGGCTCTTCTCATGCTGTAGTTTCACAGTTCTCGGATGTCATGAGCACCGAGTTTGAGATGAGCATGATGGGTGAGTTGACTTTCTTCCTTGGCTTCCAAATCAAGCAGACTCGGGAGGGTACCTTCTTGCATCAAGGCAAGTACACTCAAGACCTCCTGAGACGCTTCGACATAAGTGACGGTAAGCCAGTGTCAACTCATATGGCTTCTACAGTCGTACTAGACCCAGATGAGGACGGTGAGCCAGTCGATCAAAAGGAATTCAGAAGCATGATTGGCTCTCTCTTGTACCTCACTGCCTCGAGACCGGACATACACTTCTCCGTGTGTCTTTGTGCTCGGTTTCAGGCTTCTCCTCGCGTGTCTCACCGCTAGGCGGTGAAGCGCATCTTTCGATACCTTCGAGCTACCATTGACTATGGTATCTGGTACTCTTCCTCCTCCGCTCATCTCTTAGAGCCTTTTCGGATGCGACTTTCTTTGGTCAGAGGATAGATAGGAAGAGCACTTCGGGCACTTGCTAGTTCATTGGCACTTCTCTCGTTTCTTGGTCTTCGAGGAAGCAGTCCGGTGTTGCACAGTCCACCGCCGAGGTCGAGTACGTTGCTGCAGCCAGTTGCTGTAGCCAGGTCCTTTGGATGGTCTTGACTCTGCGAGACTTTGCGTTAGCTATCGACCGTGTTCCGCTCTTTTGCGATAACACGTCTGCGATTAGCATTGCTAAGAACCCAGTGCAGCACTCTCGGACCAAGCACATCGATATCAAATATCATTTTCTTCGAGACCATGTAGAGAAGGGTGACATCGTGCTTCGCCAGGAGAGTGACCACCACCGGTGATATCTTCACCAAGCCTTTGGATAGCACGAGGTTTTCAGCTCTGCGGGGAGAGCTTGGGGTGGTTTGTCCTTATTGACTGTTGTGAGGGGGAGCTTTGGGTTTTATTGCTTTATCATATTTATTATGCTTCTGTTTCCTTACTATTGCATCGCATTTGCGGGTGCATTGGGTTTTAGTCCTTCTAGCATAGGTTAGAGTGTATCTCTAGCATAATTATTTCTTATCTCACTAGGTTGAGCTCACTCACTTATTCTAGGTTCTAGCGAGGGTTGGGCCACCCTCGGGCAGAGCAGTGCGTGTTTGCTCTCTAGTGTGTGTTTTACTCGACAGCTGTTGTCCTGGAGTCATATGGGGTAGATAAGAGTTAGTCTGAGTCATTAGTATTCTCTATCTTATCTATGCTTTAAGGACTGCTTTTCTTGATTTATTTGCCAGCTCTTTCTTTTATTGCTTTGGTTCAGGGGGAGTTCATTTGGGAGCTTCTGGAGCTTAATGTTGACCTAACTCAACTTGAACTAAAAGTTGCATTTTATGTTGAGAGGGAGCTGAATTTTCTGCATTGCATTCTGCATTGTCATATAACTACATTGAGCCTTGATTATTATCCTGTTATGATATGCTTAAAATGCTTTACACATTGCCATGACTTGTGCTTATTTGCTATATTTATCATGACTTCATATGTGTAAACTAGCTTTTGCCATGATAAGTTAATCAAACTTGCTCACTTTAAACTAAAACTTGTCATGTTAGCATTCGAGACTAGTCTTTCTTGAGCTATCCTTTTATGATCCATGCCATGTCAACTAGGCTGAGTTGAGCGTTGAATCTTTATTGAGCCTCAGATTGAGCTGTTTTAGTCTCTTGATGATGCATAGGTTAGTACAATCATTTCAAAAGCAAAAAGATCTCTTTTGTGCGAAAAAACTGATCTCACCAATTCTTTCTCATGAGACGGTTTGCCATTACACTAGGCATGAACTCAGGGGGAGTTTTGGATGACCAAGATCATTTCCTTAAGCTTCTCGCTTGGTATGATCGCATAAGGCTTGAGATCTAGCACATGATAATAAATAAATAAATATATATATATATGTATGTATATATATATATATATATTGGTTGGAAACAACCACAAGTTTCAAAAGAAAAATATGTCATTTGTGCTCAATTTGCTTAAGTTTCAAAAGAACCAAGTACTTGAACCAATGTTTCACTCTTGAGCGTATATCACTCTATTTGAACTCAATATTAGCTTCTTGGTTTCGCTTAGCTTAATTGACATGGCTTGCATTATCCTTGGATGTCTCTAGCTAGACTTTGCTTATTGATGACTTGACATGCTCACAAAATGCACTACATTTTAGATTGTCATCTCTTTGGTTTAGCTGGCATATACATATCTTGTCATGATCTAGATAGCATATTTATGTGTTATGGCTTGATGTAATCCTTAATGGTCATTTTGGATAATTCTCATGGCTCTAAATGCATAGAATAAACAAACTTCAATCATTTTATCCAAAATGTGTTATATTCTCTCTCTTGCATCCTTGATGTGTTTATTGCCAAAAGGGGGAGAATATTGGAGAAAAAGACTTTTGGGATCTTTCTAGAGCTTTGGAAAACAATTTGCTCTTTCTTGAGTTGCTCTAGTGATTCTTCTGTCGACATGGTCATTTGTTTCATTCCCTTCTTTGGACCATGTTGGATTCTTCAAACCAAACTTTTATGCCTTTTTCGTGTTTGTCAATATACTCATCAAGGGAGAGATTGAGAGACCATGTGAGAGGTGCTCCCATGTTTGTGATGAGTAATTGACTCGTGTGCTGAAAATCTGGAAAATGGATCAGGTCTGCTGCTCCTAGATTTTTGAACTACTGCAGCTTTACCTGCTGGTACTACTCTGGCGGCGGTACATTGTGGAGAGCGGTACTACCTGGCAGCAGAGACAAACAGTCAGGGCATAGAATTTGAGTTTGGTTTGGATGGATTGATATTTAGGGCATAAAATCTGGGTTTGGTTTGATCATTGTGGTGATTATGGTTTATGGTTATTCCATTATCTCGAGCGGTGCTATGTGATGTGTTTCTTGTCTGTGTGGCTGCAGGACATCGAGGCGGAGTCGTGGCGAGACACGGTGGACCGGACTAGGCGCAGTGGTGGCCGAGGTCGAACGGTCGGGATGTGTCAAGACGGCGTGGACTCGAAGTGGTTGCGAGGCGTGCAAGACAAGGAGCGCGGAAGCTTCCCGGAAGGTGTAGGAGGGGCGAATCGGTAATTTCGTAAGGCTGCACAAGCGGGAGACAACTCCGTTAGGGTTTAGCCGGCGTAATGGCTTGGAGACACGTTAGCCAAGGGCTATAAATAGAGGTGAGAGGCTGCATGCCTCCTTGAACACATGGAAAGGATTTAGGGTTTCCTTTAGTCAAAAGAGCCTTTGGAGATGTTGTTTTGCTTTAGGCTTTAGTGGGTGAGAGTGGTTGTGTGCAGCAAGGCTGCCTCCACCCCTTGTGTGTGTTCCTCCCAAGAACTAGGGAGAGTTCTTAGCGATTTTGAGGATTGAGAGAGTGGAGATGAGTTGAGAGTCTTGTAATCCTTCTTCTTGTTCGAATGTCCATGCGTATCGGGACTCCCTTGTACTCATCTTTTGATTTGGAATGAAAATCTGAAGTTTTTCATTTGTTCGTGCTCTCTGTTCTTCATTTCTCCTTTTTAGGCGATTTCTTGATTCTCTGATTTCCGTGTTGTTTCTTGCCCATAAGGTGTGAAATGGGTTGCTCTATGATGGGATAGTGTCTCAAGGTCATTTGATCGAGTTTTTCCAAGAGCAAATCAAATTTTAATCTCAGTTTTTGCGGATTGGTCTCTCTCTGTGCCTCTCTGTGCCTTTCTAGGGTTGAGGTAAAAATCGTGTTTCCTTCTTTGTGATGGCATGAAAGTTGGCTAGTAGAATCCAGTGGCTATTGCTAACATACCCTCAAAGTCTCTTGGCCAAAGGATCAAAGATTTGTTGGAATTTTGGATTTTTGGACCACCCTCTGTCTTTTTCAAGTTTTTATCTCATCTTTTGATTTCTAAGAATCTAAGAATCTTGCGAATTTCTCAGATTTCTCTTTTTCTGCGCGTGCTGTTCTTGGTGCGGTACTACCGCTCGTCGAGAGGTACTACCGCTCAAAGGTACTACCACATTTATAACAGCGGTACTTCGCTCGGTATTATAGCTCATATCACGCAGATACTACCGCTATTTGTAATGACGACCATATTTTTCCTTACTCTCTGGATTTGATTTTTTTTCTTGATCTGTCCAGTGAGTTCTTTTCTGCTGTGTGAGTACTTGAGGGGAGGATTGTAATTTTTCAAATGCACCATTCACCCCCCCCCTCTGTTGCCATTTCGGTCCTACAGATACCAAAAGGCATTAAAGGGGGGATGATTTGGGGTTTTTATGGAAAACTTGCTCTTTCTTGTTGATTGCTCCATTTCACTCTTTGTCAACATGGTCATGAGTTTCTTCTTCACTTCTTTTAGACCATGTGTAGCTTTTGCAACTTCTTGCTTTCTTTTTCAAAACAAAACACATCTTCATGCCTTTTCAGTGTTTGTCAATATACTCATCACGGGGGAGATTGTGAGACCATGTGGAGGTCACCCCATGGTTGTGATAAGTAATTTACCTTTGGATTGGAGTTTGTGTAGAGGTTGAATTTGATTTTTGAGGTTTGTGCAGAAGTTTGCTTCCTATGAATGTTTGGTCTACGACTTCTGCTTACGACTTGGTGGTTGGCAGGCTCTATGACTTCTGTTGTACGACTTGGTGGTCGGTTGGAGTTCTTACGATTTGGTGGTTAGCAGGTTTTACAACTTCTGTTGTATGACTTAGTGGTCGGCGGGAGTTTTTACGACTTAGTGGTCGGCAGGAGTTCTTACAACTTGATGGTAGGCAAGAGTTCTTACGACTTGGTGGTGGGTAGAAGTTCCTATGACTTTGTGCTCGGCAGGTGATCCTACGACTTGATGGTCGTAGCTTCTACTGGTCATGATTAATATTCGTAGCTATGATCGATAGCCATAGCTGTGATCGATGGTCGTAGCTCTGCCTGGTCGTGATCGATAGTTGTAGTCGATGTGTGCAGTGGTCGTAGCGCTCTGCCTATGTGATCAATAGTCGTGGCGATCTGTGCGGTAGTCGTAGCTTGTGTTCACGATGATTGTAGCGACTGCTACATGGTTGTAGCATCTGTTTCATGGTCATAACGACCTATGTGATAGTTGTAACGACTTGCTGTGTGGTCGTAGACTACTGGTAGGACCTCATGGGCTACGAGTACCTCATGTCTTGTGCATCAAAGTAGTCGTAAGTTGTTTTAGACCAGTTGGTTTGTTGAGATTATCCACTGTAACATCCCAAAATTTGCAAATCTTAAAATTTTAAATTTAAATTAATTATTTTAAAATATTTGGATTTTATTTGAATTTTCCTGAGTTTTCCAGTTTTTAAAATCAATTTTTAGAATTAAAAAGAAATATTAATATGAAAATATATCTTCAAAACATCTTAGAAATATTTTATTTAAGCTCAAAAGTATCTAAAACTTATATAAATTTTTCTAGAATTTTAGAAGTTTATTTTGTATTTTCCGAGGCTTATTAAGTTTTCTAGTATTTTACGTAAATCAAAAATTAAAATAAAATTTTAAACCCTCTCTCCCTCCGGCCGCCACGTGACGGCCAGATCGCTCCACGCCACCCCGCCATCCCACCTCGCCCCCTTCCGCGTCCCGCCACGTGGGTGGCCCCGATGCCACCACGCCACCCCTCACGCCCATCTCCTCCGCCGATCTCCCTCTCTCTCTCTCTCGCCACCCGGCCCGCTTGTCGGCGTCTCCCGCACCGCGCCACCCGGCCCGCCTGTCATCCCCACCTCCTCCTCCTCCTTCCTCGCCGCCGCAACCGCCGCCTCGGCCAACGCGCCTCCCTCTCCCGCGCCCACTCCTCCCCAACCACCCCGCCTCCCCACGCCCCACTTCTCCTCTCTCCCCACGCCCCCTCCCCTCCTCTCTCTCGGCAACCGCCGCCACCTCCCACTCCGTGACGACCACCGCCGGTTCACTCCCCTCGCCCCTATAAAACCCTCCCGAGCACCTCCGTCCTCCCTCCACCTTTCCCCACTCCCTTTCTCTCACGGCCGCCCTAGCGCCCAAGACGTGCACCATTGTCGCCGCCGCCGACCTCCCATGAAATCACCGCCGCCGAGCCGCCAGGCCAGGCCACCCGTCACCACTCTTGCCTTCCCGCCGCCGTGAAGCCGCTCCACACCTCGGTCGCCTCTCCCGTCGCCGAGCACCGCACACCAAGTCCCCGAGCCGCCGCCACCTCCTCGTCGCCGCAAGACGTCTCCGCCGCCTCCCAGAAACCCGAGCCACCACCGAGTTCCCCACACCCCTCTCCCTTCTCCGCCCGCCGCCGTGCGCCGCCGCCGCCGCCGCCTTTCCCGGCCGGCCGGCCACCGCGCCGACATGGCCGCCATGTGGCGCCACGTCCCACCACCTCGGCGCCACCCCGCCCGCCTACCGCCACGCCACCCCGCGCCACCTCACCGATCGCCCGGTCCGTGGACTCGGTCCATGGACCGAGACCCACCGGTCAGCCGGCTCACCCAGGGCTGACGTCATAATTCGGAATTTCCTTTAGAAAAATAATTCTAAAAATCCAGTTTATTCTTTTTCTTTCTTTTTAAACTTCCCGATGCCCGTACTTTTTCATCCTAACTCCGATTGAGTCCATTCAAATTTCTAAATTCATAAAAAATTCCAATCTTTACATTTCTGCCATCTTTTCAAATTTTTGAAATTTATTTGATATTTTGAAATTTAAAATTCAAATTTCAAATACCCTTTCTCCCTCGTTTGAACTCCGATTCCATTGAAACTTCCTCCTAAATTCATCTAAATTTATAAACTTCATTCCAGTAATATTATTATAATATCTGTACTTTTATTTGTATTTATTTGTCCTTTGTGTTCTTGTTTTACGCGTAGAATCCGATCTAGTCGAAGAGTTCGCAGAACCGCAACAAGAGAATCAGGAATTCACCCACGAAGGCAAGTCTCCTTTGATCATCTTTGAACCTATGTTTGTGAAATGTTTTTCAATTATTTTAAATTTAATGCATTGCTATGTTACATAAAATGATAGTTTCATTGTAGAGGTAATAGTTAAACCGAAGAATTGTTATGCCCTCATTTGACTTTGACAACCATGTACCTTTGACACCCTAGGAATTCCCTTGTCTCATTATTGAGATTATTATGAATCTTTGATAATTGTTGTATCGGTAGTAAGATGCTTAGACAAGCTATATAACTTTAGTAACTTTGGATTGGGAACTGCATTTCATTGAACTAGACTTTTGTTCAGAATCGAATGGCAAATGGTGTTGCCTCTGTTCATGTGAAATGAATTAAATTGTGAAAATTGTTTTAGACCAGGGCGGATGGTTGGTTTGGATTGGTGCGGTTAGCACGAGATCTAGAAAAGTGTATGTTTCGCCCTAGTCAATTAAGGACCGACGCTTGTGTTTGTCCAGTCTGAGCACTACCGTACAACCACATGTCTATATGGGTACGACCTAGCTGATTAACTTATGATAGACTAGTTTAGGTACCACCGATGGAAAGTGAATGCCGTGGTTCTTGGTTATTCACGATGAGGACGTGGTTACTGTACTCATACGGCGCAAGAGGGGGCTTTTGTCTGGGTGGTTAACCCTTCAGCGGTGAAACCTCAGCGGGTGGTGTCTAGTTAGACTAGAGTAAGGTAAAGGCTTTGTGATGAATTATCTGGGTCTCATGCCAAAGGAAGCGTGTTGACTAATAAGATAACTTATCTCTTGTGGGTAAAGTGTACAACCTCTGCAGAGTGTAAAACTATTCGAATAGCCGTGCCCACGGTCAAGGGCGGGCAAGGAATGCTTTCACATGGTAGATCTTTATTTTTGGTTTAAAACAAAGTTTTGGGAACCCGAGAGTGGATGGAACTCTCGGGGATTTTGTCCTGGTGGCTGGAACCAGTGTGGGTGGTTGGAACCCGTAGTATCAAACTTAGTGGTAGAATCTTTACGATTAAAAAAATGCTTAATGATTTTAGTTAGAGTGAATACTTGATTAAACTGTAAGCTTTCAAAAATAGTTATTGGTATTGGAAATAAAATGTCGCTTTGTGCAAAAGAGCCATATAGCCTCTTTGTTAAACCTTGCATCTATTGCATTTTCCCAAGACTTGCGGAGTACTTTATGTACTCACATGCTACACCTAAAATATATCTCAGAGGAGTATGAAACTCAAGAAGGAGACTACAACTACTACACGGGTGGATTTGAAGAAGGATGTCCAGACGTTTAGGTTGCGCTCCCCAGTCAATTGCCTGTGGTGTATTGATGGGACTTTATCATGTTTAATTTGCTTCCGCTGTGTTTGTGTTTATTTGTGAGGTCTAGAAACCTCGTTTGTGTTGTAAGACCTTTGGTCAGTACTCTTTATAATATTGTAATATTCGTCTTTGGCAATGTAATCATCACTGTTTAACTGTGTGCACTAGCTTTGATCTGGGACTAGTGCTGTAATACACAGAGGGTCCGGATTTGGTAATCCGGGGTCCCGACATCCACTGGGATACATTCTGATTATACAAATTGATGATTCTTGTGTATTGTGTGGTGATGCGTGATGTTTTGTTTGTTGGTGTTGGCTGTAGGACTTTGGAACTAGGCCATGGTGAGGCGTGGAAGGACCGGGACTAGACGCAGGGAGGTATGGAGGTCCAGAACGGTCAGAGAGACGCCGAAGATGACTGAGGCTTGCAAGGTAGTTGCATGTCGGGACGACAAGGAAGCGGGAAGCTTCAAGAAGGCGGTAGAGGGGTATTTTAGTAAATTTCCTAATACCAGGAAAGGAGGTGGTGTGTGAAATCACTGTGTTGGCCTAAATGGTTTAGGTCTTGTATGTGCTGAAAGTGTGAAGTGGATCAAGTGTTGATTCACTAATGGGTTAATGGATGTATGCTACTTTGAGAAGCGTGCATAAGAAAACCTGGTGTTAGGTAGGGGTTAACAGGTTATCCCCGGTTTGTAGAGCCTATAAAATGGGATGGAGGGCTACCCATCCTGATGTCTCTCTCTAGTCTCTTACGTGCGTTCTTTCTGGATTAGGGTTAGGGTCTTTGGGTGGAGCACTTGTGCTCTTGGTCCTCCTAGATGGAGTGCTCACTCAGGCGATGGCAGCCACCTACGCCAGCGCTTTGGAGGAGATTGGATAGCTTCGGATGCTTCTCACTTCCAGCTACCAGCATTCCGACACTCTCCGTGCTCAGCTCATCCAGAGCCAGGCAGCAGAGTTTGAGCCGTGGCGACCTCGAGCCGCATGCCAGCCTCCACCCGACTACACACCATCTTCACCAGTACCAGCCGTCGTCCCCAACAACCAGGCTTTGACTCGTCGCACAGGACCCCGTACCTTACTCACGGCGCGCAAGAGTGTGCGGCGCCCTAGTCCTTTGCCCGACATCGACATCGGAGACTCCAGCAAGAGACGCAGTCTCTCTCATTCCCGTTCCTGCTCTCGGTCTATTGCCCCCAGCAGTAGTGACCATCTTCATACCCGTGCTTCTTGCAACCGCCCCGAGTGTGGTTGTAGGCTGCGCCACGTGAGTACCCTAGAGGAGGATCCAGAGGAGGATCCTGAGGAGCTTGTCTTCGAGGAGGACAAGTAGTTACAGAGACAGTAGCACCCAATTTAAATGTTTAATTCCTTAGAACGATTTGTATTTTATTCTAGTGTGTGGGATGGACTGTACCAAGCACTTGTGCACCTGTGGTACAGCCATTTCCTTTAAAATTTAATTTGAATTCAAGACAAGTTTTATTTCCAATTGTTGTCTGTGTTTTTCCTTGTGTTTGTTTGGGATGTGGTTTAGTCTCCCCTAATTTCTTACCTATGCTACTTCCCTCTTTCCTTTTCTAACCCCGCTACCACGAAGATGGTGAGCACAAGGAGCAAGTTTAGCAATGGCCGAATGTCAATGCTCGGCCGAAGGCAATAATCCAATTCCACCCCGCCAGTTCAAGCCCCTAACACGGAGCAGATGATGGCCATACGATTCTGATTACTCCAAGCTTTAGCCCAAAACCAAGTCCAAGAAATTCGCGAGCACCCAATCAAGCACCACAATCCAAGCTGGGGGAGTTTATGAGAACTCGTCCCCCAACTTTCAGTGGGTCAGTAGACCCAATGGAAGCTGACGACTGGATCAAGGACGTCGAAAGGAAGCTGAATTTGGCACAATGCAATGGAAATGAAAAAGTGTTGTATGTTGCTCACCGGTGAAAGGAATCATGACTAATTGGTGGGAAAACTATTGTCTTGCTCACCGAATGCACAAGATATCACTTAATGAGTTTGAAGAAGCATTCCGATCGCACATATTCCTACTGGAATCATGGAAATGAAAAGGATGGAATTCTATAAGTTGCAAAGAAGGAAACCTCAACAGGATCGAGTATCTCGAACAAATTTACCCAACCGCCGATATGCTTCAGAGGATGTTGCAACTGATGCAGCAAAAATTTGGAGATTCATGCAAGGACTGGATCCAAATCTCAAGGTGCAGTTAGTGTCTAATGATTATCCCACTTTCCAACACATGGTGAACAAAGCTATCATCCAAGAAGGTGCCCAACGCCAGTTACATGAAGTCCGAAAGAGGAAATTTCAGGCACGCAGGGTGCCAATAACACTCGCCACCGTCCAAATCAACCACATTTTTTCAGGCCTTCTATGCCAAGTGTGCCGAGGACACCAATCAGTGGACCTCGTCCAATACCTCGTGCTCCTCGACCAATCAATGGAGGTCAAGCCCAACAAAACAAGGCGCAACAAAGAGAATTCATTGCTTCAACTGCAAGAACATGGGGCATTACGCCAACAATCGTCATGAACGCCCAAAGAAGTGACTCTGTCCGTTTCAACACTGGGACTACTCCAAGACGAGCCCCACCAGCAGGACAAGTCCGTGGAACACGCAAGCAAACAAGGACTCCACAAGTGATAAACAGGGACATGTCAACCATGTTACCATGAGCGACTCAGAAGCACCGTAAGTAGTTAGGGTAAGTTCCTTGTCAACTCAAGACCGCCTCAAGATTATTTGATTCTGGAGCTTCGCATTCGTTTATTTCCAAAGGATTTGCTGAAAGAAACAATTTGAATGCTCAATTGTTAAAGAATAATATGCTAGTCCAATCACCGGGAAGGGAAATGAGGACTAATACGGTCTGCCCTAGAGCAACAAGTAGATATAAATGGAGTTAAGTTCTAGTCGATCTTATTATAATAGACTCCAATAGTCTAGATGTGATACTTGGAATGGATTGGTTAACCAAGTATAAAGGGCAGATAGATTGTGCCAACCATACTATTACTCTTATCAACTCGGAAGGAATCCAAATAGAGTGCAAGCCGAGTTTATCCTCAAGGAATGGATGTGAGTTGAACAGTATGAAGGGAATAACTATGGAAAAAGTACCTATAGTAAAAGAATATCCAGATGTATTTCCTGAAGATTTACCGGGATTGCCACCAGATAGAGAAGTTGAATTTGTCATTAATTTGGTACCCGGAACAGCCCCAATTTCCAAGAGACCCTACCGGATGTCTGCCAATGATCTAGCAGAAGTCAAGAAGCAGATCGAAGAACTACAAGAGAAAGGATTTGTCAGACCAAGTTCTTCACCATGGGGAGCACCAAGATTTAGTGAAGAAAAAGGATGGCAGTCTACGTATGTGTGTGGATTACCGAGCATTGAATGATGCAGCAATCAAGAACAAGTACCCTCTACCCAGGATAGATGACTTATTTGATCAATTAAAAGGATCATGTGTCTTTTCCAAGATTGATCTTCGATCAGGTTATCATCAAATGAAGATCAGACCGGAGGATATACCAAAGACAGCATTTGCTACTCGTTATGGATTATATGAGTTTACAGTAATGTCCTTTGGTTTGACCAATGCTCCTGCATATTTTATGAATCTGATGAATAAGGTGTTTATGGAATATTTGGATAAGTTTGTCGTCGTGTTCATTGATGACATTCGATATATTCCTAATGAAGTAGAACATGCCCAACACCGAGGATAGTATTGGAAAACTCGAGAGAACACCATTGTATGCCAAGTTCAACAAGTGTGAGTTCTGGTTAAAGAAAATAGATTTCTTTGGTCATGTGATTTCAGCAGGAGGAGTGTCAGAGATCCCGAGAAGGTGATGATGTACTTAATCGACACAACCCAAGTCAAGAATCGAGATCGAAGTTTTCTGGGATTAGCCGGTTATTACCGTCGCTTCATAGAAGGATTCTCCAAGCTAGCCAGACCACTCACCCAGTTACTAAAGAAAGAAAAGAAGTTTGAATGGAGTAAATCATGTGAAGACAGCTTCCAAGAGTCAAGAAGAGGTTAACTTCGCACCAAGATTGACTCTTCCGGATATCGTGAAGGATTTTGAAGTATTGCGATGCATCCGACAAGGTCTAGGCGTGTTTCGATGCAAGAAGGAAGGGTGGTAGCTTATGCTTCAAGGCAATTGCGCCCGCATGAGCGTAACTACCCAACCCATGATTTAGAGCTAGCTGCATTGTGCATGCTCTAAAAACTGGAGACATTATTTAATCAAGAACTGCTAGAAATTTATACGGATCACAAGAGTTTGAAGTATATTTTCACTCAACCTAACCTCAACCGAGACGAGAAGATGGTTGGAGTTAATAAAGGATTATGATGGGAATTCATTACCATCCGTGAAAGGCTAATGTAGTAGCGGATGCCTTGAGCGAAAAAGCTATTGCAATAATCGATGATCAAAGACAATCACCGCACTTCATGAAGAATTTCATGACTCAATCTAAAAGTAGTGGAGGAAGGATTCCTAGCTACTTTGGAGATTCAACCAATTCGAAAACCAGATAAAGGAAGCCCAAAGAGAAGATAGTTATGTCAAAGAAATCAAAGAGAATATGAAAAGGGTAAAGCACCAAATTTTTCAGAAGATGAATAAGGTATCATTTGGTTTGGAAAAAGAATTCTTGTACCAAAAGAAAGAAATAAAAGAACTAATCTGAAGGAAGCTCACGAGTGCGGATACTCAATTCACCCTAAGCACGCAAATGTATCAAGATCTCAAAGAAAGATCTTGGTGGTCAAGTATGAAAAGGAAATTGTGAATATGTAGCCTTGTGTGATATGTGCCGTGAGTCAAAGTGAACATCGAGACCTTGGACTTCGCAACCTTTACGAGATACCGAATGGAAGTGGGAAGAAATTGGTATGGACTTCATAACAGATTGCCAAGAACCAAGTCGGGTTATGACTCAATTTGGGTTATTGTGGACCGACTAACAAAGGCTGCACACTTTATACCCGTGAAGACCACATACTCTGGAGATAAACTCGCAGAGTTATACATGTCAAGAATAGTTTGTTTACATGGGGTCCCAAAGAAAATCGTGTCGATCGAGGAACACAATTCACATCAAGATTCGGCAGAGGTCGCATGAGCTCTTGGGACAAACTTGAATTTCAAGACAAGATATCATCCATGATCGATGGTCAAACAGAAAGAGTAAATCAAATATTGGAAGACATGCTGAGAGCTTGTGCTTTGGCAAATAAAACTAGCTGGGATCAAAATTTATCATATGCAGAATTCTCTTATAACAACAGCTATCAATCTAGCTTGCAAATATCTCCGTTTGAGCTACTGTACGGCAGAAAATGCAGAACACCATTATATTGGAAAGAAACAGGAGAAGGACAAGTATTTGGACCTGATGTGTTGAAGCAAGCAGAAGAGCAAGTTCGTCGGTTCAAGATGATTAAAGACAAAGACAAACAAGATGTAAAGCTACGCAGACAATCGTCAAGAGCTTTAGAATTTATACCGGAGATCATGTGTATTTGAAAGTTTCACCTCTCAAGGGTCTCGTCGCTTCGATGTTGTTTGGGAAACTTGCTCGAGATTTATTGGACCATTCCCTGTTCTAGCCAAAAGGGGAGAAGTTGCTTACCAGCTAAATCTCCCACCTCAGTTGTCGAATGTGCATGACGTCTTTCATGTGTCACAGTTAAAAAAATGTCTCAGAGTGCCAGAAGAACAAATGCCTTTAGAAGAAGTGACTTTGAAAGAGGACCTAACATATCCAGAATATCCAATCAAAATTTTGGATGAAGCAGAGCGTCGAACCGAAGCAAGAGCATCAAATTGTGAAAGTACAATGGAGTAATCATTAAGTCTCAAGCAACTTGGGAGCGTGAAGAAGATTTGAGATCGAATTTCCGATCTTTTTCCCAATCCATCCGAATCTCGGGGCCGAGATTCATCCTAAGGGGGGTAGGTTTGTAACATCCCAAATTTGCAAATCTTAAAAATTTAAATTTAAATTAATTATGTTAAAATATTTGGATTTTATTTGAATTTTCCTGAGTTTTCCAGTTTTTAAAATCAATTTTTAGAATTAAAAAGAAATTTTAATATGAAAATATATCTTCAAAACATCTTAGAAATATTTTATTTAAGCTCAAAAGGTATCTAAAACTTATATAAATTTTTCTAGAATTTTAGAAGTTTATTTTGTATTTTTCGAGGCTTATTAAGTTTTCTAGTATTTTCGTAGAATCAAAATTAAAATAAAAATTTTAAACCCTCCTCCCTCCGGCCGCCACGTGATGACGGATCGCTCCACGCCGCCCGCCATCCCACCTCGCCCCTTCCGTCCGCCACGTGGGTGGCCCCGATGCCACCACGCCACCCTCACGCCCATCTCCTCCGCCGATCTCCTCTCTCTCCTCTCTCGCCACCGGGCCCGCTTGTCGGCGTCTCCCCTCACCCGCCACCCGGCCCGCCTGTCATCCCCACCTCCGCCTCCTCCTTCGCCATGCCGCCAACCGCCTTGAACCGCCGCCTGGGCCAACGCGCTCCCTCTCCCGCCCACCTCCCCCAACCACCCCGCCTCCCACGCCCCCACTTCTCCCTCTCTCCCCGCCCTCCCTCCTCTCTCTCGGCAACCGCCACCTCCCCACTCCGTGACAATTGCCACGGGCTCCCTCGCCCCTATAAACCCTCCCCGAGCACCTCCGTCCTCCCTCCACCTTTCCCCACTCCCTTTCTCTCACGGCCGCCCTAGCGCCCAAGACTGCACCATTGTCGCCGCCGCCTCGACCTCCCATGAAATCGCCGCCGCCGCCGCCGCCGCGCCACCCGTCACCACTCTTGCCTTCCCCGCCGCCGTGAAGCCGCCCACACCACGGCCGCCTCCCGCCGCCGAGCACCGCGGCACCAAGTCCCCGAGCCGCCGCCACCTCCTCCTCGTCGCCAAGACGTCTCCGTGCCGCCCCAGAAACCCGAGCCACCACCAAGTTCCCTACACCCCTCTCCTTCTCCGCCCCGCGCCGCCGGCGCCGCGCCGGGCGCCGCCGCCGCCGCCTTCCCGGCCCGGCCACCACGTCTTGCCGACGTGGCGCCATGTGGCGCCACGTCCGCACCACCTCTGCGCCACCCCGCCTGCCTACCGCCACGCCACCCCGCCACCTCACCGATCGCCCGGTCGTGGACTCGGTCCATGGACCGAGACCCACCGGTCACCGGCTCACCAGGGCTGACGTCATAATTCGGAATTTCCTTTAGAAAATAATTCTAAAAATCCAGTTTATTCTTTTTCTTTCTTTTTAAACTTCCCGATGCCCGTACTTTTTCATCCTAACTCCGATTGAGTCCATTCAAATTTCTAAATTCATCAAAAATTCCAATCTTTACATTTCTGCCATCTTTTCAAATTTTTGAAATTTATTTGATATTTTGAAATTTAAAATTCAAATTTCAAATACCCTTTCTCCCTCGTTTGAACTCCGATTCCATTGAAACTTCCTCCTAAATTCATCTAAATTTATAAACTTCATTCCAGTAATATTATTATAATATCTGTACTTTTATTTGTATTTATTTGTCCTTTGTGTTCTCGTTTTTTGCGTAGAATCCGATCCGGTCAAGAGTTCGCAGAACCGCAACAAGAGAATCAGGAATTCACCCACGAAGGCAAGTCTCCTTTGATCATCTTTGAACCTATGTTTGTGAAATGTTTTTCAACTATTTTAAATTTAATGCATTGCTATGTTACATAAAATGATAGTTTCTGTTGTAGAGGTAATAGTTAAACCGAAGAATTGTTATGCCCTCATTTGACTTTGACAACCATGTACCTTTGACACCCTAGGAATTCCCTTGTCTCATTATTGAGATTATTATGAATCTTTGATAATTGTTGTATCGGTAGTAAGATGCTTAGACAAGCTATATAACTTTAGTAACTTTGGATTGGGAACTGCATTTCATTGAACTAGACTTTTGTTCAGAATCGAATGGCAAATGGTGTTGCCTCTGTTCATGTGAAATGAATTAAATTGTGAAAATTGTTTTAGACCAGGGCGGATGGTTGGTTTGGATTGGTGCGGTTAGCACGAGATCTAGAAAAGTGTATGTTCCGCCCTAGTCAATTAAGGACCGACGCTTGTGTTTGTCCGACCGAGCACCTCTTGTACAACCACATGTCTATATGGGTACAACCTAGTCGATTAACTTATGATAGACTAGTTTAGGTACCACCGATGGAAAGTGAATGCCGTGGTTCTTGGTTATTCACGATGAGGGACAGGTTCTTGTACTCATACTAGCGCAAGAGGGGCTTCGTCGGGTGGTTAACCCTTCACGGTGAAACCTCGTGGTGGTGTCTAGCTAGACTAGAGTAAGGTAAAGGCTTTGTGATGAATTATCTGGGTCTCATGCCAAAGGAAGCGTGTTGACTAATAAGATAACTTATCTCTTGTGGGTAAAGTGTACAACCTCTGCAGAGTGTAAAACTATTCGAATAGCCGTGCCCACGGTCAAGGGCGGCAAGGAATGCTTTCACATGGTAGATCTTTATTTTTGGTTTAAAACAAAGTTTTGGGAACCCGAGAGTGGATGGAACTCTCGGGGATTTTGTCCTGGTGGCTGGAACCAGTGTGGGTGGTTGGAACCCGTAGTATCAAACTTAGTGGTAGAATCTTTACGATTAAAAAAATGCTTAATGATTTTAGTTAGAGTGAATACTTCAGTTAAACTGTCGCTTTCAAAAATAGTTATTGGTATTGGAAATAAAATGTTGCTTTGTGCAAAAGAGCCATATAGCCTCTTTGTTAAACCTTGCATCTATTGCATTTTCCCAAGACTTATGAGTACTTTATGTACTCACATGCTACACCTAAAATATATCTCGAGGAGTATGAAACTCAAGAAGGAGACTACAACTACTTCGCAGGTGGATTTGAAGAAGGATGTCCAGACGTTTAGGTTGCGCTCCCCAGTCAATTGCCTGTGGCGTATTGATGGGACTTTATCATGTTTAATTTGCTTCCGCTGTGTTTGTGTTTATTTGTGAGGTCTAGAAACCTCGTTTGTGTTGTAAGACCTTTGGTCAGTACTCTTTATAATATTGTAATATTCGTCTTTGGCAATGTAATCATCACTGTTTAACTGTGTGCACTAGCTTTGATCTGGGACTAGTGCTGTAATACACAGAGGGTCCGGATTTGGTAATCCGGGGTCCCGACATCCACTGGGATACATTCTGATTATGCAAATTGATGATTCTTGTGTATTGTGTGGTGATGCGTGATGTTTTGTTTGTTGGTGTTGGCTGTAGGACTTTGGAACTAGGACATGGTGAGGCGTGGAAGGACCGGGACTAGACGCAGGGAGGTATGGAGGTCCAGAACGGTCAGAGAGACGCCGAAGATGACTGAGGCTTGCAAGGTAGTTGCATGTCGGGACGACAAGGAAGCGGGAAGCTTCAAGAAGGCGGTAGAGGGGTATTTTAGTAAATTTCCTAATACCAGGAAAGGAGGTGGTGTGTGAAATCACTGTGTTGGCCTAAATGGTTTAGGTCTTGTATGTGCTGAAAGTGTGAAGTGGATCAAGTGTTGATTCACTAATGGGTTAATGGATGTATGCTGCTTTGAGAAGCGTGCATAAGAAAACCTGGTGTTAGGTAGGGGTTAACAGGTTATCCCCGGTTTGTAGAGCCTATAAAATGGGATGGAGGGCTACCCATCCTGATGTCTCTCTCTAGTCTCTTACGTGCGTTCTTTCTGGATTAGGGTTAGGGTCTTTGGGTGGAGCACTTGTGCTCTTGGTCCTCCTAGATGGAGTGGCTGTAGACTCAATTCTCAGATCAATACATCAATCATTGATCTACTTCTTGAGTATTGTTGTCTAGATGGTATTGAGTTGGCTTGGTTTTGTTCGTCGATTTTCTTGTTTCTTCTCTGTTATTTGATCGTTTCTTTTCTTTCTTGATTTGAGAGAATGTTTTTGCATGTCTTGTTAATGATCTAACTTGTTGTGTGTTGGGGAATCATACTCAAAGCCATCTTGGCTATTATATTCCCAACAGTATAGTCTAATTGTCTTTTCACTCTCTCGGTTTCGTTTTTGTGCTCTTCGAGAAATCACAGAAAGATCTCTATTTGCTTGCTAAGTTTTCAACTAAAGTTTAGAGTAGACTCTTGAGATCTCAATCTTGTTGGGCACAAAGTTTCTTGGCCAGTTGATATTTGAATCAAATCCTACGGTCATGCGCTTTCCTCTGTTCTTCTGTGAATGTTACGATCGCTTCCAATTACGACCACAGTCAATTCTCTCACAGAAGCGCTTTACATTTCGACCATGTTTAGATCTGTTGGTTCTTTGCCTTCTTTTGTTGAATCTGAACTGAAGTATACGTAGTCGGTGCAGTCATAGTCTGGAATGTCGATCAGCTTTACGACTACGTTGGTTTCGACCATAGTCAAGTTCCAGACTACATCGCACTGATTTCGACCACGCTGATCATTTTGGTTGCAGACTGGTTCCGACCACGTTGGTTGTTTGACCACTCGTTGGCT
Source organism: Bonia amplexicaulis (assembly GCA_036346245.1). Lineage (NCBI taxonomy): Eukaryota > Viridiplantae > Streptophyta > Magnoliopsida > Poales > Poaceae > Bonia > Bonia amplexicaulis. Next base: position 9,278,760 of record CM070763.1, on the reverse strand, counting down.
TATGACCACATTGGTTACGACCACGGTGCCTACGGGTTACGACAATGTTGATTATTCGACCACTTGTTGGCATTCGATCACATTATCTAGGATTATGTCGGTTTCGACTGCAACCATTTTTTATCACGTTGTTTCTGGTCTCGGTGGTTATCGACTATAGTGACGTCTGTTCGATAGTCGATATCCGGCCTCATTGTACTTCTAAGTGGTTGTAAGTTTCGACAACATGGTCAGATTTCGATCGCCTTGCTTTTCCTGCTCTGTTCGTCCTGTCTCTTTGGTTTTTAAGTAGGATTTGAATACCATCTGCAAGTACAGGTATAATGTTGGTACACTATCCGTTGAAAATGCCTTTGTGGCCTCTTCAAAAGCTCTGAGAAAAGCACCAACTACCTCAACATTTGTCCATTTCTCATTAGTTTGTGAAGGTTGTAGTTGTTCATCAGCATATCTTTTAATGACAACTTTGTATTCTAATGCTTCTGTTATCACCTCATATGTCCAATTCCAACGGTTTGAAACATCAAGAACAAGACTAGACTTTACAGGAAAGCCCATCCTATTTGTGATCTCATTGGAAGTCTGAATGCGTGTAAGTGATGAATTAATATGCCTAACCAAGTCATGTATTAATTGTAATGCCACATGAATTGGTTTAATACCATCTTGAACCAATATATTTAGTATATGCGCACAACATCTGACATGAAAATGTTGGCCACCAAACAACATGTCCTCTTTCCCATTTTCAATCAAAAAATTACAAGGTGGGTTATTGTTACTTGCATTATCTAATGTTAGTGTAAGCAAGTTACCCTTTATGCCCTACTCTATGAGGCATTGGGGAGGACTTAACATGGGGCATGGGAGTTTGGTTGAACCCCAAAAAGTTTTGGAAAATAAACCACACCACCCACACCTTGGTACCATGTCCTAACGACCTTACGCGCTGAAGAAGAATAACCTAATTGAACCATGGATTGATGGATTAGATGAGCAAAGCATCACGCAACAAACAAATTCACAACTAACTGAATGGAGAGATAAAAACATTTGGATTTGATTGCTCACAGCCATAGCAATGAAAAGATCCCCCAGAACAAAACTAACTCCTAAAACAATCAAATCCATCCAAGAAAGCAAGGGTTTCTTACCAACAGAAGAACAAAGCAATCCAAGCCCGGATGGATCTCAACTACATGCTAAGTTGCTAACCCAGCACCAGTACCACATCTACATCGTAGCCGGACATCGGGAGAGGAAAAACACCGATCAACCACCAGCCTGGCTCAATCTGCTTTGTCACGTGTTGAGTTAGGAGTTGTGGATGGAGCCCGTAACTTGAAAGAGGTAGAGTGTGGTTAAAATCCGTGTTCGGAAGGGTTTCGGGTCCTTTGGTTTTCGAAAGAGATTATGTGTTGTGTTCATGTTTGAGTCGGACACGATTGGGACGTTAGCCTATAAAAGTAGGGAGAGACTAAGAGCTAAGATGACCAGTTTTTTAGGGCTTTCGTTGAGAGAGCTTTTAGTGGTGTCGTGAGGGCGCTTTGTAGCCAAGAACATGACACAGATATAATAGATCAAATATATTCCAAGAAAAGTTAGACGACGTCGATGGTGTGTTTTCTGAGCATCATTTTCTTGTGTTTTCGAGGTGTTCTCATTCGAGTGATCGAAGTGTTCGATTGGCTGAAGTCTTCGAGCGGAGGGAGATCTCGACTACGTGCAAATGTGTCAAAAAGCAGAGACAATCATTCACCATCTCTGATTGTGTTATACGATCCTACAAGCCACTAGCCTGGCTCAATCTGGGCGTAGGACGACGGTGGCTGGTAGGGATTGGGGGCTCGACGTTGGAGAACGCTCGGTGGAGAGAGAACAAGAGCGGGGAAGGGAGTGGGGAGTCTAGGGACTACCGGACTAGATGCCATGGGTTGTTTAAAAGTTGAACCCGATCTCAACCCGAAATTTATGAACTCATCCCATCCTAACCTAACCCTTTTTATGAGATAATCCAACCCGACCCTACCCGTTTGCTTTTCTAACTCATTTCCAGCCATCCAAAGCCAACGATTAAATACCCATCCCGTTTAACCCGTTTGAACTCAATCCATTAGCACCCCTACTTATTTAAGATAAAAGATTTTCGGCCTCCTCATTTCGGCTGAAAAAAGTGGTTTATGGCTGAAATTACACTGTAGCTGATGATGACTTATTTGACGTAATTAAAATTAAAAAATTTAAAAATAGAAAAAATATATTAGCCAATCGCGGACAATACAAACGAATATGAAAAAAAGCGGTAAAAAGCTCAAAAAAGCCAAAAAGTCATAAAAAGATAAAAATTAGAAATAGTAAAAAATAAGCTAGAAGTCAAAAGCTCAAATCAAAGTGAGCGAATCTTTGTTTTTGTTGTACAGGTTTGTAACTTTGGTCCCCTGGACTCTTTAAGCCCCATCGATGAGAAGGGTGCAGATGCTTATCCCGTGTGCTTGTAGAGACGAACAACCAAAGATGGATGGCATCAGGTGCGCAATCTACAATCCCATCGCTCTGCTCCGAGCTGTCGCCAGGCTGGCTGCTGAAAAACTTGCAGCATCTGTATGTCTGCGTCTTGCAATCCCTGTTCCCTAGCGTCTGTCATACCATTTGCCTTGTCGATGCTGCTAGTCGCTTGGTCAGCGCCTGGTCGTGCACGGCCTGTAAATTAAGGGGTGAGAGATAATTTATAGTCGTTAGATCTCTAATCTAATTATTATTAATTTGGATAATAGTTAGAAAGAAAATATCTGGATGATGTTTATCAACACTTCTATTTTAAAAAAAATGTAGAAGATTTATGTTCCATTCATTAAGGAGAAGGGGATACAAACGAATTTTGCGGCTAAAGAGAAGGAAACAGAAATTACAAAGACGGGACGACCAACGGGCGCATTCGCTGTTGATTTGCTTGACCAAGGCGGCTGCCTCTCCTACATACACTGCATTGTTTAACAAGCGCCATGGTCGCTGGATGGGTTGAAGAGATGTCAAGAGCCGTGTCAAAGTAATTTAAGAATAAGAAGAAGAAGCAGCAGCAGCTAGGTATTATCTGATAATCCTAACGTGGGCAGCTTTCAGTAAATCGGCCTGGTTTTAAAAGAAACTAGTTGTCACCGATCATTTGGACCGTACTGATCGTCGACAATAAAAGAAAGGAGGGAAAAAGACTAATGAACTACCCTATTCTTGCTTTACAGCTATAGGAATGTTATGTGCACCTCCCAACATTGTTTTCTTAACGAACTGCATGATCTTTTCTTCCGAAACTAATAGCTTTTGATTTTTACTATAATACCTAACTTTTAAACGAGTATTTTTTAAAAACAGAGTCTACAAGTTAAACGATGTACACGTTAAAAGCCCAATATCTGTACCATCTAAAATCGCAAGTGAGTATCTCTCTCCATAATCTGTACCGTAAACAGTTAAAATTCAAAAATTTTAGCCAAAAGTCATAAACCGCAGCCGTTACCAAACAGACCCGAAGATTGAAATTTTGGCAAAATTGGAGCTCAAGAGCACAAGACCACCGATCTGTCCCAGCTGCACCAAGCCTCGCGCCGATTCCAACTTGTGTACAATTCCTCCAAAAAAAAGACTTGTTTTGTACACATTTTTTCGCTTATAACGACGCATCCCTTTTTTCTTGTGTGTAGTGTTGCGAAATTTAGAAAAATTGTCTCCTCTAGAGCGATCAGGTGACTTGTTACTGGTTGGGCTCCGACAGGTGGGGTTTAATTTGGGAACAAGAACCGAAAGCTCGCGCTAATCACCCTAGACTAAGGAGATCCATAAAGGATTTTATGGTACGCTTTTTTTTTCTTCGTTTTGACTTCTCGTCGTAGCACCTTGTTGGGGGTAGTTTAATCAGGCTTTCGCGTCGCGGATTTTGGTTTTCGACTTCTCGTCGTAGCACCTTGTTGGGGGCAGTTTCTCGTCGTAGAGAGATGTTGTGGGGTCAAAGGAGGCAGCAGCCAGGCTGGCCAAAGGAGGAGTGGAGGTTGAGATTAACCTCTCCCTAAGACCCCGCCAAACTCATCAAAAATAACACCACCACCACCATCGCAACCAACAACAAAGAGGAGAATAACAAAAGCAAGAACACGAACAGGGCAAAAGGAGAGGAGGACAGAGAGAGAGAGACAGAGAGCTAACAGGAGGAGAGAATAAAATCTCCACGACGATCCTCTCCTTCAAATTTCTCAGCCTGTGGCTCAGAAGAGGCGAGTAGAGGGGTAGAGAGAGAGAGAGAGAGAGAGAGAGAGAGAGAGAGATCTTCTTCGTCAGGAATTCCTCGTCCTGTTTCTTGATCACTCTGGTCAAGGGAAAAGATGAGTCTCTTCGGCCTTGGGAGCAAGTATGACCTGCCTCTTTTGTTCTGTTCTGTTCAAGTTAATTTAATGTTTCAGAGCCAGTTTTCTGTGTCCTACATAAGCATGTCCTATTTCTTGTTTTGAGTCAGTATTTTCCCTTCTCACTGCTCTGCATATCTATTATATTGTACAGTACTTGTGTCTTTTCTTGAGAAGATTTGCCTATCTGCTACGTGTTGATGTGATTTATGATCACTAATTTACAAAAAATAGGGAGGAACAAACAAACGATTTTGACCTAGAGAACAATAAGGCTTGCATGTTCTCATTGCTGTTATCTTGAGTATTTTTTATGTTTGTGCTTTGATTTAATTCAAAGACAATAAAATTTCGGATTGTTTACCGGCCATTGCATTATCTATTTATTTTTATTTGCCTTCTTGAACGCCCTTAACGCTTAGTTGTACGTATCTGATCAATCTTTCTTCGGGTTGGTTTGATGGGCAGCAGGAACCAGAAGACATTTAGGCCCAAGAAGAATGCACCATCTGGCAATAAGGTCGGTAATTTATCTGTTATGTCCAATTTATTATTTTCATCCTTTCATAAAAATTCTTCTTTTCATACTTGCACCATCCCGTCAAGTGATCATAAAACTCCTCCCAATCTTTTCAGATACACAAAAAAGAAGTGCAGAAACTCAAAATGTTACGGTAAAGATGTCATAGACGTGGGCCTTAGGCCCAACCGGTTCATTATTAAAAAGTCAGAGAATAGTTTCTATCTATTAGATATATGATTAAATATATGATATTAGTTTATATTTGCTCGACATATGATTAAGATTAGATTCTATCTGTTAGGGGAGCCTATCTATATAAGGTGGCTACCACATGCTATTGAGATCAAGCAAAAAATAACAAAGTCATTCTCATTTATAATCTCTCCCTCTCCCTATTTGTCGACACCGCCCGACCATCCTCCCGGCGGTGTTTACCCCTATCAACTAAGATTCATAATAACTTGGTATCAAAGACAACACCATAGCTTCTGCTGTCGAGTTAACAGGCGGTAAGATCATTGCTGGCTATGAAGAAATCATCGCTGGACTCGAGAAATATAGAGCGTGTTGAAGAAGATGATGGCAGCAAAGGAGAAGGCACAAGCAGTTGTTGCTACGCGATCTGCGGCGGCACAAGGAGTAGGAGCAATAGTGGCTGTGCCCGCCGCCGCCAGGCGCCGCCCCAGCCGCCGCCCTCCTGTCTCCTTTGAGTCTCCGCTGCTTGAGATGAAAGTCTCGACCGAGACTTTGGATCAGATCTGATCCTTTTGTATTAGTTCCCTAAAAAATGCCAACCCCTTCGATTGGATGGAGCTCATCTCCCTGCAGGGCAAGACCAACTTCTGCAAGAAGCATGTCAGCGACTACCAGAAGGTAGCCGTCATGTTTAGCCTCAACGGCAGTGCCACCTGCAACCACGTCTTCAGCATCGACGACGACTTCTGATCTGCTCTCGTCTCTGAGTACTTGGACCACGACCTCACCAGCCTCACCTCCACCCCCGTCACCTTCTCCGAACCTCAAATCAAGTGCCCCCAAGACCACAGCTGCGCGTCCTCCTTTCCTTGTGCAACCTAGGGTGGGGTCCACCTGCAAGCATGTTGGCGTAGCAAAATAAGTCAGGTGCAAGCCCTATCATCAACAAGGATCTTATGGGACTGCAACCATGGCCAGCAGCTCGAGGACGAGCTGCATGTCCGGGAGGGGGTAATATCATGGGCATGAGCCTTAGGCCCAATTGTATCATTATTAGAAATTAGAGATTAGTTTCTATCTATTGGAGATATAATTAGAGATATGATATTAATTTCTATTTTTTAGAGATATGATTAAAATTAGATTTTATCTGTTATGGGAGCTTATCTATATAAGGGAGTTGCAGTATGTTATTGGGATCAAGCAAAAAATAACAAAGTCATTCTCATCTATAGTCTCTCCCTCTCCCTATAAACCGACGCCACCTAACCATCCTCTCGGCGATGTTTACCCTATGAACTAAGGTTCATAACAAAAGATTTAGACAAATGGTGTACTCAAGAATTATAAGGCAATTGGAAATATACATAAGAACATTGTATGGACACACTATCCAGGATATCAGATTCCTGCAAAGTGCAGATAAATGTTTCTTCCGATTGAATTTGTGGGGGCTAAAGCCACTTTTTGTTTTTTTTTTTTGGAAACGTATGATGCAGGGTGTGCAGCTGAAAAAGCACATTGATGCAACCTTAGGAAGTGGGAATTTGAGGGAGGCAGTTCGGTTGCCTCCTGGAGAGGATTTTAACGAATGGCTAGCTGTTAATAGTATGTTTCTAATCGCCATCTGTTCTTAGGATAAGTCACACCGTGTGTTTCATGTACTGATAACTTATCTTTTGCTTGTTGACAGCTGTTGATTTCTTCAATCAGGTGAACATCTTATATGGCACTCTGATGGAATTCTGCACACCTACCACATGCCCAACAATGTCAGCCGGACCCAAGTAATATGCCTCTTTAAAACAGACATTTATCGATTTGCGTACAGATGGAGTTTTGAAGAACTCCTAATTTGATTGGCGTTGGTGACAACAAAAATTCAGGTTTGAGTACAGATGGGCTGATGGAGTGCAGATCAAGAAACCCATCGAGGTTTCAGCACCGAAATATGTTGAGTATTTGATGGACTGGATTGAGGTCCAGCTTGATGATGAATCCATTTTTCCTCAGAAACTTGGTACTTCACACCTCATGACATATCACCTGGTTCAGAAGCTACATTTATCTGACTAACTTGGGAGTTAGGAGCAGTACTTTATGTTGATTTATTGCATTGAACTATTTATGCAGGAACCCCTTTCCCACAAAATTTTCGGGAGGTTGTGAAGACAATATTCAAGCGTCTTTTCCGTGTTTACGCCCATATATACCACTCACATTTTCAGAAGATTGTGAGCCTCAAGGAAGAGGCCCACCTTAATACCTGCTTCAAGCATTTTACATTGTTCACCTGTGTAAGTTTCCTCTTGATCTCCCCTTTCATCCTGCCTTACATTCAGTTTGTTCAGGAGGATGCATTCTGATTAGTTAGTAACTTAGTGCAGGACTTTTTGTTGATCAAAATTTTGCATCTCTTTTTATTACGGAGAAGTAATGAATTTTGAACTGATGTAAATGGAGACAAATCACTGATAAATTTTATTTGTTGTATTTTCAACCGATGCCATCTGATAGTAAATTTCATTTGGCACATATGCCCTTTCTAGTTAGTCAATGATTCAGTGCCACATTTATTTTGACCGGACTAAATTTCATTTGGCACATATGCCCTTTCTAGTTAGTCAATGATTCAGTGCCACATTTCTTTTCACCAGAATTCTTCTTTGTCTGAGTTGATAATGTGAAATGAATGAATTATCTCTTAACGCTAGTTCTTTCTAATTTCAACTGTAATGCTCTCTGTGCAGGAATTCAAATTGATCGACAAGGCCGAGCTTGCGCCGCTTATCGATCTAATTGAGTCCATTGTTTCAGTTTATTAAGGGGACATCATGGAGTGTGGAACCCCTTTTTTCTTCTTGTTTTGCCTTTTTTTCCGAGGTACAACAAAGTGTGCAGAAAGAGTGTGAGTGAGGCAAAAGAAGTTATTTTTCTTGATGCAATGTTTTTGCGTCTGATCCATGAATTTGACACCATGCTTGTCTTTATGAACCCCCTGGATAAACCACTTGGGGACTAGATGAGATTGTTGTTTGCTTCTCTGCGATGTGGCGCATCCTTATTATCCGAGATCATTGTATCTTAAGTGGTGTTTGGTGCTTGCGTTTTATGAACCTGACAGTTTGAAAAAACTACTTTTCAGTACTTGAAAGCAAGATAAAATTAAGAAAGTTCAATATCTAAGAGCTCAATATTTAGTATTTGTTCGACAATATATAGGAGTTTTGGAATATTCACCCAAGACATATTTTCGTGAAAAAACAAATACGATTGCTCAAGAATTTTTTTTTACCAAATTTGATAACAAAGCTAAATTGTTTCTTACACTAAGGCTGGACTTTTCGAATCAAGCACAAGAAAATGTTTCTTAGAACTAATTTTAAGATGTAAATAAGTATGTTTGAGAAAGCAAAGCAGAATTAGTTACAATAGACCGTTTGTAATATGAAAATTCGAAGACATTTGTTTTTTTTAAAGGCTAAAGATTGAAACCATTTTCATCTGTTCTTTTTAGGCGCACAAGTTAAAAAATCCACATGCCAACATGAAATACGAGACGGGGAAATAATGTTTTTCACATGTAAATATAAATCAGGGAGAAGAATTTGGAGAGCTCAAAAGTCAAAACCACAAGTGACCATTGCTTGGATGATCCTGTTTGTCTCTAGGTTGTTTTTTTATGCGTCCAATAGTGGTCTGATTTCTTTGAGTTGTCGTCGATCGAATTGTTGGAATTTTTCAACCAAGAACTAATCAACTGAAGGTTGTTCTCTTGTTGTCCAATTCCTGAGATCGGTTCTCTTTTTTTTTTTCTTTTTTGGACTGGTATTGCTTCATTCTTCAGCCTCAATTGTGCAAAGTGGTGATGCCTACAACACTAGCCAAACTGGTCGATTCAACCGGAGCTGGGGAAGATGATCAGCCCACTGTACCTCCAGCACACACTCCGTATGGAGAATGAATGAAATCGGCTTGGTAAGGGACAGCATGAAAGCTTTAGGCATGTGGAAATGGGTGATAGTTTGTTGGAGCAGAAAAATGGAAATAAAATTTGTGAATGTCAAGGCTGGACATGTTAGCTATATTTAGAGGGCGGGAAATTTGTAGGAAATTGAGATGGTAGAACATGAAAGCAATGGCTTTATTTATTTTCTGGTTCTTGCTCGAGTTTGAAGGATTAAGTAAATTGGTGAACTTTGCTGATGATCAGTGGTTCATGTTTTTGATTGAAGTGTGATGAATGCATTGTTGTAACTTGTATGAATATATTGCCTCTAAGCATCAACTTGCCAGTGGTCAGATTGACCACGTGCAACGGCCATATGCATCAATATGCCAAATATAGTTTTTTTTCCCTAAAAAACTGTAGATAGCTCAATTTGCTTAGATGTCGCCACCTCCGATGTGTAATACCACTAAATTGCAAAAAAAAAAGTAGTGCTAATATTGAAAGCAATCCAAGAGAGAATAAAGGAAAGAAAGAAGGGTTTTGCCGAGGTTACCAGACTATCCAGGGGCGGTCGGTACCGTCTCGCGTTATGGGTTTTCGTCATCCAGCAGAAAATTCCATTCGTACCTTTTACCAACTTACCTGCCGCAGTAGAAAAGACCCAAACAGTGTAGGGCTACCTTTGGACCAAAAGGTCCATTAGTCAAATAACCAAACAAGGCTAAAGGGGAAGGGCAGAAATGGCAGTGCACAAAGAGAGCATTGACCAGAAGTTAGCCCGTAGGGCACCCCTGCCTTTTTCATGCTTCTGCCAGCTATTCAAGAGAGGTGGCAAGCTGCAAGTCTGCCATGGCTTGCATGTCTGCCACCTCTGCCTTGCAGCCCACAGATTTATCTACAAGCCTCTCTTCTTAAGTCACGCATCAAATAGGCAGCCACACCACACAGATCAGTGAGGAAGAGGGAACCGGAGGAGAGGAGCCAGGCCACAAGAGAGCAAGGAGGAGTAGGGCAAGAAGTTAGGCGCCCCATGGAGCCGATGAAGGCCGTGGTGTGAGGACGACAACGGCAAGGACGACGACAACCATGACCGCCGAACCCACGCCAAGCTAACCCATTGAGTACGTTCACCATCCCTCCACAACCTCATAGCACAGCACAATAGCATGCTAAAGTAGATGAAAAGCACATAGAGTTAGGGGATCGGAGGCAAACCGTCATGTAGTAGGGGGCGGCCGACGAGCTCAACCCGTAGGGAGCGGCCGTAGGCCGAGCCAACCGACAGTGGGGACGGGCTTGTGATCCCAAGAACCCAAGACGACGAGCTCCGGCCACCGTCTGCTGGAGGCGTAGGGGAGGCACCACAGGGAGCGGTGAGCTCGGGGAGGCGGCTGAGCCACTCACCGGCGATGCGTTGGCGGTTGATGGCGCTGAGCACCCCGGCTGCGCGCGCCCGAGAAGATGGCGGGTCTAGTCCTAGTTGGTCGGATCCGAGGCAAGGACCGGGAAGGCGGATCCGCCCCGCCACCGGATCCGTGGAAGGCGGCACCGATCCGCCGTGGCCTGGATCCCGGGAGAAAGAGAGAGAGTGGGAGAGGAGTAGAAGGGAGGGGGCGGTGGAGCACAGTCACGTGCGCGCGCGAGAGAGAGAGAGAAAGAATGGGAGGAGGAAGAGGTGGTTGTTCGGCCAACCAAATAAAGGGGAGGAAAAAAAGGAAGAAGGAAAGAAAAGGGAGGGGAAAAAGGGAAGAAAAAGGAAGAGCGAAGAAAAGAAAAGAGGAGAAAAAGAAAAGAAAAGAAAAGAAAAAGGGGGTTGGTACTTGCGCGTTGGGTTCTTAACCCCAGGCATTTTATACCAGAGTCGGAATGTGCGCGTAGATTATCGCCGCTCACTCAAGCATTGGTTTCGTTTTAATGTGTTAAGCCGGATTAATTGCTTGTTTAGGTGGAGGTCCTGAGTCGACGCCGTCTACACGTCGCTTCGGTCCACTTGGTTAACAGGCAAGTGTATGGTAAAGCAGTAAATTCGGGTATTGTTTGCTTTTAGATGAATGATGGTGCATTACTTACCATGGTACGATAAGGTAATTATTTCAGTTTGCATGATGGGAAATGATGATTAGCGATGGTGAGACATGACATGTTGATATGCACAAATGGAGAACTTGCATTGCATGCATGTCATGATAGTGTTGTGCTGACAGAGGTCCACTTCGTGTGGACGCTCCACAAGCGTGGAGAATGAGGTCCCCGTATGAAAAAGGACGGGCTACTGTGGTCCTTGTATGAAAAAGGATGGGCTTATGATCCCCGCATGGAAACAAGGCGGGCCTGGGTGAGCATCGACATGTGCTTGCTCTGCTATGCCGGTATAGGCTAAAGAGTTAAGAAAGAAGTGCATGTGCATATGCATAATGATTGGTTGATGAGAATTTTAATATTAAATGGAAACGAGTGGTAAATGAAATTGTGATGGTTCTAGACTAATTCGTAAACCTGTTATTCATTGTTTTGCTTTGTGCTTGTTGAGTCTGTGGACTCACCCTTACTTTATTGTTTTTATGTGGCTGTTGAGGACGGCATGCACGGGCGGGAGTAGCACATGAATAATCTCCACAAATCAGCAGCACTCCTTGTACCACCTTTTGTTAGTTTATTTTAGTCTCTACTAGTATGCTAGAGTAAGAGCTGAAAGAAAAACTATGATGTACCTATTCTCTACTACCTAAATATATTAGTGTTGGCTTAAAATTTCTAGTAATTGAAGGAATGGTAAGAGTTTACAATAGCGGTAGCATTCCGGGCCCGGTGGATGGGTGGGGTGTTACATGATGTATATACGCTGCCACTTTAAGTGCTCTCTCCTTCTTGGAGGCTGTTTTTATCAACATTTGAGACGGCTTAGATGAGTTTGACGAGGATTTCAACCTAGCGGAAGTACTAATGTACTGTCAAGGGGTAAGTAATCGTGTCCACCTTCGAATGAAGTTGTCCAATTCACTATTAGAAGAAGCTTAGAAACACCTCCCATCATCAATGTATCATCCGAGCTTCCACAAAAAAAATAAGGGGGAAGAAGTCCACTTTTTCCCTCAACTTATGCCCCTAGTCAGATTTACACCCTCAAGTACAAAATTACAAAATCATTCACTTTCCACCCTCAACTAACAAAACTATTGCAAATCGCCCCCTTCACCCCAAACCACCCTGGTTTTAACTGAGTATCTACGTGTTCAAATTTTGATGGCATGATATCCACGTGTTCAAATTTTAATGGCAAGATATCCACGTGTACATGTACAGCTGAATCATCATATAACTAAAATGGATGTGCTCATAGGTCAGCCCCTAAAAGGATTTCTTCCTCATTTCAAAGCATAGAAGAGATGATTTGGGGTCGGCAGTGGCCATAGATGGCGGAGGTGATGACTCCAGTGAACGGGGGCTTGACGAGGCAACAAAGCGGCTCTAGGACAAAGAAGCTGCAGTGGAGTTGTTGCTAGCCTGGAGAAAGAAGAGTCAAGGGAGTTGGAGAAGTAGGGGAAATAGAAGTGCTCAATTTGGATCTCAGCTCGCAACGCCGCAATTAGTCCTAGGCCACCGCAATCACCTCCCGTAGCACCGCCTCCTCCTCTCCACCTCCACGCACCAGCCCCACCATCCCGTCCTTATCCCTCTGTCAGACTATCTCCGTTTGCCTACTAGATCAAGATCCAAACATGCTGGTTGTAGGGCTGCCTGCTTTGTCTACTCCACTCACCGACAGAGAGGCCAAGGTCATCGGTCGCTGAGCCATCTCCTCTACCTGTTGGATCCAAATCAAGGTACACCAATCGCTGGGCCGCCGCCTATACCAGCTAAAGGGAGAGGAAAAGAAGCGGAAGATGGAGAGGTGAGGGAGAAAGGGAGGGAAGAGGAGGGTAGAAGTAGTCGACAGTTGTGGCTCAGGGGTAATCGTGTAGCAACGATCGGCACACCAGCTACTGAGCTCAGGCTCACCAAATTTTGACAAGGAGAAGAAAGAGAACAAGAGAAAGAAGATGCTGACTGTGATGCCACATCAACACAAAACCTGGCCATGTGCCTAAAACTACCAATAAAATCATATCTAGGGGTAATTTGTACTGGTTTTGCTAGTTCGGTGGTGAAAAATGAATTGTTTTGTAGTTAAGTTGTAAACCAAACTTGGAATATAAATTAGAGGGGTAATAAAAGAGAGAGGAGTACCCTCCGAACTAACAAAACTGACTAATGAGCCAGTGATTCGTGTCATCGTGTGTGCCCACCGGCCACAGCGGATAAGAACCAACGAACTACTCCTCCCCCTCCCCTGTCCCCTCCACCTCCAACCGCCCATCCATGGCGCAAACCCTCCTCTTCACCGCTCCTCCTTGCCTCCACCTCCCCGCCGCCACGTCAGGTTGTTACTCGCTCACCCCCCCTACTATTCTTGCTTGTCAAACTAGATTATTGGCGCAGTTCCAATGATTCTTGGGTCAAGATTCCAGCATTCTGTTTCTGTTTTATACTTCTCTCTTTTCGTTTGCTGTTGGGATAAAAAAATATGGTGATTTCTGCTGATGTCGCCTTCGTTCTTCCTCCGTGCTTTTTGTTATTTCAATCTAAGTCTAAGCATCATAAACATTAATCCCTAGACTCAAAAGCATGAACACCTAGAATGAATATTTAGATACATACCGAAGAAGAAGATGAAGCCATGATGCGAGGTGTAGATGTGCTGTCGGTGAAGGGGAGGTGAGGTGGCCGACAGTCGCAGAAGATGTAGGGGTGGTGGGGTCGTCGGCCGGCGGCGGTGAGGTCGTCGTGGCGTCGGTCTTCGTTCACCGCAGCGCCCGTGAGAGATCGGGTAGTATTCGGGTTCTAAAGGGGGCTAGAACAACTCGTGCCTTTCACCCCTGCCGAGAACCCCATTTTTATGTGGCGCTGGGCGACCGGGCCAAAACCAAGTAGAGTTGGTTGTGCCCCGATCGTATGCCGCCGATTGGAGACTTAGTCTCCTGAAAATCTCGAGCATTAGCCTGAGATCAACCCAACATTCTCCCCTTTGATCGTAAGGCTAACATCATAAACCCATCCTTTGATAAAACAGCACACCAAAGTAATGTGTTGCATAGTCAATAAAGTACCATACAACCTCAGTACCTATAGTGTACTATTTATATCTTAGAATGGTTATTCATTATTATTTAATGGGAGTTGGTCTGTTTTAGGTCCTTCTATCCAGAATCAGAGGCTTTCCAGTAAACCCATGCTGGCAACATGATCACGAAAAATACTGTGTGGTAAGCCTTTCGTAAGCGGATCCGCAAGCATTAACTTAGTACTAATATGCTTGATACTTATGGTTTGATCCTGGATTCTATCTTTCACAACATGATACTTAATGTCAATGTGTTTGGCAGCACCACTTGACTTGTTGTTATTTGCATAAAATACTGCGGGTTCATTATCGCAGTATAAAGTGAGTGGTTTAGAGATGCTGTGTACCACTCTAAGTCCCGGGATAAAATTCTTAAGCCATACAGCCTGCCCGGTAGCCTCATAACATGCCACAAACTCAGCTTGCATCGTTGAAGATGCCGTAAGGGTTTGTTTGGAGCTTTTCCACGAGATAGCTCCTCCTGCGAGTGTGAAGATATAACCTGACGTGGATTTCTTAGTATCAACACATCCCGCAAAATCAATCAATAACCAATAACATCAAGGCTATCAGAAGACTTATATGTGAGCATGAAATGCTTAGTGCCTTGCATATAACGCAAAGCTTTCTTAACGGCTTTCCAGTGGTCCGGTCCTGGATTTGACTGATATCTGCCAAGCATCCCGGTTACAAAAGCTAAATATGGGCGAGTACATACTTGAGCATACATAATGTTTCCGACAGCTGAAGCATAAGGAACCGACTTCATCTGATCAGCTTCATATTGGTTCCTTGGACATTGAAATGTCCCAAACTTATCGCCCTTAACAATAGGAGCAGGCGAGCCAGAGCACTTATGCATATTGTATTTCTTTAGTACTCTGTCAATGTATGTCTTTTGGGATAAACCCAATATACCTTTGGACCTATCTCGGTGAATTTCAATGCCAAGAACATAAGAGGCATCACCGAGATCCTTCATATCAAAATTGGATGAAAGAAATCTTTTGGTCTCAAACAGCATGTCCTTATCGCTGCTAGCCAATAAGATATCATCCACATAAAGTACTAAGATGGTGAATTTACTCCCCTTGAACTTAACGTATATACAGTTATCAACTTCATTTTCTTTGAAGTTGAAACTTCTTATGATCTTATCAAATTTGAGGTACCACTGCCTCGATGCTTGTTTTAAGCCATAAATGGATTTCTTAAGTCGGCATCCCATATGCTCCTTGCCTTCCACGACAAAACCTTCCGGTTGGGCCATGTAAACATTTTCTTGCAAGTCCCCATTAAGAAATGCCG
Organism: Bonia amplexicaulis; assembly: GCA_036346245.1. Lineage (NCBI taxonomy): Eukaryota > Viridiplantae > Streptophyta > Magnoliopsida > Poales > Poaceae > Bonia > Bonia amplexicaulis. Next base: position 9,263,227 of record CM070763.1, on the reverse strand, counting down.
TCTTAACATCCATCTGATGCAGCTCTAAATCATAATGAGCTACAAGTGCCATAACAATTCTGAATGAATATTTACTGGAGACAGGAGAAAAGGTGTCATTATAATCGATCCATTCTCTTTGTGAGAAGCCTTTTGCTACAAGCCTTGCTTTGAACCTTTCGATATTTCCCTTAGAGTCATGTTTTGTTTTGTAGACCAATTTACAGCCTACTGTTTTGACTCCGTCAGGAATTTCTACTAAGTCCCATACATCATTAGTGCTCATAGACTTTAGTTCATCCTCCATGGCTTCAAGCCAATTAGAAGAATGTTCACTCATTATAGCCTCCTTATAAGAGGTGGGATCATCTGCCTTTCCTATATCATTAATATCCTCATTCATATAAACAACATAATCATTAGGAATGGCAGATCTTCTCTCCCGCTGTGATCTTCTAAGAGGTTCATTAATTATTTCAGGAGGCTGTTGAGGTTCTTCATTAGTTGTAACATTAGGAATCTCAGATACCTCAACAGTCGGTGCAACAACAAGATTTTCATCGAGGTGCGACCTCCGAGGCACCGAATAAAGATCTCGGAATGAGCGTTGGAATGAGCGGTGCGGGAACATAAACCCGCTTTTCCTCAAGATCTATTTTCCTGGGCTCCAGGTCCTCGTTATTTTCTAAGAACACAGCGTGTCTTGTTTCTACAAACTTAGTTATCCTATCAGGACAATAAAATCGATACCCTTTGGATCTTTCAGGGTATCCTATAAAATGGCAACTTACTGTCTTAGGGTCTAATTTCTTAATCTGTGGATTAAATAACTTAGCTTCAGCAAGACAACCCCACACTCGTAAATATTTCATACTCGGTTTTCTCCCAGTCCATAATTCATAAGGTATTTTAGGTACTGATTTACTGGGAACCCGATTAAGAATATGTCTACTGTTTTAGTGCTTCCATCCACAAACCAACGGGTAAACTAGAATGGCTAAGCATGCTCTGCACCATGTCCATAAGTGTACGGTTGCGTCTTTCACCACGCCATTCTCACGAGGTTCGCCCAAGCATAGAATCTTGGGCAACAATGCCATTTTCTCAAGGAACTTAGCAAAGGGCTGTGAATTTGCCCGTAAGGGCATGTCTTCCATAATATTCTCCCCCTCGATCCGATCTAACCACTTTAATCTTTAGGTTGTGCTGATTTTCAACTTCAGCCTTAAATATTTTAAATTTATCAAGTGATTCAGATCGATCTTTAATGGGAAAAATATAGCCGTAGCGGGAGAAATCATCAGTGAATGTAATGAACGAATCAAAACCATCCACTGATGTCACAGGAAAAGGACCGCAAATATCGGATGTATTAATTCTAAAAGTCCTGCATCATGCGGTAACTCCTTCTTTATTTGTTTTACATATTTTCCTTTAATGCAATCAATGCGTTGGTGCGAGTCGAGAAATCTAAAGGGTGGAGAATGTCTTCTTTGATGAGACGTTCCATTCTCCCCTCGAAATGTGGCCCAAACGACGGTGCCACAGTTTCAAGAAGTCTCATCATTAATTTTATGCTTAGCATCATTCACATTCAATACGTAAGATTCATTAAGGGAAAGCATATAGAGCTTGTCTTGTCGAAAAGCAAGACCAACATTATTGGAATTATATTTGAGGATACATTTATTGTCTCCAAAAATACATTTAAAACCTTCATCGTCTAATAAAGAAACAGAAATTAAATTCCTTCTGATGGAAGGAACATAAACTACATTATTCAGACGAAGCAGGAAGCCGTTGTCTAAAGTTAATGAAACAGATCCGACTGATTTCACTTCGGCTTCCTTTCCATCCGCGACTCTAAGACTTCGCTCCCCCTTTCTTAGTGTTGTCGCGGTAAGGAATCCTCAGAAGAATTGGTAACGCATACGCAGTTGCACCGAGTCAATCCACCAAACATTAAGGAGAAATCAGCATAAAGAGTTTCGTCAATAAAATAATTGTATCATTACCCCTTTTGGCAAGCCATTTTAGAAAGCCTGCACAGTCTTTCTGAAAATGCCCTGGCTATTTGCGTATGGCATTCCCCTTTAGATGTCGCAATGAAGCAACATGAGGCTTCGGTGCATTGTGCACTCTAGGCCCCGATTTATCGGAGTTGGGGGCAAAAAAGCAGCTTCTTCTTAGATTTGAAGTCCCCTTGGAACTTCCGTTTATAAGAGCCACCAACATTAAAGGCAAAATCTTTCTTTTCTGTTCTTATTCTCTCTTCCTCCTTGACACACATGGCGATCAAATCGCTCATGCTCCACTTCTCTTTCTGAGTGTTGTAATTAATTTTAAAAGCGGTGTACTCAGAAGGAAGTGATGTCATAATGAAATGAACCAGAAAGCCGTCAGAAATTGCCATGTCCATGCCCTTGAGTTTTTCTGCTATATCAGTCATCATCATGATATGCTCTCTTATACTGCCAGACCCATCATATTTAGAGGTTAAGAGCCTCTGAATTAAGGTACTGGCATAAACTTTAGTGGAACCTTTGAATTTCTCCTCAATTGAAGCCATATAATCTTTAGCTTTTTCAGAATTGGGAATTGCTCCCCTAATCATGACTGAAATTGAGGTTTTCATAATCATAAGTGATAATCTGTTAGATCATTCCTATTTCTCAGTATTTTCATCATAAATCTTCTTCTTCTCAGCAAAGTTCTCCTCACCCTCGGTGGGGGGAACGGGAACGTCTACTCTTAGGGCATAATCAAGGTCCAATACGCCAAGGACAACATAAATTCGTTCTCTCCACGAGGTAAAATTGCTCCCCGTGAGCTGCTCAATGTTGTCAATGGTGGCGGCAACATTTGAAGCATTAAGTGCTGAATTTAAAATACAGGGCAAAAATTAGAAACGTCATAAAATATATATATATATATATATTGCATATAATTAACCCTACGTTGGTCTGATTAATAACATGCATAAAATTACAGTTCAAATTCATATCACCGTTGGGCAGAAAATGAAAAAGAACTGAATATTTATGGCGACATACGATTATAAACAACGTTGGTCAGAATATAATCATATGAAACATAATGCCAAAATTAATCATAAAGTCTCAAATTCAAATATCCCGTTGGTTCAATTTAAATTTGAGATTATTCATTAAAATATGGTAATGATGCATCATAATGATTAATTAAAACAGTGCATAGAAAATATACTAAAACTAAAAATAAATGCACTGAAAAATTAAATTATAACAGTGCATAAAAGTATAACAAAAGAAAATATACTGAAATATAAAATTTCTGCAAAAAATAGGACCTTAAAAGGAACTTTGGGCTTTAAAATTCGGCCTCAAAATAAATTTTGGGCTGAAAAATCAGCTCTAAAGGAAATATTAGGCTGAAAATCGGCCTCTTTATAAATTTGGGACAAAAATCTGGCTTCAAAAGAAAATTCAGGCCGAAAATAATAAACAAGGCCCAAAAACTTCCCACTTGGCAAAATCCCGCACGGGGCCCAAAAACTGCTGCCCAAAATCGCCAGCGGCCCATCATCGCACGGAGTGGCGACCGCCTGACCCAAGCATCCGTCGGATCGCCATCGGACGGCCGAGATCGAGCCACAACGCGCATCTCACGCGCTCGCCATCGGATCGCGATCCGACGGCCGAAAAAACGACCGGCCCAAATAGCGCACCGGCCCAATAAATGATGGCCGTCCGATTTGATCGGACGACCGAACATGCGTGCGGCCAAGACAAAAAAGCTTCCCCAACCCTAACCCTAATCATTTGCTTCACATCCACCCGAAAAAATCGGGAGCAAGCGGCGGCGGTACGTGCGGCGCATGGCGGTGGTGGCGCGACTCGCTCGCCTCGGGCGGCGGCGGGCGGCGGCGATGGCGCGCGCTGGCGGCCATCGGGAGCGCATGCGGGCACCAAGACGCCGGCGCAAGCGGCAGCGGCAACGAGAGTGGCGGTGCGCGTGCGTGGGGAGGCGGCGCCGCCTGCTACCCGAGCGGCACGGCCGGCCACTACCGCCCGACGGCAAGGCGGGCTCGGCATTTTTTTTGTGTTCTTCCGCCGATCTATGATCTATTCGTGTTGGGGTTCGGGTGGGGAAAACTTTAGGATTATTTTGCTGAAAACAAAAAATTCCCCTCCTTCTAATTTCTAGCCGATCCAAAAACCGAAACAAATAAAATCTAGGGTTCATGTAAGACTAGGGAGGTTCTGATACCATTGTTATTTCAATCTAAGTCTAAGCATCATAAACATTAATCCCTAGACTCAAAAGCATGAACACCTAGAATGAATATTTAGATACATACCCGAAGAAGAAGATGAAGCCATGATGCGAGGTGTAGATGTGCTGTCGGTGAAGGGAGGTGAGGTGGCCGACGGTCGCAGAAGATGTAGGGGTGGTCGGGTCGTCGGCCGGCGGCGGTGAGGTCGTCGTGGCGTCGGTCTTCGTTCACCGCAGCGCCCGTGAGAGATCGGGTAGTATTCGGGTTCTAAAGGAGGCTAGAACAACTCGTGCCTTTCACCCCTGCCGAGAACCCCGTTTTTATGTGGCACTGGGCGACCGGGATCAAAACCAAGTAGAGTTGGTTGTGCCCCCGATCAGGGCGCGAATTGGAGACTTAATCTCTCTGAAAAATCTCAGGCAGTTAGCCTGAGATCAACCCAACACTTTTCTTGTTTGCGTCTTCTCCCGGTAGGTAATGGCGTTTCCCGCTTGTCCGTGACGTCAGCACGCTCTGCTGCCCGTGGTAACGAACCTTCCTTCTCCTTTCTTCTCAAGTTATCCCCTTCACTTCCTCTTATCCGAACTGGCGTCAGTGTTAATTTCATCCCAATTTTGCTGCGTATCAGCACACTGACTAAGTGACTAGTAAGTTGGCATTTCAATTGCGCGTATATGCAGCGTGTCCAGTGAGCAGGAGGAACTTGAGGTTGAAATCCTTGAGCGTTAGGTGCGAGCAGGGAGCCAAGGGCGGCGGCGGGCTGGACGTGTGGCTCAGCCGCGGCGCGATGCTCGGCTTCGTCGCGGCGATCACGGTGGACCTGACTACCGGCAAAGGGGTGCTTCAGGTCGGTTTGCACAAAAGCTACAGATGCTTTTATCCGAAGATGATACTTTCTTAGGCCACTACAGGTTATGCTTCAGTACAGCCTATTTTTTAAAAAAATACAAATCTTAAATCAAACCGGAGAGTTGAAGCCTCGTTTGGAAAAATAGAAAATTTTCTTCATTCTTGCGGGAATTGAACTGATCGTGTGTTCCAAACCAGGCCTACAGTATTTTGTTTTGGTGATCAGTACAGGCCCTTAATCATCACAAGTCATGGGGTGAGGATATATTTTTTTGGTTGTGTTCCTGGGGTATAAATAAATAGTTCTTGTTTGAAGGGGGCAAAGGGATTTGTGAGCCTGTGACTGTTGTGTAACAGATTGCCTTGATTCTGCAGAATGTGGGGTTGACATCGCCATTGCCGACGGTGGCGTTGGCGCTCACCGGAGTGGTCGGAGCCGTCACCGCGTTCCTCATCTTCCAGTCTGCGTCGCGAGATTGATCATCGTCTTGTGACTTGTGTTAATCTGAAGAACGTATTTCCTGGGGAGCCTTTCTCTCTCTCTTCCTTTCTTTCCAGGAGGTGCCTGTCAGTCTATGATGCCATAGAGGAAATTGTACCGATCATAAATTAATGTTCCTTTTGCATTGTTTGTGATGGGATAAAATTTTAAATTTTTAATTTAATTATACTAAAAAAGTTATGAGTAGGTACAGTAAAAAATATCAAATAGTAAAAAAATTAAAAGTCATAAATAAAAGCTTAAATGAGTACTACCTAATTGCTCGACACAAGATGGACAACGCTCATGCCACATGGCACAGTGTTTCGTGCGCTTCGCTAATAGTTTCTTATAGAGAAATCTAGATATAGGCCACCGTAAAGTAACCATTTGCAAGAAATGCCACCGCAAAGCGAGGCTTCGAAAAATGCCGCTGCAAACTCAATGTATTCAGAAAAATACCATTGTGATGCATGTTTCACTCGTAATGGACAACAATACCCGTCATCTTCGTCTCCCTTAATCTTCCATCCAAGGCACGATTGCAACGTCCTGTATTATTATCCTCAAAATATGACACCGAGCAATAAATTACTATTCTCTAATCCCAACGAATTAGAGAATAATAAGCCATATCAAAGTTCACAGTAGAACAGTAACTAAATATTGTGCTTTATTATAACAACTAGCCACGTAGGGATATAGTCTTTTAGTACAAATACTTAAGTACAAAATTAAGATACGAATTATTTATATATCCTATCTCTCGGTGATGAAGCGCTAAAGGCCGCCTACTCGTCCTAGCTGCCGAATAGGGCATCCACCTCGCCCTGGTCCTCAGCACGATCACCCTCATCTTACACGGCATCCTCGACACCTAGATACCCCACGTCCCACTCGAGTTACACCCCGATTGGATTGGGAGCTAACAAGGGAAGTAATAGCGAAGGTGAGTACTAATGTACTCAACAAGTATTAATAACAATAAATGCACTATATGACTCATCTCTTTCTCATTATCATATTTTATATCTCATCTCTTTCTTCTTAAAATAGATCATGAAAATAGGTGGACTTTTAAGTATTAATTTTTGAAAATACTACTAGTCACTCGGTGAGAAGAAAGACCTCCAGTGGTCTCTGTAGCCTCCAATTTAGGAGACAGGCATGAATTCATGATTTTTATTTAGCACTACGCAGCTTTGTGCCACTTTACCTATAGCTACTCTAAGCTCTCTAAAAATGGGTATCCCGTATTTTCTTAGATGTGATGCCAAGTCAAGAGTACAGAATGTTTTCCCTAGTTACGTTATTATATCTCCACCCAAGTATTCTTAGTCGGTGACCCAGGGGCAGTTTCGCATCTTTACCCGACATCCACCGACCTCAAAGTAGTCGCTGGTTGGGCTAGTCTTACCTTCACCCAACACTCCACTTGTGCTAATATATGCACATTGGATCCTCCACTTTCAGACTCTATATTGGTTCTAGGTTCTGCCACTAATCTATATGTAATACCCCAAAATTAATTCTTAAGGACTTATGTATAATTTATAAAAAGAAATATAGGAAAAGGGGATGTTTGGTTTACCAGGGAAAAATTGGTTTCTGGAGCGAGTCATGAGTAGGAGTTGGAACCAGATAAGTACTCGTGCCTTGTTAAAAAGGGTCAGTGAGGATAAAAAAATCGAGAAAATCAGGAAACCCAAAGAAAGAAGACTAAACCCTAGCTAGCTTTTGCGGCGCCGCCGACCGAAAATTTCTTTGCATCCTTGCTGCCTTCACCACATATCTCCAGCGCTTGCGCATCGCTCGCAGCACGCGTAAAGATGGCAACGGACAGAAACCTGTTGGGTTTTGCTATCTCAAACTCGTGCCATGAAACTTAGACGTGCCCGCTAAAAAACCCATGCCCGTGACGGGTGCAGAATTTTGCCCAGACCCATACCCACTCGGGTAATGGGTACCACGGTCGCCGTGTTCGACAACAAGTGTGCAAATTGCAGACAGTGCAGTGCTTAGCAAGTCAACAATAAGTTCAATTTATATGCTACTATGCATGTAACAAGCAACGACAAATCCACAATGCACATCACTAGTTCACTCCATCAATTCTCAGTTCATAGTTCACTGGCATAGCATATCATAACAAGTTCACAGTTCACAACTCAGTTAAAACCAAAAGGAGAGACATCAACTGCTCATTGTACTTGACTAATAGGCTATGGGCTGGGCTGGTTTGCCTGGGAGGCTAGGAGCCTGGGTTTATAACTCCTATGGATCGGGTTTATATTACCCATGGGTTTACGGGTTTGGGTACTATAGGAACGCGTTCGAACCAGTGAGACCCGATGGGTTGGACTTTTTGTTCATTAAGAGACCCATGGGTTAGAAAATTGACTCAGACACATGCCCTAATGGAGTAAAAACCCACCGGATATCGGATTTCGGATACCCATTGCCATCTCTAAGCACTGCAGGTGCGATCACACGGCCGCTCGTTAAATCATCACGTGGCCACCAGCCCGCCAACCAGCGGTCGCCCGCCACGTGTACCGGGCGCCAAGTACCGGGTCACCGTTTGCTAGGGGTGCAAACGGATCGGATTCGGACGGATACTGTTGTTACCATATCCTAACTCATATTTTTTCTTCGGATTCGGTACCAATCGGATTCGGTGCCGGATCGGTCGGGATTAACCCGAGCCGTTTGCACCTGTAACATCCCAAAATTTGCAAATCTTGAAAATTTAAATTGAAATTAATTATTTTAAAATATTTGGACCTTATTGAATTTTTCAAGTTTTCCAGATTTAAAATCAAAATTTGGAATTAAAAGGAATTTAAAATAAAACTATATCATCAAAATATCTTGGAAATATTTTATTTATGTTCAAAATGTGTTCGAAACTTATATGAAATTTTTCTAAATTTTAGAAGTAATTTTATTACGAGGCTTAATGAAGTTTACGCAATTGTCATTTACTAAAACTATTTTTGAAAATCACTTTTCTCTCTCTCCGGGCGCCAAGTGGATGGTCGATCCACCGCCCACGTCACCGGTGGAATCCGCTTTCCCTCTCCTCAGCCACCGCGTGGGCGGCGGATCTCGACCGCCTCCCTCATTCTTTCTCTCTCTGCTGGTCCCCACCGTCGATTCTGTCTTCCTCGCGTGGTCGTCGCTCCCTCACGCAACCGCCGCAACCGCCCGCCACCCCGGCCTTTCTCTCGGCCACCTCCCTCTTCTTCTCCCCAACCGATCGTCACTCCGCGCCCACCGCCTCTCCCTTCTCCACACGGTTCCCAAACCGCTCAGAAACCGCCGCGACCACCTCCCCACTCCGGCGACAAACCGCCACCGACTCCCTCCTCTCGTCCCTATAAAGACCCTCCCGAGCATCATCATTCTCCCTCCACCTTTTCCCACTTCTCTCACTCCCGCCTCTCCACCACCCCGACACTGCACCCTTCTTGCCGCTGCCTCGACCTCCCGTGAGGAATCGCCTTGCCTCGGGCCGTGCCGCACTCGCCGTCACCACCCTCGGCTTCCCACGCCCATGAAGCCCCTCGCCCCTCGACTCGCCTCTCCGCCGGAGCCCGATCGCCGACGACGCCCGAGCTCACCACCGCCTCCGTCGCCAGTAGACCACCTTTCGACCCTCCTCGGTGAGCCTCCTGTATCATTGAGTTCCCGTAGCTTTCTGATCATTTTAGACCCTTCTCCGACCACCACCGGTCACCGGAGCTCTGCCGCCGACCACCGGAGCGCCGGCGAGTTCCCTGGCCTGATCGCCGACCGGTCGTAGCTGTACACCATGGTCGAAACCTCCTGTAGCCGTAGTCGGAGACCTTCTGTTGCCAGAAACTCCACAGTAGCTGTGGTCGGAGACTATCCCATAGTCGTAACTGTCCTTCCGTAGTCGAAGCTACCGTAGTCGTAGCCTCTCTCGGTAATCGTATCTGTCCCCGTAGTCGAAAGACTACTCCGTAGCCGAAAGCAACCACATGTCAACGTGATCGGTAGTCGTAGATGCCCAAGGCTGTGATCGTAAATCCACTGTCGCAGTCGAAAACTCTAAGCGTGGTCGTAACCTCCACGTAGTCGTAGCTTTTGCCGTGGTCGTAAAAGACTACGTAGTCGTAACTTTTGCCGTGGTCGTAAAAGTCTACGTGGTCGTAATCTCCGCCGTGGTCGTACATCTTAACGTGGTCGTATCGCCTGAGGGCAAACTCGTAGTTTTTCTTTTTCCCTTTGATTTAAATCTTCCCGAGGCCATAACTTTTTCATCCTAACTCCGATTGAGTCCGTTCAAATTTCTAAATTCATCAAAAATTCCAATCTTTACATTTCTGCCATCCTTTCAAATTTTTGAAATTTATTTGATATTTTGAAATTTAAGTTTCAAATTTCAAATACCCTTTCTCCCTCGTTTGAACTCCGATTCCATTGAAACTTCCTCCTAAATTCATCTAAATTTATAAACTTCATTCCAGTAATATTATTATAAATTCTGTACTTTTATTTGTATTCATTTGTCCTTTGTGTTCTCGTTTTACGTGTAGAATCCGATCTGGTCGAAGAGTTCGCAGAACCGCAACAAGAGAAACAGGAATTCACCCACGAAGGCAAGTCTCCTTTGATCATCTTTGAACCTATGTTTGTGAAATGTTTTTCAATTATTTTAAAAGTTAATGCATTGCTATGTTACATAAAATGATAATTTCTGTTGTAGAAGTAATAGTTAAACCGATGATTGTTATGCCCTCATTTGACATTGACAACCATGTACCTTTGACACCCTAGGATTTCCTTTGTCTCATTATTGAGATTATTACAAATTCTTTGATAATTGTTGTATCGGTAGTAAGATGCTTAGACATGCTTTATAACTTTAGTAACCTTGGAATGGTAATTACATTTCAGTGATCTATTCTTTTGTTCAGATGTGAGTGGCAATTGGTGTTGCCACGGTTCTTGTGAAATAAAACAATTTTGAAAATTGTTTAGGCGGGGCGGATGGTTGGTTTGGATTGGTGCGGTTAGCACGAGATCTTGAAAAGTGTATGTTCCGCCCTAGTCGATTAAGGACCGACTCTTGTGTTTGTCGATCGAGCACTACCGTACAACCACATGTCTATATGGGTGCGACCTAGGCGATTAACTTATGATAGACTAGTTTAGGTACCACCGATGGAAAGTGGATACCGTGGTTCTTGGTTATTCACGAGTGAGGGACAGGTTCTTGTACTCATACGGCGCAAGAGGGGCTTCGTGCGGGTGGTTAACCCTTCACGGTGAAACCTCGGTGGTGGTGTCTAGCTAGACTAGAGTAAGGTAAAGGCTTTGTGATGAATTATCCGGGTCTCATGCCTAAGGAAGCATGCTGACTATTAAGATAACTTGTCTCTTGTGGGTAAAGTGTACAACCTCTGCAGAGTATAAAACTATTCGAATAGCCGTGCCCACGGTCAAGGGCGGCAAGGAATGCTTTCACATGGTAGATCTTTATTTTTGGTTTTAAAATAAAAGTTTTGGGAAGCCGGAAGTGGTTGGAACTCCTGAGTTGTCTTGCGAGTGTAGCAGTGTGGGTGGTGTAACTGTTTTCTTGAACTTTGGCGGTTAGCGATTGTTTAGTGTTGGTGGTTGAAACCTTCACTATAAAGTTGTCAATAGTTTCATTAAAGCAATTACTTTATTAAGCGATGCCTTGAAAATATTTAATGGTATTTGAAATAAAATGTTGCTTTGTGCAAAAGAACCATATAGCCTTCTTTGATAAACTTTGCATCTAATGCATTTTCCCAAGACTTGCGGAGTACTTTATGTACTCACATGCTACACTTAAAAAAATATATCTCAGAGGAGTATGAAGTTCAAGATGGAGGCTTGACTACTGCGGTGGGATTTGATGAAGGATTTCCAGACGTTTAGGTCGCTCTCTAGTCAATTGCACGTGGCGTATTGATGGGTCTTTATCAAGTTTTATTTGCTTCACTGTGTTTATGTTTATTTGTGAGGTCTAGAAACCTCGTTTGTGTTGTAAGACCTTTGGTCAATACTCTTTATATTATTGTAATATTCGTCTTTGGCAATGAAATCATCACTGTTTAACTGTGTGCACTAGCTTTGATCTGGGACTAGTGCTGTAATACACAGAGGGTCCGGATTTGGTAATCCGGGGTCCCGACAAAGATGGTATCAGAGCCAGGTTGACTGTAGGACGTGACCTAATTTAGAATGGCAAAAGCCTTAAGGACCTATATTTATTAAAATATATATTTTAGAAAATATTTCGTACTTCTTTATCTCTATTCTATTTATAATCACTTACCCAAAATTGTTTACTAAACTTCTATCTTTTCAAAATTTGTAGATGGTGGCTCTATCTCCATGATTCGTGGGACTACATCTCCCATGTCGAGATCGAGGTGCATTTGTTGAGCTTCTTCGCCAACTAATGCAAGACTGCAAGTTCCGTCTACCGCCTATCTTTGAGGCGGAAAGTCCGGATATTGGATCGAGATTCTTGGACAATGGAGGTATTCACGTATGCACGGAAGGGAATTGAATCCCATAGATACCCCATTGATCATCCTCGGACCGATCGTTCGGACGCCACTCGGGATGCGGCTCGTCGAGCCATAAGCGGTGCGTGTCGGGTTTACCGAGGATTCTGCAGCGATCGCCTTCATGTTTCTTTTCATCCACTTGTGCGGGACGAGTCATCCGCAGCCCTTCGAGATCGCCGTGGGCGATCCCGCCTTTCACATCGAGTTCACTCACTCAGCGATGGCGACCACCCACGCCCGGCGCTTTGGAGGAGATTGACGACGGATGCTTCTCACTTCCAGCTACCAGCATTCCGACACTCTCCGTGCTCAGCTTATCCAGAGCCAAACAAGCAGAGTTTGAGCCGGGCGACCCCGAGCGACGGCGGTCTCCACGACTACACGCCATCTTCACGGTATCGGTGTCGTCCCCAACAACCAAGCTCCGACTGCCGCACGGGACCCGTACCTTACTCACGGTAGCGCAAGAGTGTGCGGCGTCCTAGTCCTTGCCCGACATCGACATCGGAGACTCTAGCAAGAGACGCAGTCTCTCTCGCTCCGTTCTCGCTCTCGGTCTATTGCCTCCAAAGAAGAGTGACCATCTCCACTCCGTGCTTCTTGCAACCGCCCGAGTGTGGTTGTAAGTGCGTCACGTGGGTATCCTAGAGGAGGATCCAGAGGAGGATCCGGAGGAAGATCCGGAGGAGCTTGTCTTCAAGGAGGACAAGTAGTTCTGAGACAGAGTACCCAATTTAATGTTTAATTCCTTAGAACGATTTGTATTTAATTCTAGTGTGTGGGTGGACTGTACCAAGCACTTGTGCACTGTGGTACAGACCATTTCCTTTAAAATTTAATTTGAATTCAAAACAAGTTTTCTTTCAATTTGTTGTCGAGTTTTTCCTTGTGTGTTGGTTTGGGATGTGGTTTAGTCTCCCTAATCTCTTACCTATGCTACTTCCTCTTTCCTTTGCTAACCCGAGTTACCACGAAGATGGTGAACACAAGGAACAAGGCTTGTAATGGAGAATGTTAATGCTCGGCTGTAAGGCGATAATCCAATTCCACCCCGCCAGTTCAAGCTCCTAACTGAGCAGATGATGGCCTTGCAGTTGCAGTTGCTCCAAGCCTTAGCCCAAAACCAAGTCCGGCAAATTCGCAGCACCCAATCAACACCGCAATCCAAGGCGGGGAGTTTATGAGAACTCGTCCCCAACTTTCGATGGATCGATGACCCGATGGAAGGCGGCGATCGGATCAAGGATGTTGAAAGGAAGCTGAATTTGGCACAATGCAATGGAAATGAAAAAGTGTTGTATGTCGCTCACCGGTGAAAGGAATTGCGACTAATTGGTGGGAAAACTATTGTCTTGCTCACCGAATGCACAAGATATCACTTAATGAGTTTGAAGAAGCATTCCGCATCGCACATATTCCCTCTGGAATCATGGAAATGAAAAGGATGGAATTCTATAAGTTGCGACAAGGAAACCTCAACAGGATGAGTATCTCGAACAAATTTACCCAGCGGCCGATATGCTTGAGAGGATGTTGCAACCGATGCAAGAAAATTTGGAGATTCATGCAAGGGCGGATCCCAATCTCAAGGTGCGATTAGTGTCTAATGATTACCCAACTTTCCAAAGACATGGTGAACAAAGCAATCATCCAAGAAGATGCTCAACGCCAGTTACATGAGGTCCGAAAGAGAAAATTTCAGGCACAGCAGGGTGCCAATAACACTCGCCACCGTCCAAATCAGCCACACTTTTTCAGGCCTTCTATGCCAAGTGTGCCGAGGACACCAACCAGTGGACCTCGCCCAATACCACAGGCTCCACGACCAATCAACGGAGGTCAAGCACAACAAAACAAGGCGCAACGGTAGGAATTGATGCTTCAAGCGCAGAACATGGGGCATTACGCCAACAATCGTCATGCAAACGCCAAAGAAGTGACTCTGTCCGCTTCAACACTGGGACTACTCGGTGAGAGCCCCACCAGCAGACAAGTCCGTGGAACACCGCAAGCAACAAGGACTCCACAAGTGTTAAACAGGGACATGTCAACCATGTTCTCATGAAGCGACCAGAAGCACCGAGGTAGTTCGGTAAGTTCCTTGTCAACTCGATTACTGCCAAGATTATTTGATTACGAGCTTCGCATTCATTTATTTCCAAAGGATTTCTTGAAAGAAACAATTTGAATGCTCAATTGTTAAGGAATAGTATGCTAGTCCAATCACCGGAAGGAAATGAGGACTAACACAGTGCGCCCTAGAGCAAACAGTAGATATAAATGGAGTTAAGTTCCTAGCGGATCTTATTATAATAGACTCCAATAGTCTAGATGTGATACTTGGAATGGATTGGTTAACCAAGTATAAAGGGCAGATAGATTGTGCCAACCGTGCTATTACTCTTACCAACTCTGAAGGAATCCAAATAGAGTGCAAGCCGAGTTTATCCTCAAGGAATGGATGTGAGTTGAATAGCTTGAAGGGAATAACTGTGGAAAAAGTCCCTATAGTAAAAGAATACCCAGATGTATTTCCTGAAGATTTACCGGGATTGCCACAGATAGAGAAGTTGAATTTGTTATTAACGGCACCCGGAATGCCCCAATTTCAAGAGACCCTACCGGATGTCCGCCAATGATCTAGCGAAGTCAAGAAGCGGATCAAGAACTACAAGAAAAGGATTTGTCAAACCAAGTTCTTCACCATGGGGAGCACCGGTACTCTAGTGAAGAAAAAGGATGGCGATCACGATGTGTGTGGATTACAGAGCATTGAATGATGCAACAATCAAGAACAAGTACCCTCTACCCAGGATAGATGACTTGTTTGATCAGTTAAAAGGATCATGTGTCTTTTCCAAGATTGATCTTCGATCAGGATATCATCAAATGAAGATCAGACCGGAGGATATACCAAAAACAGCATTTGCTACTCGTTATGGATTATACGAGTATACAGTAATGTCCTTTGGTTTGACCAATGCTCCTGCATATTTTATGAATCGATGAATAAAGTGTTTATGGAATATTTGGATAAGTTTGTCGTAGTGTTCATTGATGACATTCGATATATTCCTAATGAAGAAGAACATGCCCAACACCGAGGATAGTATTGAAAACTCGAGAACACCATTTGTATGCCAAGTTCAGCAAGTGTGAGTTCTGGTTAAAGAAAGTAGATTTCTTGGGTCATGTGATTTCAGAAGGAGGAGTGTCTGTAGATCCTGAGAAGGTGACAGATGTACTTAACTGGACACAACCCAAGTCAGTAACTGAGATCAGAAGTTTTCTGGGATTAGCTGGTTATTACCGTCGCTTCATAGAAGGATTCTCCAAGCTAGCCAGACCACTCACCCAATTACTAAAGAAAGAAAAGAAGTTTGAATGGAGTAAATCATGTGAAGACAGTTTCAAGAGTGAAGAAGAGGTTAACTTCGCACGGTATTGACTCTTCCGGATATCGTGAAGGATTTTGAAGTATTATGCGATGCATCCGACAAGGTCTAGGGCGTGTTCGATGCAAGAAGGAAGAGTGGTAGCTTATGCTTCAAGGCAATTGCGCCCGCATGAGCAGAACTACCCAACCCATGATTTAGAGCTAGCTGCTGTTGTGCATGCTCTAAAAATCTGGAGGCATTATTTAATCAGCAACCGTTGTGAAATTTATACGGATCACAAGAGTTTGAAGTATATTTTCACTCAACCTGACCTTAATCTGAGACAGAGAAGATGGTTGGAGTTAATAAAGGATTATGATGTGGGAATTCATTACCATCCAGGAAAGGCTAATGTAGTAGCTGACGCCTTGAGCAGAAAAAGCTATTGCAATACTCTGATGATCAAGGACAGTCAGCCTGCACTTCATGAAGAATTTCAGCGGCTCAACTTAAAAGTAGTGGAGGAAGGATTCCTAGCTACTTTGGAGATTCAACCAATTTTGGAAAACCGGATAAAGGAAGCCCAAAGAGAAGATAGTTATGTCAAAGAAATCAAAGAGAATATGAAAAGGGTAAAGCACCAAATTTTTGGAAGATGAAGAAGGTATCCTTTGGTTTGGAAAAAGAATTCTTGTACCGAAAGGAAAGAAATAAAAGAACTAATCTGAAGGAAGCTCACGAGTGCGGATACTCAATTCACCCGGAAGCACGAAATGTATCAAGATCTCAAAGAAAGATCTTGGTGGTCAAGTATGAAAAGGAAATTGTGAATATGTAGCCTTGTGTGATGTGTGCCGGTGAGTCAAAGCTGAACATCGAGACATTGGACTTCGCAACCTTTACAAATACCGAATGGAAATGGGAAGAAATTGGTATGGACTTCATAACAGATTGCCAAGAACCAAGTCAGGATATGACTCAATTTGGGTTATTGTGGACCGACTAACAAAAGTTGCACACTTTATACCCGTGAAGACCACTTACTCTGGAGATAAACTCGCAGAGTTATACATGTCAAGAATAGTTTGTTTACATGGAGTCCCAAAGAAAATCGTGTCGATCGAGGAACACAATTCACATCAAGATTACGCAGAGGTCGCATGAGCTCTTGGGGACAAACTTGAATTTCGATCAAAGATATCATCCATGCATCGATGGACAAACGGAAAGAGTAAATCAAATATTGGAAGACATCTTCGAGGGCTTGTGTTTTAGCAAATAAAGCTAATCGGGATCAAAATTTGCCATATGCGAATTCTCTTATAACAACGACTATCAATCAAGCTTACAAATGTCTCCGTTTGAACTACTGTATGGCAGAAAATGCAGAACACCATTGTATTGGAAAGAAACAGGAGAAGGACAAGTATTTGGACCGATGTATTGAAGCAAGCGTAAGAGCAAGTTCGATCGGTTCAAGGCAGATTAAAGACAAGACAAACAAGATGAAAAGCTACTGAGACAATCGTCAAGAGCTTTAGAATTTATACCGGAGATCATGTGTATTTGAAAGTTTCACCTCTCAAGGGTCTCGTCGTTTCGATTGTTCTTGGGAAACTTGCTCGAGATTTATTGGACCATTCCTGTTCTAGCCAAAGGGGAGAAGTTGCTTACCATTAAATCTCCCACCTCGGTTGTCGAATGTGCACGACGTCTTTCATGTGTCACGCTTAAAAAATGTCTCGTAGTACCGTAAGAACAAATGCCTTTAGAAGAAGTGACTTTGAAAGAGGACCTAACATATCCGAGTTTCGGTCAAAATTTTGGATGAAGCGAGCGTCGAACCGAAGCAAGAGCATCAAATTCAGAAAGTTCAGTGGAGTAATCATTCCGAGTCTGAAGCAACTTGGGAGCGCGAAGAAGATTTGAGATCAGAGTTTCCCGAACTTTTTCCCAGTCCATCCGAATCTCGGGGCCGAGATTCATCCTAAGGGGGGTAGGTTTGTAACATCCCAAAATTTGCAAATCTTGAAAAATTTAAATTGAAATTAATTATTTTAAAATATTTGGACCTTATTGAATTTTTCTGAAGTTTTCCAGGATTTAAAATCAAAATTTGGAATTAAAAGGGAATTTAAAATAAAACTATATCATCAAAATATCTTGGAAATATTTTATTTATGTTCAAAATGTGTTCAGAAACTTATATGAAATTTTTCTAAATTTTTAGAAGTAATTTTATTCTGAGGCTTAATGAAGTTTCTGCAATTGTCTGTTTACTAAAAACTATTTTTCGGAAAATCACTTTTCTCTCTCTCTCCGGGCGCCAAGTGGATGGTCGATCCACCGCCCACGTCACCCGGTGGAATCCCGCTTTCCCCTCTCCTCAGGCCACCGCGTGGACGGCCAGATCTGCGCCGCCTCCCTCATTCTTTCTCTCTCTGCGCGCGGTCCCCACCGATCGCCTGTCTTCCTCGCGTGGTCGTCGCTCCCTCACGCAACCGCCGCAACGCCCCGCCACCCCGGCCTTTTCTCTCGGCCACCTCCCCTCTTCTTCTCCCCAACCGATCGTCACTCCGCGCCCACCGCCCTCTCCCTTCTCCACACGGTTCCCCAAACCGCTCGAAACCGCCGCGACCACCTCCCCACTCCGCGACAAACCGCCACCGACTCCCTCCTCTCGTCCCTATAAAGACCCCTCCCGAGCATCATCATTCTCCCTCCACCTTTTCCCCACTTCTCTCACTCCCGCCTCTCCACCACCCCGACACTGCACCCTTGCCGCCGCCGCCTCGACCTCCGGCGAGGAATCGCCCGCCTCGGGCCGTGCCGCCGCCGTCACCACCCTCGGCTTCCCACGCCCCATGAAGCCCCTCGCCTCGACCTCGCCTCTGCGGAGCCCGATCGCCGACGACGCCCGAGCTCACCACCGCCTCCGTCGCCGTAGACCACCTTTCGACCCTCCTCGGTGAGCCTCCTGTGTATCATTGAGTTCCCCGTAGCTTTCTGATCATTTTAGACCCTTCTCCGACCACCACCGGTCACCGGAGCTCTGCCGCCGACCACCGGAGCGCCGGCGAGTTCCCTGGCCTGATCGCCGACCGGTCGTAGCTGTACACCATGGTCGAAACCTCCTGTAGCCGTAGTCGGAGACCTTCTGTTGCCAGAAACTCCACAGTAGCTGTGGTCGGAGACTATCCCATAGTCGAATCGTCCTTCCGTAGTCGGCTACCGTAGTCGTAGCCTCTCTCGGTAATCGATCTGTCCCGTGTAGTCGAAAGACTACTCCGTGGAAAGCAACCACATGTCAACGTGATCGGTAGTCGAGATGCCCAAGGCTGTGATCGTAAATCCACTGTCGCAGTCGAAAACTCTAAGCGTGGTCGTAACCTCCACGTAGTCGTAGCTTTTGCCGTGGTCGTAAAAGACTACGTAGTCGTAACTTTTGCCGTGGTCGTAAAAGTCTACGTGGTCGTAATCTCCGCCGTGGTCGTACATCTTAACGTGGTCGTATCGCCTGAGGGCAAACTCGTAGTTTTTCTTTTTCCCTTTGATTTAAATCTTCCCGAGGCCATAACTTTTTCATCCTAACTCCGATTGAGTCCGTTCAAATTTCTAAATTCATCAAAAATTCCAATCTTTACATTTCTGCCATCCTTTCAAATTTTTGAAATTTATTTGATATTTTGAAATTTAAGTTTCAAATTTCAAATACCCTTTCTCCCTCGTTTGAACTCCGATTCCATTGAAACTTCCTCCTAAATTCATCTAAATTTATAAACTTCATTCCAGTAATATTATTATAAATTCTGTACTTTTATTTGTATTCATTTGTCCTTTGTGTTCTCGTTTTACGTGTAGAATCCGATCTGGTCAAGAGTTCGCAGAAGCAACAAGAGAAACAGAATTCACCCACGAAGGCAAGTCTCCTTTGATCATCTTTGAACCTATGTTTGTGAAATGTTTTTCAATTATTTTAAAAGTTAATGCATTGCTATGTTACATAAAATGATAATTTACATTGTAGAAGTAATAGTTAAACCGATGATTGTTATGCCCTCATTTGACATTGACAACCATGTACCTTTGACACCCTAGGATTTCCTTTGTCTCATTATTGAGATTATTACAAATTCTTTGATAATTGTTGTATCGGTAGTAAGATGCTTAGACATGCTTTATAACTTTAGTAACCTTGGAATGGTAATTACATTTCGATGATCTATTCTTTTGTTCGGATGTGAGTGGCAATTGGTGTTGCCACGGTTCTTGTGAAATAAAATGAATTTTGAAAATTGTTTAGGCGGGGCGGATGGTTGGTTTGGATTGGTGCGGTTAGCACGAGATCTTGAAAAGTGTATGTTCCGCCCTAGTCGATTAAGGACCGACTCTTGTGTTTGTCCGCCCGAGCACTACCGTACAACCACATGTCTATATGGGTACGACCTAGGCGATTAACTTATGATAGACTAGTTTAGGTACCACCGATGGAAAGTGGATACCGTGGTTCTTGGTTATTCACGGTGAGGGACGAGGTTCTTGTACTCATACGGCGCAAGAGGGGCTTACATGCGGGTGGTTAACCCTTGACGGTGAAACCTCGGTGGTGGTGTCTAGCTAGACTAGAGTAAGGTAAAGGCTTTGTGATGAATTATCGGGTCTCATGCCTAAGGAAGCATGTCGACTATTAAGATAACTTGTCTCTTGTGGGTAAAGTGTACAACCTCTGCAGAGTGTAAAACTATTCGAATAGCCGTGCCCACGGTCAAGGGCGGGCAAGGAATGCTTTCACATGGTAGATCTTTATTTTGGTTTTAAAATAAAAGTTTTGGGAAGCCGGAAGTGGTTGGAACTCCCGGAGTTGTACTGGCGAGTGTAGCCAGTGTGGGTGGTGTAACTGTTTTCTTGAACTTTGGCGGTTAGCCGCTTGTTTAGTGTTGGTGGTTGAAACCTTCACTATAAAGTTGTCAATAGTTTCATTAAAGCAATTACTTTATTAAACCGATGCCTTGAAAATATTTAATGGTATTTGAAATAAAATGTTGCTTTGTGCAAAAGAACCATATAGCCTTCTTTGATAAACTTTGCATCTAATGCATTTTCCCAAGACTTGCGGAGTACTTTATGTACTCACATGCTACACTTAAAAAAATATATCTCGAAGAGTATGAAGTTCAAGATGGAGGCTTGACTACTCTGCGGTGGGATTTGATGAAGGATTTCAGACGTTTAGGTCGCTCTCCATCAATTGCTCGTGGCGTATTGATGGGTCTTTATCAAGTTTTATTTGCTTCACTGTGTTTATGTTTATTTGTGAGGTCTAGAAACCTCGTTTGTGTTGTAAGACCTTTGGTCAAGACTCTTTATATTATTGTAATATTCGTCTTTGGCAATGAAATCATCATCGTTTAGCTGTGTGCACTAGCTTTGATCGTGACTAGTCTTTGTAATATACGAGGGTCCGGATTTGGTAATCCGGTCCCGACAAAGACCCTACTTGTTTGTAAGGAATGCATGCAAGACAACAAATGGAGTAGGAGGACGATGTCAAGAACTTGATGTTACTACTTAATAGTCGATGTGGAAGATTTTATTTTACCATTGCAAAAGAAAATGAAACGTCAAATAGTAGCACTAACCTGAAATCAAACTTGAAGATGTATCGGATTCGGGACGGATATTGCTGTTACCATATCCTAACCCATATTTTTTCTCCGGATTCGGTAACAATCGGATTCGGTACAAATCGGATTCGGTACAAATCGGTCGGGATTAACCCGACCCGTTTGCACCCCTACCGTTTGCCACATGTACACGCGCCTCGAGGCGGCCACATCCCTGGCCGATGGGTTGACCGAGGGGCTACGCCGAGCCAATACCAGGGAGGAACGACGATTAAGAGGAGCAATGGAAAGATCAGAGAGAGGACTGGAGGGGGGAAATAGCGAGAAGAAATTTGTGATGGTTTTCGTAGGGGTAACAATCTTGTTTCTCCTTGGGGGGAAACTGAGCAGTAGATAGGTTTGACCAGTGGTACTGTTGTACTATTTTGCGGGTTTGGGATATCATTAACTTTCTGTAGAATTTTTATTCATGTCGATTAGATGAGTAGATTATACGATATGAATTTTAAAATTCTGTTATTCGATACATTTGTTGTGTTTTGGCAGCATGTACTAATTTAGTAGATTAAAAATACAAAATGAAATAATATTTGAAATTGGTCAACATGAATATTGTAGGTAATTTATTAAAGTTTTAAGAAAGTCTAAGAACATAATTTTTAGATAAGTAGAGTAGAAGTTATGAATTTTGAAAGGCTGTTGTTTAGTACCAGGTTGCTGCTGGAGGCAGTCATGGGAAAATATTGATTTGACTAACTTAATGCCAAAATTAAATTTTAGAAATAACTATAAAGTGGTAGATAATTTCCTGTAGATTTTGAATATGCCATAGTTCAATAAGTTTGCACATGTAGATTGATGATACAAAATTATTAAGTATGATGTCTAGAAGATAATATATCTATCTTTTGGATTAAAAACGAATGTTTATATGATTTAATATGAATATTTGGCTAACTAAGAAAATATAGGGAATTTTGTATAGATTATTGAACTGGTACAATTTGCTATTTTACAGTGTGAGAATTTAAAATTATGATATTTTTAGTACCGGGGTAGTAAGGGGAATTGTCCAGTAAAGAAGAAAATTGTGGATTTAGGAACATGTAGGAGCGTTGTCGATTAAGAGTTATCTTGTATTGCAATGTTGCTGAGATTGAATGTTTACTGTAGGGGAGTAGTGTCGGTTGTGTTACCATCTCCTAATCAAACCGGTCGTCACAACTAAAAGGGTAAGTGCTTAGTAGAATGATAGATAATGACTGTAGGGGAGTAGCGTCGGTTGTGTTATCATATCCTAATCAAACCAGGGTAGCATTTTCTGCTTATCATAAATAAGAATATGACTGACACTTAAGTACAGCATCTTTCCAAGTGAAAGTTGATTTGTCCTTATGTTATCACCATATGTAAAGGGCCTCAATCTTTTCCTCTTTTTCCTGACTAGGCCACCCTATATCCTCCTATTTTTTTCTCTTGCATCCCAACTACTCCTTTTAGCTAGTCTGCTCTTTTTCGTTTATCTGTTTCTTTCATCATTTATCCAAATTTCTTTGAAAGACATTTTCATGCAGAGATAATAATAACATGCAGTAAGGAATTTAGTTTTATTAATTTAATATAACTAATTAAAGTGATCAAAGAAATAAGCCTACCTTTATACGGGTAGAATGCCTCGATATCAATCATAGTCGAATCAGCTACCTCTTCCTTCCCCGGTTCGTCCTCTGTTTTATAAAGTAAACTTATGGTTTAATTAATTTAGCGAAGGGGCTATTTTTAGTTTTATGGCAATCAGCTCTATTTTAGGAGTGGATTTTAGCGGGGTGTTATCTAACACGATGATTTTATCGGTTAACGGTTTATTTCTATCGCTGCAGATTATTTTCGTGTTTCTTGTTCTCCCCTTCCTAGTCAGCCTGATGTTAGTTCAACTAGCACGGCCCACTAACATCTGCTCGCACTCGCTATCTCGACCCCTGCATGTACCTTAACACACGCCTGAGGTGGGAGTTGGGCCGCGCTTTTTTGGGCCAGCCCGAAGCACGGCCAGCCTGGCACGGCCCGACACGTGGCAGGCCATGCCAAGCACGCACAAATGGTGGGCCAGGCCGGGAATGGAAAACCGACCCATTGGGCGGCACGGCATGGCAAAACGAATCATGTCGTGCTCGAGCCAGCACGGCACGGGGAGCACGGGCGACACAGCAGGCACACCGGCGCCAACGACCGGGCCGCCTCGGCCTCTACCTCACCTCCCCAGTGGCCCAGTCCCCCTCCCGTTGACATGTCATCCCCATATTTCCCACAACAACAACCAATCAACCACCACAGCCAATCAACGATCACAGAGCAGAGACCAGAGAGAGGAACTAGTGGACAACGGCCGCACCGTCGCAGGAGGAGGAGCGGTGTAGCCGGAGCCGAGGGAGGCATCCCGCGCAAAGACGCCCGGTGACGGTGGCTCAAAGAGCGAGCCATCGATGACGAACTCATTGTCGGTGCCCCAATCGCCGCCCGGCCATCCCCACTGGTGGCTCGCTCTCGTAGTCGAGATCGCCGTCGCCATCGCTCGGAGCCAGAGGTCGAGGAAGGATGGGGCGCCGGGGGAGGAGGTGGCGGCCAGGGGATGTCGGGAGAGGAGGGAGGTGGCCGGGGGAGGAGGGTCGCTCATCACGGGCAATACAAATGAATACGGGAAAAAAGAACCGGCAAAAAAGCTCAAAAAAGCCAAAAGTTCAGAAAAAGATGAATTTATAAATAGTGAAAAATAAGCCAGAAGCTCAAGCCGAAATGAGCGGGGCCTAAGGCGAGCTGGCTCCAGGCTCACCGCTGGTGAGCTACTCTTCGGTTCTCTTATGTCACTCCCCCTTTTCCTCCAGTTCCATAACTCTAGGCTACCATCGGTTTGGGCACGACCAAGGCGCTCGGCACCGATCCTTGGTGGTGCTGCCTCCAGCTTGCTAGTTCCTCCAGTCGGTCCCTGCGCTTCCTCTCTTTCCCCTTTGGTCGTGTCCGGTACCGATGAGATTGGATTTGACGCGGTTCCACTGAATCATGGTTCCCCATTTTTTAACCTGGGATGGCTTCGATCTACTCGGCTCCTACCCCTTTCTATGATTGACACAATTTTTAGCTTTGCTTTACGCATGTGCATGTGGTGGTGAAGAAAGCTAGTGGTTGTGCCGCCGTGACTAAACTTGGGAGCTCGCATGCGTCGGGGAGCATGCGGATTGCCAAGGGCACTAGTGGCCATCCGTGAGCCACTGCCATGAGTCGGCGACGTTTAACCGTCACATCCCTATCCAACCGAGGTGAGAGTCGGCCCTCTTCTACTTACTGCCACTACTCTATTTGGCCGTGAGGCTCTGTGCTATGTTGTGCTTGTGTTGTACTGTGATGGATGAAAATAGATAAGTTGGAATGACCCTTGGTCGAGCTGAAAATGGAAAGGCAACGATGAGGGTTGTGGTGGCAGTGATGCTCTCCACATGCTCTCGGTCGGGCCCTCCGCCCTCCTTCTTAGTCCTTGTCAGCCTGG
This sequence comes from Bonia amplexicaulis, assembly GCA_036346245.1. Lineage (NCBI taxonomy): Eukaryota > Viridiplantae > Streptophyta > Magnoliopsida > Poales > Poaceae > Bonia > Bonia amplexicaulis. The sequence goes on along the minus strand of CM070763.1, from coordinate 9,238,552 downwards.
CGTGGTCTTGGTAGCCGTTGATGGTCCTAGCCCATCGTGGTCACTTTCCTCGCTACTTCTGTCTTCCCCAACTCCTTTTGGGCTTCCTTTATCCTAGTTTTCTCCCCTTTGCTCCCTCTTTGGGGTGTATGCTTCGGTTGGCTTATGGATGTGCTTGGCTTGCTCTTGGTCTTGGCAGAGAAATGAAAATGGGGAATGGTTGTCTTCTCTAGTTGGGTTACTTAAGAGGAGTGTTGGCTCTCTCCTGTTGAGGGGATCGATCTTATCCCTTGCCCTCTCTATGGTTGCTGTGCAGTGGACAAAGTTTGGGTGGATCAATGGTCCTTAGGGTCGCTTCGGTACTGTAATATGGTTTTTCTACTATTTGAGGTAAGTTGGTGAAAAACAAAGTGAGTGTTGGCTCGGCTGTTTGCTGGATGATGAAACCTACTTAAGTGAGAGGTGTCGGTTAGCTCCAGATGATCTTGGTATCTTGATGAGCGCTAAAGGTTTCGGTGTTCTAAAGCTGAACGAGTTTTGATGGCAACTAATTTTCTCTCTTTTTATTCTCCCTTAGACTTTCTCTATAGTACATCTTAGACTATATAAAAAATGCAAGGTTTTAGCGGTGACCCACTTGCGTTGATTGTAGCTTTGACTCGACGACCGGAATGCAACTACTCGTAAATGCATGCAAAAGAAATTGTAAAATGATGAATGATGCATTGTTGTAATTTCTATTTCTACTCTTATGCATTGGTTGTAATTAACTTATTTTTTTGGTCGCAAGGTTTGCATTATGTGATTATTTAATTGTTGTAATAATTTTATTTTGCTTGCATGAGTTGTATTCAATGTGATGTGTTTCACTGTGTTGTAATTAGTTTAATTGCTTATTAATTACTTTTAATTAAGTTAATTCCACTATCTAAATTATTTAAGAGTGCGAGTTGTTTCCGCGGTCATGCTCTACCTCATCAAATTCTAGGTTTTGGGATATGAGTAGGCTACACTAGTGTAAATTTAAAATTCTACCACGTAAACCTAGAAGCCATGCGAGTAAGAGATTATAGATTGTTACCACTAAGCATAGTGTAGCAAAAAAAGAGTTGAAGCAGTCTAGTTCAATGTAGCACACGTAGTAGAAGTGGTCGATCTTCACGAGCCTATCGTCTTCTCCTCGTGATTGTCTAGATCAGTGCCGCAATCGCAACAACACCTCTACCAAGTCCACAGTTCGGGGATAGAACATCGTGCGCCGATGTGCTAGCACCAGTGCACATAGTAGGGGTTTCGAGAGGTGACGACTAAAGTTTCGATGGGTGTGTCTTGGGATCTCCTCTCATCCTCGATTTCACCTCTATCTTCAGCTCTACGCCTTTCTCAATATATAACCTCCAATCAGATACTCATTCGATACGATTAGAGATTGTATCCGACTCGGAGAGTATCCAACCGGATCCTTATCTAATATAAGTAGAGATCATATCCCACTCGAAATCTATTATCTGGACCATTATTATTCTAACCCGTTGAGTGTATGATCATATAGGTTCATGTATACTTGGTTGTAACTCGAAAACATCTTTCGTAGGTTCATGTATACTTGGTTGTAACCCAAAAATACATTTCCAATCATTGGTCAGTAGCAATCCCTATCAGGACATATTGACGCCCAAATATACACAAAGATCAATCTGGATTAACCTTATGCAATATGATTTATAACCAAGTCCTAATCACTCACGATCAGCTCATAACTCCTTACGACCAGATCGTATATGATCACAACCAGTTCGTATCTCCATACGACCAAATCACAGTCTAATATATGATATGTCCGACCGGATCACGATTAGTCAGTATATGCATACTACCAGTACGTATCTGATCAGACCTGTCAACCTGTTTACATATTCTCTTTTGTCTCACGATATTTGATCGAACCCCAAGTGAGAAATATGTCATCCATGGACTGTTCAATTATTTTATTATCTAGTGATGAATAACTTCATGTGGTTGACTCTTCAACTACTCGTGGTATGGCCATGTACTTTCTTTGTCTGACCCATCGAGGGACCTAAGGATATCTTTCCTATCATGTAGGAGGGGCAAATCCTATATACAACCAGTTATATTAATTCGTATGTTTTATAGCATACACAAAAACTACCTTTATAACTAACTAGTTACGGTGTAGCGTTTCGCAACCCCTAAGTATACTATTGCATATGTAAGAAATTATATTGATCTTGAGTATAAGAATTATACATCACCATTGCTTGAGATCAACTGATTATACATTAAATATAACAATCTTAACAGCGTCTCAAGATGAGTCAATACAGCACCATATTCACTAACATGTGTCCACATTATTAATTTGATATCCTTATATCTATGACCAGTGACATGATCATTAATCAATACATGTGCTAGTCTATAAGTCACTAGTGTGCTGACTAGTGGCATCTGACTAGGGATCCTTTTAAAATGATATCATATAACAAATAAAGACCTTCAACAAATCACGTACTTGCTAATATTTATAAATGATAATTCATTCAAGAAACATAATAGCATTTATTATAAACATAGAAGTGATATGATCATCTCTATGATTGTCTCTAGGTTATATCACAAGCACTGGGAAACTTTGACCTGAGCCAATGATGCGTAATGAATTGGTGCCTATCTTCGGTTTGTCCCCTTCATCTCTATTGTCGGCCTCCTCATCTCACTGGCCTGCTACTGTAACACTATCGAAGAGGAGCACAACCACGACCACACGAGGTGGTGTTGGTGGTTGGGGTGAGGGAGCTCAAGGTTGTTACATCTGGATGGCTGCAGTGTAATACCCTTGGTCTGTTAGTGTGAAGGCCCATGTGGCTCATGTGGAGTGATGTTATGACTAGTCCCACATTATTTGTCTAAATTGAGTTGTAGTAGCATATAATATTTGTTGTGTCTATGTAGCACCTCCGAGTTAACCATTTTACACAAAGTGAGGACGAAAGTGTATGTGGAGTGATATGCACCATAGTGGGCTAGGCTTTGAGGGGATTTTGGACCAGGGTGTTACAGATAGTATCATATCATCAACTTTTGCTACACGGGCGAGTGTGGGATAGGGGTGTAGGCATATGACGCATGGCATGTGTAGGCCTGAAAGTGGACACACAAATGGCATATATGCTGATACTAAACACACAGACATGTACCGAGGGGTGGTTTTGGGCATTTGAAGTGTATACGGTGTGCTACCAAGAGCATCAGTCCTCAGGGGGTGAATGTAATACCCTAGCCCGTTAGTGTGAATGGTCATGTTGTCCATGTGGAGTAGTGGTGGATTAGTCCCATATTACTTGTCTAAAGTGAGTTGTAGTAGCATATAATGTATGTTGGGTTTAAACATAGTCCCTCCAGGTTAATTTTTTACATGAAGCAAGGACAAAAATATAAATGGGGCGCTATGCATACATGAGCCCACTCCATGGTGGGCTAGGCTTTAAGCAGATTTAGACTAGGTGGGGAAATAGTGGAGGTGGTGGGCATAAGCTCTGATACTATGTCAAGAAACAAGACTAGATCGAGAAGAAGATGGTTGTGCAGACACACCAATCAGATGGGCACTAGCTATATTATATAGTGTGTCGGATGGTGAACAGTATCCAACCGACAACGATGAGATTAGAGGGATAAACAATGTACATCATGCTTACCACCACCTTATCTACAACAACTTATACACTAGATAGATTCGGTTGGGGATGTACAAGGTTATGTGTGCTAACATTTGAGTTGTCCTTTGTAACATTACTTGTACATGAGGAATGCAACTCAATTGCCATGTGGCGCAATTTTCTACACCTCTCAACGCTTTCATGGTATCAGATTTCCTGGCCTTCTAACTGTCTTCTCCAACACCAAAGCTGCCACCACCATGAGCACCACCAGCGCCATGGACACTAGCTCTACCATTCCTTTGTAAGATTACTTATACATGAGGAATACATGCCGTTTGGCACAATTCTTGCTGCCTCTCTTCGCTTTCATATGATTCAATTGGAGGAGAGATCTTATATAGGGTGGGTTCTTTTGGGTTGTGGCTTATGTGATACGGGGTCGCCCGATCTTCTCGACGTAGGATGGATACTCACGGGAGTCTTGATGAATCGTAATGATCCTCCAATGCCAATGCAAGGGACAAACACTCTTTAATCCGCCAAAACACACTCGTGTTGATTTCACGACCACCAGCGAAGATCTATCGTGCATCCAATTCCCAGCGGAAGGCGAACGATCTTGATTGAAGAAATTCACTCCTAATTCCCCATGGAACTTCGGTAGCAATGCTAAACTCGAACAAACTTTAGTAGATTCATTATTCTCAAACGTGGTCTGCCTTACAATGGGGTCTAACCCTCAATATATAGTACCCTCTCCACCTCATGGCTGGCCAAGAGGTCCTAAACCAACTCCAACTCATCCCTACATGTATTTGGAAACAAACTCACACAAAGGGAAAAAACCTAAAATTAAGCCATCACAATGTTTCGGTCATAACTTTTAATCCTTGACCAATTTGAAGGTGGGGCCAGATCCATTACGTAGCCCTTGCAATTAACTTTCCAACGAGTACAAGAACACCTGAATCGGACTCTGTTTGTGAAAGTTATGACCTTTTTAGTAACTGCCTGTCAGGCTGTCCCGAATCCGAATTGAATTCTGAGTTGAATCCGAGTTTGAATTGGATTGAACACGTGGGAGATCCAAATTTGGCTTGAAAATCTTATCCAAAACTTGTGGTTTAAGTCCTTGTGCTCCTCCCTTTTGCCCTCCCAAGTCTTCACATGAATCATACCTAAGAATACATAAAATAATAGCATGATGTAGTATTCCAAGTTCATCATCAATTAAAAGAAACTCCTTGAGAAACAAATTCACCTGACAATATTTAATGCGGCTCAATACTTCTTTCCAGTGAAATAATGTATTTGACTGAAAAGTGCTAAGCTTGTGCGTATCCGCATCATCCTCCCCTTCTTCAAGAAAAGCCGTCCTCGACTTTTTGTACCCTGAAATTGTACTAAGCAAAGAATACAACGTATATGCATGGTATATATATTTGTCATCAATACTTCTTTTGCTTAGCATATCAAGAACATCTGAAGGCATAGTACATAAAAAGAACAACACATATGCATGGTATATGTATGAATCAATTATCGTGTCATTCTCGTTGTTCCACACAAACAAATTAATATAACGGCAACCATAAGATGTATACATTGCAATATTATCTTTCATATCATTCTACCTCCCATGAGAAAAAGTCGTCCTCGACTTTGCTAGTCACATGGACAAGTCATTAATGGGCCAAACCAAATTAAGTTGTTCAAATATGGGGGAGAAAACTTTTAGTTCCTTCCATGCTTCAACTGCGCTACTCTGATTATTTGTACATGATTGTACATTAAAGGATGAAAAGGTAGACTTAAGAAATCTTTTCAAACATGCAGCACTATTGTTGAAACTCATCACATTGTGATCATGATATGGCACAGAAGATTGTTTATCCAAAATATGCAATTTCAATTCAGCAAACTTATCATATGTAATGCATATTCGGTAAACATAAAACTTATCATCTATACCAAAATTTCCACTCAAATTGAACTTATATGTATATGCATAGGTACTAACTAGTGATTTTAAACATGAAATTTCAGCAACATTGTCAATCACACTAGATAGTTCTTTAGGATCATCAAACATGATATAATATAAAGAATCATCAGGAGATATTCTCGTAAGAACTTCCTTATGAGTAATCAATTCCACATTATGTAAATTGAGCAAAGAAATTCTAGAACATTGAATTTTCATTCGTACAAATGAGTTCTCACAAGTACTCACCGTTTCACAATTAATTTCAGCACCAATATTGTTACCTTTATTGTTCTCCTCAGTTGATGTAGGTGTTGTAGGTATTAAATCATCATGATGTAACAACGGATCAGCAAGTACTTCATCTTTAACTATGATTATCTCCTCATCGTTTATCTCCAATGGTGCCAGTTGTTGAACATTTGATTTCTCTTCTTTAATATCAAGCTGCACAATATGAGAAACAACACTAGAAGTACATATTAATGTGTTAGTTTCAAAATCAACCTCACTTTGTCCATCTTCTACTTCTCTCTTTTCTTTTGATCTATCTCTCACACTCGCAGTTTGGATGCTCTCAAACTCACATATGGTGGAATCACACAGCTCACTCTTTTTAACACTCTCACTTAATTTGGCTATGTGGTTCTCATTCTCACATAGGTTTTGATGCATCTCAATTGTTGTATGTATCATTGGGGCAGCATAAGATGTCTCCTTTACCGAAGGGAAAGTCCCATGCTTGGTCATCTTCTCATGTGTTACACTAGTGGAACTATATGAGCTGAAGTATGGACATGGATTGAATCGTGATGTACGTTTCTCCATAAGTCACTTCTCCTGTATAATAGCATAATTCACAAGATCATGCATGCTACTAAAATATTTATGTTGAAGTGCAGCGGCGATCTCAGAATTCAAGCCACCCCTAAAGTATGCCTTCTCCCTTGATGGACTAGTGACACCGGCACGACACATCGCATCTTGCAGTTCAAAATAGTTGTTGCCACCAACTATAAGCATAGTCTTCAAACTCCCTTGTGGCACGCATCACCTCTTGATCTTTGGAAAGTTTCTGAAATCTAAACACTTTCTCCATTTGACATTCCCACTCAAGATACTCCTCTGGATCATCACTGCCATAGAAAGGAACAAAGCTATCTTTTTGTTGTTGTGGACGAAGTGCTTGCACAATATCATTCACGATGTTTTGTGTAACACCTTCATTTGTTGATTGAATTCAATATGAAAATCCTGCATATCCGCCTTAAGTTGTACGTGCTTAGTAGTGGTGCCTGATTGGAGCTCTTGTTGCAATGTACTTCTCAATGCCTGATGTTTAAAGCGAGTCACTGGGGCATTAAGATTAACTTCATTGTCATCACCATAGTTGTCTTCTCCACCTGACATGGTAAGATTGTGCAAAGACAACACAAAGCAATAACAAGGTATATGGATGATTAGTATAAATCACTCGATCTCACTCTTTTCTCTCACAAGTAAAGTTCTCATCTTTCCGAAGTGAATTGAGGCCAAAAGAAACTTACACTTGGTGGTGGCTATAATAACGAGTGATGATCAAGCGGATTTAAAAGTGACTCACAATTGTACGGCAAAGGATATTTTGTGGAGCCTGGTTAGGAAGTATTTATCCTACACGATCTGAATGTTTCGATGTTGTAAAATTAACTAATAATCCAAGTTAGAAAGTATTGCCTATGTGCTGATCCAAAAGATTGAAGTGAAGTATATGAACGCACACGCAAAGATCAATGTGACTCGATGCAAACAAAGGAATGAGCTAACTAGAGGCAATCTGAAATTAAAGATTAGATAGCTCGTTTTGCACCAAGTACTAGGAGAGACGCTAGCCAATTGCAATGATATGAATGTAAGGGCACAAGATTGCTCAAAGGAATTAAATACACAAGCTGAAATTATATATTAGAATTAGCTAACCCAAATTTGGCCAATGCTCACTTTCCCTTTTTTTTGTTGGCTGCTTTCTTTCTTTCTTTATTTCCTTCCTTCTCTTTTTTTTTTAACTTGTAGTTGGCACTAAGGTTTTGCTTTCCCTTCCACAAAAGAATAAAATTTCAGCAGGTGTAAATTAATATCAAGAACAGCCCTTAATGCAATTATCAAAGACTAGTCTCAAAGATGAACGGAAACATTAAGGATATCTGTAATAGAAACAGCCACACTGCAGATATTTTTTTCACGCGACCTTTGTCAGAAGCCTTCGTTCACGTCTTGTAGCGATCTTGTTCACGCAATGTAGCAATCGGATTTTTTTTGAATTTTGGATTGGACACAAAGATTAAGCTACGCAAATAAACACGAACGATCAGCACGTAAACAAAATTTCTAATGGATCAAGACATAATAAAACTCACAAAAATAGCAGATGCGAAACTAGGGTTTGGATTTTTTGTGTGTTTTCGGTTTATGGACTATAGGACAGTAAGTAATAAACCGAAATTTAAAGGGATAAGATCCTACCGAGTAAACCGCGCTCTGATACCAAGATGATACGGGGTCGCCCGATCTTCTCGACGTAGGATGGATACTCACGGGAGTCTTGATAAATCGTAATGATCCTCCAATGCCAATGCAAGGGACGAACACTCTTTAATCCGCCAAAACATACTCGTCTTGATTTCGCCGACCACCAAGCGAAGATCTATCGTGCACCCAATTCCCAACGGAAAGGCCGAACGATCTTGATTGAAGAAATTCACTCCTAATTCCCCATGGAACTTCGGTAGCAATGCTAAACTTGAACAAACTTTAGTAGATTCATTATTCTCAAACGTGGTCTGCCTTACAATGGGGTCTAACCCTCAATATATAGTACCCTCTCCACCTCATGTCTGGCCAAGAGGTCCTAAACCAACTCCAACTCATCCCTACATGTATTTGGAAACAAACTCACACAAAGGGAAAAAAACCTAAAATTAAGCCGTCACAATGTTTCGGTCATAACTTTTAATCCGTGACCAATCTGAAGGTGGGGCCAGATCCATTGCGTAGCCCTTGAAATTAACTTTCCAACGAGTACAAGAACACCTGAATCGGACTCCGTTTGTGAAAGTTATGACCTTTGTAGTAACTGCCTGTCAGGCTGTCCCGAACCGAATCCGAATTGAATTCTGAGTTGAATCCGAGTTTGAATTGGATTGAGCACGTGGGAGATCCAAATTTGGCTTGAAAATCTTATTCAAAACTTGTAGTTTAAGTCCTTGTGCTCCTCGCTTTTGCCCTCCCAAGTCTTCACATGAATCATACCTAAGAATACATAAAATAATAGCATGATGTAGTATTCCAAGTTCATCATCAATTAAAAGAAACTCCTTGAGAAACAAATTCACCTGACAATATTTAATGCGGCTCAATACTTCTTTCCAGTGAAATAATGTATTTGACTGAAAAGTGCTAAGCTTGTGTGTATCCGCATCATTATGACTTTTGAATTCTGGCTGTTCGTGAGAGAGATCACGAAGAGGGTGACAGTCACATGTGATTTTTGCCGGTATAGCTAAAGTTGGTACAATGTGTGCTACAGTTGACTAGTAACCCTACCTTTAAAAATGCACTGTTTGAAACCTAATTATGATAGCACCGTACATAAGCTATGAGTGGTAAAAAAACACACCCATGGTACACACCAACTGACGTGGACTAGGAATTAGTTGTACACCCCCACCGGTAAGTAAGTGTGAGACCATGTGGAGGTCACCCCATGGTTGTGATGAGTAATTGACCTTTGTTTTAGAGTTTGTGTAGAGGTTGAATTTGATTTTTGAGGTTTGTGCAGAAGTTGGCTCTCTGTTTGGCTCTTTGTCTGTGAGGGTTAGAGCTCATGCCTCTTACGACTTTGTGGTCGGCAGTCAGTCTACGACTTGGTGGTCACAGAGGCTCTTACGACTTGGTGGTCGTAGAGATCTTACGACTAGATGGTTGGCAGAAGATCTTACGATTAGGTGGTCGACATAAGATCTTACGACTTGGTGATCGGCAGAAGATCTTATGACTTAGGGGTTGGCAGAAGTTCTTACGACTTTGTGGTCGACAGGTGCTCCTACGACTTGGTGGTCGAAGCTTCTGATGGTCGATAGTCGTAGCTTCTGTTGGTCGTGATCGATGGTCGTAGCTTCTGTTGGTCGTGATCGATAGTCATAGCTATATCTGACTATGATTGATAGTCGTAAATCGTAGTGGCCAGATTTGATAAAGTCGTAGCCGCAGTAAGCGGTGGTCGTAGCGCTCTGCCTGTGTGATCGATAGTCGTGGTGATCTATGTAGTAGTCATAGCCAATGTTCTCCATGGTCGTAACGACTGCTACATGATCGTAGCAGCTATTTCATGGTCGTATCGACTTTTGTGATGGTCGTAACGACTTGCTGAGTGGTCATAGACTGCTGGTAGGACTTCATGGGTTACGAGTACTTCTGTCTTGTACATCAGAGTCGTCGTAAATTGCTTTAGACCGGTTGGTTTGTTGAGACTGTTCTCTAGAATTCATTCTGATTATGCAAATTGATGATCTTTGTTTATAGTGCGGTGCTATGTGATGGTTTACTTATTGGTGTTGGTTGTAGGACTTTGGAGCTAGGTCATGGTGAGGTGTTGGAGGACTGGGACTAGGTACAAGGAGGTGTTGAGGTCTAGAATGGTCAGGGAGATACCGAAGATGGTCGAGGCTGGTGAGGTGGTTGAAAACCGGGACGACGAGGAACCGGAGCAGAAGCTACTGGAGGTAGACATGACGGGCAACGGCGAGGTGGACCGAGACTAGGCTCAAGGAGGAGTCAAGGTCCAGACGGTCAAGGATGCCGGGTGCCGTTATGCGCGAGGAGAAGTATGTGGTGTGCAAGTGACTTGGGTCGTTTGCAAGTGAGAACGGTTCAGTGGGATCCGGACGCATGAGTGGCTTGACGACAAGTCATTGGGGCCACACATAAGCTCCTTTGAGAAGCGTGCGTCAGTAAAACCCGGTGTTAGGTAGAGTTAACGGGTTATCCCTGGTTTGGATTAACGGTTGTATCCACTATGTCTAAGGTTCGTTTGTGAGGCTATAAAAAGGGGAGAGGAGGCAAGAGTTAGTTGAGGCTTGAGGCAGACCGTGGGTAGGTCTGGTGGTGGCTAGCTCTTCCTCCCTCCATGTGTGTTAGGTTAGAGAATGGGTGTTGGCTCTAGGGTTAGAGCTTGGTCCTCCCAAGGGGGTGGCTGTGAAACTGTAGGACCAGACAGGCAACAGAGGGGGCATGAATGGTGCCTAGAGATTTTTCCTCTAAATATTCACATATTCCTTTTTCTCCAATAGATACAAAGCTAAGAAGATTAGGATATGAGGCCTACTTGAAATCAGAGGAACATAGAGCTCAGTACGACCAGATCAGAGCACAACGTGGTCGAGAGACACTGGTCAGCCAAACTGAACACCACTGGTCAGCAGAGAAAAAACAATGTTGTCGAAAGACAGATAACGTGGTTGAAGGATAGACAATGTGGTCGAAGCAGACAACGTGGTCAAAGCCAACACGATCGTAACCAGCGTGGTCAAAACCAACGTGGTTGAAACCAACGTGGTCGTAACAAAAGTGATCGAAACCAATGTAGTCATAACCAACGTTGTCCATGTCCAATGTGCAGTCAAAAGACCAACGTAGTTCAGGACCAATGAGCGGTCGGAATCCAGCGCTGTCAAAGACCGTCGAGATTGCAAACTACGTGGTCGAAGACCAATGTGTGGTCGACATCACCATAGCCAATGACCAAGCTGTGCACAGAAAACACATGCAGTCGAAAACCAGTATGTGGTCATAACATATCAGTATGAGACCGAGAGATCTACGACCATTGAGAGATAGAAAGCAGATATGGTCGTAAACGACTATAAGTACCAGAAGAGGTGCACGACCACCAGATCTGAAAACAATAAATCTTTTGATTCAGAGATGAAATGACCACGAAAATTTGTACGCAAGAAATTTAAGGTCTCAGGAAGCTAATCCCATCTTGGATTGAAAACTTAGTATGCCAGTTGAGACCTTTTTGAGATTTTATCAAAGGCGCACAAGAACAGGGACTTGAGATCGAATAGATGAACTGATCATGCTTGTGTGGAGATAATAGCCAAGATGGCTTTGAGTACAATCCCACATGTCACAGCAAGCAGCTACATCGAAAAAATCAATCAAAACTCTTGGATCAGGAGAGAAGAGAACGATATGAAAACAGAGCAGTCACAAGACGTGGTCGAAGATCATCGAGCACTCGTAACCTACTGCGATCGTAAACAACTCGAAAGGCAATGGGGCACACGACCACGAGATCTACGACCATCGAGCAATTGGAAACAAGTGCGGTCAAAATCAGACGCAAAGTGATCTGAGTCTTGACCGTGGTCGAAACTGGAAGCAGTCGTAAATGATTTGAAAGAACATAGCAACGCATGACCACAAGATCTAAAATCCACATATCTTTTGATTAATAGATCAAATAGTCGAGAAACTTTGTACACTAATTGATTAAGGTTTCATGAGGTTGTTCCAATCTTGAATTGAAAACTTATTAACTAAGTTAAGACCTTTTTTGCAATTTGATCAAGCACGTAAGAACTGAGTTCAAGAACAGAAGTCGTTGATCAGAATTGCTCGTGGGTCAAAGAGCCAGAATGGCTTTGGTTGTATTCCTACTTGTCACTGCGATTCAAAGCATCAATGAGATCAAGCCAAGAACACCTCCAGATCAAGAAGAGAGAAAACCTCTAGATCAATAAGAGAGAGGAATAGAATGGAGAATGTAGAGGAAGAACCAAATCGAAGCCGAGCAAACTCAAACAGAAAAGAGATACACAAAATGTAGATAGAAGATTGATGTATTGCTCAGATGAATAGTTTCACAGCCACTCCCTTCGGGAGGACCAAGCTCTAAGCCTAGAGCCACACCCACTCTCTAACCTAACTCCCATGGGAGGGAGAGGCACAAGCCACCAAGGCTTGGTTAACCCGCTCAACCCTAACTCTTGCCTCCCCTCCCCTTTTTATAGTCTCACAAGCAAACCCTAGACCTAATGGATCCATCCATTAGTCCAACCAGGGATAACCCATTAACCCCACCTAACACCTGGTTTTACTCATGCACGCTTCTCAAAGTAGCTTACATGTGGCCCCAATGACTTGTCAAGCCACTCATGTATCCGGATCCCACCGAACCGTCCTCGCTTACAAACGACCAAAGTCACTTGGCGCACCATGTGCTTCTCCTCGTGTATAACGTCGCCCAGCATCCTTGACCGGACCTCAAATCCTCCATGAGCCTAGTCCTGGTCCACCTCACCGTTGCCCGTCATGTCCACCTCTAGTAGCTCCCGCTCTGGTTCCTCGTCGTCCTGGCTTGCAACCACCTCACCAGCCTCGATCATCTTCAGCGTCTCCCTGACCGTTCTGGACCTCAACACCTCCTTGTGGACTGGGACTAGGCTCAGGGAGGAGTCAAGGTCTAGACGGTCAAGGATGCCGGGTGCCATCATGCGCGAGGCGAAACACGTGGTGCGCCATGTGACTTGGGTCGTTTGCAAACGAGAATGGTTCGGTGAGATCCGAACCTTTGAGAGGCTTGACGACAAGTCATTAGGGCCACATGTAAGCTGCTTTGAGAAGCGTGCATGAGTAAAACCCGGTGTTAGGTGGGGTTAACGGGTTATACCCGGTTTGGACTAATGGTTGGATCCATTAGGTCTAGGGTTCGTTTGTGAGCCTATAAAAAGGGGAGAGGAAGCAAAAGTTAGTTGAGACTTGAGGTAGACCATGGGTAGGTCTGGTGGTGGCTAGCTCTTCCTCCCTCCATGTGTGTTAGGTTAGAGAGTGGGTGTTGGCTCTAGGGTTAGAGCTTAGTCCTCCTAAGGGGAGTGACTGTGAAACCAATCATCGGAGCAATACATCTATCTTTGATCTTCATTTGTGTATTGTTGTCTGTGTGGTGTTGAGTTGGCTTGGGTCGTTTTGCCTATTATCTCTCTGTTTCTTGTTTCGCTTTTCTCCTTCTTGTTCTGAGAGAATGTTCTTGCTTGGTCTATCGTAGATCTGACTTGCTATGTATTGGGGATCATACTCAAAGTCATCTTGGTTATTCTACTCCCATGAGCATGGTCTGATTGCCTTTTCATCCTCTCAGTTTCAGTTTTGAGCGTTCTTGGAGGAATCTCGTAAAACTCTCAATCTGGTTGCTAAGTTTTTAATTAAATATTAGAGCAACCTCTTGAGATCTTAATCATGTTGGATACAAAGTTTCATGACCAGTTGATCTCTTAGTCAAAAGTTTTGTGGGGTTTGGATCTGGCGGTCGTGCGCTGTCTGCTCTCCTTTGTTCTTCGTTCGCTGTTACGACCGCCTTCAGATTCGACCACACTCAAGTCTCCGACCGTATCGCTTTTCATTTCGACCATGTTCAGACCATTGGATCTCTTCTCGTTTTTCTGTTGAGTCTGAAATAAAGAAGACGGAAGTCAGTGAAATCTTGGTCTAGAGCGTCGATCGGTTTTACGATCACATTGGTACCGACCATGGTCGAGTTCCAGGCTGAAGCGTGTTGTTTACAACCACGCAGTAACTTCCGAGCACTACTAGTTCTTCTATTTTCGGTTTGTATCTGAACCAAAACAGTCGCGCGGTTCACTGTCTGAAATCTCAATCGTCTTTACGATCACGTTGGTTGCAACCACGGTCGAGTTTCAGATCGCTTCGCACTGTTTTCGACCACGTTCAGATCTTTCGATTTCTTGGCTTTCTTATGTTGAATCTAAACTGAAACAGTCGGTAGTCGATGCACTCTCTAGAATGTCAATCAGTTTTACGACTACGTTGGTTTTGACCACGGTCAAGTTCCAGACGGCATTGCACCGGTATCGAGCACACTCATTTTTTCGACCACTTCGCTTTTTCCTAGCACATGGGATTTCCGACCACTCATAGATCCTCCTATTCTCTGGTTGGTTTTTGAGCCGAATCGACCACGTTGATCTTTTGGTTGCAGACTGGTTCTAACCACGTCTGTTGTTTGACCACCTGTTGGTTTACGACCACGTTGGCTACGACCATGTCAATCTTTTGAGTTGTATTCTGATTTTGACCATGTTGGTTGTTCGACCACTCGTTGGGTTATGACCACGTTGGTTACGTCCACGGTGCCGACTGATTACGACAACATTGATTATTCGACCACTGGTTGGCATTCGATCACGTTGTTTACGACTACGTCAGTTTCGACTGCAACTATTTTTTATCACGTTGGTTCTGGTCTTAGTGATTATCGACTACGACGATCTTCGACCACGTTGTCTGCTTGACCACGTTGTCGAGTTTACGACCACGTTGTCTGCTTTCGATCACGTTGTCGAGTTTACGACCACGTTGTCTGCTTTCGACCACGTTATCATAGTTCGACTACGTTGTCGTATTTTGACCACGTTGGTGGTCTCCGACCACAGTCAGTTCTCTGTTGTGTCTTCTCTGTTGCTTCGGTTTTCTTGTGAGATTTCAACTCTAATCTTTATAGCTCTGTATTTATCAAAGAAAAAGGGTTAAGTGAATACTTGAGGAAGATTTGAAGACATCATTCACTCCTCTATTGTCTATCTGATCCTACAGTAAGTATGTGGGAGTATCATTTTCTTAGGGGCGAAATTGTACCTACGCATGCATGCGCATGTAGGTTCGGCTATATGGTCATGCCCACGTCATTCTCGTCTTCCTTACAGGCAGCGTCCAATAGCATCATTCGGTGAGGACTGACGACTACGAATTTGTCTGCCCAAACGCTGCCTCACCTGTGTGCGCGGCTCGTCCGCGCACTTCAATCCGCGCACGCGTGGCTTTGGTAGCCATTGGCTGCTCCATACAAATATCTTCGATTGATCCATGTTAATTCCCAACCCGTTTCACTTGCATCCATTGGGCAGAGGATAGCAGCGGAGGAGCACGCGTGCTCTACGGATGATGCGCTCTCATGTAGCCATGCTGCCGCATGTAGCCATGCTGCTGGGCGAGGCAAAAGGCTGCGCGGTGTGAGACAACGCACGCAGCTTTCTCTTTTTCCTGTCCCAAAAGCAAATCGTCCAAGTATAAAGCTTGAGATTTTTAGCACTCTTGGCTCCCAATTACATCGAGTAAGTCAATGTGCTGCTATGTCTGACGATTTTGCAGATGCGTATCGAATCTGACAGGCATTTCACGTTGTGTTTCATGCATCGTGGAAGGCAAATCTCGCCACCGAGCTCTCTGATCTGACCACAATTGCAACCAACAGGTCTGAAACTCTGGACATCTGGGCTCCTAAGACTAGGATGAATTTCATGGCCCTCAAATTCACTCAAAAATCTAAGCTGTGCAAGAAAAGCGAGCAATATACTGCTTCCAAAATTGATTTTTTTTTTAAGTACATTATACTGATAATAGAAAGACGGTAGTAGAAATAAAACTTATCATTGATTTGTGAGGGTATTATAAACTTTTATTTTCAATCTGGTTTTTGGTTTTTTGGAGGATATTTTGGGCTATCTCATATGAACATCTGTATGTAAACTGTAGTTGTATCTTTGTTACATGCGTCCCTGCATACGCCCAGAGTAAGATATACATATATGCACGTCGATCTATGTGTCGTTCTGATGAATTGAAAATCTACACCATTAATCGTTAATTTGATCTCACATAGGGCGAACACACATATTAGATAGTTGGACTGTTAAACATCAGCATTTATGCGGTGCAATTTCAGTTACACCGTTGACATTCAAACGCCCTTGCATACAAATTTTTAGGTAATTGCACCCTTCCAAACTCATGAGTAAATATACGTATATGCACGTCGATCTGTGTGTGGTTTGAGGCTCATGCGAGATTGAGCTAACTCTGATGGTGCTTGTTGCGTGCATGGCGAACGCATGGATGCGCTGTGAATCGGTGATGGATTCTCAGTTTGGGAGTTGGAGCGGCCAAGGTGGAAGTGTCGGTTCCTTTACAATTTTACCATTTTTGAGATTCTACTATTAGTAGTGTGAGTAGTAGTATAACTAAATCTTAACTAATCTGAATTGTTGGATTAGAAAGATTGGATGGCTCATATTCATTTTAAGGTACCGTAAAAAAGCTCTCTATTACAAACATTCCAAAATACGTTTGTTACAAACGTTTCCAATATACCCTTATCACAAACATTTGACAAAGGGTATAAGGTACAAATAGGGATATTTCCAGTCGGGATGTGTTTCACAGATCATGAATGCATCTGCCTGAGTAGTCAAGCTTACATAGGTTGGGGTTCTGTTCAGACATGCGATTTGATTCAGATTCTAAAAGCTGGCCGAACAGACGAACAGAGCGCAGAGTTCAACATACAGCAAATTAGCGTAAGGGTCTTTTGAAAGCAAATGATTTCTGAATCCTGATGATACCCACAAGTAATATCGATACATGGCAGTGTCAAATTCACCAGGATCAATATGGAACTACAACAGTTGATCATTGGCATCAAACGGCCGATCCATTTCAGGGTTATTTCATGTTTGCATACATACCACTAGAAAGGAAGGAAACCTCACATGTTAATGGCACATAAGCTTCTTGCCGGGCAACTGACAACTAGAAGGGAAAATGAAGTTCGGTGAGTGACCGACATTAGGAAGAAAGAACTCCAGGTTTGCAGTTGAGAGCTTCACGCCGATTCTCTTTGTGAAGCGATCAGCAAATTACATCAAGCTATCTATCATTCATCTTCTCCAGAACATAATTAAACATCAGGAAGACTTAACTTCCTGTCCTCACATCTTCCATGTATATGCGACTGGACTGCGAACGACATGTTCATTGTTCACCCAAGATAGCCAACCGAAATCTGGCTTTGCACGGCTTGGGTCAGCCTTCGATGCGAAGGTAACATAGTATCTTTGCTTTTGCCCCACCTTCTTAAACACAAGTTTTGCCGGTGTCACCGTAACACTAACAGATGCAGGGCTACTGACCTTCACATTGTAAACGGACATTGCTGGACCGACGTTGGTTAGCTCCCTTCTGTACCTCACAACCTGCTTTAATGTCTTCTTGAACACAACTGAAAATGACGGATAGTTGAGATCGCCAGGGCGGGATTTTCTTGGACATGAGATGTTGGACATCTTGGTGATCGCATGGATATGTGGGGCACTGTATTTCAGGGAGCAGAGGAAGACAACATAGCCATCGGTGGAGATGTCATATACAAGGCCTGGAGAAAGCGCCTTCTGTGGGTCAACATGGCCTGCACCAAAAGCAAATGGCGTTGCAAGCGAGCCTCCTGCAGCGTCCCGGATGGAGGAGTTCGTGTTATCAACGGTGTATGCGGTGGTCATCAGTGCAGACTTGATGGCGGCAGGGCTCCAGTCAGGGTGCGCGGCCTTGAGTAGCGCAGCAACTCCACTGATGTGAGGGCACGACATTGATGTCCCTGCATAAACACCAACACTTCATAAACTGGTAACATCATGAGACAAATGTAGGTTTCAGGCTTTCAGCTTAGCTAATATTAGCGTGCAAATTCGTATAATCAGCTACAAATTGTGGGAGATAATAGTGCAATACAAGAAACTGAACCTGGATGGAATACTCAAGAATATATGTATTTGGTTCGGAAGGAACTACTTTTCTTTGTTGTGTTTTTGACCCCAAACTACAATATCTATTCCTTTCATTTTGTTGTACTGTCAAAGAAATGAAATTATCTACTAAAAAGAGCTCAACACTCCCACATCAAGAAAATGCCAGGACAATGCAAAACATAACATCAAAATTTAGGATTGAATAACTCAATGTGCAGGGGAGAATACTGCTCCTCCTATCTTATTCAAACTACTATTCAATGATATCTCACAGAATTCTTTCATTGTGAGCCAAATTTAACATTTCCCAACACCTTCACGCTAATCTCATAATGAAAATGCTATCACATCCAGCATATAAAGTTAGAACCACTCAAACCAGTTGTGTCTCCTTGCCTCATGCTAGCATTACCTTTAGAACGGGCAATCAAAAGAAAGAAAAGTAAAAAAGTAACGTGTCTTAGCTGCTGTTGCCTTTGAGATTTCACATCTAGTATAGCATCACATGTGCATCCCTGACAAAAGGCCGTGAAAGCAGGTGCTCTTTCTTCCAGCAAACAAGACAGTTGAGATGAAATGGCCTTTCTGCGACAGGGTGCATGGCTAAGTCTAAAGGCTCTGTTTGCTAGTAGTTTTTATTTTTCTGACTGAATCGTCAATCTGTGGAAGCGGTAGATGAGTAATTCCAAACATGATGGCATCATGACAAGATGAGCAAAAAAATGAATCTCAGCAGAGCATGAGCTTGATAGGGACCTAGAGAACATGGAAAACTCACCAGAGATGATGTTGAAGTGAGTCCGGCGGCCGTCTTTGGCCAGCCCGGTCGGCCCGGCGACGCCGGACCACCCGGCCAGGATGTTCACCCCGGGGCCGATCATGTCCGGCTTCAGGACCTCCGGCACGACGGTGTTTGGCCCACGAGAGCTGAACGCCGCCACGACGGGCGACGGCCGGACGCCAAGAACCGTGCCGCCGAAGCTCAGCATTGCCATTGGCCTACCGCCGCGCACGGCGTAGTCCCGTATCTTGTCACCGGCCAACCGCCCCACCGCCACGGCCGGGAGGAGGTGGCTGTCTGCCACGAGCTCCTCGCCGCTGGCTGCGGTGTTCGCCAGCACCATCCCGGCGCCGCCCGCGGCCTTGACGACGGCGCCCTTCTCCACGCGCGCGTTGACGCCGCGGTCGCAGAGCACGATCTTGCCGCGCACGGAAGCCGGGTCGAGAGTTCCCGAGAGACAGAGTTTGCTCGCGTTGTCGCGGCCACCACCGTAGACGAGAGGGAGCATGGAGGGGCTCGGGGAAGGGGCAGGGCCCGCGTAGAGGGACACACCAGCCAGGCGGGCGCCAGTTGGCAGCGTGATGTAGGCCGGGAAGTCGCGGTCGAGCGTGCCCGCTCCGACGGTGGCGACCCACGGCGCCGAGTTCGCGACGGTGGCGCCGGACGGGCCGGAGTTGCCGGCCGAGCATGCGACGAACACGCCGGCCGCCGCGGCACCGAAGGCGCCCACTGCCACGGTGTCCCGGAAGTACGGCGCTGAGCCTCCGCCGAGAGACAGGGACAGCACGCCCACCCCATCGGCCACGGCAGCGTCAATGCCGGCAAGAATGTCAGAGCCGAGGCACCCCTCCGGCCAACACACTTTGTACGCCGCCACGCGCGCTCCAGGCACCATTCCGCGTGCGGTGCCTGTGGCGTACCCAAGCAGGCTCGCATTCACCACTGCCGAGCCTGCCGCGGTCGTCGCAGTGTGCGTCCCGTGCCCGTCCCTGTCCCGTGCCGACGCGAACTCCCTCCTCCCCACTCCCATTCCCCCGCCGCCGCCGTTCGCGGCGCGGAGCCCCCGCGAGAAGCTCCGCGCTCCCACCAGCTTCCTCCCGCACGCGCTCGGCGGGAAGTCGACGCCAGCCTCGCACACCCCCTTCCACCGCGAGGGGGGCGGCGGCAGGTCCCCGCCGGCGAAACTCGGCGACTCCGGCCACACGCCGGTATCAAGAACCCCTATGACCACGTCATGCGTGGCCGCCTCCAGGTTGTGGATAGCCGGCTGGTACGCCGGGGCGAGCAGCCCCAAGAACTCCGGGGAGCGCGTGGTGTGGAGCTGGAACACAGCGTCCGGCACGACCTGCAGCACGCCGGGGCTGCGGCGGAGGAGCGGCAGGTGGTGCAGGAGCAGCGCCGCCGCGAAGCCGTGCGCGGCGGCCGAGTAGGAGTAGAGCAGGTGGCGCGCCGGGTCGATGGACAGGGATTGGAGGTGCGCCGCGTGCCAGTGCGCCGGGGACGGGTGCGCCGCCGGCATGCACGCCGGGTCCATGAACACGACGTAGGTCGTCGTGCTGCCGCTGCTGCTCGAGACGTCGGCGTCGCCATTGACATTGCCATTGGCAAGCGAGTGGCTTGCAAGGAGGAGGAGGACACGGAGGAGGAGGCGAGCGTGCTCCATTGGAGAGTGGGGAGTGAGTGTGTCGAGAGTGAGGTGGTGGTGATAATGGTGAGTGTGTGGGAAAGCACTTGTGCCTTGTGGGGAGATGGGCCCTTGTGCAGGGCTTTAGAGAGGGTTTTGGGGCTTTTGGTGGATGAGCACAATGAGTGCTGTGGGAGGATGAAGATGGAGAATGTTTCCGATTTTTTTTAAATAAAAAATATGTAGGAGATATTATTAGTGAGTAATGCAGCATCCTTTCCAGGATTAGTGGATTGAAGCAATTATTTGGTTGATATTTTTTTTGTAAGTTGTACATAGAGGTGTGAGAATCAAGTTTTGTTAGTGTGACAAATGACTTTTTCAGGTACTAATAATTTGTTTATCAGGTGTATCCTTAGTTATTCCCTGTTCTACATGCTCCTAAGAAACATGAAGGTGAATTCTAGCAGTCGTCATCTGTTCGTCACTTCCAATTATTTTTTTATCTGAATAACAAAAACTAGCAAAACCAAACTGCGCTTTCTCTGTGTCAAAAACCTTCTCCTATGTGCTACTCTAGCACTAAGTTTACAACTATTGTTCTGACGATGTTCACTTTAAGCACTTACTTTTAAGCTGTAAGCACCCACTTAATCACTTAAACAACAAAATAAGGTAATAAAAAACATCTAATTGCATGCGAATTTGATACTCGAGTAATCCAAATGAGAAACGAACATTGCCAATATTTCTAGGATAACTACGAAAGTTCTCTGGCTTTCTCAAAAAAAAAAAGCGTGAATGTAATGATAATTAACCAGGTATCCTTATTGTCTGCAAGAGAGAAATTTCCCAGAGTATTTATACTTACACTAATAAAGCCACGTAAAGAGAGTAATTTCCCAGAGTATTTATACTTATGCAAATAAAGCCGCGTAAGCACCTCAAAGAGTCTTAAATTCGAATCGAGTCCAACGAACTATTTGAGTTTGGCTCCTTAAAGCTGGTGAGTTCAAGCTTGACTCATATAGTGTTCGAGTCAAGCTCAAATCAAGTCTAAAACGAGCTAAACTTAAATAGCTGGTGAGCCTCGAGTAGATTTTACAGCCCTAGCTGCAAACATGCCTACAAAAAACTACATGTTTACCATTTACCCCCTCTTTCCGATTGCATTTGGAACAGCTCAAAACAACACAAAACTGTGATAAGTCAATACACGGCTGCCCCAGTTTCATGCATTCAAGATGTCCAGCATGGCCAGTTCAGTCACTACAAGCAAAGTGAGCATGAGACCTGGCTAAATGGGATGTCCAGCTCGGTATGACACGATATGGATTCAAATAGGGCACAACCCGACTAGATCTAGCACAGTTGATCTAAATAAATTATCATATCGTGTCGCGTCAGCCTATATATTTACCCTCTGACTCAAGCACGGCACAAAGAGAGGTCGGGCCGTGCCGAGTCGGCCCAGATACGCTTAGCCAAATAGGCCAC
This sequence comes from Bonia amplexicaulis, assembly GCA_036346245.1. NCBI lineage: Eukaryota > Viridiplantae > Streptophyta > Magnoliopsida > Poales > Poaceae > Bonia > Bonia amplexicaulis. The sequence continues at coordinate 9,216,363 of CM070763.1, read as the reverse complement.
TAATGGGCCGTTGATTTTACTGTCGGTCGCAAGTAATTTTACTGCTAGTCACTGAGTCATAAGTATGTTTAATGCCAGTCACAGGTAATTTTATTACCAATCATAAGTAATTTTACTGTCAAGTCACATGTTTACACTCAGAAGAGTGCACTAACCCTAACACAAATAATTTTACTGTCAACTATAAACAATTTTATTGTATTACAACAAGAGAGTTACTATTCATTATAGGTCGGATCGCTATGCTGAGGTGCTGACTAAGCACAGCACACCCAATCAGTCCGAGTCAGCACCCATTCACTATTCATATTGTGCCATTCCTCTATGGGCCAACCGGCCCTTTGGCCAGGTTAGTGAACACTGTGGTAGGGAACAGTGGTGTGACCCCGTTTCCTGAAGAGGCCGTCACTCACTGTCATGCTGGCCCCACTAAACCTCACCTTGTTTGCTGGCCCCACCTGTCACTTGAGGAAAAAATATTTTCACTCCGTTTTGAGTTCTGCCAGCCACTGCTCCTGCCTGTCTGCTGATGCCATGACTCAAGAACAGATGCAGCAGAGCAGAGGCAGAGGGCATGCAGGGCCAGAGATTTGAATTTTGTATCTGCACGCTTTCTCTCTCCTCTATCAGTTCAGGCATATTTTTTACTATTTTAAAAAGTGGCTTTTAACTTTTACTATAGTATCTAACTTTTAAATAAAATATTTTTTTAAGATGAAATCTACAAGTTAATTATAGTATAGATTAAAAGCAAAACATCTATATCAATCAAAATTGTAAGTGAGTGTCTTTTTCCGTAATCTCTGTCGTAAACAGTCAAAATTTAAAATTTTCAGCTAAAATCTATAAGTCATAGCTAAAAAAACATGCCCTCAATCTCTCCTCCCAACGGCAGGTTAAACAAAGAAGGGAAGAAAGGGAAGAAGGGGAGAGAAGCGAGACGGCGGCAAGGCCCAAGAGGATTCATGTCGGCTTGCCCGGCGACGGGAACATCTCGCGCACGGAGATAGACTACTACTATCGCATCCGTCCCTGCACGCATGGAGAGATGGACTCAGGGGCCTAGGGTAAATGTTTGTTTTTTCTTCTGCATCACTGCACACTCTTCTTTGGTTGTTTTTTAGCTCTTAAGCACCAACCGGGCCCACCTGTCTGGTCGATTAAGGGATAATTGCATATAGGAGTGACTATTGCATAAATGACTGTTTTTTCTTCATCATCAGTCACTTTTTTACACTACAATTTTAGATGACTGAGAGTGCAATTTTAGGAGAAGGTGAATTAGTACACTGCGATTTTAGGTGACTGAGAGTGCAACTTCAGGTGACTGAGAGATAAAATAATTTCAGTCGACTTTACAATAGCAAAACCGATTGCATATTTACCGCTATGGTTTTCAAGGTTTGTACATTTGCCATTACAAACGAGCCAAGTGCTGTGATACCATTGCAAAGATGAGAAATAAAGTTTATTTGCCACTCTGACAAAGGTGACCGAGTTTGATATAGAATTGTAGTTAACGGGTTCGCTCGCCCTCGCCTGTCACTATAGCGTGTCAAGTTTCTCTCTTTCCGAGTTCAAAAAAAAAAAGTTTCTCTCTTTCCAATCGGGATTTTTTTTAGGTGTAAAGTGAAGTTGCGTATAGAAAGAAGTGAGAAAGTGTATATGCTTTAGCAACAAAGCACTCATCCGTTGTTCTTTCGCTTGACCATGAGCAAAACGACCATTCTGCATTTCTGCCCCTCCCAAACGGATAACAAAGAAATTTGCTCTCTTGACGTTACGGACACGGGCCAGAAGCAGACCGTATGCCACCATGGAAGAAGAAAACAAGAGAGATCAGGCCGGCTCTCGTCTAACGAGTGTCTGTTTCTGATTTTTGAAAAAAAAGCTTTTTAATTTTGTCTTTTTAGCTTTGGGGGCTTTTGTTTTTGTCTTATTTATTTGCATTGTCTGTGATGACATAAAATTTTTATTTTTAAATTTAATTACGGAGAAATATATAACAACAGCTATAATGTATTTTTAGCCACTATAATACAAAAAAACCAGAATTCTATATTTATAAGCCCAAATGAGAACTGCCTCAGTTGGGGAGAGGCTGAGGGCATTTTGGGTCCTATTTTCTCGTCGTGAGCAATTATTTTGGTTAACAACAGTTAGCAATTATTTTGGTTAATTGAGCACGAGTATAGTAGTTCCTCGTACTCGTCGTGAGATGCAAAGAATATATGGGTCTGTTCTTTTTTGTTTTTTTTTGTTTTTAAAATTGATTTTTAGCTTTTATTACAATATCTAACTTTTAAATATAGTATTTTTTCAAGATAATGTCTACAAGTTAATTATAGTACACGTTAAAAGCCTAACATCTGTATTATCTAAAATCACAAGCGAATATCTCTCTCTATAATCTCTATCGTAAACAGTTAAAATTTAAAATTTCAGCCAAAAATCATAAGTCACAACCACAAAGAACATGCACAATGTATCCTTGGTAGGATCAAGGCCCCTTGCTCTATCGCCATGAGGGAAGATTTGAAACTTGAACCGTTTTGGCCTAAATCGGCAAACACACAGATTTCGAACCTCTTACCTCCATGCACACAGGGGCGGAGCCACACCCCGGATCGGGTAGGCTTCAGCCCGGGGTGTGAAAAATATCTAGTGTACAGCTCGAGTAAATTTAGTTCAGTCTGGATAACACTTTCATGGTCCAATCCAGATAGTCTAGATCATTCCACTACTGAGCCCAAGACGTAACTAAATACTGGCTCCGCCACTGCATGCACACAAGGCCATGTGTTAGGCCGAGACAATGGGCATGTTCTTTTGGTTATGACTTGTGGTTTTGGTGTGACTTGTGCCTTTTAAATGTTTGTACGAGAGATTACAGAGTAACAGAAACTCACGTGCGGTTTTTACCAATATAAATGAAGTCAGTAAAGTATGTACTACAATTAACTAGTAAACTCTATCTTGAAAAAATACTCTGTTTAAAAACCGAAAATCACCTTTTAGAAGCTAAAAAGAATAGAGCCAATAATGAACGCCTATTGCAGCTGGCAAGGGCTTTTTTCTAGTCTCTACTACTCGTTGACGGTGAGGTACTGAATTATCCACGTTGTATTTTTAACATGCACCTCTATTTGCATTTAGGTTAGCGCTCATATAAGTTTAAAAAATTATTTGAAAAATCTAATTCAAGAAGCCATCTTATCTATTTTGACTTTAGGTGAGTCTAGAAACCAAAAGTAAAAAAAAAAAACAGAAACGACAAGGTTTCTTTCGGTCTTTCCTCGGTGGATCTTCATGATAATCTGCTGAGAGAAGAACGGATGTTGATGCTGAATTTCTCCAATGGATTCCTTTTGCCTTTTGGTGTGTGCTACGCGCGCGGTGATTGCGGGAACTCGATTGCCACTCTCGAGTGGCACCTTGACCGCGGTGGAATCTTTGGTTGGAACTGATGCTGGCTCCGGTCGTGGCCAACTGAACCCACGTGTTAGTTAACTCTAATTTACAGTGAAACAAGCACTCCTTCTCTCTCTCTCTCTCTCTCTCTTAAGAAAGTGAAATTAACAGGCACTAGTGGCAGTCGACGGGTTTCGAAACGGAGAATGGGTTACTCCCTTCTTTCAGCTTGAGTTTTTGATTTCTGATTTATTTTTTATTTTTTATAAAAAATTTTATTATTTTTTGTTTTTTAGCTTTTTATTGATTCTTCTTTTTCATATTTATTTACATTATCTATAATAGATTAATATTTTTTATTTTAATTTTATAAAATTTAATTACACTAAATAAGCCACTATTATATACAGTGTAATTAGATCATATCCTATCTTACCTAACTGCGTGCCAGCTAATCTGCTGCTGCTGTTCACCTACGTGCTAACGAAGTTGCCAACCGTACATGCACATACAATGCACGATGGTAGTGGTAACGAGCTGAATCTAGTATATTGTTAGCTGCCCGTAAAGTCAAATTTCTAAAAGCGGAGGATCCGAGCCTGTCGGAAATCCCACTATGGTTACATGGACATAGGGGCCAAATATTGGCCGGCTCTTTTTCAGCTTTATATATATATATAATAACTAGCTTTTAAATGGTGTGTTTTATAATGTGGGGTTAATAGGTAGGTTATAGTAAAAAGTACACTGAGTTCAGCTGTACTGGCTAAAAACACATGACTATTTTTCTGTACGTACTACATCTCGTAAACAGTTAGAATTAAAATATTTAAACCATAAGCCAGAAATCATCAGTCTAGAAGAACCCACCTATTAATGGATCTGTTTTTTTCTTGCTACCGCTGGTGACCTATAGTTGGACCAATGGATTTTGGCTCAGGGTGGCCACTTATACGAATGAATGGAATGTCGATAAGCTGTTTCGAAAAAACAGTCTCAATAAATTTCTTCGAAACGGCGACGAAGAAATTATCCCGTTTAATTATTCGGAAGAAGTCATAAGCAATAAAACATAAGTCATAAAACTATAAACTAAAAAGTAGGAAAATACTGTACTGATTAGAGAGCTCCATTGAAATTCCTCTGACGAGGAAGAGCTCTTTTACCCTTTTTCTTTTTCTTTTTCTTTTTGCGAGACGAAATCGAGGCAATACGAGCGAGAGGCAAGGTGCCACGGGCGGGGCTGCGCCGATGACGATGCGCTGAGGCCCAACCACCGCGCGCGCGGGCGGCGAACTCACCGCCCATCGGCCCCCAAATTATCCGTGGTAGCGGTCACCTTCGAGGAGCCACACAACTAGTTTTTTACTCCAAAACCTCAGGCGCACAACCCAAACTGGCAATACATCGCAGCCGCCGCCGCCGCACCACAGCAGCTGCCCGCCGGCCCGCCGCTCCTCCCCCTCTAGTTTTCTAGTATGGCACAGAGCAGCAGCTAGCTAGCTAGCACCGTCCTAGATGGCGCCGTGGCTCGCTGTGCATGTGAGGATCGTAGGATTAGTAATTAGGATACATAGCAACTTAAATTAGCAATCAAGGCGGAACGGCGAACGCTTGCAGCATGGCCATTTTCTCTTTCAGGCTTACCGCCGCCGCCGCCGCCACTTTCTCGGTTCCGCCTTATCCTACCTGCAGGCACAGGTGCTCTTCGTTCTGCCGCGCGGCCGGGGGAGTCGGCCTCCTCCCGATCACCGTCGCCGGGGACCCACCGACGTTCGTGTCCACACCTGACCGCCGCATTGTCGCCGGTAGGCTATATCAGCTCACACTAGCTCCGTCATTGTTGCACGCATGTCTAGCTGTACATATCTCTCTCTCTCTCTCTGTGGTCGGTTCTTGTCTTGGCCTGATCATAGGAGCTTTAAGATTATGGCACCGCTTAATATGGCTTGAGCTTCTGGCTTTTGGCCGGTTCTTTTTTTTCCGTATTCGTTTGCGTTGTCTGTGATGGGCTAACAAATTTTTTATATTTTTCAATTTTTTTAAATTTAATTATGTTAAATAAGCCTCTGTCGATTCTGATGTTTTTTTCACCACAAGTGTTTTCATTATAAGCCACCAAAAATAAGTCGAACTGAACACCACCTATATAGTATGTGGTCACTTCGTCTTTCAATGGCATGGAAAATTGTTCGTTTCAACCATTACTCCATTAGAAACGAAAAGAGTGTACAAATATTTTCCTTTAGGGGCAAGAAAATTAGAAACACAAACCAGAGGTGGACCTTACCGGTAGGAATATTGGCTGCTCCCACGCAATTTCAGGTGAAGCTAGTGACTGTCTGACCCCCAAATTTGAAATATTTGATTATTTGCCTTATCTTTCATGTGCATCTCATAAAATATCTTGTGATGTCTCACTCACATGTAGATCCAGGACCCACATGTAAGTGATATATTGTAGAGCATTTTATCAAATGCAATGTAAGATGGGGCAAATGATCAAATCCCCCACAAATTTCTATTCAGAATAGGAGAGGAGATTTAGCCTTTCCAGTGGTAGCATTTGAATACTGATGGTAGTTTTTTCATAGTGTGTGAACATGAACATTGCAGTTGGTGACCTCCATGGTGATCTCTACCAGACCAGAGCTGCGCTGGTGATGGCTGGTGTCCTGAGCTCAGAATCAGATTGTCATGTGTGGACAGGCGGGCAGACGGTAAACCCTTTCTTGCACCATGTTTGTGCACATTCCAAGTCCTCTCGGTTCATGAAATTTTTTCTCAAGTTTACTGTTAATCTAAGATACCCCGATATGCGATACGGGTACAACGATACGGATATGACGAAATGAATTCAAAGAAATAACGGACAACACTTCATTTGATGAATAGTCTGGAAAACATGCATGATGAAGTATTTCTTTTGCTTCTGAAATGTCTCCCTTCAAATGTTGAGACAGAAGCAGGAAGGGTTTGCTGCCAGAACATCACTTTTCAAGCGAGGTGGCCCGTTAGCCTGTGAATTGGCTCGGCATCCTGTTGTCCTTAATGTCAATGACTGGATATTTTGCCATGGTGGACTTCTTCCTCATCATGGTGAGTCCCCCTCATCCTCTCATCGCATCAAGGCTTACACATTTGCTCATGTGATATTACTCTAACATATGTTAAACGACCTGACATACCGAATGGAACGCTGGGTAAAGGAAGAGGCTGTGTGATTTGAGCTCGGCATGAACAATTGTGCTTCTTGTGTCATAAATAAACTACACATATAATGCTCTGTTTGATTACACAGATTGATTTAAGTGATCCATGTTATCTTAATTCACAGTTGAATATGGGATTGAGCGTATGAACAAAGAAGTATTAAATTGGATGCAAGGTCCAAGTGAAGATAGTGATGGTCCATGTGATGCAAATTCACTATACAAAAAACCAAAATCAATTTTTTTTGTGCTATGTGACATCTTAGGACCATGTGAGAATTTTTCCTGAATTTTTTGATCTCATTTTTCTCTGTTTGTAAATAGTAGCCTTTATTAGAATTTACATTAAAAATCTAAAATTTTCTTTCAAGAGTGCCACCAAATATTTTTGCTACCTCCCTGAAATATTAACAACTACTCTATGAATTTTCATAAGTTTTTGAAGATTTTTTGCATTTTTAAATAAATCAAGTCTATCGTCTTTTCGTATGGCCATTTTGGTCTTTTTAAAAAACAATTCTCTTGATTACATGCTGTAAATTTCTGAAAAATTATAAAAATGCACAATGGTTATTTTAATATTACTTACATTTCTCAACTCTAAAGCATTTAAAATTTTGTATTTTTGTCATAATTATCACAGTTTACCCCTCCATCCAAACTAACCTAAACTATGCATAACTGAGCATAGACACATGTACGACCCTAAAATTAAAAAACTACTCATAACAATACTGCATAATATTTCTAAGTAAACAACAACAACACTATTCAATTTTCAACATGTATTAACCAACTGCATAATAAGCGTAATAAGTATTTCAAAATGCAGAAAAAATACAATGTTATTCCCATGCAAACAAAGTAACATATGCTTAAGCTATGACATTCATACAATTAGCGTGACAAATAAACATTTAACGATAGCAACAAATTAACCTACGCATAAGCTATGTCAACTAAGGCCGCTGTCTGTTTACACAAGCTTAACTACCACCGTTTCATACTAACAAACTACCATTTCTCTCATTACATGCTAATCACGTTGCTACAAAAATTAGACCATGTCGATGAAAATTACCTCTTTTGGATGCTCACACGTCGATCTGTAACTTTTCCAAATATGCAAACTTGAAATCAAAATCGAAAACTACTCAAAAATCCGATGCTCTCATGGCCTTACTTTCTCTCTCGGTTTTCTCGCTCATCTGCAAAATGAGGCTGCTACTGTCTCCTCAAACGAACGACTTCAAGCATGCAACTAGCAGAGGGGGAGGGGGTGGTCACACTGGGAGCGGCCACCTGGGGAACGCGCTTGCGGGGAGAGGGGTGTCTGGAGGGGGGAGTGCATGTCACGTGGCGCGTGGAGAGGCTCTGAAGGTCGAGGAGGGGGGTCATGCCAGCGGTTGGACAGGTGGCGCGGAGTGGGAGCGCGCTAGAGGGGCTAGGCGCGATGTGTCTGCTCGTCAGGACCACGCGAGGTTGGCGGGCGCGCTACCAAGGCTGGCGCGGCGTGCGAGCACGCTAGGCGGCAGGCGCAAGGGGCTATAACAAGAAACTTGCGTGGGGAGGAGCAATTTTCGAGAATCTAGCGCCGTGAAGGGCAAGATTGGCCAAAAATTCTGTAATGCAATATGCACTGCTCTATAAGGTGACAACTTGTTTGGATAGAGGATTAGGTCTAACCTATTCGGATTAGGACGGCTTGATAGCGAAAGTAACTAGCGGAAGATTTCAAGTGTTGCGGCAGGAAATATGGGGCCTATTTTTTGGCTCACGGCTGTGGCCTATGATTTTTGGCTGAAATTTTTGAATTTTGAGCTATTCGTGATAAAGATTATGGAGATAGATACTCGCTTGCGATTTTGACTGGTATAGATGTTGAGCTTTTAATATATACTATAATTAACTTATAGACTTCGTCTTGAGATAATATTCAATTTAAAAGTTAAGTACTGTAATAAAAATCAAAAGATGCCCATGTTCTTGAATTACTGCATATCTGCACATTCGAATTTGTATTTGACCCCCCCTAGTGTGCAAGAGCAGGACCAAATTGCAAACATCGTAAACTGCAGCCTCGTTGGTTTTAATTTCGCGTTCCCCTTCTCCCTCTCCGAAAACCCTAACCCCTTCCGCCCTCCTCGCCGCCGATCCGACCCCAAATCCAAACCCCTCCGCCTCCCAATCCCCCGCGCGCCGCCATGCCGGACGTGCAGCCGCTCGTCAGCGACTTCGTCCTCAAGCTCAAGCGCCGGTAAGCAGCTCCGCGCCCCTCGGATTCGGTGCCGAATCGGGCGTTGCTCCGATGTGCTCACGTCTCTGTGTGTGTGTGTGTGTGGGCGGGCAGGAAGGTGGATGGGTCGCACGCCATGGCGCGGCAGACGGCGGAGCTGCTGCGGTCGGTGGTGTCGCAGCACCGCATGGGCAGCGCCAACCAGGCGGCGGCCCTCGCTGACGCCGTCCGCGCCGTCGGGGAGCAGCTCATCGCCACCAACCCCATCGGTGCGCCCAAAAGCTTCACTCTTGTTTCGAGAATTGTGATACTATCATGCTCCTGTTAAATTGGGATGCTAGTGTCTCCAAAAGAATAAATCGGATTCTAGTGGTTGTGTCATTGCATTCTCAAAGACAGGTTGGATAGAAAAAATTACGAACTGCAGTGATGTTTAATCATGTTTTTGGTACATTTGTGCCCCTGCACAGTACCTGATTTTGTACAATGCGCTTTTGTTTTTGATTGTGTAAGCACTTCGTTCCCTCCATGTCCATAAAGTATAACTGAATGCTAGTGCTTGCCTAGTTCTGAATTCTGATGCACGTACTTCATGAATGTAATCTGTTGTCATTGGTGCCATTGTAGTTAGTTTGCTTATTATAAATTTGGAAACTTAGTTCGTTATTTCCAAGGGTATTTCTCGACTTATATGATCCATTAGTGTATGTGTAGGCATGTCATGTTTATGGGATTGGATTTTAGTTGACTATCACCTGTAGCTTGCAGCCAACAACTCAGGTGGCTGAGCAACCCCAGGCGCTGTTCAAGAAGGTGGCCTGGGCGGCCACCTAGACGCCGCGTAGGCGCTGGGCGGCGAGGCGGTCCAAGGCAGGGCCAGGCGGCCTAGGCGTGGCGGATGGGGGCGGCGGAGGGGGCGGCGGGGATGGGGAAAAGAGTTACCACACACGAGGCCGTCACCGCCGCGTTTACTCGTCGGATTCGCATCACCATCTTCCTCCGTGCCTCGCCATCTTCTGCCTCGCCTCCTCCCGTGGAGGGACATCTTCCCCGCCCGTCCGCTTCGGACTCCCCACGCCTGCACCTCACCGTCGCCGCCAGATCCGGACTTTCGCACGAGATCCCGCCGCCGCCGCGATCCGGACTCTGCGCCGGATCCGCTGCGGCCGCTCCGTGGCCGCCGGTGAGGAGGCGTCGGTGGCGGGGGAGGCGCGGAGGGGCGGAAGGGGTGGTGGGGAGGAGGCCAGAGAGGGAGCAGCGGGGGCTGTGATGGGGCGGCGGGTTGGGAAGGGTTAGGGTTAGCGGCGAGGTCGGGTCGGGGTTAGGCGGCGGTCGGGTGGGATGGGAAAGGGTTAGTTGGGTTAATTTTTGTGATTTAGTCCTCAGGTTTTTAAAATTACGAATAGACTTTTTTCTTAATGGGTTTCTTTCAATCTAGATGTTGTGGGGGTGGCCCAACCCTCCGTGACTGGGCCTTGCAACTAGCCCAACATGTAATAGGCCCAATAGTATAGAGGAATATACCCTCATTCTTTGTAAGAACTAAGGGGTAGGATGGGAAATTCCCATCCTACCCCACTCGTGTATATAAACCCCTAAGAGGTGCAGGAGGTGGGGGATCCACCCATTCTCACCCACTCACTTTCCACATACGATCTCTGTGTTGGCTCTTTTCTTGTTCTGCTAGTCCCCTTCTTTACTGTTTGGCCAGTAGCCACAATAATTGACGCCGTCCGTGGGGATCGGATGAAAAGTCGCTTAAGGAGCTAAAAGCTGTTCTTGGGACCTTGCTTCTTCAGACCTTATCAGGTGATCGAATGTGTCCGTTCAGTCGCGTATCATTTGCAGTTGCCCGCTAAGGCTAGGATTCATGATGTGTTTCATGTCGCTCTTCTAAAGAAGTTCCAGGATGAACCTCCAGCTGCCGTGGTAGCACTTCAGCTAATTCATCATGGTTGTGTTGTGCAAGAGCCTGCTGAAATCCGCCGAGCTCGACTAAACCGTGGTACATGGGAGTTAATTGTTCACTGGAAAGGTTTTCCTGCTTCGGATGCTTCTTGGATCTTCTTGCCTGACTTTCGCGAGCGCTACCCGGATTTCCAGCTCGAGAACGAGCTGTTTCTCCAGGAGGGGGGAATGTTGTGGACTCTTTTGTTGGCAAGACCTATCAGCTCAGGCGCATAAGTCGTGATGGTAGCGGCCGCTAGGCACACGTGTGCTGCTTGGCTACGAGTTATCATCGGAAGGCATTAGGAGATAAGCTAGGAAACTAAAGATTGTGTGCAGTCGGTTAGTTAATTAAGTAGTATCCCATCAGGATACTTTAAGATAGCAATCTATCCCTTCAGGATATGCTTGGTTGGTGGTTAGTCCTCCATATAAAGGACATCTGGTCTGTACTTAGGAATTAAGCAAGAAAGAATAAGCCTTCCTAGAGATTCCTCTTGCCGTTCAGAGCCTCGTCGCTGGCTGGGGACAAGCCCCGCTGTGCACATGAGGGTGAGTGCGATGTACCTTGCCATCATTTTGTTCTGATCCAACCTCTCATGCACAGCTTCTTCCTCCTCTCGAAACCCACAGAAAACCAAGCCACAACAACAACATAAAGGGAAGTATCCAATCTAAATTTTTAAATGAGTAGCACCTAATAAAAATTGTAAAAAGTTTATCTTGCAACAAACCCACCTAAATCGTTGTATTTTGGACATTGTATTTTTAGATCTGCAATTGTAGTTTGTCAATGTTGATTTTTTTCCTAGTATCATGGAATCTAAATTTGATCGAATATATGGTCAATTTTGTGGCCATCACATGTTATATGTGTGAAATATGAGTGAACTAGATTTAGTTTAGTGGAAGTTCTAAGTCGTAACATAGTTTTTGGTCTAAACCATCAGAATAGATATCTGTGTCATTCACGTATGTCTAGGGCTTCCTTTGCATATTTTCTTTAACTAAAGTTACTAAACATAGAACCCCTACATTTCCTAAAAACAAAATTAATAGCAAATGGCTGTTGTCGACATAGGCCAGGCAGCGGCAGCACATATGTGCAGGGGCAGGACGAGATCAATACTAGTGGCTGGATGGCAAGATGTCCTGGAGGAAATTGGCACCCAAGTTGAGTCCAGGGAGAAGAAGAATAGGAAGATTGCAGAGTCGGATAGGAATTAGAATCCATTGGTTACAAGATAGAGTCTAGGAGAATTAGGAAGTTAATTTGTAAGCTAGCACGGAAGTATTAGAATTGGAGTTCAGAAAGGAGGCAGGCATGTCCTCTACTGCTCTACATAAGGGCACATTGTATCGCTGTTTCAGGCAAGCAAGAAGAAATACTCTCCTATATTTGCTACCTCATCCCAATCTGTCTATCTGCCCCCTTCAAGCCGTCTGGCCATCCTTTGCAGAGTAGTTATCCTGTTGTGAACCAACGTTCACAACAATGGCCTGCCAGCCAAGATAGAAAATAGAAGTTTTACTTGAAGCTCATATGAACATGAGAGATACAAGTCAAAATGGAGAGATTCTAGACTGTGAGAGATACAAGTCAAAATGAGAGATACATTCCTCTTACTAGTTCTTCCATGGGACTGTGGGAGCAGGTTAGTTCAGCTGAAGCATTTCATCAGGTAGGAAGAGGAAGTAACTTTTCTTGACACACGTATCATTTCCCTGGCTTGTTCATTTCGAACAAGTATAAAGAAAGTTATTAAGACATGTAAATGATTTTGCTCTCTCTCTCTCTCACAAGTCTCTCCCTGTCTCTCTCAGTGGAATAGATGCAGTACTGTGATATGTTGGAATTAGTACCATTAGATTGGAATTTACATAGGTTTGTCAGCCAAGATGGTTAACATTTCATCAGTAGTTAAATATCAGTCAGCAAGTTTCATGAAGAATCCAGTCATCCAGTTGCTGAATGGTGCTTGGGTATTAGAAATAACGATGCTTTCATCATAGCACATTGTACCCTGACTAGAGGGTGATACTTCTTATTCAACTCCAACTTCATGTTAGTGGGTAATATGTAGTGTAGCTTGTAGCTAGAGCCTAGATGTAATGCATTTTCTGTCATAAAGAATACTTTGCCCATCCTTTGCTTAATAGTTAATACTAGCTGTTAATCTATGTGGAATCTTTCTCTATTTTTTTTTCAGAGCTTGCTGTTGGAAACATTGTGAGGCGTGTTTTGCATATAATAAAAGAGGAGGATATATCTTCTACAGCAGTTGGTGTTGAAGGTCTTTCTATAACCGTTGACAGTGATGATGAATGTGACAGTGGGGATGATGATGGTCCTACCTTATCCGCTGCTGTTCTTGCTGCCCATGCTAGAAATGCCCTTCGGGCACCTTCATTGCAGACTCTCCTGGAAGATATTCCTGTGAGCACTGCACTTTCACGTTCTGCGACATCAACTGGGGACTCGGACGGAAAAAATAAATGTATGATCTCATGAATTCCCTTTTGCTACTCATACCCCATCTGAACAGGCTTTTCTGTTTTTTTTTCTCTATTTATTTTAGAATCATGTAGTTTTTAAGAAATTATTATACCTGAGTCCTGACTGATGTATTCACAAGTTTGTGTTACCCTTTTAGGGCCTATACATTCTCATATTTATGTTACTGTTGGCACTGAAATTCTGCATGTTCCACGTCAGCATCTGGAGATAAGAGCTCAAAAACTCGGAAACTAAAGCATGATGTTATTGCTGCCATTGGTGATCTGATTGACGAGATCCATACATGCTATGACCAGATTTCTGAGCAAGCTGTGGAACTTATTCACCAAAAGTACGATATTACTTTGGCCAAAACACAGCGATATTAGTTTCAGCTAGAACTAATTGCATCGATCTTTTTATTGCATAGGCTAGGGATTCTGGATATATATGACATGTATGTTCACAAGAAGCATGTGTCCTATGGCAAATGTTTAATGATAGTGATGTGGTTTTTCATCCCACCTCTTAACTATCTGGGTGTTTACACTACCTTCTTCCGTCACAAAAAAAAAAAAATCAAAAGGAGCCTTTATTCTCTATTCTCTTTCTTGTTTTCTGCATTTCTCTACCTAAACAGATAATTAAGAAGAAAAGTAGTCTGTGCCTATGGCACACACCACCAACATTACTATATAACTTGAATCTAGCAAAGTTTCTCAAGGATTTATTTATTTTTTAATTAACTAATAATGCTCTTTGAGTCTTGTTTAATATGAAAATTAGATCCAGATATCCTTTTTAACCCTAAGGACCATCCCAAACATCTTGCTTGAATTATTCAAATACTAATTCTAGCTAATTAATGTTTTTGTTTGTCACAGTGAAGTAATCCTAACTCTAGGTCATTCTAGAACCGTGAAGGAGTTCCTGTATGCTGCAAAGGAGAAGAAGCGATCTTTTCGTGTATTTGTTGCTGAAGGTGCTCCAAGGTCTGTGCACTTCGCCAACTTTGTTGTGAAGTGATTATTTCTTATATATATAGGATCCGCTCGCTTGATTCCTAGTTGTAGTTTCAATGTTTGAATCAGATATCAGGGACATGTTCTTGCGAAAGAGCTTGTTGAGAAAGGCGTACAAACTACAGTTATAACAGATTCAGCAGTTTTTGCCATGATCTCCCGAGTTAACATGGTATGTCTGCAGGGTGATTGTTATTGTTTAGATGCCCTTTTTTCTATTACAAATATGACTCATTTATTTTACAGGTCATAGTTGGAGCTCATGCAATAATGGCAAACGGTGGAGTCATTGCACCAGTTGGAATGAACATGGTTGCACTTGCTGCTCAAAGGCATGCTGTGCCCTTTGTTGTGGTTGCTGGCAGTCATAAGGTTGATTTCTGTATGTTGTGCATTTAATTATGACATCTACCCAACTTTTGCATTTTAAGCAACTAAAGAATCACAATATATGCTTTCCTATTTTTTTGAAGTTGTAGCATGTTGTCCTTGACTTAAATGTTTGATCAACATGCATAGTGTGGTTTCTCTGGGTTCTGACCAAAACTGTGTGCATTCTTCTGTTGTTAACCCACTTGTTCCTAAGGACAAAACTGGGCTCAAATCAGTCATGATGTGATGCTATCTGTGTCATTACAAAAAATATCACTATAATTGTGCCTTAACCAAATATTTTCACTGCATCAATCCAATACAAATATTTGTTGTCGTCTACTTTTCTCTACAAATATTCTGGTCATCTCAGCTTCCAGGACATCACTTTGATGCTTGCAGATTGCCAGATTCCATAGTCAGGATTGGGCTTAGATAAACTCAAATTGTATGGTGCATACCTTGCCAAGTGCATTAGTTGTTCTTGCTCTTCTTGCTAGTTTAGCAAAATAAATTTGTATTCAGGAGGATGATTTTCTTTAGAATGTCAAACTAGACAACTGGAGTTAGTCCTCTCCACACTCCAGTTGTCACCTAAACCTTGCCCTGGTGAGGATTAACCCTGTGGCCTCTTGACAAATTACAACAATGGGCAGTATTGGACTGATGACGTGCCACTTAAATCCTCAATAGAAGGATCATTTTTACCAAAAAAGCTATGATTATTTCTGTTAGTTTATAGTTGCTTAAAGAGCAAGAGCTGGTATTTGCTGTTAGAATGTTTATGTCACCTCACATCATTAACAATGGTTTGAAGTAGGACGTTAATTTCTGAATTTTCCTTTTATTTGTCAACTTTTTTGTCTCATGGTAGAAACTTAGCGTTCTTTCTTCGTTTTCACATGGCAGTTGTGTCCTATGTATCCACACAACCCGGAGGTTTTGCTGAATGAACTTAAATCGCCATCTGATTTGCTTGACTTTGGCGAGTTCTCAAATTGCATGAACTTCAGTACGCAGGATGGTAGTCCTCTTCTAAATGTTGTCAATCCAACGTTTGACTATGTGCCACCGAAGCTTGTGAGCCTTTTCATCACTGATACGTAAGTTCTCTCTATCCATTTTTGGGATCAAGTAAGCTTAAAAAGAACGAATCTGTTATTCGTGCTGCTTCCTTTAACAGTTAAAGAGTATGGCAGAAACACATATGCTGTTAACTAAACTGGAGGATATTTGTGCCTTTTGCTGTAGTTCCAGCAATTTTAATGTGATGAAATCATACTTATAACATTATGGTGAGTTCTTTTCGGCCATGGCTTATAGTTTTTGGTCTTAGCGTGAGCTCTTATGTGAATGAACCGAATGCCGATAAGCCGCTTTGAAAAGGCTATTATGATAAACTGCTTCGAAACAGCGACAGATAAACTGTCCCGTTTGTTTGTTCGAGGGAAGTCATAAGCTATAAGCTGAAAAAAACTAAGGCCTATATGCTCTTTCATACAGAGTTTAGGCATGAATCTTAAGTTATATCACGTTACCTTTATGTGTAAAAACTATGGTTAACAAATACCAATTGATAATTTGATATTTAGGCCCCCGTTTGGATTGCCAGAATTTTTTTCCAATTCTGTGGGGATTGAACTGTTTCCTATGAAATTCTCGCACTCCAAAGAGGCCCTTAAAGTTGAACTAATTGATACATATGCAAACTATTATTATTCTATTGTAAATTCTACTCTTCCGTTCAAATCATTGTCAGTTACTTTCCTAACATACCTATCTTTACCTAACAGTGGAGGGCACAGTCCATCATACATGTACCGGCTTATCGCTGAGTATTACTCAGCTGATGGTTTGGTAGTGCAGAGCAAGTCAACATCTTGAAAGAACACAAAGCAACACTAGACTACTAGTGTATTAGCATTCTGAAGGTAGAATCTGGGATCTTATTTATACCTGTGTTGTCGTGCTCATGGCAATCTTTTGTTTCCCCTGTAGAGTTGATGTTGCTCTCTTCAGTGGAATCTCCGTTTTGCTCCGGAAGTTGAATTATGTAATTAGTATCAGACTGCAGGAGTTCGATGCAGGAACGCTCCTTGCGATAACCCTACTTATTGCGGAGTTTTGAGTTAGACTGTTGAGGCATTGGGGAATGAATGAATTGTATAACTATAGAAGAAGCTGCATATGTAGCAAGAGTGTAGTGTGTGGCTGTTTTGCGTCCAGATCAGTCCTGTGATCTGGTCTTGTCCAAATTTTGTCCGTTCTAAATTCCAAATGTTACGTACGAGTATTAAGCCTGTAAACATTGAAATTTGTATTGGCGCCGATAACTGCCGGTAATCAGCCTTATCGGCGGGGACAGGTAAAATTTTATATCGGGAGAAAATTTTTGGATTCAACAAAGTCTATCTAAGAAATTCAAATTCAATTCAAACTTTTCGGCCAAAAAAGTTCTGAAATTTCTGGTAACCGCCGGTTATCGGCCGTATCGATGACATCCAATAAAGTTTTCAGTCCGAAAAAATTTCACTGCCTGCAAATTGATGGACGTCGCTGAGGATTTTTTGTTATACGTATTCCTGGCTTTGGTCACGGACGAGCGTCGAGATGAGCTCCGTCGTGAAGAAGGGTTGCTTGAGCTTGAGCACCTTCTCGATGAGCGGCAGCCGGAGGAGCCGGCCGGTGCGCTTGTCGTACTTCTTCAGGATCTTGGCCAGCCCTGCAACGTTCAACGATCACCGTGCATTCAGCTTTGTATGCCACTATGTAGCTACTGTTGACTCTCATGAGCTGACTATGCCTAATCTCTAGTTGGATGTTCAATTACGGAGAAATTTCCTGTCAAAGTCAGTGTTACTAGTATACCACAGCTGCACATGTGACGTCCACAAAGTTCACACATAAAACATGCTCTTGTCAAGCCATATGCTGACTAATAGTATCTGGGGGAAGTTTCGGGCCAAGACAATAGGCGACTACACAAATATCTGGTCAGAACTCAGGAGTCGTTTTTGGGAAGATACAAAGTAGAAATTTTGAATATATGCTTCTGTTGAAGCGGCCTGGTTTCTAGCAAAACTCGTTCGTACTACGGAGTATTGATTTATTTTTTCCTCTTTATTTTGAAAGGAAGTTCCAATTTTTTTTTTTGTGAAAGTGTGGCCAAATAGTTAATCAAGACCTAATCATATCAACAAGCATTCTTGATTGAGTTAGCTCAATAGACACGTACTACAACTAGATGTACCTCGCAATTCATGGTTTGAGTACTACCACTAGATGTACCTCGCAATTCATGGTTGAGCTAGCTCAATACAAAAGTACTACAAATAGATGTACCTCGCAAGGTATGCTCTTATGCTATAGGGGTTTTGGATGTGTATTTTTTTTGGCTTTGGTTTATGGTTTTTTCTCTATTACGAGTATTTGTGCGAACAAATCGAATGATGATAAGCCGTTTTGAAAAAACTGTTTCAATAAACCACTTCAAAAAATGACGAAGAATTCGTTTTGTTTGTTTTTTAAAATAAGCCATAAACTGAAAAGAACTGGAGCTTTGAATTGTGTGCTTCCATGGTTAGGATTTCATGGGGCACTGTGTCTGTAACAAACTGAACATTCTCCGAACTTGTTTGCCTCCGTCTGAGGCGTCTGATGTCAAGGCGCCCGACTAGCAAGCGCACACATGCTCGTGCCAATTTGACGGCGCTGTAGTTGAGCAGCAGCACCGTCTCCCCGTGCAGATGCACGATCACCTTCCTCGTCTCCGCCCCCCCATCCCCCTCCGCCGGCCACCGTCTTCACCGTCTCCTGCAGCTCCTGCACAATGCATGTATTATACGTACGTGCGTCCATCCGTTACAAATTACAGTAACTACGCACATTGCTACACGTACAGTACATACCCTAGCCTGTCGACCTCGTCGTTCAGCAGCCGCACAAGGAGGCCTCCGGCGGAGCCACGGCGGAACCGGACGTGCTTCTTGTCTCTCCACCCGGGGAGGCTCTCCTCCACCTGCCTCTTCAGCCTCTTCCCAGCTTCATCTCCTCGATTGCTCTAACCTCCTTCGCTCCTCGCAGTGCTCTCAACTAATTAATTTCTTACTTACTACAACAAGGAGTTAATTAGTACTATATATTCTTATGATCCTTAATTTGTTGCCGAATTGTTTTGGTATGGCAAATGGCAACTAGTGTAATCACTACTTTTTGTATTCCAAATTTCTTAATAATCCAATCTTGTAATCACTATCCACCAGTTCCTCACCTCTGAATTCTAATGATTCTCTAACCTGGTTACTTTTAATCCACCGAAATCATTCGTACCAGTACTTTCTAATCATTCAATCCTTTCTGCTAATCATCCAAAACCATAATATACTTTTTCCATAATCAACCTTATCTGTCACTAATTGTCTCTAACTAATTCATCAATATTTCTCCACCGAGAATATCATTAATCAAGATTATACTCCAATTATCATATCTCCAAATTTCCTCAAATTCAAATCATCCATCTAGGTCAAATCCTACTAATCCCCTTTAAATCCAACAATTACCTTTACACTCTTCTAATTCCCTAAAATCATTGATCCAGATTATACTCCGGTAATTATTATTATTCCTCCAATATACCCAAAAATTCAATCCATCCTTCTAATATTTTGATCAAATCCTATCAATCACATTATTCCCAGTCTCTTCCAAGAATTCATACTATTTGTCCGTATCGTAATCCCGTAATTTCCCTTGCACTTCCTAATTCTCCAAAAACCATTTAAACCATCTATTTGTCACATCAATCCATTTAAGTTCTACCAATCTATTTCTCCTAGAACCCTTTCTATCGTTCCCTTTTTATGATCGACATGAATCCACCCTCTTTATGCGTTTACCACAAACAACCATCTCCTGTTCTTACGACTCTATTTATGCTTCCTGACATTTTGTTTTATGAGAAGTATTATCAATATATTGCTTTTGAAATACAATACATAGAAATTCCCTGAGACTTAGCAGTTTGCACAAAATATAATGTGTATGAGAATGCAATAACAGTAGCGATTCAGATTCCATCTACCGATACATGGCATCTGCACCATATGCTTAATCCTTCAGCGTTATAGCCGCTTAACTTATCACTGGGGTGACACTCAGGACAACACAAATCAGGGCCTTGCACTGCCCTCCACTTTTCCATTCCCACCCACAAGGTTTTTGAAATAAAACTATATCTGGTTAGGTTCCCATGTCCGCCCATGACCGTGGGCACGGCTATTCGAATAGTTTTGACTCTACAGAGTTTGTACACTTTCACCACAAGAGACAATCAACTCGTTGCCCACACGATTCCTTAGTCATGTGGTTGAGCGGACCATCACGATGACTTTTCAAAATATCTAGCTCCTTTGTCATCTCACCTTATGGGAAGCGCCCACTGCGGTGGGTCCCATCTATGCACGGATGTTTCCCCCGTTACTAACGCAATGGACTCCACTTCCCATAGCGCTTAGAACATTGGAAACCTCACCTCCACTCGGTGTCCCTTTAGGCCTCCCCTTGCCCTTGCTTAGCCACTTCACTCCACTACCAGTGAGATGAGTCTGGGAGTTTCAATAAATTTACTTAGCCAAGATGTACTTTACAGACTTATGGTTGCATTGTTTTACGTGGAAGATCATGACAAGATTCAGTCCTTAGTGGTATCTGGGCGATTCTACCACAACCCACTTTGTGCCTCCACTGCACCATTCACGCACCCTCGAACCATTCGCCCAGATTTTGAAGCAAGTAGGGTTTTGGGAACATAAAATAATCATATCAAACATATACCAGTCATTACCACCATGACTGCCGAACCAAATTTTCTCATGATTAAAAGTGATGCTTGGGCGTTTTCACGCCCATGAATATCTATGCAACACTACGCATGGCGTATAAATTACGGAATTATTTTTAAAAGGTTACTATCATAATTTCACTAGGGCGACAAGGTTCATGTATTCAAATATTCAACAAGGGGGTGTAATATTAATCAAGGCAAACAATAGGCATATAACTAGAATCTTGAATTAAGCATGTGTTTGTATATAAATTAACAGCATGCAATTTGATAATTTAAACAAAAGTAATTTGCAAAAAATGTAGGTTCAACATGATCAAAGTATTGACTCACCTAGCGCGGTTTACCGCGGTCTTGAGCTCACACAATGCTTTCTTTGAGCTTTTGGTCTCTATCTTCTCTTCGAGCTTGACCTCGCTTGATCCACTGAATCTTCACGATTTCCAATTTCTAATTATGCGCTAGATGACTGAATCCAAATAAAAGCAAATAACTCAAAAGATCCAAATAAATCCGAATAAACTCAATTTGGTTTTATTATGGGTTAATGTGTGATTGGAGGCAAAGTCGGTGGTAGAATATGAGGACTTGATGTTTTTATTAGTAATCTCTTTTATTATTTTACATTTATTTAGGAGGTTCCATGAGGTAGGTTAGACCTATGAGTTGGTGTACAAGTCTAGCCAAATACTATTTTGTCGAGCGTTACTATTCAGGGTATATACTATACACACGATGTATACAAATGTTAGCTTACCAATTAATCCTAGAGTCCGGGTTTATAGCATTTATGGTATGATATTCCATGTATCCTAGGCTTAGTTTAATTTGAATTAGGATCTATTTGTATGGCTCCTAGCTTGTTATATTCGATCATGCTCAACTAATTCTAAAGTTAAGACTTAATGGATGGCATACTATCATCTTATCTATACTTCGGATATTATTAGGTTTAGCCTTAGATTCTAATTTAAACTTATTTATCTGGCAAGGCTTGGTATACAGACTCATGTTCTAATATAGCTTATTAATTAAACCTACCAAGGGAATTTGTTTTAACGACGACATGTTAGGGCATATATATGTTAATCATAATTTGGACATTTAACCAAAGCCACTTAATAGTCAAAGAAGGATTCTCCAAATTGCTAGTACGTGAAGATAATGGCTTAGGGTTTAAAATTTTGCAATGGTTAATTCTATATCATTTATTATTTTTATTGTTTATGCAATCTTGGCTATCATTTCATGAGAGCATATCTCTAAACAACATTCCTACTAAGCCTTTAGGTAATAAAGACTTAAAATAATTATTCAAGGCATATTATTTGCTATCGTATGATGATTAATCCATGATTAAGTATTTAAGAAGTTCACTTATATCCTAAATTAATTTTAGTATCTTTTATCCATATTGGGACTTTAAATAAATATTCAAGCCCTATTAATAATTTAGCCAATATAAAATCTTAAATGGTCTTATTTTCATCCCAATCAAATTTCATTAGCTTCTCTAGATTATTTCCTAAATTTTCCTAAATTTTTTCCTAATTAACATGGATTAATCAGAACAAAATAAAAATAGGTGAAAGGGGTGCGGCCGGCTGGAATCGAACCGAGGACCTGAGGAGTCGTAATGGTTATCGCGCGCTGAGCTAGCCAGGTGGGCCGCAGGCCTGGGCTGATGAAATAGAGGCAGTAAATTAAATGTGGTATTGAGTGGCCAGGAACTCGAAACAGAGGAGGCGGCCGGCGCTCAGTGCTGCGCACGCCGGCGATAGGCGGCGCCTGGGAAGGCGGCGATGGTCGGCAAAATGGGTTCACGCGGGGCTGGGAAGCCAGTGAAGGTGCTGGCGTGAGCCGAGGATCACCGAGGAAGGCCGGCGGCGAGGCTCGGCGGCCGGAGGTGGGGTCGAACGGGGCGCCGGCGGTCGGGAGAAAGAAGAAAGGAATTCGAGCGCGCCTGAGCATGTAGGTGGTAGAAGGACGCTCACCATGCCGTTGGTCGAGTCGGGGAGGAGCCGAGGCGAGCCGGCGACAGGAGCTCATGGCGGCGGGATGGCCTCGGCCTGGCGAGCCGGGGTGGACGGCAGCTCCGGCCGGTGGCGGGATGACTTGGGCGTCGAGCCGCCCACCGCGAGGACTTGGTGGGAGGTCCACCGAGAGGTGTGGGCGGCGGAGGCGCGACGGCACGCGCTGCAGGCGGAGATGGGGAAAAAGTAGGGAAGGAAGGAAGGAGCGGGAGGGGCACTGGGGTTGTGCGGGGAGTGAGGGAGGCTCGGGCCGCTTATAGTCGCGGAAGGCGGGGAAGGACCGGGCGGCGGGGTGGAGACCCGCCAGGCAAAGACCGGTGCGGGTCTCGGCGCGCGGAGGTGCGGGGCTCAGCGCGGTGAAGCGACGGGAAGAGGCCACAGGGTTAATCCTCGCGGGGAAGAGCAGAGAGCTGCGCAGGGGAAGGATTCGGCGCAGGGAGAAGGGAAGAGGTGACGCGGAGGAAGCGCGACCCAGGAGGGAGGGAGAAGTAGGAGAAAGAAAGAGAGCGCAAGCAGGGGAGGGGGGAGAGAGAGAGAAGGGAGGGAGGGCGGGTGAAGGGGCCGGCCGTGAAGGAAAACGAGGAGGGGCGGGGTCCGCGCAGGGAGGACAGAGGGGAAGAGAGAGAGGGAGAGAGAGAAGAAGGAGTGGGCCCACATGGAAGTGGGAGAGAAAAGGGAAAGGGAAGAAAAATAGAAAATGAAGGGTCCAAGCCAAGATTTGAAATTTTAATTTTTAATTTAAAATTTTAATTTGCATTAGGTTTTACTAATTTTTGGAGTTTTACATGACATTCCAAATTTTAAATTTTCAGTTAAGTTTCTGTGTTCAATTTTCGGATTTTAATTATTTGCCCTTGGATTTTGATTTTGATATTACTTTGTTCTAATTAAATTCTGAATATCCAATCTTGGGTTTGTATGCCACAAAACTCAATAAGGTTTCAAATAAATATTCGAAGAAAATTTGAATGCCAGCAAAATGCAAGAAAAGTTTTAAAATTTCCTATTTTTAATATCCAAAATTTTGGGATGTTACACTTACCTTTCAAGGAGTCCTCGGTTGAGTCATCACGCCTCATATCGAAGCATGATGTGGTCACGTGACTTCAAAGGATTGATCCGGCGCATGGAAAAATCTCTTACCACATACCAGGAGGTTAGCCCCCTGTACTTGAGATAGATGACGGCATCGACCCATCACTCTATCTTTCCCTCCTTTGCTAAAGACCTCCACCTTGGATTCTCAACTTCATTCCGAACGATGAAGGAGAGGTTGTCATCTTTGCTGAGTGTCATGTAGAACCATAGCTTCTTCCATGACGACCATGAGGACTTGGTACATTGGAATGTAATCCCTTGCTTTCCTGTCGTGGAGCCACAGAGAGCAACCCCCGGTGTCTTCGTTGCTTTCCCCGATCTTTTCATCATCTTGTAGAAATATTTGAGGAGCTCCAAATTCACTGGAATCCCCAAATATGCTTCACAGAGGTGGACGAAGATACTCAAGTAGGCGATTGAATTAGTGGCCAGATTAACCAATTTGATCTTGTAAAATTCCAAGACCTCCAACAAAAAGGGATGCGTCAAAAGCCTAAATTCGCACTCGACATATGCCCAAAAGATTGGGATTTCACCGTCGCTTCGCTTGAGAAATTCTCCCGATTGTTGACCTCCACGGAATCAAAACTTTGTCGGGGAGCAACCCTCCTCTTCCATGGCCTTCAGCTTCTTTGGTCCTAGTTCAGACACCAGCTAATCGGTAATTAAATCCGATATTTTGGCTGTGGTGGTGGAGAATCGAAGATTGGATGGATTCAAGCTATAAACGCAAATGCAAAGAGAGAGAAAATTGAAGATGAAAGGTTTATTGAGAAAGCGTAAAGCACATAGATACCACACCAGGGCTTTTTAAAGGGATTTTTCCAACTGCAAAAAGTGGTTATCGAATTTGAATCCCAATAAACGCAAAAACCTTTCAGTTTCCCAGTTAGGTTCTCAACATTAAGTGAATGAAAACTGCTTCCTTACTTTTACCATTGATTGTGTAGTTTCCAAATTGAAATTCAATTGGATTGATTATAAATTCACTTAAAGTTCGGGGTTAGATGATGATGATTGAATAAATCCTTAAATACGGCTTTAATACTTAATTAAAACCCTTACGGTAGTAAGCTTTCTATAGCTATTCCGTGAGTATTGGTCGAAGGTTTACTATATATTCTACCCGACCAGCGAACCACGCGGGTGATTCGTCAACTGGTACCTAGGCCTGTTTGCAGGGGATTCCTTTCGTGCAATGGATAAGACACATGTTCTATCCGCCCAAATAGCACGATGCTTCACCGCCTCTCTAACAACAAGCGCCTTGTAGTTATGCCGCACGTTCGTCTTTCACTAATAGCAACCGACGATTAGGCGTCCTCGACGAAAGAATCGACGATCGACGTTCTCTCTTTGACAATAACTACCTCCTTGATCGGACGCGTTATTTTCATAAGATGTCTTTATGACTTGGGCGTCGGCCGCCCCACCGCGAGGACTTGGTGGGAGGTCCACCGGAGAGGTGTGGGCGGCGGTGGGCGCGACGGCGGCTGCAGGCGGAGATGGGGAAAAAGTAGGGAAGGAAGGAAGGAGGCGGGGGGCACTGGGTTGTGCGGGGAGTGAGGGAGGGCTCGGGGCGCTTATAGTCGCGGGCGGGGAAGGACCAGGCGGGGTGGAGACCCGCCAGCAAAGACCGTCTTGGGTCTCGGCATGAGAGTGCGGGGCTCAGCGGTGAAGCGACGGGAAGAGGCCACAGGTTAATCCTCGGGGAAGAGCAGAGAGCTGCAGGGAAGGATTCGGCAGGAGAAGGGAAGAGGTGACGGAGGAAGCGCGACGCAGGAGGGAGGGAGAAGTAGGAGAAAAGAAAGAGCGAACGCAGGGGGGGGGGAGAGAGAGAGAGGGAGGAGAGGCGCGGGTGAAGGGGGCCCGCTGGCCAGCGAAGGAAAACGAGGAGGGGGCGGGGTCCGCGCGCAGGGGAGGACAGAGGGGAAGAGAGAGAGGGAGAGAGAGAAGAAGGAGTGGGCCCACATGGAAGTGGGAGAGAAAAGGGAAAGGGAAGAAAAATAGAAAATGAAGGGTCCAAGCCAAGATTTGAAATTTTAATTTTTAATTTAAAATTTTAATTTGCATTAGGTTTTACTAATTTTTGGAGTTTTACATGACATTCCAAATTTTAAATTTTCGTTAAGTTTCGTGTTCAATTTTCGGATTTTAATTATTTGCCCTTGATTTTGATTTTGATATTACTTTGTTCTAATTAAATTCGAATATCCAATCTTGGGTTTGTATGCCACAAAACTCAATAAGGTTTCAAATAAATATTCAGAAGAAAATTTGAATGCCAGCAAAATGCAAGAAAAGTTTTAAAAATTTCCTATTTTTTAATATCCAAAATTTTGGGATGTTACACTTACCTTTCAAGGAGTCCCTGGTTGAGTCTGTCACGCCCTCATATCGAAGCATGATGTGGTCACGTGACTTCAAAGGATTGATCCGGCGCATGGAAAAATCTCTTACCACATACCAGGAGGTTAGCCCCCTGTACTTGAGATAGATGACGGCATCGACCCATCACTCTATCTTTCCCTCCTTTGCTAAAGACCTCCACCTTGGATTCTCAACTTCATTCCGAACGATGAAGGAGAGGTTGTCATCTTTGCTGAGTGTCATGTAGAACCATAGCTTCTTCCATGACGACCATGAGGACTTGGTACATTGGAATGTAATCCCTTGCTTTCCTGTCGTGGAGCCACGAGAGCAACCCCCGGTGTCTTCGTTGCTTTCCCCGATCTTTTCATCATCTTGTAGAAATATTTGAGGAGCTCCAAATTCACTGGAATCCCCAAATATGCTTCACAGAGGTGGACGAAGATACTCAAGTAGGCGATTGAATTAGTGGCCAGATTAACCAATTTGATCTTGTAAAATTCCAAGACCTCCAACAAAAAGGGATGCGTCAAAAGCCTAAATTCGCACTCGACATATGCCCAAAAGATTGGGATTTCACCGTCGCTTCCGCTTGAGAAATTCTCCCTGATTGTTGACCTCCACGGAATCAAAACTTTGTCGGGGAGCAACCCCTCCTCTTCCATGGCCTTCAGCTTCTTTGGTCCTAGTTCAGACACCAGCTAATCGGTAATTAAATCCGATATTTTGGCTGTGGTGGTGGAGAATCGAAGATTGGATGGATTCAAGCTATAAACGCAAATGCAAAGAGAGAAAATTGAAGATGAAAGGTTTATTGAGAAAGCGTAAAGCACATAGATACCACACGTGGCTTTTTAAAGGATTTTCCAAGCGCAAAAGTGGTTATCGAATTTGAATCCCAATAAACGCAAAAACCTTTCAGTTTCCCAGTTAGGTTCTCAACATTAAGTGAATGAAAACTGCTTCCTTACTTTTACCATTGATTGTGTAGTTTCCAAATTGAAATTCAATTGGATTCAGATTATAAATTCACTTAAAGTTCAGGGGTTAGATGATGATGATTGAATAAATCCTTAAATACGGCTTTAATACTTAATTAAAACCCTTACGGTAGTAAGCTTTCTATAGCTATTCCGTGAGTATTGGTCGAAGGTTTACTATATATTCTACCCGACCAGCGAACCACGCGGGTGATTCGTCAACTGGTACCTAGGCCTGTTTGCAGGGGATTCCTTTCGTGCAATGGATAAGACACATGTTCTATCCGGCCCAAATAGCACGATGCTTCAGCCCTGCCTCTCTAACAACAACTGCCTTGTAGTTATGCCGCACGTTCGTCTTTCACTAATAGCAACCGACGATTAGGCGTCCTCTGACAGCAACTGACGATCAGACGTTCTCTCTTTGACAATAACTACCTCCTTGATCGGACGCGTTATTTTCATAAGATGTCTTTCTAGACGGATAACTGACGTCTCTTCAATGGTATTTAAGGGTTAACGAGAGAAGACAATGAGATATTGAGAAGAATGGAATTGGATTCAGGCACACAAAGACAATTCCATTCCACAATCAAGAGAGTCAAGGAGATTGGGTAAATCACATTCTTGTAGTAGGAAGAACATAGAAGCTAGGGTTAGATTTTTTTTATCTTTGTAAGGGCACTTTATAACTAGTTTATAGTAATACAGAGTTTTTATATTTTTTTCTAAGAAATTCAGCCATCTTACTTATATTATTTCGTAAGATCGACGATGTAATCGTCGACAGCTAGCAAGCAGGTGATAGGCAAAAGACAACCGGTCTTGCTTGTTGCTTGGATGAAAAAAATGTCTTGAGGGGGGACTCGTTCCACTTGATTCGTTCCACCAGGGCGACTGCGTGGGAGGAGGCCACCTAGGAGCCGCCGTGCGATTCGGGGAGGTCGGCGAGCGAGAATGCAATTATGCGAGGGAGATGAGGTGGTTAGTTCGACCGTGCCTGATCACACATGGCTTTGTTCCCGTTCCATTTCTTGCCGTATTCGACAGGACACCGTCCTGTAGCACCATAAAAATCTACCCTCTCCTTACGATCTTTTTTTACTACTCTCATGGCGTAGGAATCCGTCCGTACCCACATCAACAACGGCTGCTCGCACAACGCATCACATGGTAGCCATTATTATTTTAGACTATGGTCGGTAATTTTTATCTGTATTTTTTGAAACAGTAGTGGACGATAGAGATCTCGATACAGACAGCGTACATGATTTTAAACTTAAAAAACTGTTTAAAGAATCTACTTTAATGAACTTTATTTGAAGAAGTCAAAAATCAAAAGCTGGAAGGCCAAAATAACGTGCCCCTTTGTCTTAGTCTCTCCAGTCTCCCAGGAACATCGATCGTCTCAGAAAAAGAATATTTCTCTCCCTCGTTTCTTCCATTTGACAACCAAGGCCATAATTATACGGCATTTTGCTGCGTGTTGGGTTTAATTAGGCTGAACCCAACCACTAAAAACGTACGTGTCCAAAGCAGGCAAAATGGTGGTGCTTATGAGTGCTCCGAGAGAATGGTGTGTCCTGACCCGGGTTCTCTCTTGTCGAGGAGAAGCAGTGCTGTCTCACCGGTGCATGTTTCGAACGCGTAAATTTCAGAAGAAACGGTCCCTTTCTTAATTCTCATGTTCCAAACTTATGTGATAATCAAATGGATACGATTATCTAATCGATTTCCCGATCATTGAGTCAAAGAAAAACCATCATGACGAACAGCGATAAATTATGTGATTTGCCAAATTCCCTCCCTCTGGTGAACTTGCCATTTTTATTTATTTTTGCCTCCATTGTGCATCTTAATTTTAAAATTAATCTCATACGGTACGAAATTGCAAATCTAATCTCTTGCCGTGTGTGCATCCTCCCGCGCCATCCGACCACAGCATAGGCCATGCTAGTCAACCTACCACTCAGGTACAACGGCAGGCCCATACATATGATTAATTAGCGCTTAATTAGTGATCAGTGATATTAATTAGTGATATAAATGCATACATGAATGCTGCCACGGTCGGCTATTGCGGTAGCTCCCTACCGCGGTCTCCAAGCATGGTAGATTCAAATATGAGATTAGATCTATAATTTTATGTGTATAAGCGCTTGATTTGTAAAAAAAAAAAAGTTATATACGGTGCTATTTGTGCACTCAACTGCCATTTTTAATCCCTTCCGGTGAAGCTGTTCATTTCACTTGGATACTGGAAGTCTACGTCAGTGTTGGCCCGTGTTTGTTAAGTTCAGGACTTCCGAACAGCTAAAAATTTGGGGCCCAATAAACACAGGGCATGGCTCATAGTTGATTACGATCGTGAAGTGGAATTTTAGGCCCACTACTATCTCGTTGTCCCAGCATTTGCATTTGCAGAAATCCAATGCGAAAAAAAACAAAACGCGAAGAAAGGCGTTATATAAAAAAGTAAATCCTTGTGTATAAATATTTATAAAATAGAAATGCGTGTAACACAGTCACTTTCGAAAAATAGTCACATCATTTTATATCACTCCCTTTTGCTATTTTGTAAGCTGCCTTTCTTTCTGATAATTATAAGTCAGTTTTATTGGGTTAGATTTGAGATTGTATGTCTTGCTTTGATTTTGATCTAGTACTTGAATTATACTTCATAAAAAAACAGTCATCTATAATTAGAACAACCGTTTTTATATTTTATAGCAAGCGATTAGTAATAGATAATTGAAAGTAGTGGTTCGCATCATGACCTCTCCCTCTGCACTAAAAAACTAATTCACTTACAATATTTTTTTGTAGTTATAAATATTCTAGAACCAAACACTATCAGTCAAAATAAAAAAGAACGCACGTAAGTAGCAAGCCACTAATGTCTCCAAGTGCCGAGTGGACAGGAGCATCCCACAAGCTAGCGATGCGGCATAGACACTGAGGAAACAGAAAAGATCGCCAAAAGTGAAGCAAACCTAGGCGCATCCGCACCATGCCGTGTCGCTGCGAACGCGTGATGCGTGTCACCAGGTTTCTCAGGTTCCCACGGGAACGTTGTAGCACAGCATGTGCGCAACAAAAAGCTCCATATATATATTCGTTGTCGAAATTCAACGTGACACACGGCGAAAAAAAACCTAAAAATAGGCCTAATTAAGTAATTGCATATATTTTCTTTGCTAAATGAACTCATGCTTTATTAGAAAGCAGACGTTTGTGTTTGTCTCCATTGGTAAGGAGATGGAGAAACTCAGACACGTGTGCCACACAAAGGTAAAAAAACGGTGGTGACTGACTGGTTACCGGTAATGATCGAGGCTGATGGTTCTCCTAATTCTTCTGTTTAGCTCCATGCTCATATATGTTCGTTCCAAAAGAGAAAAAAAACTCTCCATGCTCATGTGCGCATGGACAGGATCACGAGAAGCACTGTGACTTTGTGAGCAGCAGTAGAATCACAGGAATTTTGCTATACACCAACATGGATCATATATTCAACGAACTCCAGGGGCAACCCACATGTGCAGGGTATAGGGGTGCAAACGGATCGGATTCAGATGGATATTGTTGTTATTATATCCTAACCCATATTTTTTCTTCGGATTCGGTACCAATCGGATTCGGTACCAATCAGATTCGGTGCCGGATTGGTCGGGATTAACCTAAACCGTTTGAACCCCTACTTATTTGTAAGGAATGTATGCAGTACAACAAATGGAGTATGAGGACGTACTGTCAAGAACTTGATGTTACTACTTAATAGCTGATGTGGAAGATTTTATTTTACCATTGCAAAAGAAAATGAAACGTCAAATAGTAGCAATAACCTGAAATCAAACTTGAAGACGTATCGAATTCGGGACGGATATTGCTGTTACCATATCATAACCCATATTTTTTCTCCGAATTTGATACCAATCGGATTCGGTACCAATCAGATTCGATACCGGATCTGTTGGAATTAACTCGATCCGTTTGCACCCCTACTAAGGCAGGTGAATTCAATAGCTAGGATATATTTATGTATTAAGAGAATCGTCTCGCCACACGCTAAGAATCTTGCGGAGTCTTCACGGCTCACAAGCTAGAGCTAGCTGTGCCCTGTCATCAATGTAGCTAACTGACTCGACTATCGTTAAGGTACTGAATTAAACCTATCCACATAACACGTCATTAGAAAATAAGACAGCGACGGTTCATTGCAGTGTACCAGAAGGCATGCACTCGATTTGTTGCGGCTTGCATGTTTAATTTCGATCATTCCGTTTTTGCTAATCTGTTTTTTTCCTTTCTTTTTGCTAAGTTTGTTGGCGGCGTTGCAGATGCAGTACTACACGCTTCTCTCACTGTTCAATGGCCATGCAATGGGGTTCCACGGCCACAGGGATCTTGCTTCAATTGATCCAACTTTACATGGTCACATGCATGACTCATATCTCTACTAATATAAAAATAGAAATTTGTTTATTCACTATCTCCTCCTTCCTTCTTTCTACACCAGCGCACTCCAGTATCTCTTCTTAACATACGTCAACATATGAGCCTATGGTCCTGCTCGTTTTGGTTTCATCTTCTCCAACATTTCTTCTTAACATACGTCAACATGTGGGCCTATGGTCCCGCTCGTTTCGGTTTCAGCTTCTGGTTTCTGAATTATTTTTCATTATTCATAAATTTCATCTATTTCTGAACTTTTAGCTTTTTTTGAGCTTTATTGCCGGTTTTTTTCTTGTATTCGTTTGCGTTGTCCGTGATGACCTAGTATATTTTTTCTATTTTTATTTTTTTTAAAATTTAATTACGCTAAATAAGCCACCTTCAGCTACAGTGAAATTTCAGCCGCTACAGTGCAATTTCAGCCATAAGCCACAACTTTTCAGCCCAACCAAGCGGAGCCTATGTTGTCAGCTGGTTCCCTCCTCAAACTACTCGTGGCCTCACACCCTAACCGCTCCTTTTTTTCTTCCCCACATGGCCACGCCCCTAAGGCCCCAACCGCTAGTCACTCCCACTATCTCATGTCCTAACTAGCACTGCCTCCATCTCCTCACTCTAGTCAACCTCTCATAATCCTCTCCCTCTTCCATGTCCTACACCAGCGCCTTGCCAGTTTTATAGGCAAGATACACCACGAGTGGCAGTATTGGTGACCGATGCCCATAACAAACAGAAGGTTCATAGCCAAGCAGCGGCTGGTCTCGGCGAGCAAGGAGGCGGCGGCGTGAACTGGTTAGCGAGGAGGCGACTTCGAGGAAGAGGAAGACGGTGGCGCTAAGGAGAAGAAAGATGGTGGCACTGGGATCGAGGATGGCCATATCTAGCACTACTAGGGTCAAGGATAGTCGGATCTAGTAGCAGGTGGTCAGGGATCATCACATCCACCAGACTTTGGCTTCTTCCTCGGGTTCGGCAGCAGCGTCGTGGGGATGGTCGGATCCGACCGCGCAGACCTTTCTCTCCGACTCTCCTCCAGCGGTGCCGCCACCTTCCACTTCTCCTTTTCTGCCAGTGTGGTCGGCTGGCTCTAGCTACAGCTCCATGTTCTTGATTCGCTGTGTGGTAGTCCTGCTCCAGTTACGGCTCCATGTTCTTGATCCGCCGCTACCCCTACTGTCACGTTGTGAGGACGTCCTGAACTGACAGCGGTGGAGGCAAGGACAATCGGATCCGGTGGAGGTGACCATGGGGTCAGCGAATCTGGATGCGGTGACCTTAGGGTTCGCTGCGCTAGGGTGGAGTACACCGGCATCGAGGATGATGACCCCGAGATCGGGTGGCCATAGAGTTGAGGACATCGACGAGGAGCACGATGACCCTGGCGGAGCACTGGAGGTGGAGATGGCGACAGAGGCAGAGGTGTGCCAGCTAGATCTGAAGGCGATGACCTCAAAGACGGTGCATCCGGAGGCGATAACCTCGGGAATGGTGGATCCGGTGGCGACGGGGCCGGTGACGCTTGGGGTGGAGCTGTAAACCGAGAGAAGGCACGGTGAGTGGAGGCAACATAGCGGCGACACGTGGGCTGGGGAAGGTGAGGAGGTGGCGCTGTTGCCAAAAGCCATTAGTGAGGAGGAGGTGCGGGGAGTGGTGGCTCCCAACGATACCGGTGTGCAGGTGAGGGGAGGAGAGAGGAGACGAGGGAGGGGAGGAGACGGTGTCGAGTGGGAGTGGAGGGGGCGGACGTGTTTTTTATTTACATCTAGATCAACCTCTTCCCTCAGCCGGTCCTAGCCACTAGATTTCAATTCGACGACACAACCATGAAAAAAAATGGTGACGCAGCCAACCCCTTTGGTCCCTCAGCCCAACTCTTTTGGTCCCTCCGCTACTTCTTCCTCCCGTGCACCGCCATGCTATTGCTGCACTAAGATGGAGAAGAAGAAGAGAAAGGCAGAACGGTACTCAGTGGCAAAGAAGAGGAACACATCGGTGCGGACGATGAGGCATTGGTGTACAACACCGAGGATAACAACGAAACAGAAGTGTACACCGCCAAGGTCAACGACTGGGACGTGGAGTACACCGGTATGGACGACGGACATGGAGGTGAAGTACATTGGCTCAAACGTGGTGCACACCGCCAAAAGTAAGGAAAAACCGCAAAGCTAGCGGGGTCAGGGGGCAGATCCAGAGCGACGATCTCGGCAATGACAGATCCAATCGCACCGACTAACTCTTGATGATAAGATCCCTTTCTTTTTTTAATATTTATTGTATAATTTGGGTCATATTTGATGATATATATCACCTTCTTTTGAAACCCCCTTGTAACGCACGGGTATCTTACTAGTCTAGGAGAAAGGATAGGCCACCCGACAAACTTTCCTTTGTAGTGCCCAACTTCCATGTAATGTGATTTGCTCTTCTTGCTTAGCACAAGATTACGCCCCATTCATTCTGGTTTCAGCTTTTAGAAGCTAGAAACCGGAATGAACACATTGGCTTTTTTACTTTTTCTAATTATACGCTAGTAAAAATAACTTAAAATATAATGAGATGAAAGCATTTTTATGACAAATATAGTAATAACGTTTCCACGTGACAAATTCAAATACTTCTGTATGTATAATTAGTAAAATTTTTAAAAGATTGACTGTACATTTAAAACATCTAGAAAAGAACATACGTTATGTCGACTTTCATATATGCTAACCATTCTAGTAGTGATCGATATTGGAGTTAGCAAGAAAGCAAAACATGCATTGCTTTTTGGCCATGTGCTGTGTAAAAGAAAGAAAACAGAAGATTCACGCCTCCACGTAAGGCATGCATGGCTATCACTCATGTGATGTTTTCTTAGCGCTATAATTGTCCATTCTCTCAAGCCAATTGTCTAGCTCAAAATTATTTTTTAAAGAAAAAGACATGCTAAGGTAAGATAATACGCAATTGAACAGATGGCCCATAAGTAACCCTAGCAGAGGGTATTATGGCAAGAGGGTCCACGTGGCGCACAGGAGCTAGCTACAAACCCGGCGGTTACACAAACTGACCCCGAAATGTTAGTGCTCCGCCCGCTACGGCCCAAGTAAGTAGAAAAATACCCAACAATTTACTTGGAATTACATTTACCTCCACCAACAACTTACAGCGGAGGGGCAGGGTCATCGTCACAAGCCTTCCGTCCCCTCTCTACAGCCATCCTATTTGATCTGAACTTCGAAGCACTCATATTTTTTGAAGAGGTGCATACATGAAAGAAAAATCTGAGTGCTCTGAGTCAAAAAAAACACTCAAGTGTTGTTTAGCAATTCCCTACAATTAAATTACCTGTGGTTGCCATCTAATCGTCTTGTCTTGTCTTATTGTTTCTCTTGCATTGCGAGCAGGGAAATTTCTATCACCGAAATTTCGCCGATAACTGGCGGTTACTGGCCTTATCGGTGGGTACCGATAAAATTTTTTACCAGCCAAAAAATTTCGGATCCATCAAAATTCATCTAAAAATTCAAAGAAAATATAAAAAAAATCAAATTTCAACTCAAAAAATTCATAAAAAATCCAAAAATTCAGGTAACCGCGTAACCAGCGGTTACCAGTCATACCACTGCCGTCCAATAAAATTTTCGAACCGATACATTTTTCTCTGGATGCGACCCATTCCCCTCTTCCATTTCCTTTCCACCCCTTCTTCCCCCTCCTTTCAATCCATCGATGAACCTGTGGACAGATGACAACGCCTCCATGATAGAGGCCTTTATGGCCTCCACTGACCTCCCCGTCTTCCCATGGGGGCTAGCCCTGGCCTCCTCCACCGCAATCCCTCCGCTTCCCATCCCAGCAGCCTTCAACCAGGATACGCTACAGCAGCGCCTCCATGCCATCATCGAGGGCTTCACGGAGACCTTGACCTACGCCATCTTCTGGTAGTCCTCCATCGACGTTGCCACCGGTGCCTCCCTTCTCGACTGGGTGACGACTACTACAAGGCTTGTGACGATGAAAAGCGCAACTAGATGCCCGCCACCCCTAGTCCTAGGGTGAGAAGGGGACTACAAGCGTGCCCCCGCGAGCTCAACTCCCTCATCTTTGATGAAGGCGACACCCTCGATGAGGCCATCGAGGGGGAGATCATCGACACTGAGTGGTTCTTGCCATCTCCATGACCCAGTCCTTCCTCAACGGCCTCGGCCTCTCGGGCCAGGTGCTTTAAAGTGGCTAGCCCACCTAGATCGCCACGGGCCTCTCCAACACGCCATGCGACTGCATGCGCCAGGCCTACACCTTTGGCCTCCGCACCCTGGTCTGCCTCCCTGTCCTCACTAGTGTCCTTGAGCTCGGCACCATCGAGGTCATTTTCCAGACCACCGATAGCTTGGCCAGGATCCGCTCCCTCTCCAACCTCACTGGAGGGGCCATTGGGTCCTGGTCGCCCGTGCCTCAACAGCAGCAGCACATGGCGCCACCTAGGGGGATCACACAGAGACATGTTCCTTTTGGTATTTGATGCCAAAGTGGGAGAAGTGATTAAATGAAGAGTGGAGAAAATAGTATCTTCAAGTGATCATCAATATCTATCTCTATTAGTTCTATTAACTCTAAGCTGGTCTTATATGTAATCAACTTTGTTAGGTTAAGAAGCTTTGCTTTTATTGTAATATTGGGTTGTAAGCTTTTTAAACTTTTTACAAGGTGCTATGTATTGGTTATGCTATAATTGTTTAAATTAAGTGTTAAATCTTTGTCTATTTAAATTATATATTTATTGTGTAATTGCAGGCATCTTATTGAGCTTTTATTTTGGGTTATTATTATTGATTGATGCTTCCTCAAAGCAAACTTACAGAGGAAACTGCCAAAATTTCCTAAAACTCTACAAGTGTGCATGAAATCACTTCATGAGCCTCAATGCACATATTTAGGGGATGTTTTGTGTATTTGCTCAACTCTTTATCTCCTTCAAATTCATCTTAAGAGAATATACAACTCGTTCTTGGCCTAGATGTATATTAAAAAAAATCTTCAATTCACTAATATTTGTTTAGCATTACGCATCTAGGCCCCTGGAAAGTATTTTTGTAATTAATGACGACTATGTTTAAGAACTAATATATTATTGAGATGATTGAAAGATTTAGTCCTGGAGTTGGAGGATATCATGAAGAACATAAAGAAACATGCAAATATGGCTATGGTTTGATTGACTCAAGGCAAAGGTATAAAATAGGCTAAGGATCTTTTTCTGGACTTTATCGGTCTTGGCGTTTGTTGAATTTAAACCGGATTAATAGACTAGATACCATACTATTAAGAAGGGTTCTTGGCTAGTAGCTTGATAGTGCTCTTGTGCCACATAGCTCAATATTTGTGCATGCATTTGAAATTGCATTGTAGTCCTCTCTACTTTGTTTTTTTTTCTGAAATCGGTATGACCGCAATTGTACCTATGGTTACCAGTAGTTACCGGCCATGCCTATCTAGACTGGTAAAAAATATCAGTCTTAAAAGTTCTAATTTAAAATTTTAAAGTTTAAATTTATTGATGAATAGTGATTCTGGTTGGTAACCGGTCAAACTAGGTGGTAACCCGCCGAAAACAGCCAAATCAAAATTTTGATTTTAAATCAGATAAATGAAACCGTTCGGTAGAAGATCAGTTTCCATCGGTAACTGGCCAGTTATCAGTACTAGCCAAGGTCTAGTGTTTTATTCCGTAATTAGTTTTTAAATCTGGTATGTACCCTATATATATAGGAAGCCGAATTGGGGCTCCAAGGAGTCTGCGCACCATACCTCCCGACCTTTGGATCGCATTAAGATTTGTATGACTGTATTGGGTGTGAGAATTAACAGGTAAACCCTTTAGGCATTACTGATGTAGAAAGTGGGCAACTTAATTTTCTTTCGCCATTAAATTAAGGTGCACAGAGTAAATATTGCACTGTTGATTTGTGAATTAATCGTGTCATTAATTATTTGCATAATCAATTATGGAGTAAATCCTTCTTGTTGTGAGAGTATGAAACAGGTATGTGCATTGATTATGTCAATCCTTTCGTTAGGACTGGAAATTAACGGTACATGTAGCGTTCTGTCTATTGTTATGTGATTATGGGTATATACTCATGATGTAAGAAAGAAAACCTAGATACACCTCCATTCCGGTCACGTAGGGAGTTCACTTGGTCTATACCTAGGATCATCAGTGCAACGCACAAAACATGGACAGTCCATCAACTTTCAATTATGCCTTATATAAGATGGGTTTGAAAGAAGGTGACACTATTTCACTTCTTAAAAAGTTATAGTGTCATTACACTTGGTATACAGCCACAAGAAGGATTCACTAGGATCTTAAAAATGAATAGTCGAGTATCTAGGAGCCACTGCATTGAAAGGCCGCATTTTTCCAGCCAGATTTGTTTTCAATTCAGAAAGGGTTCAGTGCTGATCGTATTACCTTGATCACTTTATCCTTCCGTTAGGTTCTGCTCTACACAAGTAGAAGTTGGGAGCAACATTTCTTTGTTTCACGTATCTAGTGGTACAGAATAAACCCTAGCGGCGAATTTATATGACACGTAAACGGTTTAGCTAAAAGTCTTTTGTAAAAATTATATGCCATTACAATAATTGCTCACTTGTATGGTTGACGGAGATGAACATCGTAGGCAAAAGCGGGTATATTGACTTCTAGTATTTTTGTTGCACAGTAAGGAATAAATTCCAGCGGCAAATTTATACAGCATGTTAATGGTGCAATTGGGATTACATCGTGAAATTATCATCTCATTCGGATAACAACTGCTCCCTTGTATAGTTTCAAATAGGTAGATAACACAGGCAAAGGTGTGTGTCCTGCCTTCGACGTTTTTTATTGCATGGTACAAAACGAACTCTAGGGGTGAATTTGTATGGCACATAAGTGGTTCAGGTGAAAATCTTCTATGAAATTTTCAGCTCATTTGAACAACACTCTATCACATGTATGCTTAGCGTAGACGAACGACGTAGTCAAAAGCGGGTATGTTGATTTCCTTTATTTTTGTTGCATAGTATGAAATGAATACCAGCAGTGAATTTCTACAACACGTTAGTGGTGCAAGTGAGATTACAATGTGAAATTATCAGCTCATTCGGATAAGAGCTGCTCCCTTGTATAGGATGAGATAAGCTGACAACGTATGCAAAAGTGCATGTCCTACCTTGCACAATTACTAGTTGCACCCTTAATAATGAAATCTAGCAGTGAATTTGTATGACACATAGGCGGTTGAGGTGGAAGTCTTGTGTGGAATTTTTGGCTCATTCGGAAAACAATTGCTCGCGTGTATGATTGACAGAGATCAACGGTGTAGGCAAAAGTGGGTAGGTTGACTTTCATTGTTTTTGTTGCGCAGTACGGAATGAATTCGAGTGACAAATTTGTACAGCATGTTAACGGTGCAAGTGGGATTACAGCATGGAATTATCACCTCATTCGGATAAAAACTGCTCCCTTGTATAGTTTCAAATAGGCAGACGGCGTAGGCAAATGTATGTGTCCTGCCCTCGACGTTTTTTGTTGTGCGGTACAAAACGAACCATAGAGGCGAATTTGTATGGCACATAAGTGGTTCAGGTGAAAGTCTTCTATGAAAGTTTTAGCTCATTTGGACAACAATTTTTCACATGTATGGTTGACATAGACGAACGACGTAGTCAAAAGCGGGTATGTTGATTTCCTTTATTTTTGTTGCGCAGTATGAAGTGAATCGCAGCGGTGAATTTCTATGGAACGTAAGTAGTGCAAGTGAGATTACAACGTGAAATTATCAGCTCATTCAGATAAAAGCTAATCCCTTGTATAGGATGAGATAGACTGACGGCGTATGCAAAAGTGCATGTCCTACCTTGTATAATTATAGTTGCACCTTTAATAATGAAATCTAGGGGAGAATTTGTATGGCACGTAAGCGGTTGAGGTGGAAGTCTTGTGTGGAATTTTTTCTCATTTGGAAAATAATTGCTCGCTTGTATGGTTGACGGAGACCAACGACATAGGTAAAAGCGGTATGTTGACTTCCATTGTTTTTGTTACGCAGTACGGAATGAATTTGAGCGGTGAATTTCCATGGCATGTTAGCGATGCAAGTGGAATTACAACATGGGATTATCAGCTCATTCGGATAACAACTGCTCCCTTGTATAGGATGAAATAGCCGGACGGCGTAGGCAAAAGTGCATGTCCTGCCTTCTACAATTACAATTTTCACCCTTAAGAATGAACTGTAGCAACGAATTTGTATGGCACATAAACGGTTCAGGTGAAAGTGTTATGTGAAATTATTAGCTCATTCAGACAACACTTCATCACTTGTATGGTTGACAGAGACGAACGACGTAGGCAAAAGTGGGTATATTGACTTCCTTTATTTTTGTTGTGCGGTACGAAATGAATCCCAATGGCAAATTTCTATGACATGTTAGCGGTGCAAGTGAGAGTTCAACAAAGAATTTTTATTTCATTCGGATAGTAATTTCTCGCTTGTATGTTTGATTGAGACAAATGGCGTAGGCAAAAGCGGATATGTTGACTTCCATTGTTTTTGTTACGCTGTATAGACTGAATTCAAGTGGTGAATTTCCACAGCACGTTAGCGGCGTAAGTGGGATTACAGCTTGGAATTGCCAGCTAATTCGGATAACAACTGGTCCCTTGTATAGGATGAAACAGGCCGACGACGTAGGCAAAAGTGCATGTCCTGCCTTTCACAATTACAAATTTCACCCTTAAGAATGAACTCTAGTGGCGAATTTGTATGGCATGTAAGCGGTTCAGGTGAAAGTCTTGTGTGACATTTTTAGCTATTCGAACAAAATTTGATTGAGATGAACGGCGTAGACAAAAGTGGATATGTTGACTTCCTTTATTTTTGTTGCGTGGTACGAAGTAATCCTAGTGGAAAATTTATATGGCACGTTAGCGGTGCAAGTGAGATTACAACAAGGAATTTTCAGCTCATTCGGACACCAATTACTCGTTTGTATGCTCGATGGAGACGAACAACATGGGTGAATTAGAGTGTGATTTTTATCTGTTCAAATTTACCAACTCTAAGTATTGATCCTAAGCCACTGTCAAACGGCAATCAACCCAATTAACTCTATAGTAAGATTCAGTTCAATCAATTCAACCTATCATTTGCTCTTCATTCAAGCATGTGCTCTTCAGTGCTTTCCTAGAGTAAAGCATACCTGAGAGTTTATCATCCCTCTTGGGGTTTTCACCTCAAATCGAACTTCTTTCTCTTCTTTGCCTACTCAATCAATCAAATATTTAGAAATTCATGTACAATACTACTATATTATCAAGTATTAATTGTACAAAGGAAATGGTTCGTGGTGGTACCAGTAGCGGTGGTGCCTGTGGTGTCCTTGCAATCTCAGCATCATCTCCTTCCCTACCGGCAATGGGGTACATGGAAGCTATCCATCGGCCAATAGTTCAAAAAAAACTCAGAAAACCCAAAATTCTAGAAAAGGAAAAAGTACTACGGAAATGGGTGGCGGCGATACTATTAGTGGCGGTGCCTGCGGTGGTCCTGCAATCTCAACATCATCTTCTTCCCTACCAGCAATGATCCCCATCAATTGGTTGCTGTGGAGGCATGAAGCGGTGGAGATCTAGATCTACTGTATGAATCCGGGGTCGCCCAGTGGCAGGAAGTGGTGGAGGAGGAAGCACCGCAGTGATGGGAGCGCCTAGAGGTGGCGGAGGAGAACGGCGGTGGCAACCACCGGTGAAGCAACCAGGCGGATGGGTGCGCTTAGGGAGAGGAGGAGGCGACGGGGACGATGCCACATTTAGAAAGACCTTTAAGACTGCAAACATACATGGAAACTATTTTTTTCCATAAAATGCGCTGGATTGACTGCACGTATATAGGTAATGGGTTGGATACATAATTCATGGATAAAATATTTGCTAATTTTCATGAATTGCAAAGCAATCGGACGACTGTTGGTTTAGGTGCCCAAACACCAATGTGTCATATATATATACATATATATATATATATATATATATATATATATATATATATATATATATATATATATATATATATATATATATATATATATATATATATATATATATATATATATATATATATATATATATATATATATATGAAGCCATTTTATACTCTTAGAGTACATACTTCCACTTCAATATACCACTGAAACGAATGCGTTATACATCTTTATTATTTTCGGTCGGTATACTCAAATACTAATTCCAAGATACACCAATACGATTTGGTTGAAAATTTTTCATCATGGTCCTTTATATTTTGCATATACCTTTTTTTCGCATATAAAAAAGTATATACATAAATTATACTATAAAATTGGAGTCTGATGAAATATTTCATTGAACTCACTTTGGAGTATCTTATAATTATTATTAGAGTATATTTAAAACAATAAAGAGGTATAACAGTATCATTTAAGTGGTATATAATAAGTGGGAATACGTAGTCTCAGGAGTATAAAATTATTTTAAAAAGCTGAAAGTTGCCCATGTAACCATTCGATCGATTGGTGTCGGTAGGTTTTAGTGGCCGACACATGCATGAGCCAGTGCTCAACCCGGCCTCATGATCGAGGCTGATGGTTTTCCTAATTCTTTTATTTAACTCCATGCTCATATGTTCGTTCCAAAAGAAAAACAAAACTCCATCCTCATGGATCACGAGAAGCACAGCCTTGTGAGCAGCAGTAGAATCACAGGAATTTTGCTATAAAATTTTGCTGAGGACATCTTCATATCCTATAGCGCAATAAAATTTAGCACATTGATACCAATTTTATAGTAATATTTATGTCTCTTTTCCTCTATTTTATCATGTGATCATTGGTGTTATTTTGCCACTAATCCTAATTAATTCTAGATATATTGCAAATAAATCGGTTATAAACATATTAAATTTGGCTAAAACAACATGCAAAAAAGCTTTATTAGGGATATACCAAAATAAAAAAATGAAATACCAAATTAAAGTATACCATGACGATGGGCCCGTCGAGATGATTAAAATGCATATATAATATATCCAATTTAAAGGTCAAATGCAACGGATACATATTAGCTAGCTGTTGCTATTATATCTGCAAAATCCAGATGTCCGAGTCCGGATCCTATTTGGATATTTGGCTCCGAAACCGTGTTAGGCTATACCAAATTTGCATCTGATATCTGGTCGTCAGTTCAACATCTAAATTCAGATCGCTTTGTTTTTAGATTCGAATATTAAATATTCAGATTCAGCAACCGGATAATCCGATCAAATCTAGCTCTGTTTTCATCGCTAGCAAGACAAGGTGAATTCAATAGCTATATATTTATGTATTAAGAGAACCGTCTGGCCACACGCTAAGAATCTTGCGAAGTCCTCACGACCCACAAGATAGAGCTAGCTGTGCCCTGTCAATGTAGCTAGCTGACTCGACTATCGTTAAGGTACTAAATTAAACCTATCCACATAACACGTCATTAGAAAGTATGACAGCGACGGTTCATTGCAGTGTACCAGAAGGCATGCACTCCATCTGTTGGGGCTTGCATGTTTAATTTCGATCATTCCGTTTTTGCTAATCTGTTTTTTTCTTTCTTTTTGCTAAGTTTGTTGGCGTTGCAGATGATTTCGATCATTCCGTTTTTGCTAATCTGTTTTTTTTTCTTTCTTTTTGCTAAGTTTGTTGGCGGCGTTGCAGATGCAGTACTACACGCTTCTCTCACTGTTCAATGGCCACAGGGATCTTGCTTCAATTGACCCAACTTCCATGTAGCGTGACTTGCACTTGTCTCTTAGCACAAGGTTAATTAAGATTAGGGTAGCGTTTTGCATGTGAAGTGCCTAACTGTTAGCTAGGTGTACAAAGTTTTCCTTGAGAGGTTTGGAGAGTTTATTAGAGCATGCATACATGTAGCGATGCAAATCGGATCGGATACGAATAGATATCGCTTATCTTGTATCGTATCCTGTATTTTTTCTCGGAGTCGAGATCAGACACGGATAATACTGGATACTCATTTCTCCATTCCGTATTGGTTCCACTAACCTTTGGACTATCGGTCGGACGGAAATTATCCATTTCTTTACATAGGTGATTAGACGGTAGGGTGCAATCAAAGTGAATATAGATAGACTAATCGCCGAGATGTCAAAGGAAAGGAAGAGTACTTAGTATTCTCAGCTTGTTTAAATGTGACAATCTGCCTATATGTTATCTTGTTCCTAAGTAAAGTCACAACATACTTCTTTACATCACTTGACATACAGATATATATGAACGGGTATCACTCGTCACGTATCCTATTTCATATTTTTCTTAGAGTCGGAGTCAGACACAGATAATGCTGAATATCCATTTACATCTTCTGTTGCTCCGCGAGCCTTCGGTCGGTTGGTCGAACGGAAATTGTCTACTATGTTTGCACCCCTACATGCATGTATATTTAGGGCATGGACTAATTAAGAGGTTATCACATAAAAATATTGCAGTGACGCAACAAGTTACCAATTCAAAAAGTAGTTTGATATACCCTCTCTTTTCCTTTTTATTTGTGTTTTGAATATCGATACGGTGTCTAACACACTTATTTGGTCATTACTTTTTCTAACTATACATTAGTAAAAATAACTTAAAATATAACGAGATGAAATCATTTTTATGACAAATATAGTAATAATGTTTTCGCATGATAAATTCAAATAGTTTTGTATATATAATCAGTAAAGTTTTTGAAAGATGGACTGTACACATTTAAAACAACTAGAAAAGAACAGACGTTATGTCTATTTGCATGGCTGCTAACCATTCTAGTAGCGATCGATATTGTAGTTAGCAAGAAAGAAAACATGCATTGCTTTTTGGCCATGTGACGTGTAAAAGAGAGAGAATAGAAGATTCACGCCTCCACTTAAAGCATGCATGGCTATCACGTGATATTTTCTTAGTGTTGTAATTGCCCATTCTCTCAAGCCACTTGTCTAGCTCAAATTTTTTTTAAGCAAAATATATGCAAGGGTAAGATAATACGCGATT
This sequence comes from Bonia amplexicaulis, assembly GCA_036346245.1. Lineage (NCBI taxonomy): Eukaryota > Viridiplantae > Streptophyta > Magnoliopsida > Poales > Poaceae > Bonia > Bonia amplexicaulis. The sequence continues at coordinate 9,171,787 of CM070763.1, read as the reverse complement.
GAACATTTACTATATATTTTTTATCTTATCTATTTGTTTTTCCATTGCAAATGTTCTTTTCTTTTTCATGCATTCAAAGTGCGCGACTGACGTTTGCCACGCTGACGGTCAGATCGAAATTAATTTCACATGTGCACCCCAAAGCGATACCATTTCATTAATTTGCAAGTCAATCAGGTGGTTGATTGCTCATATGCTCATGAAAGAAGTTCACATCAACAATTAATTCAGTGGAAATGTACCATAGCGCAGGAGAAAAGGTCACGCGTTTTGACAATTAGGACGGAGAAAAAAATGACAAGACTTAGATCCTGGAATTTTTAGTGGATTTGGTGCTATTTATGGCGGTATTTATAAAATTAACCGTATGCACAGAGGGTATTCACAAAAATGACGTTTTTCTCGTTTGGTGGACGGGCGGCAGCGTCGGAGAGACGACGTGTGGGCACCTGCTGCCCCATGAGCAGACGGTAGACGCCTGCCTCCCACCCATCAGATGGCAGGTGCCTGTCGTCCGTCCACGGGACGGCAGGTGATTAAGCCTGCTAATCACAATCTAAATTTGTAATTTTATATCATATTTGTTTGAATTTTTAAATATAGCAAATGAGGTTGAAAAATTACAAATGCACAGAGTCCTAACATGACGTACTTCATTGTATAATATTTTTACAATTTTATCCCTTCTGAATAATGTTCAAAAATTCATAAGATTTTAATATTTGTATGAATTGTTATATATAGTAAACGAGCTCCAAACATTGTAAAATTTTATGTGGAGCCTCCCAACATAGTCGACCAAAATGTGTATTATTTTGGTAATTTTATGTGATCTGAATTTGTCATGTTAATTCGTGATAATATAATCGTAATTAGCGATACGAGATGCTTAGGCATCTTTTGAAGTGCGTGACCTCTGTCCTTCGCACATATATCGGCCCATTGCTGTTATCTTTTCTTTTCCACTGCGTCCTTCACACAATTGCCACTTTGCCCATGTCGTCTCCCCTCTCGCGCTCCCTCGTCCACACTAACGCTTAATGCGGGTCTTGTAGTTGTGGCTCCAGGTAGTCGCAGATATGGAACATTTGATAATGTTCTACGGCGATAGTCTTGTACGGGCTGGACCCAATGGGTAGCATGATGGATGGCCATTGTACGCCTAGGCTATTGAGGGCTTCAAGTTTTGTCGTCCTATGCTCACGATGAATGACACTTTTCTTACAGGGAGTTACAAGGGAACCATTCTCACCGCGGTGGCGGCCGACGCAAATGATCAGCTTCTTCCAGTGGCATTTGTCATTGTGGAAAGCGAGAACACATACACATCCAGTTGGCTTTGGTTCTTAGTGAACGTGATCCAAGCGGTGGTTGGCGACCGACCTAACGTTTGCGTCATCACGGATCGCAATGCTGGGTTTTTGGCCGCGCTGAACACCATGCAGCATGGGAACGAGCCCCCTCAGCAGTGGAACGACGTGCGAACCCGGTGGTGCATAAGACATCTTGCATCAAACTTGTTCACACAGTTTCGCAGCCAGGAAATATCGAAATTGTACGAATTTTCATGCAATATTAAGAGGGGATTAAATTGTGAAAAAGTTACACAATGAAGTAAGTTGTGTCAGGAGTCTATGCATAAGAGTTTGTAATTTTTTGACCTCATTTGTTATATTTAAAAATTCAAACAAATATGATATAAAATTACGAATTTAGGCAGTGATTAAACCGGCTTCTGCGGTCTCATGGGCAGACAGCAGGCGCCTGTCGTCTGCTCACGAGGCGGCAGGTGTCCACGTGTCGTCTCTCCGCGCTGCCGCCTGTCCACCGAACAAAAAAATATCATTTATGTAAATATGTTACCCTCATCCATGCTAAAGTCGAAAAATTGCTCATATATGTAAAGCCAGCGACCTGCCTCTGCCTCTGCATATTTGTTCTCTAGTGCATCCCACAACTCTATGGCGGACTTGAAGTCCATGTACACATCATAGAGCTGATCTGGCAGAACAGTCAGAATGCAGCCAAGAGCAGTATTGTTCGCATTATCAAACTGCATGGTCTGCTCAATCGTAAATGGATACTACGGGTGGATAACCCACCACACCCCAAAGACATGAGCCAAAACTTGGCTCTAGTGCGCCATCTACGAAAGTTCTGACCAGAAAACCTCTCAGGTTTCATCGCATCAGAAGCATTAGCCATTTCTGTATTGCAACAAAATTCGCAATAAGGTTTCTGGATTGTTGGAAATGTGGGCAATATTTTAATTCCAAGTTTTAGTAGGAGACAAATACAATAAACTAATGATGCAGAACTCACAACTAACAGCAGGCTACTCAACATACTTCAGAATATACTCAATAAAATATAGTAACGAAGTCGAACGTGTGCACGAACGACTTACTTGTTAACCTGAAGAAGAACAGGAAGCCGCGCAGGCTTGACGCGAGGCGTAACGTAGATGTCGCGGTCGCGGTGGCGGTCGCGCAGATCGCTGCCGAAACCTTATTGCCGCCCGTGCGGTACTCTGCGGCAATGGTTCGGAGATAGCTGCTCTCCCTTCTTCCAGGTGCACGCCGGGAAGAAAGGTCGACGTGGTTCAGACGGCACAATACTCGAGCACAAAAACACAGAGAAGAAGGAAATGGAGGCCGTGGGTTTTTCACACATACTCTGGACGTCTCCGGGTATGTAAATAGATAGACTGATAACTGACATGATTAAAGCAGCCATTACCCACTGGTAACTGACACATTCAACCAGTCATTTATCCACTGGTAACTGTCTGTCATCAAAACCCCAATAAAGCCTCAAATTCAAACGTTTGAATCGCATTCAAGCAGGGAGAGAGAGAGTGGTGCGAGTTCAGCAAAAATAGAGATGGACTTGGTGCGACAAGTGGCGCGCCACGCCACACGACGCAATTTTCACGCGAAAATCTGGCGTATCTGGCAGCAGCGCTTGGCGTGTGTGTGACTAGACAGAACCCTCCACATACCATCTCTATCCATATTCAAGGGGTGGAGAGGACTCCACCTTATAAATTGGTCTTCCTCTCCTTTTCTTAGCAATATGGTACTAAACAAAGCATGCTTTGGAATTAAGGAAATGAGCCATAAAATAGACAACATTCTAACATATATATATATATATATATATATATATATATATATATATATAATTAGTTTTATAAATATGGTCATAAAGCTAAAAATTCCAGGATCCTGCCCTTGTCCTTCGATTAATGCTCGGTTCGATTGATCGATTCTACTGCGCAGGAAAGTGTACAGAGAACTGTAATGGCCAGCAGAAACTGGTCATCTCGTGCACGCTTCGTACGACCGACCAAAAGTACGTACGTACTGCTGCGAGAGTGAACAAAGATTTTCATGATATTTTGCATGCACATTGATATAATGGCTGTCCTTCTCTGAAACTGCTTTTTTTTTTCGTTATGCAATATGTATGGCTCGTTTCGAGTGTTCTATGTTCAGAAGTCAAAAGTCGTTTATAGTACATTAATTTTTAATATAATTTTTTTTAATTATCATATACATATAATGGTTTTATATTTTTTTTGATTTTTATTTATTTTCTTTAATTGAATATCTCAGAAAAAAAATAATAGCCCCATAAAGTATCATTCCAGTTAAAAGTTAAAAACCTCATCAAAAACTAAAGTCACATCACTTTGAAGGAAGTCATACATGTCCGTGACTAATTTTTTTTTCAGAATATGCCATAATTTTCTGTGTAAAACTAACCACAATGGACTTAATTAATTATGAGGTGTTTCTTGAACTATGAAATTAGTAGGATTTTTATTTTCAACTTTATATAGTCAAATTGCAAGTTTAAGTTTTTCCATTTCCATAGCACGTGGATTCTATTTCTCGACCTCACGGGCAAGGATGAAAAGTGGATAGAAATTATCCGTGTTATCTGATTACCATATTCGATAGGATGCGACTATAGTATAGATTTTTTAATCCGATCAACAATTTATATCCTATTCGTATTCGCATAAAAACTATATATGCGAATATAGTATAGACTTTTACTATAATGTTATTTTATCTAGACTATCTGTATTGGTATCTGTATTCGACGAAGCAATATGCATATTTTATTATAATACGACTAATTAGTTGGACAAGTTTTTTAATTGAACGTGAATTCATATTTCTTTAGGTGAAGTAAATGAATTATAATAATTAAGCGTGCTTGTACGAGAATAAAATATCATTAATATCTTCATACTACATAACTTATAAGGATATCTAGATCTGACCAAATTGAGTAGATATTCGATTTAAATTCGTATTTATTATAATATTCGATTCATATTCAAAAATATTTAGATTCATATTCGTATTCCTTTACAAATATAAATATAAATATAATTTAGATACTATCCGATCTATATCTGATGTGTTTTCATTCCTACTCAGGGAGTCACGGGTAGCGTCTAAATCAATACTAATGGGTGAAGACGCCACTATTCGATGGATGGAGATATTCGACAGCTTGCGCTCCATGTCCGTGCCTACTTGACTTGTCAACAACACCAATTAAATTTCTTTGTTCTCTTGCAATTTTAATATGTTTTCTTGGGCCTTGTGCTCTTGCATGTGCTTGTCATGGAGTATTATTGCATGCTACAACATTTCATCAAACCGTGATAGTCCTACGAAGTATTTCTGTTGGTGCTTATTTTTCTTAGACCTTGTTTGGGAGGCTTATTTTTGACTGATCGAGCTAGAATGAATTTTTAAACAAGCCTTTAGAAAAACAAATTTCACCAGAATCCATCAAATTTTATCCGCTTGTATATGAACTAGCTAGGTTTCTAGGCATGTTAGCATACAAAAAAGAAACTTCTCTTTTTCCTGTCTTACCTTAATAATTGAAATATTTTAGAGCCTCCGAAAAACTACCCATTTTTCATCAACTCATTTAGGGTTACATCAAGACATGTATTTACCTCTTACCTTTTCAAAGATAAAGAGAAACGTATTAATACAAAATATCCTAAAAGGACTAGAGATATTCAGACCCAGAAATTCTCCACAAAATTTGGGATCTCAAATGTTTTGATATAAGGAGGAATTAGGTCAGCCCGAGGGCTTGTTTAGGTAGGTTGGGATTAGAACTAATCCCTTAAGAACGTGGGATTTTAGTTCATTTTCCTTTCCCATCCAAAAGGATTGGGCCTAAACTCCACCTATCCAAACAAGCTCCAAAAAAGGTCTATCTCATACGATGAAGATCGATATATTCTAATATTCAAAGAAAGATTTTACCATTCGATATTCACCTGTAGAAGGAAAAAAGGTGAACATGCTAAAATATTATTGGAAGGAGAGTAGATAAATTAAACACACACAGTCACTACTAGGATTTAGGATATCCTTGACGGCCATAATTACCATGACAGGCACTAGAATGCATCTCAGGGAATAATAACTGTCATGGAAAATAGAATATCTTTGACGGTGTTCAAGCAACCGATAGGAAAATTGCATTTTTTGGACGTTTCAAATTGTGAAACATCCCCATTGCACACCCTTGCCTCTGGCGCCATGCAAAAATTTCCTTTCCTCGCACCACACGAAAAAGATGGAGGGAATCTGCCCCTTCCCTGTAGTACTACTGTGTACATAGAGCCAAATTTGTTGACTAGTGATTATGAATCTAAGAGTGTGACAACCAAGTTAGTTCTTCACTCTCTTAAAGTTATACTTCAATGGAGGTTTTCTTGCATGGATGCATGTATTTATTGTGCTAGACTATTCAGAAAACAAACTAATCATTCAATTATGTAGTTTTTTAGGATAAGGGATGCATCAGTTACACTCTCTCCTAGGGTTTACGCCTCGAATCTGGCTGAATTGCAAGGTGGAACGTTGAGCTAGTCAAATTGGCTGGAAGGGCAGCGTGATTTGGGGGCGAACTGAGGCTGGGGGTGATGGCGGGGAAGAAGTGAAAAGTGGAGGTGGTATGGCTGGAGGAGACGGACAGGGCGCTGTACGACGCATTCTACAGTGCCACGAGCTCTCTCTCGCAGCTTTAGAAGCTCGCCAGGGGCAGCCAGAGGCTCTCCTTCTAGGCCGGTGAGCGCCACGCCATGGTACATATGTCCTCCTCCCCTACCAACCCCGGCCTTGTGGTTCTATGCCTTTGGTGTGGTCATCGATTGATTGGTTGATTGATTCGTGCACTGCTGCTACTGTACTTGTTGTTTGGAAGGGTGAAGAGATTGAATTTTGCTATGAACTTGCCCCCTTTTGTGGTATTTTTGTGCTGGAAAGGTTTGGATTCTAGGCGTTTCAGAATTTGGACTCGATTGGTGGGGCATTTTGGTGATAGCGTGTTATATCTTGTGGGAAGTTTAGATTTCTTGGCTGGACTTTTTCTGGTAATTTGGATCATTGGTTGACAAAGTAGATTGCCCTTCACTCCTTTTGTTGGTTTGGTGGTGAAATTGTTCTGATTTATGGAAAATTTTTGATGATCTGATGCGATTTCTGCTTGAAATTTATAGCAATGATGATGTAGTATGCAATTTTGATTTTTGGGAAACAACGAATTTTCTGAATGCCTTTTCTGTTTATAGTGTGTCCTGTTAACCTCATTGACTGAATATCATATATTTAGATTTGATAGTAATGGGTGAATAATTGTTAGTATTTTTAAGCACCCTTTTATTAATCTATTAGAACAATTTTGATTTGAATTTACCATCTCTTCATGGCGATGCAGGGTGTGGAGAGTGTAGTAGACTTTGTTTATGGGTAGTATCTTGAGTTATAGTTTTGGTCAGAACTTAGGATGTTATTCATGATCGATACTATTGTATGCTCGAGTTTATTCCAGTATTAGATTTCATAGCACAACATTTAATATTCTTGATGCGCTTCTTTTGTCATAACTCATAATTCTTGTGGTGACTTCTATATATTGCTTCGTTAATTCACAAAAGCATACACGTTCTACAACTATTTCTTTTCTTTTTGTAATTTGTTTTCCACTTCATGTAGGCATAAGTGAACATGATTGCACTCACTTCTGGTTAACACAAAATATTAGCCTTCTAACCGAATTGTTTTCATTTTTTCAGGGTTAGAAAGACATTGATGAACCTAATTTTTATTGTTGACAATAATTTCACATTTTTTTTGAATTTTGTTTGTCAGTTTATGGATGCTAGAAATTTTATTTTGGTTAGAGATTGTGCATTGGTGCATGGATGGAAGTATATGTATGAACGCATTTTTGTGAATGCCAATACATAATATATATCAAAAATTGTCCCAGTGAAGCTTTTATACGATGCCTTTTGGATCTACTTCTGTGATAACTTTTCATTGTGAGATATGACATAATATTCTAATATTAATTATGTGCATATATACCTCCAAGGATGTTTGTATTTTGTCACAAATTTCATTGTAGGCGGATGTAACCAACTCAACTGTGACAAACAAGTATACAATGAGTGAAAATTTTGTTTATCACAAAATGAATTTATTCATGATGATTAAATTTCATCATTGATTAAGCTACCCGATCGGGCAACTTGGCCACGACTTCTATTGTAATATTCTATGACGATACATACTTTCTGTAACGCACATTACATGACGACCAAGATGATGCCAAAATTTTATCACTGATTATTTTTTATAGAAAAATATAACATTTCTTGATGTTTTGGCTTCATCACAAAGTGTCAAATATGTTGTAGTGAAAGGACACAATAGTGCTTGAGGAGCCACCTAAGCGTTTAACGGGAGAATAAATCCAGGCCCAAATGAATGCCCTCATAGCTGATAGCAATAACTATGGTAAATTGCACAATTGGACTCATATAAGTTGTTTCCAGCAACTTCCCTATTTCCATAAATTGAAGCCACGACACAATATCGATGTGACGCACAATGAGAAAAATGTAGCAGAAGCTATTTGGAACACATGCTTTGACACACCAGATAAGACAAAGGATAATGTTAAGGCTAGGCAAGATCTAGCTGTTATATGCAATTGCCCATCGCTACATTTAGAGTTGAAGGGTAATGGCAAGTGGCATGCCGAGGGCACCTTATTGGATTGATAAAAATGACAAGATCATAATTCTGAAATGGTTTCAAGAGCTCAAATTCCCTGATGGATATGCAGCCAACATTAGGCATGGGGTTAACCTATTGAAAAGGAATATTTTGGTCTGAAAAGTCATGACTTCCATATGTTCATTGAATGTTTGCTCCATGTTGCATTCCATGGCTTTCTTCCAGAGAATATATGGGTGTGTTGGATGAGCTCAGTTTTTTCTATCGACGATTATGTGCTAAAGTGCTAAGCAAAGATGTAATTTAATCACTAGAAGAGAACATTGTGGCTCTTATTTGCAAACAAGAGATGATATTTCCTCCAGATTCTTTAATCCTATGCAACTTCTCATGATTCATCTCCCTTATGAGGCTCGATTAGGAGGCCCTGTCCAGAATTGTTGGATGTATCCACTTGAGAGGTACACTAATGACTATTATAGTAGTTTTTTACAAATGGCATTTCTAATATGTTACTTGGTCTATGTACGGATATTCATTATCTTAGAAAGAAGGTGAGAAATAAAGCTCGAGTTAAGAGTTCTATTGTCGAGGCCTACTTGGTTGAGGAGCCAACAAATTTCCTCTCATTGTATTTTAACCCTAAGGTGTGGTCAATTAGAAATAAGACCCCTCAATATGATGATGGTGCATCTATATTTCAAAACTCATGTGAATTTGAAACATTTCAAGTCCCTGGACGATGCATGTGCCCTCGGCACTTGCATGATCTCACAATAGAGGAGTGCAAGACAACATTCCTATATATATTAACTAACATACCAGAGATGGGTGAATTCTTTAGGTAAGTTTTTAATTTCCATAAGAAGTATGGAAGCATTTCCACAAACATAGCCATGATTCTAACTGCCTTACTTGACATAGCATATTTGATAAAGAACAATGGAAGAGTCAAGTCAGACCATTAGCGAAGCAACTTAATAACTTGAGGTTAAATAGGTGGAAATCAAGCTGGGGTAGCAAACATGAGCCTAACTTCTTTGACTGGTTCAAAACTCAAGTATTGTTCCTAAAAACTTGAAGCTGAATCTTTGTTTCAATCTAAAATAAGCAAAAACTAATGTAAATAAATTTGTTATGCACTGTGATATGTCTTCTAGCATTTACAATGCCTTGCGTGAAATGTCACACAATTTCCACAGAAGAGTTACCACCCATAGATGCTATCATATGAATGGATATAGATTCCGATCAGAGAAGTTTGAAAGTGAAAAGCCTAGATTAACTACAACCAATAGTGGCATTTGTGTTTCTAGTATTGATGATCACAACAATAAGCTAGAGTACTATGATGTCATTGAAGACATCATCAAAATAACTTGGGTGGGCAGCATGAAACTTGAGCTTGTCTTAATTGATTGTTGATGGTTTGATCCAACACCTGCTAGAATTAGGAGAATTGAGAAATTGGATTAGGTAGAAATTAATCACACTTGTAGTCTTTCAAACTTTGAGCCATTTATGATGGCAAGTCAAGCTAAGCAAGTCTACTATCGGCAGCCTCTTCAAAGCCTCTCAAAACCACCCAAAAGCTCCCGCTTAAACCCTTAGCATCCACCTACTTTTATATGCTAGAGCCCTAAACCGTGTTTACTCAAACACGGACATCTCAAACTATGTTCTTAACAATCTGGATACGCAATCCTATGTCTTCCCAAAATCAAGGGACCCGAAACCCTTCCAAATACGGGTTTTAGCCAAACTCTACCTCCTCCAAGTTATGGACTCCATCCACAACTCTTAACTCAACATCTGATGAAGCCTCTAGGAAAGCACCCTGTGTATCTTCATCACGAACCATCACCTTCCGTGTCGAATCCGCTTGGACTGCATCACCCGTAGCTTCTCCACGAATAACCACCTTTGATCTCCACGTGCTCCAGCGTGAGTACGACCACCTCGAGTGACATCCTCGACTGTCTGAACCATAGACTTCCCCATCCTAGTCCCGGTTCCCCTCGACACCGACCATGATTGTCTCCACGCCCACCTGCACATCAAAGACCAAAGAACTTTCTCCCTGGCACAAGTTCTTCCCAACTTGACCAACATCGATACACACACATATAATACACCCTCGTCTATCCGTAGACAAGAACCAAAACATCCACGGACACCAACCATGTCATCCACGACCAGAATATCCACGCTCTCCAGAAATCACCAACTTCAAATCACTCATTATGACCGATTACAATCGCTATGCAAGACCAGTCACTAGCTCATCGAGTACTCGAACACAACTACTCGGGAAATACCATCACTCAGATCACTCGAGAATAACAAGCATCTCTACTGACCATAGAACCATCGAGTATCGACTACCAAGTATCGATCGCTACGATTAAAACACCATATCACTAAGTCTACGACTACTAATCTCCAACTATTCGCTACACCATTGATCACCGACTATCGCACAGACTCCCATCCATGAGTACCGAAGCACCAACTACCAAGTACCACGACCATCTGACCACCGAGTACTTCTATCTTCCGAGTACCGAATCCTTCAAGTATTATTCCTCCAAGCACTGTTCATCGATCACCAGCCACTATGCACAGATCAGTCAACCACTGACCAAACATGAGTACTCAAGATACTTGAAGATCACAAGAATTAAAGCACTCGTACTGACCATGAAGTCTACGGGTATAGACCATGAAGCCTATGGCAACTGATCACAATGTCTTCAACTTTCGACCACGAATTCAACGACTACCGTTCACAACATCTAAGACTACCAATTAGCAAAGTCTACGACTATCGATCACAAAGTCTAAGCCCACCAACCAGTAAAGTCTACGACTACTGACCAGAAAAATCTATGACTACCAATCACAAAGTGTAAGACTACCGATTACTGACTAGTAAAGTCAATGTCTAACGAGTACCGACCAGTAAAGTCCACGACTATCTAGTACAGACTAGTAAAATCTACGACTATCGAGTATCGACCAGATATTATAGCTACTACCATAAAAAAGTATTGTAGCTATGACCATCAACCACTTACTGTAGCAGATGATCTTACAACCTCTGACCAGTTCACTGTTGCTTACGACTGGTTAAATGTTTAAGGTTGAAATCTACGATTACCTGCCGTGGTTGCTCTATCGTTGTCGAAATGCCGTAGTTGAAGGTTGTCGTGGTCAAAATCTTCTATGGTTGAAGTCCGCGATGCTTGAACGATGTCGTGGTCGAAGTCTACCATGGTCGAAGGCTGATGTGGTTGAAATACCATAGTCGAAATACCATGGTCAAAGCTTGATGTGGTCAAAACTTTACGTGGTCAAAGCTGAACATGATCGAAACTGGACGTGGTCAAAATCAAACATGGTTGAAATACCATGGTCGAAGCTTGACATGGTCGAAATGTCGTGGTCAATGGATGCCGTTCGAACCTGCCGATCGGACCATCCATCACAAGGCCGATTGGACCAGCCATCATAAGGCTGATCAGACTACCATTCGTGGTCAAAACCAGATGTGGTCGTTCTTCCGTAGTCGTGGTACTCATACCGCCGTGGTCGTAGTCTGCCAATTCTAGTTCTGTAAAAGAGCACCAACCGAAACTTTTCTAAACACAAATTTCAATGCAACCCAAAAGTCATTTATTCATCATCAATAAATCCACGATCACCACATGGTCTAACATGGACATGCAGGTTCCACCTGTCAGTTGTGTCACTTCCACCTCGGACTGTCTTCTCTGAGTCCGTTATGACACTGCTGCCGCATTCAAACTCCTCTCTCCCAACTATTTAAGCGCATACCAAGCCCCAGGAACTTCACCCCGAGCTGCCACAACTCCTAGCCCTAGCCGTTGCCGTGATTTCGCTGTCTTCATGTTGGTAGCCACGTTTTGGTCACCGCCTTCCCCTGAGCTCCAATGAGCAATCGAGCTAGCATCGCTGAGCCTCCACCTTCTCCAACCTATGCCCGAGCTTCGCCGTGTCTTCCCCTACCACCTCCACACCTCACCGTGGCTCGAAGAGTTTGTTGGAGGCCAAACACCACTACTACTTCGCTCTCGCCGCCAGCCATCTCTGATCATCACCGAGCTTTGTGCCGAGGTATACCCTCCCTGCAATGCGCCCCTCGCTACCCTCTGTCGTCCACCGGAGTGCCAGCGAGCCTCGGTTCCAGTGCGCCTCACCGCTGATGCTGACATAGCTCACCACATCAGCTCTCAGTTCTTGCGTATCATTCACGTGTGCACCAACGCAGCAGCCATGCTAGCATGCATTGCCAGCACACCTCATCGCAATGCACTACCACATCAGTGGCATAATCAGCAGCCATGTGTCACCAGGTCAGTGCCACATCATCTCTTTTGCCAATGTGTCAGCCACGTGACTGCCCAGTCACATGCCACGTCAGCTAGGATTCTAGAAGGTTCAATGGATTTAGTCTACCATGGATCAAGCCACTAACATGTGGACCCCACTTTCAGATTTTCAATTCTTTTTATTTTATTTAATTCCAAAGGGAATATTCTAGAGAATATTCTCCTTTCTCTATCGATTACCATGATTTTATTTTCCCAGAAAATCTTCCAAGAGTCCATTCTTCTCCATACGAACTCCGATTGACCCGAGCTCCCACTTTTGGTTCTAGTTTTGTTATTTTTAGATTTTATTTTGATTTTACTTGAATTATTTGTATTTTGTTCATTTTCTCTCTCATTCGATAATGTCTTCAAAGGAGTAGAAGCAGTACGAGAAGTTCAAATATTGGTAACTGAGCAAAGCCAAGGTAAGTCATGATCTTTGATTATATTGAATCTATTGTTTGAAATCTATTTATTGTTATTTTGTTTTAAATTATCATGCATTGCTAATTTAATACAAACCTTTGTAACTGGTATTTATATACCAAAACTGATTAATTCCTCAATTGATATTTTGAATGTCGTGATTCCATGGTTACCATATGATGGGTAATTATCTAGTAATGCAATACAAGTATTCACTTAGGTTGTACGTTTAGTATGCTTAGCCATCTTATAGTACCTTAGGCTCATCATCACATGTTGATTAATTAATTAATTTTGACTTAATGCAATATTGGATCATGGTGGTCAGCGACAGTTATAAAATTGGAGTACCATGACTGTAATATTTTGAATGGCATTCAGATGATTCGGTGAATAAAAGCGAGAAAACTAACAAGGATTAAAGAAGTAATTTTTAGAGTTTTCAAAAGGTAATTAAATTCTGAATTTTAGGATCAAAAGGGGATCAAATTTCTGAATTTTTTGGAAATGATTTAGTCCTTGGGCCTCCGTCCCATGGCGATTTGGCCCATGGGGCAGCCGGCCACCCCTTTATCTTCCCCCCAAACCCTAGCATTCCTCCCATGCGCCTCCACCCTTGCAGCCACCCCCCAGCCCCCTTGTGCCTCCTCCCCTACAACAGCCACCCCTTGCTACTCCCTGTTGCCAACTCCTTTCTTCCATTGCAGCCGATCTAGGGAGAAGAGAGGAGAAGCCAAGAAGGAGAAGGGAAAGGGGAGAACGAAGGAAGAAAGGGGAGATTTGCTGTGTTTCTAGAGGTCCTCACTGTGGTCTCTAAGATGACGAAAAATTTCGGTTATTCGTTCGATCTGCGCAGTCTGTTGTGATCTACGATTTAGGGTTCGTTGGGTGCGAAATCTGAGAACTTTGGTAGACAGTTGTAGAGGACTTTAGTAGCTTTCTGTAGAGTATTCTTTCTTGTCGATCTGATGAACAGTTTGGGAGATACGAATTTTATGGTGTTACTGTTCGTTCTGTCGTCGGGTTTCAACAGACAGTATTAAACAACAGATTAAAATTATAAGATGAACCCAACTGGAAATTTGATCAACATGAATAATGTACGTAATTTCTTAACGGTTCCATAGAGTCTAAGAACATAAATTTTAAAAGGGTGATGTAGAAGTTATGAAATTTTTAGTGCTGCTGTCTAGCATCGGGTGACTGTTGGACCAGCCAGGGAAAGTGATGAATTGACTAAGTAAAGGGAAAAACTAAAAGTTAGTGATAACTAGAATTTAGAATTGTCATTGTTTACTGTATTTACACTTGTAGATTAAAATATACAAAATTTACAAGTCAGTTGTCCGGGGAATGATAGGTTGGTTTACCGGGTTAAGGTTGGGGATTTAAATGAATTAATCTGAGGATTGTGCCATCTAAGAAAATATGGGTAATTTTGTGTAGATTTTAGTGATGGTATGGTTTGTTGTTTTTAGATGTAGAGATTGAAATTTGTGACATTTTTAGTACCAGGACAACAAGGGGACTACCCGGTAAAGAGAGAGAATAGTTGTGATTTTAGGAGCGTGTAGGTGCATTGTCATTCAGTTGTGTTTTGTAATGCTTTGGACTTGTTTTTGAGATTGAATAACCTACTGTAGGAGGAGTAGCTTAGGGAGTAAGGTCATCTTCTAACCTTCCTGGCCGTCGTGAGTAAAGTGAAAGGCAAGTGCATGGTAGAATGGTATCGAGTGTTTGAAATGGTTTTTCTTCGAATGAATAATTGCGGTGAAATTGCATATGGTTATGTTTGCTTATTGTTGCTCACATATTTATGACAATTTGATGATGATGAGTAGAGAGAAATGTTGGTTATCTCAATTGTTAATGAGGAAAGATATTCACCATTACATTGCATGTGAGCATTCATGATGAAAAAATATGACCCACGGGAGTGGAATGAGGTCCCCATATGTAGGATATGGTCAATGAAGTCTCCATGTGAAAAAGGTTTGGTAATTGGTTCCCACACTAAAAAGTGTGGGCAAGAGTAAACACCGACGAGGGTTACACTCCACTATACCGATCTATGCAAGAATACATGAGAATTGCATTGCATTCATGAAATGTGAATGTTGATTTTTGAACTAAGGACTTGATAGAATGAAGAATGATGAGGATAAATGAGAGATCTTGGGCTAATGACTTTTGTTAATGAATCATTAATGATTTGATGCCTCGCTTATTATTCTATTTTGTACTTGCTGAGTTGTAGACTCATCCTTGCTTATTTGTTAATTTTAGGTGAGCATTGATGATGACATGCATGGGAGTAGCACATGGATACATACACTTCACAGCTTTACAATTCACTTAGCAATGTTTCACCTTTGGTCATGAACCTTTAGTTTGATTCATTGTAATAATTGGTTAATTGGTGGACTACCCTTAACTTCTTATAGAAAGTAATGTTGCTTGTGGCTACCTTGCTTAGTTTAGACTTTTTTTATAATGTTCTTGGTTATTGATAAGTTTGTAGTAAGTTAATTTTGTGGCTTACCATGTTGCTGAAATTTAGGATTAATATTCTTGAGGAATGCCATTTTAGATAGTTAGATATTATCATTACTTGTTTAGTGGTTTATTTTGGTAGAGATGGTAGTTGTATGTGACATCTTGGGCTTTTGTTAAATCGAGATGTTATAATGACATGGGTAGTGTCGTTGGTGTTGGTTATACAAAATAATTTTCACTTGAGCGAGTGATCGTGCAGTAAAGGAGGAAGTGTGGTAAGCACTTTTGGGATGTGGATAGGCATCTAGGTAGTGTCTAAGAACTTAATTTTATGTGCCATTACTCTGAGCCTTACCGTACAACCATATGTCTAGGATGGGATGGACCTACGTGATTAATTTGTTATATTTCAACCTTAACTTTGCCATTGAGATGTTCTGTCGGCGCCAGAGGGGCCTTTCCGACAAGGTGGTTAGCCTACTCGGCAGCGAAACCTTAGCAAGCGAGATCATTTTGAGATTGAGCATTATAAAAGTCTTATTGTGATCATCTTGGGTAGCATGCCCGAGAAAGAATGTTGTACCGGTAAGACCACAAAGTCATATCATGTGGGTAAAATTATACAATCTCTGCAGAGTGTAAAACTATTCGATTAGCCGTATCCCTGATTATGAACAATGCTCAGTGATTTCACAAGAGGGTTAGGTTTTCCTAAAAACATGGTTTGGTTAGAAAGTAGGTTGGGAAGTGAATGGTCAGTTTACTTGTGGTGCATTCAATCATTTATTCATTAATTATCTACTTACATAATTTCCAAAAGTATGCTTTCAATCTATTTATTGTATTTACTCAAAATTATTACTTTCTGCAAAATAACCACTCAGCCAATCTTTGAAAAGTCTTACATAATTATATTGCATTTTGTTACAAACGACTTGTTGAGTACTCCCTATATCTATTGTTGATCATTTGTTGAAGAAGAACCACATCAGTTAGAGATACTTGAAGGAGGATTCTTCGACAACTTCTTAGAATACGACTTCGCTTCCCAGTCGATTGCCTGTGGCATGTCAAATGGATACTACGCTTACCTTTATTTTTCCACCACTAGATGTTGCTAAGCCGTTCAATATATTATTTATAAGCTTGGCTACAAGGTTGCAACTCTGATAAATAATAGTATTTTAGTCTTTCTTAGTTAATCATGATTATGGTCGATATTTCATCTATATTTTCACTGTGTGCACTAGCATGATCCCAGATTAGTACAGAATACACAGAGAGTCCGAATTTGCATATTTGGGTCTCGATAGAAACATTGTCTTTTTATGATGCATGCGTGGATTTATGTTTCTTTTGTAATGTGTGGATGCATGGATGATTAAAGAATGGTGTGGATGTAACAAATTAGGGATATGTGCTATTGGAAACACGTTCCTAATAGCTGATGCATATTCGTGACAACTAAAGAATGTCAAGAACAACCTATATTTGCATGTTACCCGTCATGGGAAAAGTTTTGGCATGACATGACATTAGTGTTTTCCCTGGCGTGGACTACCATCAAGGAAAGTATACCCTTGACAGGTACCCTTCCCTGACATCATATGCTGACGCCATCTTTATTTCCCTAACATGGAACTCCGTCATGGAAATATTCCCTGACGTGTAACCGTCAGGCAAATTTGGTTTCCTTAACACTAGATCCCTATGCATTATTGTCTGATCGATGGGACCCATCAAGGAAATATTTCCTGACGGTTTTAAGCATTTGCCTGTCATGGTTTGACAATCGAGGATATCCTTGATCCTGGTAGTGAATGCTTCTTATTTTCACATATTTCTCTTTTCCCTCCAGCTGGTAGCTAGGCTTCAACTAGTGAGCATCACTTCCTAGGGTAAACTAAACCCCAACCTTAGATTTTCCATGGCTGAGTGTGAGTTTAGGCCCCGTTTGGGGCGATCTAAAACTAGTTAAACAACGGAGAACGACACGATATTTATTATGTATATCTTTTTTTGCTGTTGTTGTCATGTATGCATGCCTCAGCCAATTTAAGAGGAGATGCATATAACCACAAGAAATGCTTGACATCACGTGACATCAATGCATCTCACACCCCCCTTATTTTCTTAAAATATAAACAACAACCATAAAGCATTTAAATGTTATGTTCAATCGGTAGGAAAAGTAGTGTGCCAAAAAAGAAAAATGAAATGAAAATAAATTGCTAAGTCGAGCCGAGATTATAAATTTTTGTGAACTCGATTATGATCCGAACTAACTAAAATCCGTTGTTTTTTCTTTTGTTTTTTTGTGGCCAGCCAATTTCCTTCCTTTTTTCTGGAGATTACAAAATATTTATAAATCTCGCAAACTCGATTATGATTCAAACTAACTAAATTCTACATCATTTTAGTTTCTTCCGCTTTACAACACTCAACCCTCCTGTAGGCCCAAATAAGCAATAGAGGGGGGTGAATGGTGCCGTCCAAAAAACATTTTCCAAGTATTTTGATCCTATTTTCAAATAACTATTGAGTTACAACAAATATAATCCTCAGCCAAAATCCTACAACAAATAGCCCAAGGAATCAAACTCTGAGAAAATCTAAATCTTAGAGGTCTGACTAGCTTGCTGTTGCCGGTCTAACCCCTAGTGGTCAAGCCGCCGGCACAGGGGCCGTTCTAACCGGCAGTGGCGGTTGAACTGCCCATTGTTCCAGAACATGCCAATGAAGCACAATTTTTGTGCAAATCCTAAAATACAAGTTCAAAGGTCATGACACACACCTTGATTAAGGTCTTAGGAACCTATTCCACCCATGGATCATAAAAATCCATGTCAAAGGTAAAACATTTTTGGGATTTGAGTAAGATTGCACCAAAACTAGCCAAAATACAAAAATGATGAATATGACATGCGCGCAGGCAGAGGATAGCTAAGATGGCTTTAGATACATTCTCACATGTCACATCAAGCAAGAATACTGAAGAAATCAAGGCAAAAACCCTCGGATCATAAAATTACTTGTTGAGGCAAAAATCAAACAAAATCGAGTTTCTTCATGAACTTGCCATCAAAGTGCATAGATGTGTGAAGATTGATTTTCATATTATATCTCTATCTCTTATACGTCGCTGGCACATCATGATCAAGAAGAGAGAAAATAAGAGGAAAAACCAATCAAGTCGATAGCAAATCAATCAATACTAGAGAGATTCATGGAGATGAACAAAGATTGATATATTGCAACTTAAAAATAAAGGTTCTACAGCCACTCCACCTGGAGGGCAAGAGAGCACACCACATCACTCAACTTCATTCAAACTCTAACCTTAACACTTGTGAACACGTGGTCCCAAGAGAGGAAAGTTGGATGGATAACTACAAGTCTCCATACCAATCCATTAAATAGATGGACTAACCAGTCATATCTAATCCTTAGTGGATATTATCCACTTAACACAATGGAGAAAACTCGATAACTCCACATACATGGGTTTCAACTCACACACTACACTTATACACGTTTTTCAAAGCACATAAGTCTAAATCCGCTAAGTCTTAAGCCTTAATCTAACTCAATCTTCTCAGGTTCTCCTTGACCTAAACCGTTCTCCCAAGGGCCACTCAATCACCATGGTTTTGATTCAAGGTAGTTTCCGGTATTTTAGTCAAACTACCAAAATACCTTTTCTTGATCTAGTCATCTCCTTCTATTGCAAGCAATCGTCATGCTTGTCGCTAATAGGTGTACCACTGGCTTGTTATGTATCAGCAAAGTCTCTCCTGTTCTGGTTCCACCAGACCACGATTCACTTGGACCGACCAAGTCACATGATGCAACCCACTACTCGAACTTTCCTTCGATATTTTCCGTCTTTCTTGTGCTATTCTTGAGCTTACCACCTCACCCAGTATCCTTTATCATTCTAGACCTTGGCTCTTCCGTAAGCGTAGCCCAATCCTTGCCATTGACCGTGGTTGACTCAAAGGGACCCTACACATCCAAGATAAAAGAAATAATTTTTGGGTACAAGTTCTTTGCAACTTAACCCACATTAGCAATAATATGTCTTATGCAACGCAAAACTACTGACCTAGGTCACAGAAACTCTTCCCATGACTCAAAACCTCAAGAAACAAATTATGGCCAAGGCTCAACCTCTAACCAATCTGACCGGACCTCACAACCGGTTAGACCCCTCGCCATAACCAGTCAGACTGGTATTCAGAACCAATTTAATTGCTGGAACCACAGACTGCCCAGCAAAATCCTATTCAAAAACTGACAAATTGCAATCTCTAATTTTCGATATTCCTAAATTGCAATGATTCATCATAACACAAACCAGGACCCTCTCACATGGTCCTTCACCCCCATGTGGTGAGTTGGGATTTCCGTCGACATCCACCGCCCCTATCACCATCGACGGACACAGTAGTAGCGGCGGTCTTCATCTCTCCTCCCCTAGCCTGCACATACACCAACGTGTTTTGAAATAAACCATGTGCATTGTATTTTTTCCTTGAGCTTTTGGCGAAAGATCAATTCTTTTGTGGTGCGATTTGTGGTGTGTTCAATTGTGATGTTCGTAGATTATCTTTTTATTTTGTTCAATCGGCCACGTGGATGTGTATCATCTTTTTTTTATATAGGAATTTGGTGGTATTCACCAAAAAAATCCCCAATCACGTACAATCAGAGTTCTTACCGTTGATTCTCCCCAAATGTGTTTCCCCATGAGTCCACTAAATCATGGCATAGGATATAGCAAATTTACTGCTATGAGTGTTTACTTGAAGTTGATGTATGTTGCTTTTACAGTAAAACTTATGACGTTGGCTTTTTAACGAGTTTCTTCTCTTTTTTTCTTTTTTTTTTCATTGTCCGTAAAGATATAACGATATTCTTTATTTTTCACTTTTTTATTTTTCTTTTAATTGAATGATTTAGAAAAAATAATAGCTGTTGCAATATCATTTCAGTTAAAAACTAAAAGCCGTTAGAAAAGCCGAATTGAAGGAGGCCTTCACCAAACTCAGCCATTACCTTTCATCCAAATATACCCTAAAAATAACCGGTGGAAGGAAAGAGAAGAAAAAGGGGCCAATATCCTAAAAGTAATAAAAGAAAAGAGCAGGAAAAGGAGGTGGAGGAGAGAGAGGCGGATACACAGTGTGCAGAGCGGAGCAGTGGCTGCCCACGTTTGGTTGCCTCTCCTTCCCTAGTCCGCCTCCTGTGTCGCTTTCCCCGGTCCTCCACTGCCTCCCCTCGCATTTCACGTGCTCCTTTCCCTCGCCACTTGCCCAAACGAAAACGCAAGCCAAGGCCACACCACACCCTTCCTTCTCTCCCTGTATAAAAAAACACGCGTGCACACCGACTCCCCCACTCGAGAGACCAAACCACACCGTTCCCATCGCACCACCACCGCACGGCAGCTTCGTGGAGAGAGAGAGAGGAGGAAGAGATGGCCACCGCCGGCAGCAGCAGGTTCGCCGTCACGTGCGGGCTCCTGCGGCAGTACATGAGGGAGAACCAGCAGCAGCAGGGCGCCGCGTTCCGGCCGCCGGCGGTGAGCCTCCTGCCCCCGCCGGCACCGGAGGAGGCCGAGGAGACGGACGATAGGACCATGCAGCTCTTTCCGCCGCGTACCGGCGTCTCGGAGCTACCCCAGGAACGGTGAGTTAATTCTTGGAAATTGCTCTGTTCCTGGTTGCCGAGTTCTTGGAGAGTGCTTTTTTTCGGGAAAAAAAAAGTTCTTTGAGAGTGATTTGCCTTGATTTGACGGTGAGGGTGTTTCGCCAGCAGGCCGGAGGCGCAGGCGACGGCGCCGCTGACCATCTTCTACAACGGGCGGGTGCTCGTGTTCGAGGATTTCCCGGCCGAGAAGGCCATGGAGCTGATCCAGCTGGCGGGCTCGGAGTCCTCTCCGGCGGAAAAGGTTGCGCCGGCTGTGCCGCAGAGGCCGGCGGCACCGCAGCCCGCGGGGCTCTCCGACATGCCGATCGCGAGGAAGGCGTCGCTGCAGCGGTTCCTCCAAAAGAGGAAGCACAGGTGAGAATTCACAGAGACCACTCAACATCTGCCACTACCTTATTGACCTTTTAATTCCTTTTCGACATTAATTCACATGCAATATTTTATTTTCTGCACACATACGGCCTGTAATTAGAACCGTGATATAATACAATATGGTACAGAAAATTATGCATCGCGATATAATCTAGTCTCGCTAAAAGTTGCTTAGAATACTTAATGGTAACATGTTTGCATATGTATTGACAGGATCACCACCAGCGAACCTTACCAGAAGGTGACCGCGTCGCCGGCGGAGAAAGACGTCGTCGCCGTCAAGCCCGTGAAAGATGAGCCGGCGTCGTGGCTTGGGCTCTGAAGAGCTTCGGGGTAGAGAAAGACATTAGGAGGGGAAAGAAGCACTGACTTATTATTTTCCATAATTTAATGTCGTCTCTGTTTGAGAATTCTTCGCTCCGAAGAATTCTTTTACTAATTATTTGCTCGTCGAGGGCATGTAAGTTGGGACCTAAGTATTCTGGAATCAACAGATATTTCTTTGTCCATTTATGTTGGTGTACAACTGTCTCCTTTTTTTAGAAGTAAATGTATAAATAGAATGATTTCTCTGTCGTATTTTCAAAACGGCTTATCGAAATAGCTTTTTTGAATCAGCTTTTCGACATTTAATTCATTCGCACAAGCATTCGTGATATGACCAAAAGCTATAAGCCGTAGCCGAAAAAAACACAACCTATGGCACATAGTGATGACTTATGTTCTTGCAAGATCTTTCACTGCTATTAGAAAACACAAGCAGAAGAAAATAACACCCGGATTTGTTTCCCTTCCAACCAACATTTCTACGATGATTTGTTTCTTGATAAAATTGGCATATTCTAATTTAGAGTGGTAAAGAAAGAGATTGACGGAGAAGAAACATGTGCGGTGTGAGTTGTGACCTTTTTTTCCTAGGTGGTTGGTACACGTCCGCCTTCAGGGCCACAGCTCCACAAGTATTTCGAGTCTGCTTACCGTTTCAAACAAGGCTAGCTATGCATGGACATTCGCGTGTTCTCCTGTGTTTCTTCTGTCATGACTTTGTCGTACCGCGTCACTTTCTGAGTCAAGAAAGGAGATGTTACGTAGTTCAGTCAGGCTTCTGTAATTGTCGTGCATCATGCGTGTCTGGTATTAGCAAGATTCCAATTCTGCTCAAAGAAGTTTGATCCTATCTTGATTACCGTGGCTTTCGTGTAGCTGCTTATAATTGTTCTCTCTTAAACAAAACGATATATCTTAAGGGATTTAGATTAATAACTAGCTTTTTTCAGCTGACAACAACGAATTAAAATCTCTACTACACAAAAAGAGGAGTTGATGATGGTGGTTCATCTGCCATTCCACCGTCTCCCACATTAGTTTTGCACCAACAAGTGGACCCACTACTTCATGCACGTCCCCTCCAAGTCCACGAAAAATCGCTACCCTAACCGACTAACCTCGCGATCACCGAGAATCAACTGCGCCATCCCCTCATTTCCCTGGGCCACCTCGAGTCGACTTCTCCCTCCCCATCTCTCCGCCGACACCCCCTCCCCATCTCTCCGCCGATGCCCCCCTCCCCATTCGCTAGCTATCTCCTCCTCACCTCATCCACCACCGTCGCCTCCCCAGCACTTCCTCTCGTCGCCGCCTCCCCTCCCCATCCACCGGCCACCTCCTCCCCTTACCTTGACACCATGAATCCCCCACACCCCCTCTCTCTCAACCTCTCCTCCCTCTCCCCACCGGCTATAGGAGAGGCAGCGCTGCCCCTCGATGAGGGGGAGACGGCATGTCGCAGCCTCTGCTTTTTACTTGCACAGGGAAGGGCACGGGAGATCTACGCGGAAGGACGGTGCGAGAGATCAGCTTAGAAGGGCACGGGAATCCTACGTGCATGTGCACAGGGAGATCGGTGCCTGCACGAGTACGAGCACATCCCGTCTTGACATCCTAGTTAAGCTGGCCGTCAAGATGGCAGACTGGATATGGCCATTCCCAGCGGCCGACGACCGGATCCGCGTGGGGTGGAGGCGATGAGGCGTCGTCCTCCTCACTCTCCACCTCCTCGCCGTCAACCATGGGGTGGAGGCGAGCTTCAGATTGACGATATCAGCGGCACAACAGCATGGTGACAGCGTGGATCCATAACGGCGGTGTAGATCCACATCGACCCCGAACTCACCGCCAGCCTCTAAGAACACATGTAGCCTCCTCCCCTAATCCCACCTCTGTCCTCCAAGAACAATACAATCTTACAAGTCTAAATTTTGCATTCGATTTTTATGTATGGTTAACAAATTGAAGTGAGATAGCCTGAATTCTGTAGGGGAAGGTGTCGTTGATCTCGATAAACACGTTGCACCAGCTGCACATCTTTATCTTCTTCTTGGTTGTGTTCCATGTGACATACAGTGCTATTACCATGGCACTAGGCAGGGCCAAGGCAAGAAGGCTCTCTACGGTTACCTGATTAATTAATCTCTATGATATATGTACACGGTGGCAATAGCTGGTGGTGTAATGTTTGATTTCAACATTGTTGCAGATTCGTGAATGGAAGGAGTGGGAGAAAGAAGCCACGAAACAAGATTACAAGCTCTCCAATAGTACATTTTTTTAGAAATAAAAAACACACAACATATATGCTGATCTTTTCCTTTCTCATATGTTCCTATACTCTCTAAACGGTAATGCAATCTTGCAGATCCAATGTGCTTCAGATTTACTCACAAGACATCGTTCGTCAGGCAGCACATGAATGTCCTGAACAAGACCCTGGCATTGTTTTATGTTGTAATATTAATTTCCTTTTTGAAACTATACCAGCCAAAAGAGCACACAAATTGAAGCTACATACATACATATAGCAAGATATATGTAATATAGCTAATTGGCATGATCAATGCTCTGATGGCACATTGACACATTATGCGCGCTTGCAGAGCAATTTCTTAAGACAATTCTTCAGATCGGTTTGGTGGGCCGACTGTTGCGCATTGCATCACAGCTTTGTCAACGTGGGTATAAGTAGAGATCTGTATTTTAGCTAGAAATTAATAGTTGAGTTAGACTACCTGCCTGAATGATTTTGCCCCATGCATATGTTTATTTGTAGGTACATTTAGCTCCTGGTAGCAAGTTTGATTTCCTGAAGTACATCAAACGGTCTCCTGAGGACAACATCAAAGTCATTGTTGAGATCAAGTGGACGAACAATCAAATTCCCTTATCTTGGATCAAATCATTGAATTAATACCAGTCGATCTCATAATACACTTTGTAGGAGTATATACCAGTGGCGAAGCCAGGAATGAAATTAAGGGTGGGCTGAACTATTTATAGATCTAAACTAAGTTGACACAAAATTAGTCTTTTACTCTTATAAAATTTCAAATTCATATATAAATTATAAATTGGATAGAGACAAACAATAAAAAATAGAGAAATAGAAAGTAGATACATTGATAATAGAAAGCGTCATAAGTGCGGAGTAGCGATAAGTCACTTATGTATAAACATATCAAAATTAGTAATATAATAGAAAATTATAAATGACAATGAAAATTTAGATCATATGAAGCATACCAGAATTAAGCTAATTTAAATCACGAGACAATAGAAACAAAAGGTGACATCTTTTTTCATACTCTATCCAATGTTCTTATCATTTTCACGGTGGGGGGCTCGGTGGCGGTGGTGCCTTCGGGGCACGTGCAAGACCACATCATCATGGAGTGGTGGCGGAGGGAAAAGATCAACTAGAGGTTCATCGAGCTCTCCACTTGCAGGACCACATCATCACGGAGCGACGGCGGAGGGAGAAGATCAACTAGAGGTTCATCGATCTCTCCATCGTTATCTCCGGACTCAAGAAGATTCATATATATTTCACTTTCTTTCTTCTTTTTTTCTGAGTGATTATCTCTTCTTTAATTTTATGATTTTCACTACTCTTCCTCCTCCTCTTCTTCTTTAATTTTATGATTTACATATATTATTTCACTTTCTTTCTTTCTTTGATTGATTAGTTCTTTTTTAATTTTATGATTTTCACTTCTTCTTCTCCCCCTCCTCTTTTTTAATTTCATGCTTGTTGTTAACCTTTCCATCAAAAAGAGTTAGCTTCTCTTTAGGTTTGTTAATCTCTCTCTTTATTTCTCTCTATTTTTATATTTTTACTATGTACAAAATTACCACCAGAGAAGGTGAGGCTCAAATCTCACTAAACCCCCGGTGGCTACGCCCCTGGTATATACCACCCTTGCTAACAAAACCGTGTGTTGTTCTTTTTATTTGTAGTCCTCCTCTGTGGGCTTCTGCTCTGATCTTCCTACTTCTCAATGCAGTTGCGAGTTAGCTGAATGATCCTCTGTGGCTGTATGTTATACTAGAGGTGGGTCATATAGGTAAACAGAAACAAACTTCTATTTCTTTGAGCAAAAATATATAATTGCAACATAGTATTTACTTTTAAGTTTTGTTTTCCGTTGCAACGTTCGGGGACATGACTAGTACTACATTAATAACTAGTTATCATCCGTGTTTGATTTAGATGCTTGTTAATAACCAGATTAATAAAATGGAACTGTGTGGAAACATCCTTTGTTTCTAAGAAAAATAATGACCATCTCATTATAATCTGTCCACAATTTGCAAAAATACTCTAAAAATTCCGAAAAAATTGTTTTAAATTAGCCTTTTAGTGAAATTTACTGTCGCACAATATTTTGGTTGGGCTACATGAGATTCAGATTGCTACTACGCTTTTTCTTCATAGAAGATCCTAGTAATCAGAAACGGCCTAACTCCCCTGTAAAGAAAGATCACTCCCAACTCCACGGCACAATAGGAAAACTGAGCCCAGTATATATTATATACAAATAGATATGTCCAGCGGTTAAATCATATGCCCATATTTTATAAAATATTAATTTTTATTCTAGTTAGACGTATGCTAACAGATATATCTATATGTATGAGTTAAATTGTACATGTAGAATGTGTTGAGTACGTGTGTACATTCCAGTTATACTTAAAAATTCCAGCTCACAATGAACCTGGGCCCTGTTCTTTTCAGCTTCTAAAAGCTATTTTTCGGCTTTTCTACAGTAACTAACTTTTAAACGGGGTATTATTTCAAGATAGGGTCTACTAGTTAATTATAGTACATACTTTACTGATTTTATTTTTATTGGCAAAAACCGCATGTGAGTTTCTATTACTTTGTAATCTCTCATACAAACAGCCTAAAAATCATAAGCCGCAGTCAAAAACCATAAGCCGCAGTCAAAAAGAACAGACCCTAATCGAAGCACAAATCTTGAATCTTCATGTGAGCACCAGGCAGTACATTGTTGACTTGCTCTGCCTTAGCCGGTCGGTTGCCCTATCCCTCACGTTGCTTTTCCCTTTCCGGTTTGGAATATGATACTGTTGCCATGAAGACTTAACGCGCATGTGAAGCGAAAGCGAGGCACGCGGAAGCGCAGCCGGCTGGCTGCAGTGCAGAGGAGAGAAGAAAGTTTCGGCCACAGCCACAGCTGGACCCTAATCCTGGCCCCCCTCGATTATATTGAAAAATAGTGGTTTACTAGTTGAATATCCGTGCGTTGCTACGGATTTAAAACAAATTTAGAATATATTTGTATACATGTTCTAAAAATTTTTACCACCCGTGTTTCAGAACATATAGTATGATAAAATTCGGCGTAGGTCTTTTGAATTCGACGCAGATCTTTTGGGGCCACATGCCAGCGCTGCCTTTTATGAGAAGGGGTGAAAGAGGCCGGACCAACCACCAACTCCTTTTTTTATACTAGCTAAATGCCCGTGCGTTGCTACGGATTTTAAAAAATTTTAGAACATATTTGTATGTATGTTCTAAAAATTTTTACCACCCGTTAGTTTCAGAACATATAGTATGATAAAATTTTAAAATCCGTAGTAACGAGCATTCAGCTAGTACAAGATTAAGCACCGGATAAAAAATACAGTATGTACTCTACAATGCAGTCTAGATGAAATCCACTTTGACCACTAAATCATGGAAAAAAAGATATTTTGATGGGAAGGTGGGTAAATTCGACGCAGGTCTTTTGGAGCCACATGTCAGCGCTGTTTTTTGTGAGAAGAGATGGAAGAGGCCGGACCAACCACCAACTCCTTCTTTTATAATAGTAAAGAATAGTAAAGATACTTAAAATTGTATTATAACTGGTTGAGATTATACTATAGCTGAAAGTGGATTATTTGGTGTAATTAAAATTTTACAAATTTTAAAATAGAAAAAATATGTTAGATCATCACGGACAACACAAATGAATACGAAAAAAAGAACCGAAAAAAGCTCAAAAAGCCAAAAATTAAAAAAAACGAAATTTATGAATAATAAAAAATAAGTCAGAATCCAAAAGCTCAAACCGAAATGAGCGGGACACTAATCCTGTCGCGCT
Source organism: Bonia amplexicaulis (assembly GCA_036346245.1). Classification (NCBI taxonomy): domain Eukaryota; kingdom Viridiplantae; phylum Streptophyta; class Magnoliopsida; order Poales; family Poaceae; genus Bonia; species Bonia amplexicaulis. Next base: position 9,143,872 of record CM070763.1, on the reverse strand, counting down.
GCTTGACAGCGACGTCTGCTTTCCTGTCCCCCCACTTTGTTTTTTTTTCTCGTTTAATCGATCTTCGTGTGGACTTTTTTTTAACTAAATTGAAGCATTTACGACTGTATATCTAAATACAATCGTATTAGAACTTGTTTCCAAAATATACCATGCCTGCAACGCCAAGGATAGTGCTGAAAACGAACTTTGTGATGCCACGGATAGTTCGAAACTTATTTTCCAGAATAAGCTCATCGGGCAGAGTTTATTTTTGAGAAATAAGTTTGAAGAGAGTTTTTTTTTGGTGATTAAGAGAGGTTTATTTTTAAAATGTTGTTAAAAGCTCTCTCCCCGTTTCGCTATATTTATGCATGATCACGAGAGTATCAATTCGCTATATTTATGCATTACCTCGGGAGTATCAATTTTAACATATTTATCTATTGAGTGGATCTAGAGTATATTTATTGTAATTTTTTTTATTGTATGTTTTTTATACATACGCGTGTGGTGGGCGGTGTACATAAATGTAGCGGAGCGGGAGGGTATAATAAATGTGCCGTCCGGACTTTCTGGGGCCTACTGGGTTTGGAAGGAAACAGCACGTGAGGAATTCACGCGGGCCCGCGGGCGCACGAGTCAACGTTGCCGACCTCACGCGGCAACTTCCCAGGCCTCAAAAGTCTTTGGGGCTGCTATCGTGCGCGCGACAAGTGTCCCCGTCCACCTCTACCTCCACGAATCCAGCAGCAATACAGTATACCACACGGTGCGGTGAAAGTTCGACCCGATTCCCACGAACATGGTTCAGTTCTTTTCGATTTCTAAAAACTAATTTTAATTTTTCTATAATAATTAGCTTTTAAATAAAATATCTTTTTAAGATAGAATTTTATAGTATATACTATACCGATTTTATTTATATCGGTAAAAATTACATGTGAGTTTTTATTACTCTATAATCTCTCATATAAATAGCCTAAAAACTATAAATTACTACTAAAAATTGAAAACCACAGTTAAAAAAGACAAATCTTATGAATGGTCTCGCGGTTCCCGTGGCGACACATAAAGCAACAACGGGCATGTCACGCAGCAGAGCCACGATTGGCTGGAGTGGATGGTTGGTCGTGATCGTTTTCGAACGAACACGGCACGGTTTATTTTCACTATTCATAAATTCGTCTTTTTCCGAACTTTGGCTTTTTGAGCTTTTTGCCCGTTCTTTTTCCCGTATTCGTTACGTTGTGTGTGATGGACTAACATATTTTTAATTTTTTTTAAATTTAATTATGTTAAATAAGCCTCTGTCACCATGTGTTTTTTAGCCACTACTGATGCTTTTCAGCCATAAGCCACCAAAAATAAGCCCAAATGATCACCACCTTATCTTGTGGTCGGTATAGGTCTATAGGACTATGCATGTACTAATGCTAGTTTTTGTCACTTCCTCTGTCTAGGTTCTCGTGAGTCCTATACAATTAAGTTTTTCGTGTTTTGACTATTAATATATATTACAGTATATAGATCGACTAAATAAAAATAATATATTAGATTTGTCTTACAAAATTCTTTTATAATATATTTTTTTATTATTTTTGTTAGTATATTATGATAATAAATCGTAGTCATTGAAGACAGTAAAAATCAAAAAACGATCTAGGGTTTGTTTGGCAACGGCTACGGCTTATAGCTTTTGGCTGAATTTTTTGAATTTTAGCTGTTTACAGTACAGATTACGGAGAGATAGATACTCACATGCGATTTTGGGTGGTACAGATGTTAGGTTTTTAACGTGTACATAGTTTAAGTTGTAGACTCCATTTTGAGAAAATACTCTATTTGAAAGTTAGATACTGTAACAAAAGTCAAAAGCTGCCAACTTTGGAGGAAAAGAACATGCCGCTATATTTATAGGCGGATCGAGTATAATAGTATCAATATATGCTAGTTTAGTGTTAAGAGATGGAGTTGGTTCTTTAACACCAGAGAGCAAGATAAGAGAAAATGCTTTTTTTCCTGGTATTTTGACCGCCGAAAATCTCATTTCTTCTACCAAAGTAAGGTCGTTTTTTAATACTTTACTCTTTTGACAAAAACAAGCATATCCAGATAACCACAGTTTAGAAAAATATGACCAACATCCCCTATAGTAATATTTCAAGCACATGCAATGAGACAATGAACCGGAGGAAGATGAATATTCAATATGGCTTAAGCTTATGGCTTAAGCTTATTTTTGCATTATTTATAATTTCGTCTTTTTCTGATTTTTTGACTTTTTTGAGCTTTTTTGTCGGTTCTTTTTTTTCTCGTATTCGTTTGCGTTGTTTGTGATGGGCTAACATATTTTTTATATTTTTTAATTTTTTTAAATTTAATTATGTTAAATAAGCCTCTCTCATTCTGATGTTTTTTCGATCATTCACAGTGTTTTCGACCATAAGCCACAAAAAAATAAGTCGAACCGATCACGACCTTAAGCTTATGGCTTAAGCTTATTTTTGCACTATTCATAATTTCGTCTTTTTCGAATTTTTGACTTTTTGAGCTTTTTGTCGGTTCTTTTTTTCTCGTATTCGTTTGCGTTGTGCGTGATAGGCTAACATATTTTTATATTTTCAATTTTTAAATTTAATTATGTTAAATAAGCCTCTCGTCATTCTGTGTTTTTTCACCCACTACGATGTTTTCGACCATAAGCTTTCAAATTTTCGGTAGAACCGATCACCTAATAAGTTCACTTTGGGAAAAATATGTATCGGGAATCATAAAGTATCAAGTACATTTGTAAAAGAGAATCTTGATTGAAAGTACTGAGTATTCCAAAATAGAGAGAGAGTGTTACTTCTCCAGCTGTTCAAATTTCAAAAAATTGTTGCTAGTCGTGAATACGACTAAATTATAAATAAATATTTTCCTTGCTCCAGATTCGGGTGTGGCCAGTGAATTGGTTGGACCGCGGCGGCGGCGCCGGCGCCGGCGAAGCCTCAAAGCCAATCTTCCTTTTCTTCTCCATGCTACTTCAGGAGGACGGATGTGGAAGAAGGTAGGAGTCAAATACGAAGGGTGAAATGGTCTTTTTATTCTTTAATGGCGGATGACAGCGGTAAAAACAAATAGAGCCCCGACGGAACAATGGCAAAACGAGAAGGGTGAAACTTTGATGGGAAAAATGAAGAATGGGACCTTCTCGGTGGCTCAAAACCAAAATCTCCCAAGTTTGTTTTGACCAGGATGTAGAGTGCAATCGGAGCGGACATGAACAGATATTGTTTATTCTGTATCATATTTCATATTTTTTTGGAGTTGAAGTCGAACACGGATAATACCGAATATCCATTTCTCCATTCCGTATCCGTTCCATAATCTTTCGGTCGGTCGGACGAAAACTATCTGCTTCTTTACATAGGATATTAGACAGTATGGTACAATCAGAGCGATCATGGAAAAACTAATTACTGAGATGTTGAAGGAAGAAACACTTAGTACTTCGACCAATTTAAATGTGACAATCTGTATATATGTTATCTTGTTCCTATGTGAAGTCATAATAAACTTCCTCATATCACTTGACATACGTATATATACGGGCAGATATCACTTATCTCATATCTTATTCTATATATTTTTCTCGGAGTCGAAGTCAGAAACGGATAGTATCAGATAACCATCTACCTATTCTATATTTCTTACACAAACATTCGATCGATTGAATAGATGAAAATTATCCGTTCCGTTTGCAGCCGTACCGGAGTCAAATTACACTACAAACGAGGAGTAGTGGGCCTGTAGCGGGCTCCAGCGGTGTACGATAGCTGGAAAGGAAAGGGTGCCATGTACGCGGGGGCCCGCGTAGTTTCCCAAGGCACATGTTGATGCGTTCAGTCTTATTAACCTTTTCTTTTTATCTGCTCTCTGCATGTAAAGAATGGAATTTTTTTACTTTTGAAGCCCTTCTGCGCCTTTTTGTTATGAGCCAGCCCGTTGGCCTTTCTCTTTTTTTTTTACCGATCTGCCCTCCTCCCGAGCGTGATCGACACGTGTCATATCCCGCAGACTGAGAGCACCGAAAGGTAGGGGGCAGGTGGCGGAGCCCACGCACCATCCGCACTACCGGCGCACGAGGTGGCTGGGACATGTCCACGCCACCAGAGCGCGGGAACTGCCTCTCCCTGGTGCGCCTTGGAACTGCCCCGGTCATTTCAACCGTTGCACGCCATCGATCAGCTAGCAACATTCGGATCAGGCTGTGTTCAATATGTGATCGGTTCGGCTTATTTTTTTTTGTGTTTTATGGTTAAAAACACTGTAGTTGGTTGGAAAAAACACTGAAGTTAAGAGAGACTTATTTAACATAATTAAATTTAAAAAAATTGAAAAATATAAAAAATATAGTAGCCCATCACAGACAACGTAAACGAATACGAGAAAAAAAAGAACCGACAAAAAGCTTAAGAAAATTTAAAAATTCAGAAAAAACGAAATTATAAATAGTGTAAAAATAAGCTTAAGCCATATTGAGCGGGCGTGATCGATCGTTCGTCGATTACCATTGATTGATGCAGGGTCAGCCCGTGAACAATTAATTTCTCGTAACGGAGCGTGGTATGTACACATGCGGAAGTCACGTAAACTCGCGTCGTGCACCCAGCCAGAACACGTGTGCGCCATGTATGTGCTGTGCGAATGTGTGTAGGTACATTAATTAATCAATTGTTCGCAGCAACAATGTGAATCGACGTATCCACCAAACGCTTCGTATATTTTTCAGCCTTAGGCTCTCACTCTTGTTAGGGGGGAAACAAGGCTGCACGGGCAACAGCTTCAGAGCTTGCGTGAAGGAACTCAGTTGGCTGATGCTCCAGATAAAACTCTCTGGTCGGCTGGAGCTAATGGACAATTGAGTGTTTGATCCTTTTGCACAGCTCTGAAACTGCAAGGAGTGGCGATATACACACACGAATTTATTTAGGGCGTAAACTGCCATTAAAAAAACAAGATTTTCATTTGGCTGCTGCATTCTAAGAAATAGCATTCTGGCAAAGGACAATCTATTGAGACGTGGATGAAAAGGGACATATAGATGCCACATTTGTGAAAATACTCACTACTACAAAAGAATCTACACTGAACGGCTATATAACAGACAGTTCATACGAAACCGTCTGTATTTAAACTATAACAGACGATTTATACTAGCAACTGTCTGTAATATTTTCACATACGATTATTAACACGAACCGTTTATGATAATCGAGACATCACAGACGGTTCGTGTTAATAACCGTCTGTGAAAGTTACGGACAACACAAACGATTCATATAAAAATCGTCCCTGATATTGTGGACATCACAGACGGTTCTTATAATAAACCGTCTGTGATATTACGGACATCACAAAAGTTTTGTATGAATAACCATCTATGAATTATCACATATGGTTAATAATATGAATGGTATGTGATAATATTCATATCACAGACCGTTTGTGGTTGGAACCATCTGGAATAATCTGCACTATTAAATACCGGGCGTACGTGGTCTTGACGCATATCTATTTTCATTGTGTTGCATCGGTGGAGCGAGGCGGCCGGCTTTGGGTAGTTTGGTGAAAACATATCGCTTGTAGAGATCTATATACATCTTCTTAGTGATCAGAGGTTGGTACTCAATTGCTTCTAATAACTTATATGCCTTGTAATTGAAAGAGATGATAGTTAGGTTTTTGTTTATATCAAACTAGTTAGCTAGCTAGGTTTAGAAAGATAATGACACTTTGCTTAAGTTTAGAATTGGTAAGTACTTCTAGTTTACTTCAATATGTTCTAGCTTAATATTATTGTGTCATGAATACGTGGCTAGCTAGCTAGCTATCTAATATAGATGTTATGTGTATTTAAGTATAGCTAGTCTGATTTGCTATAGTAGCGCTAATAATCATTTTTGACACTCATCTGTTACATGTGTAGCGTAGATGAACCGAAACTAGATGTACATTGAGAACCGTGTGAGTGAAAAGTACATTAATGGCGTGTCTGCTTTTAGAAGAGCGGCCGAGTTGTATATGTTGAAGAAGGGGATGAAATATATGTACTGTACATGCATTAATTGTGATAATCTAAAAATGTTCAGCAACTCAGCGCAGATCGAAGCTCACTTGATTCAAAGGGATTTCAGAAAGGGATACAAATGTTGGATCAGTCATGGCGTGTGGACTTCGACGAAATTGCATTTGATCTTGATAAACTCATCAAAATTCGAGGAAAATTCTCCCAATTATTGCTAGCAGAGGTCACAAATAAGACTGGAGAGTTCCACCCAGTAATGCTGATTAGATATATGATGTTGACACATTGGATTCAATTGTAATCACTCAATTGTGTTTAATCAAACAATTTATTCAATTTAATTTATTTATGATATCTGTGTAACGATTGTCATGCTATATATATGATCTACTTATATTGTTTCATTCATCTGTGTAATTTATGTAATGATTATCATGTGATATATATACGTGATCTTACTTATTTTCAGATGGCATGGCTAGCACATCCTGAGGCTAGTCGAAAAAGCAAATAAAATAGTTAATAGTTGTTGAAATAGCTATCACAGATGGTTCAGTATTTCAAACCGTATGTGATATATATATCTTAGACGGTTTCAAACACCGAACCGTTTATGATATGCATATATTACAAACGTTTTTTTGTTATTAACCGTCTGTGATATGATTTTTGTTATTAACCGTCTATGATATTAACCATATCATAAACAGTTAATAACAAAAACCGTCTGTCATATTGTTCATATCACAGACGGTTAATAGCAAAAACCGTCTGTGATAGTCGTGTATCATAGACGATTTTTCTGAAAAACCGTCTGTGTTATAAATTATCAGAGACGGTGTGAGAGTTGTATGTGATAACCAGCTATTATCACTGACACATAAACGCAAATGGTTCAGAAACTGTCTGTGATGATGGTTTTAAACCGTCTATGTTAACACCGTATGTAGTAGTGACTGAGTCTATAGTCTATAGACCATATATCTTTTCTTTACTGCCCGTTAGCTAAGTACATCTGGACTGAGGTTAAGTGTGCGTTTAACATCAAACTGCGCAAGGGGTGATCCGCAGCTGATGATGGGGAGTTGGCTGGATAGCTTTCCAAGGAGGGTCCAGAAAAATGGTGATCGTTGGAATAGCAACAGTGTGTTGGGCCATATGGAAAAACACGCAATCCATCGTGCTTCCAAAAACAAATTGCTATCAGATCCTGAGACGGTGATTCACACGATTTGTTATTGGATTACTCAATGGCCTCTTCTGCAGGATCGAAGATTTTGCAGAAGGCGGCTATGAAAGCATTCAACCAGGCCCAGGGATGGGGTTTGAGACGTGCAAGCAAAGGCGCCCGGTACCCTCACTGGTGCTCTCCGGGAGGAGCCGTTCCCGCGCTCGGGTGGTGCTGACAGTGAATTTTGGACACATTTGGCACCGTAGCAATCTAAAATTTCAAATTTGGCTTCCGGTGCAAAAAAATTCCAAAACTGGCCCCCTTCCCGACCGCGGGATCACCCGGCGGCGACACGCGGCGAGTCGTGCGGTCTGGCACCGCCCGACCGCCTTGTTCACAGTGTCGTGCGGTGCTGGATCGCACGACCGCCGTGGACTCCGCGCCGCCGCACGATTCGCGCCGACCGCACGACCCGCCTCCCGACCGCGAGATTCGCCGCCGACCGCACGTCTGGTGCTGTCCAATCCCTCCGCCGAAAGCAGCAGCACGAGTTGCATTTTTTCACAGGCATGGGACACGCGTTTGCAACCCGGTTGCATGGCCCTCGCAACACATCTCCTGCGCACATTTATATGGCTCAAGAACGGATGCATATCTGAAGCTCATTTGCATTTGGGAGTGAAGACCGAGCGAGAGCGAGGCGATGAAGAAACTGAGGAGCGAAAGAAGGAAGATTTGAGTTGATTTCGTTTGGAATCAGCGGATTTGGCAAGTATAAAAGTTGTAGATCGTCTTGTGAGCTTCAAGAAGAGGTAAGTTTTGTACCCGTGGAACCAATATTTTATGTATGTCATTAGTTTATAATTAAGCAAACCATCTTTGGTTAATGTTATTTTATGTCCATCTTTAATAGCTATGTATTTGTAGCAAATCTTACATATGTTAGGCATGATGTATTGTAGTGTATGTAATGTTGTAGTCTGTTTTTTTGAGATCATACGTATTATAATGTAGTTTCATGTTGTGCGATAATATGAACTTGTAGATGTGTAGAGGGTGAGAAAGTACTTATTTTTATAGCATTTGTAGGTGATAACAATAGTAACATGTTTACAAACATACAATTAGTACGATTAGGGAAGAAGTGGATATAGTGCGGTAGGTGGTAAAAATAAATTAAAAATAAAGTACGGTGTAAGACAGCGTTAAGTAAAATATTACGAAAGAAATGAAGAGAAATTACTTATTGCATTTTTTCGCATGAATTGTAACAAGCTTAATGCAGAACAATAGTGAAAATAAAATAACGTTGTAATGCAATTTTCATTCGTATTAGAAATGAAAATAAAAATGAAATGAATATGTAATTTGATGTATGCTAGAATTTGGAACTAAAATAGGTAGAAGTAAATTATAGATTTATAAATACCGCATTGTTAATGTTACAATGGGGCAGTGGGGGTGTGATGATACGATTGTTGCATGTTGTGTCTTCGAGATGGTTGATTGTGCACTTATGTTAGGTACGCCATGGTTGACATTCAAGACTTGTTCGTATTCTACGGGAGTGGTCTCGTACGCGACGGGCCGTATGGGGCGGACCTGTCTAATTGTGACCGGATCGTGATCCGGGCACCCGGTTTGAACGCCATGACCTTGTCTGACCTACGGAGGTGTGTCCGTTCGGCGTTCGATCGATACACCGCAAGGAAGAAGTTACGGATCGAGGCAGTCTATGCCTCAATGGTGGGTGATGCAGGGGAGAGATTGTGGCAACTTCTGAAGGTGATCAACGATGCCTCGTGGGCCAACTACATGGAGGTTGTGTGCAACCCTGATGCTGCGATATATGCCAGACCAATGGTATATGTCGAGTTCGTGGAGAGGACAGAATCATCCGCCATGGGTGGTTCTCATGCCGCTGGTGCAGATGTAGTGCCTGGGTTCATCTTGGGCGGTCATGAAGATGCTTCTGCGAGAGAAGATGTGGGCGAGGAAGTGGGTGATGAAGACCTCAAGAGGCGTGCGGAGAATTTCCAGGCCAACGAAGGTGTGGAGGAGAGGTGGTGGGCCGCCCGTATTGACTGTCATGAGTACCTTGGGGACCAGGTGGAAGAAGTGGGCAGCGAGGAGGAGGAGGATGATGAAACAGGCAGTTCTGGAGAGGACGATGATGGCGGCTGCAATTGGAGGGTGGTAGGTGGTGTTGTGACCACCGGCGGTGCGTCACGTGTCATCCGGGATCGGGCGACAACGCAGCGGCATCCCTAGTTACGCCACAAAGGAGGAGGAGAATGGGGTTCAACGAGGGCACACTCATTTTGGGCGATGAGCCGTAATAAGAGTCTTGTCCGGCGAGTTATTGCTAGATACGCCGTGAACATGAGCCGGACGATCGGTGCACAGTCAAACCCGCACACGTACATTGTGAAGTGTGTTGACGGGTCTGTCTTGGCAAAGTTCGTGTACACGGCGGTTCGCCGGCACATCGAGTTCCGGATAACGGTCCTGCATGATCACAGTTGCGAGCTTGCGGGGCCAGTACGTAGGCACCGCAACATGACATCAGCATATGTTGCGGAGCTGGTGAGCCACCTCATCGTGGCAGATGTATCCATTTCTTCAAGGTTATAATGATGAGTAGCAAATTCGGAGGATTGAGGTGAGCTACAAGAAGGCATGGAGGGCGAAACGAAGGTGCCGCACCGTATGTTTGGGACGACGAGGAGGCGACGACCGGTCCCAAGAATCTGCAAAGCAAATCACGTAATCAAATCCGAGCACGTACATTAACAGCGGAGAGGGTTCATCCTACGAGGGCCCGAATCGTTATATTCTTGATGAGTGTTCGGGCCTTCCATCAGGCGATACAAGGCTTCAGATCGTGCCGTCCGGTGCTAACGATAGACGGGACATTCATATCCGGCAAGTACAAGGGTACTATCCTCACCGCAGTTGCGGCGGACGAAATGACCGATTACTCGGTGGCATTCGCAATTGTGGAGAATGAGAATACGGATAGTCGGCTTTGGTTCCTTGCCAATGTGAAGCGAGCCATAGTGCAAGGTCGTCCCGGTGTGTATCATCTCGGACCGCAATGCGAGCTGCTTTGTCTGCGTTATGAACGATGCGAGAACGGGACGCAGCCCCCTTCCAGTGGAATGATCTGAAGAACCGTTGGTGCATGATGCATCTTGCAGCGAACTTCCACGAAGGTTCCGTAGCAAGGACTTAATGAAGATGTTTAAGCTATGTGTCCGTAACCGAGCGGAAGTTTGACACCTTGTGGAGGCAACTCGATCAGGAGGCTAGCAAGCATGTCCGACGAGTCGGGGCCGTGGAGGAGGCTCCACAAGAGTTGGGGTGTTCACACAATGGGTTCAATCAAATGCACCTGACTTGGAGATGTGGTCTTTGTTGCACGACACCGGGGGGGCGAGGTATGGGATCATGACAACTAATATGTCGGAGGTTTACAACGGAGTCTTGAAGGGCGTCAGATCTCTACCAATCACGGCAATCGTGGACGAGAGCTGGAACCGTACTGTCGGGTATTTTGTCAATAGAGCCATGATGGCGAAGAAGCACCTCGACGAAAACAAGCAATACTCTGAGGTAATGCAGGCGTATATGGGGAAAAAGATGGAGAAGAGTCGTTCCCACATTGCTCGGCCCATTGATGGCCTAAGGAACAAGTTCGAGGTTCGCCTCAGGCAGAAGTACGTCATGGGTCACATCAGAGGGGATCGCAAACACGTATGCACGATTGATGACAAAGCATCTTGCACCTGCAATAAGCCCCAGCTTCTTCACAAACCGTGCTCCCATGTGTATGCAGCCTGCGCGGTATGGCAGCAAGCGTCGACCCAGTACATCTCACAGTACTACGACATGCAGCACTTGTATGCAACTTGGAGTGCAGAGTTTCATTCATACGGGGTATATATGCACTACAGAGAATTATGGCCAGGCGAGGTAAAGTGGGTACCAAATGATGCACTGAAGCATGTTGGTCGTGGCAGACGACAAAGCCGTCGCATCCGCAATGACATGGATGATGACCATGGGGATCGAGTTCGCGGCCAAAGTGTAGGCTATGCAATCCTATTATTATGCAATCGTATTGTGTTTGCCTAGTCAGATCGATCGCACTTGAGACTACCGGTATGACGGTATTGCGTATTGGTGCTTCACTAAACTACAAATTAATATAGTGCATAATGTTGCCCACCCATGCTTGCTCCAAAAAATGTCTGCATAATTGATTAGTTTCGCATATAGAAAAGAACAGGGAAACCATGCCTACTCAGTTCAAAATTGTAAATCATTACATGCATAAGTGACAAAAGAGGCAGCTTTGCGCAGTGACATGACAAAAGAGGCCAGCTTTGCTCAGTGACGTGACAAAACAGGTCAGCTTTGCGCAGCGACGTGACAAAAGAGGCCAGCTTTGCGCACTGACGTGACAAAAGAGGCCGCTTTGCGCGATGGCGTGACAAAAGAGGCCGCTTTGCTCGATGGCGTGACAAAGAGGCCAGCTTTCCGCAGCGACGTGACAAAAGAAGTCATCATTGCGCAGCGGCAACAAAAAATACACATGTCTACCCTTCGCCTTATAAATTGACGTGCAATGCGTCTGCAAGAGAGCACTACACCATCTAACACTACATGTTACATCCCTTCTCCAGGTCGAAATGAACAACAATAATATCAAGAGTTGGCAGGAATTCGCGGACAAGATAAATGAAACTAGGCGGAAGGCTAAGGAGGAGCCCCGCAAGAAGGCACAATGGGAGGAGACACGCAACATAGCAAGGGCTGCGGCGGCTCGCGAGGAACAAGCAAAGGCTGCTGCGGCTACGAGGTCAGCTCCCCGCAATGAGCGGCCGCGTAGCAACAACCCCATCCCGGACGTCCCCAATGAGCGTTCGCCGCAACTCCCACCTGAGGGGGAGACACCCCCCTTTGTTGGTGGACACGTGCAAGTTCATCAAATCGAACGAACGCATCACCCTGGGTATGCGTTACTGGGGTTGCGCAAACTACTCCAGTGAATACCCCAACCGTCGTTTTGACACCTCATCCTATCGGGAACCGGTAACAAACACATGCACCATTTTTCCCGACATTTTCTCCTTCATATCACGTACTAACAATCTCTCCCTCTTTTGCGTCTCGGAGCCCCTATGTGGCTACCGCAAATGGATCGATCTTGAGATCCACCCTGCTGACCAATGGACCATCGACTTGAGGTGGAATGTCAAACAGACAAGGAGTTGCTTTGCAGGAGGAGCGCGCAGCACCACGAGCACACCTGCGATACAACGCGACTCGCAAGCCCATCTCGATGCGTGCACGCGGAGGGGCGGGAGGCTCGCGAGAGGGCGCGAGAGAAAGAGGAAATAGCGGCTAAAGCAAAAGAGGCGCGGAGGAGTTCAACGTCGGCGGGCAAGGAAGGAAAGTGGCCCGGTCCACACATGGGTCGTCTGAGCGATTGGGTACATTAGTCGCATATCATGCTATATGTTATGCATGTAATAAAATGTACGTGACATGTTACTCCCAATCGTATTATGAAGTTTATTATCTCGTCTTTCGCATTCAATGATTCAGATTGCAAGTCATTTACCAATATTAATATCTTGGTTCTCTCCGTACACTAATTCTCACTAAAATCAAAATATCACTTACCATTGTATGTATCGATCGTTCTACAATCAATAGCTCTTCAAAAAATTATCTCAAAATTTTTTACGCACCTACAACATACAGTGAACATAAACTTTTATTACAACTACTCCTAAATTTTTCCGGTTTAAAAGTACAAAATTCACAAAACTCTACAAACTCACGGGGATGACTCAAGTCGCCTTCCTACAAAATTGTCGGTTCAACATATTTTTCACGGTCGACAATCTACAAAAACACAACATCAATCGTTACTTCACATCTAGTTCAACATATCATTTATTATGAAGTGTATTTTAATTATCGACATAAAATCTCCTCATCTTTTCGCATTCATTTTCCCGGTGTTAAATATCACTTTCCTTCCTTTCGCCTAATTGTTCTTATCACGCTTGTTTTCAAAAAAAAATTCATTAAATTTTCTACAATAAAACAATATACCATGATCGAAAATTGTTATTGTCGGTTCAACATTTTTTCACGGTCGACAATCTACAAAATCACAAATACATCAATCATTACTTCACACATATTTCGTTCAGACACTACCAAACAAAATTTTAAATTTTCTAAATGCAACAAAATCACACAAGCTATAAACTGGACTCTGCATCAAATTCAAATTTTTTGAAACAACATTTCATATATCCAAATTTATTTTTTATTATAAATAACTCAATAATACATATAAATTCTTATACTAAATACATATATCAAACCCTAAACAAAAATTTTGTGCGCTGGGGTCGTGCGGTCGGCACACATGATCATGCGCGGAGGCGGGTCGTGCGGCGAGGCGGATCGTGCGGTCGGGAGGCGGGTCGTGCGGCGGCGGCGCAGAGGCAAGCGTCGTGCGATGCAGCACCGCACGACCCGTGAACAAGGCGGTCGTGCGGTGCCGCACCGCACGACCGCCACGTGTCGCCGCGGTAATCTCGCGGTCGGGAAGGGGCCGATTTTGGAATTTTTGCACCGGGAGCCAAATTTGGAATTTTAGATTGCTACGATGTCAGATGTGTCCAAAATTCGCTGACAGTTCCCGGCCTCTCCAGTGGCGCGGAGGTGCGCGGGGCCACCGGCCGGCCCCAGCCTTGTCTGCCCGCGCTCCCAGTTCGCTGGATGCGACACGTGTTGAGCTCCCCTGCTCCCGAGGAAGCGAGATCAGATCTAGACTTGTAAAAAATAAAAGACACAGAGATCACAAAAGTAAAAACTTCTACACGTACTTGACACCTCCAAATCATAAGGCGTACTTTCTCAATATGTCCTTATTTATTCTACCTTGTCTATCCCATTTTATTGCCTTATTATTATTATTGCGATTACTGGGTCTGTTCTTTTTTGCTGCGGCTTGTGGCTTTTGGCTGTGGTTTGTGGTTTTTAGGCTGTTTGTACAAGAGATTATATAGTAACAAAAACTCACGTGCAGTTTTTGCCAATACAAATAAAGTCAGTAAAGTATGTACTACAATTAACTAGTAGACCCTATCTTAAAAAAATACTCCGTTTAAAAGTTAGTTACTGTAGAAAAGCCAAAAAGCAGCTTTTAAAAGCTGAAAAGAACAGGGCCTACAAGGTGCACACGCACACACATTATATGTACACATATACCAGTGTGCCTTCTAAGTATACATCTAGAATTGTGGAGGCCGAAGATAAATCTACAACTTTACAATGTTTCTACTGAGACGTACTTATGTATGCGTAAATATGAGCGCCTGGATTTCAACCCTAGTAGGTGGAGTAGTAACACCCCACCAAGAAGTCACATAGAAGTTCTCTTGCCTCATTTTTTATGCTTAGCTATTATGAGAGGTTAGTCTACAAGAGGTAAATCCGCAGTTCGTAAATTTCCAACAAAACTCTTCCACTTCTCCATTCTTAACCATAGCCTGGGATAATTTGGTGGTGATCGGTTTGGCTGAAAGCTGAAAGCTTACGGCTGAAAACACTGTAGCTGGCTGAAAAAAATACTGTAGCTGAGAGAGGCTTATTTAACATAATTAAATTTAAAAAAATTAAAAAATATAAAAAATATGTTAGCCCATCACAGACAACGCAAATGAATACGAGAAAAAAAGAACCGACAAAAAAGCTCAAAAAAAAGTCAAAAATTCAGAAAAAGACGAAATTATGAATAGTGCAAAAATAAATTTAAACCATAAACTTTAAGCCATATTGAACGCTGCGCTCGCTTAACCATAGCCTGGGCGAACACCCCAGATCGAGGCGTGCCCGCGCTGGAAACGGACCGGAGCAAATCCAGCCGAAATGCCCCCGCGCGCACGACCAAAACGCGCACATTGTTTCCTCCGCCGAAGCCAGCGAGCTGCGCGCCCCACCGCGCACCGCGTCGTCGACACAAAACAAAACAAGAGGAGCCACGGCGCGACACGACGTCCACGCGGCCTCTACGCCAACAACCAGCCTGCTTTTTTTAGCTATAATTTATAGGTCTATTCTTTTTGACTGCGGTTTATGATTTTTGGCTGAAATTTTTGAATTTTGATTGTTTATGGTACAGATTATGGAGAGATCGATACTCATTTGTGATTTTGGCTGGTACAGATATTAAGCTTTTAACGTGTACTACGTTTAACTTGTAAGCTCTATCTTAAAAAATACTCCGTTTAAAAGTTATGTACTGTAGCGGCTGCTAAAAGCCGATCGACTTGTGGCCTGAATAACAGACCCTATACCTATTAGACTATTTATAAGAGAGAATGTAGAGTAATAGAAATTTATATGCAATTTTGATCGATACAAATGAAGTCGGTATAGTATATACTATAATCAACTTGTAGATTCTATTTTGAAAAAATAATCTATTTAAAAGCTAGTTACTATAGAAAAAATAAAAAACAACGTTTAGAAGTTGAGAAAGAAAATCCTAACAGTATATTATTAACTAACTCGGCCATGTGTGATGTGCCGCTAAAATATGCCGCTGCCGCGCGCTGTCCAACCAAACCAAACCAACCAACCAACCAGCGTGCGGCCGGCTCCACCCCACCGCTTCCGCCTCGCGAGCGCATCCAAATCCCACGTTTCTTCGTGCCGATCGATCGGGCCCAACCCCAACCGCCCTTTCTCTGCCTTCGCTTCTACTCCCGCACCGCAGTATCCTATAAAGCCAAAGCCGCGACGACCGTCGAGCCCAACTCACAGCAAAAACCAACGTGCGTACAGAGGCTGGGAGATACCCCGTAAAACGATGGCAGCGGCGGATTGCGGCGTCCGGCGGCCGTTCGCGGTGGCGTGCGGCGTGCTCAGCCGGTGCGTCAAGGCTGAGGCGGCCGGGAAGATGGCGGCAGCTCATCCCGCGGCGGCGACGGCGACGGGGGCGCCCACGATGCTTCTCATGCCGGGCGCAGACGTCGTGCCCGACGTTAGAGAAGAGCCCGAGGAGACGCCCGCGCAGGCGCAGGCCCAGCTGACGATCATGTACGGCGGGCGGGTGCTGGTGTTCGACGACTTCCCGGCGGACAGGGCGGCTGAGCTGGTGCGCGTCGCCGCCGGGCAAGCCGTGACCGGCGGCGGGCTCGCCGACCTGCCCGTGGCGAGGAAGGCGTCGCTCCAGCGGTTCATGGAGAAGAGGCGGGACAGGCTCGGCGCGCGGGCACCTTACGCCGGGCGACCGTCGTCACCCGCGGCGGCGGCCAAGAAGGGGAAGGAGGAAAAAGGCGCGGAGCCCGAGCGTTGGCTCGGGCTGGGGATCGGAGGATGCGCGGCGCGGTGATACGCTTTGTCACCTCAAGGCCGTCGCCGCCGTGGACTGACTTCAAATTCCCTTCTTTTCGTGTGAACAACGTTGTGATTTTTTTGGCCATGGCTTCGTATCATATGACTAGCCAATTTATTGGTGTTGGTACAAAATAACGATAGTTTAGTTGCATAAATTTACGATGGAAATTAGGAAAACTACTTGGTGGTCTGGTTTGAACTTTGGTTGTGTCAGTGACCCTAAATTATTGGGGATTTGAGTATTTGTCCTGTAAAAGAGGTGCATTAGAGAATTTACCACTCATATCTCATCGATATATGGTGGACTCGTATACCGGTGAGGCAGAGTAGCAAATTCTCAAAAGCACATCTTTACTATGGAAAACCCTCAATTATTAGTCATCTTTTATTTTTTTTACAATCTTTACAGAGGAACGAGAGAGGCGTACGACCACCAGGCCAAGAACTCAGAGAACCTTCGACTAAGGAAACAAAAGGCCAAGAAACTTTACGCACAAAAAGATTAGCATCTCAAGAGGTTGTACTGAATTTTAATTGAAAGATGGGCAACAAAATCAAGATCTCTACTAGAAAGTGCGGAGAGTGCTTACGATCATGTCTGAGAGGAGAAAAAACTACGACCAGACCTTGCTCTCGGGAATAGACTAGCCAAGATGGCTTTGAGGATGATTCTCATTTCAGAGTAAGTCAAATCCGGAGCAACCCGAAAGCAAACAACCTCTCAGACAGAACATAAGAGAAGGTAGAACAGAGACAACTTGAACAAGTCAAGCAAATATCAATCAGACATAAGAACTCAAGAGAAACATAAAGATCGATGTATTGCATTCATAGAGGTTTCTACAGCCACTCCATCCAGGAGGACTAGGAGCACAAGCGCTCCGCCACAGAGAACATCTCATGCAAGAACAGAAATAAAACCCCAGAGCTTCTCCAAAAATCATCAGGAAGCACTGGTGCTCTACCCTCCTATTTATAGCCTTCAGTAACGGGGGGTTACCCGTTAACCCCAACTAACACTGGGTTTTAGCATGCACACACCCGCGACAACCCGCTAAGCTCAGTCAGGTCATAGTGCTTTAACCAGAGAGCAGTTTTCCTTTGCAGGCTTTAAGCATTTCTCCAAAATGCCCCTCCTGCACCTTTCTGAAAACTTCCCGTTTTCTTGCCAACCACGCTCGCAACCACCTGGCAGTCCAAGTCATCTTCGGCTTCTTCCGATTGTTCTGGACCTCAACACTACATGTGTCTAGTCCCGATCCTTCACGCCTTACCATGACTTAGGTCCAAGGTCTTGCAAACGCCACAGACAAGCAAAACATCACATAACACCGCACAAAACACTGAGAACATAAATCTACATCAGGAGAATGTACTCAGAAATCATCCCAACTAGTCGTAAACCACTTACGACCGGTCGAATGCACAAGAGATAAAAGGCTCATAGCCTACGACCACATAGCAAGTCATTACGACCACCCTAAAAGTCGGTACGACCGCTTACAAGAGGCTACGATCACCTCCCGCTGTGTTACGACCACGTTATAACTCCTCTGATCGCTTCGACATCATGGTCGTAAACCTTCTGCTGAAGTTTCGAGCACATTTACTTCTTCACACAGACCCTTTCGACCATGTTCAAGGCTTCACAATATGGTCGAAACCCCTTCCGAGCACATTCAACATGGTCAAAGCACCTTCCGACCACATTCAACATGGACGAAGCACCTTCCGACCACATTCAACGTAGTCGAAGCACCTTTCGACCACGTTCAGTGCTTTACAACATGGTCGAAGCCCTTCCCGACCACGTTATGTGCTTCACAACGTGGCACGTTTACTTCTTCACACAGTGGTCGAAGACCCTTCCGACCATGTTCAAGGCTTCACAACGTGGTCGAAGCCCCTTCCGAGCACATTCAACGTGGTCGAAACACCTTCCGACCACATTCAACGTGGTTAAAGCACCTTTCGACCACGTTCAGTGCTTTACAACATGGTCGAAGCTCTTCCCGACCACGATCTGTGCTTCACAACGTGGTCGAAGTCTCTTCCGACCACATTCAGTGCTTCTCAACGTGGTCAAAGCCCTTTTCGACCACATTCATCATGGTCGAAGCCTCTTCCAACCACGTACAACGTGGTCGAAGCCTGCCGACTTCCGAACGTGGTCGAAGACCCGTCTGCCGACTTCCGACCGCAGACAACGGTCAGCCGAAGCTTCCGACTTTCGACCACGGTCAATGGAAGTGTCCGACTACCAACAACGTGGTCGGAAATCTTCCAGCCGACCACGATGACTCACAACATAGTCGTAAACGACACAACGTGATCGTAAACCTTCCAGCTGACCACGATGACTCACAACGTGGTCGTAAACGGTCTGCCAACAACTCTCTAAGGCTTACGACTTTGCAGAGACAACACAAACATCAAAAGGCAAACTCAATCTTTCTAAACCAAGGGTCAATTACTCATCACAGATATGAGGTTACCTCCATATGGTCTCTCATGTACAATCTCCAGGGCAAGCATCTTTATAAGCTCAATAATGGTTTAATCACATTAATACCGGAGAAAGCTGAAACTTTGCTGCCATAAGACTTCAGGCCAATATGCTTGATACATAGTTTTGCGAAGCTAGTTTCTAAAATTGTAGCAACTCGTTTAGCCTGACATTTACACCAACTTGTAGATCCAAATCAAAGTGCTTTATAAAAGGGAAGGTCCATCCAAGACAATTTCAAATATGTCCAATATTCAGCTAAACTTTGTCAGCAGAAGAAAAGACCGAGGATGCTTCTTAAATTGGACATTGCAAAGGCTTTTGACACTGTTTCCTGGCCGTTTCTGCTGGAGTTGCTGCAGTACAGAGGTTTCGGCCATCAATGGCGCGACTGGATTTCCACGATGCTCTCTTCGACTAAGGTGATGCTTAATGGGCAGCGCGGGGCGCAGATTTGGAATGAACGTGGTCTAAGACAAGGCGATCCTTTGTCTCTGTTGTTATTTATTTTGGTTATGGAAGTTCTCAACAAAATCTTTCAGAAGGCAACCTCTGAGAATGTGCTAAAACCTTTGGGCCATGAAGCTATTAAGCATAGAGCATCTTTTTACGCGGATGAGGTCATAGTTTTCATTACTCCGGCAGCCTCTGAATTCGAAGCTGTCGAGAGAATCCCCAACTCGTTTGGGATGGCGAAGGACTGCGCACAAACTTGGAAAAGAGCTCAGCTACACCAATTGGGACTGCCTTTATCTACTAAGCGTTTTAAGAAGGATGAATTGATGATTTGCTCTATCTTTCATTGAAATGGCAAGTGATGTCTCACTGACATATGAATCCTGGTCCCATATGTCAGTAAGATATCACAGGGCATTTTATCAAGTGACAAAGAAAGATAAGCAAATAACAAATCTCCCTTTTAAGAAAACTCATCTCCAACCATTTGTCGACAAGGTGGTGCTAAGGTTGCCGAAATGGAAGGATCTTTGCTTTCTACAGGAGGTAGAATGGTGGTGGTAAAGTCTGTGTTATCAGTTATACCAGTTTTTTCAAATGTTTGCTCTAGATTTGCCTAAATGGGTGCTGAAGGCAATAGATAAAAGGAGGAGAAGTTTTCTAGGTCGGGTGAGGAATCGGGTCAGTGGGCCTGTTCTTTTTGGCTGCGGCTTATGGTTTTTGGCTGCGGCTTGTGGTTTTTAAGTTGTTTGTACGAGAAATTACAGAGTAACAGAAACTCACATGTGATTTTTGCCAATATAAATGAAGTCAATAAAGTATGTACTACAATTAACTAATAGACACTATCTTAAAAAAATACTCCATTTAAAAGCTAGTTACTGTAGAAAAACCAAAAAATAGCTTTTAAAAGCTGAAAAGAACAGGGCCAGTAAGGGCTCTGAATAAGTACTTGATGGTTTGGAATAGGTTGACACAGGTCCATCTGCAGGAAGGGATACAAGACAACATAATTTGAAAATGGTCTACTTCGTCTTTGTACACAACAAGAATGGCTTACAAAGCATTCTTTCGTGGAGCAATCAGGTTCGATTTTGGCAAGCAGATTTGAAAATCCAAGGCACCACTGAGATGCAAGTTTTTTTTTGTGTGGTTGGTTGGCTGTTCAAAGGCGTTGTTGGACAGCTGATCGGTTGCAGAAGAGAGGATTAATTTACCTTAAAAGTTGTGTCATGTGCGAGCAAAAGCAGGAGACAGTACAACACCTATTGGTTAATTGTGTGGTCGCGAAGCAAATTTGGTATGACATCTTGTCTGCTACAGATCATGCAACCCTCATGCCATCAGTATGTTTTCAAGTAGTGGAATGGTAGACTTCAGCTAGAAGCACAGTGCCAAAGGACCTAAAGATAGGCTACGATCATCTCCTGTAACCGTATGACCATGTTGAAGAGGCTACGATCACCTTCTGAATCGTTACGACCGCTCTACTGATTCTCGGATCACGCTGACAGTCGTTATGACCACGTTGTGACCTCTCCGATCACTTCTCACTTCTTCGACCTGAGTTGTAAGGCGTGTACCTTGATTTTTCCTACCTGAGTTGTAAGGCGTTTGTTCATTAGTTGTTATTCTCCTTCTATGTTTAACGCAAAGACACATAAGCCTTTTGCGTGTTCTAGGAATTTTTTTTGTTGTAATTTGTATCTCTGACGAATGTGAAATGGTCATTAACAGGGGCTTCATCTAGTTTCTGCAAAGTATTTGAAGTATAGTTCTCCGCTTCTTCCTATTCTGTATCACGATGCATTAACGCAAGTTAGTCTAGTGATATATACATTCTTGAAGTCCATATGGATCATATTATTCTGTCTTGTCCTATTACGTCCATCAGGAGATACTAGGGCTTTGATGTCTCGTTATAAAAACATAATAAAAATTAGATGTATCTAGACATCATTCAGATATTTTTTTTTAACAATCATCTAGATTTAAGACCGTTGGATTAGAGATCCAACGGCCTATTTTTTTAGAGGAGGGGGAGATTTTTTTTAGAGAGGGCGGAAGGAGAATTCATGGCCGTCACAAATCTGGATGATAGTTAGGAAGAAAACATCCGAGTGATGCTTATCAACACCCATAAAAATTTCTCGAGGCTCAAGCAACACCATATTCAGTGCTGAATGGTGCTAAAAAAAATTGTGTTAACGCCTCTTTTTTGTTCCCATATGTGCACAATGTTTGCTCAACTGAGTCTTAACTTTCCAATGTTAGTGTTATAAATCCGGCAACAGGTCAAATTCCAGGTGGTTACCCTCCGGGAACTGGATTTGTATAAAAAAATTCGGCTGCAGCTCCCGCCTGGGAAAAAATCCCATTACCACCAAGAACTGGAACCGGCTGAGTGGCAGGATTTTTTTTCCTATTGGTTTCGAAATGATCACTTGGGAAATCCATTCTCTAAAAAAATAACACCTGGTTGTTTTTTTGTAATTGTTCGGCAAGGACACTAGCCATGGCAAAATGGAAAGCAACCAATCAAGAAGAAGTCAACACCAAGCAAATTAAATAAAAAAATCTAAAGATAAATCAGCACACAGATATAAATATAGAACAAAATTGTGTCCATGCAGTTTTGGTCCTGTGAGAGAGCAATAGCTATAGTGAATTGGTGACTAATACTACAGGAGAAGGGGTTTAATTGTGATAATGTTCTTCAGTTTTGGGTTCAGATATCACACATTGACACTGCTGGAATTGTTGAAGCTGAGCCTTAAATGGGTTTTTTTACCTCAGTGGTTACCTATGAAGCACCGATACGTCGCAGAGCCGATGTACACATACTCGATACGTATCTAATATGGCGATACGGTATCGATGAAGTATCGGTGCATTTCAGCCCAAAAATAAATCGAAAATACTACGATACGTCTTCCATACGTGGTGATACGTCGTTGATACGTATGAGCCCATTCCGGCCCAACTGGTCCAAGCTGGCCCACCTCCCGTCGCTCTGCCCTACTACTCCCGTCGTCCGTCCAAACCGTACACACAGTCATGCCCGAGCCACACATTCGCACCGCTGCTCCTCGCTCGCCGTCGCCGCACCAACGTTCATCGCTCGCCGTCAGCGCACCACCGGTCCACCACTCCTCGCTCGCTGTCACGGTCGCCGTGCCCCACCAGGTCAACCGCCTCTCCCGCCGCTTCCCTGCTCCCACCACTTCCTCACCACTCCCGCCACAACTCCCCCATCGCTCTCGCCGCTTCTCCCCTGTCGCTTCCCTGCTCCCGCCGCTCCCCCATCGGTCACAAGAGGAGACGAGACGAGACGACCAACCCAGAGCAGAGTAGAGACAGAGGCGCACCATAACCTGAGCTCGATCCTGCCCTTCCTCCCTGTTGTCCTCCGCAGCGGCGCCATGTACTGGCCGGTGGTGGCGTAGGAGTCGCTCAAGGCGCTCGCCCTCGGCCCCGACGTCAGTCACGTCTCCTCGCCCTCCTCGCCCTCTCCCTCACCCCGCTGCCCCCCGCGCGCAGCAGTCGCCTATGCCCTCTTCTTCGACGGACTTCTCTCGCGGGCCTACGTGCGGGACTGGTTCGCCGACGTTGCCCTCCCCCCACCCGCGGAATGAGCTCGTCGTCGCTGCCGAACTCGTTAGCTCCCTGCGATGGCACGCCCCTCGCGTCGGTGCTCCGGGAGATGGCGTTGACTTCGCCAGGTCGTCGCGTCCTTCCTCCTACGCCGGTCGCCGGCCACCGCAGTGCCTACTTCGCAGCACTCGCGTCCGGCCTCAGCTCTGCTGGATCCTCACCGGCGCCCACTCGTCGGCCCTGCTGTGCACGAAATCTCTAGAGGGGTTCCTCGCCGGTGCCCATTCCAGGCTGATTTCGTTTGTTGGTATGCTTCAATCCAAATCCATGTATTTTTTCTTGCTGATATGCTTCAATCCAATCTATTCAGTTAGATTCGTATTTGATTTGATTGTTCTAAATTTCTAATAGGAGCTGATTGTTTACTGTTTAATAGTAACAGAGGATGCAGTAGTTCATTTATGGTAGGATGCAATAGTTCATTTGGTTGGTTAAGGCACCGTTCAATATATATTGAATTTCAAAACTTCCTGCTTTATTTTGTCTTATTCATAATTTTGTCTTTTCTGAATTTTGGCTTTTTGAGCTTTTTGCGGTTCTTTTTCCCGTATTCGTTTGCGTTGTCGTGATGGGCTAACAAATTTTTATATTTTCAATTTTTAAATTTAATTATATTAAATAAGCCTCCGTCACCTGATGTTTTTTCACCACCATCTTGTTTTTTTTCACCACTGATGTTTTCAGTCATAAGCCACCAAAAATAAGCCGAACTGAACACCACCTACTTTGGTTTGGTTTTGTTTTTCTGGGTTTAGATGAAGATATAAATGCAGCTACTCTTGAAAGTTGCTGCATGGCATCAGCTTACTCCTTTCATGGACTATCATTCAGCTTTGGACTTGTCAATGCTTGTTGTTTAATGTTTATAGCTGTGCTTCTATCCAAATCATGCTATGAGTGAGTAATTATATGCCAACTACCAAGTAGTATGTTATTTAAACTTTCTAATTTTTATTTTTCATTACTAGCCAAGCATTAATGGTTATACCATGGGAAATCTGAGGACTGAGATACAAGTAAATCTGATGCATTGCAGTTGTACAAGGAAATATGATGCATCATGTATGCTGCCGAAAGTACCAACTGGAAAGTGCTATCTTACCCGGTTGATTAATGGAATATATATCATTCAATTCATCAAGGTAATCTCAATTTCTCCCCCTCTCATGGCATGTTTACAATTTTTTTATTTTCAAATATATATAAATATACACACTTATCGTATCAACGTATCCTTGTTTTCAGAAAATATCGTATCGTCGTATCTGTATTGCTATACCCGTATCGCGTATCGGGACATCCTAGGTGGTTACCACCATACATCTAAAAAGACAGTAGAATTGTGGAAGCACTACTGCAGAATATGTCATCACAGATGGTTTAAAAATATCATCACAGACGGTTTCGTGAGCCGTTTAAATTTGTGGGTCGGTAATAATATGAGATCATCACAGATGGCTTTCAAACCCTCCATGATGCAGTATTTCACAGATGGTTTCAACTACAAACCGTCTGTGATAGTAGACTATTAGAGATGGTTTGTAGTTGAAACCGTCTGTGATATAAGACTTATCACAAACGGTTTCAACTACGAACTGTCTATCATATTTAAATATCACGGACAGTTCGTTGTTGAAACTGTTTATGATAAGTTTTATATCATAGACGGTTTCAGCTACAAACCGTCTATGATAGTAGAAATTACAGACGGTTTGTAGTTGAAACCTTCTGTGATATTCTTTTTTATTCATAAATTTATTTCTATTAGTTGGCTAGCCTCAGGAAATGCTAGCCATGCATTCTGAAACAAACATATCAACACATTATATATACATTAAATTCACATTCATTCATTTCAGAAAGAAGAAATCCATTTCACAAACCAATTAACTGAAATGAAATAAATTGTCCATCCATGAACAAATACATGTACACATGAATAATTAAGCCCAATCTTATCCTAGTGAAATTTGTTATACATTGTGGAATTCCCCATATTCTTTCATGACTTTAAACTACAAGAAATACACACTGTCATCGAATCTCTAAGAGGTCGGGTTGTTCCAACGGAGTTGTAGCGATGGACAGAACCTGTCGGTAGGAATATCAATGTCGTGCATAAATATGTAAATTGATAAGTATGAAATAATTATCGCAAGATTGACAAATTAACCTAAGGATCAATATTGATCTTCACGGAATCGACGAGTAGTTGCATGTTGTGGCAAACATAGAATCTACAGGTGTTGCTCGGCAGCTCCTGGTGACACTGCAAAAATAGAATTTGTTAGTTCGATAAGCATTACTACGAAGTGTTATATATGATTAATGTGTACAAGCGAATACCGAGAAATGTAGATTGTGTCGCAGGGCATCCATCCCTTTTGGATTTTTGTACCTTTACAACGTACGTGGTGAACGACCTACGTGATTCCCAGAAGATAGCCTTAGTCATTGGGAAGGAAAGACTACAATAGAGTTATCCATGGAGAAAATGTGTTTACCTGTCGATTAATTGTTGGACAACTGTAAAGTCAGTTTTAGTCCTCTTTAGGGAATCAAGGTATATTACCTTGTTCTATTTTGGTATAATTACAATTAAAATCCAGTGGAATCTATATAGGTATGTCATGGTCATTAAACCAAAGTTCGTGTTACTTATAGAGTACAAATCAACAGGTATAGCCACTAGTATAGTACTTACCCCTGATTGTAGGGCATAAGTATGAATTCCTTGTTGTGGTAACCCTCTAATGCATTCATAATGTAATTCTCGATGAATGATGCATCCTCGTTAATGATATCCATGGCGACCAAGCGTGGGTCGAGAAAACCAATCGGTGATTTCGTTACTCTAGCTTTAGTCACCATGTATCTATATACACACACACAAGAAATGAATTATATATGACATTTATCGGTATTACATGAACGTAGACCATAATTGTACACACTTACATTATCTAGTATCGAATGAGACATGCATCGAGAGCATTGAGTGTGTAGAGATCGAATAAGTCCTCGAAAGTCATCGTGAAGACACAGTCATGAATATTGTGTTGAAAATGATCTGGTGTGAATTTGACGGTGAAACCTGAGAGCCGTTGTTCCTCCGACTTGTTGGCCTGCTCCATATACCATGCATGCAATCTCTAACAAGCCAATCCTAGGGTTAGGCGAAACTCTTTCGGGACGACCAATAGCTCGCCTAGCACAAATTTTTGGGCCAGCGGCAAGTAGGGCATCTTATCATCGGTCTTTTTCAGTTTTCCCTTGCCACCTCGGCTGTAGGTTGACTTCATAGTAATGCCGTGAAACTCTTGTCGAACTAACCGGTGCTTGCCTTCAATTTTAGCAGTTCAATCACGGCTGACAACCTCGTGTATTTTGACTTGCAGCACGTGAACAAAGGTTTCTCCGAGTCCTCCATCAAGTCTCGGAATTTAACATACTCTCTCTCATCATAGTTCCCTTCCGCATCGCGAAGCAACTGATCCAGATTATCATCATGCAGCCTATCCGAATATAAACCATAATCGACATCATCCGGCGGCATATCATTGACTTCGTCGGTAATATCATTATTACTACCTTCATGTGTAGTCTGCTCTTCACCATGCGCGTTTGAAACCCTTTCGAATCAAGTGTGCTTCAATCTGCGCTCGGTTAGATTATCGCAGTCAATGCATGGACAATATATATATTCCACCCCGTTATTCAACATATCTTCCTCGGTAGCTATTGTGAAAGCAGACACACCATTAATGTACTCTTCACTCACACGGTTCCCAGCGTACATCCAACTTCGATCCTACGTTACGCATATAATTAACAGTTTATCAAGAATAATTAATTAAATTAAATTAAGTAGAAATAAATTATGAATTGATTAAATCCTAAACCATGCTAGATGTAAATAAACTTATCTCTAGATCTAAATCCATGGTTAATAAACTACCTATGGTTAATAAACTTCTCTCTAGATGGAAATAAACTTTTCTCTAGATCAAGTTAGCTCGATTTAAACCATCTTCAATTCTTCTTTCATCAAAAGCTATAGATCTAAATTATAATGCAATCAGAAACAAAATACTAACCATAGATAGTCAAGAAATGAATGGATCTATAATCGCCCTTGCCAAATAGTCTCCTTTCACCAAATCGACGTCTCAAAGCTCTTGCCTTCAGCTCAAAGCAGCAGCTAGATCTGGAATTTAAGACAGAGGGTCGACGAGTCTGCGCACAGTTAATACAGTGGAATTATCATAGATGGTTTTTAATACAAACCGTCTATGATGTATCACAAATGGTTTGTATTACAAATCGTCTGTGATATTTGGCAATATCACAGACGGTTCTTGGTAAGAACCGTATGTGATACTTCATAGACGGTTCTCACCATGAATCGTCTGTGATATTATCTCTTCATAGATGGTTTTTGGCACTAGCAGCAACACAGACGGTCCCTAAACTAAAACTGTCTATGCTTGTATTTAACACTGACAATTTTGGGAAACCGTCTATGATGTACCGTCTAATATTATGCTTCTTGTAGTAGTGAAGAGATTTTATTTTGTCAAAGCTTTGCTATTTGAATGTGTGACCAGGGTTCTCAATACCGGTTGTAATTTTTACCGAAGGTGGCCGATAGTAGTGATAATCGCGATAATCGAAAAAATTCAGAGTTTATTGGACTGAAAATTTAAAACAAAATTTGAATTTCAAATAAATTTCAACCCACAACAACATGGCAGAGGCAACACATTCTAGCAAATCCAACGATTTTGGTCAATGCCATAACAATGGTCTCTACATCATGAGGCAGGTACCAGTGGACAAGCAGCACTAAGAAAAGAGCAGCACTAACCAAATCGAATGTCTGGCTATCAAGTGGTTCTTACACTGACCCATAGAGGTCGTGCTCTCGCGGTGGCTCGCCGGCGCCAATGGCTGTGATGTGTCCAGTGCGAATATGTGGTGGAACGGAAGCAGCTACTACGTCTCGCCACCACCCTCCTGGCCTCCATTCCAGCTGCCACCGCTGTCCTCGCGTCCACCCCTACTGCCCAGCCTCAATCGCCATCCACACTTCCCCCTCCGCTTCCTTCACTGCCCACCATCCAATGGGGATCGGCCGAGCCGCACCGCAAGACTGGTAGAGAAGGTCACGAACTGAAGATCTGAGGGAGAAGGGAGGGGAGGGCTGGATTGTTGCTGATAGACCACATCGCCGCGCTGCCAGAGGGGAGGGATGGACCTCTAGAGTGGAGAAGGCATTGCGCTACGCATTGCATTAGGGCAAGAGCAGCTGCGGCCGTGCGTTGGGCCTTCTGGGCCGCCTCCCATTCAAACTGGACCAAAATGTTTTGGCCGATAGCCCATTTTATCGGAGGAGACCAGTAAACCCGGTAAAACCAAAAATCGACCGGTTTTCAACCGGTTTTCAGAACCCTATGTGTGACACGAAATATCAACTGTGCCATAATGTGCGTGCATCAGGTTTTGTAATGTGCAGCTCCAATCATCTTGCTATCTTAGATAGATAGAGTTTGTCTACTGCAATTTACATATAGACCCCGTCTTGAAAAGATGTATCGTTTAAAATCTAATTACTATAGTAAAAATGAAAAGCAAAAGCAAAAGCAAAAGCCAAAGCCTTGCCGAACCCACCCATTGTCTGCAGCTACTGAAGAACATAATAGCATACTTCTGATTCCAGTCATAGAGTTTGTCAAACTGTTACTTGTCACTACTTAATTCTGGGGAGAGCAAATAGTAACATCATTGTGGTTCTTTGTGTGTGCGTATAGAGAAATATGGAACCATTAGAACCAGACTTAGAAATGGCTGCAGTCACAACAACACACAACACATATTTGAATTATTAGATGCTTATGAAATGATCTATTCCCATTCTTTGCCAGCTTCAAGTGTTTCGCTACTACATATAGTGATTGTTTTCTTGATATAACTTCATAAGTTTGTTTCCACTTAATTTGGAGTCTTCTGCGAAGTATTGTAGTTTATAAGTCATTGTTTCTTCTTCTTTTGCTTCAGATAAACACCGTGACCAGCTTTCGAGCAAACGAAGATTTCCTCTGAAATGACATCAGGGTAAAATATTGTAATTTGAAGGATTCTGGTTATATTCGGGACAATATTACAGTGTATCAAGTCAGATGTTCTTACCAATAAATGGTATAATGTTGAGATATGATGACACGTATCCTAACCTACTAGGACTTGAAGATGTTCTACTGATAAATGGTATGGGTTTAGGATTTCTACTTTACTTTAGAGTAGAACTAAGAAGAACTATATAAAGTCATATGGTGTGACCATAGAGAACTCAAGCAAGTCAAGTTAGAGACGCACGAGAGGATCAGAGACTAGTTTATTTTTTAATACTAGATTCTTGTATAGAGTAAAGATTTGATAGCCCTAAAAGGTTTGAAAGGGTTGTGAGAAAACGATAATACCTTTTACACTTTTGATGTTGTACTTAATGAATTTGCTGTCAGCTTCGCTAAATCTTTCTCTCTTATCGTGATTATTTCGGTGTTGTTATTTTGGTTCTCTCTACAGAATTCATCTGCTTTGTTCTTCATCTTGTGCATGCTCATGTCGTATTTGACAATTTTGATCCGATCCGGGGGCTACTGCGTATAATGAGGGGTATAAGAGCCAACACCAGTTTAATATTTTCTGAGAAGGTCAGCAAAGCATTAGAAAGAAAAAGATTAAGATCGATGTTGACGATGTGGAGTCAAGTAGATAAATTAGACAACAGAGAAAATTTCAATATGTGGCTATGTGTGGTGGAGGATGTCCTTATCTAGTTTGATAGATGTTTTAAAGGGGGGCAGACTAAAAAAGACATTCATTGAAGAATGGAAGGTGATGCAGTGGAAGATTGTTAGTACGATTCGTCTATATCTTTCTGGTCAGGTAAAGTACTTAGTGATCAAAGAAAATTCATTGAAGAAATTATGAAGTGACTTAGAAGAGTTATATATGGATAGATTGTTGATAAACCGGTGGGTACATAAGCGGCACTTGTATAGGTTGTGCATGAAGGAAGGCACACGGTTTGTTGGCGATCTCAATGTCTTCAACAAGCTTATCATGCAATGACCACTGTGGATAATGAGAAACTTGTGGAGACAAGGTCATCATATTGGCTTCATTTCTACCACCATCGTGGGAGCAATTGGCGATAAATATTCTTATTGGGAAAAGCACTCTGAATTTCAATAATGCAGTTGCATATCTGTTAAGGGTAGAATCCTTAAAAAAGTTATTGGGATCTTCATCCTCAAGTGATCATGTATTGGCTATCATTGGTGTTGCAGGTAAAAGCAAGAATCATACGAAGAAGAAGGGTAAGAACAAGGGCGCGCGTGTATACTATCTATGTGACGAGAAAGGTCATACGATAAAAGGTTGTCCTAGTTTGAAGCAAATGCTAGGTGCATGCTCAGTGGTGATAGCGAAAGATGATTCAGAAATACTTGTTGTCAATCAACTAGGTATCTCTCATGAATAGATATTAGATTTAGGTTGTTGCTTCCATATATATTCGGTGGGGGATATGTTTGACAAAGGACCTCTACTCCTGGTACATCAAACTGTTCACTTGGTGGATTGCAATGAGCATACAATTACCCCCCTCTAGTCATAAATACATGTCATTTTGGACATCGACTCTGTCTCCAAAATGTAACTTTGATCACTAATTTCTATTGTAATATATTTATAAACCTAATAAAATTATAATATTATGAAAGTACTTTTTAAAATAAATCTACACATATAATTTTCATGTATCTATTCTAAATATTTAGAAAGATATCGATAGCCAATGTTTTGAAAGTTTGATTGCACGTTCCCAAAACAACATGTATTTGTGACTAAAGAGAGTACTAAGGTAGAAGCAATTACATTAGAGATGTATGATGGAGCACATAGCATATTGACAGAAGTTTGGTATGTTCTCAACTTAAAAAAAGAATCTAATATCATTGAGGTCACTTGGACTTTAAAGTTGTATGTTTCACTTCAAGATGGAGTCTTGCAAGTTACATGCAAAGAGCAAGTGATCATGAAAAGTATAGCAATAGAAGATACTGATTGATGGGTAATCAAAATGAAAGAGCAACCGATGAGATTTCTGAAATATTTCATACTATTGATTTCTTTTTTATTCTAAAATGGATTTACTAGGACTAATGCATGAGATTATTATCCTATTTTCGGGATCCCTTCTTCTCTTAGTAAAAATCTTGATTAGGAGCAGAAAACCGTGTCGTCAACAGTAGGTACTCAAATCTCATTTAGAGTTATATGCGGAAGTGCAAATACAGTTGTAAAATCTAGCAAATGCAAATGTGAAGGTGTTAGCTGTTGAAAAAAAATGTGTAAATTTGTTAGATGGACACATCTCCTATTCCTCTCTTTCATGTACAGGAGAGATATCAAAATATAAAATTAAATATCTCAAATGTATTTTGTTTGCTTAATCAAAATTTCAATATTTGAAATTCACAGAGGAAATCTTATATGCTATACTGTGTTGTACCACACTATACTGGGAAAAGTCCATTTTACAACTATAGCCTTGATTAGAATTTCAACCCGCAACTCTAAAATTATTTACTTCTCACCATCGAACTCTCAAAACCAATACAAAACACCCCCTCGACCTGAAACTACCGTAGTTTTGGCTGACATAGCAATGGTTTTCATCGTGGACTCCTATTAGGTAGTATACACTGATGTGGCATCCCAATTAGCAAGTATACTCTAATGTGGACTGGATGAGCCTGCAAGCAAAAATAAAAAGAGAAATGCTATAGAATATTCGACTGTTTTTTAATGCAAAAACAGTCAGATGATCTGGGAGTATTGGATCTCTATCCAACGGATCCACTCATATAAGCACCCCCTCAAAAAAAAATCTCATATAAGCACCCCCTAAAAAAAGATCTGGAGCGTTGGATCGCCATCCAACGCCATAAAATCTAACTGTTTTTACCTCCAAAAACAGTCGAATGTTGTATAGACACTCTCAAATAAAAAACGTGGCTAGCTCCGACATCTCTTCCTTCTCTCTCGACATCTCTTCCTTCTCTCTCACCAACTCTTCTCCCTAAATGCCATCGCCACCTCCTTCCCAACGCCCGCACCTCCAAAGTTACAACGCTGAGACCACCTCTGCTTGATGCCATGGCCAGGTTCTCGATAGAGAAGCTACAACCACTTACCCACGATGTACATCCCGCTACTCCTCGCCCATGACTTGCTTGACGGAATGCCCAGCGGCGCTTCAACCTTGTTCACTTCCTCTCACCACCGCGAGTGTGGATGAGAAGAGTGCGCGTTAAGGCAGCGCACGGCTGGTCCGAGGCAATGGCAACCCCTCCACTTGGCGTTGTGCTGCTAGTATAGAAGATGATTTGGTCATCGCAACAAGAGCGCCCATGCCCCGGCCAGCTACGAGAACCGAACAAACAAAATCACAACAGATGTCAACCCGCTTGTCTTCGCCCCAGCAAGGAACACTTATGGAGGCACGACAGGGGAGCTCATAGTTCACCTTCTTCGTATCTCCTCTGTGACAACCCCATTTCCGAGGCCGTCGAATTTCTCCGTAACTACCCAGGAAGTCTAGCTAAGGAGAGCTAAAGAGTGTGCATCAAACCTACTCATGCTTTAATTATAAAAGCTAAACTTTTATTACAAGAAATAATGACATAGATGCCGAGTTTTACATTATTAACGGCATCCAAGCCCAAGGTTTATAATGCATCGCAAAAGATCTTCCAAAGAAACCACAGACACATCTGAGCATAGTCGAGACCTAAAACCAGTAGTCATCGCCTTCTAGGGCGTAATTGAAGTCTCCCTCAAATAGGTCCTCGGTGTCATCCAAAGCTTCTTCTGGTGATGATTAAGCAAGTATGACTACAACCGTACTCAACAAACCACACAAGTATACCTACGTAACTACTTGCCAGGATTTCAGTAGAATGAGGTATGAATGTTTTATTATTACAGGCATAAATGCATGTTTGTTTGCAAAAATCTTTAAACTCAAAATACCAAACATTATTTTATTTAGAGAAAAGAGAATTTAACCATTTTACCTATCATCTAAAAATCATTTAAATCTTACTTATGCCTTGTTTTTCGAATCACTCATTAAACACAACTCCATTGATTGGAAGCACAACATATCCGAATACTATATGTTATACTCTACAGAGTTGTCTAGCTTTACTCACAAGATATCCCAAACTTACAATATCATGCAATAGACACGCAACATGATAGTG
This sequence comes from Bonia amplexicaulis, assembly GCA_036346245.1. NCBI lineage: Eukaryota > Viridiplantae > Streptophyta > Magnoliopsida > Poales > Poaceae > Bonia > Bonia amplexicaulis. The sequence goes on along the minus strand of CM070763.1, from coordinate 9,110,267 downwards.
TACAACTGAGTTAAGATAACAATGTTGTTCACTACTCTTTTTGTTATAGCTTCTACCCGGTAGGTTCGGAATCATTTAACCATCATCAATAATCCATTGGCCAATGTGAAAATCACGGCCTGATGTTGAGTAAACCTACCATTGTGGAGATTGGCAAGTGGCACAATAAGCACACGTCCATCTCACCTCTTTTTCACGTGCCATCCTAAAACCCTGGGATAGCGGTCTCTCCTATAAATATTTGATTAGATCAAGTAGTATACTAGACCAGGTTGACAAGTCAAGCTTTTGGTTATGTGAGATATGTGTCCTTTGCTTAGCATAAGGGTCTAGCCCTTACTTGCCATAAATGAGACTGTCTTTCACATACCATATGCATCACAATACATAACTACCAAAACCATATCAAAGCCTCAATCCTCAGGTGAGGCCATGGGCTTCAATCATCTAGGTAGTGTTTGGTTTGTGGTATATCCCGGGATGGGAGGGGGTCAACCCATTTTTTGTAGTGTTTGGTTGTAGGATTGGGTGGGGTGGGTTGGACCCAAGAGAGAATATTCCGCTGAAATGTGGGTTGAGATGATCCGCTGAAATCGAGCGAACGGAGCCAACCCACTTTCCTTCGCGTGTGCGGGTTAACCGAGCGCCCCCGCCGCTCGCTCTTCTCCTCCACGCGGGTGCCGGCCCGGCCGGTGTGCGCGCCTCGGTCGCCGTCCTCGCCGCGTGTGCTCGTCTCCTCGCCGCCGTGCTCGGGTTGCCGCCTCGTCGCCGTGCTCGGGTCTTCATCCTCGTCGCCGTGCTCGGGTTGCCGTCCTCGTCGACGTCCTCGTCGCCGTGCTCGGGTCTCCGCTCCGGGTCTGCTCGGGTCGCCGTCCTCGTCGCCGTGCTCGGGTTGCCGTCCTCGTCGCCGTGCTCGGGTCGTCCTCTCCGGCTTCCTCTCCGCCCCGGCGCGTCCTCCCCGTCGTGCTCTCCACTGCCGGTATATGCAGATGATATCTCACTCCATTCCTTGATCCAAACAAGACATGGGATCACTAGATCCCATTCTATCCCTCCATCCAAACAAAAAATAGGGACTAACCCATCCTTACAACCAAACAAAAAGTGGGATTATCCCATCCCACATACCTGGGATGGAGCTATCCCATCCCACCAAGTCTCCAATCCAAACACTACCCTAGTGATGGCCCACCAAGTAGTCTCAACCCTTAGCTTCATTTTAAATTATACCGGCATGGAACAAATAATTCCTATTAGTATAAGTAAATCATTTTAGTTGTCCAACCTAATTACTAGCTATCTATACAGTGATTAATTACTATTATTTATTATACCAAAGTTGTCAAGGTGAATATAGCCTTAAAAAATATGATAGGGCTTCTCGGTGGTAGGATCTAACTATTTATCATGTCATTCCAAGACATTATTTTATGTAAATAAAAGTACATAATTATTATAAATGAAAATAGAGATACTTAAGTAATATGAGATTAACATGATAAAAAACATGTGACTTGCCTTTCTGCTTGTAGTCTTCGACTGAGCCTACTTCTTTTGTGTCTTGACCAACTCCTTCAGTGGCCTACTCAACAAATTTAGGTGCTATGCAAAGGAAAAAGAACCAAATAAGTTTAGGCTTGAAAGAAAAGCGAGATGTGAACAAAATAAAAGAGAAAAATCCGGAAAAAGGTTTAAAAATAGGAGGGTTTGAGTGGTTAGGGTCTAAACGGTGTTTGATTGGATCGAACGGAGATGAAAATGAGTTAAACGAGCTTGATACTATTGAAAGGAGTATAAACAAGCTTAACGAGTTTTAGGTGAATATAATGGGTTAGGTAAATAGTACCAGGTTGGCACTATTCCTAGTGGGTCAAATTTGGTGAATATGGATTCGGGCTGAGATAAATGGGTTGCATAGTGTTGGGTTGTTGGTAAATAGTGTTGGGTTAGGCTTACAAATAGTGTTGGCTGCACAGTATAAGCCGACCCAGTTTGGCCAATTGGGCCAAGAGCTGGCTCAGGCTGGCTTTACCACCCCACCTTTGGTGGCCCAAGGAGCTCGTGGCCCAACTCGTTCTAGAGTGACCTAGAGCTCATTCTCATGGCAACCGAGACAAGGGAACAACAACGGTGCCAAATTCAGTGACGCGATGGTGGACGACAGCGAGCGGTGGTGCAGCAAGGAACTATAGGACGCATGCAACCCATTTTGGGCACACAAGCAGACGGTGGCAGTTGGAGGTGGTTCGCGACGATGGAGCTTAGGTAGAACAGGGGAATGATACGGCGAAGCTTCAGCCAAACTGGCGGTGGCTCGAGCTTCTAGGAGGTTAAGGGAGCTCTGCGGTGATGATAGCTTGGCTCAGGGTGGCCCGAGGAGTTCTAGCAACGGGAACCGTGGGCGGTGAAGTGATGGCGCAAGGCACGACGAGTTAGGGGCGGCAAGGTTAGGCAGGAAGCTAGGGGATAGTTTCGTGGTGGTAAGGAGATGCTAAGATCAGACACTTGGACTAGAAAGGAGGCAGGGTGAGAAATTGGAGTTGGACTCACCGGTGAAGATTTGGACGTCGACGGTTGTGGCACGGCGTGGCTGGAGCTAAGAAAGGAAGGGTGGCAGTGGTTGTGGTGTAGTGCGGAAAGTGAGATAGAGAGAGTCATAAAGCTTAGCTATGTAGGCGGCGAAGGCGGTGATGCCAGTAACGGCGCGGCGGTGATGCCAGTAGCGGCGTGGATGGGTGCGCGGCTTTCGTGCTGCGCAGCGGAGTTTGTGAGTGCGTTGGAGAGGAACATTCGTGAGTTGCTGACCGCATACCTAGAGAATTCGACCAGAGCGATACCTAGAGCATTCGAGAGTTGGTTTTTTTTTTGGAGAGGAACATTCGTGAGTTGCTGACCGCATACCTAGAGCATTCGACCAGAGCGATGCTGCGCCGCCTCACACGCAGAAACCAAACCAGCCTCCTCTCTCGGTAGCTAGCTAACCTTCCCGCCGCCGCCTCCATGTCGTCCGCCGCCGCGCCGGAGGAGTCGCGCCCGGTGCGCATCGGCATCATGGGTGCGCCTCCATCGCGCGCAAGCTCGCGCCATGCCGCCGCCCGCCGCCGAGGTCGCCGCCGTCGGCGGCCGCCCGAGGGCAAAGCCTCGCCGCCGCGGACAACGGCCTCCCCGGGCACCCGCCCCACGGCTCCCACGAGGCCCTCCTCGACGACCCGGCCGACGCCGCTCTACCTCCCGCTCCCCACCGCCTCCACCTCAAGTGGGCCGCCGCCGCCGCCGGGCAAGCACGTGCTCCTCGAGAAACCCACGCGCTCTGCGCCGCCGACTCGACGCCATCCTCGCCGTCTGCGAGGCCAAGCGGCGTCGGTTCATGGACTCCACCATGTGGATGCACCACCCCGCACCGCCAAGATGCGCGAGCTCGTCGCCGACCGTGGTACCATCGGCGACGTCGTGGTGGTGAGTTCTTGGAACCTTCTGCTAAATCTGTTGGAAGTCTCGGCTTGCTTTAGGTAGTAAGCTTAAGGCCCGTTTGGCACGGCTCGACTTCACTAGTCAAGTTGTTTTTAGATTCACTTCACGAGCGACTTCACGGTGAAGCTAAAGTCGTTTTAGAAAATTGTTTGGCAAAACAGCTTCACCAACAGCTTCATGTATGGCTGAGAGAGGTCAATTGTCCAAGATGCCCTTGTCTACCTGACTTGTTCTAACATTTGGAGTTGTATATTTGTATGTGGTCATATGAATTAAAAAATAATATATTTGAATGAGTATGAATTAAAAAATTAAAATAATAAAAAAGTTCGGAGGAAGGAGACGGAGAGAGCGGTGCGACGCGAAAGAAAAAAGTGAACGAATTTTGTGAACCGAAGCGGTGCGTCACTGACGAGAGAGTGGCAAATACGTGTAAATTTTGTGAACTAGAGGGCATTCGCTTTGGAATATGGGCCCGAGGAGAGAGTCGTGAAAAGCTACTTTTTCACTTCACCTCTCCCTATTCCTTTGTGAGAGCACAAAAAAAGGAGCTTCATGGGTGAAGCTATTTGCAAAAAGGGTGTTTGGCAAAAAACAGCTCACAACAGCTCATGAAGCTGTTGGTGAAGCTGTGCCAAACATGGCCTAAATTGTACATTACTTGGTCACTTTTTAAGGAAAGACTGAATTTTCAGAAAAAAATTGCTTTTGGGTACGAAATATTAATTTTAGTTTGATCATGTTGGGTTGTGGGGAGTGGTTTGGATGCTCACTTCTTTCCATTTTCTCATTAATGATTGGAATTAGGAGTAAAAGGGCTGCTTTATAGGGAAAATTTATTTATTTATTTTTTGCGAGAAAGAAAATTTATTTTTTCACTGTTCATTTCGTGTGCATTACCATTTCGTTATTTCTTTTTCGATGTAGTGTCTTTCTGCCTCAATTTTCCTTAATCTATTGCATATGCTCAAGTGTCTTAAGATTCTCTAGTGAAGTGTGAGTATACTAATTATACTTTGTCCTTGTATCTGGCGAGACCTAGTTGTTAGTTGGTGGTTAAAACAAGGAACGTTAGGGAGGGCATGCTTGCACTTTTGCTACAAAAAACCTTACTGGGTTGAGATGTGTTTGGCTTATGGACAATCTGAAGTATTGGTGCAAAATGGTGGTAGAAGAGAAAGGGCAGTTTCAAAACTTGTGCCAGGGTATGGTCTATGGAGTGTTGGACAATTACATTGAAAAAGTACTCTTTTTTGTTTGTCTATGATCAAACAATGTCCTTACCTTTCTTCCAAGGAAAAAAGTCCTTACAGTTCTCTCAACAGCCAAAAAAAACATCTTTTTTACAGAAATCATAGAACATGCAACCTGATATGAAGATTTAATTCATTGTTTACTGCACGAGCAACCTTTTCAGTTTACAATAATCAACACTAATAGTTACCTTTCCATGTCTTTACCAAATTGACAACAGTAAAAGCATCGCGAGTAACTATTTTTTGTTGCTAGCAGTCCGTACTATCATCTTCCGTAAAAATTAAAATGAAGGCTTTGCTCAATCTGCTCCTTCCTCCAAAACTCCTCTTAAGGTTCTTGTCCTTGTGAAGCCCCAAGCCCCCAACCAATAGATTGATGAAACTTTTATTAAGCAAGACTGGGCATCTAGCTTTCCATGTCTCGATGGCCTAGTTAACCACGGTGGACGAACAGCGATATTTTGTTGCTAGCAATTGGAACTACCAAAGCACCTGGTAGGCCCTTTTCATCATTCAATTAGAACTACCAAAACAGCTGGAAGGCCCTTGCTTAGTTTACGTGAAGGAACAGGGTTGTCTTGTTGCTAGCAACTGGGACCACTGCCCTGATTGAGCTGTAGTGTTTGTGTATTCTGCTTCTTTGTCCAAAACTCCTTGAAGGTCCTCGTCTTGACCATCATTATATGATTGCCTGGTGAAAATATTGTGGTTCACCACTTGGCGTCCTTTTTCTGTCACATCTTGCATTCTTATAACAATATATGTTCTAAATACTCAACTCTCCTATTTTTCAAGTCATTTTCATGAGCATGTGAACAAGTCATTTGACCATGTGCGCTGCCTTTCTTTGTTTACTTTACTGAGGAATTTGTAACAGTTCTTCCAAGTTCCATGCAAGTTTAGTATTCTACACATTATAATTACTAATAGTTAAGACAATATGTTCTAAATATTGACATGTCATTTTCATAAGCATGCACCCTAAGGTTATTAAGGCGGTAAGGCGAGGCGAGCCGACCCACCCCATCACACCTTTTAAGCGGTAAGGCGCGAGGCGAGGCGACGTCTTACACATCCTAAGGCGCTAAGGGGCAGCAAATAAAATAAGCATTTTAGTAGCACATATGTATCTTGTTGTTGTCAATTCTTGAGTCTATGTTGCACCTATCCCCCCATTATAATTGTTCTTCTCCCATGTAGCATCTATTCCCCTTATCCCCTTGCATGTTTTAACATATAGATTGTTAAAAATGTAATAGATACAAATTGTATTCTAATTAATTGAGTAAATACGGATTGAGTGACATACCTTATTGACAATCTCTCCTCTCTTCTCTTCTATTCTCCCATGCAACAAGCCACATGAATAATGAGCAACATAAGTTCACAGTAACAATTAAGTGAATCCGAGATTAAATATGAGCGATATAACAAATTAGCAAGCACGATATAACCGGCATAAGTCCACACAAATAACATAGGTGATAAGTCCACAAGCTTAGTCTAATGGAATAATAGTAGTCCACAACACAAAAGTAGCATAGTTCATAATCCAACTCTCTTATCTCTCAATATCCATCGTCGAACTCATTGGGATTGCTAGTAGAATCCATGTTTTGTCCACCATCTTCAGTAGCATGGGAGCTTCGTCACAATTGCTCACATCCGCATCATCATCTGGATCTACCTCATCTTCTTCATTGCCCAAATCCGAGTGTTGCTCTTGCTCATCTAAGACATCTTCTTCAACCACTATTGTTGTAGATCTTGCACGTCTTTGGTAGGTCATAGTCTCACCATGACTATGCCTATTAGCTTGTCTTGGAAGATTGCGACATTGAAACGAGTGTGATGCGCCAATGGCTTCATCAACACCATCCCATCTAAGGTCACACGCACGAGCACCTTGAGGTTGTATAGCCAATGAGTCAGTCCATTCATTGTCCCAATCAAACTCCTCAATGACCAAAGGGTCATAGTTTTTGCCCGCTTTCTCCCGCTTCATTTGAAACCTAGTTTTCATCTTCCGGTTGTAGGCAACAAAGGCCAAATCATTTAATATCTTGTGTACTAACCGGTTCCTTTTCTTTGTATGGAGCTACAAAAGCATAAATGACAAGCAAAGCAAATGAAATGAATAAATAACTTACTGAAATTAATAAGCACATGTAAGTTACAAGTTAACTCACAAATTCAAAGATACTCCAATTTCGCTCACAACCGGATAATGAAGCACAAAGACTAACAACACGCTTAGCAAACCTTTGTAGTTCAATGGCTCGGCCACCATATGAATGCCACCAATCAACTAGAATGGCAAATACATGCATATATCAGGAATTAGGAATGAAATAAACATGCTGAAGACGAACTTAACTTGCATAAATCAACAACACTTGCTAGGGCTCATTGTCTCTAAGTTTGGATTGCCATTTTGTTTGAAAAGACATCTCCTCGTTGGTCTTCATAATTCATGGCTTGTTCATCAATCTTGTTCTGAATATTCTCATCTTGGACCATTCTTGTAAGCACATCATTGAAGCAACCCCTTAGCTCCCCAACATATTTATCATCTCCACTCTTTTGGATGGCAAAGAATTTTCCTAGGTTCCAAAAGAGTGCAGCCCCATACAATGGATGATCCATTTGTTTCACCCAACATCGCTCAATAATGTTCATGATCTTCTGGAGCAAACGTTGCTTGTTTTGGGTAGGGAAGCTAAAATTGATCTTCTCCTTTGCATGAGCTATTAATGCTACAACCTCTGGCTTTGCGGGTTTCTCATTACCATCAACCACCCTAAGCACGATAAGAAGTGGGGCTGAAGCTCTAAGACAGTCTTCAATTGAATTCCAGAACTCCTTGAGAGCACAATGCTGTCACATGCATGCCGGCCTCTGTCTTTGACAATTTGATGCTAGTCCATGATTCACTACAAATAGATACTTCAAAGTATCCTTATGCTTGAGCATACTCTTCAAAGTAAGGAAGGTTGTGGCAAACCTAGTGGCTACGGGTCTGACAAGATCCATCCCACCTGTCTTCTCCCTCATTGCACTAAGAAACCTCCCATGTCTATAAATGAATGTGGTGACACGCTTGGCACGTGTAATAGGCTTCTTAAATTCCTTCAACTTCCCAATGTCTTCCAACATAAGATCTAAGCAATGTGCAGCACAAGGACTCTAAAACAGTGTAGTAATCATGTCCATTATAAGCTTGCCCGCTGCCTTGTAGTTAGCACCATTATCGGTGACAACTTGAACAACCTTGTCTTTTCCAATAGCTTCAATTCTCTCCTCTAGCAAATTAGCTAGCATAGTTGCATCATGTTGTTCACCTGATGCATCAACAGACTCCAAGAAGTAAGTCCCCTCCGGGCTGTTGACAAGAAAGTTGATCAAGTGGCGCCCTCTCTTATCGGACCATCCATCCGACATAAGTGTGCAACCATATTGCTTCCATGCCCGTTCGTGCTCCTCTCTCAAGGCACTTATGTCCTTGACGCAATCCTAAAGCAGTGGCTCCCTCAACTCATGGAAACTAGGAGGCTTATACCCAGAACCGTACTGCACACTGGCCTCACAAGCAATCTCAAACTGCCTCGAGTTTGCAGCATTAAAAGGTATGCTGAACTCATAGAACCACAAGGCCCATTGCTTATTCATATAATGTCTGTCATCCTTGGTCCTTGTGATGACCTCTATGGTCCCTTGAAAAGACCCAGAACGTCTTTGATCTACAATATCTTCGGGTGTTCTTCGAAGTATAGAAGCAACTGACTTGGTCTCCTTCGCTTTGGCTTTGCTTGATGCTGCAACCTTAAATGAAAAGGCATCATGCCTTCTTTTAGCGGCTGTCCCTGAACTGAGCTTCACAGTGGAGTCTTGGGACTCGATGCCATGTGTTGCCACCTCCACATCTTGACCTCCCCCTTCATCATCATCATCTAGGAAGATTGGTCTACTCTTGTTTTTTTTCAAATAATCTCCCATCTCTTTCCTAATTTTTGTGGTAGTATTGGGAGACAAAACCACATCTGAATAGCCACCCGCAAGATGCTCCTTCAGCCTTTTAATTCCTCCTGTACTTGGGGTGTTACAAAAGATACACATCACCTTATCTCGGTTGCCAATTTCTGGCCAATAGCCATATTTCCATCCCGGATCATTAGACTTCGCCTTCCGTTTTGGATCGGTTCCGTTTTGGATCAGTCTTTGGATCATACACGGCCTCGGAGGATGCAATACTTGTACTTGCATTTGTATTTGTCATTTTTCTGTTTCTGCATTACAGAGAATAAAAGAAGTATTAGATGACGATTAATCGAATAGTGAGCATCAGAAAGGTGAGCGAGCCAATGAAAAGATAGAGCGAGCCGGCGACAAGCGGCGACATGCGCACGGCGGCACCAAATAAAAATCAACGGCGCACTCAGCTCTCGCGCAGCCTCGCTCGCTTGGTCGCTCCAAGCCTCGCTCGCTCACCCCCCCTCCCTCCAAGCATATGCAGCGGTGTCGGCGACCCTCCCCTCCCAACCAAGCAGTGGTGTCGGCGACCCTTCCCTCTCTCCTCCCTCTCAACCAAGCGGCGGCGGCGACCCTCCCCTCCCTCCCCCTCTCTCATCGCCCAGCAGCAGCGCTGGTGTCGGAGAGACACAGATCTGTCTCATCGCCCAGCAGCACCGCCGGCACCGGAGAGACGCGAACCAAATCCGCGCCTCTAGCACCGGGCGGCGCATCGGGCGATTGGAGAGGAGGGGAGGAGGGGAGGAGGAGGGGAGTACCTTGTTGGGTGATTGGGAGGAGGCGCCACGAGACGGGATCTGCGATATGGAGGCGCCGCCGAGAGACCGGAGCGGCAAGATGGAGGTGTCGCTGAGAGACTAAAGCGGCCAGATGGAGGCGCCGCCAGCCGCTGCCAAGGTTCTAGGTACTTCACCGCCTAGGGTTTCTTTCTCTAGATCTCTTCTTTCTCTGGTTTAGCCACCGGCCCACCATCTAGGGTTCGCTAAGGTTCACTTCTTTATTTGGGCGCGGCCGTCACCTCCATGCGTACGACGTCGCTTTGAGCCTTCCCGATGCCATACGCCGCCTAATCGTCGCCTCAGCAACGCCTTGGTGCTGAGTCGGACACCATACATGCGCAGGGCAAGGCGGTGGGGACACCTTGCCGGCCAGGGGTGCCTTACTGCTTAGGCAACGCTTGCGACGCCTTAATAAGCTTGATGTACTCAACTCTCCTATTTTTCAAGTCATTTTCATAAGCATGTGAACAAGTCATTTGACAATCTGCGCTGGCTTTCTTTCTTTACTTCACTGAGGAATTTGTAGCTGTTTTTCCAAGTTCCATGCAATTTTACACATTATAGGGCCTGTTTGATATGGCTGCGGCTTATGGTTTTTGGCTGAATTTTTTGAATTTTAGCTGTTTGCAAAAGAGAGAGAGATATTCGCTTGTGATTTTGGTTGTTACAGATGTTGGGGTTTTACCGTGTACTACAATTAACTTGTAGACCCCATCTCGAGAAAATGCTCCGTTTGAAAGTTAGGTATTGTAGCAAAAGCCGCTTTTAGAAGCCATTAAAGAACATGCCTATAATTACTAGTGATTAAGATATTGTTCTGCCAATATAAACAACTTGGGATCGGAACTGGAACCAGTTGAGTGGTGGGATTTTTTTCCATTCACTTGGGAGGGGTCAATCCATTCTTTTTTTAAAAAATCACCCTTGGTTGGTTGGTTGTAATTGTTTCACATGGACACTAGTCACGGAAAAATTGAAAGCAAGCAAACAAGATGAATTCAACTCCAAGAAAATTAAATACGGAAAACACCTAAAGATATATCAGCACACAAATATAAATGAAGTACAAATTTATGTTCATCTAGTTTTGGTCCTAGTGAGCAATAGCTATAGTAAATTGGTGACTACTAGTCTACTACTAGAAGAGAACGGGGTTTAATTTTGATATATTTTTCTGCGGTTTTGGGTTGAGATATCACATGTGGACACTACTGGAAATGTTGAAGCTGAGCCTCAAATGGTAAAATTGAGGTTGAACTTTTTTTCTTAGTGGCTACTACCATGCATCTATGGATTGAGTAAGGAGAAGACAGTAGAACTGGGGAAGATATTTTATTTTGTTATACCATGTGGAGGTCGTGAATACAGTGATGATGAATAATTGACTTTTAGGCTTTATTGAAATTTGCGTTTGTGAAAATTTCGGTCGATCACAGTTGGCGATTGGCAGGCTTCGATCACGGACAGAAGTCCGATCGTCCTTGTGGTGGATGGTCCGATTGGCAAGTCCAAATGGCAGGTGTCGATCACGGCAAATCGAGCACGGCAGAATGACCGTGGCTGAACGACCGCGATAGAATGACCATGCTTGGTAGACATTGGTAAGCTACAACGAACCGGTTGTAAGCAACAGTCAGCCGGTCGTAAGAAATAACGAACCGGTCTTAGCTACAGTGAACCGGTCGAATGTCGTAAGCTCGTTTCCTACAGTAGCTAGTCGGTGGTCGTAGCTACATAACTTTTCAATGGTCGTAGCTGCAATGTTTTGCTGATAGTCGAGTGCTACAGTACCTAGTCGGTACTCCGTAGTCGGTGCTACAGTACCTGATCGGTACTCGGCATTCGGTAGCTATAGACTTTGTTGTCGTAGTCGTAGACTTTGCGATCTGTTGTCGTAGTCGGTTGTCGAAGACTTTGTGGTCGGTTGCCGTAGGCTTCACGGTCGGTACTCGTAGGCTTCGAGTACTTTAATTATTATAATCTTCGAGTACCTCGAGTACTCGTGCTTGTTGGGCCAGTGGTCTAATCAGCTTGGGCATGGCGGTTTGACTAGTCCTTCAGAGTGGTCGAAGGCTGATATTGAAGTTGTGGATGATTTGGTTTGTGATGGTTAAGAGTGATTTGCGTGTGTGGACTAATGTCGGTCAAGTTAGGAAGAACTTGTGCAGGAGAGAACGTTCCTTGATCTTTGCATGTGTAGGTTGGGTGTAGAGACGGTCATGGTCGGTGACTAGGAGGACCGAGACTAGGAGGACCGAGACTAGGATGGGGAAATCTGAGGTCCAGGAGGTTGAGAATGTCACGAGGTGGTTGGGCTCACGCTGGTGCATGTGAAGATCAAAGGAGGATAATGCGTGGAGAAGCTACAGGAGGTGCGGTCCTGGAGGCTTCGACACGTAAGGTTGGTGCGTGGAGAAGCTATGAGAGGTGCGGTCCTGGTGGCTTCAACATATATGAGTTAAAAGAGTTATGGAAGGAGTCCATAACTGGGAAGACTTATATTATGGAAAACCCGTGTTTGGAAGGGTTTCGGGTCCCTTGATTTTCGGAACGGATAGAGTTTGGTGACCGTGTTTGATGAGGACACGGTTTGGACTTGTGTTAGGGTTTGAGGGGTGTCATAAAGGCACTTTGTAGCCACAGAACATGTTTTAAAAATAAAAGATCAGATCTTTTCTTGAAAAGTTAGTCGGCGCCGGTGGTGTTGTTTTCTGGGCATCGTCCTCGACTAGTTCTTGTTACAAGTATGTCGTTAGTGGCGCATAGCGTTCCTTCGTCGACTAGTTCGCTTGTCGAGTCTTCCACTTGATTGTCGCTAACAGCACCGGTGTTAAAGCATTCGAGCGGAGGAAGACTACGGCTACGTACAAAGGGGCAGAGCGAGCAGTCGAGAGAGCGGTCGAACACCGAGCGGTCGAAACCTTCATCGATCACTGAGAGATTCAAAAAAAGCGGAGGCAATCATTCACCCCCATCCGATTGCGATAATTGGTCCTACAAATGTGTCCCACCGAATGTCACCTGCGCCATAATGTGCATCCATCTGGCTTTGTAACGTATAGCTCCAGACATCTTAGGTTGATAAGAGTTTGGCTATATTCTCCAGCTACTGAATAACATGACAGCATACTATTGATTCCACGCCTAGAGTTTGTCAAACTGTTAGCTGTCATTACTTAACTCTGGGCAGAGTAAATAGTAACATCGATGTGATTCTTGGTGTATACATATGGAGAAATTTTGGAACTAGAAACAGACTAGAAATGGCTGCACTCACAGGAACCCATATCACCTATATGAATTATGAAATTCTTATGAAATGATCTATTTCCATTCTTAGCAGGCTTCAAGTGTTTCGCTACTATGGAGTTAATAAGTTCTTGATATAACTTCATTACTGCTTGTTTCCACTTAAATTTGGAGTTTTGGACTCTTCAGCAAAATGTTATTGGTTTAACATAAATCATTGTTTTTTATTCTGTTGCTTCAGATAAACTCCATGTTCAGCTATCGAGCAAATGACGATTTCCTCCACAATGACATCAGGGTAAAGCCAGACCTTGATGCCCTGGGTGCACTTGGCGATATTGGGTGGTACTGTATCCGTGCAATCTTGTGGGCTGTTGACTATGAGCTGCCCAAGACTGTGATCGCGCAGTGTGACCCTGTTAAGAACCAAGCTGGTGTGCTCCTTGCCTGTGGCGCGACGCTCTACTGGGTCGATGGCAAGATCGCCACCTTCAACTGTTCTTTCCTTACCAACCTCACCATGGACATCACTGTCGTTGGCACAAATGGTACACTTCATGTCACCGACTTCGTCATCCCATATGAAGAGAAATCTGCCCCGTTCAGCGTGGCCTCCAAGTCAAACTTTGCCAAACTCCACATCGGATGGGATCCACTGCCGAGCAAGCATGTTGTCATGACAGACCTGCCACAGGACGCCCTCATGATCCAGGAGTTCTCTAGGCTTGTGCAGAACATCCGGGATGCCGGTGGCAAGCCTGAGGGGAAGTGGCCGGCCATCACCCGAAAGACACAGATTGTGATGGATGCAGTGAAAACTTCTATTGACAATGGATTTGAGCCGGTTGATGTTCCCAACTAAATACAACAAATAACTGCTCATTCCGTTGATATGTCTTCCAGTCCATGGCGTGTACTTTGTATATTCGCCCAAACCATACTTCTATGCTACACAAAACTACTGAAATAATTTGAAGGATTCTGGTCATATTCAGGACAATATTACAATGTATCAAGTCAGATGTTATTACGAATAAATGGTGTAATATATTATATATGTGAATAGATGCTTTGAGTGATCGATGGATGGTTGTGTTGTCAAAGGTAACCCAGGCCAATTTAAGGGAAGGTTCAGAGTTCAGCTTTCAGCTTTCAGCTTGCTGCTGCAAATTGCAGCTGGCCGGTTCATCTGAAGTATGCAGCCATGTGTAAAAGGTGCAGCTTGAAAGCATCTCCTGTGATGTTCTGGTCAAGTTGGACAACATCTGCGACATGATCACCCCGTCTCCGGGGTATACCATGCTCCCTTGAAATTTCAGTGATGATGATGTTGCGGATGACAATGGTTGATATATGTGCTTCAACCACGGCTGTCAGGCAACTGACTACTTTCAACGAAAGCGGCTTACCGACGGTGCCGACTGCCAGTGCTGTTGTTTTCGTAACAGGTAGTTGCCGAAGCCTTTTCGGAGGACTTTGCGGTTAAGAATTATGATCACTCGTGGTGCGAGGGGTTGTGGTTACAAGTTTGAGTTCTCGTGATTCTATTGTTGGCCAAGGGGTTCTCTGATCAGGATTCAGGAGAGGTTGGCCAAGCCTTGTGTCATAATCCAACGATCTACTGCCTTGTTTTCTGAAAGGTGATTGATGTCTTGCAGCTAGCTAGCACTGTAGGAGACCAGAATAGTCAGCTTGGCATCAGCTCGTGTTGTCTGAACTCTGGAGAGTCTTGGGATCGATGGAAAAAGGCGCCGTTAGTGTGGTTTTCTGTCTGCTTTGGTGATTCCGGGACTGGTAGAATTTCTCCGACAACCCCATGTCAAGATCAGCAGGTAACTGTCTGCAGGTTTTGGGCAAAAACCATCTGAAACACGCACTAGATTTGAGGTTTTCTCCTCAATTTAGGCTGGCTTTGATGGTTCAGAAATATGGCATTCCGACCGAATACGACGTTTCGAATCTGTCCGAATGAAGTATCAATGCTCTACACAGTAATTGTTTGTCAGTGTCGTGATAAGAGTTTTTGGAAAAGAAAAGGTGGAAATGTTGTATAGTACTTGCATGAATCTTTCTTGGGTCAATTTTTCCTCACCGTTGGATGCCGCTGCTGCCAGCATCTGGACGTTCCACCACCCCCGTCGGGGAATACCCCTGTGTGTTATCCTACATGTGGGCTAATCGGTTTATTGTACGGCAAGAATTCAACCTTACTCTTGGACTAGTCTATTTTTACTGTTTATTGGGCCCTGTTTGAAATAGAGGAATTTTAAAAAAAAAATCTGTAAAATTTGGATTACTTTCCATAAAATTTTTGTGTTCTAAATGGATGCTAAGAGTCAGCGCAAAGGCCAGGGGTATCCATTTCTGTGAGTAGTAGGTTTGAGTTTGGGTTCGCCCGGAAACAAGACGACAAAAAGGCCCATGATTTAATAACAACACAGGCCACTACCACACACGCACCGAAAGTCCACCCGTCGCCCAGCCCAGCGGTCGAATACCTTCCCGCCGCCTCCATGTCGTCCGTCGCCTCGCCGGAGGAGCCGCGCCCGGTGCGCTTCGGCATCATGGGCTGCGCCTCCATCGCGCGCAAGCTCGCGCGCGCCATGCTGCTCGCCCCCGCCGCCGAGGTCGCCGCCGTCGGCAGCCGCTCCGAGGGCAAAGCACGCCTCTTCGCCGCGGACAACGGCCTCCCCGCGGGCACCCGCCTCCACGGCTCCTACGAGGCCCTCCTCGACGACCCGGGCGTCGACGCCGTCTACCTCCCGCTCCCCACCAGCCTCCACGTCAAGTGGGCCACCGCCGCCGCCGCGCGGGGCAAGCACGTGCTCCTCGAGAAGCCCACCGCGCTCTGCGCCGCCGACCTCGACGCCATCCTCGCTGCGTGCGAGGCCAACGGCGTCCAGTTCATGGACTCCACCATGTGGATGCACCACCCTCGCACCGCCAAGATGCGCGAGCTCGTCGCCGACCAGGGTACCATCGGCGACGTCAGGGTGGTGAGTTCTTGGAACCTTCCAGCTAAATCCTGTTGGAAGTCTTGGCTTGCTTTAGGTAGTAAGCTTAAATTGCACATTACTTGGTCACTTTTTAAGGAAAGACTGAATCTTTAGAAAGAATTGCTTTTGGGCACGAAATATTAATTTTAGTTTGATCATGTTGGGTTGTGGGGAGTGGTTTGGATGCTCACTTCTTTCCATTTCTCATTAATGATTGGAATTAGAAGTAAAAAGGCTGCTTTACAGAGAAAAATTATTTATTTATTTCTTGCGAGAAAGAAAATATATTTTTTACATTGTTCATTTCGTGTGCATTACCATTTCGTTATTTCTTTTTCGATGTAGTGTCTTTCTGCCTCAATTTTCCTTAGTCTATTGCATATGCTCAAGTGTCTTAAGATTCTCTAGTGAAGTGTGAGTATACTAATTATACTTTGTCCTTGTATCTGGCAAGAGCTAGTTGTTAGTTGGTGGTTAAAACTAGGAACGTTAGGGAGGGCATGCTTGCACTCCTGCTAAAAAAAACCTTACTGGGTTGAGATGTGTTTGGCTTATGGACAATCTGAAGTATTGGTGCAAAATAGTGGTAGAAGAGAAAGGGCAGTTTCAAAACTTGTGTCAGGGTATGGAGTGTTGGACAATTACATTGAAAAAGTACTCCTTTTTGTTTGTCTATGATCAAACAATTTTCTTACCTTTCTTCCAAGGAAAAAAGTCCATACAGTTCTCTCAACAAAAAAAACACCTTTTTTACAGAAATCATAGAACATGCAACCTGATATGAAGATTTAATTCATTGTTTACTGCACGAGCAACTTTTTCAGTTTACAATAATCAACACTAAATCACTAATAGTTACCTTTCCATGTCTTTACCAAATTGATAACAGTAAAAGCATCGCGAGTAACTATTTTTTGTTGCTAGCAGTCCGTACTATCATCTTTCTTAAAAATTAAAATGAAGGCTTTGTTCAATCTGCTCCTTCCTCCAAAACTCCTCTTAAGGCTCTTGTCCTTGTGAAGCCCCAAGCCCCCAACCAATAGATTGATGAAACTTTTATTAAGCAAGGCCGGGCATCTAGCTTTCCATATCTCGATAACCTAGTTGACCACGGTGGACGAACAGTGATATTTTGTTGCTAGCAATTGGAACTACCAAAGCACCTGGTAGGCCCTTTTCATCATGCAATTAGAACTACCAAAACAGCTGGAAGGCCGGCCCTTGTCATCGTGAAGCTCTAACTAATAAATTGATGAAATCGTTATTCCTTATTATATGGCGACCATTGTTCTATGTTTCCATGTCTCCCTTGCTTAGTTTACGTGAAGGAACAGGGATGTCTTGTTGCTAGCAACTGGGACCACTGT
The DNA here is from genome assembly GCA_036346245.1 of Bonia amplexicaulis. Classification (NCBI taxonomy): domain Eukaryota; kingdom Viridiplantae; phylum Streptophyta; class Magnoliopsida; order Poales; family Poaceae; genus Bonia; species Bonia amplexicaulis. The sequence goes on along the minus strand of CM070763.1, from coordinate 9,093,120 downwards.
CCTGATTGAGCTGTAGTGTTTGTTTATTCTACTTCTTTGTCCAAAACTCCTTGAAGGTCCTTGTCCTGACCATCATTATATGATTGCCTGGTGAAAATATTGTGGTTCACCACTTGGCCTACTTTTTCTGTCACATCTTGCACTCTTATAACAGTATATGTTCTAAATACTCAACTCTCCTATTTTTCAAGTCATTTTCATGAGCATGTGAACAAGTCATTTGACCATATGTGTTGGCTTTCTTTGTTTACTTCACTGAGGAATTTGTAACAGTTTTTCCAAGTTCCATGCAAGTTTAGTATTTTACACATTATAATCATTATCATTATCATTATTATTATAAAAGAACGAGTTGGTGGTTGCACGTCCATTCTCCAACCGCTCTATTTCCCTAACTTCTCACCATTCTCAACTTTCCAACCGATCAGAGCAACTCTCTTCTATAGCACGATTCTCTGTACATTCAATGAGTTTCGTTGCAACGCACGGGTACGTAACTAGTTACTAATAATTAAGACAATATGTTCTAAATATTGACAAGTCATTTTCATAAGCATGTACTCCACTCTCCTATTTTTCAAGTCATTTCATAAGCATGTGAACAAGTCATTTGACAGTCTGCGCTGGCTTTCTTTCTTTACTTCACTGAGGAATTTGTAACAATTCTTCCAAGTTCCATGCAATTTTACACATTATAATTACTAGTGATTAAGATATTGTTCTGCCAATATAAACAACTTGAGACCGGAACTGGAACCAGTTGAGTGGTGGGATTTTTTCCATTGATTTTTTAAATCATCACTCAGGAGGGGTCAATCCATTCTTTTAAAAAAACACCCCTTGTTGGTTCTTTGTAATTGTTTGACATGGACACTAGTCACGGAAAAATTGAAAGCAAGCAAACAAGATGAATTCAACTCCAAGAAAATTAAATACGGAAAACACCTAAAGAAATATCAGCACACAGATATAAACGAAGTACAAATTTATGTCCATGTTGTTTTGGTCTTTCTAGTGAGCAATAGCTATAGTAAATTGGTGACTACTAGTCTACTACTAGAAGAGAACAGGGTTTAATTTTGATATAATTTTCTGCGGTTTTGGGTTGAGATATCTCATATGGACACTGCTGGAAATGTTGGAGCTAAGCCTTAAATGGTAAAATTGAGGTTGAATGCAGGGTACCATCGGCGACGTTATGGTGGTGAGTTCTTGGAACCTTCCTGCTAAATCCTGTTGGAAGTCTCGGCTTGCTTTAGGTAGTAAGCTTAAATTGCACATTACTTGGTCACTATTTAAGGAAAGACTGAATCTTTAGAAAGAATTGCTTTTGGGTACGAAAAATTAATTTTAGTTTGATCATGTTGGGTTGTCGGGAGTGGTTTGGACGCTCACTTCTTTGCATTTCTCATTAATGATTGGAATTAGGAGTAACAGTGCTGCTTCTCAGAGAAGTTTTATTTTTTTTATTTTTTGCGAGAAAAAACATATAATTTTTACATTGTTCATTTTGTGTGCATTACCATTTCGTTATTTCTTTTCAATGTAGTGTCTTTCTGCCTCAATTTTCCTTAATCTACTGCATGTGCTCAAGTGTCTTAAGATTCTCTAGTGAAGTGTGAGTACACTAATTATACTTTGTCCTTGTATCTGGCAAGAGCTAGTTGTTAGTTGGTGGTTAAAACTGTTCAGGGTATTAGATATAGAATAGGAATCAACATATTCCCCTATAATATCCCTTCGTACTCACTATATATATTGCCCATTGGGCTTCTTCAATACACACACACACTATTCATAACACTTCCAAGTTCCGTGCAATTTTAATATTTTACACATTACAATTACTGATGATTAGGATAATATGTTCTAAATACTCCACTCTCCTATTTTTCAAGTCATTTTCATAAGCATGTGAACAAGTAATTTGACAATCTGCGCTGGCTTTCTTTCCTTACTTCACCGATGAATTTGTAACAGTTCTTCCAAGTTCCATGCAATTTTACACATTATAATTACTAGTGATTAAGATATTGTTCTGCCAATGTAAACAACCTAGCCCTTTTAGTGATTTTATTTTCCAAATAATTTTCTATATCTGTTCACACAATCTGTTGTACAATTACCATCTAGTGAAGGTTTTGTTCCCAGTCAGTTTCCAGCAGAGTGAAGCCAACTCTCTTAAGCTATACATCTGCTCACTCAACTACTGGCCCACCAGATTGCCTGCGTAGATATGTTGATCTTGTAGGATCGTATGACGTAATCAGGGGGTGAATAATTGCCTCTGCTTTTTGAAATCTCTACGTAGTCGATGAAGAATCCTAACGCTCGAACGAGCACTTGATGCTCAGCTTTGCTTGTAGTCATACGCTTCGCCCAAACAACAATCACCAAAAATCACGAACCAAATTGATTCAAGATGTTCTTTATTGCTGAATTTTCGTGGATTTACAAAATGCCTTCACAAGCACCCCTAAAAACCCTAGCATAAAAAACTTCCTCAAAAGTCCTTAGCCTCTACCTGCTTTTATATGCTAGAGTCCCAAACCGTGTTCGACTCAAACACAAACACGTAATCCTATCACTTCCTCAAATTAAGGGACCCGAAACCCTTCCAAACACAGGTTTTATTCTAACTGTCAATCTTCTCAGTTATGCACTCCATCCATAACTCCTAACTCTCCATGTGACGAAACCTCCAGGAACACACCTCCCGTAGCTCCATCTCGCATCACCAACCTCCGTGTACAAGCCTCCAGGATCGCACCGCCCGTAGCTTCTCCACGCATTACCACCTTTGATCTCCATATACTCCAGCGTTAGCCCAACCATCTCGCGTGACATTCTCAATCGTCTGGATCTTAGATCTCCCCATCCTAGTCCCAGTCCTCCTTGTCACCGACCATGATCGTCTCCATGCTCATCTGCACATGCAAAGACTAAAGAAATGCTTTCCCGGCACAAGTTCTTCCCAACTTGATCGTCATCAGCACACATACGCAAAACACACCCTTGTCCATACATAGACAAGTATCAAACCATCCACGACCATCAACTAGGTCATCCAAGACCATAAACCTCATTGCTATCTAGAAAACTGCTTTAGATCATTCAATATGACCGTTAGCTCAACGAGTACTTGAAAACAACAAGTACTCTAGAATTACCATCGCTCTTTTCCAAACACTCAGGAATACCACGCATCACTACCGACCAGAACCATCGAGTACCGACTACCAAGTATCACCGACAACCGCTATGACCAGATCAGTCAACTACTGATCCAACACGAGTACTTGAAGATATCAAGAGTTGAAGCACTCGTATCGACCATGCAGTCTATGAGTACCGATCGTGAATCCTACGGCAACCGATCACAAAAAGCCTTCGACTACCGAAGACAACACAAAGTCTATGACCATGATGACAAGACTGCGAAGTCTACGACTATGATAACAGTCTGCAAAGTCTATGATCATTAACCGCAAGGCCTTCGACTATCGACCAACCAGTAAAATCTATGACTATCAAATAACGACTAGTAAAGTTTACGACTATCGAGTATCGACCAGGTACTGTGGCTACGACTATGAATAGACAACGTGGTCGTAACCGATAGACAACGTGGTCGTAAACGACTCCGAGTGGTCGTCAACATTAGCTAGGACAACATAGTCATAACCAACTCTGAGTGAGTGTGGTCATAACCAACAAACAATGTGGTCGTAAACGACTCTGGGTGGTTGTAAACATCAGCTAGGACAACGTGGTTGTAAGCTGCCATGGTCGTAAATGCTGTGGTTAAAGCATGCCATGGTCAAAATGTCGTGGGATCCTTCGATGTCACTCGAAATTCATCCGATAACACTTGGAGCAAACCAAAACCACTCGGAGCAATCAAAACCACTCAGAGCAAAGCAAAACCACTCGGAGCAAAGCAAAACCACTCGTAGCAGACCAAAACTACTCGGAGCAACCAAAACCACTCAGAATCGACTGAAACCACTTGGAGCAGATCAAAACCATTCGGACACGAGCAAAACCACTCGCACGTGACCGAAACCACTTGAACTCAAAATCTTCGACTGCGATCGACCGAAACTTTCACAAACTCAAATTTCAAAGCAATCCAAATGTCAATTATTCATCACCACTATTAATCACGATCATCCACATGGTCTAACAGATCTACACCGACATTTCGGGCTTCATCTTCTCTTGTCTGAAAGTGTAACACAGTTTGTGTGGTTTGGTTTGTCCCTCGAGGGTTATATGCTTATATGATGGAGCTACTCACTCTCAATAACCAATGTGGGACTAGAGTATCCACACTCTAATCCATGGCTTTTAAGTAGCACCAACTCCTCGCTGACTCTTATAAGGTTTACTAGTCTCATTCCCTCTTATTTAACAATGTTTGTCTTTTCTCATTACATTACGTAAGGAAACTGCACTAGCCTGGTTTAATTTTCGATTGACAATTATGCACCTCGGAGAACAGTAGAATAATGAAAAGGTGTAGCAGTTAAGACTAAGTTGATCGCCTTAGTTTTTGTTGTAATTTTCTCTATGACTCAATGTATGTGAAATGGTCATTAATAGGGGCTCCATCTAGTTTCTGCGCAGTTATTTGAAGTCTAGTTCTTTGGTTCTTTTCATTCTGTATCATCGTCAGTTGTGGTCTTGTTCTTTTTAGTTTATGGCTCCCTCTGAACAAACAGAAAGAACGTCTTCTCCGTCATCTTTTTCAAACGGCTTATCTGGACAACTATTTCGAAGCAGTTTATCGGTTTATTGGTATTCGGTTTGTTCGCACAAGTGCTCACGCTAGGGCCAAAAACCATCAGTTACAGCCGAAAAGAACGCGCAATTGTAGATGCATTTAGGCAAGTTGCACTTCCAATACATACATTCCTGACACCTTATGGATCATGTTATACTCATTCTGTCTTGTCCGATTATATCCAGCTGGAGGTTCTATGGCTTTGTTGTCTCATTATCGATACATAATATACATTTCTAGAGGATCCAGCAATACCATATTTAGTGCTAACTGACACTAAAATGTGTGTGTTAGCGCCTCTTTTTTATTCTCATCTGTCCACATTGACCTCTTTTTTATTCTCATCTGTCCACATTGTTTGCTCAACTGAGTTCTAGCTTTCCAATGCTAATGGTAGAAAGCCATTAACTGTTCAAATTCCAGGTGGTTACCAGCCAGGAACTGGATTTGTATTAAAGAAAATGATCACAGCTACTGCCACGAAAAATGCCACTGCCACCAAGAACTGGAACTGGCTAAGTGGTGGGATTTTTTCCATTGATTTTTTAAATCATCACTCGGGAGGGGTCAATCCATTCTTTTTTAAAAAAATCACCCCTGGTTCGTTCTTTGCAATTGTTCGACATGGGACACTAGTTACGGAAAAATTGAAAGCAAGCAAACAAGATGAATTCAACTCCAAGAAAATTAAATACGGAAAACACCTAAAGATACATCAGCACACAGATATAAATAAAGTACAAATTTATGTTCATGTAGTTTTGGTCCTTTTAGTGAGCAATAGCTATAGTAAATTGGTGACTACTAGTCTACTACTAGAAGAGAAAGGGGTTTAATTTTAACACGATTTTCTGCGGTTTTGGGTTGAGATATCACATATGGACACTGCTGGAAAGCTGAGCCTGAAATGGTAAATTGAGGTTGAATTTTTTTTCTTAGTGGCTACTACCATGCATCTATTGATTAAGGAGAAGACAGTAGAACTGGGGAAGATATTTTATTTTGTTATAACTTTACCGGTTGAATGTGTGCCACCGAATTTCAACTGTGCTATAATGTGCATCCATCTGGTTTTGTAACGTATAGCTCCAGACAACATCTTAGGTTGATAGAGTTTGGCTATATTGTCTCAGCTACTGAAGAACATGATAGCATACTATTGATTACACTCCTAGAGTTTGTCAAACTGTTAGCTGTCATTACTTAACTCTGGGCAGAGTAAATAGTAACATCGATGTGATTCTTGGTGTATACATATGGAGAAGACTGGAAATGAAGAGGCTAAGAACTAAGATCATGAGCCCTAGTCAAATGCCTATGGTCATATCCTGGTGGCCCCATTTGTGTGATGTTTCTGTTTTCGCTGCTGCCCTTTAAAGGTTTTGGCTTGATCGGCCTGTGTATAAGTCAAGGACTGTTAGATCTATTTATGTTTTGTCCACTACTATTGTATTAGTCTTGCTTTTTGAAGATATATATTTGATGTTCAGTAATATATCTATGTGCACCATTTAGTGGTCCAGAGAATAGTATAGTGGAAGCACAGAGGGTTCTGAATGGCAAATCCGGGATACGACATTGGTGTATACATATGGAGAAGTTTTGGAACTATTAGAAACAGACTAGAAATGGCTGCACTCACAGGAACCCATAGCACATATATGAATTATGAAATTCTTATGAAATGATCTATTCCCATTCTTAGCAGGCTTCAAGTGTTTCGCTACTATGGAGTGAATATGTTCTTGATATAACTTCATTACTGCTTGTTTCCACTTAAATTAGGAGTTTTGGACTATTCAGCAAAATGTTATTTGTTTAACATAAATCATTGTTTTTTATTCTGTTGCTTCAGATAAACTCCGTATTCAGCTTCCGAGCAAACGACGATTTCCTCCACAATGACATCAGGGTAAAGCCAGACCTTGATGCCCTGGGTGCACTTGGCGATATTGGGTGGTACTGTATCCGTGCAATCTTGTGGGCTGTCGACTATGAGCTGCCCAAGACTGTGATCGCGCAGTGTGACCCTGTCAAGAACCAAGCTGGTGGCGCGACGCTCTACTGGGCCGATGGCAAGATCGCCACCTTCAACTGTTCCTTTCAGTAGTTTTGTGTAGTACACTCCATGGACTGGAAGACATATCAACGGAATGAGCAGTTATTTGTTGTATTTAGTTGGGAACATCAACCGGCTCAAATCCGTTGTCAGTAGAAGTTTTCACTGCATCCATCACAATCTGTGTCTTTCGGGTGATGGCCGGCCACTTCCCCTCAGGCTTGCCACCGGCATCCCGGATGTTCTGCACAAGCCTAGAGAACTCCTGGACCATGAGGGCTTCCTGTGGCAGGTCTGTCATGACAACATTCTTGCTTGGCAGTGGATCCCATCCGATGTGGACATCGGCAAAGTTGGACTTGGAGGCCACGCTGAACGGGGCAGATTTCTCTTCATATGGGATGGCGAAGTCGGTGACATGAAGTGTACCATTTGTGCCGACGACGGTGACGTCCATGGTGTGGCCATCTGTGGTGAGGTTGGTAAGGAAAGAACAGTTGAAGGTGGCGATCTTGCCATCGGCCCAGTAGAGCGTCGCGCCACAGGCAATTAGATGGCCACACCATGGACGTCACCGTCGTCGGCACAAATGGTACACTTCATGTCACCGACTTCGCCATCCCATATGAAGAGAAATCTGCCCCGTTCAGCGTGGCCTCCAAGTCAAACTTTGCCGATGTCCACATCGGATGGGATCCACTGCCAAGCAAGAATGTTGTCATGACAGACCTGCCACAGGAAGCCCTCATGGTCCAGGAGTTCTCTAGGCTTGTGCAGAACATCCGGGATGCCGGTGGCAAGCCTGAGGGGAAGTGGCCGGCCATCACCCGAAAGACACAGATTGTGATGGATGCAGTGAAAACTTCTACTGACAACGGATTTGAGCCGGTTGATGTTCCCAACTAAATACAACAAATAACTGCTCATTCCGTTGATATGTCTTCCAGTCCATGGAGTGTACTACACAAAACTACTGAAAGGATTTGAAGGATTCAGGACAATATTATAATGTATGAAGTCAGATGTTATTACGAATAAATGGTGTAGTATATGTGATAGATGCTTTTGAGTGATCGATGGATGGTTCTGTTGTCAAAGGTAACCCAGGCCAATGGAAGGGAAGGTCCAGGGTTCAGCTTTCAGCTTGCTGCTGCAAACTTGCAATGTGGCTGGCCTGTTCATCTGAAATATGCAGCCATGTGTAAAAGATGCAGCTTGAAAGCATCTCCTGTGGTGTTCTTGTCACGCCTGGCCAAGTTGGACAACATCTGCGACATGATCACCCTGTCTCCGGGGTATACCATGCTCCCTTGAAATGTCAGTGATGATGATGTTGTGGATGACAATGGTTGATGCGCGCGCGCACTCACACACACCTTCAACGAAAGCGGCTTACCGACGGTGCCAACTGCCAGATAGCCGCTCTCCCTCCTTCCAGGTGCACGCCGGGAAGAAAGGTCGACGAGGTTCAGACAGCACAGTACTCGAGCATAAAATCGCAGAGAAGAATAAAATAGAGGCAGTGAGATTCTCACACACTCTGAAGGTCTCCATGCATATATAGATAGACTGGTAACTGACATGATTAAAACAGTCATTTACCCACTGGTAACTGACACATTTAACCAGCCATTTATCCACTAGTAATTGTCTATCATCAAAAAACTCAGTAAAGCCTCAAATTTAAACGTTTGAATCACATTCAAACACACACACAGAGAGAGAGAGATGCAGGTTTCAGCAAAAATAAAAATGGACTTGGTCTGCCAAGTGACGCGCCACGTCACAGCATGGTCATAAGTCACGCGATTTTCACGTGAAAATACGTGAATACGCACGCGCGTGTGTGCGTGTGTGTGACTAGACAAAATCCTCATCATACCATCTCTATCAATATTCAATGAGTGGTGCGGACTCTACCTTATAAATTGGTATTTCTCACTTTTCCTTAGCAATATGATACTAAATCATGCATACTTTAAAATTAAAAAAATATGCTATAAATATGGGCCAATTTCTAACAGCTGATGCCTTTTCGGAGGGCTGTATGATAACTCTGCGGTTAAGAATTATGATCACTCGTGGTGCGAGGGGTTGGGGTTACGAGTTTTGAGTTCTCGTGATTCTATTGTTGGTCAAGGGGTTCTCTGATCAGGATTCAGGAGAGGTTGGCCAATACTTGTATTATAATCCAACGATCTACTGCCTTGTTTTCTGGAAGGTGATTGATGTCTTGCAGCTAGCTAGAACTGTAGGTGATTGATCCCATTGAGCTCAACCATGCCATCTTAAAGGTTCAAGATGACAATATCTATATTTAATCTAAGGTTTCGTTCCAAGTGGTTTGGACTTCTAGCCAGAATCCGGAATAAATGTGTTGGTTTCTTAATTTTAGCTTTTTCCGTTTTTTACTTTTGCTTTTTTTTCCTTTGTATTGTCCATAGAGATGTAACAATGTTTTTTCATATTTTTTCCTCGCATTTTTCTTTATTTTTATTTAATTAAATGATTCAGAAAAAATTAACAACCGCTATAGTACCATTTCAATAAAAAACCAACAGTCGAAAGTGCAGCTGGTTGGAATGGGGCCTAAGCTATAGATACTAACAATACAAAGGATTAGATGGCAAGGATTTTTTTCAATTAACGTGAGAATTTCTAGCTATTTTCTTTTTTTAATTAATGTGGAAACCTCTAATTAGTAAAAGTATAGATAGATAGATAGATAGATAGATAGATAGATAGATAGATAGATAGATAGATAGATAGATAAGCATTTGTACACCACTCACTCACTGTCCAAAAACAAGTGCTCATATTTGGTCGTGCGCTTGGCTGTGTGCTTAATTTGCCGCCCTTCTTCTTTTGCAAGGGATGCGGGCCATTTATTTCAGTCGCTACTATTTAGGCTCATGGAAAGGACGAGAAGCTTTGGCAGAATAACAAAAGTCCAACCTTGGCCACGCGACCAAACCGTGATGAACACAAAAGAGCAAATCAAGTGGAACCTGAAAACGATGCCTCTAAACTTGGCCAAGGCTGCAAAATGGATAAGATGAGTAACATGGTGACAACGGCAAACCTTTTTTCTTTTGTATAATTTATGCAGGCGTGAAGCTTTTGGGCACGACGGCGACGGCATCAAGCGCCAAAACTAGGAATCAGTCCGCGCGGACGGCGTGGCGCGAGACGACGTGCGTGCGTGCGGCACGAGCCATCATCAAACCTACACCGATGCAAGCAGATCGGGCAGAGCATACAGGTTTGATACTCCAACACAAGAAAAGGTAGCTTAGTAGTATACAGTGTATACGGTGAGGATATGGTGGGTGAAGTTGTACTCCCACTCCATTCATTCACCCGCCAATGATCAGATATCGGGTGGATTCTTTTTTACTGCGGTTGATGGCTTTTAACTCTAATATGAGTATTTGTACAAATAAATCGAACTTCGATAAGCCGTTTCGAAAAAATTATTCTAATAAGCCGTCTCGAAAAGACTGTCACGATAAGCTGTTTCGAAAATACGACGAAGAAACTATTTCAAAAAAGTTGTCCCGATAGGCTTCTTGATTGAAAGTGTCCACTTTCTAAGAAAAACTGACAATGTGAACATATTTTCCGTAGTATTTTGTATTATTCGCATATACTAAATTGCATAAATGATAGAGCAAAACCTACCGGGGGAAGCATGAATTCTTACAAATCACACCTTCAGAAATTGCGCCTTCGCACCTAGCACGAACGGGAAGCATGGAAACACTTCCATTGTACAACTTACATTCTTGTTCTTTTTTACTCGTTGTTTTGAAATGCATGTAGTTAACCTTTTAGGGCTTATTTGAAATGGAGGAAAAGTGGAGGAATTTTAGAGGACAGAAATCCTATGAAAATTTCCATATATGTCCCTTTGAACTAAAGAATTGAGTCCCAAGAATTCCGATGGATCCATAGGAGTTTCCAAGGAAATCTAATACGAGTTTGGACCTCTTGGTAATTTTTCTTTGTGTCTATCTCTCTCCAGAACTCTGTATTTTCTTCTTGTGAAGCATTCAAACAGCAAAATTGAACAATTCACGCGTTTTAGAACTCCAAAGGATTAACTAGACATGCCACCTCAATTTCTGTGTCTGCATTTTCTCGATTCCTGCGTTCAAAACAAAACGTTAAAATTTTGATTGCAAATATACGCAACTGTATTTAGGATTGTCACAGAGAAATTATACTATCATAATTGTCGTCAAACTTACTTCCACGTCGTGATATTTTTTAAAATATTTTTTTCTGATATATAATTAAAAATACAATGGTTAAATGGTTGTATTGGAGATCTTATCGATATTCAAAATAAAAGGTAAAAAACGGATGTGATATATTTTAGAAAGAATGGTTCTAGTATAAAACTGGAGTATATATGTAGTCGTGCTTTGGGCACTGGAGTTTGGATGGTAAGAGTAGAGCAAATCGCAACACGAACCAAGCACTTGCGACTCAAGCCGGCAACTCGACGTGCAGCACGAGCGGAGCCCACCACGTTTGAATTATCGCGCCGTGCCCATGAATTCTCCCACAACCGTCACGTTTTCTTCGTGCCGGTGAAACGCGAGTCCTTCGTTCAGCCCGCCGCTTCCTACGGCCTACCTACACCTATAAATCAAAACCCAACTCTCCGAACCCATCGAATTCATTACTCATCAAACCGAGCAAGCAGAGCGCGAGCGGCAACTATGGCAGCGGCGGAGAGGGGCATCAAGGGCGGCCGGTTCGCCGCGGCGTGCGGCGTGCTCAGCAGCTACGTCAAGAAGGCTGCTGCGGCGGCGGAGGCGTGGCCGGCGGCTGCAGTGGCCCTCCCTCTCATGCCGGGGGCGGACGTGTCGGTGCAAGAAGAGCACGAGGCGGGGCTGGCGCCGACGAGCGGGGCCGCGCACGCGCAGTCGCAGATGACCATCTTCTACGGCGGGCGGGTGCTGGTGCTCGACGAGTTCCCGGCCTACAGGGCGGCAGAGCTACTCCGTCTCGCTGCCGAGGGCGCCGCCCCCGCGCAAGGGGCGGGCCGGCGCGGAGAGCTGGCGGATGACCTGTCCATGGCGAGGAAGGCGTCTCTGCAGAGGTTCATGGAGAAGCGCAAGGGCCGGCTCGCCGCGCGCGGCGTCCCCTACCGCCGGCCGGATGGCGACGCGTGCAGCGACCATCTCACACTTGCGCTGTAGTATAGGTCTGTAGGAAGATTGGAGCGTACAGAACAAATACCTTGTTAAAGCATGTACAATACATGTGTTTAGAGAAATACTTAGCAAGAAAAAACTATTTTTTAACCACATAGAATAGATAAGGTGCTTATTTTGAAACATCGATGCTTAAATAAGTATCGGTGCTTAGCAGATACTTATGTGTATAATTGAATCTAATCAATAGATAATAAGCATCTAAGCACCAACGGAAGAGATGTTTGTATTGGAGGAAATAACTTTTACATAGGTGCTTAATAATACGGCTATATTCTCTTTTTAAGCATTTGTATATAATTATCTTGTATTATACATGTCATAATGAAATACAAATCGTTGCCCGATGGGACTCATCGCTCGTGCAAACTTCTTTTTTAGTGATGGATTGGATTGAACTAGGGTTTGCCTTGGTCCGGATTACAGTTACAAATTGCTGATGTTTTGAGTAAGCGATGACGATGGTCTCTACCTAGATGCTAAATTCTGGGTATGTACAATCGATGTTCCTCACACAATTTTGTCTCAATTTGTATAGGTGGGTTCTTTTGGACTGATAGCTTATGACTTATAGTTTAATATTTGAATTCTAACTGTTCACAAGAGGAAGTAGGTACAAAAAAATAGTCGTATGTGATTTTGGCCGATATAGCTGAACTCAATACACTTTTTACTACAATTTTCTGTTGACCCCACTTTAAAAACGTACCATTTAAAAGCTAGCTATTATAGACAGTACAAGTATAAGCCGACTGAAAATTGAAAAGAACTCAGCATGTGCTTCTTGTAGTGGGACAAGTACAACCCTGCTCCAACCAGCTTAAAAGCCTTCGGTTTGTAGCTTCCAACTTTTAGAGGTTAGAAGTTACTTAGAACATGTCAACTTCTTAATTTTTACTTTTTTTACTTTTTTGATTTTTTCTGTTATTCTTTTGCGCTGTCTGTGATGATATAACGGTGTTTTTTTATTCTTTAATTAAATGACTTGAAAAAAAACTAAATGTCGCTACCGCACAAATTTAACCAGAAACTGGTAGCTCGTTGGAGCGGCCCCTAAACCTGCCATTAGTTGGACGCTGACCGTCCTACTGAAAATCCAAACTACATTGTTCCGCTATACTGCCCGAGGTCACTTGAAACATAATAATAAAAAATTTTGGCTAGAAACTCTAACATTCAACAAAGTGTGCATTGTGGCTCTATTCTTATCAACTTATCTTTATTCTTTTGGACTGTGACTAATGACTTTTATTTGCACTTTTTGAAAAGGCGACGACGACAGAGACATCGAGATGTGGACGATGCATACGATTTTTAGGCTTAGGAAGTCATTTGAAGCGATTTGGAGAAATTGTTCCATTTGTTTTGACTTCCAGAGAAGCCGAAGCCAAAAAACAAAAATACCAAAAAGAGCAGGGTCTATAGCCTCAACCTTTTTAAAGTGCTTTATTGATATTCAATTTATTTATAAAAATACTTATATTAAGATAAAAAATTATCAATCAGACCTCTGACAAAAAAAACACACCCTCAAGAATGGTCTGCGGTGTGGTTGACATCTCGGCATGCCAAAACGCTCTGTTCCCTAAAACGTCGTTTTTTGAACCAACGGTTGTGGAACAACCGAACAGCAATACAACGCTGCAGCATTGTGCTATGAGTCTGTCTCAGTTTATTTTTACAATAATTGCGGGAATGAATTTGGTATGAAAAGTAGTAAGCATTTTGCTCTGGCAAAACAAGGGATCCAGAATGGGACGCTCTTTTATATTACGGTTTTTTTTACTATAGATTATTAATTTAATAAATAGTGATTATTCAAAAAAATAGAAAGATAAAAACCGATCGAAAAGCTGGAAAAAAAAACTGAGTAAACAACGTCAATCGATTGGAAGAAGAAGTGCCTAGCTGACAACGCTTCTCCGCTGCTGCACCGCGCGTTCCCCTGCCAGGGCCGGCAGCGTTTCGCACGTCCTCCACACTGCTGCGAGATCTCTTCTTCCAATTAGAACACAACGTTCAACTCATTTTCGCGTACCACGCGGCCGTCTCCAGTGCGCGACCTGCTTCCGGTCTGCCGCTCGAAACGCTTTCCTGACAGACACAGGCGTGTGTGCCTCCAATCAGCCGGTATTGAGAAGAGGAGATTTTAAAGTGTCGCTTAGTTGATCCCAAATAAACTAGTTTATGATTAAAATTATACTGTAACTGATTAAAATTATACTTTAGATGATAGTGGTTTATTTAACGTAACTAAATTAAAAAAATAAAAATAAAAAATAAATTAATCTATCACGAATGATATAAACGAATAAAAAGAATAAAGAACCGACAAAAAAAACTTAAAAAGATAAAAAAAGAAACGAAATTTATAAATAGTACAAAATAAGAACCAGCGGCACCAGCTCAGGGCTTCCGGATCTGGGTTGCCGGCGGGCGTGCGTCCTCGTCCTCTGCTTGGCCTCCGCGAGCTCTCCCCCGACACGCCTCCTCGTCCTCCGACCTCGGCCATCTCCCGCGCCTCATCTTCCTCTCCCCCGAACTCGAGGTTAGCCTTGCTTCTGTGTGGATGAATGTATGGATTGGAAAGGGAATGGATAGCCAGATCTGTGTGGACGATTATTTGCTTAGCAATAAACCAGATCTGAGAGGATCATTGCACTTTGGTTGAGGGGATTTGCCTGTGAAATAAACCAGCAACAGCTCTACTCGGGAAGCGCTAGTGAAAACAATGGCGTTGGATGATCACAATGCAATCTTTGTTCGTTGTTATATTTTGAAGTACCATATGGAGAAAATCTTGTACGAAATTACTGTCGCCTTGCATTACTGCTTACTCTGTAGCCATATTGAACATGTTGGACTGTCAAGTAGTGGTCATTTTTATGGTGTTGCTCCAGTGTCTGAAAAACACATTAAATGTTTGAATGCGTTGTGCTCTATGTATCCATGGCCATGGAGCATTCTTAGTTACATTCAGAAGTGAGTAATTTTCTTATGTTTCACATATCAGCCTGCCTGCTATTGCGGAATCTGCATTCTGATGTTGGAAAATTTGTTGGCCTATCTATTGCATTAGATGATGTTAGAAAATCTGAAATGACTTTTACTCAAGCATATAGGAATATGAAATTACAGTTTTAAAGAACACATAAACATTTCTGAGGAAATTTTACTTGTACTGAAGCTTTGTAATGCACTATTTACTCGAACTTTTGTAACTGCAGCCTGTACATGGAGAATGTTCAGTTATAAATCATTTCAGTCCTGTGCTATAGCTGTGGAAGTTTGATGGATAGAAAATTTTAGGTAGGTAGTTCAGTGGTAACATCAGTTGTGCAGCTTGACGGTGGGTGTGTTCTCCCTACCGCTGCCCGGTAGCAATGGACATGAAGAGCAGGAGAGGTGAAAACCAGAAACCTGGGAATGATCGGAGAGGTGAAGAGCAAGCATGCAGAAGAAGTGCGTCTCCATGATGTATTTTTTTTTTGTTCAATTTGTGAATATTGTATTAGTCAAGTTTTTCCCGATTGGAGTTGTATCAGGTTGTACTAGGCAGGCCAAATGGTCTCTGGGCCAAGTTTGGCAAATGAATCTTTGGTGGTGTTCAGTTCGGCTTATTTTTGGTGGCTTATGGCTGAAAACACCAAGTGGGTGAAAAAAAAACATCAGAATGACAGAGGCTTATTCAACATAATTAAATTTAAAAAAATTAAAAAATATAAAAAATTTGTTAGCCCATCACAGACAACGCAAACGAATACGAGAAAAAAAAGAACCGGCAAAAAAGCTAAAAAAAGCCAAAAATTCAGAAAAAGACGAAATTATGAATAGTGCAAAAATAAACCAGAAGCCAAAAGCTCAAGCCATATTGAGCGATGCCTTTGTTGTATTGATGTGTGGTGAATGACTGTGTTCAATGAAAAATGCTGATTTCGTATCTTGTAAACATGCCATCGTATTGATAACTTATTCAATTGGAACTTTATGTTATGATCATTGTATTTTTCATGTGCATACCATGATAAATTTATAATATTTTTGGCCAAAACATAAAAAAAATCGAATAATATTGAAAAAATAAAATACAAAAAACCACTTAAAAATAAACTATTAATATGTTATGGTAACTTGTTGAATACTAGGATGGTTGTATTTTTATGTGTTATACCATGACAAATTCGTAATATTTTTATCCAAAAAGGCTTAAAACTTTTTTTGTAAACAATGCCTGAAATAGGAAAATAAAAAACAACATAAATAAGCTAGTGATATGTTAAAACAATATACATGCGCCAAAATCAAGGGTAGTATAGACATTTTGCATACAATCCTCTCATTCTTTATATCAGTTTGTGCTAAATTCCTATGACCGTTAGAGCCTCTTTGATACATAGGATTCTAAAAACATAAAAATAGGAAAACACAGAAATATGATAGGAATGCATGTGTAAAACAGAGGATTGAAAAATATAAGAATTTTGTAGCATTGAGCGTTTGGAATGCGGGAAGAGGAAGAACAAAGGATTTTTGGAGTGAATAGGAGTAATCTCATTTGCTTTTAGTGACACGTGTAACATGTTTTTGCCTTAATCCTACGCGTAGGGGGAAAAAGAGCTGGATGTTAATTTTCCTAGTTTTTTTCCTTTGAAACCGTATGCAAAAGGAAATTTTCGTGTGTTTTCCCTTTGCTTTATTCCTTCGAAGTTCGAACCAAACGGTGCTGCAGTAACTAAACTAGGGATGGCAATCGGGCGCGGCGGGTACGGGTAGTGCTCGTCCATACCCGTACCCGCGACCCCGTTTTACGCCCACAGGTATACCCGCGAAAGACCACGGGTAAAAAACCTCGCACATACCCGTCGCCTGCGTTTACCCATCTCCTGCGGGCATACCCGTTTACCCGCGAACTAAGTATATCACAAATTCACAATCAAACATCACCAATGCATCACACAAAAGATTGAACAAATACCCTTTTATGACCATTACTACTGTCATGGTGACACACAAACATCTGAAAAAATTCATTGGTCAGAATACCAATTCATTTCACAAAGGGGCTATCTATTCATGATAATGTGACTGATTTTTTTCCCTTCCTGTCACTTTTTCATGCCTTGGATCAAGATCTAAAAGGTGTAGAAAAGGTATAGAAGTATCAATGGTTCAAAACCTGGATGGCCAAGGAATAAAAGTAACATAGTATCATGTTAATCGTGCTAGATGTACTTTGAAACTAATATAATAACTATATGATTTCTCCAGGCAACGGAAAGATGTAAGCAGCCAATTCCTTCTAATGAATCAGTATAGTGGATTGATACACGAGTAGACAAAATTGCTTGGATTGTCGTTTCAGGAGGTTCCTATTAACTCAATTCTTCTCATAGATTTTCTTGTCATCACTTGGGGATTATCACTACCACATATTATTTTGAAAAATAAAGCTCTTCAAACGTATTCTGATTATTCTTTTAATATTTCTGATTATTCTTCTGCAGCACACAATTAAGGTATATTGCATCCTTATCTACGTGTTTCACTATAATTTATTAGCCAATGCAATCTTCCAACTATTGGTTCTAGTTTCTTAAAAGATGTGCGCAAGAGGATAGTCACACCTACTTGATGATCTGAGATGCTATTGTTGAAACTGTTCTTGTCCGGTGCTGCAAAAGGAAGAACAAAACAATTCATCATTCAAAAAAGTGCAGTGTGTAATTATGCTACCAATAATAATTCAAACCATCAGACGGATAGAATGCAGCAGTATAGCCAGTGTTAAACCCCAAATTTCCATGACTTTTGAGAAATTCGCAGACAAATTCGTAGTAGACGCAATTTTGCGAAGGGTAAATCTAGATCATCATACATCTGCATAGAAGAGAAGAAGAGTCAGATTATAGCAATTTGTGATAAAAAGCAGCAGTTTTTCTTATGAATGTTTGGAGAGGAAACGTAGGCGGTGCGGTTTGCGGCAAGCAGGCGGTACTCCTTCTCCTTCCCGGAGTCCCCATCAGCCTCCGCAGGCTCCTCCTCTATCAGCCGACCGGGAAGAGGATGTGGGAGGTGGCCAGATCTGGATCTGGAGGTGGGGCAGGGTGGCGGCAGCCGGAGGAGAGGAGGATGTGGGAGGTGGGCGGCCGCAAGGAGGACGGGGCGACCGCGAGGAGGATGGGGGTGGTGGGGGGCGGCGGCAGGCCCATGGGAGGAGGATGTGGGAGGCGGGCGACCGAGAGGAGGACGGTGGTGATGGGCGGCCGCGAGGAGGGCGGGGTGGGGCGACCGCGAGGAGGATGGGGCGTGGGGGCCGGCGGCGGTCGGCGGGGAGGAGGATGTGGGCGGGCGACCGAGAGGAGGCGGTCGGTGTTGGGCGGCCGCGAGGAGGACGGGGCGGGCGACCGCGAGGAGGATGGGGCGGTGGGCGGCGGCGGCGGCGGCGGGGAGGAGGATGTGGGAGGCGGCCGACCGAGAGGAGGACGGGCGGTGATGGGCGGCCGCGAGGAGGACGGGGCGGGGCGGCTGCGAGGAGGATGGGGGCGGTGGGGCGGCCGGCGGCCGGTGGGAGGAGGATGTGGGCGGCCGACCGAGAGGAGAAGCAGGCGGTGGTGGGCGGCGCGAGGTGGTGGGATCTGGAGGTGGGGCGGGCGGGTGGGGTGGCGGGGTTGGCGGGGAGGAGGGCGTGGGGCGGTGGATGCGGTCGGTAGGAAGGAGTGGTGGGATCGGCGTCTCGGCGAGGAGGAGAGGCGGGGGGACTGGATCTGGAGGTTTGGGACCGTGTCGACCGAGATTTGGAGGCAGCGTGGTGGATGGAGTTCGGACCGGTGGTGGATGTTAGGGTTTGCTGTTTTAGGGGGCCCATATGTCAGTCAATTCACGGGTAAATGGGCGAGACGGGTACGAGTAGAACTAACCCATACTCGTACCCGTTTACCCGATGGGTAGAGGTTTCCCCCTATTTTCCTACCCGTGGGTAAAAAATCTATCCCATACCCGACTACATTAGGGTATTTACCCACGAGTACATAGGTAAACAGGTACAATTACCATCCCTAAACTAAACCCATAGGATGTCGATTCCTACTACTTTTTTCCCCCTTTGTTTTCCCTCCAAATCAAATCAAAGAGGCCCTTAAAGTTGGAAAAAGTAGAAAATGCGCCGTGATCCTGTCGCTTTTCACTAGAGGATTTGTGGTAATGATTAGGGACCCTCCCATATAAAAATGGACTAATTTTTTTGTTCGTATTAGGCCACAACTTTCACGTGCTCTTCGTGCCGACGACGACGACCAACCGCGCCGGCGCCGCGCGCTTCACACCCTGCACGGGCGATACCTCCCACCTATAAAACCAAGCTCTCGATTCCCAAACCCGCCGAAAACCAAACGCAAGATTCGACTCCTCCTCCTCCTCCTCCCTTCCGCAAGCCTCGTCGATCGAGCAGGAGAAACCAGCCACAAGGAATCCTAGGCCGAAGCAGCTCATCGCCGGGGATATATGGCGGCGGCGGCAACTACGGGCACGGGCGGCCCAGCCAGCAGCAGGTTCGCGGCCGCGTGCGGCGTGCTCAGCCAGTACGTGAGGGCGGCCGACCACGGGATCCATCACGCGCCGCCGGCCTCGGCCGTGCGGCCTCTCGCCCTCATGCCGGGCGCCGACGTCGTCCCCGACGGCAGGGAAGAGCACGAGCAGGAGCAGAAGGCGGGGCCGGCGAGCGGAGCCCGGCAGCTGGCCATCTTCTACGGCGGGCGGGTGCTGGTGCTCGACGAGTGCCCGGCGGACAAGGCGGCCGCCCTGCTGCGGCTCGCCGCGGGCGCGGCCGCCGGGCGAGGAGAGGAGGCGGGCGGCGTGGGCGGTGAGCTCGCCGCCGCGACGGACCTGCCCGTGGCGAGGAAGGCGTCGCTGCAGCGGTTCATGGAGAAGAGAAAGGGCAGGCTCGCCGCGCGCGCTGATCCGTACCGCCGGGCGGGCGGCGACGCGCAGCGTGATCATCTCACGCTTGCGCTGTGAATTTCTTTTCTTTTGGATTAGAATCTGCATGGTACTGGTAGAGTCTGTGTAGCATTGGGATCGTGTTTGCAAGGTTTGTACAGGAGATTTGCGTGTGTTGATGTTAAAGGGAAGATAGAACGCGTGATTAACTAGTGGTCAGTTACTGAATACTGATGAAAACACAAATACCAGGAATCGGACCTGTTCTATGATTGCACATGATTTTATTCGAGAGAACAAAATGGCCGAAATATCTAGTTGTGATCTTTAATCCAAACTAATCGACATTTTCTCAGCAGTGAAACCAAGATTTTGACGATAGGAGTGCGAATTTAAGACACATCTGTTCTAACACAAGTTCGAATGACATAGTATAAAAGTTTAAATGTGACAAATTATATATTTACATTACAACCAAAGAAAGAAATATTTACTTGTAATTCATGGATTGAGTTCTACCAAAAACAAAGCCTGAGAACCAATTCTAGGCACCAAGCGCTCTGAGATTGAGAACTTTGAAAAAACAAAAAAAAAATCCCAAGGAATGAAATCTTATATGGTACTGTGTGCACAACTAATCTATGTATGGATGGGAGAAGACACCTCCCCTTAATTTAACTCTACATAAATGATTTACTGGGTCATCGTCAAAACATACCTATCCAAATATGTTCTAAGGTTTACCTGTACCTATAGTTTTCCAAGGACAGTAGACCAAATCCTCTCCATCTAAACTGAGCTGGACCCCCATTTTCAACTCCAAAATCCAACCTAAATCTTAGGCCAAATCGAAAGCATTGATGTCAAAAATCAGTTCTAATTAGAATAAAACCTAAATCTTATTTGAAAACAAACTAAATGTGCAATATCTTAATATGGAGGATTACTCAAAGATTCGTCCATCAAAATCAGCTCATCTGCAGCTGAACTCAACCTTGACGCGTCCAAAACGAAATCAAACAAACTAATCCGAGCTCCCAACAAGCTCACGGCCAACTAACACATCACAGCGCTACTAGTTCTAGGAAGAAAAGAAGGTACAGGGTTTACCTTTGCAAAATGGGACAATGTGGTGGTACTCATAGCAGGGGCAACCATGGCAGCTCCAGAAGTGGCGACACACAACGTTGCCGGCGTCGTCCTGCTGCCCTGCTAACACCGCCACCTTCTGCCAGCACGCCGCCTATGTCTTCTTGTCGAAGGACCTTAGGCGCGCGGCAGCTGCTAGCTAGGGCACAACCGTACAAACCTGAAGAGTGAAGCCCGAAGATGGAGATTTGGCCGATTGGGGAATTTGGGTCATTGGATGGCCAGTTGGGATGAGGAGATGATTCATTCTCTGCCGCTGGGAGCTACTGGTTGTTGTGTTGGCTATTGGGCTTGACTTTTAGGCCAGAAGATGTGCATTGGGGAAGCTACTGGGCTGCTGGTTGTTGTATTGGCTATTGAGCTTGACTTGTTAGGCTAGAAGGTGTATATTGAGGGAGCTATCGGGCTATCGGTTGTTGTGTTGGCTATAGTGTATATTTCGTTTATTAAGAGAGATATATACCATTTTTTTAAAAGTATTAGAGGTACAACGTCTATTGTGGCTTCGCCAGTGCATACTCTACCAAAAGTGGAAACACATGGATTCCCACAAGCTTTTTGATGGATGATGTGTGCGTGACCCGCTTGTATTCACACGCGTGTTTGCACCCAAAATCCCTGTATTTCAACATGTGTGCTAAATGCTCCGCCTCCTTATGCCCGGGATTCCGGCCCAGCAGTAGCATCGCCACGTCCGCGACCGCGCCGCTTGGCCAGCGCTCAGCGCGCGTCCGCGCCAGCGGGCGGTCAGCGTCACGGTCGCGTGTGGCGTTTTCCGTGGTTTTCGATATTACGACAGGTCCTTATTTCGCAAACGGGTCCCGATAGTTTTTAGCCCCGCACTTTTGCGGGATGGCCCCTGCGGTTTCGAAAATTGCGCGAGTCCTCGGTTGTTTACGTACAGGTCCTCGGTTTTTGCAAACAAGCCCCGGTCCCTGTTTTTTCCCTGCTTTTGGAAAGACCCCGCGTTATCCGAATTCCCGCACGAGTCCTCGGTTCCTTCACGCATGTGTCCTCGGTTTTGCTAAAGAGCCCTCCGTCCTGTTTTTTGCAAATAAACCTCCGGTTCCTCGAAATTACGTACCCATCTTTAATTTTTAAAAACACCCTTCTCACAATTTTTGCCTCTTTTATTTCGGTCCACACGGTAGCTAGCGCGGCGTGGCGCCGCGCTCATGTTTCTAGTTGCTGATTAAGTGTGGGGGGTTCTGTGGGTACGTACGCGGTCTGATTGTGGTGCATGCATGCTTCCAGCAGAGTAGGTACTTTCGATTTTCGATTAGAGTCTATTTATATTGATTTTTGTTAATAATTTTTAATTTTAACTTATAAATAGTAATATCTTGTAGAGAGTCGTACGGAGAGACAAATTCGTGTATGATTTTGGCCAATATAAATGAATTCACTACTGTATGTACTACAATCGACTAGTAGACTTCGTCTTAAAAAGATATCTTATTTAAAAGCTATATATTGTAGAAAAGCTAATTATTGTATAAAAGCACGAGGCATAAGACATTAAGTTGTTCTAAAACAATTATTGATCAACATCACGTATTTGTATACCATCCCAGATTATAGATTTCTGTGTGAAATACAATCGTACCACACTTTTAAAAGACCACGAGAAGAACCTTTTCTTACTAGAAAGATACTAGCATTTTCTCTTTCATTTTTTCATTAGGAGAGGAGATTCTGGCTTCTTTTTTATGTTTTAAAAGCTGATTTTTGGTTTTCTATAATAACTGATTTTTAAATAGAGTGTTTTTTTAAAAACGTGGTCTATAAGTTTATTGTAGTACATATTATAGTGACTTCATTTATATCGGTTAAAATCATACATAAGTTTCTTTTATTCTTTACTTGACATATATAAATAACTAAAAAATATAAATCATAGTGCCGAAGAAAATAAAAAACATGTGAGCAAGAAGCCCGCGTCCCTCGAACTGGTCCACGCAGGAGACGGGTCTCGATCGATCGATCGAGAGAGAGAGAAGGCCACGAATGACATTCAGATCCTGAGCAGAGCCGCACGTTGCTCTTCGGCGCCAGATGCGTCAGGACTTAATTCGCATCGTCATCTCGATCACCAGCTGCGAAATTTCTTATTGTGACCTTTTAGTTGTAGTCGCAACCAACTAGCATCACTTTTGTGTGCCACGCCGGCATGCTTGGACTGTTCGAGCAAAACAACAATCATGATCTCTTTTTTCAGTTTTTAAAAACTATTTTTAGTTTTTTTATAGTAACTAGCTTTTAAACAGAGTATCTTTTTAAAACGAAATCTACAAGTTAATTGTAGTATATATTATAGATATTTTATTTATATCTACAAAAATCTTATACGAGTTATTTATATCTTCATACTCTCTCTCATAAACAACTAAAAAATCATAAATCACAGCTATAAATCGAAGACAAAAAAGAACAGTCGTCCTCCTGATTTCCGTCTCGAATTGCTTTCTTTGCGGAAACCACTTTACCTGCCTGGTTCGGTTTCGGCCGGCTTGAACTTTGAAAACGAAAATATACGCTTCAAATTTGTGCTTACCTGTGCAGGCGGATGACTAGTATAAACTAAGGAAGATCTAGGTACGCTGCCATGGCAAACGAGGTCTTGACAGTGGCCGGCTTGCACGTTACGCGCTCGTACGCCGGTGTCGAAGGCGGAGTTCATCGAGCTAGCGCGCCAGTCCGGCAAGCTCGACGAGGAGATAGGGCTGTTGTACCAGCTGTACTAATCCTCTGTATTAGAGATAAACCTGTATTAGACCTGATGCTAACAACTTGTAACAAACTTTGTAATCTTGTACCGTGCTGTGATAGACTGTAGCAGGTCTGGCAACGAGTATACATATCGATCCACCATTCGCCACCATTCGCCGATTGGTGCATGGATTCCAAACCTTCTTTGTCTTCAGTTTAATTTTAATGGTATCAGAGCTCATCCATCTGTACCACCGCCATAGCTGGCTCATCTGCTACGGCAACACGCGCAACCATCTCCTCCGACACCTCCGGCCCAATTTCTTCTCTCGGTATCTTGCCGACACCCTCCTTTGGCCATCTCGTCAACATCAAATTGACAGGCGAAAGCTACCAGCTATGGAAAGCGCAATTCATGCCGTATCTCCGGAGTCAGAAGCTGTTGGAGATCGTCGACGGGATTGTGAAGTGCCCGCCGAAAACCATCACCACGATAACCGAAGGAGGCGTGACTCAGGCGACAAACCCTGAGCACCTGAACTGGCTTCAACGTGACCAGTTGATACTTAGTACCCTTCTGTTCTCTCTTAGTAGGAGTTCTAGGGCAGGTCCTACTTCTCTCCACCTCCTATCGCTACCACATAAATAGTCATCATAGTCTTGAACCGTCTAACTTTATGGGTCACTGATAATAGGAGTTATTCACATACGGTTTTTGAACTATCTATGAAAACCGTATCACAGACGGTTCAGAATTAGAACCATCTGTGATAGTCCGTTATCACAGACGATTATAAACTAGAATCGTCTGTAATAGTCTATTATCACAGACGATTCTTGATAAAAACCACCTGTGATGTGCAAATATCATAGACGGTTGGCATATAGAACCATCTGTGATGTGAGAGTATCGTAGACAATTTTTGGTTCGAGTCGTCTGTGATAGTCCTTCACAGACGGTTTATACCACAAAACCATATGTGATAGTTTATTCTATACCTTTTTTTTCTGTTTTTCGGCTATCATCAGGAAATGTTAACTATGCCTTTGAAAACAAGCAAATGCAGCAGCAAACATATTAGCATATTCTATTTCTATTAAGATTAGAATCCACTATTATAGTATCACAAGAAAATGAGCAGGTTACCCATCAAATACAACAAGAATATAGCAAGAACACATCTAGGCCTAGGCCCTCTTGCGATGCAGCGTGCAGATAGTAGAAGGTGCAACGCGTAAGCTGGATGTCCTTGACACCCGCGCTTCGCTGACTTAAGCGCTTTCTTGGTAGTCAACTGCTTCCGCGATGCTTTGCAGCCGATGGACTTGCGTGCCATCTACTTCGTAAGGGCCATCGGGGTTGGGGTCGAGGATAGTGAGAAGGCTGGAGAGATTTTAAGCCACGGTAGGTAGGGGATGGGTTTGGGTGAATATTTATAGAGGAGGGAGAGGTGGGAGTGGGAAAGTTTTGGCGGAATGGGCGCGGGGATGGAAAGGTGGAGCTACGATCTGTGGGGTGAGAGTTGGTGGGTTTCTATTGGCTAAGGTTAGGTTGGAAAAGATCATCGGCCCCGCGGTTAGAGACATAATTATCACAGACGGTTCTATATACCAACCATCGTGAATTATGATATAGAGCACAAAGACATATATATATATATATATATATATATATATATATATATATATATATATATATATATATATATATATATATATATCGATGCAATGTAAACAACTAGTCTCAAAAGATAAAATAGCAAAGTTTTATATGGCTTATATATGCTCGTTTGAAAGATTTCGACGAGATCTACAATTTTGCAGTCGAGGCAAACCCCAAATTTCAAAGGGAATATCAAAAATTTTGGCAAAAACAGAAATTAAAAACTTTGCAGTCCGCCTGGTAGGCACTGCCTCGGCGAGACGACCCGGCTTTGGAGCAGCGCCTCGCCGCCCACCTTGTAAGCATCGCCTCGACGGAGCGACGGCACTTCGCCATCCGCCTAGTAGGCCATGCCTCGGCTGGACGGCTCGGCTCCGGTGCAGGACTTCGCCGTCCGCCTAGTAGGCAATGCCTCGGCGGGACGGCTCGGCTCCGGCGCGGGACTTCGTCGTCCGCCTGGTAGGCACTGCCTCGGCGAAACGACTCGGCTTTGGAGCAGCGCCTCGCCGTCCGCCTTGTAGGCATCACTTCGGCGGAGCGGCGCGGTTTCGTCGTCCGCCTGGTACACACTGCATCGACGAAACGACCCGGCTTCGGAGTGAGATTCCGTAGACCTCTTCGAAGGATTGCCTTGGGGGGCTGCAAGCTACCAGTTGCTTCGGCTCGCCAGTCGGAACCCTCGCGCTTGCTGTCGGGGAACGGGGGGCTGGGATAGTTTGGCACGTCAGCTCGCCCATCGGGACCTCTGCGCTTGCTGTCGAGGGAGTACTGTTGTGGGGGTGGCCCAACCCCCCGTGACTGGGCCTTACAACTGATCTAATATGTAATAGGCCAAATAGTGTAGAGGAATATACTCATGTAAATATACCAATGTACCATCATCCTTTGTAAGTACTAAGGGGTAGAATGAGGATTTCCCATTCTATCCCACTCATGTATATAAACCACCGGGGGGGAGGGTGTCAGACCCGGATTTTTCAATCCGAAATCTCCTGTGATTTAATGCACTATTCCCGGATCGAGATAGTGCTCACGATTCTGTAAAATGAATATCAAATACATACCATGCGGAAGCATACATAAAATAGTAAACTTACTCAGGGGCCGATTAGGCCGAACTCAATAAATTGCAGCAGCGGAAGAACGAAGCATACAGGTGGGACCTTCAGGACATGCCCACAGGCAGCCAACTGGAGGTTCGCGACCTAGCCCTTGACGTCCTCATCTTCTTTATCATCATGACCAATAGTGTTGCTGAGGCACAGTGATCTGATTCTTGAATCTGGATTTGTTGTGAGAGCGAGTGTGAGCACACTAACCACCGTGCTCCGCGAGCCAATACACAGAATGCAAATATATAGTATGCATGGCTTATCAAAGGAAAGGCTCGGGTTGTTTTATTTGCCAGAAATCGCTTTTGGTAACATTGTTATTATTAGACCAGCGTGTTATTACTACTACCTAAAACTTCACACGGCGATTGCCAAGATGACTCACTTCCCCCAAATGCCATAATTGACTTAATCCCCAAAGACACAATTTTCTTACTAAATGTCGTCTAAGACTCTAAACTATGAGTGGCATCCTTTAGCTAATCCACCGATCAAACTCTTTATGTATATACATCCATTTTGAATCCACCAACGTCCTCACGTATTCCGAATTCATACTAGTCCAATCTTGTAATCAATATTCACCAACTTCCTGCTTCTGAATTCCAATGATTCCCTAATAGGATTTACTTTTTAATCCACCGACATCATTCATATCGGAACTTTCTAACAAATCAATCCTTTCTGCTAATGATCCAAAACCATAAATTGCTCTTTCCATAATCACCCTTATTTTCATTATTTATCTCTAACTAATTCATCAATACCTCTGCACCAAGAATATCATTGATCTAGTTTATGCTTCAATTATCATATCTCCAAATTTCCTCAAATTCAAATCATCTATCTAGATCAATTCCTGTTAATCCCATTAAATCCAACAATTTCCTTTACACTCTTCTAATTCTCCAAAATCATTAATCCAGATTATACTCCGGTAATTATTATTATTCCTCCGATATACCCAAAAATTCAATTCATCCTTCCAGTATTTTAATCAAATCCTATCAATCACATTATTACTAACATCTCTCAAGAATTTATATTAGTGTCGTAATCCAACAATTTCTTTTGCACACTCTAATCTTCCAAAAATCATTTAAATCATCTTTCTAACCCATCCATTCATATAGACTCCACCGATTTATTTCTCCTAAACCCTCTCCAATATTCTCTTTTATAATCGGCATGAATCCACCAATCATCGTTATGTATTTACCACAACAGTCATCCACTCTTCCTACGACTCTATTTATCTTCCTATCACTTTACTTTGTAAAAGCAGAAGCTTTATCATCGTTTAGCTTTTGAAATATAATACATAGAAAACCTCCTGAGACTTAGCAGTTTGAACAAAACGTAATATATATGAGAATGCAATAACAGTAGCGATTCAGATTCCATCCACCGTTACATGGCATCTCGCATCGTATGCTTAATCCTTCAAATTATAGCCGCTTAACTTATCACTGGGGCGACACCCAGGACAACACAAACCAGGGCCTTGCACTGCCCTTCACTTTTCCATTCCCACCCACAAATCATTTTGAAACAGAACTATATCTGGTTAAGTTTCCCAAGTCCGCCCTTGACCGTGGGCACGGCTATTCGAATAGTTTTGACTCTGCAGAGTTTGTACACTTTCACCACAAGCGATAATCCACCTGTTGCCCCACCTGATTCCATGGTCAGGTGGTCAAATAGATCATCACATGACTGTTCAGGATATCTAGTTCCTCTAGTCATCTCACCCTATGGGAAACTGCCCACTTGCGGTGGGTCCCATACGTTGCACGGGATGTTCACCACGGCTACCAAGATTATTCGGCTCCACTCCCTCAATGCTAGTACGACCGGTGAACGCCACCTCCACTCGGTGTCCCTTTAGGCCTCCTTTGCCCTTGCATAACCACTTCTATCCACTACCGGTGAGATGAGTCGGGGAGTTTCGATACCGCTACTTAGCCAAGTTGTAATTTGAGACATGTGGTCGCACTGTTTTACGTGGGAGATCATGACAAGATTCAGTCCTTAGTATTACAGGCGGTTCTACCACACTCCATATTTGTGCTCCCACCGCACCACATACCGACCCCAAATCATCCGCCCGGATATTCAAGCAAGTTGAGGTTTTGGGAGCATAAAATAATCATGTCCAACACAAATACCGGTCATTATCACCATGATCGCCCAAACCGCTTCTCATGATTGAAAATGTTGATGAGGCTTGGGGCATTTCAGCGCCCCGAGTGTCTATGCAGCACTAAGCATGGCATATAATTACGGACTTATTTTCGAAAGGATACTATTATAATTTCTGCTAGGGCGACAAGGTTCGCATAATCAATATTCAAAAGGGGGTATAATATTAATCAAGGTAACAATAGGTATATACTAGAATCTTGAATTAAACATGTAGTTGCACATAAAATAATAGCATGCAATTTGATAATTTAAACAAAAATAATTTGCAGAAAATGTAGGTTCAACATGATCAAAGTATTGACTCGCCTGGCGCGGTTTACCGCGGTCTTGAGCTCACACAATGCTTTCTCTTGGGCTTCTGGTCTTTATCTTCACTTCGCTCGACACGCTTGATCTCTTGATTCTTCAGGACTCCAATTGCTAATTACGTGCTAAACGACTGAACACGAATAAAAGCAAATAACTCAAAAGACCCAAGTAAATCCGAATAAATTCATTTTGATCTTTGCTATGAGTTGATGGTGATTTGGGTAATTCGAGGCAAGGCTGGTGGTAGTATACGATGACTCGGTCTTTTTATTAATAATCTCTTTTTATTATTTTACATTTATTTAGGAAGTTCCATGAGGTAGGTTAGACCCATGAGTTGGTGTATTTTGTCGGGTGCTAATGTTCAGGGCATGTGATATATACATATATATATATATACACACATATATACATATATATATACACATCTATATACATAAGTAATGTTTGCAAATTTTAGCTTATCGAGTTAATCTCATAGTTTATGTTTTTAGCATTTTAAGGTGTGATATTTTATGTGCACTTAGTTGTCACTAGGCATAATTTATTTTGGATTAGGATCCGCTTATATAGGTTCTGACTTGTTATATATATATTTATGTTCAATCATTATTAAATTCAATGTTAAGATTTAATTAATGACACCATTATTATTTTATCTAAACTTCGGTTATTATTAGCTTTAGATTTTAACTTAAAATTTGTTTTTCTAGGCAAATCTTGCTTTACAGGGTTACATTTCAATATTTGTTATTTAGCAAAATTTACCACTATGGTTTATTTCATGGTGGCCTAACGAACGTTAAGGTGTATATGCACATATATTATAATTATGGATAATCTTTATTGGGTGTGGATATTTAACTAAAGTCACTATATTTTATTGCCTAGTTTTGCCCCTTTTATTTGAGTTTGTCCTAAGAATCAACTGACATTTTTATTTCATTATTTAACTTAGCATCTGTCACAAGTTAATACTATTTGAATCCTTGTTTTTATAACTTTATTTCACTACCCTTTTTGACTATATACATATACACCGTTGAGATTTATTTACTAACAGTATTTTAGTTACTATTAGGGGTATTCTTTTATTTGAAGCCTTACTTTTATAACTAAACATGGCATATACCATCTTTGTGAAATTTTTGGATAACTATCAAAAGGCATCTTAGTTGTTCATACATGATGTTAATTAATCCATGATTAGATATTTAATAAGTTCATCCTAATTAATTTTAGTATCTTTTATTAATTATTTCGGATTTTCCTGATTTTCCTTCTTACTGTAGCTCGGCAAAACAATCAAAAATGTTTTATTTTGGCCGCAGGGGGGGAATCGAACTCGGGCTGGCTGGGTGAACGCACGCATCGCTAGCCAACCCGACCTCGGGGGTTACCTGGCTTAGCAGGCCAGCGAATGTAGATGAACCGAGCAGCAAGGGCCTAGAGCGAGAGGAAGTCGGGGTGGCGATCGGGTGGCGGCGTTGCCGGAGAGAGGCGGTCGGGAGGCGTCGGTGACCAAGATGGAATCTACCGAGGGAAACCGAAGGAAAAGCTGGCGGAAGCCGAGGTGCTCTGATGAAGGCCGGCGACGAGGACCTACGGCACAGAGGCGGACGCTCGGTGCCGGCGAGTGAGGCGGGCTGCAGCTCCGGCCGTGGCGGGAAAGGTTTGGGCGCCGAGTGCTGCCTCCACCGCAAGGAATCATGGATGGTTCACGAGAGAGGTGCGGCGGCAACCGTGGATTGGGAGGAGACCGAATCGGGAAGAAGGGAAAAGAAGAAAGGACGGTAGCGTGCGATGGGAGGAAGTCGACCGCTTTTATAGCTGCAGCGGTGGCGGGAGGCGCGGTTGGCGAAGAACCGGTCGGCAATGGGGACCGGGCGGCGGGGTGGAGAACCGCGGTCTTTGCCCGGGCGGGGCTCGGTCAGGGCGGAGGGATGGGTGGCAGCGACAGGGGCGGTGGCGCTGGCGGCATGAGTCAGCAGAGCAATGGACGCAAGACGGGAAAAGAGGGAGGAGGATGGGAGAGAAGAAGAAGGCGGCGTGGATGGCACTGTCCATAGAAAGGAGGAGAAGAGAAATAGGGAGGCGGGGCGGGTGGGGAGGGAGGGAGAGAGAGAGGCGGAGCCGGGCCCCATTGGCCGAGAGGAAAAGCAGGGGAGGGGGGGGCAGCGTGAAAAGAAAAGGGGAAAGAGAAAAGAGAGGGCCCCACATGTCATAGAGAGGAAAGGGAAAAGGAAGGGAAAAGCTTAGAATTTGGATTTTGATGCACTCTACATATATGTATATGTATATACATTTGTTTGTTTGTTTTTTATTTTTATTATTATTTTTATTGCACCTTTTAATACTATTTTTAAAATAAAATTTTATGGTTTAATTTGAATACCTTCCTCCTTTATGATGGATCATCTTTTCAGATTCGAATTCAAAATTTACAGTTTCCATGTATTCCCATATTCTCTTTATGGCTTTTTAATATTTGTTTTTATTTCTCATTGATTTCTAATTAGGGGAACCTCAGCAAGAATTCAAATAAACACCATCAAAATTTAAATTTCCAATAAAATATACTGTAAAAATAATTCAAAAGCTTCGTATTTTCATATTTAAGTTTTCCAGGATGTTACAGAGGGGCAGGAGGAGGGGCATCCTCATCCTCTCATTCTTACCAACTCTTCTATATATCTGGCTCTCCTTCCTCTTCTACTAGTCCCTTTCTTTACTGTTTGGCCTGTAGCCACAACATATTTCCTTAGTTGGGTGTAAAGGAATTCTTTTATCTAGACTCAATATATGTTCATTTCGAAAGAAAGGGATACTTTTGTAAGGATAGCATGAGATGCCATGTAAATAATGTTCTCCCTTTTTTGTTTGGTGCTTTGTTTTTCGTATCGCTTATCATTAGTTGTAGGGCTAAATAGAACATTTTCTTTGGGAATTGTTTGTGACCGCAATAATCTTTTCAGAAGTTCTATTTAATATGGATGTGCATGTCTATGGTAATTTTAAAAATTTGGTCAATGCTTACTGTGTTGTATCAAAAGATCTATTGCCGCATTGCTCTCCCTTTATTTGAGCGGCCATTATTTTTTGGCTTCATTGAAACAGCTAAATTGAAGCAATCCCCCCCTGTCATTTCTCTGTTGATTATCTATATTGTATTTCCCTCTTTAAATAGAGAGCTGCATACGGGTCTACCATGTAGTCAGTTTGTCTTTGATTTTACAAGTACAATGTACATTTCTTAACGTTGTATGTTTCATGGTTATCATATTGCACCTACTATTAAAACTGGGTTACGAGGGAATTTTGTTAAGCATTTGGATTCCACTAATAGAAGTCCAACTGCAGGGAAAAGACGGGACGCAGAGGGGAGTTAATGCGAAGGAGCGGGAGTGCGGGAGCAGGTGAGCGGCGTACGGACGGTGGTGCTCCGCGCGAAGAGAGGGAGGTGCTGCGGCGGCTGACGAGCGGGGCCCTGAAGTGACAGGGCTGCGGAGTCATTGGCGACGCGGCGAGGTGGCGGAGTCGGGGCGGAGGCGGCTGGGCGGAGGAAGGGGACGGGAGGCCGACGGGACCCGGGGAGCGTCATCGAGCGGCGTGTGGCTCGGGTAGGCGCTTGGCCGGTTTTGGACCGAGCCCGGCGGGCGGGGAAAGCGGTGGTAGCTGGCTGCCCTGGGCGCAGCAGAAGCGGGAAGAAGGCGGAAAGGAGAGGGCGCGCCAGTGGCAGAGAAAAAACGGGGAAGAGAAAAGGCACCAGCGCGAGGGAAAGGCGTAAAGCCGAGAAAGGAAAGCGGAATTGAGCCGAGAGTTTCTAAATTGGGAAAGTTTTCAAAAATCACTCAAATATTCAGGAAAAATTCACAGAAAAATTTAGTTTGAAATTTTGGGACATTTCAGGGCCTACCATGTAGTTAGTTTGTCTTTGATTTTATAAGTACAGTGTACATTTCTTAACGTTGTATGTTTCATGGTTAACATATTGCACCTACTATTAAAATTGGGTTACGAGGGAATTTTGTTAAGCATTTGGATTCCACTAATAGCAGTCCAACTTCAGGGTTTACCAAACTTGATTCATATATAGAGAGCTCAATTAAGTTAGAATCTATTTGTTAAGGTCTCATCTATGCCTTCCAATTGCTAATAGGTTTTAAAGAGCAAAGTTATGTTCCTAATGCATGCTCGTGCAATATTTAGGATTCTGTTGCATGGGCCCCTTACTCACTATTTTTTT
The DNA here is from genome assembly GCA_036346245.1 of Bonia amplexicaulis. Classification (NCBI taxonomy): domain Eukaryota; kingdom Viridiplantae; phylum Streptophyta; class Magnoliopsida; order Poales; family Poaceae; genus Bonia; species Bonia amplexicaulis. Next base: position 9,059,722 of record CM070763.1, on the reverse strand, counting down.
TGCCTCCTCTTGTATTTTGTTATTTCCACGGCCGCTCACTATTTTTTTTTCCATTAGAAGGTAAGCATCATCTAATCCCACTCATCCTTATTAATGTCTTGGGGCATTAGCTAAATTTTAAATGTTGTACCACTAGATTGGTAATTGTGTCACCCAGTTCGATTGCATTCACGTGGTGTTCAGTTCGGCTTATTTTTGGTGGCTTATGGTGAAAAACGGTTCTTGGTCAAAAAAAATCATGGTGACAGAGACTTATTTAACATAATTAAATTTAAAAAAATTGAAAAATATAAAAAATTTGTTAGCCCATCACAGACAACGCAAACGAATACGGAAAAAAAAGAACCGGCAAAAAAGCTCAAAAAAAGCCAAAAATTCAGAAAAAGACGAAAATATGAATAGTACAAAAATAAACCAGAAGCCAAAAACTCAAGCCATATTGAGCGGGGCCAATCTTCTCCGTCTCCTAAGTGCCAATCGTACATATCACTATATAGTCTAGATGGTTAGTGTTCTGTATGTCCCTTTGTCAGTAAGTTATGATGCGACTTTTTATGTGATGGGGGTTTGTAGTCCAGACCTTTCAAAATCTGAAACCAGATTGGAGAGAAATTTATCATTCGTATGCGACATGGTCATTTGGTGTCCATATTTCGTAGATGGGTATTTATTCCAGGCACTTGAATCGAGGCTTAGAATTGAAGATGGTGTCATTGATTTTAATTGAAAAACAAAAATATGGATGAAAAAAAATAAAAAACACCGTTATATCTCTACAGATAAAAGAAAGGAAAAGAAAACATAAAAAAAAAGAAAAAAGTCACATTAAGAAGCCAACACGTTCCAAGATAGTTTTAGAATAAGTTTATATAACACTCTAAACTTTACTTGAAAGTCCGTCCAGCACCTTCAACTATGAAACCAGACATTTAACCCGTGAACTTTGCAATCCGATTCAAATAATACTCTGATCTAGTTTCGCACGGTGGTATTGCGCACGTGATAACACGCTGCCAAGTTAGGTCAATGATATGTGAGGATTCAATTGGATTTCTTCCCCCATCGAGCTTCCAGCTGTGCTTCTATGATTATCATCTGTTGTAATTCAAAATGCTATATAAACTTTCGAGTAAAGTTTAAAGTGTTATACATACTTTTTTCAATAGTTTTCTGTTTAGAACGGGACACCATCAAATAAGCCGAGGCGTGCCAGGCCCAACTCCTGCTCGGCTCCTCCCTTCACAAGTTCACAGGCCCAGCCGCAGCGACGTATAAAACCCCACCCAACAGCAGGAACAAGTCTAACACATTTTCAAACCTCCCTTCCCGTTCCATTCCCAACGGTCGGCCCAATAACCCGCCATGGCCGCCGCCGCCGATCCCCGCGACGGCCTCCCCCGGGCGGAGGACGATAGGCGCGAGGGAGGAGGAGGAGGAGGAGGAGGAGGAGGAGGTGGAGAGCGACGAGGAGGGAGGCGATGACAACAGGTCGGAGGCCGCGAGCCTCACCGACCTCTGCGACCCTGACGCCGGCTCCGACGAGGACCCCGCCGCCGACGGGGACCGGAAGGTGGAGGCCGTGCTGCGGTCCATGATGGCCCGGATGTCCATCTCCGGCCGCAAGGACAGGTTAGGGGGGTGGTTCCCTTCTCTTCTGTGATTGGGTGGGTAATTCGGTTCGGTTTCTGCGATCGCGAAACGGGAACGGGAATTTGGTTCGCAATTTTTTTGCCATTTGTTCCGCGTTTTGTTTGCTCGGATCTTGGAGTTTTTGTTCCTGCAGTGAAATTTTGCTTTTGTACGGGGGCTGAAGTGATTAGGTTTCTATATGAATCTCGCAATTTCAGGAAAGGACCAGGGGTGCCGAAGATGGGAAAGGAGGAGATTGATCTTCTGGCCATGGTGGACAGGCTGATGCAGGGTGAGTTCTTGATGTGCTGTTTACAGAATTGTTTACAAATTAAAAATGTAAATGGAACGACCATGTGATATGGCTGCAAGTGTAAATTTGTGAATAGTGACATGAGAAAAAAAATTACCAACTTGGCAAAAAAAAAAAGGCGGAAAAAAGAAGTGTTTTGCTTTGTAGCAGCACGTGAGAAAACAAGGAAACATGCTATGTCGAGACAGAACTAGACACAGGGAATGAGCTTTATTGTTCCATTTTATGTGCTTAAGGACAAACATACAAAAATTGCTGTTGGGACTGTGTAGCAATTTGATGGATGTATGATCTTCCCACAATATTACAATTTTAGGTGATCATATTGTAGTAGTTTTAGGAGAAATTTGTCAAGGCTGAGTTTCAGGTATACCTTCAGTTCAATTTGTAATCTGAAGTAGAAGCAGAGAAATCATTAGCAGGAAATCATATCTTACGGAACATGTTTTGGCCTACAATTTCATGATTTAAAGTGTAGATTTTCCTTTTGTTGTTGGTCATCACATGCTTGATAATATGGCTATTATTGCAATGTACAGATGGTCAGTTGGAAAAATTAAAGGTTTACGAATGCAAAGCATATATGAGGATGCATAAGTTGAGACTGTCAGGCAAGAAGGAAGTGCTCCTAAATCGCATCAGAGAGCACATCAAGTATGAACTACATCCCTTATGTGATCTCTCCTTTTTAAAATAACAGGAGCATCATGCTGCCAGGCTCCATGATTGAGAATTTTCATTCACGATTAAGATTTTTCATCCATGATTGATTCAGCATACTAAATCAATGAATTCCTTTCCACATCGATGCCTTTTCGAATTAATAAATGTTAATGAGTTTATGTGATATATTATATATCATTGCACTTGCATGTATCTAAAAGTAATCCAAAGCTAGGGAGGCTTGGTGCCCAAATACTATGGTGCCCTATTTCAACGTCATATATATATATATATATATATATATATATATATATATATATATATATATATATATATATATATATATATATATATTCAACTTCATTATTAATATTTCATAATTTAAGTGAGCTATTAGCTTTGTTTGATCATTTCCTATGGCCGGTGAGATTGCATTGATTGAAACTCAATGTCTCCTCTCAGCCGCACGCCGACGTTCACTCCGAACTCAGCGGCCACCTCCTTGGTCTCGCCACCCCAAGCGCCGGCCACTACTCCCAATCCCCAGTCGCCGTCCTCCCCCACGGTAGGGCGCTCGAAGCTGGAGCGCTGGAGGGAGGTCTCTCCCCCCACCTCCCCTGTTGTCTCCAGGCATGCTTCGCTCCCTTCCTACCGCGACATGGTGCTGGCTTCTCCCAGGTCGGCCGGTGAGGTATCGACGGTGCCGGAGCGACAGCCTGCGGTCCGCCAACGTGCATGCCCAGACCGCATCCCTGCCGGCCGCGCTGAGCTTCTTCATGGCTGAGAGCTGTCTCCAGGACCGATCGAGGAAGGCTGGCAAAAGGTGGTTGGTCGCCGCCGTTTTCGGAGTAGACCTCGTCACCCAGCTTGCGGCTCTCGACGTCTGGTTCCAGCAGACCTCCGCGGAAAATGCTTCAACTGCTTCTCTACATCGCATCGCGCTGCAGAATGTCGTCGCCGGGTGCGATGCTTTCGATGCATGGGCCTTGGCCATCGTTCCTATGCCTGCCCTGGAGCTCCCCCGTCGCGGGAAGCATCTCGGTGTGGCGGCGTATCTCGGTGTGCGAAAGCTTCCTCGTCTTCGTCTCCAGTGGCGGATGGCGGTGCCGGCTCTGGAGGGCGGCTTCGGCGGCGTCATAAGCGCCGGTGTCACTCCTCTGGACGTCGGGACGTGCTTCCGGGCTGGCAGTCACCGAAGCTGTGGAGTCCCTCCGTCATGCGCTCTCCGTCTCCTCCTTCGGCCAGGCTGCGACCATCATCGCCCAGGTCGAGACCGTCATTGGCCAGGCCGCGGCCAGACTTCGACAGCTGAGGTCCTCCGTTTCTCCGCTGCGGTCCCGAGGCAGATCGCCGACGAGGAGGAGCTTTGGAGATCTCCAGGCAGGTCGCGTCCCAGTCAAGAACCGCCTTGGGCCCACTAGGTCGCTTGCTGGCCACGTCGCTGACCACGTGGCATCCTCTAAGCTCGCTGCTGGGATCTGTCATCATGGAGAAGATCTCCAGCCGGGGCAGGATGCAGTCCCAAGATCAACTTCGGTTCTGCCTGAGGTGGCCCCACCGACGTTGGGAATTGGCTCAGAGGCCAATCTGTGGCCCTCTCCTGAGCCTGCATTTGATGCTGCTGTCGGCACCGTGCACCTCGGTCCTGCTATTTCACGCGAGAAGGAGTTTCCCGCTACGCTCCGGTTTTTGGGCCAGTTTTTGCTAGGCGGGCCGCTGGTTCGGGCCCCTGGCCCACTTCGACCGGTAGCTGTGCCGCTCCAGAGGCGGGCGCCTGTCAAGGTCCGTGGGCAATTGGAGGGGATTTTAACCTAATATATATGGCGAGGATAAGAATAACACTAATGTGAATAGAGCAATGATGGGTCGTTTCCGCCGGTTCTTGGATGACTTGGAGCTGAAAGAAATTTCTCTTCTTGGCTGTAAGTTTACTTGGTCGAATGAGCGGGAAGTTCCTACTTTGGTCCGGTTGGATCGGGTCTTCATGACATCTGATTGGGATCAATTGTTTCCCGACTGTATCCTTCAGAGTTCGGCTTCTTTGATTTCAGACCACTGCCCATTAATCCTTGGTCTGAAGGCTAATGTACAGGGAAAGCGGCGTTTTCACTTTGAAAGCTATTGGCCAAAGCTTGAGGGGTTCTTGCAAGAGGTGCAAAGCTCCTGGTGCAAACCAGTGGTAGCTTCTTGCCCACCGAAAATCCTTTCCCTGAAGCTGGGAAGACTTGCAAGGGACCTGCAATCTTCGAGCCAAATGAGAATAGGAAATGTTAAGCTGCAGCTCCGGGTTACCACGTAAATCTTACACCGACTTGAAATTGCTCAAGACGCCCGAGTGCTGTCCAGCGAGGAGGATTAGCTGCGGCGGCAGCTGAAACGGCATGCACTCAGTTTAGCATCTCCAGAGCGCACAATTGCTCGTTTACGCTCTAGGTTGGTTTGGTTGAAAGAGGGGGGGTGCAAATACCTCCTTTTTTCATCAGCAAGCTAGGTACAGAAAGAGAAAGAATTTCTTGGCAAAAATCAAAGTAGGAGATAAACTTGTTACCGGGCATGATGACAAACAACAGGCTGCTTATGAGTTCTACTCAAGGTTACTTGGCACCGTGGCTCAAAGACAATGCTCCTTGAACCTACAGTCCTTCTACTAAGAAGCTCATGATTTGTCAGCTCTGGAGCAGTGTTTCTCGGAGGAAGAGGTGTGGGCAACAATTAAATCACTTCCTTCAGATAAGGCACCGGGTCCGGATGGATACACTGGATGTTTCTTCAAAACTTGTTGGAGTATAGTGAGGTTGATCTTATGGCTGCATTTAACAGGCTGTTACAGGGTGATGTCAGTAGTTTGTTCCTTCTTAACTCGGCGTACATCATTTTGCTTCCAAAGACACCAGAGCGCTGCAAATCAAGGATTACAGTCCTATAAGCTTGGTTCATAGTTTTGCAAAGCTTGTCACCAAAATCCTAGCCAATAGGTTGGCTCCAAAACTCAAGGACATGGTGTCACCAAATCAGAGTGCTTTTGTCCAAGGGAGATGTATCCATGATAATTTTATTCTGGTCCAACAAACAGCTAAAGTGCTGCATAGACAAAGGGAACCAAGAGTTCTTCTCAAACTGGATATTTCAAAAGCCTTCGATTCGGTGTCATGGTCTTTCTTGCTGCAAGTTTTAAGCCATTTGGGTTTTGGTCCAATTTGGTGTAACTTATTATCCAAGCTCCTGAGGTCTTCAACAACTCGGGTGTTGGTAAATGGTGTGCCGGGAGAGCTAATTCAACACCAGTGGGGGCTTCGGCAAGGCGACCCCTTATCCCCGATGTTGTTCATCTTGGTCATGGATTTGCTTAACTCACTAATTAATAAGGCAAGTGAGAATGGTCTTTTGCAGCCCCTTCTTTCTAGAGGATCTAGTCAGCGTGTCTCTCTTTATGCTGATGATGTGGTTCTTTTCTTGCGGCCCTATTTGGAAGAGTTCGAGTTGATCAAAGAGATTCTTTGGGTTTTTGGAGAAGCGTCGGGGTTGATCACCAACTTAAGCAAGTGCTCGGTGACCCCAATCCGATGCCACCAATAGGACATGGAAATAGTGCAAGGATCCATTCCTTGCAAAGTACAAGAATTCCCTTGCAAGTATCTTGGGCTCCCATTGTCAATCAAGAAACTCTCCAAATCTGGCTTTTACATGATAATTTACAAGATTGCTGACAAGTTGTCTGGATGGAAAGCTGCCATGATGCACCCAGCTGGCCGAGCCACACTTATTCGAGCGGTGCTCTCGGCAATTCCTATTTATCCACTATTTGCACTGGATTTTCCTAAATGGGCACTTAAAGCAATTGACAAGATACGTAGAGCTTTTCTATGGAAGGGTCGCAAGAGAGTAAATGAAGGACATTGCCTTGTTTCTTGGGGCCGGGTCAAGAGACCATTTGAGCTTGGCGGATTGGGAATACTTGATTTGGAAATCCTCAGATGGGCGCTGCGCATGAGGTGGCTGTGGCTCAAAAAGACCCAACCTGATCGCCCATGGGCTGGTTGAACATTCAGGTGCACCCCAATTCAATAGCTATGTTCTCCATATCGATCATATCTATTATGGGAGATGGCTGCATGACCCTCTTTTGGTGTGATAAATGGCTACATGGCAAATCCTTAATGGACCTTGCCCCCTTTCTTTGTGCGCATGTGCCAAAGAGAGCTGTCAGTCGAAGGACGGTCCAAGAAGCTCTAACAGATAATACTTGGGTTCATGATATTAGAGGCAGTTTACCTACTCCAGTCTTGGAGGAGTTTCTTGGCCTTTGGGATGTTCTCGCCCGAGTGAGGCTCACCCCTGGCGTGGATGATCAGCATGTGTGGAAGCCATCCTCCTCGGGCAGGTTCTCAACTAAATCAGCGTACCGCCGTTTTTTTGTGGGGGCGGTGGATTTTGAACCATGGAAGGAAATTTGGTGAACCTGGACTCCTCCTCATTGCAAATACTTTGTGTGGTTAGTCTCACTTAATCGCTGTTGGACCGCTGATCGTTTGGCCCGTCATGGTCTTGTTCACCCTGAGTGCTACCCACTGTGTGGTCAAGTTGATGAAAATATTCAGTACTTACTCACTTCTTGCGTGTTTACAAGAATTGTTTGGTTCTCAGTGCTTACTCTGGTGGGATTGCAGCGGCTAACTCCAGGTCCAGATGATTTGGTCTTCACCTTATGGTGGTGTCAAGCTTTGCACCAAGTCCCTAAGCAGCAGCGCAAGGGCTTTAATTCTTTGGTCGTGTTGGTGGCTTGGCGGGTTTGAAAGCATAGGAATGGTTGCATTTTTGACGGCGCCTCACCCAATGGCAGCATTGTTTTGCAAGACATTAGAGATGAGGCCAAATTGTGGTGTTTGGCGGGGGCCAAAGGCCTTTGTACCATTTGGCCATAGCTGCTGTGTTTGTTTTTGGTCGGTGGGCGTTTCTCTAGTATTGACCTTTTGTTTTTAGCCTCGCCTATTTGGTGAGGATTGTTCGAGTCTTCTTAGACTCCTTTATTCTTCTTAATATAATGATGCGTAGTTCTCCTGCGCGTTCGAGAAAAAAAAATTTCCTATGGCCATCGATGTACTTACAATTTCTTGTGATTCACAAACCTTCAGGGTGAAAAATTTGGGAGAGGTGAAGTATCCATTGTCAAGCTTTCTTCTGAACTGTAAAGGTGAAAAGCTATTTCCAACTTAGCACAACACATGGTGACATGGATGAGAAGAAATTTGAACAGATCTATTTAGTAAATGAATAATCTTATACTTCATGCACTTGGAAGATGAGCTTCATAGCTTTAGAAGAGGTTCTGTGCAATTACATGACCCCTATTTAAGTACTATTCTGGAATAAAAAAACCAATACTACTTGCAATTGCAACTTTTTTTTGCCTGCCTATCCCATTTAAGTGCTACTTTTGTCACTCTTATGTAACACTTCATATTGTTGTAGGTGATGCATGCAAAGGTGATGTTGTGATGTTTGAGCAAAACATTTACAAAAGGTAATACACATTAAGTAGAAGTTTTGAATTTACTCTAGTGATGGCCATGATTCTCATGTCATAATACGTATTTTAAACTTTTTACTCTGCCTGCTGAGTATTTGCTGTAGGAAAAAAGGAGCTCCTCGTGAAGTCAAGGGTTGTCTATGTGGTCAAAGGACAAATGCAGGTCGGATAATAAAAGAAAGCTATGGCATTGCGAAGCAACAGCATACATTCACTGTGAGTTCTTGCCTAGTTTAGAGCATAAAATCTTGCCTGAATTACAATATTGTTAGGACAATCATCTTCACAGGCTGTTTTTAAGCATAAAATGAATTTGCATCATAGATTGAGATTTTATGGAGTAAAGGGTACAAACCATGGCCTCCCCTTCATCCGCTCCTCATAAAGGGCAGAAATCTTTACAAGGATAAGACCATGAGACAGGTGTGTTCTCTAGCAAGGTTCATTTGCATAGGGAAAGAGAGCCTTATAATTAATTGAACTGGTGCCAATATCTTTTCTACCTTCATAGCCATGGCCTGATGAAGAGGAAAGAAACAGAGTCCTCCAAGAAAAACATGCAAGAGGGTTCTTGGCACGGAAGTCAAGGGCGGTCAGGATTCACGAGAAAGAGATTGAAAAGATGAGGAGATTTAATAGGTAGGCCTCTAATACTGTGACATGAATATGGTAGTGAGAATCATAAATTCATAATGTAACTTTTGGCGTGGTGTGTTTGCATCTTGGCCAGTAGCAGTGTTAAAAAAATGTGTGGTAACAGCTCAAACCAATTAAGGGCCAAAAGGGGTAATATATTTTGTTTTCGAACCAGGGCAAAAATGTGATGCTTTCAGGTGATGAGGTCATATTATCGTTTAAAATTTACACTCAGCCCTGACCTGTTTACTGAAAGCATTTGAACATTGGAACCAGCTTCTGATTGGAAAGAAACAAGAAGACAGATAAGACAGTTTTGATCTGATTATTGGGAGAAAGTGTCTGAATTCTGTCTGCTAGGACATATACGACTGATTTAGAAGTAATACTGCTTGGATTCTTGGAGATCTCAGTTATGAACCCTAACCAATCTAGTTCCTGTTTTTTGAATTCCAATTTTCTGAAATTAAAATTTTAATATAAACTAGGACACTAGAGTATATAATGTTTTCTTCCCGTAGTAGCAAAATGTAAGGTTTCTTTAATGATCCAGTACATCTTAAAATTGTGCTCCAGGTTCATAACATGGCAGAAAAAAATGTGACTTCTCAATATGTTGTTTTCGTGAATAGGATTAAGGAAAACAAGAGAAAAGAGCAGGAGAACATGAATCTAAAATCATCTCAACAGGTTCTTCCACAACAAAAGGTCGCATCCATGAATACTGTTCCTCAGAGGTACTTCTGAATGCTATCATTCTCTCCTATTAGGTGAAAAGTGTGATCTTGCTTCATTGCTTGGTACATTTACATTCCAGCAATACTGCTGAAATATATGCAGTCCATTGCCATCTAATATATGATAAGTACATAAGAAAAGAAAATGATCCCTTACTATTGCATGCTGGGAATTCTCGGGCATTTACATCTGAAATTGTGCTTTATTGTACGTAAATTTTGTCTTGCATCTATTAGGTCCGATGACAGAAAAGCTCCTTCTCTCCAACATGGTGAACCTGGGAACACAAGGCAGCAGCAGATATCTTCAAAGAAAACTCCTACAAAGCAGTTGTTCCATTACCAGCAGCAATCCTCCTATCATCAACACCGCAATCAAGTGCTTCCACAGGAGGGTGTAGCGAGAACTTCCAGGCCAGAGTTTATTGACCATCAGGCTCCTTCCCTCCAACATGGCGAACCAGGGAACACAAGGCAGCAGCAGATATCTTCAAAGCCTACTCCTACACAGCAAACGTTCAAGTACCTGCAGCAACACCCCAATCATCACCACCGCAATGAAGTACTTCCGCAGGAGGGTACAACAAGAACTTCAAAGCAAGAGTTCATCGATCGTCAGGCCCCTACCCTCCAAGAAGGATCAGGGAACACTAGGCAGCAGCATAAATCTTCAAAACCAACTCCTACACAGCAAATGTTCAAAAACCTGCCACAGCCCCCCAAAAATCAACACCACAATGAAGTGCTTCTGCAAGAGGGTGCGAAGAGAACTCACAGAGTAGAGTTCATTGATCGTCAGAATGACACATACCATGGCACAGGATATGATGAATTTGCATTTCAGCATCACGGGATGTTCACTCAGCATGCAAAGGGACACCAGCATGGCTCCAGCGGTCATCAACATGTTCGCGCTGATCACCAACTGCATCAACCCCTCAGGCCAATAAATCAGGATTTCCATTCAAGAGACCAAATTTATGGCGAGGATTACCATGATCACGGGCAAATGGCTCGAGACCAGTATTATCCTCAAGAGAGACAGCATCAGAATCACTATGGCCGCAGGCAAATGACTCAAGACCGTTATCATCCCCAACAGAACCATCATCGGAATTACCATGATGGCAGGAGAATGAACCAAAACCAGTATCATCCCCAACAGAACCATCATCAGAATTACCATGATAGCAGGACAATGAACCGAAACCAGTATCCTCAGCGGTTTCCACGACTGCAGCCGTGCCGCTACTATCAACAAGGGTGGTGGTGCCCCTATGGGGAAAACTGCGAGTTTTCCCATGACAACTAAAGAGAGATAACTGAGGTAGCAAGTTTTTGTGCAATCAACCTCATAAAATTGGAAGGGACACTTGAGAATTGATAGGTAAAAACTATTTTGTGCCCCTTTGGTCACTCAACTTGAGCTGGCAAGTAAAACTACAGGTAGCTACAGCCTCTCTGCTTCTTTCTTTTGGTTTGTCACGCTCTTGTATCAGCTGTTCGGCTGCATCTTGGACAATCATACGGCATCTAACATATCAGATTCATGAATGTCAAATGTATTTTCTCAGGCTTGGTTCATGATTATGGTTTATGAATGGATTTTGCAACGAAAACCGTCTTATTTGGAAGAAAATATATATTTTTTAAAAAAATATGGGACCAGCAGGAAAGTTGTTGAAAATTATATTTGACTAGTTAGAGACTCGTGCGTTGCAACGGAGTCATAAAAATAATAGGACGGAACTTACTGCCTGGCCAACTTCACACATCAAACATTGGAGAGCAAGTGACAGTGAGAAGGGTGGCCAGAATGCGCGGAGATGAGAAAAGTGGAGGGGGTGGACGGTTGTATCCTGAGAGAGAGGAGGAGAGAGACGAATGGTCCAGATTAAATTGGATGGCTGAGAAGAGATGAGGGAGAATGTACCAACCACTAACTCACACTTTTATAATAGTAAAGATTGTCTTAAGGGTCGGTTTGTGGTTGTCTTATACGGTGTTTTTTTAAAAAAAAACTACTGTGAAAAAGCAGTTGTGGAAAATCTAGAAGTCTATTTAGCCATATCCAATGGTTCTTCATCTCACATTTTCACTCATCTGTTTGTTATTGGAACACAATATTATCTCGGTTTGCGACTTGGTTTAGAAAAAAAACACCTGCCAAAACAGTGAAGTATCTAAAAGGAAGAAAAAACAACTACCAAAATAGTTAAGTACCTAAAAGCTGGTCTATGGAACGAGATTATCATAATTCACCACAATACCAACAAAGCCTTGTTGGGACGAATTGTTAATGATATATGTAGGAGATGATTAATATTTCATCTTAATCTCTACTACTGAAAAGAAAGAGTTGGTGGTGGTTGATCAGCACCACTCCCAACTCTCTTTTGGTGATGATTCATCTGCCTTCCAAAACCATTGAATTCACGTTGTCCATTGTCAATCCATGGGTCCAGGCCATGCACGCACCACACCCTCGCTCCAGGTCACACCCGTGCAAACTAGCCCCCTCCCCGCTCGACATCGCGTCTTCCTCGGGCATGTCCCTCACCTCCCACCTCATTGATCGATTGGTCTCTCCTCCCCTCCTTTCCCCTCCCCTCTGCACCCCTCCCATCCGCTCCCAATGCATGCTGCCACAAATACACCGGCTCACTGCTCATGCCACTCGCTCGTGGCCTATCCTCCCTTCCGGTTTCATCGCTCGCTCGTGCCCCTCCTCCCCTCCCGAGGTTTCTTCACACCACGACGCATGCAAGGAACCCAACTAGGAGGAAGGGGAGGGAGCGGATGGGATGGAAGATTTGGATTCCAGTTGAGCCCTGGGCACGCGCAGGAGCGGGGAGCAGAGTGAGAGCCGGAGGCGGCGGCATTGTGTTTGATGAGGAAGGCTAGAGCAAGAGGTATACGCAACCCTATATCCTAGAAAATCTGAGTAGTATCTCTGCCTGGTGGTTTGCTGGTGTTGGCAATTTGCCTAGGATCGCACACCAGCATGGAAGAATAACAATGAGACTAAGAAAGCTCAAGAACAAAGAACTTGGGGCAAATTTCTGGTTCTATTCTTTGAAGCAAAACTATTACTTGCCTTCTACAATGTTTCTAGCTAGTGCTATTTATAGAACACATGGAAGCTTAAAGATCATGTCATCTCATGACCTTTTACACTCTCATGCAGAAACTCACGCATTCACATAGTTGGGCAACCGTTGCTTGCATTCACATAATTGGGAACGGGACTAGCATTCACATAGTTGGGAACGCCGGGGTGGCATTCACATAGTTGGAACACTTGGGACCACCGCCATGAATAGCATTCAACATTCTCCCCCATAGTCTTGACGTGGTCCAAGTTCACGAACACCAAGCAGGTGCCGCATGGTTGCCAGCCTTGCTGCCGGCAATGCCTTCGTCAGTGCATCGACCCGCTGTTCATCAGTGCGGGCGAACACGACGCAGATCTGACCACCTTCGACACACTCACGAATGAAATGATACTTTGTGTCGATGTGCTTACTCTGGCCATGAAAGACAGGATTCTTCATGAGAGCAATCGCGGACTTGTTGTCGACGAACAACTTCACGTCCTCGGTTCGTCCCAACTAGTTCGCCATTAACGCCCGAGCGAATGCACGGCATGCCGCCCGATCGCCGCCATGAACTCGACCTCGCGGGATGAAAGAGTCACCGTCTTACGCTTCGTGAGTTCCACGTAACCAGCGATCGTTGACGTAGAATGCCATGCTTTGTGCTCTTCGGTCATCAATATCACCGGCCGGATCATTGTGCGTGAAGCCGGTGATCTCCTCTTCTCGCCACCTCTCCCATACACGGTCCGAACTCAATTGTACCTTTGAGATATCGGAGGATGCGCTTCTGACCTTGTGATGCATCACCGTGGGCTTCTCCATGAATCTACTCGCCATGCCAAGCGCATAGGAGAGATCCGGCACAGTGTGAAGAAGATAGCGTGACATCCGATGACGCCACGGCACTCGGTGGCGTCAATCAGTGCCCTTCGGATCCTTGTGGTGGGTTCTTGACTCCATAGGAATCTTGGTGGAATTACAATCAAACATGCCAAATTGAATCAATACCTTCTTGGCATATGCAGTCTGCTTGATAGAGATGCCACCATCTCCTTATGCCACCTCAATGCCGAGGTAGTACGTGAGTAAGCCGAGGTCGCTCATCTCGAACTCACCCATCATCTCGCCGCTTGAAGTCTTCAATTGCTTCGGATCCTCCCCACCACGATCGGATCATCCACATAAATACCGACAATGATGCGGCTTTGGCCTTGCCCCTTGTGTACACGACTTGCTCTGTGCACACCTTTTGAAGCCAAGTCGCTTCGGACTTTTATCGAGCCGCGTGTTCCACGCGCGGTGCCTGCCGAAGTCCATAGAGCGCTTTGCTCAATTTGAGCACTAAGTGCTCCTTGTCTTTCACTGTGAACCCCTCCGGCTGGGTCACATAAACCTCTTCTTCGAGTTCACCATTCAAGAACGCTGACTTAACGTCGAGGTGATGTACTTGCCACCCGCGGTTGGTCGCAGAATAGCAAGAATGACACGTATAGTGTCGAGGCGAGCAACGGTGCAAAACTTCTTCAAAATCAATGCCTTGTCACGCACATTACCTTTTGCAACCAACTGGCCTTATGCTTGATGACCTCACCATCCGAGTTCTTCTTGAGTTTGTACACCCACTTAAGCCCGATCGCCTTATGTCCGATCGGCAGCGTGGTGGCGCCCACGTCGCGTTCTTCTCGATGGCCTCAATCTCCTTGGACATGGCTTCCTCCCATGCCGGCTGACCAGTAGCCTCACGATAAGAGGATGGCTCTTCCATCACCACAAGTATTGCTTCCTCATCAGCTTCTTCATACTCCAACTCCACACACGGTGCATCGCACATGATCTCCTCCATGTGCCTGTACCGAACAGGTCCATCATCACTGCCGACGTGTCCGCCCGACCACGGTGTGGGCGGGTTCTTGCCTGGTCGGCACCCTCCGCCATCGGTGCACTAGTCGCCACGACTTGTGGAATGGTCGGGACGAGTCTTTGTCATGGGCACCGGCTCGCTTGCGGAGCCGCCCATGAGCGGGCCGTGTTGACTCACTCGCTCGGGGTTGGCCTCCTCTTGAGCACGAAGTCGGGAGACCGATCATCTCCTGCATCTTGACCACTTCCACTCCACATTCTCTTCAAATATAACATCACGACTTACATAGATCTTGCCGCGATGTGGGTCCAGCAGACGGTGAGCTTTGCAACCTTCCTCGACGCCCAAGTACACGAGCGTCTGACTGCGGTCGTTGAGCTTCTTGAGGTGTGGCGTGGTCACCTTGGCGTCGCCGTGCGGCCGAACACACGGACGTGTGCGGTGCGGCTTCCTTCGACCAAGCCTCGAAGGAGTGCGATCACTCATCGCTTTGGTTGGGAGCCGGTTGAGGAGATAAACGGCATGACGCACCGCCTCCCCAAAATCGCCGCACGCTCATGCTCTTGAGAAGTGGCGTGCCATAGCCATCACCGTCTGTTGCACCTTTCCACCACACCATTCTGCTGCGGTGAATATGGTGCGGTGAAGTGACGTTCAATTCCTGCTTGCTCGCACACCTTTGCGAGCTCAACCGACAGGAACTCACCACCTCGATCGGATCGAAGAACCTTCACGCGGTGACCACTCGCGTTCTCAGCCAGCATTTTTGACTTCATGAATGCCGAGCACGCTTGATCCTTAGTCCTGATCACATGCAGCCACATCCACCGGGAGTAGTCATCAACAATTAGCATAAAGTAACGATTACTAGCTGGTGTTGATGGCGTGATCGGTCCACATAAATCAATATGCAGGAGTTCGAGTGGCTCCTTCGCTCGGTAGTTGGCTGCCGCCGAGAATGGCAGTCTTGTCTGCTTTGCCACCAGACACGTCCGACACAGCTGGTCAGGATGTGTAATCGGCGGCACACATGCCGCCATTCCCTTGTTGGCGAGCATCTTCAAGGCTTGGAAGTTGACATGGCGAGGCGAGCATGCCACAACCATTTGGGTCATCGAGGCTTGTCAGCAGACAACCGGCCTTGCCAGCGCAGCTCGATGCGATAGAGGCGATTTCGAGTTCGTCTCACCTTCATGATCAAGCGAGAGGATCCTTGATGGACACCTCGAGTACGTCCTCATCCATGAGAACTCGGTGACCAGTCTTAGTGAGCTGACCAAGACTCACCATGTTGCTGCGAAGTCTGGGGATGTAGTACACCTCCTGGAGTAGCCATTGATCACCATTTTTGCACGCGAAGAGAATTGAGCCCTTACCCTTGATCTGCACCGATGAGCCGTCACCGAATCTCACCCTCCCGGTGACTCCTTCATCTAGCTCGCGGAATTTCTCCTTGTCACCAGTCATGTGGTTGCTGGCGCCATTATCAAGGAACCAGACATCGGTCGGTGTTTTAACGTACTCAACAGTGTAGTTCTGGCCACACTTTCTCTTCAGTCAGCATGACGACATCTTGTTGGTCTTGCTTGACCAACGATATCTCTTCCGAGACCGCCAAGAGTAGCGCGGTTCAACGTTGTCGACGCACGAGGTGTGCTACCTCCTTCTTTGGAGCTCGACACTGTGTCGAGTAGTGCCCCATCTCGTCGCAATTATAGCAACGAATGTGACTCTTATCACGGCCACCACCGCCAGAACCACTTGCTCCATCTTTGCGTGGTCCGCCCGACCACCTTTGCGCGACTCTGCCGCGACCACGACCGATCGGCGCGGTTCCCGCCATCTGCAGGAGCCTTGTTCTTCTTGCTTGACGACGAGTCTCCGTCGTCCTTTCTGTACCACGCCTCCCACTCAGCCTGAGTGAGGAGCACTTGCCCGTCGGCATTCCCGCCAGCGTTAGTGCCCTTCTTGCGCGTGCGCTCCTCAAATGTCTTGAGGCGCCCCGGCCTCCTCGAATGCCAAAGTGTTAAGATCAAAGAACCGCCGATCTGGCTATCACACCGATAAACCGCTCGGCATCGTGTCGAGCGACTTCTTCACGAGCATGGCATCGCCGCCCCACCGAGACTTGAGTACCGACGGACATGGTGGTGAGCCGACCGACATCTTGGTCGAGGACTCACCGTCGTTCATGTGCATGACGTCGAACTCATTTTCAACGTCTGCGGCCAGCGCATCCTTCACTCGATCCGCGCCGACGAACCTCGTTTGAGGCGCCCCACACCGCTAGCCGCCGTCTTCTTCGCCACTTGCATGAGGAGGTCTTCAGGGAGCGCTTGAAGGAGGTGCGACATCGCATTCTTGTCAAGCCGGGCGTCGACCACGCATCGCCCGTCGGCCGACTGACCTCCCAAACGCCTTGATCCTCCATCATGCCTGAACACGAATCACCCAACTGGTGTAATTCATGTGTGTCAGTTGTGGAGTCTTGGGCATACCACCGACTTGTTGTGCTCGCGACGTCTCTCCGTAGCAACGATCGACATTGGATTCAATCGTAGAATCTTGGGCATGAATCTGGAGAGCTCTGATACCAAATGTTGGCAATTTGCCTAGGATCGCACACCAGCATGGAAGAATAACAATGAGACTAAGAGAGCTCAAGAACAAAGAACTTGGGGCAAATTTCTGGTTCTATTCTTTGAAGCAAAACTATTACTTGCCTTCTACAATATTTCTAGCTAGTGCTATTTATAAAACACATGAAAACTTAAAGATCATGCCATCTCATGACCTTTTACATTCTTATGCAGAAACTCACGCATTCACATAGTTGTAACATTTCGTTGCTTGCATTCACATAATTAGAACGCTTCGGGACTAACATTCACATAGTTGAAACGTTTCGGAACTAGTATTTACATAGTTGGAATACTTCGAGACCACTGCCATGAATAGCATTCAACAGCTGGCTCCTTCCACCATCGTGAAGTTCGGATTGGGTGGTTTAACCCCATCGACTCCCACCCCTCCCGGTCCACATTGCCACCTCCCTTTCCTGACGCCGTTGCAGCTGCCCAACCGTCGTCCTCCCACTCCCCAATTCCCTCTACCTATATCGATTTGGTTGATTTGGATGTGGATTTAGTGGTGCTGCTGGACAAGGTGGACCAGCGCTTCGCCCGCGTACATGACCTCCCCCTCTTCGGCCACCACAAGCTAGAGGAGTACGACAAGGCCTTCCACATCTACACCCATCTCTGGCGCATGTAGCAGGAGCACTTCCACTGCCTCCTCGATGCCGGACTCCGTGGCTGGCAGGTTGGCGATCGCCGCCCGCATCACCCACCTCTACTACTCCCAGTACCAGCGCACCTTCGACACCGCCCTCCTTTCCGAGGCCCACCGTGACCCGCCGCCACTACGGATCTCGCTAAGGAAGAAGAACTCGGTTTCGCTGACCTGTTGGGGCCAGCCAGACCTATGAAACGCGGCCATCTGCTCCCGACATGCTCTTCTCCGAGGGCTCAGTGTCTTCCTTATTCCTTCGTCATTCCTTTACCCTTTTCTATGGATAAAATTTGTGGCGTGGTTTTGGATTTTGGAATGGTAATGGTCTGACTGGAAGTAGGATTCGATGGTTGTTGCTATTTCTCAAGGTTGTCAGAAATGTGATCCTGAATCAGATTGGAGACACTTTGGTAGGATCGCATTCTAGGATCAAATTATAGAATCTAAGATCCTACCTAATTCTACCAAAAACTTATTTTTTTTCAATTTACCATGTATTCCAAGAGTGATATGAGTGTTTATTTGATCATTTGGCATCTAATTTTATTAATAAATGTGTCTTATTCACGACTAGAATCGTGATTTAAATTCTATGTCATTGAGAACTATAACTAGAAGAGTGGTGTTATTAATATTGCCATAATCTGATCATTTTATATAAAAGTAATACAAATAAATAATTAAATTAATTTTTATTATTTCAAACATCCGAATATTAATGTCTAAACTATTAACTACTTAGTACTTAACATACAACTTGAATTGAGGGATAGGACACAACCAAACATCAAAATCTTTCATAATATTGGATGCTGCATGATTCTACGATTCTACCATGATTTTACTACAATTCTATTGCGATTCTACAACTAGGATCGCGATTCTACCACGATTCTACCTGGTACGGCTCAAGATGCGATTTGAGTCGGGTTGGTTTTGTGGGATCTTAGAATTGTACAATTCTATGACTAGAATCGTGATTTTAACAACCTTGCTATTTCTTGATCTCATCTATATGTTATTTTCATTTGAGGTGGGGAGACTATCTCAAGATTGCTCAATCTTAGTTGACTATGGGAGCATAAGCTAACCTTGTTTTTTGTGGAAAACAGGATGGTTGCGTCCACATCTTAGCATGCGCTTGTATCCATCAAATCACAATGCGCCGACAGCTTTGGTTTTGAAAAGAGAACCGGCAATGTGCGCTTTGTCTTATTAGGGATTTGCTACCCCAGTAGCCAGAAATTGGGTTTGGTCTTTGCGTCAAACTCGCAATATTCAATGATGGAGTTGGTTCAGCTACCGTTGAGCCCCCAAAGTGATACCATCCCCAAGAAATCAAGTAGTCTTTTTAAGTTTTGTTTGACTGAGCAATGTAGTAGTACAGTTTGTTCTACTCGATAGTATGATGCTCTAAGACTATTGTTCATGTGCTTGTAGGTGAAGGTGTGCTCATATTGATTCGGCGTGGTGAATCACTATGGAATGAAAATTTCTATTTACTGGCTGTGTTGAAGTGCCCCTATTGATGTAATATACACTTCATCACTAATTCATGCTCAGATGACCGCTTTGCTTGCCTTGATGCAGCATCATCATAAGAAGGTTCTCTACCTTTTTCTATGTTAGATTGCCAGTAGAAATATATTGTGAGTGAACATTTTTCTATCAATTATGTTAAGAGGTTTTGACATCTGTGACTATATTAGGTTCCAATTATTGTGCATAATGAGAGCAAACAAGCTCACCATTGGAGTCAGATATACAGTTAAGAGACAAAGAAGCAGTCCATTCCTATCATAACAGCATGGCAGCTGAATGAATGAATGTAAGGGTTCGCTATGCTTTAGATGCAAAGATGGCCATGGTGATGGATTATAACGGGTAAGAATCCATCATTTTTTGTTTTTTTCCCCTTTTCCTTGGTGTCAGAATGCTAGCATATTTGTTCTTTTCACGCAGCATGGCCGCTGCATATTTGCTCTTTTCTTATCCTATGGATATCGAAAGCTCAAAATCTTGTACTTATCTACTACCTAAACCCATTATTTGTGCCTTTATTCCTTGCATATTTTTTTGTGTTTGTGTGATGGTGTTCTACAATAATAAAGATCACGCTTTACAATTAAGTAGTTTCCCTCAAAACTATTTGCAGGTCCATCTTATCATCAAGAACTTTTGATTATTTGTAAACTGAAGGTGTCTTCTTAGTGCTTCTGCTTCTTCCTTGCCAGTTTGCAAACAAAGTAGCTCTTTTTCCTCCTCTTCTCAGTAGACAAAAATGCAAATGTGAGTATGAATCGCTCTTTTTATTTGTTTTTCCATGGTGAAGTGTTGCTGGTTACACATATCTAAGACTGGCAAGTGAGATTTACTATCTTTTTGCTGAATGATGTTATTAGAATAATTCTATTACTCTCTAGTTGTGCCAGGAGAATGGAGTCTTGTTCATGTTGTTGTTGTGATGCAACTATTTTGCAATGTACCTTTTTGCAAGTGTCTAGCAGGATGTGGGTCCAACCATCTAATTTTTGTATAAATTGTTGTCGTGACTATGATTTTGAAACTTCTCAGGGGCCATATATGAGCATGCTATTATCTTGAGTATGAAAGTTAAAGACCAAAAGACCACGATGCATTTGAGAGGGACTTCTGCCAACTAAAAGCATTTTATATGGATACATGGTTTGTTTCTTCTTTAACACTTTTTGGTCCTATTTACAATCAAGATTCATCCTACGTGGTCAAGCATTCTAAATGTGTTGCTATCTTTTTTTTTTTGAACTTTTTGTTGAGGAACTTGAAGCTACAATATCTGTTCTCGAGAAAGAGGTAAGTTGTTCATTTCTTTGCTTCCTTGGGTGTTTTGTCTGTTTTTTTGGGTTCACTGTTTCAATAAATGGCCCTTTGAGATTTTGCATGATAAGAACTCTAGTATGTTACACTTACACATGGTCGCCAAAAAATTTATGGAATAATAGTAATGTACACATTATGGTACATTGATTTGAGGCAAGTAATATTAGGCGGTCCAAAATTTCCGTTTGCAATGATCTACATTCAGCTTTTCTGATGTAACTTTGTAAGCATTGGTGTAAAATTATGTCAATGCTTATGTTTTAATGCAAATTCTTAGTTCTCACGTCACATATTCCCGGTTTTACTAAAGGTATGCAACCTTAAAGAGGAAGTAAGGAGCTATCAAATACGCAAACAATCTAGTTTCAAGTTGTTGAAGAGATGCCACTTATAGAAAACACCTCAAAATGTGGTGCCACTGGGAAATTCTATTCAGGGGATGTCAACTAGAAAAGTGAGAATTTTTTTCATCTGATTTTTCTTATGAGGCCCACGTTAGATATCATTGTGTAATCATTCAGCCAATTGCATTTTTATGGTAGGAGGTTGCAAGCCGAGATTATTGCACATCAAGATGCTAGAAGGAATATTGAAGGTCTCAAAATGGAAGCAAAATGTAAAGATGAGGTATATGTTGGAATTATTAAACACCACTATTTGAGTTCTGTGTTTTCAAATAATCTTCTAATGCATTCTTTTCATGTGTATAGATAAAGCAATACAAAGAGCATATAGCTGAGTTGGTCCTGCATTCGGAAGCACAATCTTTGCTTTTCAGGAGAAGGTATGAGACACTGAAAAAATATTGCCCATGTTGTTATGTAAGTATTCAGTGCTGCAGAGGCTAATAATTCTCGTTGTACAGTATCAGGAAATGGAGCACATGGTTTCTAGACATAAGCTTGGTCCACATGAATCTAATTCTAAGACTGTCCATACTCCATACCAAAGCTGAAAAGCCTTCAAGGCGAACAAGAGGATCTGGTTCACATTTCCGGTGCATATCTAGCATTATGCAACAAATGAACTCTGAGAAGCATCAAGAAATCTCAATGGCACGCTAGCAAATTGAAGAACTGGAAGCGTTGATTAGTAATAAACAGAAAGAGGTAAAAATTATTGCTTGTGTTTTCGTTATAGTTTAGGTCAAATTATTTCGCACTTGTCAGTCATAATCATATCTTTCCTATTCAACTTTCCAAATTAAGATGGTGGTTGAGGTGGTAGGACTTACCGAAAGAACTAGTTCTTGTAATTATAATATATGCTCTCACAATGTCATGTATGGTATTATCTTTACTATTATAAAAAATTGAGTTGGTGGTCGTCGGTCTGTTATCCATCCTCTCTTCTCAGCCGTTCGATCAAAGATCAGTTGTCCAGATTCGCATATAAGTAGTTCTTTCGCTCCACGTAGAATGATAAATTTTAAAATATGTAATATGATAAAATTTAAAAATCCATAGTAACGTATGTGCATTCAGCTAGTATTACAATATGATCCACTACACTTGGTGGAATCAGATTTAAAGCCCAAAATTCTCATTGATGTTGAAAGAGAAGGGTAACCAACCATACATTAGTGAGCATGAGCCTTCCTATTGAATTGTTCTATCTTACACCTGAAACACCTGAAACACGACGAGATGTCCTGTGCGAGATCCTCGTGCGCCTGCGGGCGCGGTCCCTCCACCGCTGCCGCGCCGTCTGCAGGTCGTGGCGCCGCCTCACCTCCGACCCGGCCTTCCTCCTCGCCCACCACCGCCGCCAGCCCGCGCTCCCGCTCATCTATTTCTGCCGCGGCAACAGCGACTGCATCGGCGCGATCGACCTCCAGGCCGCCCAGCTCCGCCCCGTCGTCCGGTACCTGGCCCTTCGGCTACAACATCAGCGCCTCCTGCGACGGCCTCCTCCTCCTCTCCTCCCCCGGCCGGTTCTACATCTGCAACCCGGCCACGAACCAGTGGGCTGCCGTCCCGCAGCTTCTCGGCGTCGACTTCTTGGGGCTGTACCCGCACCACCCGTCCGGGGAGTACCGTCTGCGGTACGGTGAGCTCCGGGGAGACGTGGAGAGAGCCTACAACATCCTCGCAGTGGGCTCCGACGAGCCGAGGCACTTCACGATGACCATGGGATCGGAGCCTGCAGAAGAGCCAGTGGCAAGAGAATTCCTGGAGCATGCCCGTGGCGGTCACTCTGTCCTGGTCCGCCGCAACCTTCATTGGTATCAAGAGGGAGCTGCACAGCCGATGGGGTTATCGGTGGCGACGGCTCCCTCGTCCTTGGCTCCTCGCCATCGGCAGGCATCACCTGCACCTCCAGGTTCTCCCCTCTTTCCCCCCTCTTCCTTCAGATACTTTTTCCCCCCGATCTCCTCCCTTCACTCTGTTTTTGTTGCTCTGTTTTGCTCTTATGGCAGTAGCAGTAGCAGTAGAAGGCAGCAAGTAGTAGAAAAAGGCAGCATGTAGTAATAGGCTAGTCAGTGACTAGTCGGCAAGTTTGTAGCACGGCGACAGCATGTAGTAATAGGCTAGTCAGTGACTAGTCGGCAAGTTTGTAGCACGGCGACTTGATTCGACTTTACGACTTAATAACATTTGTGAGCAGTCGATTTCAGATTCCATAGACTTGTGCCCTCTTTCTAAAGAAGAAATCAATCCCTTCCATTTATAAAGAAACGAAATGTTCTAAAGCGCTGGGTCATGATGGATTGGGCATTGGGTTTTACAGATATGCCTGGTCTGTTACTGTAGGAAAGTGAATGCACTGTATTCAGTGTATATTGATGATTCAGACAGCAGTGTAGGGCACATATATATAGGCAAGGATGTCTAGGGTTAGGTTAATAGAATCATGGGCCAACCTGGGAGATCCTTGCCTATACTTAGCACACATGGGCCTAAAGCCAAAATACCCAAATAGCCCAAAGAGTCTAACAGTCTAACACCCCCCCGCAGTCGGAGCGTCCACAGGTCGGACGTTTAGACTGGACCGAAACTCACAGAAGACTGAGGAAGGAAGTCCTTTGGTGAAAATGTCGGCATACTGTGAAGTGGTAGGAACATGCAGTACACGAATGTCACCGAGGGCCACTTTCTCGCGAACAAAGTGAAGATCAATCTCAATGTGTTTGGTGCGTTGATGTTGGACTGGGTTGGACGACATGTAGACTGAACTGATGTTGTCGCAGTACACCAAGGTGGCCTGTTGGAGTGGAGTGTGAAGTTCCAATGTATGGTTCGGCGTAACCAGGAGGCCTCGGCAACAGCATTGGCCACGGCACGATACTCGGCCTCTGTGCTGGAGCGTGACACTGTGGTCTGACGCTTGGAGGACCAGGAGATGAGGTTATCTCCGAGAAACACGGCATAGCCCGAAGTGGATTTGCGTGTGTCGGGCAACCTACCAATCGACATCGAGTAGGCAACAAGAGCAGACTGTGAGGATGGCTGAATAAGGAGTCCCAGATGAAGAGTGCCACGAATATACCGGAGAATCCGTTTGAGGGCAGCAAGGTGGGGCTCGCGAGGGTCATGCATGTGAAGGCATATCTGCTGGACTGCATAGGAGATGTCTGGCCTGGTGAATGTGAGATACTGTAGGGCCCCGGCTAAGCTGCGGAAATCACTGGGATCACTGACAGGGTCACCGACTGAGTCTGACACCTTTGGATTGGTGTCGACGGGGGTAGTGCATGGCTTGCACTCTGTCATGCCGGCACGCGCCAGGATGTCCACCATATACTGATGTTGGGAGAGAAGAAGACCATCGTGACACTTCTGCACATGCATTCCCAGGAAGTGGTGAAGTTGACCAAGATCTTTCATGGAGAACTCCTGTTGTAATGCAGTGGTGGTGTGGCGGAGGAGCTCGGCAGATGAGGCGGTGAGAACAATGTCGTCAACATAAAGAAGTAAGTAGACAATCGCAGTGCCGCGGTGGTAGACAAACAGAGATGTGTCCGACTTGGCTTCAGTGAATCCAAGAGATAGCAGATATGATGTAAACCGGCTATACCAAGCACGAGGAGCCTGCTTGAGACCATATAGTGATTTGTTCAGGCGGCAGACAAACTCCGGGTGAATAGAATCCTCGAACCCTGATGGCTGGGAACAATAAACTGTCTCAGTTAAGGTCCCGTGAAGGAAAGCATTCTTCACATCAAGTTGATGGATTGGCCACTTTCTGGAGAGGGCAAGGGCCAATACTGTCCGCACGGTGGCTGGTTTCACAACAGGACTAAAGGTTTCGGCGAAATCCACTCCCGGGCGCTGTGTGAAGCCACGGAGCACCCAACGAGCTTTATAACGCTCAAGAGAACCATCTGCCTGAAGTTTGTGTTTGAAGATCCATTTACCGGAGATGACATTTGCTTTGTTTGGGCGAGGAACGAGATCCCAGGTGCGGTTTTGTAAGAGGGCTGCATGTTCTTCTTCCATAGCAGTCCGCCAATTGTGGTCAGCGAGGGCGGTGCGGATGTCCGAGGTACAGTGACAATGGCGTGACGTGATAGAGAAGCGGTGGCGAAAGCCGGACTTGCCGCGCGTTGTCATGGGGTGCTGATTGAGCACGGGAGACACCGGCACGGCGCCCGTAGGGAGGGGTTCCGGGAAGAGCACCGGTCCCGGGGACCGCACCGGGGCCACCTTAGTCCGCCGTGTGTAGAAGTGGCGAACGGCGCGTTCGGCGGGGTTGGCGCGCGATTCGGGCGGGAGGCGCGGGAATGCCATCCGCCGTGTGTAGACGTGGCGAACGGCGCGTTCGGCGGGGGTTGGCGCCGCATCCGGGGCAGGAGGCGCCGGGGAATGCACCGGGACGGAGGTTGGAAGGCCCACCTTCGCACGCCGTGTGTAGACATGGCGAACGATGCGTCTGTCAGAGGATGCATGTGGTGCCCGGCACAATGCATCGACTCCCATGGTTGTGCGTGGCAAGGTTGGGGCGGCGGTGTTGTTGGCATTGTCCGGGGCCGCGCGTGGCACGCGCGTGGGAGGAGTCGTTGTGGCAGGACCTGCAGGCAAAGAGATGCTCGAAGGTCTAATGGGGTTCGGCATAGGGTTAGTGTAATCATCGAGAAACTCGAAGTCTGCCGTGGAAGGGGTGGAGGGAAGAGCTGCAAAGGGAAAGGAGGTTTCGTCAAAGATGACATGACGGGAGATATAAACTCGATTGGAGGCCATGTCGAGACATCGGTAACCCTTATGGTGGGTGGAGTAGCGAAGAAAAGTACATAAGGTGGAACGAGGAGATAGTTTGTGGGAGGCTGTCGAGGTAAGGTTGGGGTAGCATGTGCAACCAAAGACGCGAAGATGATCATATGGTGGAGAGGATCCGAAGAGGGCATGGTGTGGTGTGGAGAAATCCAGAGTTTTGGTGGGAAGGATGTTGAGGAGGTAGGAGGCAGTGTTCAATGCCTCAACCCAGTATGATGGTGGCATAGATGCCCGAAACAAAGGGAGCGAATGACATTGTTGATAGAACGGATGATGCGCTCAGCTTTACCATTTTGTTGGGAGGTGTAGGGGCAGGACATGCGAAGGTGGACACCATGGGTGAGGAAGAACGTCGCAGTCTTGGAGTTGTCAAACTCACGGTACCGTTATCGCATCGAACGGCCTTAATGGTGACACCGAACTGGGTGGAGACAAGAGAGAAGAAGTTAGCGAGTGTCGAGAAGGTGTCAGATTTGAGTCGAAGAGGGAAAGTCCACAAATGATGGGAGTAATCGTCAAGAATGACCAAATAGTACTTGTATCCGGAGACACTATCAATAGGTGATGTCCAAAGGTCACAATGTACAAGATCAAACTTTTTGGAAGCACGGGATCCTGATATATGAAATGGGAGACGAACATGACGGCCCAGTTGACATGCATGACAAAGGGAAGGAGCCGTGGTGTTATTACATGAAGGAAGGACAGAAGAACGCGCTAACTTAAATAAAACTTCATGTCCGGGATGACCAAGACGGCGATGCCAAAGTGGAGCGGGGAAGTGGCGAGGAAGGATTCGGCGGCAGGAAGGTGGAGGGTAGAGCGGCCGGAGCTATTGCACCGATGATCACGTTCGAGACCAAGATCCTTCACCGAACGACCGGTGGAGTCAAATTCAACGAGCAGTTATTATCGATGTAAATTGACTGATGAAATAAGATTTTAATAAGAGAGGAGAAACAAGAATATTGTTCAAGTGAAGGAATGCGGGAGGTTGGTCGTGCTTGGGTGGAGGTGACAGGAAGGAGCGTGCCATTTCCGACAACAATGGAAGAAGGGGTGGAATGTGGAGAGGTTGAGGGAGAGAGAATACCCGGGTCGGAAGCCATGTGAGAGGTAGCCCCTGAGTCAAAATACCACTCGGGTTGCGGAGGTGGAGTGAGCGTCATGGTGGAGAAGGCTCCCGCAAGGCTGTTCTGATCCCAAGAGTGGGTGGCATGAGGTCCAGTTGGTTGGCCGACGGGAGCCGCCGTGGAAGCTAGCAGGCTGGCTGGGAGGAGTCCACCGTGGTGGCGGCGAAGAGCATGAGGTGCGAAGGGTCTTGAGGAGGTTGGGAGGCTTGATCGGCACGAGACTCGTCCTTGTGGAAGAGGAGCAAGAGGAGGATCTTGGGGACCATGCCACATTTGTATAGTGCTGTCCGGGGTTGTAGAAGCCGGGGCGGTGCACGAGTGCCGCCACGGGCCGCTTGATTGGGCGGTTCGGCCGGAGCGCTGCTGCAGTCCTCGAGTGGGGTAACCACCTCCGCCCCGGCCCATCGCTTGCCGGAACACTGTGAGCGGTGGGGGCGGTTGGTGGAGACCGAGGCGAGTTGGGCCGGGAGGAGAGCAAGTCTGCGTGGCGAGGCGGTCTTGCGGTTGGTCATGTGAAGTTCTTCCAAGAGGAGGTCGACGGGCTTCAAGGAAGGAGGGGAAGGGTCTGCCTCTGGTTGGAGGTGTAGGCCGATGGCGGTGAACTTCTCGTTGAGGCCTCGGATGACATGGAGGACGAGAGTCCGGTCGGGAACAAGTTCCCCAAGCTCTGTGAGTGCATCAGCCATGGTCTTGTATCGGCGGCAGTAATCAGCAATGGAGAGATCTCCTTGGATGAAGGTGCGGAACTCGCGTCGAGGTAGAGGATGCGCGATTCCGGTTCCGAGGAACGGGTTTCAACGGCAAGCCGTGTGTGTGAGAGTCCGGCGCTCGGGGCATCTCGACGAGGTCGGTGGAGAGGGTGCCAAGATCCAAGATTTGACGACGCAATCCATGCGAATCCGGTCGGGAAGGGCGAGGTTGGGGTGTCGCGAGCACGTGGCCTTCGAGGAGTATTTTCCAGGCGAGGAGGAAAGTTCGCGCCACCGCAAGTAGTGACCGGAGGTGAGGTCGAGGACGAGAGGAACCTGCAGCCGAATGTTCTGGACACCCACGGCTTGAGCATGAAGGTTGGCGATGGCGGCGGCTTCGTGGAGGAGAAGAGCGTCGTGAAGGGGTGGAGGGGCTTCGTGGACGGACTCGGCGTCGAGTCGTCGTCTCCGATCGCGGCGGCGCTCACGGCTGCTGGCGCAGAAGCGGCAGCTCACGCGGCTGCTGCGCTAGAGCAGCAAGGCTCCCGATCCGCGGCGGCGCGTTCTTGGAAGCGATGGCGGCCTCGCTCGGCGGCTCGGCGGCCGCGCAAGAGATGGCGCGGATCTTGGCGGCGGCAGCGAGGCGCACATCAGGGTTCGCCGTGGCGGCGCGAGCTTCGACTCCAGTCCTCACAGCGGCGTCGCCCGTAAAGGGGTCGGCATCGGCAGGAGGAGAAGAAGCTGGCGGCGAGCCGCCTGGCATGGGGAATGGGGAAAGAGGATTCGGGTTAAGCGGAAATGGGTGGACCGGATCGACCGACGGTGGATCGAACGGCTGATACCATGTAGGAAAGTGAATGCGCTGTATTCAGTGTATATTGATGATTCAGACAGCAGTGTAGGGCACATATATATAGGCAAGGATGTCTAGGGTTAGGTTAATAGAATCATGGGCCAACCTGGGAGATCCTTGCCTATACTTAGCACACATGGGCCTAAAGCCAAAATACCCAAATAGCCCAAAGAGTCTAACAGTCTAACAGTTACATATCGCAAATCAGTATCAGAAAAGACAGTTACCACTTAGCAGATACAACCGCAGGTGGGTATAAGGAAACTTAAAAACAAAAATAAGGTTCTGGTCCTAAAACTGTCTCTAGCCTGGATTCTGTCTATGCGCAAATCATGAAAAATAAAAGGGTAAATTTCCTAGAAGATTTTTTGTACAATGGATTGCTACATATGGAATCCACTTATTTTGCCCAAGATTTTGTGGAAGGATCAAGACTAAGTAGCATTTGGAAAGGGGACATGGACATTCGGCCTGAGTTCTGAATCCGGTGCTGCTTTTTGTCACAAATCAATTCTTTCCTGAACCTAAATGCTAAGTTCAAAAACTTAAATGAGCTTTTATAGATATGCCTAGGAGATGAAATATTTATGTCGATGATTGAGACCCACCATCCCCTATTGAACTTATGGGAAATAAAACAAGAGAGCACAATCAAACAGAGACTTTATTGCCGTAGACAGAAAGAGAGTTACAAGAATAAATTCAATGTGTTTTGGGGCATGCAGGCCACTCTATTTATGTCTTCTAAGAGGTGACAGTTAATACCGTTAAAGGTGCATGTTGTCCTCACACATGTGTCTCCGTTTAGTCTTGAACCGTCGCGCCCCTTAACCAACCATCGTGTCACATGGCTAACTGTCGTAAGTTGCTAGATGCGCCAATAACCACTCTCACGTTCGTCACATGGGAAACTGCCATGTCTCCCGACTAGTTTACCTGGTCGGGGCTTATAAAACCATATAGATGGTCATCTCTTGATCATAACTAGTCGTTATTAGCCCCCCGACCAGTTTGTCACTAAAGAGATAAGATTTCCTCTAGATTGTGGTCTTAGACATAGCCGTTATGTTAAGCTAACCCTTAACATGTGGGCAAGCATTTCATAGAAAAATATTAACCGGGTCAAGAATGCTCGTCAATTTTCATTTTGGAAGGAAATATCTGAAAAGTGTTGCTCTAGATTGTTGATATGGCTCTTAGGGCCTATTCTTTTTTGCTACGGCTTTTGACTTTTAGCTGCGACTTATGATTTTTGGGCTATTCGTGAGAGAGAGTACGTACTACGAGAAACTCATGTGCGGTTTTGATCGATATAAATGAAGTCACTACAGTGTGTACTACAATAAAATTGTAGACTCTGCTTTGAAAAGATACCCCGTTTGAAAGCTAGTTATTATAGAAAAGTCCAAAAACAGCTTTTAAAAGTTGAGAAAAAGAGACCCTTAAGTCCTATTCCTCTAATGGAGTGCCTAAATGTTCATTTCTCCGAAACATTTTTTGAGGAACCTCGAATTTTTCCCAGCCTAATAAACTAATAATGAGTTATGGCAGAAGATTTGGAGGGGCCCAAGATTTCTTGCAAGGGTGAAGGGCCCATTTATTTTTAAGAGACTTGTGAATAAATATACCTGTAAACTATAGCTGCTCACAATTTTTATAGAAGAGTTCAGTTCATTCAGGAAGTGTGCAAGACTTATGAAATGGCTGAAACTGAGTATAGAGCGACACTTGCTTTTCCATTCTTTAGAGATTTAACATATTCGGAAAAAAGTTACACTTTCCCTGGTACTCTAAAAAGGATTATCCAAGGGTGACTGCGATACGGCCACGGGTACATGGAAGAACATAATTCAAGCTTCTTATTTGAATCACCAAGTGCGTGCTAATTAAAACAGATGGTGTCGCTGTTCTGTCCAAAGAGAAAGTTGAGACTATGGTCTCGAGGGAGGGAGGAGTGGCAGGCTATGGTGTCGCTTTTCATATTTACTCCACGTATGGGGATTGGTTCTTGGAGGCAATTCTTGCGTGCTGATCGATCGGATCTCGTTCTCTGTTCATGTGTTGTGCGCACGGGCGAAGAGAACGCATCTATTGTTTATGTTTGCATCTACAACAAACCCTGCTGCAAACCCGAGCCATCTATCTCTGTTTGTTGCTTCGGCTTTGGTGATTGCTACTAGAAAGTTCACGTTGGCTGCTGGAGTGCTGGCTGTAGAAGATTGTTAAAATCGTCTTGACTGCTGCTGCATGTTCGGCTGGTGAGGCGTGGGCACACAAGTGTTGTCAAATCGACTTCGATTGCTGCTGCTACGTGTGGAAGGCAGGTACAAGAGGCTGTTGGATCAACTATATATATATATATATATATATATATATATATATATATATATATATATATATATATATTGCTGTTGTTTCCATCAGAACCTAGCTCGTCAGAAGGCGAAGACATCACGGGTGCTGCCTTCTACGTCTGTGCGTGGCTGTGATTAAGGGAGAAGGATTACTGCTGCTAACTGTGAATTCCGCGCGACGTAAGAAGAAGGGTACATTGTGGCACCAGCTTTGGTATATTGGAAGGCAAGGGGGTAGTGACTGTAATTCCAAAGCTGAAAAACCAAGGAATGTTGGATTTTGGCCGAGGAGGTGATCTTCATGTGTCAAAAAGAAGCATCATCTTTGGCGGTGCTTTTTTTTTTCAGGATCATCTAGGAGCTTATTTATCAGGATCATCTAAGAGCATCAGCCCTTCTCAGGAGTTCGCCTCACGTTGAGCAAAAACTACTTGAAACTAAACAAAAGACCAAACTAGGCTCCTGGATGTATCGCTATGATAGTTGAGATGTCTGCCCGGTGGGTGTCTTTCATGGCATCGTATCATATGGACACAATCCTCTTCATACACTCGCACTACTACAGAAAAGGTCATCACAGACGGTTCAAAAACGTCATCACAGACGGTTTTGTGAACCGTCTGAATTTATGGATCAGTGATAATCGAAGGTTATCACAGACGGTTGTCGAACAACCATATTTGATATTTCAATATCACAGACGGTTTGTATCTGTGATGTTCCTTTCTACCCCTAAATCTACTTCTGTTTATCTGGCAATCTCTTTATCTCTGTGACTTTTGTAATAAATTTGCCTCGAATTGAAATTAATAAATTTGCCTTTTATTTGTGATCCCCTGTGTCTGTACGTATTTGTCTGATTGTTACTATAACAGACGGTTTTTTATTACAAACCGTCTGTAATAATTCCAGATTATCACAGACGGTTTTTAATACAGACCGTCTGTGATACTTTAGTATCACAGACGGTTCATAAGTAACAACCGTCTGTAATACTCATCTTCTCCGACGTCGCCTACACAGACGGTGTCCAAATTAAAAACGTCTGTATTAGTGTCGGTCACAGACGATTTTATCAAACCGTCTGTGATTGGCCGTCTAGTATTAGGTTTTCTGTAGTAATGTCGTGCAGTCAGCCAACTAGAGACATTCAATTAATCGCGATTCAAGGGTGTGGGTTCCCACCATTCCACTTAATGCAAACTTCATTACATGGTCCCCATCTAGCGAATTCCTTTTGGCGACCTCCCCCATCCAGCAAACCACCCTAATCAGGCACTACGCAGCTTCCTCTTCCATGCCCAAACTTCATCCCTATCCATCTCAGAACCCTAGCCCCATCACCCTCACGAACACCTTCACCTGCCCACCGCCGGTGACTTGCCAGCGATCTCTCCTCCTCCATCTCGCAACTCCACCCATGCGACTGCACGGACCCACCAGCGACATCCCACCCAGTGCTACCTCGACTGCATTCGTGCGCCACCCTGACTCTATCCGCGCAGCATCAGCACAAAGGCTTGATGGTGTGGCGCAGCACTGTCACCACTCCTTGCACCTCTACGGCTGACTCAATCTCGATAGGCTTGGTGTGAGGGAGGTGTTGTGTCGAGGTGCTTGAGTTAGGCAGATAACCATGTATTTTTTATGTAAATTTGATTGATTAGCGGCGCATTTTGGTTTGTAGATGATGAATTGACATAGAAGCATTAGTGCGATGTTGATATGATGGCAAATTTAGGGAGAAGGATGCTGCAAATGTGAAATGCTCTATGTGACATTAGATGGCAGCAATTAATGTTGAATACCCGTTGTTGTTTTATCATAAGTTGTATTTTTTTTTGTCTTTTTCTTTGATTATGGCAAATGGCCTGAGCTAGTCACCACATTGTAAGGTTGTGCCTATTCTACTTGCAGTTCTAGTATAAAATTAGATTACTGGAAGACTAGAATCTTGTTTCATGTACTTGATGTTCGATGCTTGATCCTTGAATGTTTGGATGATTCATGTAGAACGAGTAGTGAGGTACTATTTCTGAATTAATGTGGTGTATCATGTTGCTACTCACTTGAAAAAATGTTAAGGCCAACCTGATGATGTGATATTCATGAGAAAACTTGCATTCCATGATGTCTCCGTGTATCAAGTAATTACTTTGGGCATGAGTAGTATCAGAAAGTGCAGTTTCTCTCCGAGATATACAAGCATTAGATTTTGTGTGCTTGTTTTATATCACGTTTGATTGTTCTAGGCTGCTTTTTTGGACTCCAACATCTCTTTTTTTCCTCAACCAAGTGCATGTTCACACAGATTTAGGTGCATAGGTGGCCATGTATTATGATACTATTCATGCAAGTAGCATCCTGATACTCTATATGAACAATGCATTGAAATGTGCAGTAGTTAGCAGCATCTAATTGCCCAGCTTAAGACATCAGGATGCCACTTTATCAGAAAATGTACAGTAGAAGCAACACAACATATAGTTCACGTCCATTATTCAGTTTGACAATGAAATGACATCGTTAATCGTCAAGGTTAATGGTCAGACTGGCTATGGTCTGAGGCTATTCTCTGGAATTATTAGAGATTTAGTCAAGGTTTGACCGGGGTGTTCTTGCGAGTGTGCACGTGTGTTATTGCTTGGTTCTATGATTAGAATTAGTAATTTGGGTGCATACATTTTGATTGTGCAAATTGATAATCTTTATGTATCGTGTAGTGCAACGTGATGGTTTGCTTGTTGGTGTTGGTTGCAGGACTTTGGAGCTAGGTCATGGTGAGACGTGGAAGGACCGAGACTAGACACAGGAGGTGTTGAGGTCCAGAACAGTCAGGGAGACGCCGAAGATGACTGAGGCTTGCGGGGTGGATGCAAACCGGGACGACGAGAAACTGGAGCGGAAGCTACTGGTGGTGGACGTGACGGGCAATGGTAAGGTAGACTGGGACTAGGCTTAGGGAGGAGTCGAAGTCCAGACGGTCGAGGAAGCCGGGTGCTGTCATACGCGAGGAGAAGCACGTGGTGCGCTAAATGACTTGGGTCGTTTGCAAGTGAGGATGTTTCGGTGGGATCCGGACGCGTGAGAGGCTTGACAACAAGTTATTAGGGCCACATGGAAGATGGTGAAGCATGGGCGAAGCTTCGTGGCAAAGGAAGCGAGAAGCTTCGAGAAAGGCGGTAGATGGATATTTTGGTAAATTGCCCAATACGTGGAAAAGTGGTGGTGTGTGAAACCGCAGCAGTGGCCTAAGTGATTTAGGTCTTGTTTGTGCTGAAAATGTGAAGTGGATCAAGTGTTGGTTCATGAATGAGTTAATGGTTGTAAGCCGCTTTGAGAAACACGCGTGAGTAAAACCTGGTGTTATGTGGGGTTAACGGGTTATCCCCGATTTAGTCTAATGGGAGGATCCATTAGGTCTTCTGTTTATTGGTGAGCCTATAAAAAGGGAGGAGAGGTAAGAGCTAAGGTTTAAAAAGGTTGACTAGGCCTCTTGGTGGCTAGCTCCTCCTCCCTCCTATTGGAGGTAGGTTAGAAGTGGGTGCGGGCTCTAGGCTTAGAGTTTTGTCCTCCCAAGTGAGCAGTACATCAATCTTTGATCTACCATTTGTGTATCTTTTGTCTGATTGAGTTCGCTCTGTTTTGGGTTTGGTTCTTCCCTTGTCCATTTCAGCTCTGTGTTCTTTGGTTGTTCCTTTTCCTTCTTGATCTGAGAGGTTGTTCTTGTTTGATCTTGTTGATGATCTGACTAGTTGGATGTTGTGGGATCAAACAATCTTGGCTATTCTATTTCCACGGGCATGGTTTAGTTATCTTTTCGATCTCAAGGTTTTGGTTTTATGCATGCTTTCCAAATCGCAAAAAGGTCTCATCTTAGTCATGGATTTTTCGATTCAAGATTGGAGCGGCCTCTTTACACCTTAACCAATTTGCATACAATGTTTCACGGCCATTTGATCTTTTAATCAAAAGATTTGATGTTTCTAGATCTTGTGGTCGTGCGTTGCTGTGTTTGTCCGAATCATTTTCGACCACTGTCAAGTTTTAGATCACATCGCATCTGATTTTGACCACTCGATGATTTCAGATCCGATGGTCATACGCCTTCTGTGCTACTTCTAGTCGTTCACGACCACATCTGATTCCTATCACTCAATGGTGCGCCTTCTCTGCTACTTCTAGTCGTTTACGATCGCACCTGTTTCCGATCGTTCAATGATTGTAGAATAGTGTGGTTATGCGTCTCCACTGCTAATCAAGTTGCTTTCGATCGCAGTCGATTACGAGCGCTCGATAGTCTTCGACCACGTCATACGACTGCTCTATTTTGAGTTTGTTCTTTTCTCTCAATCTTTTCTTGATCCAAGAGTTTTGATTTGATTTCTTCGATGTTCTTACTGTGACATGTGGGATCATGCTCAAAGCCTTTTTGGATATTCTCTACCCACGAGCAAGATCTGCTCATCGTTTTTAGATCTCGGTTGTGTACGCTGCTTTAATTTGCAAAAGGTCTCAAATTTGTAATGGATTTATTGATCTAGGAGTGGAATAGTTTCCTGAAACCTTAAGAAACATGCATAAACTGGTTTCACGGCTTTTGGATCTTTCAATCAAAAGTTGCGTGAATTTTGGATCTTGTTGTCGAGCTGAAAAAGCATGTTCTTCCTTTGAAAATAGTAGTATTGTAAGCCTCGTAGCGGCAGTACTGCAGTTCCTGTTCTTTGACCACTGTGGTTTTGACCATAGTCTAGTCATCGACCTCACTGGTCGAAGTTTGGCTTGGTTTGATCACCTTGATTTTGATCGTTCAATAGTCGTAGATCACTCTGGTCACATTTTGAACTGCTACGACCATACACTGGCTTTCGACTGCACACTGGACATTGAAAATGTAGGTTTCGACCATGGTGGTTTCGATCACGTAGGTTATGACCACGTTGGTTTTGACTACGCTGGTTTCGACCACGTTGGTTACGAACACGCTGATTTTGATCACGCTGGTTTCGACCAGTTGGTTTTGACCATATTGATTTCAACCACGTTGTCTGCCTTTCGACCATATTATTTTTCTCTGCTGACTGATTATGTTCAGTTTGGCTCTCTGGTGTTTTTCGACCAGCAGTCGTAATCGACCACGTTGATTTATGTCTAGTGGCCGTAATCCGACCACGAGGTGCTCTGATATGGTTGTGATCAACTCTGTATCCCCCTTTTATTTCAAGTAGGCCTTATATCCTAATCTTATAACTTTGTAGCTGTCAGAGTAAACGATCTATGAATATTTAGAAAAAAAATTAGACACTATTCACCTCCTCTCCTCTATTGCCTATCCGGTCTTTTCTTACACTCTCTGAGCACATGCTAATTTGCACTCGATCGCACGGAGTAGCATGTAGCAAATCAACCACGATTTAGACACCTTTTGCAACACGAGAATTTTTTCCTATTTCTATAAAAATTGAATAGCGTCCTGCAAAGTTCCAAACAGGGCCACAGTAACTCCGTGCTAAATCATGAAACTGGGTTCAGAGCCAGCATCTGAATATCTAATTCGACAAATTAATGGCCGGCAGCGGCGAGAAGGTGGCCGTGGTGAGGAACAAGAAGATGGTGCTGAGGTACGTGACGGGGTGGTACCCCACGGCAGACGACATGGAGGCCGTCGCCTCCATTGTCCGGCTGCGCGTGCCGCCGGGATCGACGGCCGTGATGGTCAAGAACCTGTGCCTGTCCTCCGACCCCTGGATGCGCGGCCGCACGACCAAGAACGACGACGGCGCCGCCGTGCCACGCGGAAGACTTCGTCCTACACA
This sequence comes from Bonia amplexicaulis, assembly GCA_036346245.1. NCBI lineage: Eukaryota > Viridiplantae > Streptophyta > Magnoliopsida > Poales > Poaceae > Bonia > Bonia amplexicaulis. Next base: position 9,023,050 of record CM070763.1, on the reverse strand, counting down.
TGCGTCGAAGTTCGATCCATCATTTCATCCGTGGACGAGTTGTCTTTGTGAATTTCGTCGGAGTTTCAGAAGTCAGATCTGACGTTGAGCGATGGATGATCAGGCCTTGGTCGATTTCGGCAGTACAACCTGTCCGAGGCTCCGCGCACGAGGCTGTGCGCAACCTGCACTGCGTCGTCCAGGGGCGCGTCCTGGTGGAAGGGTTCTCCGTCGTCGACCACGTCGGCGTGTACGCGAGGTTCGAGGAGGAGATGGCCGGGTACCTGAAGGAAGCAAAGGTGGCCGTCGTCGTCGACGGGAGGCTCTCATCAGGACGTTTCCGGGGAGGAACGTGGGGAAGCAGTTGGTTGCTGTCGCGAGTGAATGAGTTGAATAAAAGCTGGTTTTGAAACTTTGACCATCGGTATACGTCAAAGTATATAAATTAATCACATAAAAATAATTTAATTAATACATCGTCTTTATTATTTTTCTAGTATATTGTAACACAAAATCATAATTAAAGTCTTGTATTAGAGACTCTAAAAATTAAAAATCACTTACATATCTAGACAAGAGGGAGCAATGAAACGGTGGACAGAGGGAGCAGTGAAAAGGTGCATGCCTGAAATTACAATTATGATAATTGTGGTTCTGGCTTTATTAGGTAAAGGGGTCAGGGTGCCAAGTTATGCAAGTTGCTTTTCGGTACAATTTTTTTATGAAAAAGCTCATACGTGAAGTACTTGTGGTCATGTATAATGTATTTTTTTTATGAAAAATCTCATCTTTTTCAGTACAAATTCTTTCAAAACAAGCTGACTTATTATGGATCAAAATTCTGGGTTTTATGGGATGAATTTTGTTTGTATTTGCATATTCACTCCAGATTCCTAGCAACTGAATTAAAAACTTCAAAATAGTAAAGCTATGCTTTAGCTTCAAATGTAAACAGTTCCAGCATGAAAATTTACTAGATCCATTATTATATTGGCCATTCTTTGGAGCTTGAACAGCACAACACATTCTATGCCATCTTCTGATACACATGAAACATTGCGGAACAGCTACTTAATAATGAAGTCATAACAAAATTGAACGGTCAACCACATTGTATAAGTTGGACTACAGATCCAATGCAAGAATGTTATGTTGCAGCATCATAGAAAAATCAGCAATAAATGATGATGATGATTCCATCCGGAGTCCAACAGAGTAATGCAGAATATGTATACGCCTCGACAGAGTTGCTTTTGCACTATCTTACCAAATTACAAGATAAAACATGACAATTTTATTCGCAATCAAATGAACATATTAACAAGCACAAGGTTATGTAGCAATTACATAGCTTTGACAATTTTAATTTAAACAAGAAAAAGAGCAGTTCGGTTGAACAATGTTTCTCCCAGTACTAAGCTCTCCTACCGACACTATTTCCATCAACTACAATCTACATCAGAAATCCTGGTGAAAAGCTCCTACCGACACTATTTCCATCAACTACAATCTACATCAGAAATCCTAGTGAAAAGCTGTTCCTCAATAATAACTGCATCTAAAGGTTATACATTACAGGACACCTAATTTAACCTCATTTACCACAACAAACAAGAAAGCGTAGTGATCTTCGCTAGTGTTTATACCTTCCGTTATTGTGTATGTCCAGCACAGAATCAAATATTTGCAGTTACTACATGCTACCAGGACCTCCCTTATTGGCACCTTGCAGCTGCTCCATTGGAGAGTTTGCGATGCTGTTGACTGATCCGTGGGTCTGTGAGCTCAGCTGCGGGCTAGGAGGCGGGCCTGGTGTGGCTACAGGATTGACAATATTGCTATTTACTTGCTGCAGAGTCCCTGAGCTCAATTGCGGGCTCATTGCAGCCATTTGCTGTGGGCTTATTTGCTGCTGCTGCATCACCAATGACTGTTGCGAACCAGCAGGTGAGCCTACTTGTGCTGCCTGCTGTAAAGGAGACCCCATTTGCTGCTGTTGCAGCTGCTGCTGCTGGATTAGCTGTTGCTGTTGCTGCTGCTGCTGGATTAGCTGTTGCTGTTGCTGCTGCTGCTGCTGCTGTTGTAGCTGCTGCAGTTGTTGCTGTTGTAGTTGCTGCTGCTGCTGCTGTGGGTTCTGTTGGAGCTGCTGCTGTTGCTGTTGCAACTGCTGGAGCTGCATTTGCTGTTGGGGATTCAGCTGAAAATTACCTCCTGGCATCTTTGGTGGGCCCATCGAAGACATCATGGCCCTCTGCAAAGGGCTAAGGTTGCTTCTGTTTAGCGCATGGTTCATCATGGATAAGCCAGCAGAACTAGGAACGATTGGAGAACTGCTCCCAGGCATTCCAACCATTCCAGGCTGGGAATACATGCTTGCTGCCCTTTGCTGTGCCAACCCCATACGCATCTTGGCAAGAGCAACAGGAGTCATACCTGGACGAAGTCCAGCTGCAGCAAGATTGGATGCCATTCCAAGGTTCATCTGATTGGGATTGTTTCCTAAGCCTGACATCGATCCCATTGGGGAGGATATTGGCCGCACGTTGCCCATTCCCATAACATTCCCAAGACCGCTGAGGCCGACTACATTGTTAACCATGTTACCCATGTTCGCGGTTGAACCAAGCCCCATCATCACTTTCCTCGACATCTGGCCTGGTTGCTGCTGCTGTGCTTGCAGCATCTGGAGCTGCAAAGAAGTAGTCGCCTTGTTACCCATATGGCTTGAGCCCATTGGAAGATTTGAACCAGGACCCAGCATCTGAGATAATGGGCTCGTTGGTAGCAGTTGAGGTCTCTGTACCTGGTTGAGAGGAAGAGATGTTGGTTGCTGAACCTGGGCTTGCGCATTTTGCTGCAACTGTGGCTGCTGCTGAATCAAATTTTGATCAAGTTGATTCCTTGGAGGCATGGTTGCACCCTGCATACACCCTTGCTGCATTGCTAGGGTCTGGTTATTATTCCCAGATGGAAGCATCCTATTGGCAGGAAGTTGTTGTAACGGGGTTCCAGGTACCATATTTGCATGGGCGGCAGCATTAAGTTGCTGGCTTATACCTCCCTCTTGTTTCACTTCATTTGCTGTATTGTCTGGTAAAATTCCTGATAGTGCACTGAGGTTACCAGGAGGGGTGATAAGCACAACTTGATCATCTGCCTTCGCATCGCCTTCTCGCTCCATCTAGAGTCAAGGGTTTAGAAAGTTCAAAATTCAGAACATTGTCTTAGCTATTTAGTTCTATGAGATCTTTAGGGTAATGCAACTCACCTGGGTAACAAGTTGCTTTGCAAGCAAGTCAGCATAGTACTGACAACAACCAATCAAAAAGTTAGCCACAGGAAGAGAATACACAAAATGGTATAATATACTGTTTTCAGGTTTTGGTACCTGGTTCTCCACAGGACAACAACTCAATCAAGAATTAAAGCATACCTTGGTGGGCAATATGAGTGCGCACTCATGTGAGTTACGATTGTCAAAATCTTCTGGATCTCCATATTGCATTCCCACTGTTCCATCAGGCTTCTCCGTGAAAATGACCCGGAACGGCTTTGTAGGACCTGTAGAAAGTATTGCAAATCAGACTAACCAAAGGTTTTATAACTTTTTTCTCTTTTGGGAGATAGATTTCGGATGTTGTGGAACACAGACCTTGGTACGTGCGGTTGGTGACGACAAAGTTTAGTAGTCTAGTCTTAAAGGAATTTATAGTTCCACTCATCATTGAGTTACAAAGAGGTCTTATCTCATCTTTGTAATCCTCACTATGGAAGCAACTGGAGAGAGCTGTATCAACTTTCTCTCGACTTGCATTAATCATGGGTTTCCTTTGAGGTAAATTGTCAACTTTGTTCTTCTTATTGTGCAGCTGATACCTGAAATAAAGTTGCCAAGAACTTCAGTTGCAATCATAAACAATCCCATGCACAGGAAAAAGATTGTAACAATTCAGTGGTCGAGAGGTAGAAAGATTTCAAATATTCTACTGTCACTAATTAAGTCTTTCAGCTATGAACTGCTCTATAATTGGATCTACATTCAAGTAGAACACAGATCATGTCAAACAAGTGTACAAAGAATTACAACTCATGTCGATTATACACTACTTTAATTGTCTTGAATCATAACAATAGATGAAGAAAAAAGAATAACTGCCACTGGGGTAAATGGCATTTATTATTCGGAGAAATGTTTTAGAACTGCAAGATTTCTCCATATTCTGTTTTTAGTTCAGTACTCCCTCCAGATACCCAAAAAAGGTGTTTTTCACTTTTCGAGCTCAAGAAGATTCAACTTTAACCATTTGATTTTCATATCATATATTTGAAAAAAGGAAAACTATAAAGGTGTTATGAAAGTATTTTTATGACAAATTTATGCACATAATTTTTATGCATCCAACCTAGATATTACTGATGACGTCATTGGTCAAAGTTGAGAAAAGCAACTCCACATGTATATGAACATCCCTATACTATCTTAATCCTCCAAAAATGCTTCAAGATTCGTGCAACGGACAAGATGGGGTGGTGGTTTGAATTTTGAAAGTTTGCATCAATCTCAAGGCACATTTGATAGTGGTTATAGTATATGGACGTCCATATACATGTGAAAAAGCCAAATTCATCAAAGTTAAAACTATTGAAGGCACAAATTCTAGGGTACACTTTTTTTGTGATTGGAGGAAGTAGTTAGCAATTGCATTCACATTGCGCAATCATAAATTTCCCACAGCATACTCCTACACATAACCCCAAAAACAAAACAAACATAAAAGGTCAAACTAAAACCAAAAATTTAGAGTTAGCAGATGTTGTGCATTTTCATACCGATGGGATATAGCATCAATTTTCGCAAATTTCTCAAGGATTGCTTGGTCACCCATAGGTGCAGTCCCAATTGATGGGCTGCTAGCATTCAGTGCAGAATGCATGTTGATGTTTGAAACACTGGCTGGAGACCCTACAGCACTCACAGGCGGTTGAGTCTTGGGGACAGAATTTGTTTTCCTTTTTGAAGGAGCAACAGAAGGCTGCTGCATCCGGTGCATAGAATCACTAGGACTGGAAGCCACAGAGGGGTAGCCAACTGCAGCATTAGAATTCGCAGCAAACTTATCTTTCTGTGATCCAATTACAGCAGATGTCACAGCAGAACCAAACTGGCCACCCATTGAATTGCTTGATATCTCTCCAGATTTAGAGGATACAGGAGATTGAACCATTGGTGCAGAAGGGACACGAGGGGTAGCAGCCGACTTTCTTCTCTGAAGCATTTCTTCTTTCTTCATGTCCTTCTGCCACTGTGCCATGTTCTGAACATTGTTTCTTGCTGCTGCTGCTTGCTGTGACAAATGTGGAGCCTGGGATTGTTGCTGATCCAGCACAGAATTTTCAGGTCCTATAGCTTGCAAGGTGTCTTTGGACCTGTCCATGCCATCCATCTGCTCTTGCTTAGGACCATATCTCAAACCCTGCTGATTGAAATAAAAGGAAGCCCCTGAATCTTGCATGTTGTTCACCATTGGAGAAGGATATCTCTGGCCACTCAATGAAGGAGCATACTGCATCCCTTTGCTATTTAATTGTTGATGCAGCTGTTGGTTCTTCCATTGCATCTCCTGCCCACCAAGGGCAACTGACTGAGACCTTATCTGCTGCTGCTGCATATCATCGATGCTAACTGTTGGTTTTACTCTCTTAGGGTCTTGCAGTAGAGCTTCTTGCATTTCCCTCTTCACAGATAGAAGGCCGTTTGCAACGACATTGTCGTTGTAAGCCATCATATTCTGAGGAGACGAAATGCTCGAATTGACTCCGGTAAAATTGACAGGAGGTCCTGCCCCACGATCATTACCAACAGCAGAATAATTGATAGTTTGCTGGATACCAGATTGGGACAACATTGACATTCTAGCTACATCTTGTAAACAATTAGTTGGTCTATGTGGCTGAGAGCCGCCTGACATATTTTGGATGGAAATGTTATCAAGGACTTGATGAGAAGCATTACCACCTGCAATACCCATCTCATCTGCTTTGGCATTCTCAGACACCCTATCAATGCACACCTTTTTACCATGAGACACGTTATTGGATGTGACAACAACTTCAGGGTTTTGCCTCAGCCTCCTCTTTTTTCCAATTCCAAGGTTCAACTGCAAGAAATGCAAAGCGCTTAGTTTGAACAAATGAACATATGTATAGGTTCCATAGCAGTGTTTTCTGCTTTGCGTGTGTTTGTACCTTATGAGGAACAGGATCCTGACAAAGTCGGTCCAACTTAGGAGTAGGGTCTAAGCAAAGTGCTGGTTGTAGAGCTTTGACAATCCGTGCCTCAGCTTCCTATAAAAACAAGTACAGCATAGAAGCAGATATGGTTCAGATGAACATATTAGGTTAAGTTGCATTCCAGGTCCCTCTATTTAAAGCAACTGTTCATGTAGGTCCTTGACTCTGCATGTATTTTACTTACCCATGTTATTCCATCGTTATTAGTCAGTTGGTGAAGAACCAATTTGACTAAAAGTAACTAGGTATAAGCTAGGTGCACATGGCCTCACATAAACAATTTTAATAGATATTCCAGCGGAAAAAATAGGAGTAGAGGGGTCCAAATGATCAGTTTTGAAAAAACAAAGACATGTGAATCCATTTTGCCAATAAAATAATATGATACTGTTACCGCAAGCATACTTACCATGAAATCCCTGTAACTCCAGGAATCATCAGATAACAGCGTAATGTCCCTTACAACATTTTCAAAGGTCATTTGCAGCCGTACTTTATTCACAACAGGTAGTCCTAGCTCAGCAGATGGTGCAGCCACTTGATTGGATGCATGCTTACGGTAGTCGCGTATCTAGAAAAAAAATACCATTAATTTTAATGTTTATTGAACACATCAGGAAGAGGAGAGGACAAATGAAGTATTTGAGAACCAATTTAAGTTAAAAATGCGATTTTGGTGCCCAGGGCTTCCGTGTCCCCATTTGTGAAAAAGGGCATGATGCATTGTTTCAAAAATGCTAAAAAAATCATGGCTATAGTGCACATAAAGTTATGTAAACCTGCAAATTGTCAATATCAAATTCATCCCTGGCATTGAGAACCATGCCAAAAAAGACTAGTAGTACATTCAGTGTGTATTGAGTAGTGTAGGATTGACTACTACTTTTTTTTGGTTCTCAGTACCAGGGACGAATTTGAAATTGATTTTCTGAACTCTGAAGGTTTGCATAACTTTATGTGTAGAACTGCGCATCCCCCCTTTACAAAAATGGGGACACGGGAACCCCTCGTCGCCAACAAATTCCCCGGTTTCAAAATATTATTTGATTTGTTGCACCAGCATTATTTGTAATTGCTGCATTACTTCTACTCCACAACTATTTGGAACTTTAAGCAGCAAATGGGGGTTGAAGGTTTAGGATGTAAACCATTTATAGAAGGATGTAAACCATTTATAGAGGCAAAAAAAACCACTCTAATATAGCATAGGAACTACTTAATACTGTACGATACAGAGATCCATAATCCGTTGTCCACACTTTTCAGGGTCCACATAAGCACTATGGAAAAAAGATTCAAAGGTTGCAAATACATACTGGTTGTTTTAGAAATATTGTTAGGAATATGACTTTCCTGGTAGATTGGCATGATATAAGATGTGTATGTGAAAAGGCTATGGTTGGTTTCAAAATTATCATTAGAAAAATGACTTTCCTGGTAGAGTGGTGTGATCTAGGATATGTATGTGAAAAGGCTAGCCATCCTTCTAGTAAAATTAAAAATATATAATTTCTCCCATATAGAGTAAGACAGGTTAGCAATAACCAGGTAGATATAGAAATGTAGCAAAGAGAAACCAAGATTAACGAATTACTTTCAGCAACATTTAGCATCTTACAGTTAAACTACATATTTGCGGGCATATGATGCCTCAAGTCTGATAAAATAACTCACCTCACAAATAACTGATCCATTGAAGTACTTGCTAGGTATCTCATCAAGAATATCTCCAGGCAGCCTCCCAGCTTCAATGGCCTGCAGGTGATGAGGCAAAATAGCTCATTAAATTGTGCTTAAAGTTACATTCATCATGATCAACATGGTTTAACTGTTTCAAAGTAATTTTAGCCAGCCAGAAAAGGGTAATTTGATCAATTCATTATGACACTAACAAAAAAAGCAGAAATACTTGTGTTGTACACAAAACTCATTTAGGGAACACATATATTGCCTCTTACATGAAAATAATCAGTTGGTCTCCTACTGCAGTTAATGGAGAAAACAAAAGCTCTTACCAATCTATGATCCACAATCCAACACAAGTTTACTTACTACCTCAAATCCTGAACTGCAAAGACACGTATTATTGAACCAAGTAAAAGTAGCTTTGAACAAAAAAAAATTGTTTTGAAGTTTACAGTGCAATGAGCTATTCATTTACGTATCATATTTATGACCATATAATTCTTTTTCCAAGGAACACTTCCAAAGATATATTTGGGCTCTATTCATCCAAGCTTCTAAGCTAGAGCTTGGACTGACCAGGCCAAGCTTCTAAGCTAGAGCTTGGACTGATATGCAAAACACACATGGTTAAAGGAGATGATGGAGATAGTAGAGTTTCAGCACTTGTTGCCATGCATTGTTTGAACAACGCATGAACACACACACCCACTATAGGTGTAAAGATGATGCTGAACCTAATATGTTTATGAGAAAAGCACAGGGCAGTGCTTGCACAAATGTGTGGGATCTGTTAGATGTGTATTATTAGTTGTGTATATACCCTGTTGTATAAGGGGTTTCCTGCATATATATCATACATGTACTTGTATATATATTGGCTCGTTGGCCTCATGTTGAATACAAGCGTTATTCATAACAAGGTATCAAAGCAAACCTAGGGTTTGTGTCAAGCCACCGCTGCCGCTAGTTCATATCTCCAGCCGCCGCCCCTGGCTTTGCCTCCACTGCGTTGTCATCGTAACACCACAGCTGATGTTTTCTAGCCGCCGCCCGCCTGGTTTTTCCATCGCCTCCAGCCCATGGCTGCCTCCCGCCCGTGAGGTCGTCGCCAACTATATTCCGCCCGTGACCGCCTCCCGCCCAGATTTGTCACTACCTCTGTCATCACCGGCCGCCGCCGACACCGCCAACTGCACAGATCTGCGACCTGTCCAAGCCCCTGCGCTTGGGAGTCATCGCCCGACCCCGAACGCCGCCCAATCCTACATGCTCTGTTCGGGTCGAGCGTCAGCCACCTCCAGTAGCTCGACCGCCTGATGCCGGCCGCTGTCGCCGAACCCCAGCTACCATCCACCGCCCTAGCTCTATTCGGCGCGTTTTGGTAAGAAACCGATCCGGTTTCTCCGATCTCCTTTTTAGAGTTTTCTCCAAAAAATTAGACAAAAAAGAGAAAAATGTCATCTTCGGGCACCGTCTGTTCCTCGCTGCCTGGTAGTGTTCGATGGCCTCAATTATTGGGATTGGTTCCAGCACATGCACCTCCACGTGTAGTCAACGCTTTTGGGAGTTTCTCACCGGTGAATTACCTTGCCCACCTTGCCATGCTCCATCTGTTGAGCCCATGCTCCCGAAGAATGCTTTCGAAGACGCTCGTACATAGGCATTTGATGCTTTTGAGAATGCCTAGAGACTTTTCAGACTTAGTATGTTGCCTACAAGATATAGACCGATGAGGATGCTCGTGCCTCTACTATTCTAGGTGCTAGTATGGAGGTGCATCTAACTAGTGATGTGATTAGCTTAGCTTCCGCATATGCAATGTGGGCGCATCTGCGCAACCGTTATGAGTAATCTGGTGATTCCTTGTATCTTGTTATGCGTCGAGAGCAGCCATTGCAGTAGGGAGATGCCACTGTAGACGAGTTCTATGCCTAGTTGTCCGCGGTGTGGCGTCAGATTGACTCTTTGAGACCGGATGTTTGCCACACTTGTCAGTGCTGTCAGCGTCAGAAGTCTCACCTAGAGCTTTGCAGCATCTACAATTTCTCGACATGCCTCCAGGCTGAGTATGAGCAAACTCATGCTCAGTTGCTGGCTCGCCACCCTCGTGTGACTGTTGGAGGCCCTTGCAGTTGTTTGTACTACGGAGATTCGCCTTCGTGGTGCAGGCCTGCTGTTGTCATAATCGTTTCCTTCGGTTTGGCAGCTCCTCTAACTTCTCCACCTGCTACGCTCCAATTACTCCTTCACTGGTGGCACCTCCACTAGTAACAGTTGTTGTTGGTAGGGGGCTCCACTACACCTACTGCAACAAGGATGGTCATGTGGAGTAGTTCTGCTACAGAAAGAAGGATTTACGTCGAGGTGGCCGTCCTCCGAAGGGCACTGGAGGTTCCTCCTCTTAGAGGAGCTCTGGTGCTTCTAACACTCAAGAGATTCTCACATTGCTACGTCGCATGGCTACTTCTGCACTGTGCGGTTCTGCAACACAGTCTTCTTGTCATAGGCGTAGGCCTTGGGTCCAGCCGGTTCATTATTAGAAAATAGAGATTAGTTTATATTTGAGTTAGAGATTAGTTCCTTTTGTTAGAGATATAATTAGAAATATGATATTAGTTTCTATATTTGTTAGAGATATGATTGAGATTAGATTCTATTTGTTAGGGGGAGCCCATCTATATAAGGGGGCTACCGCGTGCCATTGGAACCAAGCAGAGAAATAACAAAGTCTTCCTCTTCTATAGTCTCTCTCCTTCTACGCCGACACCATCCGGCCATCTTCTTGGTGGTGTTTACCCCCTATGAACTAAGGTTCATGACATTTCTAGTGAGCGACCACCTTCTACTTCTTCTTCCTTAGGTATATCACCTTGGACTCTTGACTCTGGTGCTTCTTTTCATATGACATCTAATTCCACCGGGCTCACTTCCATTAGTCCTCTAGCTACTTGTGTTACTGTTCAGACAACAAATGGTACCTCTTTCTGTCACGGGACGAGGCACTCTTTCCAATTCCGTCTTTCATGTTACTACTGTTTCTCATGTTCCAAAACTAACCATGTAGCTTATATCTGCTGGTCAGCCCACTAATCGCGGTTGTCGTGTTATTCTCAATTTTGATTCTTACTATGTTCAGGATCGTCACACAGGGACTCTGGTTGGTACTGGCTCTTACCGCCGTAACTCATGGCATCTCTGGGAGCTTGATTGGCTTCATGTTCCTTCCGCTACTCCTGCTAGTCTTGCTGTCTCCACCACCGCCTCCGTATCTACTGCATTCTCCATCACGTCTTTCGTTTAGTGGCATCATCGTTTAAGACATCTTTATGGGTCGCGCCTGTCTTAATTAGTTCGTCATGGTCTTTTAGAGACTGCGTCTAATGATGTTTCTATCAATTGTCAAGGTTGTAAGCTTAACAAACAGCTTTAACTCGCCTATCCTTCTAATGAGTCAGTGTCATAGCGTCCTTTTGATCTTATTCATTTTGATGTATGGGGTCCAACTCCTTTCATTTCGAAAGGTTATCGATGTTATATAATTTTTATTGATGATTTTTCTCGGCATACATAGATATACTTTATATCATCTCGTAGTGAGATTCTATCCATTTACAAGAATTTTGCCACCATGATCTGTCCTCAGTTTGACTCTCCATTTGTCTTCTTATTGCTGATTTTGCTGGGGAGCACTTGTCAGGAGTCCTTCGTGGTTTTCTTGCTGAGCAGGGCACTCTGTCTCAGTTTTCTTATCTTGGTGCTTATGCCCAGAATGGTGTGGCTGAACGAAAGCATCGTCATCTTCTTGAGATAGCCCATGCTCTTCTGCTTGCTTCTGCTATCCCACCACATTTCTAGGCTAAAGCTGTTTCTGCTGCCACTTTCCTGATTAATATTCAACCTTCTTCTGCTCTTCGGGTTGGGATCCCTGTTAAGCGTCTATATGGCAAGACTCCTGAATATTCTAATCTTCGCCTCTTTGGGTGTGTGTGCTAGATTCTTCTTGCACCTTGTGAGCGTACAAAGCTAACCGCTCAGTCCGTGGAGTGCTATTTTCTGGGCTATAGTGCCGAGCATAAAGGATATCATTGTTGGGATCCTGTTGGCTGATGCATGCGGATTTCTCAGGATGTCGCTTTTGATGAGTCTCGTCCTTCTCCTTCCACAACTACAACATCTCTTGTCGAACCACTTTCTTTTCTAACTTTTCATGCCACTCCTATAGTCAACACTCCACCACAGTCTTTGGTCTCTCTGGTGCCTCCTTTACCATCGGCGCCTCTTTCGCCACTGGCACCCTCTCCAAAGGTTCCTCTTGGCCTTGTTCCTTCTTATCCTCTCTACTACACTCGTCGTCCGTAAGTGGAGGATTCTTCTGATGCACTATCTTCTTCGGCCTCTTCTTCTCGATATGCTCTTCGTGATCACCAATCTATTCAGCCTCCTGAGTGCTTTGGTTTTGCTACTGCTCTTGCTGAACCGACTTCTTATCGTAATGCTACTATTCATCAGGAGTGGTAGCATGCGATGGCAGAGAAGATCGCTGCCCTTATGCATATTGGCAATGGGATCTTGTCTCTCTTCCTACGCGTGTTACTCCTACCACGTACAAGTGGGTTTATAAGGCTAAGAACCGCCCTCATGGTTCTCTTGAATGCTACAAGGCTCGTCTTGTGGCACGTGGTTTTCAGCAAAAGCATGGTCATGATTATGATGAGACTTTTGCTCCTATGGCTCACATAACCACTGTTCACACTTTCTTGTGTGGCGTCTGTTCGGGCATGGTGAAAGCATCTAGGACCCTAAACATGGTTTTGGTAATTAATGACATTATGTGAATATGGTACTAACATGTTTATTAAGTGTTTGAGAGATTTAGTACCGGTGACGAATGTGAGACGCATGCTAAAGGTCAACATGAGGATCAATATGGTTCAAGATAAAGGTATAAGTAGTCTAGAATTCCTTTTTGATTTTACCGGTATTAGGAGAAAGGATGGAAAACCGGATTATAAGATAAATGATGTACTATTCAGAGGGATCATGACTAGTAGCTTGACAACACGTTCTTGTGTCATTTGGACCAATTTAGGATCATGCATGCCCTTGAAATTAAAATTGAAAGCCAACTGTTCACTGTTAGAAAAATCGGTAGTACCAGAGTTTCAACAGCGGAACTACCGCAGTACGGTATGACCGGGAAGGTAGTGTGGTACTACCACAATCCGAAAGTACCGATGTTTAGTAAGCGGTACATTTTTTTCCAGAAAGTTCCTTTGAAGCTCTTCTGTTTCTCTGGAAAACGGTAATACCGTAGTTTCAACGGCGGAACTATCGCAGTGCGGTATGACCACTACTCCTAAGTAGTAATACCGGAACCCGGAAGTAGCGGATTTATGGAGCGGTACACTTTTTCCAGAGAGGACCAAATTTTGGTCCTCAAGACAAACGGAAGTACCGCGTCTGAAATCGGCACTACCACGATTACAATGGCGGTAGTACCACGCCGAATTCCATTGGCAAGTTCAGAGGCTCTGATATAGTCGTTGCTGTTGTGTAAGAACAGGTGCGGTAGTACCGACCGATGAACGGCGATACTATCGCTTATCCTGAATTTTTTAGGAATTGTCCTGTAACAGCTAGATTTGGTTGGTGGGGGTATAAATACCCCCCACCAGCTCAAGGACGAGGCTAGAGACTTCATTTAACATCTTTAAGCATAGAGCACTCTCTCCACATCTCATTTACTCACTTTGCATTCATTTAAGATAGTTGAGCCAAAATCAAGTGCATTCATTCTAAATTGATCCTTGGTACTTGATCGCCGTCAAGTGAAACTGTGATTCATTACTCTTGGTACTTGCTGGCACCTAGATGCTTTGGCAGAAGATTACGAGGTGACCTCTTCAAGGAGATTGTGAAGAGGCCCGACGCCAACTTGTGAATGGTTCGGTGTTCACCATCTCCGGAGCGGAGGAAAAACAACCACTAGTGGATTCGAGGAGCGAGGCTTAATTCGTGGAGCCAGTCCAAGTCGTTTGGGCTTTCCTCAACGTAGACTAGTGAAGATCGGTAAATCTTCGACACCATGGCAAAACATCGATTGTCATTTGGTTATTTCTTTGTCTCTACTTTCCGCGTTTATATTTCTAGCAATTGAAGACTATTGAGATTGTCATATTTAGTTATGCTAGAGATATACTTGTAGAGTTGTAGTGTGGTGTCTTACATACTACAATTGTGTAGGTTTGAGTTGTATTATAAATCTTGCTAAGCTCTAAATTGTGGTAATTAATTTTAGAAGCCAAGAATTTTTAGAACCTCCTATTCACCCCCCTCTAGTCGGTTATCCTTGATCCTACAAATGGTCCATCTCTCAGCCTGATATCAAGAATGTCTTTCTCAATGGTGATCTGCGTGAGGAGGTTTATATGCAACCACCACCAGAGTATTCTGTTTCTGGGGGTATGGTTTGTCGCCTTTGCTTTTTACGGCCTCAAGCAAGTTATTCGTGTCTGGTTTGATCGTTTCTCTTATGTTGTCACTGCAGTTGGTTTCTCTGCCAGTGCTCATGACCATGCTTTGCTCTTTTTATTCACGCTTCGCCTCGTGGTCGGACACTTCTCCTTTTATATGTTGACGATATGAATATCACTTTTGTCAAAGAGCGTTTTAGTGAGCAATTTCTCATGTTTGATCTGGGTCCTCTTCGCTACTTTCTTGGGAATGAGGTTATTTCTACACTTGAGAGCTTTTACTTGTCCCAAGAAAAGTATATCTAGGATCTTCTTAATCACGCTTCTCTTACTGATCAACGCCCAGCTGACTCTCATAGAGCTTAATGTTCACATTATTAGGAGTCTTGTTTACCTTGATGTCACTCAGCTTGATATTTCGTACCCTATGCATATCTCGAGTCAGTTTGTTTCTACTCTCTCTCAGTTCTACTATAGTCATTTTCTTTGTGTTTTATGATATCTTAGTGGAATCATCTCTTGTCGTCTTTTTTTCCTCGCTCAAGCTCTTTATAGCTTCAAGCATATTCTGATACCACCTGGGTTAGTGATCACTCTTTTTCTATTTTGTTTTTCTTGGTGGTTTACTCATCACTCGGAAGACTAAGAAACAAACAACAGTTTCTCATTCAAATGCTAAGGCTGAGTTGCGACATATGACTTTGTTAACTACGGAGGTTACTTAGCTACAGTGGTTACTTGAGGATTTTGTTGTTTCTGTTTCTGCACCGACTCCTCTTTTGTCTGACAGTACAAACGCTATCAGTATTGCTAAAGATCCTATATGCGGACACAGGTGCAGGACCAGGTTATTGTTCTTCAATATGTACCTTCTGAGTTTTAGTTGGCAGACTTCTTCATAAAGGCACAGACAAGAGCTTAGCACAGCTTCTATCTCTCTAAACTCCATGTTGTTGATCCACCATAAGTTTGAGGGGATATTAGATGTGTATTATAGTTGCGTATTTATTCTGTTGTATAAGGTGTTTCTTGCATATATGTCATACTTGTATTTCTGTATATGTTGGCCCACTGGCTTCATGCTGAATACAAGCGCTATTTATAACAGGATCAACGACTACAAGCTAAACTCCTACACTAGCTGGAAGTAAAATGTGGGGGTGTTCTTTTTAGCTGCGGCTTATGGTTTTTGGCTTTTTTGAATTTTGGGTGTTTACGGTACAGATTACGGAGAGACCGATACTCACTTGCGATTTTGGATGGTACAGATGTTGAGCTTTTAACGTGTACTACGTTTAATTTGTAGACCCCATCTTGAGAAAATACTTCGTTTGAAAGTTAGGTACTGTAGCAAAAATCAAAAGCCGTCCGGCTTGTGCCCAGCCGAACAGGCCTTGTATCGCATTATCAAGAAAAAATGTAAGTTATCTTCCTTCGTAATACTCTTGCCCATTCCATTTACATATCAGTACTCATGACATCAGTCTACACACTGTTAGTTCTCCATGATTAATTCCATTATCCACGACCACAAGTAATCAAGGTCAACAATTAGTTAACACTATTTCTCAATGATTATATCCACTGAAAGCCATTTGACCAAACATGAAACTAGAAAAGAACCCTACATGCAAGTAACGCCATACTTACAGAGAATAATTTTTCTGATGCCCTATCATAGGGATGCAGTGTTTTTCCATCCTGATTTGAGGGCTGGCAAGGATCCATCTGAACATAAATGTGATTAGGTCAGAATATATTCATAGATAAATACATTTTTCTCTTGAGCATCCATATGATGCTTTAGTTTTGAAATTCATTATAAATTTTTTTCTAGTTGGAGAACGCACCACTGCTGACTTTGCAATGAGATAACCTCTATCATAGAGACTGAAAGTGAAAGAAACCTCATGCTCTGCAACACAATGTTGAATGCTTAGTACAAAGTGTAGATACACATTACACAAATAGATATGAAATACATATTTTCTCTAACAATACCTGGCAAAATCTCCCTAGAGCATGTTGGTGAAATCATGATGCCATTGGCATCAATAGCTCTCTCAACATAACCATCCTACATAAAGAAAACAGGTGAACATTTCATCCTAGAGAGGGGAAGCGATTCTGAAGGCAAGAAGCTTACACATTAAAATCATGCCAACAGAACAAAACCAAAATAAAAATCCCCAGAAAGCAAAAAAAAAAAATCAAACAAACAAAATCACAAAATGAGGCCCTTCCTATGGAACCAAGCTAAGTAAACACCCGGGATCAAGAATTAAACTGGCAACTCTCCAGTGAGAGTGTAACATTCTGCGTATGTTGATCTCACAACAATGCTTACCTTTCACCCTCACTTAGCCTAAAAGGGTTAACCCCAATGGTGTGGATGACTCCCCACAAGGATAACTCTAATCAATGTTGGATTAATCCCAACCTACTAGGCCAAAATGGGTCACGGTGTTGCCTAACAATCTAAACACCAAAACCCTTCAAAAAACAATACCTCCGACACTACAACTCAAACAATCTTCGCACTCGACTAACTAGTGTTGAAACGGAATGGGTCATTTTGCTTGCTTTATGGTGAATACGTTCAGATTCCAACCCTCCCAAACTACACCAAGATCCTCAAGTCTAGTGAATATTCATGGTCAACAATATTAGGCCGAAACAGAACAAATAAACGATTAGAGCATTTCACATGAAGAGAGAATTATCTGGTCTACAAGAGTGCCATTTAGCCACAATTCGCTAAATTTGAACAAAGAACTCCCCCATGCATCCTCTCAATACACCAGTCCAGAGCCCAAGCTGCCGCCCAAAATCACCCTCAGAAACACGAAAAGTTCTGATTTTTTTCCCACTAATTACCGTGAAACTCGAGCTTACGAACCCAATCCGCAACCAAAGCGCGCCCTAAAATACAATCTTTGTACGCGCAATTGCACCAAAGAGTTAGGCCATTCAAACAACACCGCAATTGGGTTCAGAAATCCTCTACATGGGACCTGAAACACGAGCCGTCGAGTCGAAATCACCGGAAAAATCCGACCTTTTCCGCGAACACCGCCCGCGGGATCACCCAAACAGCCGCGAATTCACCACGTAACGTAAACCACCCTCCAAAAAAATCGCAGGCAGAAGCTCGAATTTTCCCTCTTCCGCGCATAAAGCTCCCAACTTTGCGCGCCCAGATCGCCGGCACCACAGCGTCGACCATCCCGCCACCGAACCCAACCGAGCAAGCAACAGGAAGGACGCCTCACCTCGCCCTTCGCCTCCGACCTTGACCCACCCTTCTCGCCCACGCCCGAGGCCGCGCGCGCGGTGGGGTGCACGCGGACGCCGACCTTCGATAACTTGAACGAGATCCCCATCTCCGCGGGTCCGTCGCCCACGCCGAGCAGCTAGGCCTCCCACGCGGCCTCCGCCGCCGTCGCCGACGAGCTCGTGCGAGCGAGAAGACCGGGGGGGTGTTACGAGGTGAGCTCGGTGTATGGGGATACCGTTGGTATGGCTCTGGCAGGGAGAGCGTGTGCCACTGACATGTGGGTTCAGGGAGGCGTGGGTTGTGCGGCGGCGTCTGTTGGTGTACGAGGGGGAGTTGTGGGCTGGGTCCACGGTAGGATTTCCGCCGATCGCGATTAACACAGCCCTTAGACATTGACAGTGCGTTGGGCAATTCCGCCGATCTCTTTGTAGCCATCTGATTTAACCAC
Source organism: Bonia amplexicaulis (assembly GCA_036346245.1). NCBI lineage: Eukaryota > Viridiplantae > Streptophyta > Magnoliopsida > Poales > Poaceae > Bonia > Bonia amplexicaulis. Next base: position 9,004,896 of record CM070763.1, on the reverse strand, counting down.
GAAGAATCTGAGCCATTCTTCCTACTCGTCCAACCAGACGTGACGTATTCCTCATGATCCCACATTTACCCACCCCAACCGCACTATATTCTTCGTGAGGATGCCACGGTTTGTCCGTCGTCCGTGCAAACACACGCCCGAGTTCCAGCCCACAGCTCTATATCTTCTCCGGCCGTGCTCTCTCTCTCTCGCGCCCAATCTTAAGCTCGCCGGTAGAATTCACTCGTATAGGATTCTTTCTTGGTGCAGATTCTTTCTGTTTCTTGCTCCTTTTTTGGTGCAAAGCCGGGAGCTTTTCGAGGACTCCGGAGGCATTGCCCGGCGGCGAGCCGAGCGGCTCGAGTGCTGGAGTGTGTTTCCTGCTTCAGTTCTCGTGTCCTAGCTGATCATCGGTGCGTCTTGCTATACATGGCGTCATCCGGCACGGCGACGACGGCGGCGGGCGTGGGGCGGCGGTGCAAAAGTCGAAGCTCTACGAAACGCAATCGGTGAGCATGCATGCACAGGATCACAGTAGAGATTTTTTTGCCGTAGCTAGATTCCTCAGAAACCTCGGAGATTCTAGCTGCATGCATCACGATGAGTTGGTTTATTATCATTTATTATATTTTTACTTGGGTTCTAGAACGCGATTACTGATAGTTTATGACGATGATGATCAAAGCGTCCGGCTAGCTTGTGTTCGCACGTGCGAATTTACTGCACGTGCGTCCCCTATTTTCCTTTTGCACTGGAGGCCCGCCACGCCGGGCCCAAGATGAACGGCCCACCTGCGGAAGGCTCCATGGGCCCAGCAGCCCACGTCACGCACCCCCCTCTCTCTCCTCCTCTCTCTCCTCTTCTCTATCTGTCTTCCGACTTGGATCGATGCATTAGCGAGCTAGTCGGATGTCGAACTCTTCGCTCATGGCGCCAAGATCTTTCCATTTCTCAGTGGAGCTTTGTTTAATTCCATTTGAGCTTGTTTCTCTCTCATCTTATCTTAAACTCATAGTCATGTGATGGATTAGTCTTGACCCGTAAACAACTGATGGCCATAGGAGGGGATTGTCATCTCATAGCTAAGGGTCCTTGGGTGCTCGTAGCTACCATGACATGATTCAATTCGATGGTGTTGGATTCTTGTGTGGCTTAGGTCCATAATAGAAAGCCTTTTCCGTATTCTACGTACTCCCATATTTCAATATATCATTTAAACGAATATGTTATATCTCTTTATCATTTTTGATATATTTAAATATTAATTCTAAAATACTTTAATATAATATAGTTGAAATTTTTTCATCGAAACCTTTTATTTTGCTATATATCCTTTTTCATATATAAAAAGAAGTATATACGTCAATTGTGCCTTAAAAATTAGACTTTAATGTAATTATTCATGGAACTAATTTTAAAGTATCTTATAATCATTTTAGAGTGTGCTTAAGAGGATAAAGATGTATCACTTATTCATTTAAAAGGTATATAAGAAATGAGATTATGTACCCATAAGAGTATGAGACTATTTTTCTATAAGAAGCCTTTTTCGTACTCCCAGGAGTACATACTACCATCTTTCAATATATTAGTTAAAGACCCTGCGTTACAACGGAGTCATAAAAATAATGAGACGGAACTTACTGTCTGGCCAACTTCACACATCAAACATTGGAGAGCAAGCGACAGAGAGAGAATGGTGACCAGAATATGCGAGGAGATGGGGAAAGTGAAGAGGGTTTGGCGGTTGTATCTTAAGAGAGAGAATGAGAGAGACGAATGAACCAGATCAAATCGGATAGTTATAGAGAGGGGAAAGGAGAACGCACCGACGACCACCAACTCCTCTTTATATAATAGTAGAGATATGGTTGGTTGATTGGTTGGTTTTTTTGTGCAAGGTGGTTGGTTTGTTTTTGGAAGATCAAGTTTTAGGTCAAATGTTTTTAAGCAATTCCAGCTTGTTTCATTTTATGCTTCAACTCATATGCATTTATGTTTTTTTTTATGCAGATGTTTTACCTTATAGGAAGAGACAAGGGCAAGACTACATGGCGGGTGCTAAAGATTGACCGCACGGAGGCCACCAAGCTCAACATCGTGGAGGATCCTACCCACTACACGGAGCCCGAATGCCAAGATTTGCTTCGGCGGATACACGAGGGGAACAGGGCAACTGGCGGGCTGAGATTCGTCACGAAATGCTATGGAATAGCTGGTATATATATATATATATATATATATATATATATATATATATATATATATATATATATATATATATATATATATATATGTATGTATGTATGTATATATATATATATATATATATATATATATATATATATATATATATATATATATATATATATATATATATATATATATATATATATATATATATATATATATATATATATATATATATATATATATATATATATATATATATATATATATATATATATATATATATATATATATATATATATATATATATATATATATATATATATATATATATATATATATATATATATATATATATATATATATATATATATATATATATATATATATATATATATATATATATATATATATATATATATATATATATATATATATATATATATATATATGTATATGTATATATGTATATATGTATATATGTATATATGTATATATGTATATATATATGTATTGCATCGATTGCAATATTTTTTTGGATGAGTTATAATAACATCGGCTCTATCTATCTTTCGATTGCGCAGGTTTCGTCAAGTTCCTCGGCCCTTACTACATGATGCTGATCACCAGGAGAAAGAAGATAGGCACGATTTACGGTCATGTTGTTTATGCCGTTGACAAGAGCGAAATCATTACAATCCCATCTCCTGATGTCCTGCCCAATGTAGCTAATTCTAAAGATGAAAACAGGTCTTTTTATTTATTCTACATGTCAAAGTAAACGTTGCATTTGTTTATACTACATGTAAACGTTGCATCATACTCACTGCAATTCCATTGGATTTTAACAAAAAAAAGTATCAAAATAGCAGATTTTTCATTCTCTTGCACTTGCGCATTGAACATGTCGCGTTTTGGTAATCAGTTGTCATGTTGCAGGGTCCATTCTTTTGTAGTTGAAAATTATTGAGTTCTTCAATGCCAATTTTTGCAGCTGTGAGCAATCATGCATGATCTTTTCTAGTTTTGGTAATCAGTAGTCATGTTGCAGGGCCAATCATGTTCTCATCGATAGCTTTATGTAATTCACATACATGTATATCATTGCAATTCATGCAGCTGTGAGCTTCCTATAAGATGTTATTATGGTCCAAGGCAGGGATTCAAATACCGGAACCGGACCAAATCCTGCCAAGGGATCGGTACCGGTAACTGGTTACTGGAAAAACCGGTAAAAATCTAGTTGAATTTTGCCAACCCAGAATTTGAACTGGGGTAGTATGGGACCGGTAACCGAAAAAACCAGCTATTAGTAATTAGAAATTGGAATAATGTAACTATTAATTAGAAAGTATTTAATGAAGTAACAAGACTCATGTTGTACATAAAAATTGCTTCGTGCTAGCTTGACCATGTGTATTGAAGCCTCCAAGGCTACATTGCCTACAAAATTCATGCGTTTTTATGCCTCCAAGGCTACATTGCCTACAAAATTCATGCGTTTTTATGCCTCCAAGGCTACATTGCCTACAAAATCCAAAGCTCATGTTGTACATAGGAGTAGGACAATAATTTATGTATTTTTACTTCACACAATAGTTAAGCTAGCACAAATAATGTCTAAATCAATCTACGAAGTGCATTACGTAGTCACAAAATTCAAATTTACATTTTAGATATTTCGGACAGTATACTCCCTATCGGAGCTGATTGGGAAATCCAGTAACCGCCGGTAACCGGCCGGTTACTGGCGGGATTTGGAACCAGGTCTAAGGTACATATGGATGTTTCATGCTGTATTGTGGGCATTCGTTTAGTTTTGGTGTAATATGAAGGTTGCAGTTTCTGTTTTGTGAATGAAGCATGCAGTTTCTTATATAAATGTTTCTTGTTCTTAAAGAAGAAAGTATAGAAGCACTGCTGTTTACAGAAACTCATGTTTATTATTTCTCTTTTTGTTGGTGATGTAGATATAAAAGGCTTCTTTGCTCCGTGAATCTCTCGAAGGGCTTCTTCTTTAGTTACTCATACAACATCATGCACTCCCTTCAGAAGAACATAATTGACAAGAATACATGGGAGTCTCAGTACGCGGCAACATTTGTGTGGAACGAATTTCTGATGCAAGGAATTCGGGAACATCTCCAAAATTCTATTTGGACCGTTGCCTTAGTCCACGGATTTTTTAGACAGGTATACCATCTTGTAAAAGAACTGTAGTTATTTGATATCCAGTTCAACTTTCTAAGTAAATTGTTTACACTCATCACTATTCAATAGTATTGCCTTTCATCTTTGACAACTTGTATATAGCTGCGGCTAACTACCCTTAACGTATGCGTTGGTAAAGTCCATTGCTGACACTTTTTTGCTTTCTGTAAACTGTTGGCTCTACCAGTTTGAACCACTTGAGGTTTTCCATAAGTATCAGCAAACTATAAGTGCCTTTGCTTGATTAACCCTTAACGTTTTGCTGCTGCATTGCAATGTTTGGAAGGGACATATGCTACTAACCATGCTGCTATTTTAGCTAGTACGATGCTTAGCAGTTAGCAATATTCCATACTCCTAGTGTTAAGCAACTGCATTTTTTTTGTACATTGTCAAATGCATTTGTTGATATGTTTTATCTATTGGTATTTCTTCTGTAAAGAAAATTAACATGCACTTCATGGCTCCATCAGGAGAAACTCTCAGTATCTGGGAAGGATTTCTGGTTAACGGTTATAGCTAGGCGCTCACGCCATTTTGCTGGACCCAGGTTTGTATAAAATGTACTACAAATTTTTAAAAACTTAACTTATAGACGAACACTAGTTCTAATCGCTTAAAACAAACCCCGAATTCTAAGTTCAAGAGTAAAGTACTCTCTCTACAAACCATGCATCTCGTCCACGATGCACGCAACATGTATGTCCGATTTGCGTCGATAGCGCCGTACATGCATATACACGTCGGGGGCGGCGGCGCTCGGAGTTTAATTACTGGGTGCCACACCGTGGCTCAAACTCACCTAGGCGGCGACGGACCCCGGTTCACGAGCGGAGCCGTCCCAGTGGTGGCCGCATCGTCGCCGCCGAATGAGAGGAGGCAGCTATCGGTCATGACGCAGCTGATGCGGGTGACGATGAGGTAGTGGCCGGTTTTTTGTCGTACAGCTCCATGACGTACCATCTGTCGTCGCCGTCATTCTCATCGGAGGACGGCATGCACGTGGCCACGGTGGCATTGGTGGTAGCCTCGGGCGCGTAGCAGACGAGGTGGCACTCGTCCAAGTAGACTGGGCACCAACTCATCAGAATCGGGTTGAACCCGCTGCAAAGGTAGCAGACGTACAACTTCGGCGCGTCACGGTCATTGGCCGTCAGCGTCGACAGCACCAAGGAGTTGCTGCTTGTCGCCGTTACCGTTGTGTTGGTGTCACCGGCGGCGGTGGTGGTGGCGGGGGGAGGAGGACTCCGGGAACGAGGAATAAGGCAGAGGCATGGAAGACAGTTAGACAAATGCAGCCGGCTGAGGCATTTGAGAACGGGATTATGGGTGTCGTGTTGGTATATTTATAGTGTGGGATCGATACGACTCTTACGTCTGATCGAATAAATTGATCGGACATCTCATTTGATTATTTTAATTGAGCGTACCCTCGCCCTAACCCCACGACTCTCTCTCTATTCTTGCTCACCTCCTCTCCCACCTCCTACCTCCCACTCCAATCCCAAATCCCTAGATCCATCCCCCACAGCCGTGCGCCGTCCAATCACTCTGCGCATGCGGATCCGCAAGTGCGGCTCCCGCCTCCTCGGTTCCGTTTACTCCCTACGGCGCCGAGGCCCCGATTCAAGCTCTCGCTCCCCGCTCCTGCCGTCGGCCCCAAATCCCGCGCGGAGGGCACTGGCTTCATGGCCGCGACTGCCATCTGGGAGTTCGGCAAAATCAGTTGCAGCCTTCGCGAGCTCCGTCGCCTTCTCCTACCAGCGCTGGATCCACGCGGCCGCATCGGAGGCCTCACTGCCGCCTGCTATGGGAGGTAGGTGTTGCTTTTTATTATAACATTTTTATTTCATGTGTGTAATATTTTGATTTCATGCGTGCAACATTGATATTCTTATCAATAAGAAATGTTGCATAGATAGATAAAAACTGTTTTGACCGACCGTACGACCATAGCTGCTATGACCACAGTCACTTCAACTACGGTCGCTACAATCACGGTCACTTCGACCACGGCCGCTACGACCACAGTCCCTACGACCACGGCCATGGTTGAAGTGACCATGGTCGTAGTTGCCGTGGTCATAACTGCCGTGATCGAAATTTCTAACACTTCCGCGGTCTCGTCGCCGACCTCACGCTCCACATGCCCACCACCACTGGCAATGGTTGCGGCCTCGTGCACGACACCATCGTCATGCTAGCCTCTCTGAGTACCTCCACATGACTTGATGCCAATAAAAGATGGGGCAAATCATCACTTATCCTTTTTTGATTTCATGAATACAATAGTTTGATTTCACGTATATAACATTTTGATTTCATGTATGCAACATTGATATTCTTATTATTTTTTTGCATATATGATCAAAAAATATTGTATAGATGATAAAAAAATGTTATGACCGAACATACGGAGTTAGCACTTTCTACCTGTTACAGTCGGTCTCTGTAAGCTACGATTAATTATCGTATCATACAGAGCTAGATAGCAAACGATGCCGTGTAAATCCTCATGCCGGCTTGTTTGACAGTCGTGTCGAGTTCGAATCAACATTGACCTGTTTAATTAGTCACGACGTGTTTGTGTCTATGTCAATTTGTTGGCTAATTCTCGACTGGGTTTATGTCTGGTTAACTACACAGGCTCGTGCCAAGACCGCTCACGAGTCACGACCCCGTTCCTACACCGTGAATTTCTCAAGTGCACACACAGTTCGAGTCCAAATCGATCGACCTCTAACAAAAGTCCCAACAAGTGAACACGCCCAATTGCATGCACGCACGGGCGTACGGCACGGCACAACCGCACAAGCACGCGCGCCCATCTGTGAGTTGTTCGCGTCTCGCGACACGATCGACGACGCACCGGCGCGGCAGCGATCGACCGGCGCCGCCGGCCGGGCCCATGGTTAGCTAGCCCGGAAAGCAATGGATGCGGTTGAAAGTTTCGAGCAGTAAGCATGCATGCAGTGTGCTATGCACAGCCTGCATGCCCGAAAAAACAAACCACCGAATCGCCAAATTGGGATGTTTCTAGCCAGAAAACGAGGGGAGTTCACGTATAGCTGCCGTTGGGGTACAGCTTCATGACGTAGCAGTCGTCGCCGTTCCTGTCACCGTCGTAGGCGGGGGCCGTCAGGACGCGTGGAGAGGAGGTCGACGGGGACGACAGGCACGCGATGTGGCACTCATCCTTGTCGATGGGGCACCACTTGATCATCAGGGTGTTGCGGCCGCGGCAAAGGTAGCAGATGTACTGAGCCGAGTCGGCCGGCGTCGTCAACACCGCCGAGGAGCGGTCGTCGCGGCGCACCATTACAGTGGCGTTGGTGGCCACCGTGGCATTGGTGATGCCGGCCACAAAGGCGGCCACGGTGGTTGCTAGCAGGACGACGGCGATGACGAAGGAAACGTGGAAGATGGAAGCCGAGAAAGCCATTTGAGAACGCGTGCGTTTGCGCAGTGACAGAGATGACGGGTGTCTTATATATAGGGTGGTATCTTGGTGGAGTTATTACTATTATATTAGTGAGAAGGTATGCTTGTTCTTGAGTTTTTATGGCAATAGTATATGTAAAGATGTCATTACGGGTTTTAATCCTTGCCTTTTTTAGAAAACTCGTGAACTTGGCTCTAGCTGCGGCTATCTGTTTTCTATGCGTTCACGTGCAGAATGGGCACTGCACAAGAGATGGTGTTAGTACATATAGTAAGCCCTGAAAGAAGGAATGATCTTTTTTTAGGAAAAAAAAAGAAGGAATGAATTTGTGCCATTGAAATTTACGAATGTGGCAGAGCTAGCCTCAGCTCGTAGGAGCATTCATATTTACTTTTTCTAATAACTTTTAGTTGTATCCGACCATTTTTGACTGAAAAAACAGTGGTCGAAAGAAGTGATTTCAAGAAGGAGGACATGAGCGGTAAGAAAAGTAATGAAGAGATGCATGCGCATGACAGGAGTAAGAGGAGTAGTGTTCCTGATGCACACACGACCAGAGGTCTTATCTCTAAAATAATATGGTAGCAAGAGAAATGAAGAAACCGCTTCAAAAAATCGGATGTTCGTATTGACACAAAAATCAGAAGCAAAAACTAATACAAACAAGACCTTAATTCTATCTCCCAGTCTTGCGTGTTTACAACTGTGACTTTTTATGAATTTGGATTTATATTCCCTGTATGTAAAAGTGCAAAAACAAATCTAGTCCTTCCGGACTTCAGATCAAATTTTATCTGATGTGCTCTAGCTAGCTAGTACTGCTAGTAAAGTCTCAATGTAAGGGTATGTTTTTATGGGATACGACTTATTAGTCTAATGAATACTGGTTTTTTTAAAAAAGCTAAAAGTTATTGAAAAGTCAAAAAGAACTGGATCTAAATTTGGAGTTCCAACTCCAAAAAAACTATGTTTTATGTGTTTGGTTTCTCTTCTCCCTTGGCTTCTAGGTATTGGCCCCATAATTATGGAATTGGAATTCAATTTTAAGGATGTAGTTGTTCAGCTGACACCTAGGATTGAATGGATGATTCCAAAGCCAATTCCAAGTGCATGACATAACTAGAAGCAATTCTTACCAACACATATCATTTTATCTGGAATTCATTCTACAAAATTAAGTAAAAGTTCAGTGTTTAGAATTTCAACCCCATGTTCACACCATAAATTTTTCACAAAATCAATAGAAATTTATTGGAGATGATTTACTGTATGGAGAAGCTAATTTATGCACATTCGCGGGACTAGGTGCATAGGTGGCTCCCCACAGCCTGGTGGACAATGATTTCGTAAAAGTTTAGTATCCGAAATTTTAACCTCGCATTCACACTATAATTTTTCACAAAATTGTCTAGAGACGATTTAGAATATAGAGAAGCTAATTTATGCACATTGACGGACCTACGTGTACAGGTGGGCCCACGGTCTTGTAGAATTCCAAATGACATCCAAACAAAAAATAGATTGTGAATTGGTTAGAATCAAATTCAAATTCAACTAGAATAGTGTCGACATCAAATCATGGATCTTATGAATTGTAGGGAAAAACTGAACCTCATAAAAGGATTAAAAATAAGAAAAGAGACTATCTTTATTGCTATATTACGATTAAAGCTTGCTCTTGTAGAGCGATTACAAAGGGGTGCTACTAGGCCTTATTTTGCTATTACTTACCTATGTTGTCTATTGCTCTATGTCACCAATCTTCTCCCATAAGCTTAAATAAAGCTGAAGAGGACTCGGTTGTCTATTGGAATAGACACCTTGTCGATTCCTCACGTCTGATCAAGTAATTGGTTACTATCAGCGAGAGAGATCTGACAAATAATTGTCGATTGATTATTTGTCATCGGGAGAAAATCGTAGAAATAACTATGAGGCGATTGTTGTTGAAGGTACAAGGCCGAATCGCCATGCAGTTATTAGGGATAGAGGCGCATGTGCTCTATTTCACCGCACAAGAGCCTACCTGAAGTCAAGCCCAATTATTGGATTATAGAATCTTCGAGTGGTGCCTGCTTGGGCACATGAGTAGTAATCCTTCAACTATGAGTACTCGGATAGTATTGTTTCAAGTGATCTACGACTATAATATCTTAGAGCCTTAATTATGTATTAAAATAATATTTAACGAATTATTCAATCCTCGTTAAATAGGATTTGAAATCCAATTCTATGAATTAAATTCTATTCTAGGCAGCTAAACAGGTTTTTCTTAACGAGAAGAAACTGGGGTCTGCCAAGCACTTCCGTCTAAAGAAGAGCCAAGAAGAGCCAAGAAACTTTATCGTTGAGTTATTATTAATATAAATCTGATGGTTTTTTTTAATTCAAGAAAATCCGCACATATGTGATGTTTCATCGATCAAAGCCTGTTGTGCCCCAACAGAAGAAGGTCTGTTTTTCAATCTCAAAAATAGGCAAGGCAATTTGGACCAAACATTGATGAAGGAGTAGTTTTATCGGTAAGTTTTACAAAAAGGTTTACAAACAAAGCTGCATCCACTTAAAGTTAATAAACCAAGTATACTCCCTCTCTTTGTGTTCCGTGCAAGTAGTAAGGTAGGGTTCCTTTGCGATTCTTGAGGCGGTTGTTGGCTCACGACTTGCTAAATCCCTCTTTAGAGGATCAAGACGAAAGTGAAGGTCTCCCCGTTGAGGAAGTCCCCGAGGGCATCTTCTTCGACGAGGATCCTTGGCTTTAGGTCTTCGCCGCGCTCAAGCGGATCTTGGAGCTTTTGTAATGTAATTATACTTTGGGCTTGCACGCCCCGCTGTCGAAAAATGGATGTTAATCCTTATGTGAAATATACGCTGGACTTTTGTTGTAAGCTTGCAATGGTATACTCTTGCGCGACACTCCATAACTGTTCATACGTGAATAGTTGCAGATTGCCGTGTCCATACGCGCCCTCGGTAGCAGGCGTTCTAACCGATCATAGCTCAGATTTGAACCCTAGGTTCACCGGGCACACTATCTTCACACATGCATGTGCATTCTACGGAAAAGTGTGTGCTCATGTTCCGTGAGGTATTGAATAAATCTAAGATTTATTCAGCGACCTCCACTCTAGGTCTAGTGTATGTTTTAGTAGTGCGTGTATGCATATGTGCATGTGATGTGTGATATGAATGTAGTGTAGGCCCTCCTTGTAATCTAAAAAAAGGAGTTCTAGCTCAGCGGGGGAGTGCAAGGATGATGGCCCCTCCACCCTCCGTTCTATCATAGAAATTGAACTCGCTTTGGGCCTGTTCGGCACTGTATAAGCTGGCCGGCTTTTCGCAGCCGCTACAGTATCTAACTTTTAAATGAAATATTTTCTCAAGACGGGGCCTACAAGTTAAACGTAGTATACATTAAAACTTAACATTTGTACCAGCCAAAATTGCAAATGAGTATCTATTTTTTCGTAATCTGTACCGTAAACAACCAAAATTCAAAAATTCACCAAAAGTTATAAGCCGTAGCCAAAAAGAACAGGCCCTTTTATCTCCTGTTTGCTGAGCACGCGCTATGCACACGTGTATGGTGTGCCTGTATATGGTGTGCGCGCGTCTCTGTTTGTACCCTCTTAAAAATAGAGTTATATACATGAATTGACAATCTACTTTACATTGCACACACTCACATCATCTACACACGTACGTATGTGTCTCCTACATATGCTAGAAATTTATCAAAGACACCTAAGACCTCATCGGAGCGCAGGCATGCACTTTCTCATCGAACGCACATACAATATACTTTTAAAATCGATGGACACTAGAGTTTAAGTCTAAGACTTGGATCCTAGTGAGCTGGATGCACACCACCAGCCTAGATATAAGGCCACAGGCCAGCTTCCGTCCTTCTAGATTTTTCAACGTACAAGTTAGGTAATTATATACTTTATCGTTGAGTTATTATTAATATAAATCTGATGGTTTTTTTAATTCCAAGAAGATCCGCACATATGTGATGTTTCATCGATCAAAGCCTGTTGTGCCCCAACAGAAGAAGGTTGGTTAATCCTCTCCTTTTTTTTGCCTTTATCAGAACAAAGTTTTTAACATTAAAAACTCTTACGGGGAAAAATCGCGAACACATAATCGATGAAATCACTATACAGAGGAGAACTTAGCTCTTGGCATACTACATGTGTAGATAACTTATATCGTGCATGCTATCTATCAGGAGGCTTGCAGGGAAATAAATAGCATTAAAAACAAGAGTCCTAAATGAGGAATGAATAGATTCCTAGTCAGCAATAGAAACAAAAACCTACTCGTTATGCTTGGAGACGAGAATAACACTTTGCTCGAAGATGTAGCACAACATCAGAAGATATCGGTGAAGAGTTATAGTCAAAAGCGTCTCGAGTAGCTACGTCTGACTTAGTCTACGTAAATACGTTTGGATACTATGTCTGGTGTAAGTCGGTACAGAGTCCATCACGAACTCGATGATGATCTCAATCATAACCTCCGACTAGTTCGCATTACCAACAAGTTACTGGTTAGAATATATCTTTGAACAAAATTTATTGGATTCTTAAGTGATCGAATCTGACCATAATCGAATCGCAGAATACAAACAATAAGTAGACCGGAGACAACAAAACATTGATAGCAACAAGCCCGGGCAAATAGCAAGTAGTGTTCCAATCCAGATCAAGAGTCAGAGCTCAGCACAAACAGGCAGCCTCATTGAAGCTCTGTTTTTCAATCTCAAAAATAGGCAAGGCAATTTGGACCAAACATTGATGAAAACTGTGCGAATTACATACTAAAGTACAATTCTCCTTATGCAAGCGTATAACTGAATACCATAACAAAAAAAGAAGAGGAGGCATCGACATTACAAGAGATCGAGACTGACTTGGTTACTAACAAGCAAGGAAATTACAGGATCAGAACTTTCTTGATTACTAACAAGCAAAAAAATTATGAAAAGGTCATAACTCCTGATTACCAACAATAAAATAAATTATAAGAAGGCCAGAACTTTCTTAATTACTACTAAAACAAGCAAGAATCAACGTCAAAATATTCTTGATTACCGCACCATCCACAGCTCTTCAACTACAAGTTCGATTCCACTAGGAAAGTCCTCAAAATCCACATCAACGTAGAAGAAAGAACGTAAGGCGAGGCAAGAATCTACACCCGAACAGCCTGCAGCGGCATTTCGTCGAGCACCACGACCGCCGGCGGCACGAGCCTCAGCTCGGTGAGCGGGTGGCCGGCTCCGCAATCCACACCCTTCAACTCAGCAGCGCCCGCATTGTCCCTGACATCTTCGGGCGCCAGAGGCATCAGCTCGAGGCACTCCATCGCAGCACCTCTCGCATCCCCCGCGACGTCCTCCCAGGCGCCACTGGGGCATCCGGCGGCGCCTCTCCGTTCCACTTGACATCCCGCTCTCCGGAGAAGCGGCGGGAGGCACACCAGCGTTGGCGGCTCGCGCCCACTTACGGAGGACGGAGTTCCAGCGGTTTTGATGGCGTTGTCGGTGCGGCCGGGAGGAAGCGCGATGGTGGACGGCGGTTGCCATGGACGCGTTGATACCGATGATGACCTCGTCCTCCTCGCGGGTGAAGGTCTTCACGGCGTCCACGTTGGGTTGTTCTTTGGGTCCACCGGGCGACACGACTTGGGGTTCCGCCCGGCGGCGAGGTCGATGGTGCCCCAGTTCAGCGCGACATGCGGCACTGCTCCCGCAACACTGTTCTCCTCCTCGCTCCACAGACTTCTTCACCACGCCGGCGTTGTCGCCGCCGCCATCTCTCCACCTCGCTTGCGGTTGGGCGCCGCCTGCGTGTTGCCTTATATGGAGCCGCAGCGTGTGGCGTGGGCGAGACGGACGGCTACCGAGAGGGAAAGCGTAGCCCGCACCGAGTCGACTCAAACAAAGACGGCTTTCTTTGTTATAGCGATCGAGCCCGATCGAACCCGTGTAGAACGCGCACGACTAGAAAATGGAAAGTTGCATCGGCAAAACTAACCGTCCGATCTACACATGTGCCAGCTATTCTAATCTAACTAGCTTACGGCATAAGTCTCGAGCGTTTTGCTTTTGGTTTACAGCTGAAATTGCACTACAACACTATTAGTATTTTTCTGAGAAAAAAATAAAAAAATCATCATGTCGTAACAATGCAAAGGAATAAGAAGGTAAAAAAGTAAAAAAAAAAATAAAAAGTCGAAATTAGAAACTAACGCGTTTCGAATGGCTTATAGCTTAAATAAGTGAAAAGTTAAAATAAATAAGAAGTTGAAACCGTTTAGAGTGGAACGCCGCTAGTTGTTCAAATTTATTGTGGAGAAGAATAGCAATACTTTTTTTCGAGAACAGAAATACTTCATTGAATAGAAAGTAGTAACCGTTCCACGGAAAACCTAAGTCAACCGTAACAAGTGTACATATCTAATGGAGTAATTCCCCTTATAGTACTATCATTGTTGTCTCTCATAAAAAGATACAAATTACTTCATACATAGGCCCGTACGAATTGACTAAAGATTCTAAGCGTAAAACAGCAATCCTAATGGTGCGATAGGAGTGATCCTAATAGATAACACAGGACACCTTTCTAATGTTATCTGTGTCTGCATAAATAACTCGAAATCCCTACAGCAATATAAAAAAAACTAGAAATTTTCTCATTGATCGAGGGATCAAGAACATGTTTTGCATTTTTTTACATGAATATAATGATACAGATTAGCTAGATACGCTACAACTATCACGCGTAATGAATCATTTTTTTAATAAATACAACTTGCATGTTGTGTCAGAATCATAGAACGAATGATAACTGTGTCAAATCCAACGTATAGGTGTTAGACAACGATATAACGTTATTGTCAAATATAAAATACAGATACATTGTTGCAGAAAAAAGATACATTAGCATCTACCTGCACAACTGTAATTCTCCCAGGAAAGAATCGAGTTCTTTTAGAGTCCAAAAAATAACCGAGCTAGCAAGTAATAATGGTGACTAATCGGTAATCGTGCCATTTAGTTTAACCAATGCACCAGCTTATTTCATGAACCTTATGAATCTGGTGCATATGGACCAACTGGACCGATTCGTGGTAGTCTTCATTGACGATATTCTGATATACTCCAAGAACGAAGAAGAGCACAAAGAGCATTTGCACATGGCATTGACCAGATTGAGAGAGCACCAGTTGTATGCCAAATTCGACAAATGCAGTTTCTAGCTAAAAGAAGTAACTTTCTTGGGTCACATTATATCAAAAGATGGAGTCAAGGTTGATCCAGAAAAGATCGCCTTGATCATGGAATGGCAATGACCAAGACGAAGGATGTATAGGGAGTTTCCTTGGATTAGCGGGTTATTATCGCCGATTCATAGAAGGATTCTCAAAGATTTCTCGTCCTCTCACCCAATTACTAAAGAAGGACAAGCCTTTCCTGTGGACAGATGCCTGTGAAGAGAACTTTCAGTTACTAAAGACCAAGCAGACAACCACACCAGTGTTGATTCTACCAAACCTAGAAAAGGAATTTCAAGTCTATTGTGATGCCGCAAAACAAGGTTTAGGATGTGTGCTCATGCAAGACAGAAAAGTGGTTGCTTATGCCTCAAGGCAGCTGAAGCCCCACGAAGAGAATTACCCCACACACGATTTAGAGCTGGCAGCTGTGGTGCATGTACTCAAAATTTGAAGGCACTACCTGCTAGGAAACCGTTGAGATATTCTCAGATCACAAGAGTTTGAAATACCTCTTCACACAGCCAGAGTTGAATATGAGACAACGAAGATGGCTAGAACTGATTAAAGATTATGATGTTGATCTTCAATATCATCCGGGCAAGGCCAACGTGGTTGCCGATGCCCTCAGTCGAAAGGTTCGACAAGGCAAACCAAATACCACAGAATATCCACGAGTGCGTAAAGACATCTGCGATGAATTTGGTGATCACCGAACAAGGCAGTATGGCAGCTTTGGAACTTCAGCCGTTGCTGACAGATCAGATTAAGGCAGCCCAAGATGAAGATGAAGATATTCAAAGACTGAAAAAGAGAACTTTAGAAGGAAATTCGTCAGAACATGCAATAGAGGAACATGGAATCCTTACCTTCCGTGGTCGCTATTGCATACCCGACAAGAAAGAGTTGAGAGAGTTGATCTTATCCGAAGCTCACTCTTCTCAATTCTCGATCCATCCAGGAGGCACAAAGATGTATCAAGACTTGAAGAAAAAGTATTGGTGGAACCAGATGAAGAAAGAAGTGGCAGAATATGTAGCCAAATGTGATGTCTGCTAGCAGATCAAGATTGACCACCAAAAACCATCAGGGTTGTTACAGCCTTTGCCGATTCCCGAATGGAAATGGGATAGTATCGGCATGGACTTCATTACTGGACTTCCCAAAACTCGTGAGGGATATGATGCTATCTGGGTCATAGTTGACAGACTGAACAAGGTGGCTCACTTCCTCCCGATCAAGCAAACCTATGGGAAGCATAAGCTTGCCGAGCTATATTTGACAAGGATAGTGACACTCCATGGGGTACCCAAGAAGATTGTCTCAGATAGAGGAGCACAATTCACATCCAAGTTCTGAGAAAAGTTACATGAGGCCTGGGCACCGACCTCAACTTCAGCTCGGCATACCACCCACAGAAGGATGGGCAGACAGAAAGAACAAATCAGATTTTAGAGGATATGTTGAGAGCCTGTGCCATCGTGTATGGAGCAGCATGGAACACATGCCTGCCATTTGCCCAATTCTCCTACAACAACAGCTACCAAGCTAGCATCCAAATGGCCCCATTCGAAGCTTTGTATGGTAGAAAATGTAGGACACCTCTGAATTGGTCAGAAACAGGAGAACGACAACTTATTGGACCCCAAATTGCTCAAGATGCAAAGGCACATATCAGAATTATCAGAGACAGACTCAGGATTGCACAAGACAGACAAAAGAGCTATGCAGACAATCGCAGAAAGGACTTAAGTTTTGAAGTTGGAGATTTTGTGTATATCAAGGTCACCCCTTTTAAAATCGTCAAAAGATTTCAAGTCAAATGCAAACTGGCTCCGAGATATGTGTGACCGTTCCAAGTCATCGGAAGAATTGGAGAGGTAGCTTATCAAGTACAGCTACCGCCCAATTTGTCAAGAATCCACAATGTGTTTCACATATCCCAACTCCGAAAATGTCTACGCCAACCTACAGACGAAGTGCCACTGTCAGACGTTGAATTACAAGATGACTGGACTTACCCTGAAGAGCCTTCTGAGATACTTGAAGCGTCGAAAGGCAGCCCGAACAAGAATGTCGATTTTGCAGTGCGGTGGAAGAATCAAACACCGACGAGGCCACTTGGGAAAGAGAATCGGATTTGCAGCGAGATTTTCCCAACTTACTCCCTGGACCAAGTTAATCTCGGGGTCGAGATTCTTTTAAGGGTAGGTTGAAAGACCCCAAAATTTCAAACCAAATTTTTCTGGATTTTCTGAATTTTGAAAACTTTCCCAATTGAAACCCCTACCGAAAGCCGCTTTCCCTTCGGCCGATCCGCCTCCCCTTTCCTTCGCGTAGCCCTTTCCGCCTCCCTCTCCATGGACGCCCCTCCCTTCCCGCTTTTCTTTCCCTGGCGCGCTCTCCTCTTCCCCTCATTGGTGTCTTCACCCTCCCGCCTTCTCCCTCGCGACTTGAGCAGCGCCGCGCCCCCCACCGCCTCTGCGCCACGCGGTCGGGCACCAGCACCCCCACCACCCCGGTCCGGCCAAGACCACCCGCGCCACGCGCGCGCGTTGCCTCCCTTGGTCCCCACCCGCCACCTCTCCCCCGCTTCCCTTCCTCCGCACGGGAGCCCGATGCCCATGCCGCCAGCTCGCGCCCGCTCCCGCGCCATCCCGCCGCCATTACTCCCCTGCAGAGCCGGGCATCGCCCATTGCGCGGAGAAGACACTCCACCAGCTCCCGTCCACTCCGGTTGACCTTGGAGCCGCGCCCGAGCCTTCTCCCCCATGGCTCCCCCTCCCCTCCGCTCGGGTGTAAAACCCCCTACCTCCTCACTCCTCCTTTGCTTCCCGAGCTCCTCTACCGCCTTCAATCACTCCCCACCGCTCCTAAGAACCTCCCCGAGCAGCCGATTGAGCTCCCATGGCCTCCAGCTCCGCCGCCGTCTCTCCCTGCGCCGGCGACCCCCGTGAGCTGATCTCCCGCCCCTCTCCCTCATTTTCCAATTCTTTGCTCCTAGAGCACCCTCACTACTCCCTAATCACAATGGTACACTCCTCTAGCCAGGTGATCGTCTGCGGAGCTCCAGCACCGTAGCTCACCGCCGGTCGAAGCACTCTCTCCGTGGCCAGCCTTCCCGAGGGTCTTTGAGCTTCAACCACCGCCACCAATGTGAGCCCCAGAGCCCCCTGACCGTGAAACCACCGCCAATTTGGCCTGATCGCCACCGGCATCCCTCCTTCGCCGTCGGGAGGCAAATCTTTCCCTTCTGCCTCCTGCCCTCCCCGTTGACCCTCCGGCCTTCCAAAGCCCCAAAATGAGTTGCTTACGTCGAGATCTACCCGGTGGTACCCTCCCTGGCCGCCGGGGACCTCACCATCGCCGGAGAGCGGAGACACCGCTGTCTTTGCCCCTCTGCTGCGCGCGCCCGGCGAGAGGTAGAGGACGATCGACGTGGCCGCATCCTCGCCGTTCCCCCCAACCGCTACCATTTAAACTCGTACGTCGGATGACACTCCCTCTCAGCCGTCCGATCTTCTTAAACACTGCCCTCCTCATCCGTCCGATTTCCCCGTACCGCTTCGCCCTCCTACCCCTACTCTCAGCCGTCCGATCCCACTTACCCGCGCAGATCCGGGCCGCCCATTGCTGCGCCATCTCCACCGGACGCGCTGGCCACGCGTCGACCATCCGCCCGGGAGGAGCGGGAGCTCGGGCCGCGGCCATCACAAGACGGGTGGCGGCCTTCGGTCACAAGAAGTCGCCTGATGCCGAGCCGCCAAGATTCTTGTGGGCCGGCCCAACACTGTTCGTTCCGATTTTCCAGGGTTTATTAATTTCTAAAAATCCAGAAAATCCAAATAAATCCTAGAAAATCACAGAAAATCACAAAAATTCCCAAATTTCACCACTTTGCTCCAAATAATGTCCTAGACTCATTTGTAACCTCCTTTTTCCCAGATCCATCCCAGAAAAATTCTAAAAATTCACCAATTGGTTATTTTATGCATTTTACTTCTTTTTAATAGATTATTTTCCCTTGCTTGATTAGTCTCAAGCTGGATTTAATTATTTTATGTGTTTACGCTAGTTTCGGAGATCCCAGAGGTTCAGGTGCCGTCTCAGGATCCAGGAGCTTCTATGTTCGAGCTAGCCGACATCGTCCAAATTTACGGCAAGTCGCAAAATCTTTGATCATATTGAATCCCATGCTATTAATTTATGTTATTATGCTATTTGCATTATGATAGTTGTGAAATGTTAGTTCAAAGTAAAATAAAATGTTTAGAACGATATGTTATGTAGTTAAACCTACCACCGTCAAATGACATGTCTGACTTGTAGCCATGCCTTCGTAACCCTAGATTTAATTAGTTGATAACCTAGATAACTATAAGTTATTATTATCACGCAAAGTCTTACACTAATAAGGCTGTGGCTGCGGGCCAATAGAATTTGGAAAACCTGACCCTAGGGTAGGGTGGTGTGGGACACCATGCCCTAGAGCGGAGAGTGCCGGTGTGCACGAGGTAGGGCAAGGATGTTGGGGAAGAGCCGCGAGTTGGTCTTCGTCCATCTCTTACCATAAGGCTGAAGTTAGGGTAAGGGTGTTGTGGGAAACCGCAAGTCGGTCGGCGCCCACCGCTTGCCCTAGGTTGTGGTCGCGGACCTGGAGAGGTTGCGGGCCATGTGAAAATGTAAGGACTAAACCCCTTACGCTGAGCAAATGTCACAGTGATCGCTCAACTACAGGAGTTGACTTGTCAACACTGGTTTAGTAGCTGCTCAACTCGATTGAATCTCTATAGGTGTTGAGAAGTCTGGAAGTTGAGTGGTTAGATTAGGTATGCCGTGCTGCGGATACCTAATAACGGTAGAGTTCACTCGAAGCGGACGGAAGCTTTCATGTGCCAGACCCGAGTGAATTCTACCGGGTAGAGCCTATATAAAGGATTGAGCAGCGAAACGACCTGGCTTTCTTAACTTTGACGTGGGAGTTAAGGGATCGTGTGGGTAAAGCTGAGCAAACTCTTCAGAGTCAAATAAACGGTATTCGAATACGCCATGCTCCCGGTCAATGGAGCTCTGCCACTTGGGTGATCCCAGCAGCAAAGCTTAAGTAGTTTTATAAATGTTTTAATCTGATTAGATGGTTGATTAACCCTTCATGAAAACCCCTATTGGTTAAGGAGTAGTTTTATCGGTAAGTTTTACAAAAAGGTTTACAAACAAAGCTGCATCCACTTAAAGTTAATAAACCAAGTATACTCCCTCTCTTTGTGTTCCGTGCAAGTAGTAAGGTAGGGTTCCTTTGCGATTTACTGAGCTGGTTGTTGGCTCACGGCTTGCTAAATCCCCTCTTTAGAGGATCAAGACGAAAGTGAAGGTCTCCTCGTTGAGGAAGTCCCCGAGGGCATCTTCTTCGACGAGGATCCTTGGCTTTAGGTCTTCGCCGCGCTCAAGCGGATCTTGGAGCTTTTGTAATGTAATTATACTTTGGGCTTGCACGCCTATTGCCGAAAAGCGGATGTTAATCCTTATGTGAAATATACGCTGGACTTTTGTTGTAAGCTTGCAATGGTATACTCTTGCGCGACACTCCATAACTGTTCATACGTGAATAGTTGCGGATTGCCGTGTCCATACGCGTCCTCGGTAACGGGGGCGTTACAAAACCGATCATAGCTCAGATTTGAACCCTAGGTTCACCGGGCACACTATCTTCACACATGCATGTGCATTCTACGGAAAAGTGTGTGCTCATGTTCCGTGAGGTATTGAATAAATCTAAGATTTATTCAGCGACCTCCACTCTAGGTCTAGTGTATGTTTTAGTAGTGCGTGTATGCATATGTGCATGTGATGTGTGATATGAATGTAGTGTAGGCCCTCCTTGTAATCTAAAAAGGAGTTCTAGCTCGGTGGGAGTGCAAGGATGATGGCCCTCCACCCTCCGTTCTATCATAGAAATTGAACTCGCTTTGGGCCTGTTCGGCCTTTGTATAAGTCGGCGACTTTTCGCGTACCGCTTCAATATCTAACTTTTAAATGAAATATTTTCTCAAGACGGGGCCTACAAGTTAAACGTAGTATACATTAAAACTTAACATTTGTACCACCAAAATTGTAAATGAGTATCTATTTTTCGTAATCTGACTCAGTAAACAACCAAAATTCAAAAATTCGCCAAAAGTTATAAGTCGTAGCCAAAAGAACAGCCCTTTATCTCCTGCTTCCTGAGCACGCGCTATGCACACGTGTATGGTGTGCTGTATATGGTGTGTGCGTCTCTGTTTGTACCCTCTTAAAAATAGAGTTATATACATGAATTGACAATCTACTTTACATTGCACACACTCACATCATCTACACACGCGTGCGTATGTGTCTCCTACATATGCTAGAAATTTATCAAAGACACCTAAGACCTCATCGAGCTTGAGCATGCACTTTCTCATCGAACGCACATACAATATACTTTTAAAATCGATGGACACTAGAGTTTAAGTCTAAGACTTGGATCCTAGTGAGCTGGATGCACACCACCAGCCTAGATATAAGGCCACAGGCCAGCTTCCGTCCTTCTAGATTTTTCAACGTACAAGTTAGGTAATTATATACTTTATCGTTGAGTTATTATTAATATAAATCTGATGGTTTTTTTAATTCCAAGAAGATCCGCACATATGTGATGTTTCATCGATCAAAGCCTGTTGTGCCCCAACTGAAGAAGGTTGGTTAATCCTCTCCTTTTTTTTGCCTTTATCAGAACAAAGTTTTTAACATTAAAAACTCTTACGGGGAAAAATCGCGAACACATAATCGATGAAATCACTATACAGAGGAGAACTTAGCTCTTGGCATACTACATGTGTAGATAACTTATATCGTGCATGCTATCTATCAGGAGGCTTGCAGGGAAATAAATAGCATTAAAAACAAGAGTCCTAAATGAGGAATGAATAGATTCCTAGTCAGCAATAGAAACAAAAACCTACTCGTTATGCTTGGAGACGAGAATAACACTTTGCTCGAAGATGTAGCACAACATCAGAAGATATCGGTGAAGAGTTATAGTCAAAAGCGTCTCGAGTAGCTACGTCTGACTTAGTCTACGTAAATACGTTTGGATACTATGTCTGGTGTAAGTCGGTACAGAGTCCATCACGAACTCGATGATGATCTCAATCATAACCTCCGACTAGTTCGCATTACCAACAAGTTACTGGTTAGAATATATCTTTGAACAAAATTTATTGGATTCTTAAGTGATCGAATCTGACCATAATCGAATCGCAGAATACAAACAATAAGTAGACCGGAGACAACAGAACATTGATAGCAACAAGCCCGGGCAAATAGCAAGTAGTGTTCCAATCCGGATCAAGAGTCGAGCTCGGCACAAGCAGGCAGCCTCATTGAAGCTCTGTTTTTCAATCTCAAAAATAGGCAAGGCAATTTGGACCAAACACCGATGAAAACTGTGCGAATTACATACTAAAGTACAATTCTCCTTATGCAAGCGTATAACTGAATACCATAACAAAAAAAGAAGAGGAGGCATCGACATTACAAGAGATCGAGACTGACTTGGTTACTAACAAGCAAGGAAATTACAGGATCAGAACTTTCTTGATTACTAACAAGCAAAAAAATTATGAAAAGGTCATAACTCCTGATTACCAACAATAAAATAAATTATAAGAAGGCCAGAACTTTCTTAATTACTACTAAAACAAGCAAGAATCAACGTCAAAATATTCTTGATTACCGCACCATCCACAGCTCTTCAACTACAAGTTCGATTCCACTAGGAAAGTCCTCAAAATCCACATCAACGTAGAAGAAAGAACGTAAGGCGAGGCAAGAATCTACACCCGAACAGCCTGCAGCGGCATTTCGTCGAGCACCACGACACGCGGCGGCACGAGCCTCGGCTCGGTGGCGGGTGGCGGCTCGCAATCCACACCCTTCAACTCAGCAGCGCCCGCATTGTCCCTGACATCTTCGGGCGCCAGAGGCATCAGCTCGAGGCACTCCATCGCAGCACCTCTCGCATCCCCCGCGACGTCCTCCCTAGGCGCCACCTGGGGGCATCCCGGCGCGGCGCCTCTCCCGTTCCACTTGACATCCCCGCTCTCCAGAGGAAACAGCGGGAGGCACACCCGCGTTGGCGACTGCTGCTTCAGCTTACGGAGGACGGAGTTCCAGCGGTTTTTGATGGCGTTGTCGGTGCGGCCGGGGAGGAAGCGCGCGATGGTGGACCAGCGGTTGCCATGGACGCGTTGATACCTGATGATGACCTCGTCCTCCTCGCGGGTGAAGGTCTTCACGGCGTCCACGTTGGGGTTCAGCTGCTGGGTCCACCGGAGGCGACACGACTTGGGGTTCCGCCCGGGCATGAGGTCGATGGTGCCCAGTTCACGCGACATGCAGCAGACACTGCTCCGCGACACCTGTTCTCCTCCTCGCTCCACGCAGACTTCTTCACCACGCCGGCGTTGTCCGCCAGCGCCATCTCTCCACCTCGCTTGCGGTTGGGCGCCGCCGCTGCGTGTTGCCTTATATGGAGCCGCGCAGGCGTGTGGCGTGGCTGAGACGGACGGCTACCTGAGAGGGGAAGTAGCGTAGCCCGCACCGAGTCGACTCGAAACAGCACGGCTTTGCTGTTATAGCAGATCGAGCCCGATCGAACCCGTGTAGAACGCGCACGACTAGAAAATGGAAAGTTGCATCGGCAAAACTAACCGTCCGATCTACACATGTGCCAGCTATTCTAATCTAACTAGCTTACGGCATAAGTCTCGGCGTTTTGCTTTTGGTTTCTGGTGAAATTGCACTACAACACTATTAGTATTTTTCGAGAAAAAATAAAAAATCATCATGTCGTAACAATGCAAAGGAATAAGAAGGTAAAAAAGTAAAAAAAAAAATAAAAAGTCGAAATTAGAAACTAACGCGTTTCGAGTGGCTTATAGCTTAAATAAGTGAAAAGTTAAAATAAATAAGAAGTTGAAACCGTTTAGAGTGGAACGCCGCTAGTTGTTCAAATTTATTGTGGAGAAGAATAGCAATACTTTTTTTTCGAGAACAGAAATACTTCATTGAATAGAAACTAGTAACCGTTCCACGGAAAACCTAAGTCAACCGTAACAAGTGTACATATCTAATGGAGTAATTCCCCTTATAGTACTATCATTGTTGTCTCTCATAAAAAGATACAAATTACTTCATACATAGGCCTGCATTTAATTGACTAAA
The DNA here is from genome assembly GCA_036346245.1 of Bonia amplexicaulis. NCBI lineage: Eukaryota > Viridiplantae > Streptophyta > Magnoliopsida > Poales > Poaceae > Bonia > Bonia amplexicaulis. The sequence continues at coordinate 8,980,547 of CM070763.1, read as the reverse complement.
GATTCTAAGCGTAAAACAGCAATCCTAATGGTGCGATAGGAGTGATCCTAATAGATAACACAGGACACCTTTCTAATGTTATCCGTGTCTGCATAAATAACTCAAAATCCCTACAGCAATATAAAAAAACTAGAAATTTTCTCATTGATCGAGGGATCAAGAACATGTTTTGCATTTTTTTACATGAATATGTGCATGTGATGTGTGATATGAGTGTAGTGTAGGCCCTCCTTGTAATCTAAAAAAAGGAGTTCTAGCTCAGCGGGGGAGTGCAAGGGTGATGGCCCCTCCAGCCTCCGTTCTATCTCAGAAATTGAACTCCTTTATCTCCTATTTGCTGAGCACGCGCTATGCACACGTGTATGGCGTGCGCACGTCCCTGTTTGTACCCTCTCAAAAATAGAGTTATACACATGAATTGACAATCTACTTTACATTGCACACACTCACACCATCTACACACGTACGTATGTGTCACCTACATATGCTAGAAATTTATCAAAGACATCTAAGATCTCACCAGAGCGCAGGCATGCATTTTCTCATCGAACGCACATACAATATACTTTTAAAATCAGTGTACACCAGAGTTTAAGTCTAAGACTTAGATCCTGGTGTGCTGGATGCACACCAACAGCCTAGATATAAGGCCATAGGCCAGCTTCCGTTCTTCTAGATTTTTCAACGTACATGTTAGATAATTATATACTTTATCGTTGAGCTATTGTTAATATAAATCTGATGGTTTTTTTTAATTCCAAGAAGATCCGCACATATTTGATGTTTCACCGTCCCCTCAATAAAAAAATGTGATGTTTCATCGATCAAAGCCTGTTGTGCCCCAACAGAAGAAGGTTGGTTAATCCTCCTCTCCTTTTTTTCGCCTTTATCAGAACAGAGTTTATGCAGCACTTCGTCCACATCAAACACAAACATGATGCTCTGATTGATTGAATTAAGTTTTTTTTTCTTATGCCACTCAACAATTCGCACAAGCATAGCGAACATTAACTCATATCAGTCTCAATTCTCAAATGATCAGTGCAGCGCAACTGCACAATTTATCAAAAGCCAAAGCAAAATTTTTTGGTTATAAACTCTGCCTAGACCTAGAAGCCTTCACTCGAATCAGCACGAAAAAATATCGGTAGCTCACCATGACTATAAATCCATGATGCGTTAATTAATTAGGATCCTCTTGTTACTGCTAGCACGGTGGCACTAGCAGACGCCGTTGGTCTTCTTGGCGAGCACAAACTTCTTCCACGCCTCCGTCACCGACTTCTGCGTCTCGAGCTCCGACTTCTTGGCGTGCACGTTGGCCACTGTTAGAGATATGATTGGAGATATGATTGCATTGTATTAGGATAGTTTGGATTCTTTCCATACATGTGCTCTTTTCTTATATGTATTCTTTCCATATTGTCATCCTGTACTCGTGTATATATACCGGCCCTTTGGTCTCATATGAATACAAGCGCTATTCATAACATGGTATCAGAGCCTAGGTTCCATACCTAGCCTCCGCTCCCGTCGACGTCGCTTGTCCCGCCGCCTCGCCGGCCTCGGTCGCTCGTCGACCTCCCTCGTCGCCCCGTCGGCCTCCCCGGTCCGGCCTACCCGTCGTCGTCGGCCGCCGCCGCGGCATCCCTCGCTGAACCGGTGCCGCCGTGCCTCCCGGTCCGCTCCTCCCGCCGCTCTCCGGCCTTGCTCGATCCCCGCCGGCTCCCTCGACGCCGACCACGACCCGCTCCTCCCGCTGCCGCGTCCTCCTCCTCCCTGCAGCACAGGCCCGGCTCCGCCTTCACTGTCGCCCGACGTCGCCGCCGACCCTTGGCGCGCGCTGCACCGACCCGGTGCCCGGTCTTCGCCGCCGCCGCGTCGCTGCGCTCCGGCCCGCCCCGCGCCCGGTCTTCACCGCCGCCGCTCGCTGCGCCCGGCCTCGGCGCCCGGTCTTCCGCCGCCGGCTGCGTCGCTGCGCCCGGCCCGGCCCGGCCTCCAGCGCGCGCGCCGGTAGCCGCCCGCGAGGACGCCGCCGCCGCCACCGCCGCCGCCGCCACCGTGGGAACCCTAGGTTCCCCTCTGCGCCCCCTCGCGATCTGTTTTCTTTTCGGGCCGACCGGCCCAATTTAAAACAGTTCGGTCTGTAAAAAAAACGTCGCTCTAACCGCCGCGCCGTCCAGCGCCGCCTGTTAGACCTCGTTACCTTGGTCGCCGCGCCGTCCAGCGCCGCCTACCGATGGTTTCCGTCGCTGAGTGGTCTTGGTCTACTACCACTTTCCGCGCCGCCGTCCGCGCCGCCGTTAGACCTCGTTACCTTGGTCACCGCGCCCGCCCGCCGCCACCGATGGTTTCCGTTCACTGAGTGGTTTGGTCGCTACCACTTCCTCTCGTGCTCGCCGCTCGTCCACCGCTACACCGATCGCCCACGCAAAGACACCGCCACCTCCCGGCCGCCACGGTGGTGGTGGCGCCCTCCATCTGGTGGTGGCCATTCTCACTGCTCCTACTGTGACAAGGTCGGCCACGTTGAGTCCCAGTGCTATAAGAAGCAGCAGCATCCTTCACGACGTTCTTCTACTAGCACTGGCACTGGTGCTTCTACATCGACATCTGCATCAACTCCTTCAGCAGCTTCTCTCACTAAGCAGGAGATAGCCAGACTTCGACGCTTGCTTGCCGCTTCGGGTTCTCCTTCGACAGGTTTTGCAGTTCCTACATTGACGTCTACATCGACTTCGGGATCTCGGTTGTCATCTCTAGTTCGTCGTGGCCTTCTGGGGTCTGTCTCAGGAGACGTGTCTTTAGATTGTCGTACGTAAGTTAGGCAAACAGATTGACTTCCTTATCCTCATAGTGAGTCGGTGTCTCGGCGTCCTTTCGATCTTGTTCATTCGATGTTTGGGGTCCGGCCCCTTTGTTTCGAAGGAGGTCATCGATACTATATCATATTTATAGATGATTTCTCTCGCCACACTTGGATATATTTCATGTCTTCTCGTGGTGAGGCCTTGTCTATCTATAAACAGTTTGCCACTATGGTTCGCACTCGTTCTCCACCCTATTCGTGTCTTCGTGTCGACTCTGTGGCGAGTACCTCTCTCATCACTGCAGCTTCCTTGGCGGCGGTGGCACTCCTTCGATTCTCTTGTCCCGGTGCTCATGCTCGAATGGTGTTCTTGGCGCAAGCATCATCACCTCCTTGAGTCGGCTCGTACCCTAATGATTGCCGCCTCTATTCCACCTCACTTTTGGGCCGAGGCTGTTTCCACTGCCACCTATCTCGTCAACATCCAACCTTCTTACGCTCTTGTGGTGCACTTCGTTGAGCGTCTCGTGGTCTCCTTCCCGACTACTCGCCTTCGCTCATTTGGTTGCGTTTGCTCGTTCTTCTCGCCTCGAACGCACCAAACTAACCTCGATCTGTTGAGTGTGTTTTACGGGATACAAGGTCGAGCACAAGGGCTATCGGTCTTTGGGATCTGTTGGTCGACGGATGCGGATCTCTCGGGATGTGACTTTCGACGAGTCTCGTCCCTTCTACCCACGTCCTACCTCTCCTTCGACTTCCTCCGTGGAGTCTCTGTCTTTTGACCTTTCGGATACACCTATCTCTGTCTTGCCCTCGCCCACCCGTCCCACCGAGTCCACCCGTCCCACCGAGTCCCCACATATTTTTCTGTGGCCTCCGCCGTTGTCGCCTCCTGCGGCTCCTCGTGCTCCCCACTACACTAGTCTACACTCGTCGACCTCGTGTTGAGGATCTTCCAGATGAGCCATCTTCTTCGATGATTTATCTTCGATGCACCATCTTCCCGATGGGTCATCTTCTCCTCCTCGCCACGCCTCCGCGATCGCCATCGCTTGCCCCCGCCTGCTTTTGCCTTTCTTGGCGCAGCTACTCGTGAGCTTGCTTTCTTCTGGGATCTTGCTACTCACCCCGAGTGGCGGCATGCCATGGCCGAGGAGATTCTTGCTCTTGAGCGTCTTGGTACTTGGGATCTTGTTCCTTTCCATCTCACTCGTCCCATCACGTGTAAGTGGGTCTATAAGATTAAGACTCGCTCGATGGTTCTCTTGGCGCTATAAAGGCGCGTCTTGTTGCCCGTGGTTTCCAAAGAAGAGCATGGTCGTGACTACGACGAGACTTTTGCTCCCGTGGCTCACATGACCACTGTCCGCACTCTTCTTTCGGTGGCGTCTTCGTCACCGGTGCATTTCTCGCCTTGATGTCAAGAATGCCTTTCTTAATGGCGAGTTGCGTGAGGAGGTCTACATTCATCCGCCACCGGGTATTCTTCACGAGGGCATGGTCATCGTCTTCGCCGCTCTCTCTATGGCCTTAAGCAAGCCCTCGTGCTTGGTTTGAGCGCTTCTCTTACGTGGTCATCGCTGCTGGTTTTCGCGAGTGATCATGATCCTGCGCTCTTTGTCCACACCTCATCTCGTGGTCGGACTTTTCTTCTTCTCTATGTTGATGATATGATCATTCGGAGATGATTTCGAGTACATTGCCTTTGTCAAGGCTCGTCTTAGTGAGCAGTTCCTTATGTCGGATCTTGGTCCTCTTCGTTACTTCCTTGGGATTGAGGTTACGTCCACTCCGGATGGTTTCTTTATGTCCCAAGAGAAGTATATTCGGGATCTTCTTGATCGCGCTTCCCTCACCGATCAACAGTCTTGTTGAGACTCCCATGGAGCTCAATGTTCATCTCCGACCCTCTGATGGCGAGCCTCTTTCTGATCCGACTCGCTATCGTCATCTTGTTGGGAGTCTTGTCTACCTTGTCATTACTCGTCCGGATATCACTTATCCGGTTCACATTACGAGTCGATTCGTTTACGCTCCCACTCGGGTCCACTGACCACCTTCTTCGAGTTCTGCGATACCTTCGTGGACTATCTCGTCGTCTCTTCTTTCCACGCTCCGACTCTTTACGACTTGAGCTTATTCGGATGCTACTTGGGCGATGATCCATCCGATCGCGGTCTATCTCGCCATCTTGTGTTTTCTTGGTGGTTCGCATATTGCACGGAAGACGAAAAGCAGATCGCAGTGTCCTGCTCGAGTGCAGAGGCTGAGTTGCGAGCTATGGCTCTCTTGTCAGCAGAGATTACTTGGCTACGGTGGTTACTTGAGGATTTTGGTGTTTCTGTCACTACACCGACTCCTCTCTTGTCAGACAGTACAGGTGCTATTAGTATTGCTCGTGATCCTGTGAAGCATGAACTCACCAAGCATATTGGTGTTGATGCTTCCTTCATGAGGTCTTGTGTGCATGATCAGATGGTTGCTCTTCAGTACGTGCCTTCGGAGCTTCAGATAGCGGATTTCTTCACGAAGGCCCGCACACAAGACAAAGATGGTTTCTACCTCTCCAAACTCAGTGTTGTTGATCCACCATGAGTTTGAGGGGGGGTGTTAGAGATATGATTGGAGATATGATTGCATTGTATTAGGATAGTTTGGATTATTTTCATACATGTGCTCTTTCCTTATATGTATTCTTTCCATATTGCCATCCTGTACTTGTGTATATATACCAGCCCTTTGACCTCATATGAATGTTGTAAATATTGCGGTATAAGCATATTTTCTATTTTAATTCCAATAATAATTATGATAATAGTAATCACCCAAGCATGGCAAAAGAATGACTTAAACAATATATTGACATAGAAATCAATCAAGTCATTGCAAAATGAGTGAATACTCAAAATGAACATCATATATGACATATTCAACAAAAGCATGTCATTCATAACATCAATATATTCACATGCTAATCCTTTTGTAAACATGGCATATATGAGCATCACTAGAATGTAAACATATCCAAGATAATAACATGCTGCCAACATATATAGCCAATAGAACATGACTAAAAACAGCATAAGACATTTTAATGATATTAGTATTGCTCTCAGAACATGGTTGCTCAAGATCATACATCTTGGCCTTCTCATGTTGATGTCGATACTCTTAACAAAAGTTCTAATTACTAGACTCTAAGATTTGAGCTCTTTTTTATGTTTCCTCTACCAAAAACAGTGCAAAACAGTATGAAAACAGCAGCTTGATCTCAGTTTAACTGTTAATATGCAAATGAATAACAAGCAGTAACCAACAAAGTTATAACATCGGGATGAACAGAGCAAAGCAAAGGACATAATCGAGTATATAAAAGACTAATTGACCTATCGATTGCATAACAGATAACAATTTATTCAACCGAAATTCAACCAACTATAGCATCGTCCGTAAAACAACCAAATGAGCTCAAATCCAATCTAGTAATCTAGACTTTTCTCAAGATGTCGACAATTTCTTCACAGAGCAAGCAACTACAGCCCACAAAGCATCTCTTTCTACAGCAATACTTCTGAAGAACAGAGATAAACAACTCACAGGCGTTGATATTGAAATCACCGAAGAAACCAAGAACACCAAGAACAGGGCAAGGCGTACAAGCAAGTACTGTCCCAGAAAACCTATCACCTCTCTGTGCCGATGAACAAAAGAGGTGTGGTTGACGGAGATACAAAGCCCTTCTCCAACCTCAATGCACTGTGGCCGGAGTCGAAGGATTGGGGTAGTGCCGCACAAGACCTCAAGAGTACACCGCCAAGTGCACTCAAATCACGACCAGAGCAATCGTCGCACTCGTCCTCCCTCTCGGTTATGCCTCAAATCCCCACAACCCAAACTAGGGTTCACACGGGGAGCCGAAGACAAAGCCTCAACCGGAGATGGCGCCGGAGCCCCACACCTCCACACAACCGAAGGAGTCAAGAGGAAGAAGAGAACCCAAGAAATCGAGATAGATCGGAAAAAGCTGCTCTCACCCGGTGGATTGGCTCGGCCTTATATAGGGGATGCGGGAGGTAGCGGCGAGATGACGCGAGCGGCCGGCTCCGAAGAACCCGGGCCAGCCCGCGCCTCCGTCGGCACCACGCGGTCGCCGATCCCTCCATGCGCCGCCGAATCCGCCGGTCGAGACGCCAAGACGAGCGAAGGAGACGAACGGCCGCACACGGGCTTCACGCGGAGAACGTCGCGGGAGGAGACAAAGTCTCCTCTCCTTATCTCTTCGCTACCGACACCGACATGTGGGCCCCGCCACTTTCTTTTCCTTTTCTTTTTCTCTTTTATCAATTGGGAATTTACCCAAATGCCCCGCACATACAATGATCCCCACCAATTTCCATTGATAAAGGATTCTTAATGTCTTGTTTAATATACAATTGTTCGACGATGGGTACCTGCGGGTTTGAACCCAAAGTCTAGTGACAAGGACTACGACTCAAGATGCAGAAAGGAGGACTACGCCTTGATCCAATGTCTTGGTGTGAGAATTTTCGCCCGAATCACATTACATCTTGGGCGGCTTGCCCTTTCCTCTCGGGTTGGGACGTTCGGTCATGTCCCAGATCTAGCTTATGAGCGCTTAGAGAGTATACCCTTATCTCTCTTTGATTGCGACCTCACAATCACACTCACGTAGGTGAACCCTTCTAGGAGTCTGTGGGGCGACTCCATAAGTCATATATAGACCTCGAGTTCATTAAGAGCCTTTGCTCAACCTTCCATACGTAAAGAGCTTTGCAGCCTAATGGGACCGATTAGATGTGCTCTATAATTTCACACAGTTTGTTGTCCTAGAGCCTAGTTCACGGGATCTCCGATCTCCTAGGATAGGTTACTACCGATGTGAACCTTCATACGGTATAAGCCCCATTCCACGAGATCTTGCAGGATGACCTTTTGAGCCAATCCTTTGGTGAAAGGATCATAAATTCCTTTCGGATCGGATGTATTCTCTGTAAATAACACCGTCTCTCGGCATGCCGCATCGACTTAAGTCGTCTCTTTATGTGTTTTGAGGACTTCATATTGTCCTTTCTACTCTTCGCCTTAACGAGCGGTTTGGTTATCGCAGTAGATCAATATAGCTGGAATCGGTTTTTCCAGCACAGGCAGGTCAGAAAGGAGTTCTCGAATCCATTCTGCCTCTACAGCCGCTGAATCTAGTGCAACTAGTTCAGCCTCCATGGTGGACCGTGTAATGATAGTCTGTTTTGAAGACTTCCATGAAACGGCCCCACCTGCTAGAGTGAATACATAGCCACTCGTAGCCTTCATGTCGTCCGAGTCATCGATCCGGTTGGAATCATGAATCCTTCCAAGACCGCCGGATGACCGAATAATGTATTCCCAATTTAGAGGTTCCTTTAAATATCCGAGTACTCTCTAGTGCTATCCAATGATCATCTCCTCGGATTGGACGATAACGACTCAACTGCAAACAAAGATATGAGATGTCCGGCCTCGTTGCACTAGTTAAGTACATCGTGATCCTATGATTTGAGAATATCTAAGTTGATCTTTCCCATGCCCAGTGTTCTTATGCAGCTTTGCATTTGGATCATAGGGTGTGGATACCGCTACTGATCCATAAATCCAAATCTGGTTAGGACTTTATCCACATAATGGGATTGTGAAAGAGTAATCCCATTCTCACCCTTTATAAGCTTGATGTTTAGAATAACATCGACTTCACCTGTGTCTTTCATATCAAAGTTCTGGGAGAGGAAAGACTTTGTATTATTAATCACATCCATGTTGGTCCCAAAAAGCAATATGTCATCTACATAAAGACATAGAATGACACCTTCTCCTCATCGAACCGATAGTAGACACATTTATAAACCGTTTACACAAAAGCCGACCGACGTCATCGTACTATCAAATTTCTCATGCCATTGCTTAGGAGCTTGCTTTAGTCCATACAGGGATTTGATCAATCGACATACTTTCTTTTCTTGCCCTTCAACCACAAATCCTTCAGGCTGTTGCATATAAATCTCCTCATCCAACTCTCCATTTAGGAAAGCGGTCTTTACATCCATTTGATGTACTAGGAGCTTGTATGCAGCAGCTATTGCTAAAAGCACTCGGATTGTGGGTAAGCGAGCCACAGGAGAGTATGTGTCAAAATAGTCTTCTCCTTCCTTTTGCGTGAAACCTTTAGCCACTAAACGGGCCTTGTACTTTTCAATAGTGCCATCAGGTCTACGCTTTCTTTTAAATATCCATTTGCAGCCTACTGGCTTACAACCAGGCGGGAGATCTGAAATTTCCCAAGTTCCATTAGCTATGATGGAATCCATTTCGCTACGAACTGCTTCCTTCCAGTAATCCACATCCGGAGATGCGTATGCCTCTGAAAGTGTTCGTGGTTCATCATCCACGACATAGGTGACAAAGTCTTCACCAAGTGACTTTTCGGTTCTCTGTCTCTTACTCCTCCTCAACTCCAAATCTGAAGTAGTGATATCCACATTAGGAAGAATAGAGAGATCATCTAAACCAGAATGGTCACTAACTTCCTTTGGTCTCATAGGAAACACTTGCTCAAAGAATGTCGCATCACGAGATTCCATCACTATATTAGTAGTGATGTCAACTACCTCGATTTGACCACTAAGAATCTATAAGCGGTGCTATGAAAAGCATATCCTAGAAAGACACAATCAACGGTCTTAGGACCAATCTTCCTTTTCTTCGGTAATGGTACATGAACCTTAGCAAGGCATCCCCAAGTCCGAAGAAATGATAAGTTGGGTTTTCTCCCCTTCCATCCTTCATAGGGTGTTTCCTCCTGATTGCGAGGTGGAACCCTATTCAGGATATAGTTAGCTGTGAGAACTGCCTCACCCCACCAATAGTCCCAAGCATACCGAACTCAAGCATGGCGTTAACCAAGTCACATAGAGTTCGGTTCTTCCTTTCGGCTATTCCATTTGATTGGGGTGAGTATGGTGGAGTAACTTCATGAATTATTCCACTTTCTTCACGTAATTGGGAGAACTCATGTGAAACGATTCACCTCCTCGGTCCGATCTTAACCGCTTGATTTTCTTTTCTAGTTGATTTTCAACTTCACTTTATAGATTTTAAAGTGTTCAAGTGCTTCATCTTCGTTTTAAGTAGATAGATGTAACAATACTTAGTTGCATCATCTATGAGAGTTAAGAAGTATCGTTTGCCACCTTTAGTTAATATTCCATTCATCTCACAAATATCGAATGGATTAGTTCAAGTGGAGAAGTGCTTCGCCCTCGACGCTATGAAAAGGTTTTCGGGTCGCTTAGCTTGCACACACACTTCACATTTTGAACCCTTCTCATAATTATAGCTAGGAATTAAACTCATTTTACTTAACCGCATAATGGCTTTGAATTTACATGACACAACCTTGAATGCCAAATATCATGAACTTTATTGCAATGGGAAACATTAAAGATGTTTACATTATTCAAATCAAGAGTTGATAAGCGGAACATGCCTCCGCTATCATAGCCTTTGCCCACAAAGTTACCAAACTTGGTCAAGATGACCTTATTGGACTCAAATACAAGCTTTATTCCTTGCCTACATAACATTGACCCGCTAAGGAGGTTGCGAGTCATCGCAGGCACATACAAAGACGTCTCTCAGATGAGTGTTTTGCCCAGTGAGCTTGAGCAAACCTGTCCAATCCCATCGCATCGTAGCGGCGGCTCGCTGCCCATTAGGACGGATCCACCACCTTCACCCCGAAATGAAGAGAAACAAGATCGATCGGCACATATATGTCTAGTAGCACTGTATCAATCCACCAATCAATAGATGGATTTGCCATAAAGGCACGAGGTACATACTCTTCCAGTCGGAGCTTGCCAAGACGACATTTGCTTCGGCCTTATGGCCTTTGTGCTGACCAGGAGCGGGACCCTTGCCCTTTCGATTGCGACAATGATTGGCCTTATGGCCACCTCTCCATAAACAAAGCAGACAATGTCTTCCTTTTCTTCTTCATTTTCTTTGGTTGGAGCTTGTATTGGGGTGACTCTTGAATTTGGGTTTCCTGTGGCCTCCAATTCTTTTGACTTCCACTTGATGAGCTTGGACTTGAGCCTTTCCCATACCGTCACCGATCCGCACGCTCTTCGACATTGATAGCGGTGACGACTCATTGAGCGTCAAGCGCTCCTTTATATGTTCACGAGCGGTCACAAAGTCACGCCACGAGGGCGGTAACCGCCGAATGACGTTTACTTGGAACTTCTCGGTAGGGTGCGGTCGATCGACTTAAGTCACGACGTGGAGTTGAAGCTCGTGAAGTCGCTCCATCACCGACCGTCCTTCCACCATCTTATAGTTCAAGTAATTTGCCGTTACAAAGGACTCGTTCCCGTTATCTCCTTCGGAGTACTTCTCATCAAGCTCGTCCCACAATTGCTTGGCATTCGTGAAGTTGACGTGAGCGTCAAACAAACGGTTAGAGCAGGATGGCTAGCAAACGGGCTAAGAGCGCATTATTGGCCTCTTCCCAACGCATCGTTTCGGTATCTCTAGCGGAACGCGGAGGACTTGAAATGACCCGAAGAGCCTAAGGTCGGTCGACCAAAGCTTAGCCCTCGCCGCTAACGTTTGAAGTTGACACCGTCAAAGACTTTGAGCTTCTGACGTCGAAGAGGAAGCCATTCTTTCAAGTATAGGTTTTCTGGATTGTTGTAAATATTGCGGTATAAGCATATTTTCTATTTTAATTCCAATAATAATTATGATAATAGTAATCACCCAAGCATGGCAAAAGAATGACTTAAACAATATATTGACATAGAAATCAATCAAGTCATTGCAAAATGAGTGAATACTCAAAATGAACATCATATATGACATATTCAACAAAAGCATGTCATTCATAACATCAATATATTCACATGCTAATCCTTTTGTAAACATGGCATATATGAGCATCACTAGAATGTAAACATATCCAAGATAATAACATGCTGCCAACATATATAGCCAATAGAACATGACTAAAAACAGCATAAGACATTTTAATGATATTAGTATTGCTCTCAGAACATGGTTGCTCAAGATCATACATCTTGGCCTTCTCATGTTGATGTCGATACTCTTAACAAAAGTTCTAATTACTAGACTCTAAGATTTGAGCTCTTTTTTATGTTTCCTCTACCAAAAACAGTGCAAAACAGTATGAAAACAGCAGCTTGATCTCAGTTTAACTGTTAATATGCAAATGAATAACAAGCAGTAACCAACAGGTTATAACATCAGGATGAACAGAGCAAAGCAAAGGACATAATCTGAGTATATAAAAGACTAATTGACCTATCAGATTGCATAACAGATAACAATTCTATTCAACCGAAATTCAACCAGCTATAGCACTGTCCAGAAAACAACCAAATGAGCTCAAATCCAATCTAGTAATCTAGACTTTTCTCAGTATGCGACAATTTCTTCACGAGCAAGCAACTACAGCCACAAAGCATCTCTTTCTACAGCAATACTTCAAGAACGAGATAAACAACTCACTGGCGTTGATATTGAAATCACTGGAAGAAACCGAAGAACACCAAGAACAGGGCAAGGCGTACAAGCAAGTACTGTCCCAGAAAACCTATCACCTCTCTGTGCCGATGAACAAAAGAGGTGTGGTTGACGGAGATACAAAGCCCTTCTCCAACCTCAATGCACTGTGGCCGGAGTCGAAGGATTGGGGTAGTGCCGCACAAGACCTCAAGAGTACACCGGCCAAGTGCACTCAAATCACAGCCAGGAGCAATCGTCGCACTCGTCCTCCCTCTCGGTTATGCCTCAAATCCCCACAACCCAAACTAGGGTTCACACGGGGAGCCGAAGACAAAGCCTCAACCGGAGATGGCGCCGGAGCCCCACACCTCCACACAACCGAAGGAGTCAAGAGGAAGAAGAGAACCCAAGAAATCGAGATAGATCGGAAAAAGCTGCTCTCACCCGGTGGATTGGCTCGGCCTTATATAGGGGATGCGGGAGGTAGCGGCGAGATGACGCGAGCGGCCGGCTCCGAAGAACCCGGGCCAGCCCGCGCCTCCGTCGGCACCACGCGGTCGCCGATCCCCTCCATGCGCCGCCGAATCCGCCGGTCGAGACGCCAAGACGAGCGAAGGAGACGAACGGCCGCACACGGGCTTCACGCGGAGAAACGCTCGCGGGAGGAGACAAAGTCTCTCTCCTTATCTCTTCGCGCCGACACCGACATGTGGGCCCGCCACTTTCTTTTCCTTTTTCTTTTTTTCTCTTTTATCAATTGGGAATTTACCCAAATGCCCCTGCACATACAACAATGAATACAAGCGCTATTCATAACAGCCACCACGCCGTTCATGGCGTGGCCGTTGGCCAGCTGCGCCGGCAGGGCGGGAGGCATGAGCTTTGACGGGAGCGCGTCCAGCTGGTACATGACCTTCTCGATGTCGAGGGCGAGGCGCTCGGCCAGGGTGCGGCTGAACTCCTCCCGGATGACGACGCGGAGCACCGTGACGTGCTGCGCGTCGGGGGGCATGGTGTAGGCCGGCACGATCCAGCCGAAGCGGCGCAGCATGTCGGAGATCTCGAACTCGTCGTGGCGGCTGCGGTCCTTGAGGGAGAAGGCCACCAGGGGCACGCCGTCGTCCTTGGACACGATGTTGAAGCGGCCCGTCTTCTCCAGACCCTCCTTGAGCACCATGGCGTTCTCGTGGCAGTTCTCCATGATGTTCCTGTACCCCTGCAAATTTGCAGTTGATCCATCATGTCAGTTCATCAAACGCTCCTGATCGAGATTTTGGTCGATCGTAAATTACCTCGAACCCGTGGCGAATGAGCTGGTAGTACTGCGCGATCACTTGGCTGGAGCCTTTGGAGAAGTTGAGGGTGAAGGTCGGCTGGTCGGCGCCGAGGTAGTTGATGTGGAAGATGAGCTCCTCCGGCAGGTCCTCCTTGTTGCGCCAGATGCACCAGCCGATGCCGGCGTAGACGAGGCCGTACTTGTGGCCGCTCACGTTGATGCTCTTCACCCACGGCAGCCGGAAGTCCCACTCCAGCTCCGGGTACAGGAACGGCGCGATGAACCCGCCGCTCGCCGCATCCACGTGGATCGGCGTGTCCCAGCTACGGCGCAAGAAACCGTACACGTTTAGCACGACAAAAATGTAAATGACGCGCATGCGGTTGCATTGCACTGCTCTGCTGTGACCAACGAAAACACAGAGTGGTGGCTTCCGCTTAATTACCCTGTCTCCTTGTTCTTCTTGTCAAGCAGGTCGTTGAGAAGCTTGACGTCCTCGAACTCGCCGTTGAGCGTCGAGCCCAGGATCGCCGCGACGCAGATGGTGTTCTCGTCGACCATCTCGACCGCCTTCTCAGGGACCATCACGTAGTAGCCGTCGCGCAGCTTCACCTCCTTCAGCTCCACTTCGAAGTACCTCGCGAACTTCTCCCAACAAACCTACATGAGTTCAAGTACAAACACTGCAAATTAGACACAGGAAGCATCTTGAAACGGTTCAGGATTTCTAAAGTTGGGTAGTTGCTTAATTACTTGGACGTTGGCGCCGGTGATGATGTTGGGCTTGTCGAATGGCTTGCCCTCGGCCTTGCGCTTGTTCTGCCACCTCCTCTTGAAGGCCAGCCCGGCCAGCATGATGGCCTCCGACGATCCCACCGTGCCGACGCCGACCGCCGTCTCGGACTCGCCGAGCGGCGCGTTGAAGAGATGCGCGATCATGTTGACGCACCGGTTCTGCAGTGTTGCACGCGAAAGTGTTAGAAAAATGAAACAGAAAACAAGAGTCTCGGTGGATGTACAACGGCTAAACCATTTAGCCAAAAACAAATAATATTTTTTCCATTTCCATACTTTATTCATGGCCTTTCTATATTCTTTTTTTAAAAAGCCCACATGAGGAGATATAGGGGCTGTTCTTTTTAGATGCGGCTTATGATTTTTGGCTAAATTTTTGAATTTTGTCTGTTTGCGACAGATATTACAGAGAGATATTCGTTTGCGATTTTTGTGATACAGATGTTAGGCTCTTAACGTGTACTACAATTAACTTGTAGATCTCGTCTTAAAAAAATACTCTATTTAAAATTTATAAATAGTGAAAAATAAATCAAAAACTAGATAAACTGAAGTCGAAACGAACAGGTCCAGCGAACCTACGCCGACCAAAAAACCCGGCTTTCCATGTACGTACGATGACAAAACACAAACTGTGAAATACCTGGAGCTCGGTGGTGACCGGGTACTCGTCCATGTCGACGTAGTTCTTGTTGATGGCGGCCATGATGAGCTTGTCACACTCGGGCTCCATCCACGTGGTGACGAACGACGCCAGGTTCAGCCGCGGGTTCCCGTCCAGCATCAGCTCGTCGTTGATGATCTGGTACGCCGCCTCCTTCGGGATCGAGTTCTCCGGCATACGGTACCTGCACCGACCAATCCATTATTAGTCCTATATATAGGGGATCGAGAGAATATCGATTAATTCGATATGAACTAGAAGCTCTGATCAGGCATTGAACAGACTAAGCTGTGGCTGTTTGATTGGCTATTAACCCAGCAGGAGCGTTGGCAAGGACAAATGCGCGGCAGGAAGAACTGCTCAAGAACAAGAGCGGCAGCAATCAAGAGGACAGGTCCACACGTGCCTTGGGAGGGACGACCGGACGTAGCGCGAGGCGAACGTCGAGTGCACGGACATGTCGCTCTCGGAGACGGCCTTGGAGAGCACCATGACTGCTGTACCGATCGATCGATCGACCTGCTCTTGGCTTTTAGGCTGGGAGAAGACGAGAGAACCGGACAGACGAACTAATTGCGCTTGTAGCTATGATCTTGGGGGACTTGGAACGGATGCGATATGAGTTTTGGTGTGTTGTGGCCGGGGCATCGCCTGGGTTTATATACGCGCCCGACGCGGGTGCAAAGTTGGATTAGCTGAAGCAAAAGGTAGTCTTCAAAAAAAAATGGAAGATCTAGGCCTCCTGGAGGAGAATACAACGAAAAAAAAGTCCGTGTGGGGATGCGTTCCCAAGGGAAAGGTAAAACCGCAAAAGAGAGGAAGGGAGCAGGGCCTAGTACGCGTACAATTCGTCTTGTCCCTTTCCCATTTTACTTTCCCATTTTAATGCCCATGACCGACCCTTTCTCACGCCAGTCCTCGTTTGAATTACGTCGTGGAAGGTAAAAATGGCAGCGCCTGGTTCGGTTAATCGACACTTTGATTTGAATCAGTCACGCGGAGGTCAACATTGAAAAGAAAGCAACCGGTGTATACTCTTCTTTTCCTTTTTTTTAAGTGAGCACAATAAAAACGGCCTCACGCACATACACACCTTACACCACACTCATACACCCACG
Organism: Bonia amplexicaulis; assembly: GCA_036346245.1. NCBI lineage: Eukaryota > Viridiplantae > Streptophyta > Magnoliopsida > Poales > Poaceae > Bonia > Bonia amplexicaulis. The sequence continues at coordinate 8,964,303 of CM070763.1, read as the reverse complement.
TGATTGCGTTCAGTATACACGCATGGCACTAGACAAAGACGCAAATGTCTCATGGCGCGTAAGCACACACTTTGATCACATCACATTAACATATCTATGTGGGTGGGTTTAATACACATGTTTGAAAACCTTTGTGTAACTCCTTCTAGTATCCTCTTTAGGACAGGTTTTAGTACGCTATCATCAGATCTTAGTTTTCCATCGTTTTGTATCACAAATCATGTCTCTTCGTTCTCAACTGTATCAACCTATTCCATCATAACTTTACCTTAATTCACCATCGACTTTCTAATTGCATCTTAGATAATTCACTAATAAAAGAAATGACAGTTATCTGGCCTGAGATTACCCACATATAGGGGAGATTTTCACCCACCTGGTAATGTACGGGGGTCATACATTCTTGTTACACGGGATATTACACCCCATCGGTGGTTATATGGTCAAGGACAAGGATGTGCCTGACTATTCTCGTATAACCGGGTATGTGGGATGTGATCGTCATTGCCTTTGCTATAACTTGCTAAATAACAATTATCTTGAATTACACTGTTTCTGTGATCTCTGTCTCCGATCTATATTAGTGTTTCCGGTAACCTAAGTTCATTGCCTTTAACCTGTGTCAATTACTTACTTACATTACTTGTTCTTTGTTTATCTTGGTTGCATTACCTATTTTTTACTCATCGTGTTGCAACCGTTGTTGGGTACTTGCTGAGATTTCTAAATCCCACGCTTGCTCTTTCCATTCTCAGGTAAAAAGGCCAATGGAGTGATAGCAATATGCATGGGTGGGAGCACTCGAGTTTTCAACATTGTGGCTTGCCACCATTTATGTCATTTTATTTATTCTTCATTTGATTAGAAATGAATCGGTCCTATGTTTCAAACATTTATTTCAGCTTCTGTTAGTTCCCTAATAAAGTACCTTTAAGATTTTAATTTTCTTGTGATTTCTATTATTGTTTTTATTATTTATTCTTTACTTTGTCAATGATGTTCCATAGTTATATTCTAGTTTGGTTGTATGTGGGGGTGCTACAGTTAGTATCAGAGCCCATGCTGTAGTTTCTGAAAAAAAATTGGTACGTACACAGGGCTTCGGGTTAATTTACTCATGCATGCATATCTAGTCACTGACATATTACTTGGTTCCGTATCCAAGTGTTACTTCCTTCTCTTTATCATTATCGAGCTGATCTGTTGTGAGAGAAGTGGGTGCGGTTGGGCGCCGCCGCTGCGTGTTGCCTTATATAGAGACGCGCAGGCATGTGGCGTGGCTGAGATGGACGGTTAAAAACCTAAGAGGGGAAGTAGCGTAGAAGTGGACCGGTTCTCTGTTTCAAACATTTATTTTAGTTTCCATTGGTTCCCTAATAAAGTATCTTTAAGGTTTTAATTTTTTTGTGATTTCTATTGTTGTTTTTATTATTTTTTCTTTATTTTAAAGATGATGTTCCATAATAGTATGTTAGTCTAGCTAAATGTACTACAAATGTACTACAAGATATCTGGTTAAGTTGTCAATCTCAGTGTGTTTTATTCCCATGTTGATCATTCTGATTCCTCCATTTTGAAATATAGGTTCTTGAAACGTGGTGTCAATGAGGAGGGTATGGTTGCCAATGATGTCGAGACGGAGCAGATTGTGTTCGAAGACACCCAAGACGAAATGCCACCCAATATAACATCCGTCGTGCAAAACAGAGGATCGATACCTCTTTTCTGGTCTCAAGAAACTTCAAAACTTCCTATTAAGCCAGATATCTTGTGTAAGTACCTAAATCTTGACTCGACTGCAAGTCTACTGGAAAGTTTTTCTTACACCAGATTTCTGACACTACTATTACCTCAGTAGAACTAGACGAAGACTACAAAGCGGCTCGCCTTCATTTTGAAAACCTCATGACGAGATATGGAAACCCGATAATCGTATTGAACTTGATCAAGGTATGCTTATATAATTTGTACTTTAAAATGAGTTTTACTTCCAATTTAATTTTTACTAATTTTAAAATTTATCAAATAATTTCCCATCTTAATTATCCTGTTTGCTCATCATTATTTATTCACATACTTGTTTCTGGATTAATTCCTGTTATATTTTATTCAGGTTATTGAGAAGAAGCCTCGTGAGTATTTGCTCCGTGAAAAATATGCAAAAGCCATTGATCACATAAACAAGTGGTACTTATCGGACCAAAAACACATACTGTTTTGTCATCTGGACATGAAGAATTTTTGCCGGAGGTGATTTAATGTGTCCCATAAAGTCTTTCTAAATTTGGCTTGGCTGTTGGGGTTGATCATTTCAACAAGTTCTTCTAATGCCTAGACATGCTATTTGCAGCTGTGAGGTGCTTCCATGTCTGGTCACGGTGGGAGAAGCTGCATATGCTCAAACAGGCATCCTCCATTGCCAACTAAATCCATCATCAAAACCTGGTGATGCTGCTTCAAGGAAGCTTTCAGGCCTATATATGTACTCCACTGTCCTAAAGCCTAAAATAACATTTACACAACTATAAAAAATATTTTTACTCTGATAAAGCCACCCCTGGAAAGTAGCTGTCTTGGCAGCCTTTTTTTTTTTACATTGGTATCAGCTTGAATAGCATTTTTTTGTTCTTATAGCCTCCTTCTACATGTATTACAGTGAACAAAGTGATATTACCAGCTCAAGTGACAGCGCTGCTTTCATGGATCCTAATTTCGGGTCAACGGAGGTGGTACCCCTTTCACTACAAAAGGGAGTGCTCAGGACAAACTGCATAGACTGCTTGGACCGCACAAACGGCGCACAATTCGCTTATGGTTTAGTTGCTTTTGGGCGTCAACTTCATGCCCTGGGGATTATTGAGGTGCCTGAGATTGGTATAGATGATCCTTTGTCTCACTCTTTGATGGATATCTATGAAGCAATGGGGGATGAAGTGGCTATTCAGTATACTGGTTCTGCTGCTCAAAACAAGGTATATATTACATAATAAATCTCATGTTGTTCTGAATCATATGTAAAGTGATCATTTGGCTGTTCCATAATTGCATATTTCGTTTGTGGGTCCAGCTGAAATAGTAAATTAGTAACCCTGAACTTGTGTTGTCGCAAATTGCTGTTCTGAATGATGTAACTGGTAGGACAATAATAGTGCACACATTTTCTTCCAAACTGCTACTCCAAGTAACCCAAGTGCCTCATGTTTCTTGATTATGCCATAGGTGTTTTGGAAGCAAAGAGGCCAATGGAACGCAACATCCCATTGCCTTGAGCTTTTTCGGAATATCCAACGCTTTGTGAGCAATGCCTATATGGACAGTGAAAAGCAGAATGCTCTGTATGTGTAAGTGCCATTTTGTTATATCTGTTAAATATCTTCTCTTGGAATGACAAAAACGATGGGAAATTGTTGATGTTTGCCTTCCACTTTAGGTTCTTGGGTCATTTCCAACCCCAAGAAGGAAGGCCTTCACTGTGGCAGTCGGGCTCAGCTAACATCCGCAGAAGGCAAGGAACTCTTAATAATGAAGAATATGCAAGGTACTTACTGGGTTCTGCTCACTTCTCATCAAACAAAAATCACTGATGGGAGATGTACTTTTTAGCTTGTTATATTGGTTTCTGAAATTACCTTCATATCAATAGATCATTCAAGAATTCCTTCTCGTCTGGCCACATCCGTCCTGGAAAAGCTGGAAAAAGCTATGAAGCAAACTCACAGTTACTTCCTGGGATGCTGCAGCAGGATGATTCTAGAGAACATTCTGACAGTGACTCAGAAATCTCCGTTTCTCATGCTAAATTAAGCTGCTCCAGGTCTGTATTCCCCAAGGTAGTCATCAGAAAATTATAAGATGATCATATTCTGAGCTAACCGCACATTTTTTTTATTGTTCAGTGGGAACTCCAACACAATGAAGGGGAGACACCTCTCTGTAGAAGGGAAGACTGATTTGAATGATCCTGGATCATGTTACCAAGAATTATGTTATTCAAACTTTGTGGACCGTGATAAGCTGTCATCTTCATTAAATTCTTGTGAAGAGTTTGTGGGGTGAGTTGCGCTACACCTAATTTCACGATCCTAAAATATGTATTAGGTCTTGTTTCAACACCGAATTTAACAGACAACACATTCTTGTGAGATAAGGACCCAGTTGGCCCTGTTACGCTTATAATTCAGTTTTATTGGGACCATGCTTCCATGGCATATAATTCTATTTAGCTAAAAGCTTCTTGGGCATATTCAAATTCCTTTCAGAGAGTTGCTTAAACATAAAAAATTTAAGCTTGAACATGTGCCAATTGTTTGAAGCAAAATTAGGTTTATTTCAGATGATAAATCTAGATTTAAATGGGACACGATGCTCATGATCTTCATTGCATTTTATTATTGCGAAATATTGATGGTGGGCAATTTCCAATTCACAGGTCGTCCCTGATGAATTCACATGCTGCTGCTTCAAGTGACTCAGCTGAATCCTACCGAGGAGGACAAAATGATGAGGTCAGGTTTTTTCTCAAAGCATGACAATGCTCTTGGAATTATTGCGTAGATTGTTATGAATATGGATGTTATAAATATTGTGTGTATATTCATAAGGCCCAAAGGGCAATATATATAGAGAGAACAGAGGGGATATACAAGGAATATGCCACGTACAGATATGGAATATGAAGCATAAAAGGAAACAAATAATATATTTCCTATATATCCTTAATACTATCCTTAACACCCCCCAAACTCATGGTGGATCACACACACTGAGTTTGGAGAGAAAATACAAATGTTGTGCCCTAGTCTGTGGCTTCGTGAAGAAGTCAACAATCTGTAACTCTGAGGACACAAACTGAAGAGCAAGTACACCCTCTTGCACTTGGGAGCGAGTATATGAAGCATCCACACCAATGTGCTTAGTGAGCTCATGCTTCACCGGATCACGGGCAATGCTGATAGCTCCTGTACTGTCAGTCAGAAGAGTTGTAGGACCCCTCATAGGTATACCAAAATCTACAAGTAGCCATCTCAACCAAGTAATCTATGTTGTCACAGCTGTCATAGCTCTCAACTCAGCCTCTGCACTCGAGCGGAAGCAATGATGCGCTTCTTTGTCTTCCAGGCAATCAGGGAGGAGCCAAGAAAAACACAGTACACAGAAAGAGAACGACGATAAGGATCACTAGCCCAGGTCGCATCAGAGTACGCCTGAAGCTGGAGAGAGGTGGAGCTAGGGAAAAACAAGCGACGAGAGATGGTTCCACGCAAGTAGCGAAGAACACGAAGAAGATGACTGTAGTGAATATGAGTAGGACAAGCCATGAACTGACTCAAGATATGAACAGTATGAGCAATATCAGGACGAGTGCTCACAAGATATACCAGACTCCCAACAAGATGACGATATCGAGTAGGATCCTCAAGAAGATCACCATCAGTAGCTCAAAGCTGAAGAGAGAGCTCCATAGAAGTCTCAGCAGTGCGAGTATCAGTCAGACCAGACCGATCAAGAAGATCCTGGACATACTTCTGCTGGGAGAGATAGTAACCCTCAGGTGTGAAAGAAACCTCAATCCCAAGAAAGTATGTAAGCAAACCAAGATCAGTCATCAAAAACCGCTCACTGAGATGTTTCTTCACATATGTGATGAATGAGGGATCGTCACCCGTAATGAGCATATCATCCACATATAGAAGAAGCAGTGTCCTACCTCGAGGTGAGACATGAATAAATAGAGTAGGATCATGGTCACTGACAGTGAAACCAACAGCGGTGATCACTGAGGTAAAACGCGCAAACCAGGCACGAGGGGCCTGTTTGAGGCCATAGAGAGCACGACGAAGACGACATACATGACCATCTGGAACAGAATACCCGAGTGGTGGCTGCATGTAAACCTCCTTATGCAAGACGCCATTAAGGAAGGCATTCTTAACATCTAGCTGAGAGATAGACCACCAGCGAACAGAATCAACCGCAACAAGTGTGCGAACAGTGGTCATATGAGCAACAGGAGCAAACGTCTCGTCGTAATCACGACCATACTCCTGCTGAAAACCACGAGCCACAAGACGAGCCTTATAGCGCTCAATAGTACCGTCAGACCTGGTCTTGATCTTGTACACCCACTTGCACGTGATAGGACGAGCATGTACAGGTGTCGGTACAATATCCCAAGTCTCCGTACGACGAAGCGCATCAAGTTCCTCTGCCATAGCGAGTTGCCACTCAGAGTGAGAAGCAGCCTCACGATAAGAACTAGGCTCAGTGACAGAGAGAGCATGAGCTGTCGAAGCATATACAAGACGATCAGGAGGCCGAATGGTTGCTCGGTCACGAAGGGTGTAACGAGGAGCATCACCAGATAAATCAGACATCGGTGTCGGCAAGAGACCAGGAGAGGGATCTGGTGAAGTACGAGGCCGTCTGGAGTAGTGCACCCCAGAGAAACGAGACGATGGCGCCGTAGGAGCAAGAGATGGTGCTGTAGGAGGCAACACAGAAGGTGAAGATGTAGGAGCAAGAGGTGGTGCTGTAGGAGGCAACCCAGAAGGTGAAGGTATAGAAAGGGGGGAAATGGGTGAGGAGTCAGGAAGAGACAGCCAGGAGATCGTCTCGATGGTGGAAGCAGTGGAAGGAGCTGAATCTCGATAGAAGAAAGGTCTAGATTCGTCAAAGACAACATCTCGTGAGATCCTGATCCGTCGAGTAGAAGGATCATAACAACGATAACCCTTATGCTCGAATCGCACCCAAAAAACACACACTCAACTGACTGGGCTGTCAGTTTAGTGCGCTCACGAGGATGCAACAGGACAAAGCAAGTGCAGCCAAAAACACGAAGATGACTGTACTGAGGGACTCTAGAGTAGACACGCTCTATAGGGTGACATCCTTAAGAGAGTGGAGGCTGCATATTAATGAGATATGCACCGGTGAAAGCGACCTCGACCAGGCGTGGTGGAGCGTGAGAAGCAAGAAGAAGTGTGCGGCGGTCTCAATCGATGACGATGCTTGCGTTCAGAAACGCCATTCTGACCATGGGCACCAGGACATGAAGACTGATAAAGAGTTCCCTGCTCGGAAAGAAATTGTCTGAACGCATTAGAACAATACTCGCCGGTGAATCACAACGAAAAGTGCGAATAGAGGACTCAAACTGAGTACGAACCATCATGGCAAAGCTACGATAGATCGCAAGAAACTGACCACAGTTAGACATAGGAAAAAACCAAGTAAAACGAGAATAATCATCAATGAAAATAACATAGAATTTATGCCCGCCTTTGGAGATAATCGGTAGCAGTCCCCATACATCCGAATGAACTAAATCAAAAGGACGAGAAGACAATGACTCACTAGAATGATAAGGAAGTTGTAGCCGCTGCCTAGCTTACAACCTTGACAAAACATGGACATGTCATGGTGACACGTCCAAGGACACCTGACGAACTAATGACGAAAGACGGGACCCACATAGGTGACCTAAACGGTGATGCCACTGCTCAAAGACTCCAGGAGTGGTAGCAACAGTGGCGGTAGAGGTAGACGGAGCAGCTGTGGTAGGAGCAACTGAAGTGGACGGAAGATAAAGACGGTTGAGAATGTAGAAACCCTAACGATCCCTACGGCGCCGGCCAGTCCCAAGTATCGTCCCTGTCTGTCGATCCTGAACGAAACAGGTGTGAGAGTCAAAACCAACTCTACAACCAAGGTCAGTGAGCTGTCCCACTGAAAGAAGTTGCATGGTTAGTTGGGGAACATGAGAAACAGCTGGAACAGAAAAATCAGTAGTCAAAAGAGTGCCACGACGACTAACGAGACAAGGAAGTACCATCCGCGATGCATACGAGAGATAGGAAGGGCAGGAGGTCCCACTGAAATGAGGGATGTGGAATTCGGTGTCATGTGGAAAGAGGTACCAGAATCTAGAACCCAAGAGGTACCTGGGTAAGACGTCTGAGCTAGACTGGCAGAACCCGCGGAGCTGTGAGAAAGCTGCTGAAGTAGAGCTCGGCGAGGCTGGCGAGCAGTCACATCGCTGAGATCCTGATGAGCTGGTTTGTCCACCTGTGAAGGAAGGGCCTCCCTGCCCCCCCTTGGGTCGTCCACCCCCACGTGTCTTATTCCGCTTTTTTTCGCACCGCACAACTCTGGTAGTCATGCCCGAAGTTCTTGTAGTAGTTGCATTGAACTCCAGTTGGTGCAAAAGCAGGAGCGGAAACAAGCACGTGAGAATGAACCGTAGTCGTAGCAGGAAACGTCGATGTAGTCGAAGAAGGAGCAGCAAGCACAGTTGGAACAGATCTGTGCCGCTAACCCAAGTCGAAGCTCCTCAGCCCGAAGTGTCGAAAGAGCCTCGGTGACAGTCGGTCGTGGCGAGCGACTCAACGATTGAGCTCGGCGGGCTCAAACTCGGGCGAAGACGGCAGACGAAATCATAAAGACGAAGACGATCATGATCCGCCTTCGAATTTCGTGGCAATCACGGCATAGTGGAGAAGCCAGCTCATCTAGCTGTCGCCAGAGACTAACCAGAGCTCGGAAGAAGTCGTCGACGGAAGAATCTCCCTGGCGAAGCATTTCAACTCACGCCGAAGCGAAAAGAACCGAGCATCATCGCTCACCGGTATCGCTCACGCAAGTAGTCCCGGATCGTCGAGTAGACCGCAGTCCAACTATATCTGGCTGAATGGAGTCGTCGACGCTGACAACAAGGATGGCACGAACTCGGGCCTCATCAGCACACCAGCGCTCGAAAGCTTCAATGGCATACTGAAAAGCCTCATCGCAAAGACATCGAAGATGGCAGCAGCCTCTGCATTCTCTTTAGCAGCCTCATCTGCTCCAGGAGGTACAGAAATAGGCTGCCGAGGAGGAGGCTGAACCGGCGGTGATGGAGAAGGACATGTACCGGTAACATGTCTCCAAAGACGGAGACCATCAAGCGTGACCTCCATGAGAGAAGACCATAACCTGTAGTTTGTTCCCAATAGTGGGATCGCAGCAGATGGAACGGAAGCCATCGGTAGGCGGCGCTGGACGGCGCGGCGACCAAGGCAACGAAGTCTAACAGGCGGCGCTGGACGGCGCGGCGGTTAGATCAACGTTGTTTTTTTTGGATTTTTTTTACCGAATTAGAATAAAAACTCTTCGCGTACAATCAACGCATATGCGTCGGCCCGAAAGGCAAGAACACGACTGGTGGTGGCGGCGGCGGTGACGGCGGCGGCAATGAGCGGCGACGGCGGTCGGCGGCGGAGCGCCCCGGCGGCGGAACGGCGACGGCGGCAATGAGCGGCCAATGGCGGGCAAGACGGTCCGGCGGCGGCAATGCCCGATGTCGGCCGCGGCGGCGGGTTGGAGCGGCGGCGGCGGCGTGTGCGGCGTGGTGACGGCGGCGGCCCGGCATCAACGATGACCCGTGGCGACGACGGCTTGGCGGCAAGCAGCAGATCAACGGCGGCGGAATGGAGGCAGCGGCGGCGGGAGCGGCGGCGGCTCGGGCGAGATGGCCCGAGTGGCGGCGGCAATGAAAGGAAAAGGTCAGAGCCCTTGCTTTGATGCCATGTTATGAATATTGTGTGTATATTCATGAGGCCCTAAGGGCAATATATATAGAGAGTACATAGGGGATATACAAGGAATATGCCACGTACAGATATGGAATATGAAGCATAAAAAGAAACAAATAATCTATTTCCTATTTATCCTTAACACTATCCTTAACAATGGAGAAATAAAGTCATGGATTTAATATTTTTCTATCTGTTAGCTGCCGTACCGTATCTTAAATATTGAACTGTTTTCTGTTACAACATGCTAATGATTGTTGTTAATTACTAAAACAATCTATTAGCTAAATCATGGACGCTCTTGCAAACTCAATGTTACCAGTTATGTTGAAACAATGGATCAGGCTATGTAACACTTACATGGTCGACACTTTCAAATATAAGTTTCATCCGATATTATACTTACATTTGGTTGTATATCTCTACCGCTACTCTAACTTTAATATTTTTTTTGTTGATATCAGGGAACGGAAAAAACTCCACTGTTGCACAAAAAACATCCAATCTCCAAGTTCCGTGACTTTTCCGATTGTTTTGCGCAATGGGTATCTAATTGGTGCAGCATGCTTTGCCACTAATTAACAGCAAAGCATTGATCCTGACATCTCTGTACAAAGGCCTGTTTTCTGGTTAGTGCTGGAGAAGCTTGAGGATGAGCTGCATTTGCATACAACGCAAGTCTAATTCTAATCTGATATAACTAATGGCGGTGAGGATGGGGTCAGTGGAAGGCGTCAATCCCTTCATCTCAACTGATATATGCTCAGTAGATCAGCAGAAGCGTACTCTAGTTAGGCAAAAAACTCAAAGTGTTGTAGAACTTCACCACTGTTCATAGAATAAAGCGGTGACCCAATGAGATTCTTGTATTGGCTTAGCTTACTTGGTTCCTCTTTGTTTTTCCCTCCTCTATGGCTAGAGCCTAGGAACAGCATTTCTGTGATCATTGCTGCTGCTGTACTGTAAATATACGCTCAATCTCATTGTATGTTGATTCATAAAAAAAATCGCTAAAAAAATTCATTTTATGCTTGTTCCCCTGTGTTATTCGTGTTTATTTTCATGTTACCTTCAACACATGGGTTGGATTCAAGCAGGCTGTAAATTCAGTTCGTTATTCGATTTTGCTTGTATGAGTTGTAACCACTGCATTGTATTCACTGTGTTGTAATTAGTTTAATTTCCCCTTAATTATTTTTATTTAAGTTAAGTTCTCTGTTTATGTTAGTTAATATTGCGGGTTGTTTCAATCATGGAGCAGGTATGAATCATTGCAAAGAGACCATCAGCACTCAGCTACCCATGGAAGTTCAGAACATAGGACAGTATCATCTTCTGATGCAAATGGACCAATCCAAACATGAGAAAATTCTAACACACACACACACATACATATAATTGATTGACAATCCAATCACTTGAAGAAAAGCTATAGTATTGTATTGCTCCTTCACCCTTGACTCTGATCGAAACCAGCGACGTGCCTTGTATCATAGAAGCTGGTATTGCAGCTGCCTACCTAAGCTAGGTCGAAAAAACATCAAGCAAGTGTCTTTCTTGGGCTCCAGATTAATCAGCCAAGCATGGCTTTTGAGGTGATAAGTTGGAAAGAAATGCTAAAGTAAGTCTCATCAGTCGTCACACAGGATTAAAAAAATGCCCTTCTCTTCTTCGTGCTACTTTGACATAGTGAAAGTTGAAGAAAATCCCTACTGCCTGCTGGTGTATTGATATCGACATCACAGATAGGATCTTGGTAAATGATTCATATCGGGAAATTTAGTTCGCTATTGAAACCAGCCAATTATTTACATGCAGAAGCGCATAAACATTGACCACTGGTAAAACAAACTCGAGACACATACTTACATCACACATCAGTCCTGCCTGACTAATTACTCAGAGCAACTACGTACACAGATTTCAGCAAGCTACTGAAATTACGGCCAATAATAATACATTTTCATGCACGGGTCCTAATGCTAGGAAAGCACAACATCTGTACAAGCAATCGCAAGTCGTAACATATCAAGAACAAGTGCTTGCTGCTATGCCATTCCTTGCGATGGCAGCTTAGTTCGCAAGATCAGAAGCACAGCGAGCCGTCGTCGCCGAAGCTCCACAGCCCCATCGCCCCATGCTCCTCCGCGCCATTGTCGCCATGCGAGAACAGGCTCTCCAGCGACGCGTCCGCGCTGCCGTTGAAGTAGGAGGTCAGCTCGCCGTAGAAGTCGAACGGGTCGAACACCTCCGGGTCGTCGGCGCTCTCGGAGGACGCGGCGGGCGGTGCAGCTTCTCCGGCCTCGGTACTCGGCGGCTTCTTGGCGCCGCCGGGCTGGTCGATAACAGCCGGCGCCGCTGCGCCATCGTTGAATGCGGACGCGGCGGACACGGTCGCCGTGGCGTAGTTCTTGGTGAACGGCGAGTACGTGCCTGCGTTGGCACTGGCGTCGGCGTCGGCGTTGGCGACGCGCTTCTTGCGGTGGGTGGATGGCGAGTACGACGGGAAGTTGAGCTTGGCCTTGCCGCCGCGGAGGCGGCGTGCGGCAGCGTCGTAGGCGCGCGCGGCGGACTTGGCGGTGGGGAAGGTGCCCAGCCAGACGCGCACGCCGCGCACGGGGTCGCGGATCTCCGCCGCCCACTTTCCCCACGGCCGCTGCCGCACGCCGCGGAACTCCCTTGCGCCCCTGCCCTGCAGCCGGCTGGCCGCCGGCCTCGAGGCATTCCTGGCATTGCGCTCTGCGAGCCAAGAACACAACAACCTCAGCCCACTCCAATCCATGCTAAAAAATGGTATCTTTGCGCTGCTCTGCAACTGCAACCTTGTAAGTGAGAGACCGCATCACCTCGGGGAAACAGGGGAGCTAGCTGCTTGCTGCCGAATGGCAGCAGCTCCTCCTCCTCGTCGCCGCCGCCTTCCATGGCATCTGTGTCGTACTCTTCTTCCTCCTCGGAGTCGCAGTCAAACTCCTCGAAGGCGGCCTCGAAGTCGTCGTCGTCGGCCTTGAGGCCACTTCGCGGCCGCTTGTTCTTGGCAGGGGAGGGGTGGCTCGCCGCCACGCGCCGGCCGGACCTTGCCGCCGGTATGAGATCAGCGATGACCGCACCACCACACATGTTTCTCTCTCGCGCGCGCGGTCTCTCACTTTGCGGTGGAGAGATCCTTTGGGGTTGGTTCGAGTGCGAGTGTTCCGAGGGGTCGATGGGGTTTATATAAGATGATTAGTTTTAGGCGTTACTTTGGCGGGTACACTATGTTTTTCTTCCTAGAAAAATGATTTATCTATGTTTTAGAAGGCAAGTAACAATGGTTTTATGTTCTTTTGAGCTGAGATTTATAACTTATAACTGTGGTTTTTAAATTCTGATCTGTTTATAAGAGATTGTATGTAAAGAGAAATAGTCGTATGCGATTTTGGCCAGTACAGCTGAACTCGGTACAGTTTATACTACAATTTATCTCTAGACTTTGTCTTGAAAAAATACACCGTTTAACAACACATTACTATTTATCCGTATATAAGTCGTGAGCCATAATCACTAACGTGTGCATGGTGCCCACATATCATCTCTTATCTTTAGTTTCATTCCGGTTCATGTACCTACAATTAAATCAGCCACCCATCCCTGATTTAGATCCAAAAGAAACGGCTCTACAACAAAAGAAGCACCTACCGGAGCGGGCCAAATTAATGTCCCGTCTGAAGCGCGGAAATTTTTCACGATTCTTGTAGGAATTGAATCGTTTTCTATAGAATATTTATACGGTCCAAATGGATGTAAATGGCAACACACATTCATGGGAGAAGATAACGACGTTCCTGCGTTGTTGCATCCATAGGCTGGCAGCCTACGACGATGTTTTTCTATTATTGAAAATTGTATATGTTGAATTATTATTTACTATTATCGAGTTTACTTGAATTGAACTTGAGTTTTCGTATTTTAAAAAATTAGTGTATATTAAATTATTTTAACTATTATCACGTTTATATGAACTAAGCTCTAGACTCGGATCCTACTCAAGCTCAAATCCAACAAATTTCTACTAAACTCGAGCTTAAAAAGTCAAACTCACTTAAGTTTAGATCATTTATGTCCCTAGTTGCGTTTGCACCAACGTCTCTTGTTTCTTCTGTCGCTCGGTAACTCAAAAACATTATTATCATCTGCATTTCTACCGGCACGATGCCACGGGAAGCTCAGCCGCATGCTCCGCTGGTTTTGCCTTCCTTCATCCTCTATAACCATCTATCCCGCAGTCCACGGTGCGCCCGCAAAACCAACCAGTCACTGAACGTGTAGGCGTGTGGCGGCCAGCAAGCGCTTTGGTGATGCCATCACTTAATAACTAATAACCGCCGGAGCCACACGACAGGCCTCAGAGATGTCGTTCGTACCCACCGCAATCACCAAACCTTCTCATCCGGATGCATACTAGGAAGAGCTCAAGGTTTTGCCAAGTAGGTGCTATTGTTTATTAAGTATGTTGTTAAAGGAGAATATTTGGGCTAAGCAACTTGAAAAGTACACTCGCGCGCTCCTACGTGCAAAACCTAAGTTTAAGCATCTGCCCCTGTACACGAAAACCACTGGCTGCATAGTCAGGATAACAGTTCATATGGATTCTCCATTTCTGCTACGGCTTAGACTTATAAATACAATTTAGAGTGTTGATAAATATCATTCAGATGTTTTTTTCTAACTATCATTCCAGATCTATGATCATTGGATTAGAGATCTAACATGCATGAATTCTCTCCCCATCCTCTCCAAAAAAAATCTCCCCCTCCTAAAAAAGGATATTGGATCTCTAATCCAACGGTTTCAAATCTGGATGATTGTTAGGAAGAAAATATTATGGTTTTTACATCTAGGGCTGAAATTTTCGAATGCCTGAAATTTTCCCTGATTCCCCTGCGGGAGAATCCACGGCTGCTGCCCAGGCAAGTGGTATTGCAAAAGCTGCGGGAATTAATATTATTGCAAAATCAGCCAACCGCAAGGTTGCTTAACCATACCAACACCAACCGGATAAAGCAAAGTTAGCCTAGCGTTTATTTTAATGATGATTAGTTTGTTGTCCGAGGTATCAAACAGCTGGTAGCCCATGAGCCGAGGTTTTGGACTTTGATTGTTTAGCCTAAGTATAAGAGTATTTCTATTATGTAATGTGGCAGCCATGTAATTTATCGAAATAATTCTAATAATGAGTGATCTAGTGTGATGATTAGTAGACAAAGACTTGGAATTATGGGTTTACTAGTTAGAGACCCGTGCGTTGCAACGGAGTCATAAAAATAATAAGGCGGAACTTATTATCTGGCCAATTTCACACATCAAATATTAGAGAGCAAACGACAGAGAGAGAAGGGTCAGAATGCGCGAGAAGATGAGAAAAGTGGAGGGGGTGGGCGGTTGTATTCTGAGAGAGAGAGAGAGGAGAAGAGAGACGAATGGTTCAAATCAAATCGGATGGTTGAGAAGAGAGGAGTGAGGACGGACCAACCACCAACTCCTTCTTTTATAATAGTAAAGAAATACATCTTCTCTTCCTTATAAACAACATTGATATGTGTGCATGTGTGCGACGGTAATTAACATTTGATTTGAGGTTGCTCAGTGGGATTAAAGGAGTACATTTTACATGTATCATAAGTATAAGTATCTTATAGCGGAAGGAATTCCACTAAGCAGAGGAAATCTTTAATATTCTGAAAATAACCTTTTTGAGAACCTATGCGTAATTAGAGAAACGGATGCGTGAAAACGAGATGTTTTGAAATTTTAGAGGAGTCGTTTTTTTGGAATGAGTCGTACGGGAGTAGTTGGAGATTGAATCGAACTCGTGCCATGATAAAAGGGGACGTGGGGGAGAGGAGAACCTAGACCCAAATCAAACCTAGAGAGGAGCGATTTTGGTGTTCTTCGCCTAGGTAATGATCTGGACCTTTCCTCTCTAGTTTGCCAATTTTAATGGAGATTAGAGTTAGGATTAGAGGAAGGATTAGCAAGTTTCATGTTAGAGTTCGATTAGTATATGAGTTTGTCTACCATAATCTTCGATTGCAAATTTGGGCACTATTTGGGCAAAAAAATTGAAAATATCATCTACTAGATAATCGTAGGTAATTTTGTTAACTTTTTTTTGTAGAGTGTTTAATCACGTCAATTGATTGGATAGATTAAGAGTTATGATTTTTATAAGCCTGCTATTGGAAAGTTGTAATCTTTTCACAGCAGCATGGCAAACTGTAGATTAAAATTATTAAATAGATTAATTACAGTATTTTTGCTCTATATGAAAAGTGTAGATAATTATCTAAGGATTTAAGAGAGTCTAAGAACACGAATTTTAGTTGGGTAAAACATAAGTTATGATTTTAGGAAGACTACTATCCAAAAATCGATTGCATGTGTAAATTAATAGATACGAAAATATTAAGCCTGCTGTCCAGAAGATCACATAACCACCTTCTGGGTTAAAAAATAGGGGGTTAAATGATTTAATCAGGAATTGTAGACAACTAAGAAATTATAGGGAATTTTTTTAGATTCCATAATTGGTGTGATTTGCCACTTTAGAGCTTGGGACTCAGGAGTTATACTATTTTTAGTACCGGAACAGTAAGGGGTGACTGTCCAGCAAAGGGGGAGTAATGTGGATTTGGGAAGCGTGTAGGAGCGATGTTGTTTAATTGTTGTTATTGTACTACCGTGACTTGTTATTGGGATTGGGTGTTTACTGTAGGAGAAGTAGCATCGAGATTGTTATCTTCGAATTAACCCGTTCCTCGCAACTAGAAAAAGGCAAGTACATGGTAGAATGGTATTTGTATAGTTTGGACTTGTTATGTTAAATAAATACTTGTCATGATGATTCACACGATTATACCTGTTCTTATAATGCTTACATATTTATGGTAGAACGATGATGATGTTTATAGCTAAAATGATGATGTTGTCGATTAATGTTGATAATTAACTAATGAAAGATAATCATTGCATTACATGTTGAGCATTTATGTTACAAAGAGGTAACATGTGTGGCTCTCTAGACCTCCTTTATATGGATGATCCACATGAATGGGTAGACAAAACCTACCTGGAGAAACCTACTTCGGTGGTACCCCATGGGATTGGAGGAACACCGAAGATCTACTTCGGTAGACACTCCACATGAGTAGAGTTGAAATTCTATATAAAAAAGAATATGGCAAGAGTGATTCATAGATGGGTGAATACTCAACAATATCGGTATAAGTAAGAGAAGTGAAAACATGTGCATTGCATTCATGAAAAGTGAAATGGGATAATAAGACATATGCGAGGAACTTGATGAGAATGAATATATGAAATTGAGATAATTGTAAATAGATATAAATTGTTGATATGATGTTTGTCTCATTTATTATTCTATTATGTACTTGATGAGTCGTGGACTGATCCTTTGTTATTATTTTTAGGTGCTCCTTGATGACAACATGCATAGGTGGGATATAGCACAAGTTGATCTTGCACTTTATAGTTATTACTTCACTTAGTGATCATTTATTCATTATTAGAAATAAACTTACTCTCCATGAAATTCTTAGATGAATAATGATTCTCTTTAGAACTTAATAGTTTTATATTGTTGCTACTTGTTAATTCCTTTCGTTAAATTTATTATTGATTCATATTATTGTCTGTTGGTTCATCTTAAAGGCAATCAATGATTTCTGTATTGTTGAAACATATATATTCATGGTTATATTGCGAAATTATAATTGTAGCCTAACTGTTGATAATGCGTAATTAATATTTTAAACTGGTAACTTTAGTAATTGTTGCTACTCTATGCAAATTGGCAGGCACAAGTGTACAGGTAGCTCCCACATACTTTTATAGGAAGCTATAAGTGAATATGGGTAGTCAAAACCCATGGATAGTCTAAGTGCACTCTCAACCCAAGGTTTGAATGTGTATGAGTAAAGATAGGTAAGTGTGTATTACCCTTCTCATACCCAAATCTAAATAGGTATTTTATTTTTTATCTATACCCTATTTAATAGTGTATACCCTATTTATAGGAATGTGAGATGGGTTAGGTTAATGTATAGTTTAGGCTGAGGGTTGATAAGGAAAAGGTGTGGAAAAAAACAGTTATATAGGTAGAGTATACTGCGCATCAGTTCGTTGCTCACTCCATCGCAAAATACCAGGCGCCATTTGATTCACATGGTCTTCAAAATTAAGTTTTGATTATTACTTTCTTTAATGGTACTATTAATAACCATAAATTTATAATCGTAGGATGGTAATTTCAAATCCAAATCTAACTTCACAACTAAACTTTGACCAGATAACTATAAATTTATAATCGTACGATGGCATTTTCTAATACGAATCTAACAGTATATATCAATTTTGTTTATCGCCAAACATATACATTATTGGACTAATATTTGATAAAAAAAATTACAAAGCTTGACTCTCGAAACGCATTGATGCCTTACAAAAATAGGAGGGAAGAAGGGATGTAGTGCACACTATTATGGTTATGCCTTATAAAAATAGGAGGGAAGGAGGAAGGTAGTGCACACTATTATGGTTTTTAAATATACAACATTTTCTTTGATAAAATTCTCAAAACCCATTTGATCCCGTCAGATAGCTGGAGTGCCTTGTAAGTATGAGCTTCGTGTCAGCGACCTTTGGGTCTGTTCTTTTCGGCTGCAGCTTATAGCTTTTGACTAAAATTTTTAAATTTTGGTTGTTTATGGTACAGATTACGGAGAGATAGATACTCATTTGTAATTTTGGTTGGTACAGATGTTGGGTTTTTAACATGTAGATCGTTTAACTTATAGGCTCCATCTTAAAAAAATACTTCGTTTAAAAGTTATGTACTGTAGCAGAAACTAAAAACTGATTTTAAAAGTCTAAAAGAAAAGGCCCTTTATCTTCTCTCGGGCGTTCTGCCTTTTTCTCTTCTTTCTTGGCATTGCCCTCCGGTCTCCCCTCTCCTCACTGTGACGTCCTGCTCACCCCATTTGGCACCTAATGATCGGTCATTGACAGGTGGACACTGTTTAATTTTCTGAGGTCATTATCAGATCAGCGAATGGGTACAGGTGCGGTAGCATGATTTAGGGCCTGTTTGGCAACTCAAAAGCCGATCGGCTTTTGGCTTTTGCTACAGTACCTAACTTTTAAACGGAGTATTTTCTTAAGATGTGGTCTACAAGTTAAACATAGTACACGTTAAAAGCCCAACATCCATACTAGCTAAAATCGTAAGTAAGTATCGGTCTCTCCGTAATCTGTACCGTAAACAGCCAAAATTCAAAAATTTCAGCCAAAAACCATAAACCGCAGCCAAAAAGAACATGCCCTTACTAACCCCAAAGGAGAGAGACCTCCTATCTACAGTATAGCCTGACCGTAGTGTCTCCCATCGGACAGCTGTGCCCTTTCGGGATAAGATGAAAGGCTCACTCTCCCGATAGGTGATTTTAGTCATTAACCCCTTTGAGGTGATGGCCCTCTACCTATGTCGACATAGATGTATCTTTAGTATCTCATGCCCTTTGTAGTCGCCAACTCTTAATTGCATTGAGGGTTGCTATCAAACTTCCGGACCTTTCGTCCTTAGGGGTTAAGATCTAAATATGTAAATCTTGATTTTTTTTGTGTATTCTATATTAGTCTAGAACTATGTTAGTATACACAGCTGTAACATTGATGAAATATCAACTATAATCATGAATAACTATGAAAGAAGTAAATATTATTAATTATCAGGTTAGCGACTTTATGGTAACACTTATAAATAATAGCCTGAAAGACCTAATAAAAATTAGCAGCAAAAAATAAATATAAATATAGTGATCATTCGATATACCCACACGCAATTGACTGGAGAGCGAAGTCATACTCCGTGAAGTCGTTGAAGCATTGCTCCTCAAACACCTCTAGCTGACATAGTTCTTCCTTAGTAACTGAGCAATAAATGTTATAGCCATGAGTATATAAAGTACTCAACAAGTCGTTTATAACAAAATGTAATATATAATGATGTAAGACTTATCAAAGAACGAGTAATAAGAAAATAGAGTAAATACAATAAATAAATTGAAGCACACTTTGAAAACGAGTAATAAGCAAATAGATCAAAGGAATTAAATAAGCCATAAGTAAACTAACTATTCACCTCCCAACCAAATCAAGATTTTATGAAAATCTACCCCTCGTGTGAAATCACCAAGCATTATCCATAACCAAGATATGGCTATTCGAATAGTTGTACACTCTGTAGAGGTTGCACAACTTTACCCACAAGACATGACCATCTCATATTAGCACACGATTAGCACACTTCCTTAGGTGTGAGACGAAGATATCATGACATAGTCTTTATAATGCTCAATCAAAACTCAATTCTGTCCGATAAGATTTCACCATCGAGTAGGCTAGCCACCTAGTCGAAAGGTCCCATCTCGTGCCTATGCGAGTCTATGGCTACAACCACATCCAGATTTATCTTAATAACGAAATCAAAGTTGAAATATCGTAAATTAATTAGTCAGATCTATCACATGCTAGACATATAATTGTGCTAAGATCAATGACGTACAAAAGTAAGTCATTAATTATTACCCAAGCGAGGCATTCATATCCCAATATACTAACAACACCTCTTTACTGCACGATCACTCGTCTAAGCGAAAATTATTTTTAACCAATACCAATGATGCTACCCATGTCATGGTACACAAATTTTATAACTATGGCTACCGCCACGATTCAATATCTCATTAAGTTAAAATTAATTAATTGATCAATATGATGATGAGCCCGATGTACCAATAAGCATGGCTAAGCAACTACACGCACAACCCAAGTAGATATTAATATTGCATCACTAGATAATTAACCATCCCATGGTGATAATGAAATTATGACATTCAAATTATCAAAGGAGGAATTTAATCAACATTGATCGATAACTACCAAGTACAAGGGTTTGTAATAATTTAGCAATGCATAATAATTTAAAACAAAATGATAATAATAATAATAATAATTAAAACAATAGGTTCAACATGATCAAAGTTCATGACTTGCCTTGGTCTTGCTCAATTATCACTTCTTGATCTTCAAATACTGCTTCTGCTGCTTCGTAGGCGCTATCTAACGAGAGGGGAAACGAATGAAACACAAATAAAATCACATAAATTTTTAATAAAATATAAAAAAAATAATAAAAAAGAACCAAAAATATTGAGTTCAATTTTAGATGAATTTAGGAAGAAGAAATAGGTCAATCGGAGTTTGAACAGAAGAGAACAAACTCTCAGAAGATTTGCCGAAAAGGAAAATGCTGAAATTGAGAAAGAAGAGAATATTCTAGGGATGGAATATTCTATTTGGGTTTTTAATTGAATAAGAGGGAGTGCTGACTTGTGGACCCTAATTGTAAGTGAGAGAGAGGGAAATAGAGCTAAGCTCAGAAGGAAACAGAGGAAGAGTAGAGGAGCACAACAAGTGAAGGCACCGGAGAGGGAAAAGGAGGAAGGTGTACAGAATGGACAAAACGAGTTGCCACAGCCATAGGGAACCGACGGGAGGCAATGACGGAAGTAGCGGCGCATAGGGCAGCGCCAAGGCATTGGCTGGTGCAATCGGCGGCGCTTAGTGTCGGTCGACGGTGGCGAGCACAAGCACGGGCTAGAATGTGGTGCAGTGAAGCTAGGAAGGAAAACGGCAAAGCGTGGGACTCACTGACAACGAGGAATTTGGATGGCGGAAACTATCAACCAAATTCAAGAAAGATGGCTTGATCTCGGTGCTCGGTGAAGGAAAACCAAATCAACCTTGGGAATAGCTATATTGGAAGGTAGAACATGTTTTGACATGGATGGTTTCCATCGGTGGTGACCATGGCGACCGGCGGTGATATCAGAAGCGGCGGTGCGGCTCCGGTGTTGATGGCGACAACCTTGCGGCAGGTCTCTAGGGAAAGCAAGGAGAGCATCATGTAAAATATGATGAAGCAAATCTTGCGGTGGTGATGGCACGGGCTAGAGCTCACCTACAGCGACGATTTTCGGTGGAAAGAGCTTCGGCGGCGCATGGCTTGTGCCTCCCTATTCGGCGGATTGGCAAGATGAACAGGGACAACGCCCTAGGGTTTTAGAAGAGGGGATCGAGGCGAGTATTTTAACGGACCGTCGGCATTTTTATAGGTGGAGGAATGGTGTTTGGGTTGGAGACAACGATAGCATTGTGAATGAACTGGAGTCGGAGGTGGAAGATGAACAGTACATGTACTATTCACCCTGACATGTGGGGGTCCACTACTATTGTAAGATCGAGTAGACTAATTAGAGGGGTGAATATACAGTCTTAAAAATTCTCTTTTAATTAATTTTCTTTTCTATTTGGCTAAAACCAAGTATATAATGCGGAAACTTAATTGAAATTAGTTTAGCACAAATAACGCATAAATCAATTATGTTTACCTATGTGTACCAACAATTTTAAGGCTAAAACAAGGTTTGCAATCCTAAAAAGACAAGCAATCAATTTAATCCTATGAATGTAAATTACTTGGATGTAAATTAAGCACAAGAAAATAAACCATAATTGACACGGTTGCTTTTACCGTGGTGTTCAAAAACTTGCCGGTCTCCCCTAGTCCACATTGAGGTATGCCCAAACGAATTAGACCAACTCCACAGATTAAGTCTTCCCTCTTAAATCCACTAGTGGTAGTTCTTTTTCGCTCCGAGTAGATGAGTTCCAACCTTCACATTTCGCCAGGTCTTCCCACAACTTTCTTTGGAGTGACCACCACGTATGATGCCTCCAACACCGTCTAAGAGTCGGTAAACTCCAAGTATAATAAGTCAAACCCCTTGCTTAACTTTTACCATGTGCAATGAATGCACAAGCTCAAATGGATACTAAATCCACCTCTAGATGCAACACATACAATCTAGAGTCTTCCTCCTTGCTCACAAGGTGCAACACATGCACAATTGAGAGGATGACCTCACACTAGCTCAAGAAAATAAAATAAAGTGCCCAAAATCTTAATCCAACCGGTCACAAGGGGGGTATATATACCCATATCATAAAACTAGTTGATATGGGCCAACTAGTAAAAGCCCAGTCGACACGTGTTTGTGCCCAATCTTTTACAGTACTAGAACAAATAGCAGGAACTTCCATGTCTAGCTACGCAAGAAATAACTAGTATGATTTGCAAGGGTCAACGCGCAGCCCACAACGACAGCTCTTCCAAGTAACATATGTAACAACAGAAGTGAGATGAATAGTAACAACAAATAGATACCCCAGGAGTGGTGTCCCTCGGTTGATCAGGCAGATCACATCAAGACGTGGAGGCAAGGCCGGAGACCAGAGAATTTCTTAGGTGCTGCGTGTTTTATCCATCACATAAATCAACAGAGAAGCAATAAAAAAATTGACATGCAGCGCTCAGCGGGTTCAGTGAAAGCGACGCGCTGATTTTTTAATCTTCTAAGTTTCCGTCCCCTCGTTCTCAAATACCACCGTCTGGTCTTTTTATCCCATGACAACAAGCAACCAAGTTCACTAGAGATTGCTGAACTCATTTGAAGAGCTCATGAGTTGTTTAATTTACAGTTTCACACGACCTGAAACGAATTAAAATTGATCTGCAATTCTGGGCCATAATTGTTTCCTTGAAACAGCCAATAACTAGTCAACTTCAACTCAAACCAACCAAAACTGATTCCAGGCTAATTCTGAGTAAAGCGCTCACCCTTTTTCATACCCACAAGAGAATGGCCTCCTGTCTTCTTCCAGTTCTGTGTTTAGGGAAAGAAAAGCTTTTGAGTCCTACAAGGTAACAAGTTCCCTGCTAGCTACCACACGATACTGAGAATCTAATCAACTTGAATTGGCATTAAGCTGAAGTATCATCCGTACTGATCCGGACATGCTTTCTTATCCATGAGAGGTTAGGAGCTGAACAGATAGATCAGCCTCCTGTCTCCTTCAATCCTACACACAAGATCCTTATTACAGAGCGAGCAAGCAAGCAAGCATAGAGATCTACACACACATGCACATCATGTTACAAGAAACTTCACCATGAAATTAATCTACTGGACTAAGCTTGTCAGCTTCCTTTTCAGTTCTTCCCCATGCACATCATGTTACAAGAAACTGCTAACAGCAGTCTGAAGGCTACTGGATTAATCTACTCCAGTCAGCTTCCTTTTCAGTTCTTGCGCTGATCTTCTTAGGTCTTCTGTTTTCTGATGAAAACACTTCACGGCACAGACAATGGTCAGTTGTCGCATTCCACTGTTCAGCAAAATTAGAACTAATTAAATCTTAATCATGACTTACTTCTCCTTGCTCAAATTCTCCATGTCTTGCCATGTCCGTCTCGGCCCTTCGTCCAAGCCCTCACAGACCAATTCGCCATTCTCATCGGTGTAACAGAGGATGCCCATGTTCTTGTCTTCGTAAACCTGAAAAAAAAAAGATGATGTTTCAGATTGGTAAACAATAGTGGTGTTTCAGAATTCAGATGCTCACATAGTTAAATGATACAACTTGGCAAGAAAAAGCACCTTGTTGACCTTGCCGATGAAGCTGACAGAATTGGAAGCTTTCTTGGATTCCGAACTTGAGCAGCTATCCATGGAGGCTCTGATCAGAGTCTTTGAGCTAACCTTCCTTGGAATTATGATTGCGCTTGATGAGTAGCACCTCAAGGAAGCCATAGCTGTGTTGGAGCCCTGGAACCATAGAACTACTGATCATGGAGTTGATGTCATGTAAATGGCATTAGTGGGATGGCGGATATAGTTTTAAACAGAGGTGTTAGGTCAATGACGGCGTGGCAAAGCAGATGATTGGTTGTGCTGCTTAGATTTAAGCTCCGCATCTCAGATATTAAATTGGCAAATAATTGGAGGCAAATTCCTTTACTAACTGCTGGGTAAAAGTATTATGGGTTGTTCACATCATGACAATGACTTCCAACTTGCTTCCCTCCAAATTTCCTCACGTCGGTTTTTACAGCAGACCAAAAGAAAAAGCGATGAGTTTTAGGTGACAGTTTAAAATGATAAGATTCTAGGAGAATGGGATGTAAGTGACTATGAGACAAATTTATTTTTGTTGAAGTATAAGTGAATTGTCCGTCTTTCCTCATTAGCTTTAGCTTTTAGGTGAACTGGTTGGTATATGCAACTCAATATATTATTAGAGCTAAGAGATCTTGAGTTTAACATCCGGTTGGTGTAATTAAAAAAATAATTGCAACCCACTTTTATTTCACATTTTAGACCTGTGGAAGCCTACATGTGAGGGAGAGTATTGAAATATAAGTGAATTGACCGTCTTCCCTCATTAGCTTTAGCTTTTAAATAAATTGACTGGTGCATGCAACTCAATAGTTTTGGCTTGAAAGATTTGCAGTTTTGAACTGCAAACAAGTTTGGTAATAGACAAGTGAAGCATGAAAAATTAGTCCAAGATAGTAATCATGTTCTTGTCAGTTATAAAGGTCATGCTTTTATCCGGAATTCTAAGTTGCGCTACACAGAAAAAATGCTGGTGCCTTCTAATCGCGAAATCCTTCCATAAAAGCTTCGTGGAACGCCTTAAAGCGGGATATGATCAGTGGTACCTTCTCTTCCTGTTGCAGGATTGTAAGTCTGAAATGCCATGTGCCAGGTACCTTCAGAATATAAGCACAAAAAGGAAAATAATATTAGAAGACCAGCAGAAAGAAAAGGGAAAATTTTCTGCAAGGACATGCACTCAACGTTCATACATATATTAACTCCATAGACCAGCTAATCTTCGAAGAAATATAAAAATCAAGTCCCATATTTCTATTTTACTCTGCAATAAAAAGAAGTTCTTGCTGCTTTGTTTCTTGTTTAGTCAGAACTGTTATGAACTGTTCCAGACTTCAGACATAAGTAGATAAACACAAGTGCATGTACTCACTTGTCCAAACACAGGACCAAGCACGACAACACTCCTGGTGCTTTCAACAAGGCAGGGACCGTAGAACACATCTGGCATGGTGTTCATTGCCTCAGCAGGTGCAACAATGTGATTTTCAGATTTAATGGATTGCCCTTTTTTTGCTGTACACTTTTTTTTATCGCTGTATTATTGTAGAATCAGCAGTGAAGTCACTGAACTGAAATTTACAATAAGGAAGCTCTGCTCAGTGAGACGAAGATGATAGGATGCCACCTCTTTCTGCCTGATAAGAGGTGTATGGCTCATCTCCAACCTGACAAAAAAAGAAGGCTTATTAAGCTGTATACGTAAATGTAGATACGCAAGGAGATACATTTACTGACCATTGGTGGGTTCATGACTAGACTCATGAGGATCTGGCCGGAGATGTTGGAGCATGCGCTTAGGGATTACGCTTGTGTAGGATGGAGTATGGCGATCAGAGGGGTGAATAGGAGCCCAAATTAATTCTAAAGCTTTTCAAAATCTTTTCCTTCGAGCGGAAGCAAAACTCTTCATTCCAGCAACTATAGAAGCTATGAAGATTAAAGACAAATAATCACAAGAGAATATATGATCAAAACAGAGCAAAATGTACTGTAAAAATGCCCGACAGTCTGATCGTTGTTTCAATGGCGGTTAGACCACTACGAACAGTAAAATCAGGCAAGCTGCAGTACCCCGGTCGAGATCATTGCTACGGTGTGGGTCGGTCTACACTCTGATAATTTTTCGCTATTTTAAATCCGAAAATCTATGTAATTTTTGATCAGTTGATCCAAATGACTTGAAACTTTGCATGCACCTTCTCTAGTATATCAGAAATCTATTCCAATCAACAATTAAGAAAACTATTGCCAAAATTCTGACCTTCCTCTATTTGAAGGAATGGTGCACCAAAACCAATCAAAAGAGAGAAATCTCGATCTACTCTTACTCGTGAATTCATGATGATCTAGATAACCTTAGATGGGTTCTCACACGTCATAATAAGTTAGATCACAGCACAAACTCAATCCAAAATGCCCAAAACACCAAAACTCCAAAATCGCGCCTTCTTGAGCCAAAACCGGACAAACATAAGAACTTACAGATACAAGTGTCTAGATGGATGAGATCTGGTCTCTAAGATACATCTTCATCACTTACACATTCTTGGCACACAGCAAGATCAAGGGGAGGAGAGGAAAAACCAAAAACTAAGCCAAATCAAAATTTCATCACTGGAGCACAAGAGAGAAATACTTAGACGAATTTTGATCTCTATTGATACTTGGAGTTGAATGTTTACAGCCACTCAATAGCCACACAAAAAGCCTAATAATGACAAAAATCTCAGCCACAAGATCCTCTCACTTTTCCCACAAAGTTCATTCCGAGAACCCTAACTCCTCTCTCTACTTAGCATAGATGACTTAACCCTAAACCACCTTCTCCATCTTTTTATAGTGAAGGCATATGAGGAACCCTAATCAGCACCTCTAGTTGGGCTTCATCCACTTAGATGGGTTAACCCAACACAAATTCAGGTTTTACACATACACAAGCACACTTATCAAAGCGCACACACCTATTAACCCATTAGTGAATCAATACTTGATTCACTTCATATTTTCAGCACAACCAAGAACTAAACCACTTAGTCCACACCATGGTTTTGCACATCGCCACTTTTCGGTATCAAGCAATTTACCAAAATTCCCCTCTACCGTCTTCCACGAAGTTTCCCGCTTCCTTTGCCATGAAGCATCGTCCATGCTTAACCATCTGCTATGTAGTACCAATGACTTGCTGTCAAGCCTCTCACGCATCCGGATCCCACCGAATCGTCCTCACTTGCAAACGACCCAAGCCATTTGACGCACCACATGCTTCTCCTCGTATATGATGGCACTCGGCTTCCTTAACTGCACAGGACCTCGGCTCCTTCCTGAGCATAGTCCTGGTTCACCTCACTGTTGACTATCATATCTACCACCGGTAGCTCTCGCTCCGGATCCTTGTCGTCCCGGCTTGTAACCACCCCGTAAGCCTCGGTCATCTTCAACAGCTCCTTGATCATCTGGACCTTGACTCCTCCTGGGCATAGTCCCAATCCCTTGAACGCTTTGGACCTATGCTCTCCTAGCTTAGTCTCAGTTTCGTCCACCTCACCATGACGTAACTCCGAAGTCCTAAAACCAACAACAACAATAAGCAAACCATCATGTAGCACACCGCACAATATACAATACACAAAATCATCAATTGATACAATTAATCCATATAATACACCATGCAAAATGTATACAACCAAATCACTGATCGTAAATCTAGGACTAAACAATAAACACATGTGCACACAAGCAACGACCCAGGTCAAACCAAATTTACCTCGCAACTCAAAAATCCCAAAGCTGAAAACCTGGCCGAAGATCCCTGTCAAGCTGGTCTACTGCTTGGTCTCAGCATTCAAACTGCTGACCCCGAGTGGTTCAACTGCTGCCATGCACTTGACTACAACAGTAAACCATATGCATGGGGACACACCATGACTCGCACATGCATGAACTCCCCCATGACTAACCGTGCACAATACCTGCCGTGAATAACACTAAAACCAGACTTAAACAGCACAGACTTCACTAGGGCTGGTCTGACTATGGCACACAAGCCGATCAAACCGTCGAAACAGCTGCTGGTTAGACCGCTTGGCTAGGCCAGTCTAACCGGTATCTCCAGAATTGCATAGACTCAAATACCATATACATAACCACTGTTAACCTATAATCATTTTGTGAAAACTATGCAAGTGTGGCCTTTCTACACTTTGCCCATGTCCAGAGGCATGGCTATTTAAATAGATTTTAATACTCTACAGAGGTTGTACAGTTTTACTCATAAAATATGATTAACTCATAATATTAGCCATTGCACACTTTTATAGGCGTGCGACTGAGAAAATCATAACAAAGCCTTTAAAATGCTTAGTTTTGATACTTTCCCCTACTCTGGAGGTATAACCCCTCAACACTGAGGGACCACTATTGTCAGGGAGTTCCTCGCCCTTCATATTGTTGTAATCCACAAGGGAAGTAACCATTACAGCCCACTTTCACATAACCATAATAGTGTAGGAGTCCACACCGAAACTAAACAAATTAGTTAACCATAACTAGACTTGTGGTTCCATGATTTATGTGTAGCAAAGATAAGCACAAAATCCGATCCTTAAACGGCTTAGACGAGACCAACCACCAACCTAGAGCTCGTGCAATCCCTACACAGCTATTCAAGAAAGGACACGTGTAATCCTTACATGGCCCATCCAAAAATAACACTTGCAATCCTTGTACGGCCAATCTAATATGTACAATCCCTGCACTGGTCTTCAACCAACCCCAAGTCTCCACTATTTTAGAAAAATATTTTCCTGATTCCAGTGGTAACCCATGTTACCATTTCATTATCATGTTTTCAAGTTCAGTTGGCAATGTTTGTGTTATACTTTATTTTACCACTAAGGCATTTCTAAGTATAACCATAATTTGTTATAATATAAACAATGGTGAAGTTATTATTATCATAAGTATCCTAAGGCGACATGACAAGGGAATCTCAATAATCAAGGAAGGGGAATATTAGGTATCAAGTACATGGTATAACTAGGCAATCTACCTTTAACGTGGCATTTTAGCAATTATTCATATTAAGCATGCACGTATATTTGAAAGCAAAATATTTGCATTTGAAAACTAGGTTCAACATGATTAATTATAAGGACTTGTCTTGATTAGCTGTGGATAGCATTAGTTCTTGATAAGCAGTGATGGGATGTCTGAAGTATTGAGTTCTATAAACACGCAAACATCCAAATTCAACACAATTGCAAATAAATTCCAAATAAAATTCAACACAATAGCATTTTCTGATTTACTTCTTCTCCTTTTATAGCAAATACAAGAACAAAAACTGAAGTACTAATGACCAAGAAAAACTGCAAACACTAAAGATCAAAAACTGCAAGTACTAACTCACTAGAAACTGCAATCACTAACTCACTAGAAACTGTAAGCACTTACTCAAAGCAAATACCAAATCAAGATTAATTTCTAACAATCTCCCCCTAATCTTGATTTGCTAAACCTCACAAGATGAAGTTCGATCTCCTGACGCGTCTCTAAGGAGTTTTGCCTTCTTCTTGTTGATCATGCCGCCAGTGACACAACTTGCTGGCATTTTTCACTTCTTCACCGTCGGTGACACACCTTACCGACAACTTTGACTTTAGCTCCAATTGTCTTTCGCCGATGACACAACTTGACGACGACGGAGACTCTCATCAGAGCATACACACATGAAAACTTGGACACAACTACAAGGACTCACACACATTACATCATGCACTGACACATCTACGCGCACGAGCACAATACGAATATGCGCACGTATGTAACACACCTCCTACGTGCTCAACCAAGTAAATGACACATGCAACACACCCACTGTGCCAAATAAAAATGCATACACGAACTCAACTAAAATGCACCAAAATAAAAAATGAAGACTTCATGTTGGATTTAAAGTAGCGTTGGCTCATCCTCTGCACCTAGAAGAGCCACCTCCTTCTTCGGCTTACGGCACTCCCTTGCAAAATGTCCGTAGTCCTGGCAGTTGTAGCAACGTACATTCGCCTTGTCAAAGGCGCTCTTCTTCTTGCCGGTGCCGTTGCAGTTCTTCATGCGCACTAGCCATTCCTCCTCTGTAAGAAGTAGGCGGCCACTTTCACGCCCACCTTCACCACCGTTGTTATCAAGCTCGTACCGCTCTTCCACTGACTTGAGTCTTCCGGTGAGCTCCTCGACGGACAATGTCTTCAGATCGCTCAGTTACTCGATTGAGATGGCCACCTGTGTGTACTTGAAGGGAACAACATGAAGAAATTTTTTTACCACTTTTTCCTCTTCTAGCGTTTCCCTAAGAGTACAGATGTTGTTAACGAGGCCCGTCAGTCGCATGGCGAAATCGTAAATAGACTCACGGTCACTCATACAGATCATCTCAAACTCCTTGCGTAGAGTCTGCGCCTTTGCCTCGCGCACGCGCTCGACACCCATGCGCATCATGCGCACGGTCTCCCATGCCAGCTTGGCGGAGTCTTTCGCCGCCAGCATCGCCAACATCTCTGGTGGCACCGCTTGGAGGATGGCTGACAACGCCATCCTGTCGAGCCGGTACCCCGCATCGCCAAGTTCGATGGCCTCCCAAACTCCTTTAGCCTGCAGGTTGACTCTCATCAAGAGAGCCCATTCGATGTAGTTTGTCCGCGTGAGCATGGGATAGCGCACCGCCACCCCCGCCTCCTTGACCTGCTGCACCACTAGCTGCCGACCGTCGCTGCTGCCGGAGTCGTCCCTATGGCCTTCATTGCCATCTAGAGGAGACTTCGATCCGGACATCTCCACAGAACCGATGCACGGCTTTGATACCAAATATTGGTCAAACTCTTGCTAACGCCTAAGGAACACAACACAAGAACATGATGAACTCATATAGGATTTGGCGCTGCAGAACTTGGCAGTATTTTCTGGTTTACTTCTTCTCCTTTTATAGCAAATACAAGAACAAAAACTGAAGTACTAATGACCAAGAAAAACTGCAAATACTAAAGACCAAAAACTGCAAGTACTAACTCACTAAAAACTGCAAGCATTTACTCAAAGTAAATACCAAATCAAGATTAATTTCTACGGAGGGATCTCCATGAGCGCTTTCTTGCCATTAGAAAAGCTCAAAACCAATGATTTGAACTCCTTTTTGACACCGAGCACGGATTTGAATGGTTTCTTCCCTTTCAAGCATAGAGACAGAGAGGGGGTAAGATATCTCTTCCAATATATTGCCTAGATCATTCTTAATCTACGAGACACAAAACCTCATAAGCTCCATTATCATCAATCCTGTGATATTAGAATGGTAAATGTTTGACAATAAGATTTACGGCGGTGACAAGCGCTTGATATGGCTCTGCAGCAAAGTAGGTGAACGAGCTGCCGCTGTCAGAGACTACTTCCATTAACCTCACACCTAGTGATCGGCCACAAAAGTAAAGGCTCGCATTTTCTTGCATGCTGCGGTAGAGGGGAGGGGAGCTAGCCCACGGGCGCATGTCATCAACCTAGCGCGGCCCACGGGCACGCCAGGCGGGGTCACGTGCTCGGAGGGCGCGTGAGGAGGCTAAAAATGGCATTTCTTGTGAATGGAGGCCACGTATAGTATTTCGGTGGCACAAATGGCCAAAAAAGCCAAAAGAAATCCATTCCTACGCTGTAATAAGCCCAAGCTGTACCGAACTTCAGAAAAGTTTGCAAATATATGTGGAGTGAAATATTAGAGTGAAAATGAAACAATTCACTAAAGGAAACTCTTATAATGATTATCTGAACTGAATTTCATTTGGGTGTCTATCACCCAGTCCATGGCTGTAGTGATAAACCAAATCAACGGAGTGCAAAACAAAAATGAAGTTAAAGAACTGTAGCTAATGAGGCTTGCCAGCCTCATCTGACACTATAGGCTTCGTTCTTTTCAACCTATGGCTTGTAGCTTATCGTTTTTTAAACAGATAAATGGGATGGCTTCTTCGCCGTTATTTTGAAGCAGCTTATTAAGAAGTCTTTTGAAGCGGCCTATCGGCACTCAGTTAATTCGCACAAGCGCTGGTGCTACGATAAAAAACTATCAACCACAGCCATAATCATAAGACATAACTAAAAAGAAAGCACCCATAGTGTATAGCATGTCGGGCTTCTCTTTTCTCCAATAGGGGTTTAACTGACCAATCTCAAATTTTGGGCAATGCTGTATCTTGTGTGCAAAACTCCTCTACTCTATCCAACTCCAACGTACAACTGTACAAATGATACGTTCATCAGAGACAACTCCCAATCAGCAAAAGGAATCACCGATTAATCCATTCGTCAGTAACAAATCACAAATCACAGCAAGCCAAAGCGAATGGATATCAAAGGGTAATCTATCAGGTTCAGTACAATACAAACTTGGCTCCACAATTAGCATGCAATTCAACCAGCGCATCAATCGCCCGCGCATTCGTCGGCCGAGCACAATCGAAGGATGGCATCAGCATTTGCGGGGGGAAAGGAAGAATCGGCGCGCAAATGGCACCAGAAGCACAATCAAAGGATGGCATCAGCATGTGTTTTGACTTATGGTTTTTAAATTTTACATGTTAGATAGTACGTAGAAAAAAATAGTTGTATATGATTTTGATTGGTATAGTTGAATTTGATACAATGTCTCCTTAATATTCAATTTTGATTGATATAGCTAAACTCGGTATAATATCTACTGTAATATTCATGTAGATTCTATTTTAAGAAAACATATCGTTTAAAATCTAGCTACCATAACAAACTAACCTAAAGCCTAAGCATATTGCTGGGGGAAAGCGGCAATGCAGGTTTGGAGTTGGGAGACCATTCATGAATGCAGGTATCCTGTTGCAACCGAGAGTACTAGTTTTGTAGCATTGGTGCAGACGTGCAGTCGCAATTAACGCTGTTGCTTCATGATCAGATGCAGTATGTATGGCCTAAGTGCATGGTACTGTGGCAGCGGTAAATTTTCTTCACCGCTAGAGAGGATCCCTCTCCAGCACAGGACATTGTTTGGAACATAGGAATCGGCAATATTTTCGTAGGAAATAATTCAGTTCCTTCGAAAGTCATGGCAATTTCCCACATTCCTGACAGCTTTCACCTGACCTAATGACCTATTGTTCTATAACAGCTCTAAAATACATTTCCAAGTACAGAAGATTCAGCAGCGATAGTTACATTGTTGTTTTTTTTATTTGTTTTATCAACGCTCCAAGCATCCAACCAAGTAATTATCTTCTTTTAAGGCACACATGAAGCAATCAGAAATTTTCTCAACGCAGCCGACAAATGGAGACTATGCTCAACTCAAACCCTGTCATGCGATTTTGCCAATTTCAATATCTGAAAATTGTAGTTGCCTCTGCACTAAAACTTCAGATTTCATACAATACCGAGCGGCGAAAAGGAAAGCAAAAATTTCCTCAATTAGCACCAAAGGCATCAGGCTACTCTGTTTCTCCATTCAGGAATTAGCGCACACAAAAAAAGGCATGCATGGCTTGCTTTATTTTGTTCGGTCTACAGGATGATGCTATTTGGGAGGTAAAGAAGGCGTCGGGAAAATCCATGAAACATTTAGTCGCGGTACTCTGCCATGAACGCCTCATGGAACGCCTTGAAGCGGGTGATGATCGCCGGGATCTTCTCCTCCTGTGGCAGGATAGTGCATCTGATGTGCCATGTGCCAGGAACCTTTTGAGTAGAGGAAAAGAAGAAAAAAAATTAGTACCATGGCTGAGTAAGAAAAAAAAAAGTACATGGAAGCAGGTAACCTCTATTGGACTCAACAATGCAAAATCTGATGTGCCATGTCACAGGAAAGCATTTGAGTAGAGAATAGAAAAAGACCTATCACAAAGAGAATTTCTCATGCCTAAATACATCAGTTCAGGCATGCTTATTTTAAGATACTTGTTGCACAAGCTCATCTCATGAAAGCGTGTTTCGGTTTTTAGGCTATGATAGTTATGAGAGGAATCCTACGATTGTTATTTGGTGGCATAAAAATATGTTGCTCCCTTTACATGTTTGAACCAATAGTATCAGCAACTACAGGCACAGGTGTAATTTATAAATTCCATATCAAGATTGAATTGACTCACTTGGCCAAATCCAGATCCTGGGACAACAACAATTCCCGTCAACTCGAGGAGACGAAGAGCATAGAAAGCATCAGGTGCTTTCTTAGCAGCTTTAGCAGCCTCAATTGCCTTCTGTGGCAGACGTATCTGAGGGAAGAGATACATTGCTCCTTCAGCCTTGTTGCATGTCATTCCCTCCAGATTGTTGAATGCATCCTCTAACGCCTGTGATCCAGATAAACAACTTCTAAAAGTTTTTCAAAAAATAACTTTTGAGCTACAAAAGAAATGGAACCCTAGCTCACCTTTGCACGACGAGCTAAAGATTTGAGGATCCCTTCTTTCTCTGCCTTGTATGAAGCATATGATTCATCCCCAGCCTGCAGATTACATAATGATATTTAACTGGATAATTTGGCATTTTCTTTCGGGTAGAAATTTAAATAAAGTCATAGCATTGACCTTTGGTGGATTCATGATGAGACTGGCAAGGATTTGACCAGTGATATTGGAACATAAGTTCACTGACGCTATTTTATAGATCTGCTCTCTTACTGGAGCACTGAAGCCCGTAATCTCCATGTAACCTCCTCTTTTGCCACACTCTCCATAATATCCTGGTGACAGCAAGAAAATCTTTTTGATAAGCCAGAGGCATGTGAATGGAAAAATAAGCAAGTGGATCATTGTATCTACCCTTAGAAACAGATTGAAATGATACTAGAGGGACGTCCTCTTCGCCGTATCCCATGGATCTCGCTATCTTCTTGAAAGAGTGAAATTTCTTATCGTCAACATAGATGTTCTCTTGGTATACCTACCAATATACAAATGACATTGATGTTACAGATGACAAAAATGAATAGAATTAAGCAGCTCAAAGTTTTTTGTAGTGTTCTGACAGAGACTACCACTCACCTCATCAGCCAGAAGAACAAGGCCCTCATTTTTGCAGAACTTCACTATGTCATATTGGTTTTCCTCAGCAAGAACCTATGAATAAATGGACCACTTTACTATAGATTTTATCTGGTTATCTGCATCAACTATGCACACTGTAGAGCAAAGAAAACACATTCTTTCCTAAAAAAAGTTATTTCATGAAAAATGTTAAAATACATTCACTAACAAAATACAAGAGATGCATTGTAATGAACCTTAGTTCATCGGGGTAAACATCGCCGAAAGGAAGGCCAGGTAGCGTCGGCATGGTGGAATGAGAGATTTGACTATAGACTAGAATGATAGAACATGAGGAAGAGACTAGATTAATTCATCATCATTGTTTGATTGATAATAATACATGCTAGCCTTTTTATAGGGATAGATCGATTTGACTTCCAAGAAATAATCTTTATTTCTAAGAAAACATATCTCTAATAAATAGAATATATCTATAAGCTATTAAACCTATCTAATAAGAAAACTAACTATTTTTATCTCTATCCTAACTAAGCTGACCCTATCACACGCGTCTGCTAAGTACCCGCGTGTCTGCTACAGTACCCAGGTACTATTCACACGTGTGAACAGTGCATGCGAAGAGCCACTCACTATGGCTTTCGGTGCCACACCATTTCTTTTGGAGAAGTTAAAGGCTAACAATGAAGAGCAGAAAGTTTTCAACGCTCGCCACCACCGCAACTCGAGGGCGAGCTGCCTCATCGAGAGAGGTGTAATGTTACGTACGCGGATACTGTAGCGGTACTGTTTGTTAAGGATAAGAAAAGGAAATAGATAAGGATTCTTATCTATTTCCTTATATGACTTGTATTCCTTCCATATACCCTCTTGTACTCTCCTATATATAATACCCTCTTTGGGTCTTATATATAGGAGAGTACAAGAGGGTATATGGAAGGAATACAAGTCATATAAAGAAATAGATAAGAGTCCTTATCTATTTCCTTTTCTTATCCTTAACACCCCCTCTCAAATGCAAGGCGTATGCAATAGCATTGCATTTGGAAAAGAGTTGACACTAAAACAAGATAAATCTGAAGTCCGAGTCTTGATGATGTCGTCGTTGCGTGCAGTTTTTTGAATAAACTGTCAAATCAAGCCGAAGAGGAATAGATAGAAAACATGACGGCGCAGATCGAAGCCCAAGAGGCGGCGGCGCTGTGCACAAGGTGCAGAAGACGCGTGGCGGCCTTAAAGCTCGGGGCGGCGGCTAGAGAAGTGGCGGCATCATGACGACTTCTACGATCTGGACGCGGCTCAGAGAATAGTGCGGCGGCTGCTGCCATGCAAAATAAAAAATTCTACACTTCTATGACTGACAATTAATTTGTGGACTCGCACGGCTGAGACGAACTAAAAATTAGAGACTACGGATTTTGGATGGACGCAACGGAAATCTCACGAGAAAAATAAATAACTCAAACTAACTCAAAAGAAAACAGATCATTGGGGCAAGGCACCGCAATGTACGGGTGCTTGCGGGGGTCACGGCGGCGGGCGTTTTCGCCTGGGTGCACGAACGAGCACTCGGTCCAGTCGTGCGAGTAGGCACGGGAGCACGGCCACACCTTGAACGCGAACATGCGGAAGTTATCCTGGAGGGGCACCCACGCAAGGCATCGGAGCTTGTGTTAACGCAAGGCATCTTATCAAGGCCAAAGCACCGGAAGAACAAGCCTCGCACTCCCGCATCTCCTCCGTCGGTGGTTCTTGCTCCTCCTTCCAGTTGAAGCCCTTGATTCCTTCCTTCCTTCCTTCCTTGCTTTAAGGGAAGAAATAAGGATTGGGGCAGGGGCCGGGTGGTCACTTTGGCGATCTGGGTGCCGCCGCCATGGGACGCCGCGTCGGCCCCGTCTCCACGTCTCCGTCCTCTTTCTTCTTGACCACCGTCGCTTTCTCCTCCTCCGTTGGTGGCCGTACTACGTGCCTCGGGAGGTCGTCTCGCACACGGAATGCGGCGTGGAGCAAGATGAGCGGGACCCGCGAGGCGGCGAGGAGGTTGGCAATGGCGTTGTAGGCGGTCGGTCGGCGAGGACAAGGGCGAGAAGAGCGCCGCGAGGCGGCGGTCGAGGAGTCGGCGGCAGGGGAGTTGGGAAGGCCTTGAGGATGGCGCCGTGAGGAGGAGGCCCTTGAGGCGGCCATGAGGAAGAGCATGGGCGTGATGGCGGGCGCGAGGAGGCGGGAGGAGCGCCCATCGGATCACGGCATAGTGGAAGCGGAAGGTGCGCGAGTTGCGCCGGCGCCGAACAGCGGGCGCCTCGGCGTCGGGCGCGGGGCGGGCGGCCACGGGCGGCGCGTGAGGCGGCGGGCCTTGTCCAAGTGCGGCGGATCGCGCCGGGCCATCCGCAGCTATCACCTCACCGTGGCGAGATCCGCGTCGGTTGGCTCGCTCGATTGAGTCCAACAAGATGGCGGCGGTGGGATCCTGCGGCGGCCGGGAGGGCGCTGCCGGATCTGGGCGTGCATGGAGCCGCGCGGGCCGGTGCGTGACAAGTACGGCAAGATCTTCAAATGCAAGATCTCCAGCGCCGGCGACGGCGAGAAGATGGCCGCCCCTAGGAGAGATTGATTCTCCCAGGGGCAGCAACAGCGGAAGACGAACTGAGGCTAGGTATGGAACCTAGGCTCTGATACCATGTTAGGAATATTATGTGTATTGATATAAGACCCAAAGGGTCATATATATAGGAGTACAAGAGGGTATATGGAAGGAATACAAGTTATATAAGGAAATAGATAAGAGTCCTTATCTATTTCCTTTTCTTATCCTTAACACTGTTCACGTGGTACTGTAGTGGTACTGTTCACCGAGATTACTGTATCATCACGTGCATTAGGCATGGTTTGTTGTTTTGAAATCTATCTATTATGTATTTAGTATTATCTATTAGTTAGGCAAGTTATTATTAGATTGGATTGTTAGAGATAAGTTTTTTTATAGATTATTTCTTAAGAGTCAAGTCAGGTCGTCCCTGTAAAAAAGATAGCATGTACCCCTTATCAATCAAGTAAAGATGAATAAACAAACCCCTAGTCCCTAAAGTTCAGTTATGATCATTCTCTTGACCAGTTATTCTAGATCTATTCCTCCCTCAATCAGTGCCCTCTTCACCTAGCGTCATTCTAATTCAAATCATCGCCGTCCAACCTCTCTCTGACGGATGTTTATCCCGTTATGAACTAAGCTTCATAAAATTTGGTATTAGAGCCAAATTAGTGTTCACACGCACTGTTGACACGCATGAATAGTACCCACGTACTGTAGCAGGCTCGCAGTACTGTAGCAACGCATGAGTACTGTAGTAAACATGCATGGCTGGGTCAGATTAGTTAGAATAGAGATAAAAATAGTTAGTTTTCTTATTATATGGATTTACTACCTTATAGATATATTATATTTATTAGAAATAAGTTTTCTTAGAGATGTAGATTGTTTCTTGAAAGTCAAGTTAAGCTATCCCTATAAAAGGGACAGCATGTATCTATTATCAATAAAGCAATGACGCAAAAGAGATGAATTAGTCTAATCTCTCCTCCCAAGGTTCTTTTCCATCATCTATAGTCATCCTCTTACCACCAATCCGATGTCGCCCGGCCTTCCTCCCGGCGGTGTTTACCTCGTGATGAACTAAGGCTCATCACATGCATGCATTATGATTGCATATCAAGAATATGGTGTGAACAGAGAAGCGCAGCAAGCCAAGATGCTCTTTAAATCAAAGAGGAGAAATGATGAGCGCAAACCTGCCCGGTTGGATTTCCTGGATTGATAACCACCAAAGCCCTAACATCAATGCCTTTTGACCGAGCATCTTCAAGCTGCTTCTTAACGTCAGAGATTTCCAAACCCCAGCCTGTTGATTCATCAAGATAATATGGGACCTGAAATAAAATGCTCTCAATTTAGGCTTTGGTGCTGCATGAAATGCTACATATTGAACTTCTCTTGCCAGGCAAACAAAGTACATACAAGAGCTCCACCATGAAGAGCTATGGAGGCTGAGTACAAGGGGTACTGAGGAATCGGGCAAAGAATGCCATCTTTCTCATTCCTTATCAGTAATTGCATCATCATATGCACCTAAAAAGGGAGGAATAACATGATAATCAGACTTAAATTACTTCATGTTTATTCAGAAAATGTCCAGGAAAAATGAAAGGCAAGGTAAAGTTCACACCCCAGGACTTGCTCCATCTGTAAGGAAGATGTCATCTGCATTAGCAGGGAATCCGTCACGTGAAGTGATCCCAACAGCAATTGCATCACGCAGTCCTTTGATACCCTTGGAAAAAGAGAAGACAAAAATGAAGCCAAGATTCCTTTTGTTTTACTCTTATGGTGAGCAAGAAAATGTATCGGTAGATGTTTACCTGGCTGTGGCTGTATGCTCCTGTTGCTCTTCCAGGAATCGTGACAAGAATATGCTTCGCCCGAGAAATAGCATCAGCACTGCAACAAGACAAGGCATCAGATATACACAAGAA
Organism: Bonia amplexicaulis; assembly: GCA_036346245.1. Lineage (NCBI taxonomy): Eukaryota > Viridiplantae > Streptophyta > Magnoliopsida > Poales > Poaceae > Bonia > Bonia amplexicaulis. The sequence continues at coordinate 8,924,514 of CM070763.1, read as the reverse complement.
TTTCACATTTCAGTAAGACAAGGAATTATTTTAGGAAGTTTATTATTAAAAAAACTAAAAGGCGCAAACCTTGTAAACAAGCAAACACCAAATAGGAAAGATCATCTTTTCAATCGGAAATAATATCAAGGGAAATTTTGGCTAAATTTTGGGGGATATATCTGACGTTTAGCTAGGTGTTATCCTGCTAATGATTGGGGCATCAAATTAACTTGAAAAATTCTACCCAAAAAAATCGGAATTAGTCCTGAACATGGTCCACTATTGTATAAAACTTCCAAGTCCAAACTCAAATTGGTTCTAAGGTAAACAAAAAGATGACATGCGTTCCCCAAGAAACAAATCAGAGTTTCTGTTGGAATTTTCAAGTTGATTTGATACCCGGGAGCACCCAGTCAAGGGTTTGCCTAGATATCTCCCCATTAAGTTCTTTGTAAATCTGTTTTCATGCTGATGAATTATAAGACGTTGATATTCACCTGAACAGTGACTTGGTTTCCTCTCTTTCTAACAAGTATGGATGATCACAAAGTGCAAGAACCTGCAATGCAATATACCATGTAAATGTCTAAGAAAACAAAAGGTAAAATCTGCTTACTTTAACTACATACCTCCCTGAAGAATGTAACTGGTTGCTGACCAAGAGATTGAGGATTCCCAATGTTGCAATAGAGGATCTGCAAGGGAAAAAATATGAAATGAGCTAAGGAATTGCCAGACAAGATAAAGCTACCTATTACAGCAATCTGCAATTTAAATTTAAGCACCTCATCAAAAGGAAGAGATCCTGGTTGAGTCTGTAGCTGTTGCTGCAAACGCTGGAAACAAAAAGGAGATAGTTAATCAATTTCTAAGCAGATACCTAATGGCACAAGAACTCCCAACTTGCTGGAAATGTGAAAAAGATTTACAAAAAGTATTCATAGGGAATTACAGTAACATATTGAACAAGATAGACGTCAATTAATTAGGACAAAAATGATTGAAGAATATCTGCATAATTAAATTCCTCAAACTGTATGACTCGTAATACCAAAAAATTTTAACAATCAAATTCAACGTTATAATCAATTTTGTCAATGAACAAAATGTAACTCAAACCCTAAATCGTAAGCACGAAAGCACTAAGACCTGTTACTGTAGAAAATGCCAGGTAGCTTGCTCTGTTGTAAATCCACTAAAAAAAAGGAAGTCTATCAAAATAATACTATCACCCAACAGGTGCCTGGCAAAACTTGAGAACAAAAGAGCATCCAACTTAACTTCTATTAGACTAGATTATTGTTCAAGACCATGAATCGACTATAATCTGAATACAACATATTTCAAATTACAAAAAATAACACTTGGTGACCCGACATACCTGAGCATGTATGACAATCTCTCCACGCACTGCATACTCACATTTTAAGACCTGTACCAGTGATTAAGAGTATTAGCTAGGTATGAACAAATGCACATAGTTGATCAAGTCATGGACAAAAAATAGTCAGTCATTCCAACAACTATAACACAAAATGCCAGGTAATGGAATCGCTCGTGCATTCTCAAAACTAGAAGTGCAATGAACTTATAAGGGTTTCCATCCTTTTAGAGCTATCACATAAATGCGGATGAAATGGTATGCTGTTAAATGATCATGCAACTGTAATAAGAACTCCAAGTGGAAGACTATATTCACACAGACAAGTGGCCATTTCATCATATGCTGCATAGTTGATAGAGCTAATGAATTGCGGAATGCAGCAAGCAGAAACAATGCGTAACATTTAGGTCACTTAGGATTGAGAAGTAAAGGCCGGGATGGAATTTCGAAGACAATGAAAAGCAGAAGATACAAACAAGGAAAAGGGAGTGCAGAAAATGAACATAAAAATACTCGATGTATTAGAATGACAGAACATTCTCCTTTTCCAAATAAGCAAAGAATCAAAACTGATTTTCGGACCCCCAAAAAAAAAAGATGAAATCAATATCAGATGAAAATGACATAAAGAAGCAACTAGCAGACATTCTGCCACACTATACATTAATTTTAAGCAAGGAACGTGTTCTACCGTACGAGTAAAATGGCGATTTAGTTTGAAGAGCAAATACAGTTGGCGCTAAAATATTCTCATGTTTTATATCCCCTGTTTCCAACTACGAAGTGTCAAAATCTTCACACGACACAAGTTGCCAACTGAGCAGCACACCAAGGCAACAATATGTTGATTCAGCGTCAACATGTCATCATCTTGTACCAAAACTGGGGCAACTGTCGAACAAACTGTCATATTCCCTTTTCAGAGGAAGAAAAATATACTGACACAGATGGCATTGCACCAGTATCAAAAACTGCATGTCAGCGGCTCCAATAGAGCTGAGATCTACCTCTGGGTTAATAGAATTGACAGCATCTACGATAAAAAAATAAAAATAAAATAAATAAAAACTACATCTCCAATCAACTGCTAGATGATTGCAATTTGCAGAGCAAGAGTTCGCAGACCACTTCAAAACCAGACATGTCTAGTTGATAATATTCTCCGTGAAAATCCCTCACTTCTAATATCTAAAGTTTGGATTAACATATTTAGACCAGCAGAACACACAAGAACAAAGATTGAAGCGTGGCAAGTTGGCAACTACGCTGGAGCAAAACAAGAGTACAGCTCACTCCATCGAATTAACTAAAACACCATCTTCTCTCCTTCTATATCACTCGTAGGACCTGGCCTGGCCTTTCTGAATCGCCTCCCATAACAAAAACAAGACTAACAATAGAAACTCAACTATGCCAAGAAACAAACAAGAACAGGGGGAGAAAAAAATCACTCCTTCAATGCGAAATTCCCACCGGAGCCAAGCCACCTCGGACCAAACAAGAACCCGAACCCATCCTGCGCCGCATCGAGTAAAGAACACGCAAAGCCCAATTCACAAAACACCTCATCAAAATCCAATCTTTCCTCCAAAACCTCCCCCACAAAATGACAGAAAAAGAAAATCAAGAAGCACAGAGGAAATGAAAGAGGCGCCCTCACCTTGGGGTTCAAGTTCTCCACGGCGACGCTCGCAGCCATAGCGGAGTCAACGAGGGCAAGATCACCTCAACGCAAGAACGGGCTAGCCGAGACGGGTCGGGGGCACCGAATCGCTGGTCTTATAGAGGGACGGAAGCAAACAAAAGGCGGAGGTCGCCCACTGGAAAGCGAGTGGAAGGAGGCGAGCCGCCGACCAGAGCTGCGGTTTTCGCCGTCAAAAGTCTTAACCGTGGTGGAAGATGTGATTTACAGCTGTGGGCACATCATCACAGTGTGACTTAGAAAACTTGGCTGGACTAGATTACGTATTTAGGTGGAGGATTACTGTTTTGCCTTTTGTTTTCTTGTAATTTTTTCCTTTTGAAATTTTTGGAGTGTCCCAAGAGACAAGAGAAGAACAAAAAAAACACACGATGATGAATAAGAAAGTGCAAAAGGCTATTAAGGAGAAGAGGATATGTTACATGCACATGCATCATGAGAGTAATGACAGTGTACAGAAATACAAAGCTGCAAAAAAGAATGCGAAGAAAGCGGTGAGTGAGGCACGAGACAAGACATATGAGGAAATTTATCAGAAACTAAGTACAAAGGAGGGAGAGAATGATGTCTACAAGATGGCTAAACTTCGAGAAAGGAAGACGAGAGATTTCAACCAAATTAAATGCATCAAAGACGGACTAATAGACTTTTGGTGAACGACGAGGAGATCAAGGATAGGTGGAAAGATTACTTCGACAAGTTGTTTAACCATTATAATGATGATAGTATGATTGAACTGTATGATGGTTTTGACGACACTGATAGGTGGTTTGTTCGAAGAATCTAGGAGTCGAAAGTAAGAAAGGCCTTAAAAATGATAAAAGTGGGTAAGGCATTGGGGCCTGATAACATCCCTATTGAAGTGTGGAAATGCCTAAGAGAAGTAGTGATTGTTTGGCTAACTAATTTGTTCAATAGCATTTTTAGGTTGAACAAGATGCCAAACAAGTGGCGGAGGAGCACATTAGTACCAATTTTCAAAAATAAAGGAGACATTCAAAGTTGTACTAATTATAGAGAAATTAAGCTCATGAGCCACACAATGAAGTTTTGGGAACGAGTGATGAGCTCCGTTTAAAAAAAGTAAATAGCGTGACGACAAACCAATTTGGTTTTATGCTTGGGAGGTCGACCACGGAGGCGATTTTCTTACTATGACAGTTGATGGAGAGGTATTAAGGAGCAAAAGAAGGACCTTCACATGTTGTTTATTAACTTGGAGAAAATCTATGATAAAGTGCCAAGAAAGATCATATGGTGGGCGCTCTAAAAGAAAAAAGTTCCAATAAAATATTACCCTAATTAAGGACATGTACGAAAATATTGTGACTAATGTCAGAACATGTGGTAGTGTTACTAATGGCATTCCTATTAAGATAGGGCTACACTAAAGGTCGGCGTTGAGCCCATACAATTTTGCCCTAGTGATAGACAAAGTCGTACGGGACATACAAGTAGATATCCCTTGGTGTATGTTTTTCGCTGATGATGTAGTGCTGGTTGATGAGAGTAGGATAGGTATTGATAGGAACCTCGAGTTGTAGAGGAAGACCTTAGAATTGAAGGCCTTTAGACTTAGTAGGATTAAAACTGAATATATGATGTGTGATTTCAGTGGTGTTAGGGCAAATAATGGAGATGTTAGATTAGACGGACAAGTAGTGCCTAAGAAGAACACGTTTTGTTATTTGGGATCGATGCTACAATGAAATGGTAAGATTGATGAAGACGTGAACCATATGATAAGAGCGGGGTGGGTGAAATGACGCCAAGCATCTAGTATCCTGTGTGACAAAAAAGTCCATCAAGAGTTAAAGGGTAAGTTCTATAGGACGGCGATCAGACCCGCGATGCTATATAGAGTAGAATGTTAGGCGACTAAAAGACAACATATACAGAAAATGAGTGTAGCAGAGATGAGGATGTTGTGGTGGATATGTGGTCACACAAGGCGGGATCGCATCTGCAATAATGATATACATGATAGGGTGGGGGTAACACCAATTGAAGAGAAGTTTGTCCAACATCGCTTGAGATAGTTTGGACATTTCCAACGAAGGCCTCCTGAGGCACTGGTATTTAGTGGAATTTTAAGGCGTACTGAAAATGTAAGAAGAGGTAGAGGTCGACCAAGACTGATGTAGGAGGAAGCAGTTAAAAGAGACTTGAGGGATTTGAGTGTATCTAAAGAGTTAGTTTTGGATAGAAGCGCATGGAAGTTAGCGATCCATGTACCAGAATCATAAGAAAGTTGGTGGCAGTGTTTTAGGCTCTCGGCTCAGATAGCACGATGTACGACTTATGGTTTTAGCATTGTAGGTTTTTATTTCAAGGTTCTCAACTCTTTGATCTTGAGAAGGTTTCATTCCTAACCTACCCCAACTTATTTGAGACAAAAGACTTTGTTGTTGTTGTTCTGAGAGACTAGAAAACGATGTAAATTGCTTAGGTCACATGGAGGGAGTCTATGTAGGATGCAGCGCTAGCTAGCTATTTTTACCGTATGGTGGTTACTTCTTTTCAACTACAGCTTATGGTTTATGAGTGTGGCTAGAGATTTTGGCTAGATTAGATTAGGGTACCACTCGGTTGGACTGAAATAAACTGGTTTATGGCTAAAATTGTACTGTAGCTGGCTGAAATTGTACTGTAACTGATGATAGCTTATTTGACGTAACTGAATTTAAAAAATTTTAAAATAGAAAAACAGATTAGCCCATCATATACAATACAAATGAATACAGGAAAAAAAGAATATACAAAAAAAACTCAAAAAAGCCAAAAAGTCAGAAAAAGACGAAATTTAGAAATAGTAAAAAATAAGTCAGAAGTCAGAAGTTCAAACCGAAATGAGCGGGGCCATATTTAGGAGGAGGATTGCTGTTTTGCCTTTTTTTTTTTGTTTTCTTGCAATTTTTCCTTTTGTGTTTTGAGAGATTGGAAAACGGTGTAAATTGCTTAGGTCACATGGAGGGAGTTTACGTAGGGTGGAGTGCTAGCTAGCTGTTCTGGTTACGATGGCTATTTCTTTATTGTTTAAGTTTATGATTGACAGCTGTGATTGATGATTTTTAACTTTAGCGTGAGCATTTGCATAAATGAACCAAACATCGATACGCTAATAAGCTGATTCAAAAAGACTGTCCCGATAAACCGCTTCAAAAATAGACGAAAAAATTGTTCTGTTTATTTGTTCAGGTAAAATCATAAGTCATTAGCTAAAAAAAACTCACTATCTGTACTGACATGGAGCATCCTATTGATCCGAAGGAAATATTCATTCGAGCTGAATAATAGACGAGATAAGCTTCGTTGTGAAGCGAGTGCTACCCTCTATACAAAATGCATATGCGTTCATTCAAGTCCAGCCCAATTCAAAGCGTAAGCGGGGTAACAAATGCAGGCTTGCCTTGATTAGAAGCTATGGACAGCTGGTTGATTTCACTGCTCCCTTGGTTCCCCCAAAAATGACATGCAGGAATTAAGGATGATAAAAAATGGCTGGTTCTAAAGAGCAATAACCAGCATAAATAGTTCGGTATAGATGATATCTCTCTGGATCAAATTGTGCAGCACAAAGTAAATGTTAGAGCCACTCCAGAAGTTACACTCCTACGATCTACAAGAGGATAAAGTAATTTTTGGACCCACATGTCAATCTCTAACCTGAACTTGCACCCCAAACTTTTCTCTTTCCTATTTTCCCTTCCTCCCTCCCTGCTCCAGTTCGCTCCATCTTCATGGAAACGCACTAGCAGCAGCACTAATAACAGTAGTTTTGGGATTAAGCTCAGATAACACCATAATTAACTACAAGTACAATTGATTCAAGTGTATATAATTTAGCACACATTTTCCTTTTACTCCTTACTAAGCATTGATATCAAAATCCTTAACAGGGAAGATTTAATCTTTAACAACTTTCTAACCAAGGATTCCCATGGTAACTAAGGGAAAAGATGGATAACAACCTACAGCACCCATCAAAACTCTACAAGAATTCACTAATTACAGAACAAGCCTCCTGGACATAATCTTGGTTTGGAAAATTCCCAAGGTCAAGATCAGAGCATACCAGCTGCTTTGATCTTTCCTAGAACCAGAACCCTGTGAGATCGTATCGACCCCTCCACCACCCACTACAACAAAGAATCAAGCAAGCAAAATAAGCCAGTGCAAGAAACAAGTAAATCTTAAGAAAGAACTAGCAGCTCAGCTCCTCAAATCCTTGCCTCGTTGGTAGCCGACGAGCTCAACCTTGAGAAGGCCAAGGTGGAGTCCCTGGCTCAAAATGGTAAGACTTAGGACTTTTCCTGCCTCGAGGCTTAAGAGGTAAGATTTGTTACGAAACATAGATGGTTGCGCTGTGGGTAAATACTAAAATTATTTTTAAAGGTTTTAACTATAAATAAATAAATCTATATATAAAGAAGAAGAGATCTGAGGTGGTGTTTTCTATTCTCTGTTACTTAGTTGGGTGGATTGTATTGGTGATCATTATTGTTTAACAGTTATTAGCATGAATCACTCTTCTAGTGCAAGATATGCAAACCTCAAACCAATCTGTTATACATTGCAATCTCATGAATCAATCTAGATTAAAAATTCCGTTGTTTGCAACGTAATGATGAGATCAATTCTTCCCTGTCGGCATGATTTTTATGCACTTATGTGAATATGTTAGATCTGCTAGAATCTAGATCTGTGGATATGTTTCAATCATCTAAATCATGCACTAGATTGAGCCATACACGCATAGAATCGGCTCTGTGATTAATTGTCACCGTCGGCCGAGCCAGAACACCGCGTGCGACGCCACCGCCGGCATGCCTGAAGCATGCCGCACCGGCACCGAACACTGCGGTCCAATCGACCACCGCCGCCGTAGCCACGCCGTTGAGGCCACCGACACCGCCGAGCCGCCGGCCGCCCGAAGCCGCCGACGCAGCCGAACCGCCGGCCGCCTGAAGCCGCTGACGCCCCCAAGCCGCCGCCCGTCTGAAGCCGCTGAGCAGCCGCGCCCCCGGCCACCTCCAACTCCGAACCACCGTGCCCGGCCGCCACGCCCGAACCCGATCCCAGCCACCGCCGCGCCCGGCCGCCCGAAGCCGCCGACGCTTGGCTCCGACACTGCTGCGCCTGCGTCCGGCTGCCTCCACGCCCGGCCGTCCGCCGCCGCCGATGCTTAGCTCCACCCGCCGCCTCCCCGCACACGACGACTGGTAGCTGCCGCCACACGGAAACGGGAAACCGGCCACTGTATTAATAGGCCAGCGAGAGCACTAGGCCGTATGGGCCCAATTCGGCCCGAGAATACATAAGAGAAAAATCGGCTGGCCATTTTTTCGGTTTAGCCTCGGATTTTGGGAAAATTAGAGAGGCCTGTTGATAAATACGGTAATTTTATAAGTTTAACCACGACGTTTGTCGATATAGCAAAAGTCCAATCAACTTGATTTCTTTCTAAAGAAATTATTTTTAGGTTATATGAACTTCATTATAATCTTTTTAGCATCTTGGTATGATCATGTTTTCTGGATTTATTTTCTTTAGTATTTTTGTTTCTACTTGTTAGTAATTTCAAAATTGCTTATTAATTAGTAGAAATTCATTAAAATTGCAAGTAAATTTCAGGAAAGTCTAAAAAATGTCTACTGGATAGATAAAATCCATACCTTACTAATTTAGTAATACTCATACTTTTTATATGTCGTAAATTTAGAAGTTTGCATGAATAATGTGGAGAATGTCTAACATAGCTAAGGAGTTTGCTGAGCTCGCCTTAGATGATAACAACTACCTCACATGGGCAAATGGATGTCAAGATTAACTTGAAACTTCGGTCGCTAGGCGCTGCAATTACCCAGCCAGCAATTGGGGCTCCTGCCATTCCTGAGGCCACCAAATGTGCAGTACTGCACTTCTTGAGACACCGCATCTATCAAGATCTGAAGTCTAAATACCTGCTAGAAAGGACCCGTTGGCATTGTGGAATTCCTTGAAGGAAAGGTATGACCAACAAAGGTCCATCATGCTACCTAAAGCACACTTTGCGTGGACCAACATAAGGTTCTATGACTTCAAGAAGGTGACAACATATAATTTTACTATTCATAAGCTTGTTGCCAAGCTCAGGTTTTATGATCAGAATGTTATAGACGCTGAGATGATAGATAAGACTTTGAGCACTTTCCACCCCCACCCATAGGACGCTCTAGCAACAGTATCGTCAGGCCAAGTATAAGAAGTACTCGGAACTAATTACCACCCTTCTTGAGGCAGAGAAGAATGATGAGTTACTAATGAAGAACTATCAGACGCGTCCCATTGGGTCACAGCCATTGCAAGAAGGTCATGCTAGTTTCTAGAGGATCAGTGGTAGCCAAGGCCACGGAAAGACACTCAAGTAAAAGGGTGAAAAGTTGAAGAAGATAAATGTGTAGAAGGAGAATGGTAAGCCCCGTTGGACGGGAAAAAGAGAGAGGAAAGCAATAGAAGTCAAACTTAGGCAACAAGATGGTCCCCCCCCCCGCGCACGCCTTGCTATAGGTGTGGTTGTAAGGATCATTGGTCCCGTACTTGCCACACCCCGAAACATCTGGTAGATCTCTACTAGGAGTCCATTGGCAAGAGCAAGAAGGTAGAGTCGCACTTTGTCAATCAGCCTAATGTTGATAAGAGTGATGCACCGAATGCAGAATTGGAGCTCGACACTACAATAGAGGTGATCACATGGAGCTTGGCCTATATGGTGACTTGCAGTAGTCCGTAGGCAACTCCCCTAGGGCAACTCTATATGCCATATTTTTCCTTAAATTTGCTTTATCAGTTTAGGTTATTCTAGGAGAATAACATATTCTTTGTACTCTTGCAAAGCATTAATTGTTTAGGATTTAAATATTATTCTAGATGAATTAATCAGGATGCTAATGTCGTTGCATGATATTGTAGGTGATGGCTGGTAAAAGTATCAATGTTTGGGATCATGGAGAGATACTAGGAAGTGCTGGGTGGAAGTGCAGATATTGTAAGCTTATGAAGTCAGGCGGAGGTGTCACATGCCTGAAAGACAATCTTACTGGGAAGCACGGGGATGTTATTCCTTGCAGTGGGGTTCCGACGGAAGTAGGAAGACTCATGCTAGTAAGTATAGAAGAAACGAAGGCCAAGAAGAAATCTATTAGATATGAGCGTCTACGAATGGAGCAAATTGCTTCAGAGCCTGTAGCTCGTGGTCCATCACGTAAAGATGTCTTCGATGATGATGAGGAAAAGCAGATGGAATGGGCTCGCCGAGAGTCACTGGAGTTGCATCAGCTCGAGCAGAGGGCAAGAGCCCGGGGTGCGATATTTGAACATGGTGGTGGTAGTGGAAGTGCCATAGGAAGGGGTACAAGAACTAATGCCCTTTCTAGAATGTTTGGCAGGTCGAAGTCTATGAGAGCTGGTTCTGATATTTTCGCAGTCGGGCACCCGTCCAACCCCGCATTGACACAACACTTAAAAAATAAGCAAAGTCAAAACTTGGAAAAGTGTGGGCTAAGTGGTTCCATAGTAATGACATTGCTGGAAATAAGGCAGAGTGTCCTTAGTTTCGTGCTGCCATCATGGTTACACAAGAACTTGGTGAAGGTGTTCCGTCACCTAGAGGGCATGAAATCGATGGGCCATACCTTGATGCTAATGAACTAGAGACCAACAAGACACATGTCAACCATTGGAATTCACCTGTGAGGAAATTTTCACGCATACTACCCAGGATGAAGAGCATGATTGTCATGCATCAAGAATAATCAAAAAGACCTACACAAGGGCTAAGGACCACTAACGAGATCATCCTCAACCACAAGACTCTTCGTCCTACGCATCCTATGGTAGCTCATATTCTTTGCCGACTTATGGGCGTCGAGATGCCAACCTACTATCTTCTGTTGATTATTCTTATTCGTCCTCGAACATCTCTTCTTATCCTCCCAATGCAAGAATTTCTTACCAATGGGCGGAACCTGCATATTACCAACAAGTTTATAATCATTGGGTACAACATGTCCATCCCACATACACTTGGGATCAATACAAAGCCCACCTAGCTCATTCTGAAGGACTTGTCCTAATTGATAACAATAAGTACATTGCACAACCTTGGCGTTTCTCAACAATGTATTGATACGAATTGATCCTCCATTAGTGTTTTCACTTTTAGTATACTACTCAAGTTAGCATTCATTACTATTAACTTGTGTTTTTATTATTTCATATGCGAAACGACACTACGACGAGAGGGCTTCACCACATGGTCAAGATAGTAATGAGCAATTTTTATGTACAACTTGAGGTCTTCATACTTCATTAAATACTTTTCATTTAATATTTGCATTACTCAACTATCTAACTAATATTAACCGAGTTTTCATCGGTTTTTCCACCGGTAACCGCCGGTTACCGGCCCCATCCCGCTCCCCCCTCCTCAAAAATTTCATTTGCCAAATTTTAACCGGGTTTTGTACAACATTGCTCTTCTTAACTTCGTCAAATCTACATGGTACCTATCTTTTTTACACGCCATCTGAAATCTTCAAAACTTTGATCCATTCTACCTAACTTCAGGTCACAGAAGAAGCGACGAAACATCACAAGGGCAACAGTGCGGGTCCGCAAGCTGCAAGGAAGAAGTCCTGGAAGAGATACTTGACGTTCCTGTCAGAGTTTCAGAACAAGATGAAGCACAAGAAACCTGACATCAGGGCAACAAACGGCTTCAAACAGAAGAACACAAAGCGCGGCCTGCTCCTGTCCAGTCCAACAATCCTCGAATCTGCAGCAATCTGGTTCACGTAATCCGGCGCACCACAGCAGACTGCTTCGCCGCGGCGACGGCGTCAGGAGCTGATGAGGATGATCTGCCTTGCGTGCAGCTTGACCAGGTGACCTATGGAGTGAAGAGAGAGGCCTCTGGTCCGGTTTACCTGGTCACATAGTGACCGGCCATTTTCAGTTTGGAGTACTTCCAGTTCCAGCTGTGCACCTGCAAATTGGTGTTGGTTTGCTGCTACTCTGGCAATGCTGTTAGTTTTCTGCATTGCTTGACAACTAGTTCTTCAGAAACGTTTCTAACCTCGTGCAACAATGTGATCTTCTGAGTGAAATTAAAAGGCATTTCTCAATGCCTCAGGGTTGTTTTCACTCTTCAGTTATGTTTCTGAAAGAAGAGAGAGAGAGAGAAAGAAGCAAGATCTTGTCCTGGCATGTAACTGGTACTGGTGTGGTCATGATCGATTGCAAGCTATCTTGAATCTCGATTGTCAAAATATCAATATCAATGTCTACTCCTTCCTTACTGCCTGCTTAGCAGGCAGAAATTCTACAAAACCTTTACACGAAAATGTGGAATTTCTCTGAATTACGTATGCAAATCCTTCGTTTCAAACATGAATGTTGGGCAGCCTGCTCTACTCTGTTTTCCTCCAGAGAGAGAACCAGAGAGAGAAGGATGTCAAGTGAGGCTCTGACTAGACATGAAAAGGCCCCGTTTGCTCCGGACGGCCCAACACAATTTGGTCAATTAGGCCAGATGGGCCTAATATATATTATTTCGACCAGCTCAAACTTGACCATTTTTTAAATTGTTTTAAGACAACTAGAATTCTTTTCAAAGCAGGAGAAAAAAAATCGACGATTAAAAGAAGATATATTTAAATGGATTTTTGCAACTGCTGGCAGAGCTGGCTGTGTGCTCGATGGCTGGACTTTCAAGCCCACGCGCACCTGAAAATGATGCTTATATGATTGCATTAAGACCCCTTGGCTTCTACCAGATGAGGTGATTGGACGTCCTACTTGCCGAGTTATATCTATTCTTTTCGGCTTTTGAAACTGGATTTTAGTTTTTGCTATAGTACCTAACTTTCAAATGAAATACTTTTTTAAGATAGGGTCTACAAGTTAATTATAGTACACGTTAAAAATCCAATATCTGTACTATCCAAAATCACAAACGAGTATCGCTCTCTGCAATATCTGTTACAAATAATTAAAATTCAAAAATTTCAATCAAAAGTCATAAGTTACAGTCACAAAGAACATACACATAGATCATGGCCGGACGAGCTTTTGAAGGTCTTTTCATTCTTCTTCATCCATTGTTGGTTCAGTTGGAAGTAGGGTGTCGATTCACCAATCCATTTTCATGGGTTTAAATCCCGTTTAGAACAAAAAAAATTCCCATAGGCAATTCGAGGGAATTGCATAGTCAGATTCTACATTCCAGAAAGGCTCTTAATTTGGCCTTAAACTTTGTCCCCAAGTTAAGAGCTGTTTGGAACACATAAATTTACATGACTTTCACACCAAACATATCAATTCCCGTAAGATTTAGAAAAAAAAAATCTCACGTCCTAAACGATGCCACCCAAGATTCCAAAACCCGGTACCGGCCTAAATCCCGGCGGGGAGCAGGTACCGGTTCCCGGCCGGTAACTGGAGAAAATTCGGTCAAATTTAAAGTTTTAAAATTTGAATTTGAAACCGGCAACCGGAAAAACCGGCGGTTACCGTCCAAAAAACCGGAGAAACCGCTAAAAAACCGGGAAGCACAAGAAAAAGTTGAATTTAGGATGTTACGAAGCATATTTAGCTCATATAATAGGGGATCTAATACAAAAAAAAGTTTAAATCAACTTAGGAGGTGCATTACGCAATCACAAAAGACTCACAAATATAAATGCACTTCGAAAAAACTCAGCCGATTTTTTATTTCTCGGTATCCACCGAAAAATCAGGTTACCGACGGTCATCAATCAGTAACCGCTGATTTTCTTAACCCTTGCCACCAATATCATATCGACCATGTCCACCTAATAATCCCCGTGTTTGTCGTTCCTTGCAAGTTAGTCTGTTCGTACAAATCAAGACAGCCCAATCGAAGCTTTCTCTCAAAGACAAGGATAGTAAAGAAGGACAGTATTTAGGAGCATCTTTGACCTCATGTCTCAAAATTAACAGGTGCCTCAATATCTGACCTGGCACGTGTATGCAGTTAGGTGCTCAGTTGATCTCAAAACGAAGGCAATGGACTAGCTAGCTAGCTAGAGAGCCACAAGTTCGCACAAATTAAAACGTAAAATGGTCGCGAAAAAGATCATAGCAAACAGAGGGTTTCATATAATTTTTTTAGGTAGATTTGCGGTTGAAAAGCTGGAGAAAAAAAGTTGCGTCTCTCTACACATTTGTTGTAGCGAATGTTCAGCTTTTCGCAGCACATTAAGTTCTAGGACAAATAATTTGTAATATTAAGGACTTGTTCTTTTTTGCTGCGGCTTATAACTTTTGGTTGAATTTTTTGAATTTTGGCTGTTTACGGTACAGATTACGGAGAGACCGATACCTACTTACGATTTTGGCTAGTACAGATGTTGGGCTTTTAACGTGTACTACGTTTAACTTGTAGACCCCGTCTTGAGAAAATACTTCGTTTGAAAGTTAGGTACTGTAGCAAAAGCCAAAAACCGCCTGACTTTTGACTTGCCAAACAGGCCCTAAATGTGGGAAGGCACACCTTTTTGCTTTTCAATAATTTCATATGCAGTTTAATTTCACTTTATAGCACTTTGTAAAAGCTCAAAAAAAAAAAGGATTGTCCGCTCGATCCATATCTCGGTGGTTGGGGAGTTCTTTTTCTGAAGTGAAGGAGCAACCTAGTGATGGTTACTCTGCCACATTTTTCAGAGACTCGTCAAGCCCTTAGCAGTTAGAGCATCACTCCGAAGCTTTGGGGACGTATGTGATGATAACCATCTTTGAAAGAGCATCATTGTATCCTTAAGGCCTAGTTTAGAACGCAAGAATTTGATAATAAACTATTTCCCAGCTATTAAGGTCCTATTTGGAACGCGAAAATTTGATAGAATTTCTGCGGGAATTGTACTACTTCCTGTAAAATTTGTGCATTCTAAACAGAGCCTAAATTCTTATGAATTTTTTTATAAAATTCCCGGGTTTCAAATGGGGCTTAAGCTACACTCGGAAGTTTAATTTGAGGATTAGTGATTCCTTGCTACCAACGGACTGAACGGAGTTGCTTGCATGCATGGCCTTGATCGATCACAAAGAGGGTTCGATCGCACAGAACATCAAATCTTGAGCAATGCTGCCATGTGATGGCATTGACACGAAGCTTGGTTCATGGATTGCCTTGGCCATCTAGTTTGGTGGAGCAGGTTGTGTCTTGCCACAAAAGGTATTTGGAATCTGTTAGTTCTAATGTTGCTATCTTTCGTGTTAAGGAACTATATAGCTATTGAAGGGATGAAAGATGTTAATTGGTTGAATGATTTGATGTTAACATGCATGCATCTCTCATGGTGCATGTGCTGATCAATCAAGGAGATTTGGAATTTTGGATCCCTTAGAGTTCTGACACCGGTGGAGTTGGTAGAGTTCACTTGATCTCATATGTCCATTTCCCTCAATCTTATTGGATTCAATGATACAAACAAGATGGCAATTTTTTAAATAAACACTTTTTTTGCAAGGAAATAAACACTTAAATTTAGAATGATATGCATCCATTGTACAATTGCTTCTAAATAATTGTGATTCGGGTCATGGAATATCGCGCGGGGGCATAAGGTTCGTGGGTTTCATCTCCACCACGGCATGGGTGGGTGAGAACACCATAGTTTAAGAAATAATGCGAGGCGCTTACGTGTAGGGGTGGCGGATCGGATAGTTTCCGTCGGATCCGGACGGATACGGATACGGTTGTGTCGGATCGGATTTTTTCGGATAGTTCTCGGATCGGATACGGATACGGATTTTTTATCGGATACGGATACGAATCTGATAAGCCTAGTATCCATCGAATACGGATACGGATTATCCGGATAATACAAAAACGGATATCCGAGGGGAGGGGAGAGGAGGGACTTTAATTTTTATTTTTGATTTTGGATTTCGAAAAGCACGGAAATTCATTTAAGCTCGAAAAATATGAAATAAACTCCAAAATTCCAGAAAAATTCACAGAAGTTCCTAGTGACATTTTAGACTTAATAAAAATATTTCAAACTAATGTTGGTATTTAATTTTCATACTTAAAAATACTTTTTAATTTCAAAAGTTGACCTTTAAACTCCAGAAAATCCAGGAAACCAAATAAAAGACAAATAACTCCAAATAATTAATTTAAAGTAGGATGAATTGCATGAATACGAATAATTCATCATGTGTATTCCATGAATTACACGTTGTTGTTACTTATGTAGTCATGTTATGATCGACTATTGGGTATATTTTCATTGTGGATGAAAAGACTATGCTTGATTAGATTTCATGAATGTTTTGATAAGATGAACTATTTACGTATTTTCGTTAATTTTGGATGTATAGTTTAAGAGGTTTTCATGTTCCGATAAATATTCGTAACCGTATTCGTTTCGACTCGTATTCGATCCGTATCTATATTCGATATTATTCGTATTTGTATTCGTATTCGAGTTATCCGTATTCGTATCCGTATCCGAAAAAAAATATGAAAACAAATATGGTAAAGACATTATCCGTCCGTATCCGATCCGTTTTCACCCCTACTTCTGTGCTCCACTGCTCCCTCCAAAGTAGATTGTATAAATCATTTTAAAGCAAATATTTTGATTAGTGGATTTTTTAAAAAGTTTAAATTTAGAAATGATGCATCCTTTATAGAATTTGCCTAGACATGTGCTTCGGGTCGTGAAGGGTGGGATATATGCATGAGCAGGTCAGAAGTTCGATCTCCGTTAACATTCATTAATTCAAAAAGATATCAATTTGAAAAGAAAGTTATTGATTTAGCATGTTGAATCAATCATGGATGAAAAGTTTTAATTATGGATGAAAAATCTCAATCATGGAGCCTGAGCACCATGGTGGCCATGTTATTATATATATATAGGACGCTGAAATAGGACATCATGGTGTCTGGGCACCATGATTTTAAATGCATCAATTTTGTCTAAATCTGCGTATATTTTTTGAAACTATCAGTTTAAGGGTATATACTCATCTATAACAATTCAAATGGAATGTATAAGTTTGAAAATATACTCAAATTCAAAGTTTTGAATTGATTTAAATCATATACTTTGTTGTAATCAGCATATATCTACAATAAAACTATCATCAAAAAAGGCAACTACAATTCGAAATTTAGTTCAAACAAGTTTGAACTAGTTAGTAAACTAGTTGAACTTGACATTCAAGAGATTTTAAAAATTTTCGCACATGATACATGCCTATTTTAGACTATGGTGCCCGGGCACCAAGTACCACTCGTTATTTTTAACATTATATATATATATATATATATATATATATATAATGTTAACGAATTTACCTGATATATTATATATCATTACACTTACATGTATCTAAAAGCAATCCAAAGGCAGGGAACCTTGGTGGCCAGACACCATGGTGCCCCATTTCAGCGTCTTGTATGTGTGAATTTTTTTTCTACTCCCACGAGTAGTTACTCCCTATGTCATATCTAACAACATAGGGAGTATCTTGCGTAACGGGAGATATGTATGTGTAGTATATGAGTATATAAGACTATATAGATAGTATGTATATTTTTTCAGAGATGGTATGTATATTTTTATACATACTCCTTTTTATGTGCATATATGAAGGTATATATAAAATATGCTAAAAACTATAGAGTTCATTGCAATTTTTATGTTGTTTATATTGGAGTATCTTATAATTAGTATAGGAATATACACAAAGTGATAAAGGAGCATGTCAAGTTCGTTTAAGTGGTATATCAGAGGAAGCCTTTTCCGTACTCCTGGGAGTACATACTCCCACATCAAATATACCACTTAAATGACCATTTTATACCTCTTTATCACCTTCGGTATACTTAAATACTAATTTTAAGATACTCTAATGCGACTTGATTGAAAAATTTTCATCGAGACCTTTTATTTTTGCTATATATAATTTTTCATGTATTAAACGAGTGCATACACAAATTATACTATAAAAAGTGTACTTTTATGAATTTTTTTCATAGAACTCATTTTGGAGTATCTTATAATCATTATTAGAGTATACTCAAATAGATAAAGAGCTACAACAATACCATTAAAGGGGTATAATAGAAGTGGGAGTACGTACTCCCAGGAGTATAGAACTATTTTCCTATGTGTGTGTGTGTATGAAGTATTTTTCCTACTTCCGGGTGTAGTTACTCGCTATGTCGTATCTCGCAAAGTAGGGAGTATCTAACGCAACAAATGGTATGTACGTGTAGTATATAAGTATATAAGATCATCTAAGTGGTATGCATGCTTTTTAAGGTGTTATGTACAGTTTTTTAAACATGCTCCTTTTTATGTACGAATATAAAGGTATTAGCAAAATATACCAAAAACCATGTGTTCCCTTGTAATTTTTTCTGTGGCTGGCGTTGGAGTATCTTAGAATTAGTATATGAGTATAGCTAAGGTGATAAAGAGGTATGTTAAGTTCGTTTAAATGGTATATCATAAGTGGGAGAAACTACACCTGGGAGCAGACTGTGTGTGTATATGTGTGTATGTATGTATGTGTATATATATATGATAAGGTAATATGAAGAGAGAAATCTCAGGATATAACACTTACTACACTTGCCAAAAAAAAGGACAAGATTGCTACAGTCATAACCATTCCTAGAATGGAAATGGACAATCGGAGGATATTGGTATGAATTTGTTTTACAGACCCCCGAAGACATGAGTAGTCTGCCAAGTAAACAAACTTACGGAAGAGATAAAGATAGCAAAAATATCACATGAATCCTCAGATGGAATCATTCTAACCATGAAGTACAAGTCACATCCATGCCCAGGGAAGAACTTCATGAAGTCCTGAAAACTCGGATGACCAAATATCAGCATAAGTACCAGTCAACAATTACTACATGAAGATCACACTGAAGGACAAATAAGACCTAAGGAAAGGAATCAGAACTGTAACAAATTTACTTTTCAACCCATTTGTTAACCTGGGTGAATCTCGGGGTCGAGATTCTTTTTAAGGGGGTAAGTTGAAACAAACTGAACTTTTTCAAAAAGAATTCAAATTGCTTTTGATTTTGTTTTCCTTTGATCCCAGCCCTATCCTGCACGAATCTTAACCCAATCCCACCCCTAATTCTTACTGGAAACACATGAACGGAGGGGAGCCGTGCAGCCACTGTTCACTCCCGACAAAATTTGCCGCCGCCGCCAAATTTTGTCGCCGCCTCCTTCCCGCTTTGCTCACCTTAGCGGCTCACGCTTTTGGTGGGACACCGCACCCTCCCTTTACGCACTTTGCTTTGTGTCGGCTTCTCCACCACCACCGCCACCGCTTGCGGTCATGCCCCCTCTCTGCTCTCACAGCCGCCCCGACCGGCCTGACACCGCCTACTTCTTTTGACCGCCGCCTCTCTGCGCCCGAGACAGCCGCATTCCCACCGGTCCTCCTCGAGCCTTCCCGACCACTGATAAGGTCGCCGCCGCCGTGTTTTTCCCCCTCTCCAGCACCGAACCGCCTTCTGGACCTATAAATATGCCCGAGCTCCTCCATTCGAATCCACAAGCTCCCATAGCCAGCCGAACACTCCCAATTGCTCCGGTGATCCCCACATCGTCGGCAATCCCCGAAAATCCCAAAGGTGAGCCCTAAACCAATCTCTTCGATTTACTCAATTGTAATTCAATTCCTTGCTCCAGTATCTTCCTCAAGCCCCCAAAAACCCTTCCGAACCATTGCCCTAGCTCGCCGAGCCTTCCTCTTCCCTGTCGTCGAGGACCGTCGCTAGTCGCAACCACCTCACCGTGGCCAGCTCGCTGTGAGCTTCCCCGGCACAAACCACCACCGAGAAAACCATGCTGACCGCCCCTAGATGGTCAAATGGCCGCCAAATTCAAGAACCATCGTCCCTATAGCTCGTAAGCCCTAAAATACCGTGCTAAGTTCTTGAGCTCGCAGCCGGCGATCGCCGCCTCCGCCAGACCTACCGACCCCAAAAATGGAACCCTGGCACCCATAGCAACCCATCCATAGTCCCAAAATGCGTCGCACATCACCACAGCTCCGCCGCCAGTCGCCGCCTTCCTCCCCTGTTCTCTCTGCGCGCAAGCCGAGCGAAGAAGAAGAACAATGCCGCCGATCTGTTCGTCCGACCGAGTCGCTCCGTCTCGGTTGCGCCTCCCGCTTCGCCGCTACTGTTCGGTAAATGGGACCCCGCCCGCCGTAGCGTCGGTTCGCCCGACCGAACCAGAGCCAACTCGGTGGTCGCGCCCGCCCGCCCAGCGTCTGTTCGCCGACCCACGCCGGATTGACTCGGTGCACCGAGCCCGCTCGCTCGCTACGGTTACTGCAGCACGAGCCGAGGGCGATGGCGAGCCGGTGAACAAGAAACCCAAAATTCAAGTTTATACTCGCTAGATTCGTTTTGAGCCCGCCAACCCAAATCTCAGGCCCATTTCCCCATATAGCCCTCCTAAAAGCCCAAACCCTATTTATTTGAATTTTTGAATTTTCTTTCTTTGTTTCTTTTCTTTATTCCTAGCTCGGTCCTTCGGGCGTGGAACTAATTTGTTATTTTTGCATTAGCTCTCGACGTTGAAGTACAACCGGAACAGGAGGGAGAAGCTCAAGTTCGGGCCCAGTCCACCGAAGATTACGAGCTAATCAAAATTGTAAACCCGCAAGGCAATTCACACATATTTTGAACATGTTGATCCTACATTTCCTAAGTTATTTATTTACTTGTATTTCCATTATGTTATTTGCACACTATTATTTTGTGTACAATAAATACTTAGAATGACATGATATTAGTTATGCCCTACCACCCGAAAAAGCCCAGTCTAATTTGATGGCCATATTCACCTTGACAAGACATAATATTGTCAATTATAATAATATGTAGCCATGATAGTTCAGCGAATCAATAACATCTTCAGCTAGTAAAAGAGTTGGTCTTTATTTGGATAATGGTTTTAGGGTAAGCGAGGATCGTTGGATCCTATGACCTTAACCGAGGGTGAAGGCAAAGATCACAAATCAGTGACAGTGTTATGGCACTGGACACGAATTTGTGGGAAGAAATTACCACCGTGAAAATATAAGGACTAGATCCTTATGCTGAGTAAAGAACATAGTAATCGCCCAACCACAAGCGTTGATACGTTAAACCTGGTCTAGTAACTGCTCAAATTCAATTGAACCTCTACATAGGCAGCTGGAGGCCAAGTGTGAGTCCATACGAAAGGGGTTCAGCAGGGTCGTATGGGAAGTGGTTGTTTTTCTGAACAATTGATTTGATTATCAATGACCCACACAATAGTAGGCTGAGATAAGTGGGACTTATTGGGGAAACCTACTAGGTGGAGGCTATATAAAGAATTGAGCAGTGAAAAACCTTATTTTCTTAAAACCAGACGTGGGATTAAGAAATCTTGTGGGTAAAGCAGGGCAGCTCTGCAGAGTCATGACTAATGGTATTCGAATACGTCGTGCTTCCGGTAAATGAAGCTGTGTTTAATGGGTGAATCCGATAACAAGGCATAAGTAGAATTGAGAATGGTTTGGTAATGTTGAATGTTGATAATCACGCTTGAAAACCCCTTTACATTAACGAAGTTACTTTTCAAGCTTTTAACTGGTTCTCAACTAAAACTGCATCCACATAAAATAATAAACATGTTTTCACTTCACTTGTTATATCATGCATGTAGTTATTGCTAAGCTCCGTGTGACTTGTTGAGTACGGTAGTAGTACTCATACTTACTAAAAACGTAAACAGAAACAACAAACTTTGAGGAGGCAGGTGAAGACGAAGAGCTGGTGCTTTACTAGATGGACGAAGCTTGGATTAGGGTCGTTCTCCGCTCAAGCGTGCCTGTGGCGTCTTTTGCTGTAATATAACTAAAGGTCGTTGGCATTGCTGTAATACTTAGCTTTAATGCCCTTATACTGTTATAAAGTTCACTTTTGCTCTTAAGCTTGTGTTGGTAATGTTATACACTCGATGGACGTACTTCATGTTGAGCAGTCCCAGGCGATTCGAGGTTTCATAATACTCCTAGAAATGGGGGTGTTACACAGTTTGTCCTGAGTCCCCTCTTGTTGTTCGTGTGGAGTTGATGCCTAATTTATGCGAAATCATAGAATATGCATCTAGGTTGTCTATGATTGATAGCATGTCATTTTGTTCAATGTGTAGGTTTGGTAAGTATTACACAGCTGTCGTGCTTGTTGATTGAGTGTAGATTTTGGTGGTCTAGTAGTGTGGCTGTAGGTCATGCATGTGCGTAGTTTTCTAATTTCGAATATTGTTAGATGTGCGTGAGTTCGTTATGTCGAATGCGAATGGAATGTAGGTTACATGAATGGAATGGCTAATCTCTGTGCTGTGCAGATGGCCATTCTGGATTTTTTTTTCTCCTACTTCTAACTTTAACTAAAGGTCAGCTCTGCATACATTTTTTTCCCTGGCTTGTTCTCAAGGCACATACTCCGGGCTGCTTGCATACCAGATTCCTATTGATTGTCACGTGTTCTCAGCATGCTATTTTATTCTGACCGAGGTCGTTTCGATTGTCTGCATGCTAAACAGCCTGGTCAACGTGCAATGTACAATACCAGATTATGATGATTAATGTACTGAAGTGATGCTCTATGATGACATATTTTGTATTGAATTGATGCTTTCGTCCTGAATTGAGTTATTTGTTACCGACAATTCCAGATTATGATGATTAGTGTAGTGTCCTGGCTTCTGTGTCATGATTGCTGGCACTTGCTAAACTCTTTTTTTTTTTGTGATGACTCGCTTTTTTTTCCATGGTTTTACGACGAGACATCAAGAAATGATCCTTCCTGTAAACGCGGCATATCAACTACCTACAATGTCCGCACATGGTGTTCGTGCAGCGGCCGTAAGAGCTGACCAAAAGAGCTGTATAGCCTTGTCCAGCTCATTACATGTGCACTGGATGTCTACAGTATTTTGTGCAGCAAAAATGTACGAACCCTCCTTCTTTGTAATGTTAATTTTATCTGTATATTCATTTCAGATTGTCCATTATGTGATTAGAATATGTCTTATCTTGACCTTATTTCCATGTTCTGAAATTGATGATTTGTTAGTTTTTCTCTTTCCTTTTGTTGGTACGCCGTATGCAAAACGGTATAATTTCGTTTCACAGAGTTGGGACTGAAGTCCTTCAAATAAGCTCATTAGTGCAATAACATGTCAGTTCAGACTAGTGCACATTATAATGAAGCAATATATACACCTTTGTATTGTCGAAAACCGAGTTCTCCGGAAGCTGCAATTCGCAAGCTGTTGATTACTAGAGTAGGGGCAACATGGGCATTTCACAAGCTATGAATGCAGGTAGAGCTCCGAAGCTGCAATTCAGGCCAAGCAATTCCAACTCCTAAGCTCTGGCTTCTCCAGGAACTGGCTTCTCTAGGAGCCAGGTTTGATTAGAGTTTGGCCAAACACACCTCAAGATCTTCACATAAGACATTTGAGCTCCGAAGTCCAAGCTAGCAAATACTATCAAACGGTGTTGATCCCGAACTCTAGAGGATCCGAATGACTCTAGAGGCATAAGATATTTGCAGCCTTTTTTAGCGGTTTCTAATTTCCAGTTGTTAGTTTTTGGTTAAAATGACACTGTAGTTCTAAGTCATTTAATTAAAAATAAAAAATAAAAACATCGTTATATCTCAACAGACAATACAAAGGAAAAGACAAAAAAAGCAAAAAGAAAAAAAATTAAGAAACTAGCATATTTATTTCGGCGTTTACTTTGGCTTTCTGAAAACCAGAAACCCATGCGAAATGAATGGGGATAGGTTCGTCATGTTTTGCCTTTCATCTTTTGTTTGCGTTTGTGTTAATTGCAAGTGAAGTGATGGGTCTATAGCAACCTGTATATATTCTCATGGGACTTTAATTAATAATGTTAACACATAAAGCAAATACCAAATACTCTAACAAAACACAAGGTAAATAGATACTCAATAGTATCTGGGCAAATTTAGCTATTTTTCCTTTCAACTTTTCCTTGTCTGTTTGTTATTTTGCCAAAAAAAATCTCTCCAATAGTTTGGAATTCAAGATTTTAAGCCTATTATGCGTCCAACTTTCAGGCTCCTGCTGCTTTCACACAGGAAAAGGTTGTTGGAAAAAAAAGGAAAAGGACAAATCATTTTGCTGATGTGCTTGTAGCTATCTGTCGTGTTGCGAGGCGAGGTGTGTGGAAGTGGGTAACGTGGAAACGAGGCAAGATCGGCACACTTCATTGGGACATCGCCCTTGATTTGGGCCCTGTGGACGTGGCAACATAAAAGGAGGCCACTGTGCTCACTGTTATAACACATGTGATCAATGTGCAGAACTGTCCAAACTGCTTTGCAACTTACACCTTTTATTTTATTCTGCCACCCCCTGGTTATCTATAAATTGTAAAGACATCAATGAATAAATGACACAATCATTCTCTCTATACTTGTCTCAGTACTTCTTGCAACACGTTATCAGCACACGCTCATACATTCACAAGTGCAAACAGAGAAAAAAACAAAAGGTAATGGCACTCTGTGCGTAACCATCAACAAGTTTTTTCAGAAGATCCGCCCACGGCTACCAAAGACATGGCGCGGCCCGGCGGCCAAGCAATGACGCCAAAGCGGCGCCGCGGTAAGCAACTCGAGACAGGCTCGGCGGCGACGCAAGCAGCACGACCCGGCGGTCGGCCAGCGGCCGCGGCGCAAGGCCCAAGCGGCGGCAAGCAACACACGGCCGGCGTGGCGTGAAGCGGCGGCGGGCGGCCCACGGCGGTGACGCCAAGGCGAGTGGCCGCGGTGCCGAGCCGGCGCCTACACATCTTGGCGCGCGGCAGCGGTAAAACAGCAGCGCACCGGCCTTCAGCGGCGGTTGGCCTTGATCAGCCGGCAGATGCTTGACAGCGCCGCAACCGTCGCAGCCGACGGCCGGCGCTTCAGGGCTGGCGGCGATGCGTGGCCGGCGCTTCAGCGCAGAGCGGTCCGGCGGCGGAGGCCACAAGCGCAGGCACGGGCGGCGTGGCGCTCGGCATAAGCGCGGCCGGCATGGCGGCGGTGGCACCGAGGAGGGCGGCGCGGCTCCGGCAAGGGCGGCGGCGGCACCGAATGCCGGCGGCGGCCCCATGGGCAAGCGGCGGCGGTTAGGGTTTGAAACCCTAAATCCCCACCCTCCTTTTATATGGCTGCCTCCCCAAATGGGCTTTGGCCCAATATATTCCCACCTCCCCACATGGGCCACAAGGCCGAATGGGCCTCAGCCCAGGTTTCCGAAAATTTGCATTCCCCCCTCTAGTTCATGGAAAATGCAGATTTTATTTTAAATAAATTTCCTTTTGTATATTTTGCAGTATAGTCCTTGTGCTTATTTATAATTGTACTCGTCATTTTGTACTATTTTAAATTTGCTTTTCAGTCTCTACAGGACCTGAAAATAATGTAAATATTTATATAAATGTGCTTTGCAATTTTTATTTACAAACATGAATTGCGACCATATTTAAATTTGCTATCTTAGCAAATTTAAATTTGAAATTTCCATTTAGTGAGTACCATTGTACTTAATAAAATGAAATTTTTGCAAAATATTATACCTACCATAAATATCATAAAATCACATTTTATGGCACTTTGCTACATTTATTTGTACGCTATGCCATACAATAAACTGGTGTTCATCATCAATATTGTGATTACACGGTATTATAAATATAACCATACGTTATATTTAATTTAGGTATATATTCATTCGGATTACAATATTCATATTGTTTTCCACATATTTTGCAGTTTATTACAACATTACCATACACATTAATTTACCTCATGTAAATTAATCATTTATGGTGTACTTTCATGTAGGTATTAAATGGCTACCAAAGATTTTGAGCCACTCGCTATCGATGGTACCAACTACCCTACATGGGCTATGTACTTAAAGATCAACCTCACCACACGTGGGTTGGAAAGGGTGATATTTGATCCTCTAGCGGATAAAAATCCTCCGGATATTGTGAAATATTTCGCTTTGAGCACAATACGGAATCACATACATCCAGATTTGAAGGATGAATATCTGTATGAGGAAAATCCACTCACATTATGGTTAGCCCTCAAAAATAGATATGAACAGCAGAAAACTGTTATCTTACCTGAGACTAATCATGAATGTGCACATCTTAGATTCCAAGACTTCAAAACTGTTGGAGACTATAATCATGCCCTTCATTCTATTTGCTCCAAATTGCGGTTTTGTGAAAAGAAACTAACGGATGCGGACAAAATAGAGAAGACTCTCTCTACTATGCTCCCATCTGATAGGGTCCTACAGCAGCAATGGCGTGCTGCAAATTACCAAACTTATTTTGATCTTATGCATACTATACTTGTGAGAAGCATGCTGAACTTCTTTTAAAGAACAATCAGCAATGTCCCATTGGGGCTGCTCCACTTCTTGAAGTTCATGCTAATCAAAATTACACCAAGTTCAATGGTTCAAAACACCATTCAATCTTGTGAACCTCTACCTCCAATCTTTGGCTAAAGGCAAGCATGCTCATGAGAAAAGATTTGAAGCACACTTCAATCTCACATCCAACAATGATGAAGCCGGATGCTCTCAACAGTTCATTCAAGAACTCAAAGACACATGTGCTTCTACCAAAAAGGATGATCTCATGTGCACCGAGGACACAATTGAAGAATTTCATTCTCAAGACATGTTTGGAGATCTCAGTTAGACTCCTAGTCTCACAGCAATTAAGTACTATAATGTTGTAATATAAATAATATTGTCATCTATATTGTAAGCGTGTATGCTACAATCATATATCGAACATATTCGGTATTGTAAAATAAAGTTTGTATGTTTCTATATATACTATTATAAGAATTTCATTAAATTCTTCTTTTTGTGTATATAGATTTTTGGAGTCGATCCAATGGGGGAGGAATTTTGCCTTGTGGATAGTGGTACCACAAACTCTATATTTAGGGACATAAAATATTTCCTAACTCTTACTAGGAGGAAAGGAAATGTTTTAACAATCGCTGGACGCGATGCAACGATAGTAAGCTCTGGTCGCGCTTCTATCACTCTCCCTATGGGTACACAATTGGAAATTGAGGATGCACTCTTGTATCCCGATTCAACAGTACCCTACTTAGTTATAGAGATATCCATCAGAATAGTTTCCATGTTGAAACCCAAAATGACAACAAAGAGGAATATCTCCTCTTAACCAAAAACAACGGATATGGCAAATAAGTACTAGAGAAAATTCCATCTTTAAACTCCAGATTGTACTATACATACATCAAACCAGTTCAACATATTGCGTACAAAGTAATTTTCCAAGACACTAACACATTCCAAACATGGCATGATCGCCTTGGCCACCCAGGCATTGGAATGATGAGGAAAATTATTAGCAATTCAATTGGTCATACATACATCAAAACAAAATTTCCGGAATCCTCAGATTTCGTATGCACTTCATGTGCCACCAGAAAATTAATTTTAAGACTCTCTTATCCTAAAATTAGAGCTGAACCACTTAAATTCCTTGAACGCATTCAAGGAGATATATGTGGTCCTATACAACCATTGTGTGGACCGTTCAGATATTTCATGGTTCTCATTGATGCATCTACTAGATGGTCACATGTGTGTCTTTTATCCACACGAAACCATGCATTTGCTAAGTTAATTGGTCAAATTATCCAATTACGAGCACATTATCCTGAACATCGAATTCAATCAATTCGAATGGACAATGCTGCTGAATTTACATCCCATGCCTTCAATGATTATTGTATGACTCTTGGGATACAAGTTCAACACTCTGTTCCATTTGTCCATACACAAAATGGTTTAGCAGAATCTCTTATCAAGAGAATCAAGCTCATTGCAAGACCATTACTACAGAATTACAACTTACCAACATCATGTTGGGGTCATGCAGTCTTACACGCTGCTGACTTAATACAATTGCGTCCAACTACTTATCACAGCACTTCTCCACTACAATTAGTACGTGGAAATACACCAGATATTCCCATCTGCGAAAGTTCGGTTGCGCTACATACGTACCGATCTCACCACCGCAGCGTACCTCAATGGGACCGCACAGGAAAATTGGGATCTATGTTGGGTATAAATCTCCGTCAATCATAAAATACCTCGAACCCCTAACGGGGACACATTATGACGTCTGCGATTGCATATTCAATGAGGAACATTTCCCGGCATTAGGGGGAGACAATAAGTACCAAACTAAATGCCAGGAAATTGATTGGAATGTTCAAGGCATTCCTACCTCAGACCCACGTACTAGAGGCGAACTTCAAGTTCGGAAAATCATTCATTGCAAAACATTGCAAATAATCGCGAGATGCATTCTCGATTACAAGGGTGTCACAAAATCCTATAATCCTGCCAAAAATGTACCTGAAAGAGTGGAGGTACCGAAAAATACCACTCAACTCCCAATTCAAAATAAGAGGGGGAGAAGTACGGTACATATGGCGAGCTTGACTTCTAACAAGCGACAAAGGAAACAAAAGAATGTAAATGCAGATCAATCTCAAGTTGATAGACACCAAAGGATCCTTGAACCCAGATCAACAGTGCACTCAAATACTGATCCTGGGATATCGGAATACCCTGACTCAAATGTTTTGGGAAATAACATTGAGTCAACAGGGGTCCAAGAAATTTTCACTAATTATACTGATTCTGGAGAAACATACGATCGTAAGACTACATTTGTCGACATTTATTTCTCCACAACAATTGCAAACAACCTTCAAAATGATCCAGATCCCAAGACCATGGCGAGTACAAAGCAGCTACTGGTTGGAACCAATGGAAGGATGCAATTCAAGCGGAGTTAGCCTCGCTCAAGAAAAGAAATGTATTCACCAATGTGATACATACACCTCCCAAAGTATTCTGTCGGTTTCAAATGGGTTTCGTCATAAGCGGAATGAAAACAATGAGGTGGTGAGATACAAAGCAAGGCTTGTAGCACAAGGGTTCACGCAGAGACCCGGCATTGATTTCAATGAAGCATATTCTCCAGTAATGAGTGGAATAACATTCCGATATTTAATATCATTGGCAGTACAAAATCATCTATCTTTTCAGTTGATGGATGTAGTGACAGCATACCTTTATGGGTCACTTGATACAGAAATATACATGAAAGTTCCCGATGGAATTTCAATTCGAATCTGACATAAATCGCAATATGTATTGTGTAAAGTTGAACAAGTCTTTATCGGCTTGAAAGCAATCGGGTAGAATATTGTACAACCGACTAAGTGGGTTCCTAACCAAAAGGATACTCCAACAATGATGATTGTCCATGCGTCTTCATCAAAAGATCATCAACGAGATTTTGCATTATATCGTATGCGTTGATGATCTTAATATCATTGGTAACACACAGGATATAGATGAAGCACGTAATCATCTTAAGACGGAATTCGAAATGAAAGATTTGGGTAAAACCAAATTTTGCTTAGGTATATAACTTGAGCACCTTCATTCAGGCATACTAGTGCATCAATCAGCCTATGTACAGAAAATATTGGAAAAATTCAATATGGACAAATCATATCCATCGAAAACCCCATGGTTGTTCGATCTCTGACGAGGATAAAGATCCATTTAGACCCGAGATGACAATGAAGAGCTATTGGGACCCGAGGTTCCATATCTCGGTCTGTCGGAGCGCTTATGTACCTTGCAAATTGCACCGTACGGATATTGCATTTGCGGTAAATCTACTTGCTAGATATAGCGCTACTCCAACCAAAAGACATTGGGTAGGAGTGAAGAATATCTTTAGATATCTTCAAGGCACTAAAGATCTCGGTCTATTCTTCCAAAAGAATAAAATATGGATTTAATAGGATATCTGATCTCGGCTACTTATCGATCCCCATAATGCGGATCTCAAACAGCTTTGTATTTTTACACGGTGGAGCAGCCATCTCTTGGAAGTCTTCAAAACAGACTCTAGTGGCTACATCCACTAATCATACTGAAATAATTGCATTATATGAAGCATCACGTGAATGTGTATGGCTTCGCAGAATGATTAACCACATACAACAGTCATGTGGTATAGGTGCTATTACATCACCTACCATTATCCATGAAGATAATCTTTGCTTCTACTGTTCAAATGCAAGCGGGTTACATAAAGAGCAATATCACAAAGCATATTGCACCTAAACTATTTTACCCACATGAATTGCAAGAGAGTGGGGAAATAAGTATTCTACAAACTAAGTCTTGTGATAATCTCGCAGACTTATTCACCAAGTCATTACCAACTTTCTCATTCTAAAAATATGTTCATGGAATTGGTATGCGAAGACTACGTAATTTGCAGACGTCAGGGGGAGAAATATCCTAAGACTTAACCCGTTCAATACAAATATTGTACTCTTTTCCCTTTATGAGTTTTTCCTCTAAGGTTTCTCATCAAGGTTTTTAATGAGACAATATGACAACGTAATCATGAATATATCTCTCCTTTCCCTACAGGGGTTTTTCGGAGATATAATCAAACATATGTCATATCATTTTCTCTTTAAATTTTCCCACTGGGTTTTAAAGGAGTTTTTCATGACATATCTACTCTATCGGTTCTCCTCATATTTTTCCTACAGGGTTTTGGAGGAGTTTTTCCAAGATGATGAACTAAGGTGATCATATGAAGATACATTGGTCAAGGGGGAGTGTTATAACACATGTGACCAATGTGCAGAACTGCCCAAACTGCTTTGCAACTTACACCTTTTACTTTATCCTGTCACCCCCTGGTTATCTATAAATTGTAAAGACATCAATGAATAAAGGACACAATCATTCTCTCTACACTTATGTCAATACTTCTTGCAACACTCACCATACTTTTGTGTTTTGGTTCACAATACGCCACTAGGTAACAATCAAAAGGGGTAGCCATTAAAACCAGACATATATTTGACCGTCGAATATAGGCTAGTTCTTTTCCTCTAAAGCTAGCTACTTTTAATTTTTGTTACAATATCTAATTTTTAAACCGGGCATTTTCTCACGACAGAGTCTACGAGTTAATTATGGTACACATTAAAAGTCTAACATTTGTATTAACCAAAATCACAAGCGGATATCTACCTCTTCGTAATCTCGTCAGAAATAGACTAAAATTTAAAATTTCATTAAAACCATAAGTGCGTAAGCAGGCTCTATACTCAAAGAGTCTCGTGATCTAGCCCCCGATATGATTCATGCCCTGTTTATAATGCAAATAGGAAACAGTTCGATTTCAATAGAAAACAATAATTTCTTCTTTTTTTTGTTTCGAACGGGATCTTAATAAGGCCCCGTCTCGACGGTGCCCGTTCTAGCCCCGGGTGCCTAGGATTTTAGCTTTAGTTCAAAAAAGATAGCTAAGGCGTTTGTATTGGTTTGGCATCTGATTTCTAATTAGAGAAGCTAAAATTAATATAAACGTCCTATTTTTTATAAATCGTTTTTATTAGTCACTACTATTTATCTCCAATATTTAATGTTTTCGTTGTATTTTATTAAGTCATAATTTCATAAGCTTCATAGCGATCCAAATGTTGTAGTATCTTTTGTTGTACCATCGTTTACTCTCTTTATTACATAATGCACTCAGCAAAAAATCTAAAGTTACAAGCCAATACGAATACCTTAATTTCTATAAACTATTTTTATCAGCTATTATTATTTATTAGTCACGATCAAAAGCTATAAGTTAGTAGAAAGCCACTGTATGCCTCAAAAGCATACACTTTAATATATTACTCCAACGGAGAGGAAACTGCATCGACATATTGTTGGTAGCTCTTCAGATAATAATGCAAGACCCAAAACTTCTTCTCGTTTGCTAGAGTCGTCGGTGCTCGATCGGACGGCCGAAAACGTGTGCGCATCACTGCTCACGTGTGATGTCACTGTACCAGCCAACCAGGCTCAGACATTGCTTGCTGGTTTTCAAGACATGGACACATTGTACACACTCCTGCGATGCTAGTGTGTGTAATGAGTGGGCCCGGATCGCCAGTGACAGATGGCAAGTAGCAGTGCCCTTCGTTACTTTGGCTTGCCTTAATTTTTTTGTATAATATTTGTTTGAATTTTTAAATATAGTAAATGAGCTCAAAAAAATTACAAAAATTTATGTTCAGCCTCTTGACAAATCATACTTCATCATGTAATTGTTTGACAAATTTATCCACTCTGAATATTGTTGAAAAATTCATAATATTGAGATATTTACAGGAGTTGTTACATATAGCAAACGAGCTCAAAAAATTACAAAATTTTATATGAATTCTTCTGACACAATCATAGTAATTATATAATTTTTTGGAAATTTTATGTACTCTAAATTTGCCACGTTAATTCATGTTAATTTAATCATGAAATTAGCGATGCTCAGGCATCTTTTGCAGTGTCTGATCTCTGTCGTTCGCACATACGTCGGCCGGTTGCTGCTATCTTTTATTTCTCACTGTGTCCTTCGCACATTTGTCATTCTGTTCGTATCGTCCCCACTCGCGCTCTCCCTCGTTCATACTAATGTTATTATGTCCGTACAGTCCCCCCTCGCTCGCTTTCTTGTCTGCACATTTGTCAGTGTTACCATACCGTACTCTCTCATCCGAAGTATTGCGCATTGACAAGGAGTCCTTAATTTGCGGGGTGAACGCACCGAGTTCTCTTTTTGCTCGGTCATAAATACGAAACTCTCGCGGTTCGTCATCGCTCATCTCAGTTGCTCATCACAGAAGTTCATTCTCGCAGTTGTCGCTCAAAATTAAGAGTGTGCAGCTCGTTATTTTAAGAAGGCAGTGTATAGCTCATTAAGGATGTGATAGTGTTGATTGCTTCTCCAGAAAGGCAGGTAATTTTTTATCGCATGCTTTCGACGTTATTCCTGTAGTTATAGTTAATTAAGTATTATTTAGTTAGTTGTAATTAATATAGTTTGTATTATGAAGTAAGTGGCACACATATATACAACTAGAGTTCGCATAAGAACATGTGAGATCATAAGAACTTTCTATGTTGACGACCTCCTCGTTATCCTTCTCACGCTACATCTGTTGGCGGAGATCATCGTTCTCCTCATGGAGACTATCAATCCGTACCTCCATCTCTAAGATTCGCTCCCACAGTGTATCTACGTACCTAACAACAAAGTGTTCATGGGGAGAATCGATCGAGCGGATGAAGTCGT
This sequence comes from Bonia amplexicaulis, assembly GCA_036346245.1. NCBI lineage: Eukaryota > Viridiplantae > Streptophyta > Magnoliopsida > Poales > Poaceae > Bonia > Bonia amplexicaulis. The sequence continues at coordinate 8,891,083 of CM070763.1, read as the reverse complement.
ATTTCTCCATCTGCTGGAAAGAAGGGTTAACATGGAAGCTTCATTAGCAGTAAGAGAAAATAAATTATTGGCTAATTGTACCCCAAAATGTGAGCATCGGAAGAAATGTCGCCCTCTATCGAAATGGCCATCGATGACCTACACGACCGCGTCCTCCCTACGTCTGCATTTCGGTCATACCGGTTGAGCCCGCCTATTTGGCATCAAACGGTAGTTAGGGCTGAAGTCCTCCCTCCTTTGTAGAGGAAGGTCTTCCTTCGGCGACCCCGCTCCGATTGGCCCCTCGGCGTCTGCCATGCTATGTTATTGTATAATGGAGAAGGTTCTTCTTTCTACAATAAATGAAACGTAGTTTATATGAACAATGAGCGATTGTGAAAACTTCGTATTTCAAGCTGAGCGAAAATGGAACTCGGTGCGTTACCACCAGAAATTACGGACGTGCTGTCACCACGCAGCACCACAGGCGATGGGGGGACGACATAGTAAGAGTGACATATGTGCGCACGAGGGAGCGGGCGAGGTGGAACGATATGGACAGACTGACATTTGTACGAGCGAGGGGGATGAGACGGGCATAACAACATTAGTGCAGACGAGAGAGCGTGTGAGGGGGACGATACGGACAGAGTGACAAATGTATGAATGACACAATGACAAATAAAAGATAGCAGCAACGGGTCAACATATGTGCGAACGATAGAGATAAGGCACTGCAAAAGATACCTAAGCATCGCTAATTTCACGATTAAATTAACATGAATTAACGTAGCAAATTCAGAGTACATAAAAATTTCAAAAAAATACACAATTACTATGATTGTATTAGGAGGCTTCACATAACATTTCGTAATTTTTAGAGCTCGTTTGCTATATGTGACAACTCCTGTAAATATATCAATAATACAATTTTTCAACAACATTTATAGTGGATAAAACTGTCAACAAATTACATGATAAAGTACAATATGTTAGAAGACTGCACATAAAATTTCGTATTTTTAACTCATTTGCTATATTTAAAAATTCAAACAAATATTATACAAAAAATTAAGGCAGGTAATTAAATCAGTTTAATTACCTGTTGTCTGGTCGTGGGACGGCAGGCGGTCTATTGTCCGCCTGCGGGACGGCAGCGACACATGTTGCCCCTCTAGCATTGCAGTCCGACCACTAGACAGCAAAAATGTCATTTTTGCTACTACTCTATGTATAAAGCTATTTCTGTAAATACGTGCTGCAACAGTGCTATATATATGCTAAAGCTCCCTTCTTCCCAGACTGTATTCATACTGGTACAACTCTACGTACGGAGGTGGAGTTTTTATAAGAAGTACTGGGGTATTTATCATCAGTAATTAGCAAAGCACTTGCAATGCAGTGGTGCCAACTAGGATCAAAGCTGACGTGGACCTGGCGTTACACGGCATTGAGAGAGAGAGAGAGAGTTGTATCTTAAGTCCCTGTTTCAAATATTTTCTAGTTTTTAAGTTTTAGAAACCAGTTTTTTGTCGGAGTTGTTTTTTAAGTTGGTTCCTACAAATCGTTTATAGGAGTCACTATAGAAGATGCTTTAAATAGAGTGGTTTCTCAAGGTGAATGTCTCTTTACACTCTCAATATCTCACAATCAACTTAAAAGTTAAAAGCCATAGCTAAAAAGTTAAAAAAAAAACACAGCACTTAAAACGAGACCTAAATGGTGTTTTTTATGGATCCTGTTGGTCTGGACGAGGAAGAAAGGAAAAGATGGTCGCCAGGCTGCCAGGTGGGCCTGAGAGAAAAATTTACCACTCAATTCTCTTTTTTATTTGACTTTTGAGAATCCGCACGACCAAACTTTTTAAAGTTGATGACCAATAGATTCAACTACCTAGATTGGCTATACAAAAGTTATTTCATTAGGTTTATCGTTAAAAATATTTTTATAATATTATAATTTTGTTAGTATATCTTGTTAAGTTATAAAAGAATCAGTTAAAGTCATACCTCATATGTCGTGAAAAAGTAAAAAACATTAAGTAAAGGGTCAAGTAAAAAAAAGTAAAAAAACAGGATTGGAATGGTTGTATCTTAACATTGTTTACTGGTGATGTCGAAGGTACTACTAGATACAGCTTTAGATATGATGCACTGTGAAGGTTGATGGGCTCATTTGTCATTTCCAGGAGAGGATCATGCAGGGGGTTAATAAGGTTTTTTATTTTTGCTGCAATGAAACACGTATTTCTTTGTACATATAATATATTTTTCACAAATGAGACAGGGGATGCAGTCCGGACTACAAAATTTCTAGAAACGTATCCGACATGAAGATACTAGAAGCATAGGCGGCACGCGCCGCCATCATCAGATGTACAAAAATAAATAAGGCGATAATTCGTGAGGAGTTTTTTTAAAAAAATCGGGGAAAAACGTATTTTCGGAAAAGGTAAAGGGGTTATTCGGGAAAAGCGAGCACTGGTAAAAAAAAATCCGGGGCAAAAACGTAATTTCGGAAAAAGAAAAGGGTTTTTTTGAAAAAATCGAGGACCTGTACGTACAAAACGGGACCCGTGCGCAATTTCTGAAACCGCAGGGGGCCATCCTGCAAAATGGAGGGGTTGAAAAAATCAGGGACCTGTACGTAATTTCGAAAAAACTTGGGAAAGCGCTCGTGGTAGTACCAAAATCGGTAGGCCACAGCGCCTGGCTTCAGCGGAGCCGCCCGGGGACGTGGCTACGATCGGGTGGAACCCCCCCCGGGCGTAAGGAGGCGGAGCATGAGCTAGCATTTATGAGGGTGCACGCCGTAATAGGCCTACATGTCATTTTTAACTGGTCATGTTTGTTTTGTCTTTTTTCCTACGGCATAAAGCGCAAAACAAAAGGACAAAGCCTAAATAAATAAATGGTTTTTTAACCAAACTTTTAAAAAATCATAAGCCACTTTACAACTATAAACAAAACCCAGAAAGGAGGTGCTTATTTTGGCTTTTACGGATTGAAAATAGGCCTTGCCACTCAGTTTTGTAGAAATTACCCACAATGTCATTGTTTATTTAATCCTAATCCTTCTATTTTTCTCCTTATTTTTCCCTTCTACCAAACTAAACCACATGACTCGCCTCTAGGGCTAGCCCATGCTGTCCCTGCGTTAGCGCCGGCAGTACCGTCCTCTATAAGCCTGACACCAGTGGCCTCATCCTCTCCACTCCTCCAGTACTTCTCTGCGGCCCAGTCCGTCTCATCTAGATCTCCACCGTGACCCCCATTCTGATCTCCACCGCCGCCACTAGATCCCCTCCATGACCTCCACCTTCGTCCAGCCAGCTACTCCCCCTCCCTCGCACCTGACAATGTTGCACTCCACCACCACCAACATCCTCTAATCTTCCTCCGCTACCCCGGCGGATATGCTTCCTCCATTCAAATCTGGAGGAGGGGAGTCTAGGTGGTGGCAGATCATCTCTAGATCTCAACGGTAAGAGCGATGGCATCTAGACAGCAGCGACAACCCGTCAGTGAGGTTGATGGTGGTTCAACGACAATGGAGACACCACGGTGGTGATCGACAAAGACGTTGATTTCCTTTACATTTTTCTTTCTTTTTCTAAATTGAACTGCAATTATCAAGTTTATGGTCATAAATTGAATTACCACTGATTGTTGTGTCTTCTATCAATTATTATCCTGATTTGACTTATTTTTCTTTAAATGATTCATGCCGTTGTTGTTGAAATCTCATAAGGCCACGATGAACTTGGAATTATTGGATCGTAATGAAATTCATCTGTAACATTAGAACAATGGTATTTTAAACTTTTCAATAATAAACTATCGCTCAAAAACCAAAAAAACTAGAATACCTAACAACCTAGCTTGGCTTAAAAGTAGACTGCTTTCAAACTCCTTAAGCCAAAAACCTGGTTTTAATCTATAAGCCAAAAAACCTAAGCCTAAACAAACATGGCCTACATATTGCCTCTAGCTTTTTTTTCTAAGTACACTAGGCACATCTATGAGATGTTTGTATTGATTTCTGCTTGGAGAAATTAGAAGCCAATATAAACATATGGCTCCTTGAAGCTACTTGTCCACTCCTCTCACTCCAAAAATAAGGTAGAGAGTCATAGGCGTATCACGTATACCACTTTTATCACATCTTTCGCACGTATCTCTCGCTTAATTTTCCCACCATTCATCCTCTTTTTTAAAAAATTACTTCTTTCAATTATTACTATTTATTTTTAGATAAAAATCATTATCCGCAGCCATTAGCTACGTCCGTACCCGTTGGTTACTCCACTCCTCCAGGCCTCGAGCGCTCCTAATTTTCCCCCAGTATCGGTCAGAGTTCAGAGATGGCACTTCATACTTAATTATTGCCGCTTCATACTTAATTATTGCATCCAACAGCGCGTTGCATGCGGGCGTGAAGCCGCCGTACTTAATTATTGCATCCAACAGCGCGTTGCACGCATGCGTGAAGCCGCCGTCGTGCTAAAAAAATAGTATTGGATCCAGCAGCCCACTTCACCGTTAGCGTTTTTTTTTCATCAAATGGTTACAAATTTCGCCTCCAATCATCAAATACACCTAGCTATATTAATATGTTAGGTAGTGGTGCTGATCAAAAGAAAAAAATGTCAGGTAAGCCCAAGAATCTAGTGGTTGCAAGATGCACCTAAACACACAGTTAACACAGCAGCATTTGTGAACCTCAGTCCTAAATAAAAGTATTTGTGAACCATTTCGCAGTGCTGCGCCTACATGATAATGACTAGATACATGTGTCATACCACTGGCTAATTGGCTGACAGAAAAAACTGAACTGTATGATGTTGTATGCCTTTTGTGATTATACACTATGGTGCTCTGTCCTATATTAATTTATGTTAGCAACAAGTAAGGAAGAGAGAGCCAAATCATCCTATATTACACCCGGGGGAAGACCCTGGCACGTCAGCTTCTTTGCGAAAAAGCTCTTCGAACTATGTGAAATCACGTTTAGGTCCTCAGTTCTTGTTAAAAGATCTCTGCCATGTTTTTTTTTCCGAAAAACCCCCTCCACTTCTCCAAATATTACCTATCTTAAAAAGGGATGGGAACGGTGGCCTCCTAGAGCCCCTACGCTCCAGTTTTGCAAATAAAAATACCCTCAAAATTTCCAAAATCATGACGAGCCACCTACTCTCGCTCTCTCCTTCCCTCCCTCCCCATTGTTGCTGGCGACGGGCGACACCCCACGCTCGATCCCTCACTCTCGCTTTCTCTATCTTTCCCCCGACGAAGGCAAAGGTGATGGTGGCAACACAACACAATGATGAGGGGGAGATGGAATGACGATGACAATGAGGGAGGAGATGAAGTGGCCCAGCCCAGCGGCAAGGGAGGAGTCGGTGGTGCGCACTGGCTGCGAGGACAGAGGTGGCGCGGCTCCATTGATGCCGCCCCCTTCTTCCATGCCACATCAATTTGACAACAATGGAAGTGGGATCGAGTGGGAGCGACGCTGATTCTATGGCGGCGGAGGCGAGATCGGCCAGCGGCGAGGTGGAGGGGTCATCAAGGGAGGATGTGGCAACCCAAATTTGGGTCAAATTTAAAATTTCTTGAATCTTAAAAACATTTGTTGCACTTCAAGATTTTACAAAGGCTTTGCCTTGAATTTAAAACTTAAAATAAATACCTTGGATCAAAAATTGAAATTTGCAAATTTCAAAATTTTAGTTATGTGCTATTCGAAAATATCTAAAACTCCTTATGTGTAAAACCGTTCCAAAAATTTGAATTCAAATTCAAACCAAAACTATATTAAGGAAATAAATTGCAAAATTCAAATTCAAATCCTCTCTCTTGGGCCTAAACCCAGCTGATCGGCCCACCTACCCTTCCTCTTCTCTCCCTCTCACTGGCCCATCCGGACACGAGCAGCGCCACACCCGTGAGAACTCGCGCACTAGCCATCGCAATCCCCATGAGAAGACACCAAGCCCTATGGCCTTATAAGCTAAACCAAGCACATCATATTCTTTGCCTCATCTTCCTCTTCATTTCCCTTCTTGCTCCCCACTTCCGCTCTACTCAAATGGCCGGAATGCCGCTGCACAATATCATCTTCCCTAAATCCCGCAACGCAACGTCAAGCTCTTCTACACCGTTCCCAACACTCCAGTGAGCTCCTCCCCTTTTGGGCTCATGTCACGTCATGTTCTAGTCCGTCCTCTATGTTGTCCCTCGGCTAATTTGGCGTCTCCTTGCCCGCAACTCACTGGTGCCATCATCTTCCTTGCGCATAGCCAAAACTTGCTGCTGCCATCACCGTTTCTTCCCTGGTGAACACCAGTCCAATTCCACTCTCTCGAATCATATCCTCGTGACCCCCACTTCCTCATCCAAGTGATAATTTGGATCCTCCTTCTCCAGTGCACTGCTGCCACGATGTGCCCGCTGCGCCACCCGGGTCGTGATCACCAGCGTACCTCGGCCCTACTCCACCTTCGTCATTCGCCCCGGTGAGTTTCCCTCGACATGTAGATGCTTGCGACGCACTTAATTTCTAGGATTAGTCCCTGCTCCACCACTCACCATAGCCCCTCACCATGCCTTGAGTGTCATGAGCTCTCCGAGCTTCGCAGTGACCTGTAGAAGCTAAAACTCGCACCAATTTTTGGTTTCTAGAACCAAAACTCAATAGCCCCATGTGCACAGTAGCGCTGCCGCCATCCTCGTTGCTGCACCACCACTTCAAGCACTCTCCCGCCTCGCCGTTGCCACCGCTGGGTTTGTCGTAACCTTTGTGTTCCATTTTCCCATCCAAGGTGGATGTCGTGCTCATCCTCATCGGCGCTGAGCTTGATCCGAGCCGCCATGGCTGTCCTCTACTCGACCGAGGTAGAAGACGACACTCTGTCTCTGACCAGTGGGGTCCCATGTGGTAGATTAGGTTAAGTTAATTATCAACTAGTTGTTAGTTAATTAGCGGTTAATATTAGCACATGACATGTGGGCCTAACATGATTAGAAATCTAATTAAACCTCGGTTAAAAACATGAGCCACTGACATGTGGACCTCGTGCCCTTAAACCACTGTGTAGACCTAGTCTGTAGACCACTGTCTCTGACATGTGGGTCACATTTCCCTAGACCATCGTGTGGACTTAGTCCACATGGACTGTGGCCCAAGCTATCATTCTCTAGCATTTTCCACCATTTCTTTGTGCTACATTGGCTTGTGTTCATTGCCCTGCCCCGTTGCCTCCATGTTCCACATCACGATATTTCTATCCTAAAGTCACGGTGGCGATTGTGCCACTCCGGAGAGCTAGCCAACTCTCCATCGGTTCCAAATTGGGGCCATGCTGCCATCGCTAAGTCACCACCCAGCACTGGCCGTTGGCCTCTAGGAGAGCATGAGTCGATCCTGTGATGCGACAGCAAGGGTTCGTGATACAGTGAAAATAATTTTTTTATTGACTTGCTACAAAATATTTTTTATTTCTTGAATGCCACGTGTCACTGTGGGATTGGCTCGTGATACAGTGAAAATAATTTTTTTATTAACTTGCTACAGTGCAAAACAGTAAACAAAATATTTTTTATTTCTTGAATGCCACGTGTCACTGTGGGATTGGCTCGTGATACAAACAGCTGTGTGTAACGGGGGCACAATAGAATTTCTCCAGCGTGGCCTCGGGTACTTCTCGCCTCGGCTGTAGCGACAGGTGCAGCAGCTCTGCTCTGCCCTGCTCCCCATTTAATATTTAACCAAAAGAATTCAAGAGCACGAGACCAGTAGCAAGTAGCGACAAGGAATTACTGCTTCTAAAAAGCAGAGAAAAATAGAGCAAAAACCGGAGAAATACCGCGAAAATCCAGTCGACTGAAGGCGTCCAACCAAAAGGCGGAATTTTTTAGCCAAGAAAGCAGCTTTCTTGGTTCTTGCCACCCTCATGGCCCCCCTATAAAGGCAGAGAGAGAGAGAGAGAGAGAGAGAGAGAGAGCATTGGTTGGTGGGGAGGGGGAGGAGGAGGAGGAGGATTGGGGCGGAGCAATGGCGGGCGCGGCCTGGGCGTGGCTCCTCCTCTTGTGCTCCTCTTGGACTCACCAGCAAATCTTGGTGGCCGCGAGCACCGACGGGAATGATGGTGGGCTACTCGAAACCTTCCTTGCTCGAGATCACGTTTTCTCCTCCTTTTTTGCGGTTCTTGATTGCTGCTTCGTGTGCTTTCCTTCGATGGGCGCCATGGATTTTGGTTCGGACAAGGCGGATTCTTCTTTGCTGCTGCATTGGGATCATTGAGTTGTCTCGCTGTTTCCTTCTTTAAATGACGACCCCCCAACCCCCAAATCTGGGTCGTTGTTGTTTGACTGGGGATTTTGCTGCTGCTGTTTCTTACTCTGTTGTTTAGCTAAATCTTGTGTTGTTGGGTCGTTTGTTGTAAAGTTGGATTCTTTTTTATTGTGGTTTTTGACAGATTTGGGAGGCAAAAGGATTTTGCGCAACCCCAAATCGTCAGTGGATGTCAGCACAGTGTAGTCACCTTTATTGATTCATTTCACTTCGTTGATGGGCAGTTTGAGTAAGGATATGCATTGGATTCTTTGGGAAAGTTTGCAGCTTTCACTTGTTCTATCCGTTTTCTTTGAGCCAAATACAGATGAAGTTTATAGTTGCTTACTTTCTGGTACTCTTAATACAGTTTTGGTTGGAGAAAGGAAGTATTTTTGCATATGAAAATGCAACTGGCACTGTGTTCTCCATTTTCTTTGATGATTGGGTAGGAGGTTTTAATTTCAGGGAAGAAATGACAATTCTAGGAGCATGATGTCCTTTTTCTCCTCTAATGGCTTCCAACTTTTGATCCATCTTTGTAAAGTATATCAAAACCAGTAGAATTGCCCAAGATGGATCTGTGATATCATTGCTCATCTAAAGTAGATCAGTCTTACTATTTGTGTTTTGTGATTCATTTGTTTGGCCCTCATATCATGTGAATATCTATGTGTGACTGGTCCAACTTTCCATTATAAGTAATCATAGTAACTGAAATTTATTCAGTGATACTCATGCCTAGTGTAGTAATTCTTAGCTTTGTGCCATGCAGTTTCGGTCCTCAACGCGCTATTTACCAGCATGAATTCGCCGGGACAGCTGCAGGGTTGGCAGGTGAACGGCGGAGACCCATGTGGCCAATCATGGCAGGGCATCACTTGCTCTGGATCGAAAGTTACAGCAATGTGAGCTTCATATTTCCTTGTACTGGCTCCTAAGCCCAATTTGTTGCTTCCTCTGATGTATTTTGTTCTGCCTTGTTCTATTAGTAAATTGCCTAGCTTGGGACTCTCAGGGACATTGGCCTACAATATGAACACCATGGATTCACTAGTTGAACTGTGAGTCTAGTCATGTATTTCTTTAGTCTAGTTCTATGTCTGGGAGTTCAATTGGTCATTGACTTGATTAAAATCCAATGCAGTGACATGAGCCAAAATAATCTCGGTGGTGGCCAACAGATTCCATACAATCTTCCAAATAAGAAGCTTGAGAGGCTGTAAGTCTGTCAGATACTCTGATGTAGTCATTATATTCTGTTTTCAAAAAAAATGTTCTGATGGCATGTCATTTTGACTTTTTTTAGACGATCTAAGTGAATGCTTGATTTGCAGCAATCTGGCAGGAAACCAATTCACTGGAAATGTGCCGTACTCAATTTCCACGATGTCTAAACTTAAGTATCTGTAAGAATATTTTGAGCCAAAATTGAATTTGCCTCGACATTCATATTGTGTTGTAAGGGCTAATTGGATTCTTCTTCGTAAATATAGAAACCTTAATCATAACCAGTTACAAGGAAATATCACTGACATCTTTTCCAACCTTCCAAGTTTAACAACACTGTGAGTACTTTTAAAATCTTCTCGTGTGACACTTACATTGCAGCATAAACTCTTCTAACTTTTTTGTTGACATTCCCAGTGTATCCTTGCTCTGACTGTATTTCTGTGGAAATTGCTACAGTGATATCGCCTTCAATTCTCTTACTGGTGATCTACCACAAAGTTTCACTTCTTTGTCAAGCCTGCAAACTTTGTAAGAAAGAACTTTGAGGAATTTAATTTAATCTTCTGTACTGTATTGTTAATTCTTATGCCTATAACCCATGCTATGTTCTTCTCAGGTATTTGCAGAACAATCAATTTACTGGCTCTATTAATGTCCTTGCTAATCTCCCACTTGATGATTTGTAAGGAAATCAATTTGCATGACATAAATGGCGTATCTTACATACTTCGTACTTTATCTAATTTACCTCTTTTATTGCAGGAACGTTGCAAACAACCGCTTCACTGGTTGGATTCCTAATGAGCTAAAGAAGATAAATAGTCTACAGTAAATACTACTTCAGTCTTCAGTTTCCTAGCATTGTGAAAGATTGTATCTTGAACTAATGGTGTGATTATGTATAGAACCGATGGCAATTCTTGGAGCACAGGCCCTGCACCACCAGCACCACCGTTTACAGCTCCTCCACATTCACACAACCATCGGAAAAGCCCAGGCCGACAATCCAACGGCAGTAGCAGCTCATCAAGTTCTGGTGGAAGCGCTGGGTTACGTGCGGGAGCCATAGCAGGCATTATCATAGCTCTTCTGGTTATTGGAGCACTTGTTGCATTCTTCTTGATAAAGAGAAAACAACGCAAAGGTACAATGCAAGAGCATTTTGAACAGCGACAGCCCTTCAATGCATTCCCTTCAAATGAAGTTAAAGGTCAGCTTGCTCGATGCTTAATATACCTTGACATATGCTTTTATTTTAGTTAGTGCCAACATACGTTGGTTCTTCAAACACTGCAGATATGAAGCCCATTCAAGAGTGTACCACAATAGAGGTGGAGTCCTTGCCTTCCCCTGCCACAGTTAGTCTGAAACCACCTCCCAAGATTGAGCGCAATCAGTCCTTTGATGATAATGAAAATTTTGCAAACAAGCCTGTTGCAAAGAAAAGTAATGCAGTGCCAGTAAAGGCAACTGTTTATTCAGTCGCAGATCTGCAGATGGCAACAGATAGCTTCAACATGGACAACCTTGTTGGAGAGGGTACTTTTGGACGTGTTTACAGGGCGCAATTCAATGATGGGAAGGTACGCATGATCAATCCTTATTGCTGTTACATTGTAAATGATAGAAATTTGTAAAATTGTTTCTAGCGTTTGTGATGCCTTTGAAGATCATTCATTGCTTGCAGTCTTTATTAGTATATTTTGGTGCTTGCTTGTCCTGCATAAGCATACCTAAATGAAGTGAGTGGCAGAAGCTGTACAGCGTTAAAAAATGATTTTCATTTCTACCTAAAAAGAACAATTAAACTTCAGTCTCTTAATGTATAACTGTATAAATAAATTAATGTTTATGGTTCCCTACAAATGCAGGATTCCTGCGTTACTTTCTTTCTGTATTAGTGCATTACAAGTTACACTTCCTATTTTTCACATGATATATGGGGCTTACTTTTTTAACTTGAATTAGGTTCTAGCTGTGAAGAAACTAAGCAGTACTGCATTACCCAGCCAATCGTCAGATGATTTCTATGAACTGGTGTCAAACATTTCAAAGTTGCACCATCACAATCTAAATGAGCTTGTGGGCTACTGCATGGAACATGGACAACACTTGCTGGTTTACGATTTCCACAGGAATGGTTCGCTGCATGATATGCTCCACCTCCCAGATGAATACAACAAGCCTCTCAGCTGGAATTCTCGTGTTAAGATTGCATTAGGCTCTGCACGTGCACTAGAGTAAATGCGCTCTCTATCTCTCTTTCTCCCCCCCTCCGCAATTACATGCTTGTCTTTTCCCAGTTTGATATGGCTTGTGAAAGCTGGTTTGGCTTGCCATTAAACACAATGGAATTTGATAGGAAATTGATGAGAATATGCTTCTGGTAGGATTGGTTCATGGCATGATCTCTACATTCTCTTTGGTGCATGAACTCTGCCAGCTCCTAATCGTTTTTACCCTTTATATTACTTTCTACAGGTATCTTCATGAAATTTGTTCCCCATCTATCATTCACAAGAACTTTAAGTCGTCCAATATTTTACTGGACTCGGAGTTCAACCCTCACCTTTCAGATGCTGGACTTGCAAGCTTTGTTCCTGATGCTGAATTCCAGGTAAAACTCAAGGCAATTTGCTCCAACAAACATATTTAGAAGTAAATATGGTAAAAAAACATCAGGTCCATATGAATTAGTTCCTTAATCATGAGCTATGCAAAATGTTGGTATAGGGCCTATAAACAGTAATTATGGACATACACAAGTGGGAAGTGCCTCATCTAATGAGGCGCTAAAATTGCTCTGAACTGATTTACACCCACATATGGCTGACCAGTTACTCTCGAATCTCGATGTTGCTTCCAAATAAACCTCAACAGGCTTCAGATCAGGGTTCTGGATATAATGCCCCCGAGGTGGACATGACCGGCCAGTATACCCTGAAGAGCGATGTCTACAGCTTTGGAGTTGTCATGCTGGAGCTTTTGACGGGCCGTAAGCCATTCAACAGGTATCACGATTATCACTGCTTGTCTGCACTGCTGAGTTGTTTATTCATTGATTTGATGATTTGTAGTTATGACTGTTATGAATATTGTGTGTATATTGAAGAGTTCTAATGGGTAATATATATTGGGAGTACAAAGGGATATTACAGGGGAATATGCCATATAGGATAAGGAAAGAGAGACATATAAGAAAAGGAATTTTACAATTCCTATACTATCTCTAATACACTTAACACCCCCTCAAATGTAAGGCGTATGCAATAGCATTGCATTTGAAAAAGGGTTAACACTCAAACAAGATAAATCCGAAGTTCGAGTCTCGATGATGTCGTCGTTGTGTGCAGTTTTTTTAATAAACTGTCAAATCAAGCCGAAAAGGAATAGATAGATGCATGACAGCGCAGATCGAAGCTCAAGAAGCGGTGTCGCAGTGCACAGAGGACGCACGACGGCCTTTGAAGCTCGGGGCGGCGGCTAGAGAAGAGGCGGCATCATAACGACTTCTACGATCTGCACGCGGCTCAGAGAGTAGAGCGGCGGCTGATGCCATGCAAAATAAAATTCCTACACTTTTATGACTGACAATAAATTTGTGGACTCGCATGGCTTAAACGAACTAAAAATTAGAAACTACGGATTTTGGATGGACGCAACGAAAGACTCACGAAAAATAATTAAAGACTGACAGAAGTAAACGAAACGAAACTTCACCCGAGCGGCAGATCAAAAGTCAGGCCAGCTATCTCTCCTCTCTCTCTCTTCTATCTCACACACCTCCCCTGCGCACGCTCCTCACTTCGCACCCCCTAATGCTACAACGAGAGGGCCAGCCAGCCAAGCCACCCACGGGTGAAAGAGGCGAGGAGGTCGGCGACGTAGAGCGTCGTCTCCTCGGTGTCCATCTGCACGGCGGCGAGCGCCGTGGGGGAGCTGGACCGTCGGCATCGGCAAGGAGGCGGCGGACGGCGTCGGTGAACCGGACGGCGGTGAAGAGCGCTGCGGGAGAGCGGCGGCGGGCGGCGGCGGCGAGGCCGGATCCGGCGGAGGCGGCCGGATCGACGGATTCAGCGAGGCGGTGGATCCGGCGGCGCCGGCGCGCGACGGCGATGGAGAGCGCGGCGGCCGGATCCGACGGATCCGGCGAGAAGGTGGATCCGGCGGCGCGAGGCATCGCGTGGGATACTGGCGCGGCGATGACGGCCGGGCGCAGCGGCGGATCCGGTGTGGGCGGCGGATCGGCGGATCGGACGAGGCGGGACGGATCCGGGCGGAGACGGCGACCACGGCGGCAAGGCGAATGGCGTCGGCGGCGGCGGCGACGGCGGAGACGATCCGGCGGCGGCGTGGCGGCTCGAGCGACCCGGCGGCGGCTCGAGGCAATGGCCGTCGGACGGCGATTACGGCATGGGCGGCGGATCCGCGACGGTGGCGAGCCGGAGACGAGGAGGCGGCGAGTCGACGCAGCCCAACAAGGTGGCCGCCCCGGGAGAGTAGATCGATCTCCCAGGGGCAGCAACAGCGGAAGTAGATGATGTTAGTGTTTTAACCTAAGTTCTGATACTATGTTATGAATATTGTGTGTATATTGAAGAGCCCCAATGGACAATATATATAGGAAGTACAAAAAGATATTAAGGAGAATATGTCACATGGTATAAGGAAAGAGATGTATATAAGGAAAGAAATAATACAATTCCTATTCTATCTCTAATACCCTTAACAATGGCCACCTGACTATTTTCTAATGTCGTTGCAGCTCTGGACCCCAGACAGAGCAGTCACTTGTCCGGTGGGCAACCCCCCAGCTGCACGATATTGATGCATTGGACCGGATGGTCGATCCAGCGCTCAAAGGTCTTTACTCTGCCAAGTCCCTCTCCCGTTTCGCCGATATCGTCGCCCTGTGTGTCCAGGTATGGACTTCACTCCTGTACAATGCAGTTTGCAGAACCTAACACATGCATATCTAACATCTGAATCTTATCAAACCTCAACCTCTACTTTTTCAGCCTGAACAAGAATTCAGACCACCGATGTCTGAGGTGGTGCAAGCACTGGTTCGGCTTGTTCAGAGGGCCAACATGACTAGGAGAATGATCGACGGCGAGGAGGCTTCTTGGCAACCAGATGACCAGGACCAGGAATTCATGTAACACAAGTGAAGCCATAGATCTTCTGTTGCACTTGCACCTTCACCTTTCTGCTGTGACTGTATTTGTTTTGTTTCCCTAGCACCTAATGCAGAGAAAAACAAAGGGAACAGCAGAAGGAAATAAATAAAACAGAAGTTTGGAGTTTATCAGTACATAGTTACAGGTTTTGTTTTGTATAATGAAATACTGGTTGTTGTTGTTGTTGTATGACTGCGCCATGCCTAATGAGTAATGAGCATCTGAAAGGCGTTGCCTGCAATGACCTTGATCAAATTTGCAATTCTGAACTTTTGATAGATTTTTGAGATTCATTTACTTGAATCAGCTGCATGTACTCTTGCAATCAGAACTGCCCTCATACAAAGTTTTCCGTATTTTTATGCTGTACAACCTAAAGAAAACGCTGAGCCATAATGCCAATGGATAAATGATAGGCAACCAAATAGAATGGATTTTTAAAATTTTAGTACACAACAACAAAAAAAAACAAGGGAATCATATTACCATGTCACTAGTAGAACATAATATAAAGTAGGGATGCAAACGGATCGAATACGGACGGATAATGTTTCTACCATATTTGTTTTTTATATTTTTTATAGGATGCAGATACGAATATGGATACCTCAGATAGAATATAAATACAAATAATATCGAATACAGATATGGAGCGAATACGAATCGAAACGAATACGGTCACGAATATTTATCGGAACATGAAAAACCCCTTAAACTATACATCCAAAATCAATGAAAACACATAAATAGTTTATCTTGTCAAAACATTCATGAAATCTAAACAAGCATAAGTATTTTTATCTACAATAGTCATACCGTTGTACAGATTTTAAATCTTCAAGTGACAGTTAATTTTTCTAAAGTCCTAAATAATTCTTAATAGATTTCTACCATTTACATGTGACTAATAAATTAATTAAGTATTTAAATTTGCATCAAAATGATTTAAATGGGAGTACATCAATTTAATCGATACAAATTTTAATCCACCGATAATATTAAATTTATTTTTTAATAAACATAAATATTTACTAGTGATGTTTGTAATTTGATATGACTAAAGAACCTAATGTCTAATGGTAATGGAGGATTATGGCTTTTGGGCTAGTGGGCTGGTGGCAGGGGAGATGAGAGAGGCTGGTTTGGGCTGGGAAATGTTGGGCTGAAATTCTGGATATCCGTTTTCATATTATCCGGATAATCTGTATTCGTATCCGTATTCGTCGGATATCAGGCCTACTGTATTCGTATCCGTATCCGACAAAAAAAAATCCGTATCCGTATCCGATCCGAGAATTATTAGAAGCAAATCCGATCCGACACAATTCGTATCCGTTTTCAGCCGGATCGATCGGAAACTATCGATCCGTTTTCACCCCCAATATAAAGGCAATGCTGCTTTTATCAGTTAGTAAGCCACTCACAGGTCACAGTGTCACACCCTTGTAATGTACCAAAAGACAAAAAAAAGCATGAAAAAAAAATCAAAATGCATGAGTCGTTCGTGCACAATCTTTACCTTCCTTTGGGCCATATATGTGTGTTGACTGTAGATTGGCATGGTACTCTAAAAAATTTTCTTTTGAGACCTCTCTGTTTCGTAATTGTTATAGCTGTTGTGATCTTTGAGCTATCTACCAACACTGATGAGATTGAATGCATAGAACTACCAATGATGAATCTAGGCTTTATCATCCATTAATTTGGGAAGTATAATTGTTATAGCTGTTGTTATCTATTGGGAAGTATAATTGTTATAGCTGTTGTTATCTTTGAGCTATCTACCAACACTGACGAGATTGAATGCATAAAGTTAGAACTACCAATTGAAACTAGGCTTTATCATCCATAAATTTGAGATCTTGGAGCAAACCACCACAATGGGGCCAAAAGAATGGTGATCGAATTGGATGTAATAGCAATGCGGGAGGTTCGAGATCAAGTGTTTGCTTGAAAATTCAGCATTAGTTTTTACGGGTTCCTCGTCTTTTTTTCTCTTGTAATATACGACATTTCCAAAGCTGGGGACAAATTGAGATCACATGTATAGACAAAATAGCTGTGAGACTCTTAGAAGGAACTGAAGGAGAATGGGTAGGCTACGCTAGCTACAACAATTGATTTTTGTACCGTATTCAACTAGAAAACATACGTGTAAGTGAGTCATGGATAGTTACCACTAGATGCACTGCGCAGCGGAAGAAGAGTTGGAGCAGCCCGGTCCAACGTAAATGCGCGTTGATGAAGAAGAAGCAGTCGATCGTTTCACGAACTGAATGTCTCCTCCTCGCGTCCTACGTAATAGCCTTGCGCTTTTCGCCAATCAGCATAGCAGCAACAGCAGTGGCACCTCCACGGAGTCCACACGTTCGGGATGGAACGCCGTGCGCTGGTGTGCTAGCACCGTACGCCCGGCTAGGGTTTCGGGATACGACCGAGGGGAGGTGGCGGCTAGGGTTTTTGAGCATGGTGCACTACCTGCAGCTCCGCCTCCATATATTTATAGAGTATGCTAATGTGTTTCCACGTTGTAGGCCTATTAGGACTCTAATCCTATATGGATCAATATCCCTTTTAATCTATAAAACCGAATTATTTATGATTGCCTCTTAGACACAACACTAACAGGAACAACTTGTGATATGATCTGAAGTTTTCTCCTAGCTCAATCCCTGGCGGCGGGGCACTAAGTTGGACGGCTCTGCCGAACAGCACTCAATTGTTCCAAGTGGCATTCTCATGGTGAAAGTAGAGCAACAAAATCACGTTCATTTGATCGGAAATTAATTTCACTCTCTACCATCACCACGTTCATGTTAGTACAGGTTATTGTCACCACCCCGACTAAGAGGGTCACGCGCTGCAGTCACGTTCCTCGACGGGTGGATTCTTTTGGCTGACTTGTGTATTTTGGTATATGGTTTTTGAATTCTGACTGTTTGTGATAGAGAGTTTAAAGAGAGATATATGCATGTGATTTTGACCGGTATAGCTAAAGTCGGTACAGTATCTACTGTAATTAATTTGTAGACCTTATATTAAAAATAAACTGTTTAAATGTAGTAAAAACCAAAAGTCAAAAGCAATAAGAAAAAAGAGGGCCTGTTCTTTTCGGCAGTGGCTTTTGGCTGAAATTTTTAAATTTTGGCTGTTTACGGTACATATTACGGAGAGACGGATACTCACTTGCGATTTTAGCTGGTACAAATGTTGGGCTTTTAACATGTAGATCGTTTAACTTACAGACCCCGCCTTAAAAAAAATACCCCGTTTAAAAGTTAGATACTGTAGCAAAAGTTAAAAACCGCTGGCTTATGAGATAAAGAACAGGCCCAGAACCCAACCATATGTACATATGGCAGCAACTATTCACCACACATAAAATTGATGGTCGGGACTCGAACTCATAACCTCAATCTGCGTGGGTTGTAAGTGTTTGAGGCTTCTTTTTAACCCTCTTCTTGTTAGCGATATGCGCTAGATGTAACTATAGAGATGATTAAATAAATGTTATTATGTTTCTTGAATTAATTATTATTTATAAAAATTAGCAAGTATATGACTTATTAGTGATGCTCTTTATTTGTTAAATGATATCATTCTAAAAGATCCATGGTCAGATGTTACTGGTCAAAACACTAGTGACTTATAGACTAGTACATGTATTGATTGATGACCACATTCCACTAGTCATAGATATTACGATATCAAATCAATAATGTATGTATGTGTGTGTGTGTGTGTGTGTGTATATATATATATATATATATATATATATTAGAAAACATGGTGTTGGATTGACACACATTACGACACTATTGAGATTGTTGTGTTTTATGTGTTATTAGTTGGTCTCAAGCAATTATGATGTATAATCCTTATACATGAGATCAACATAGTTTTTCACATGTATAATAATGCACTTAAGGGTTGTCAAATTCTACACCATAAATATGTAGTTATAAAGGTAATTTTTGGGTATACTATAAAACATGCAAAGGAAAGCGACTGGTCAGATATGAAATTTGCCTCTCCTACATAACAGGAGAGATATTCTTGGGCCCCTCGATGTGGTCGGATAAAGAAAGTACATGACCATGCTATAGGTGGTTGAAGAGTCGACCACATGATGTTATCCATCACTAGATCGGAAAAAGATCGAACAGTCCATGGATGATACATTTCTAACCTGAAGTTTGATCAGATATCACGAGGCAAAAGGAGAATATGCAAACAAGTCGTTAAGTTCGACCGGATGTGAACTGATCGTATGGAGATACTGACTAGTCATGAGCTGGTCGAACATATCACAAACTGGTCGTATGGGGATACGAACTGGTCGTGATCATATATGATCTAGTCATAATGAGTTATGGCTGATCATGAGTGACTAAGACCTGATTACAGATCATATTGTATAAAGTTCGCTCAGATTGATCTTTGTGTATATTTTGGGATTGATATGTTCTGCTAGGGACCACCGCCGATCAGTGATCGGAAAGGTGTATTCGGGTTACAACAAAGTATACATGAATCTATAGGGCCACACACTTAACGGGTTGAAACAATAAAGGTCCGGATGGGATATTTTCTTAGTGAGATATGATATCTATTCGTATTAGATAAGGATCCGGTCG
This sequence comes from Bonia amplexicaulis, assembly GCA_036346245.1. Classification (NCBI taxonomy): domain Eukaryota; kingdom Viridiplantae; phylum Streptophyta; class Magnoliopsida; order Poales; family Poaceae; genus Bonia; species Bonia amplexicaulis. The sequence continues at coordinate 8,871,720 of CM070763.1, read as the reverse complement.
GAGGCTTTCTAAGTGGGATATAATCTCTACTCGTATTGGATATGGTTTCTGTCGAAGTCTCTATATAAAGGGGTGCATTGGGTTATGGGTTGTGTTCGGCAGAGACACACCCACCGAAACCCTAGTCACCTCCTTCTGAAAGCCCTGCGGTGAGTGCTAGTGCTAGCACACCATCGTAGAGCGTTCTATCCCTGGATGTGTGGACTTTGGTAGAGACACTGCTGCAACTATAGCGCCGATCGGGACGATCTGAGGAGAAGATACAATCAGCTCATGGAAATCGGGTATTGGTTGAGTACGATCGCCTTCCGAGGATGCTGATTGGGACGTTGGATGATCGACTACTTCTACTACATCAATGTGCATTTCGTTGAACCGGGTTGCTTCAACTCTTCTTCAGCTATATTGTGCGTCTAGTGGTAACGATTTATGATCTTTTACTCATATGACTTCTTGATTTATGCGATAGAAAATTTTAATTTATGCTTGTGTAGCCTATCTATATCTCAACACTCCCTCCCTCTGTGTGTGTTTCCTGATTTTTTTGCTTTTACGCTAGTGTAGCCTATCTATATCTCAACACTCCCTCCCTCTTGTGTGGCCTTGGACACTAAAGTGTGGTGATTTGGTGTATTTTTATCCTTTCGGGGACTGTCAGGAGTATATTATATGGTTTTGTTTTTGATGTAGCTATAGAAGCTTTGATATCTATATGCATGGGCCCTTGGTGCACAGTTTTTACCCTTCTTCTGCCCCCATATGTATCTCTGCAGATTGGCCCTTGATTCTTAGTTACTATCAGAGTGATCTTGATTATGGGCTATGCACAAACTGAAGAGATCTAAACAAAGAGCTACCCATTGAAGCTTGGCCTTTTTCATCCGTTGATTTTGAGATGTTGGAGCAAACAGATGCATCAATGCTAAACGAGTGGTGGTCAAATTGGATGTAACAGCAGTCTGATCTGGTAGGGTGTGGTCTGGTATATCAAGATTTGAATGTATGATATCATTTTAATCATTGACGGTAGGAATTTCCCATGCATTGACAATAGAATGTACGAATGTAGGGTCTGGTCTGGTATAGCAAGATTCGAACGTAGATTGACAATAGAAAACCAATGTGCGGATGCAATCCTCTCAGACCACTTGTTTCCATCCAATACATAACAGTACTGTTCATCATCGTCGCGCCAAGCGAGGATCAAATTGAGGGCCTGTTCTTTTTTTGCTGCGGCTTGTGGATTTTAGCTGCGGCTTATGGGTTTTGAACTGTTTGTGCAAGAGATTACAGAGTAACAGAAACTCATGTGTGGTTTTTGTCGATGTAAATGAAGTCGGTGCAGTATGTACTATAATTAACTAGTAGATCCTATCTTAAAAAGACACTTCGTTTAAACACTAGTTACTGTAGAAAAACCGAAAAACAGCTTTAGAAGCCGAAAAGAATAAGCCCGGAGCTAGCATTATCCAATCTAGTAAAAACTACGCCCTTAAACAGGCAGTCCTGCTAGTTCCACGGAAATGGCGGCCTGGCTCTGTTTGGAAGCCCGAGCAATGGCTGCTGAGCACGATGGCCGGGCAATCTGAAGAACAAATGGCAGCAAATGTGTTGTGTTATCAATCTACGTGCTACTCCTTGTTGCTTCGATCTCTACAACTGTAACATTTTTAATAAAATCGGAGTACTTTTTTGGGTGGAATCTGTCAATTTGGTGAAAACTTGAAAACCATTTTTTTTGTTGGGGTTCTAGCACCAAACTAACATTAAAAAATTCCTCGGAAAAATGACTAAAGTATCTGGGATTTCACTAAATATATCTTCTTTCAGCTACCTATCTGAAACTTATACAAAGATTTTAAACAAAAGGCATTGCCCAGCTTTCATTAAAGCTAAGAAAAGTTCAAGAAAACTGGGGACAGCAGTCATGCCTTGTCATACAATTTCAGACTTCCTCAGTCTTCATGGCTGCTTGGTGACACAAAATAAAACATCTGTCGTTTCATTGGTTCGATCGTGAAGGAAAGGACAGTCACCCGATCACTGCTATACTTTAATTAAGATGTAAAAATGAAGATGTTGTTCAACTCCAATTGTAATCTCCACTAGAGGTGAAAACGGATCAAATACGTTTTGAACAGCGCTCTTACTATATTTGTATTCGTATTCGTATTTTCTAAATAAATACGAACACGAATTTGAATACTCTCTAATACGAATACAAATCGAATATTGTAACAAATACGAATTCGAATTAAATATCTACTCAATTCGATCAGATTTAGATATCATCATAACTTATGTAGTATAAAGATATTAATAATATTTTATCCTCATACAGTCAGGTTAATCATTCTAATTCATTTACTTCACCTAAAGAGACGAATTTATATTACAATAAAAAACTTGTCCAACTAACTAGTCGTATTGCAATGAAATATGTATATTGTTTCGCCGAATACGAATACGGATAGTCTAGATAAAATAATATTTCGGATGGTAAAGTCTTCCATATTCATATATATTTTTTATGTGAATTCGAAAACGAATATAAGAGAAATTGTTAATCGGACGCAAAAAAAAACTATAGCGTATTCGTATCCTATCAAATATGGTAATTCACATTCATTTCCCACCCCTAATCTTCACTAGTGTGCATTGCCAACTTTTTTTGTTGCTGTGCGGAGCAAATCGCATTTCTAACTAAGTAATAAACTTTTAACTCCAATGCAAATCTTTGTTGCCAGCTTTTCTGTTAGACCATGTGGTTAGGTCTAGATTATTTTAGTGATGAATAATTGACAATGGTTAATTTATGATGATGAATATTTGGTAATATTGCTTAGCATTGTTATGTGAGTTGTGTCGCGTGTGGCGTGTATGGACTGATGTTAGTCAAGTTGGGATAAACTTGTGCCGAAAGAATGTTCATAGTCTTTGCATGTGCAGGTTGAGCGTAGAGGCGATCATAGTCGGTGACGAGGAGGATCGGGACTAGGATGGGGAGATCTGAGGTCTAGATGGTCGAGGATGTCATGCGAGATGGTCGGGCTCATGTTTGGGACGTATGGAGATCAGAGATGTATGATACGTGTTGGAGCTACGGAGGTGCGGTCCGGAGGCTACGACACGTGGTGGATGATGCGTGGAGAAGCTACGGGAGGTGCGATCCTGGATGCTCTGACACATGACGCGTTAGAAAAGTCGGGAGTGTGAAAAACTCGTGTTAGAAAGGGTTTCGAGTCCCTTAGAAATTAGTGGGCCAAAAGCATAGTTGAGATAAAAAGGCCTATGTCTAGTTGGATGAGTTGAATTAGAATTTTAAGTAGAGATTGAATAGGATTCGTCGGAGGCTGCATAAAAGGAGACGGAAATTATGATCAGAGATGTGGTTTTTAGAGAGACTAATTTTATACTAAAATTTAGAGGTGATAGAAAGGTACTTTATAGCCACCGTGATTCAGAAATAAGACTACAGATCGGTCTTTGAAAAATGGCGACGGCTCGTCCTTCTTCGCGTCATCCTGGTCTCGTCGTCTCGGAACCTGATCGCCATCTCTCGTATGGAAAGAAATCACGCAACGCTCTGAGACACGTTGTCGCACATCCGGCTCATCCAAGCCATCACGCGTAAAGCATCACATGATCTTATCCATCAGGACATGCATACGAACAATCTCTTCGTTTTCTAATTAAAGTTTATGAGTTTTTTAATTCGCATATATTATCCTTTTTTGGTTTTTTGATTCCTACGTATTCTCCATGTATTGATCACTATCTATATATTTTTTATGCTTACATTTATGAATTAGTTTGAATTAAAAATCAATTGCTAGAATCAAAGGAAAAACGTTGTTTTGTTGATCTGTTATTGATCGGAATAAGATACGATCGGATCTTTTTGCTACAGGAAATCGCTACATTAAACTGCTACAGTATGCTACAGTAAAATAAAAAAAAATCTGTTTTTTGTTTTGTTATTTCTGGTTTTTGCAAATTAAACAATTAAAAGGCAGAAAATTTGAGAAAAAAGTTTCCGCTGTGCGTTGCAATCATTCACCCCTCTGATTGCCATCAACGATCCTACATTTTCCAATCAAGTATACGATGAATGGCAAATTTGCATTATCGGGCCATGTCTTAGTCATCCAACCGGTCACTAACAAATCAAATAGGCATACATATTCAAGAATAGAGATAGAATAAACGACCTGTCTATACATCAATCGACTTTTTTGCCCAAAATTAATCGAATTTTTTGACCATTAAATTGAGATCCAACGCCCCACATCTCTTCCCTATCTCAAATATAAACTGACACCCAAACCCTAACCACACCTCCTCCCTCCATGAGCCACCTCCCACCCTCCCCACCGAGCGCACCGCCTCCCCACCACCTCACGGCATCGCTTCCGACACGGCAAGGCCTTCGTTAAGCCCTCCCCGCGTTACCACCTCCCGCCATCACCCCACCCCTTTCCTTTTTTGCTGCATCTCAACCTTTCGGCACCACTATCGCCACCCTTCTTCTAGGTCTCCAGTGGCTACCGCCATCGGATTCACCAGCGCCGCTCGCCACCTTCTAATTGCTCGTCGGCTCTTGCTTCCCTGCCACATCTATCACCCACTGTCCTCCTCCAATCTCACAGCCTAGGTCACGCCACCGTAGCCTCGATGCACCGCTACCTGTTGGCCGCCACCCCGGCATCACTCTAAGCTCGGTGGTTACCGATGAACCCTAACCCTAATCGGTGAATCCTAGCTGTAACTCGGCACCTCTGTTAAAGATGCCGGCGGTGGTGGCGGTCGGAGAAGAAGACGATGGGGAGCCTCATCGGATCTTCACCGAAGATGGAAATAGAGGTGACTGGGAGCACAAATCTTGGTGCAAATTGAATGGTATGAAATTCGACTAATTTTTTTCTAAAAACAGTTAAATGTTGTATAGCACTTCCATTAAATAAAATGCATGTTACGTGCCACCACATAGGTGTAACATGCATGCAACTGAATTGCCAAAAGAGAGGAGTAAGCAATTATTAATTGCTTCATGCATGGTCAAGCATATTAATTAGTTAATTACTCCACCCAATCTCAAAAGAATATCATTTTGGACTATAATGCTAGAGCATGTAAAGATCAAAGGTAGTGATTCGTAGAGAAATTACGGACGGTGCGGTTCAAGTGGTTTTGAAATGAAAGGTGATGATGTGTGATGAAGATACAAGAGGTGCTGTCATGGAGACTTAGTCACATATTGAGTTAGGAATTATGGATGGAGTCCATAACTGAGAAGATTGAGAGTTCGAATAAAACCCGTGTTTGGAAGGGTTTCTGATCCCTTGATTTGAGGAAGAGATAGAGTTTTTTGTTCGTGTTTAAGTTGTACACGGTTTGGACGTTAGTCTATAAAAGCAGAGAGAGGCTAAGAGCTAACGTGTAGCTTTTGAGAAAGTTTTAGTGCGGTTTTGAGAAGGCTTTCATCGAGAAGGTTTTTAGGGGATGCTTGTGAGAGCACTTTGTAAATCCATAAAATTCCAGCAACAAAAATAGTCTTGAATCAATCTAGTTCTTGATTTGCTTGAAGTGTGTTGGTGATTTCTGGTGGTTTGGATCATACGACAACGAGCAAAGCGATCGAGCGAAGCGGTCGAAAGTATTACCGATTGTCAGGAGACTTCAAAAGGCAGCGACAATTATTCACCCCTCTAATTATAGTAGTCGATCCTACAATAGGATAGTCTTAGTTTAGTCTCTTACCCCAGTTAGTCTTTTGCCTATGGCGAGATGTGCTCTTCTATTTTGCTTTCACATTCGCTTCTGACTTATGTAATGTTTCCATTTGGTCTGATCAGCCCTACTGTAAATTTGACCCGATGCGATCTCTTTAAACTCTGATCTGTAATATTAATAATTGGTATGGTTTACATTATATATAAAATGATTCAGTGATGTATCTATAAACACTATATGTTTTTACATAGTGCAGTATTTTTACATAGAATTCTAGCTTAGATAAATCTGGATCCGACATGTTTGCAGAACCCAATTGGGCGCTCCTCTAGCCATGTATATTAATAGAGAGTATTACTGCCTAAATAAGGCCCACTCTAAAGAGGTTAAACTTCTAACTTATGGCTTTGGTTGTTATCTTTTGATTGAATTTGCATTGTACTGACTGTTAGTTTTTTTTGAGTCATTTAATTAAAAAATTAAAAAAAATTAGAAAAAAGAAAAAAACATTTTATCGTCACGGATAATACGAAGGAATAAAAAAAGAAAAGACAAAAAATTAAAATAAACTAAAATTAGAAACGAATGTATTTTAAATAATTTCTGATTTAAATAAATCGAAAGTCAAAATAGTCCAAAGCTAAAACTGTTTGGTCGTGCCGTAACACAGGTGTTCGATGTGATCGTTCAGGAGGCCAAGGATTCGCGTGATGCTGAAACTCTGTAAGCTCAAGCGCTTGCTGGCAGTCACAACCGCGGACGCTCTCGGGGTCTCTAGCGCCGTGTTCGTGGTTTTTTTTTTCTAGATTGTAATTTTTAGTTTTTCTTTTTCTTCTTTTAACTTTTAGTAGTTAGTATTTTCTTGGTGTATTCCTTCTTACATCAATGATAAGCAAAGCAGTCCACTGCCTTTTCGTAAAAAAAAAAGTCTCGTACTTTCATGAGAGACCTAGTTAGTTTCCTAAAAGAAAAACTTAGCCAAGGAAAAGCTCGGTAAAACAGCGTGTGATCTTGTACGACCGAACCCTTCGCAAAACAACAAGCAGAAACATGCAAAAAAATGCATTCTAATACTTATATATATATATATATATATATATATATATATATATATATATTACACTACACCATGCATCAAAAAATATTCTCGAAACAAACAATCTATGTTGCTACTATGCGCGATATAGCGCTAGCGCGCGTTGCTTCTCCATCACCCGATGCTAGCGTGGAGCCGTCAGATTTGGCCACGAGGCTCACCGGCTTTTTCCTCCTCCCACACCATGGTTTCTCCCACCTTCTTACTTCCGCACGTCCGCCCACCTTCAACAGCCAAGTCCGGTTCTTCTCCCACCCTTCTCTGGCCATGGCGGCGACCGTAGTTTCAACAACAACGGTAAAGAGTTGGGTTAGTGTTAGGGTTCACTAGACTTAGGGAATGATTCACCGGTGTCCCCTCGGTTGTAGAGGGAGGGGGATTGTAGCCCGATGGTGAATGGTACTATACGATGGTACTAGAAATCTTAGGTTAAGTAGGATCCACGTGGTGGGGAAAAGGGGAAAAGGGGTGACACGTGAGGGTAGCGGAGGCAAGCATAGCGGCAACGGTGGAGATGCGCGGCGAAAGAGAGCGAGATGGAGGCGTGGAGGCGAGCATAGATGCCGTAGACGCACCGAGAGCAGATTCCCCGGGGACGAGACGCCTGCACAGGGAGCTAACCCCATACTTGGCTGGCCAGCGTGGTTTACCTGTCGCCCGCGTGACGTCATCCACCCGCAGATCTTTTCCGCCACCTGCCGGGCTCCCAGCGGCGGCCGAGCCCAGGGGGAAAAATATCCGGGCCGAGATATTTTCGCCCTGGCGCGCCCCGCGCCGCCACGTGTAAAAGTACAGCCACGTCAGGGTAAAGACCGCGGGTGGGCCCACCGCCTGCCCACCTGCGCGCCTCTTCTCCCCCTCTCTGTACCAGCTGAGATATTTATTATTCGTCTCTCTGCTCTTCTTCCTCTTCGCCATCGCCTTGTTCTCTACCTCTTCAGAGAGGTTCCAGTAGACTATAAAATCTCGGCCTCTCCAGCTCTCTCTCTCTCTCTCTCTCTCTCTCTCTTCAGGATTAGGCTAAATCTCAGATCTTTTCTTCCCTTTGCTTCTTCTTTCTTGGTGCGCTCCCTCCTTTGTAATCTGAATCTTGAGAAGTGGCATCGGCCCATTCTTGATTTCTCTGTTGTTCTGTTAATTTCTGTTGTTGTGTGAGGTTCTTGGTTCTGGCAGAGGAGGGCTCAAATCTCTGTCCCTTTTGAATCTGTTGGTTTTTATTTTTGCTTCTTTCTCATCCAGACCCTCCTGCATAATCTCCCGCTGATAGGTCTTTTTCACCCCCTCCATTTTGGATGTTTCCTTTTTGAGAAAGAGGAGAGAGAGAGAGGACTAAATCCCCACGACTTTCCTCCATTTCATTGGTTAGCCTGTTTCCTGAGAGCTAATCCAATGGGGGATGTGTCGTTGAACCAGCCGATTAACGCCGAGCCGCTGCCCGGCAGTATTGTCAAGGTAATCGATCAAGAACTATTATTTGATTCGCTGGGAAAAAGGATCTTACTTTGATCTGTGGTGATGAGGAGTTCTAGTTTCAAAAAAAAAAATCGATGAGGAGTGTCCATCCTTTTTGTTCTTAGGCTCTTTCAGGTTGCCAATGTGAACAGTTCACCTAATTTGCATCTTTTGTGTAATTTTCTCTTATAATTAGCTCTTGCATGCCACCAGACCGGTACATTTCTTTGTTGCTATGTGCACCTAATTCGACCCCAAGTGTAAAACTCGAGAAAGAACATATATGATATTGGACATCTGCTTTAGGACTCTCTCTTCTACTATCTGATCACTGGCATAGATGATTTTAGACAATTGATTCAGGACTTACTCTTCTACTATGTGAGAAAAAAGATAGAACTGAAGAAAGAACATACATGATCTTGGAACTTTTGCCCCAGGACTTTCTCTTCTACTGTGTGACAACTGTACTTTAAATTAGCCTTTTATGATATAAGCAATTTGCAGACCCTGAAAACAAAATTCGTGTTGTGATTCTTCAGCAGGGCGATCAAATTCTAGACTTGATGTCGGCTGGATGGACAAATGAGAGGCACAGCTTGTACATAAGCTCCATGGAGGCATCCTTCATGCAGCAACTCTATGGCCATGAGCACCACGGGCCTGATGCGAATAGGAGCCATGTGGGTGGCAATGGGTTCAAGGTGCTCCGAGAGGGTGTGTCGGAGAACCTCAGGTTTGAGAGGAACGATGGTCGCGCACGTGATGGAGGCAAAATCTGCCTGCCTGACAATCCGTGGATAAGGCGTTTCAGACCACGCAATTCTGGTATAAACCGCCATTGTGATGGGGTGAGAGCTTCGGTGGATGATGGTGAATCGGGTACTGATACGGTCCAAGAGAGGGTTCGGACACATGGAAGAGAAATGAGGAGTTGTGTTGGAGAAAATCTTGTTGGTAAAAGCCCAGGTCGCTACACTAGTTTTCTTGTTTGCAAGTTGTTTCCTTCAGCATATGTTTTGTTCAGTTTGACGAGAGTTCAGAATTGTTATGCTATTTTCAGTCTGATAAGAGTTCAGAATTACCATATAGTAAGAGTTTTAAGTTGATACATAATTATGCTCATTTAATGATGTAATTTTACATGCAAATCTGCAGGTAGTTATCTTAACATGTTGAAGAAGTAAAAAATCATATGAAATTTCTGTCCTTGCTGAATATTACACAACTGTGCAAATGTTAAAAAACCTACAAGTTGAAGTACCTATTGAGTTCAGACTTTAATGTTCTATTCATAATTTCCCCCACATATCTTCAACACTTGTTACATCATGATTTTGCTTTTGACATATAACTGATTGAACAACTTTGTCAGACATTCTTAGTAACCATTATGCTTAATCACCGCTAGTTTGTAACAAGATTTGTTGAGATTTATAGGGGTAAGCTACGACCAGAAACAAGTTGTTGGATCCTCACAAATAATGTGAACAAAATAGATCATAAAAGTGCTAATACATACTTAATGCATGCTAAGTATCATTTGCATCCAGTGTTTGTACTTGTAGTGGAAACTTTATTAATTTTTTTGATGAAACATGTAGACTTCATTAACTAGCATTGCTATTTGTCATCCTACTCTACTGACCATGTAAAATTAGGGATATAACACGAATATTTCGTTTTGTTTTCTCCAGAAGTCTCTGATCAGAACTTTCCTGATGAGGAGGTTAAAACCAATATTGCTGAAGCAAGTAAATCATGCAAGAAAAGGAGGCCTACTCCTTCCACTGCTGCACCAAATGATCAAGCAACTTGACACGATCGATTCTCTCCATTTGTTGTAAGTACTAAAAATTAGTGGACCATATCCTAGATGAGAACTGTTACTTCTTGCACGGTCATCAGCATTCACCCCTGTGCTCTATCTCTGCAGGTTGTTTCATCTTGAAAATCGCATGCAGCGACAAAAGTTGTTGAATGAAAGCCAAGGTGTTCTGAAGCCTGAAGGAAGCCATGGAAGACTAGTTTTGGCATCTTTCTGAACTGGTTGTGAATTCTGTCGACCGGTAGCCCCCTATCGCTCTGTCATTGTGGTGTGATGGAAATGCATTAGTTGGTAGTTTATATGTAGTTTCTTCTCTGCAGAGCGTCAGGCTCAAGTTTGCAGATACACCATCTGCAAGCGAATGCAACAGTCATACTTTCCACGACATAAAAAGAATATTGAATAGCTAATTATTTTTGTGACTACTCCTTAGCGATGTTTCCATTGTTTTTTATGAACTATGGATGCATTTTTATCTTGCCTCCGGAATGTTGCATAGCATCCTCTGTAATCTGAGCTCTGAACCAAGAGAGCTTAAGTCAATGCTAGCTCCTCCTAACATAGAGTTGGTCTGCAAACTTAATTAGCTGATGGGATCCGTTTTAAAAATTTAGAGTTCAGTGCTTTAGAGACAATTTGCCAAACGAATTCTATGTTTACGTGGCTTTGTGTCTAGAAAGTAACTATGTCTGTTTGCCTTTTAGCTTGGTCATCAGAGTACTGGTTGTTTAGCTGAAAATGAAATAAGGAAGAGCCTTAACTTGCCTATTGCAGACTGAAGATCTTGTACGAGCTATTTGCCTGATGATAAGATCCAAAGCTAGTAGGTTGGAATTTGTTGTGGTTATCCATCGAGCGAAGAATAGTCAGGGGAAAGAATTTATTAAATATGGTTATCCATCAGAGTTCAGTGCTACCTTTCTTGTTTCAGTTTGGCAGTTTGCCCACCGCTACAGTTCCAGTCAAGCACGGGTCAGTTGACATCTTTGCGAGAGGACAAATCATGGAACCAGCCATACGGTGCCTAGCTCGTGTCGGTACAAGTTGTCAGTTGTGCCTATGTAAAACCCCTGTTTCGGAGGACTTTGGATTTTCTAGTAACTGTCTAGGATGTCTAGCGGTATAGAGTATTGAAGTTGATTACGTATCAAACTGTTAAGGAGATAGTTTGTATTCTATTCCATATATGACTTATCTCTATATGGCATATCCTCTTATACTCTCCTATATATATGGCCCTTTGAGTCTCATATCAATACACACAATATTCATAACATGGTATCAGAGCCTAGGTTACATATCTAGCCTCCGTTCGTCTTCCATTGCCGCCGCCCGGAGAATCGATCTCCGGGCGGCCATCTGACATGCCGCCGGTATCGCTGTCGCTGAGCCATCCGGTCGACGACGCCTCCGCTCGCTGCGACTCAAGACGCGTCGGCTCACTTTGGTCCAAGATCTCTCGGATCGGCGCCGCCTCTGTCCGGAAATCCGGCCATGGTGCGGTTCACCGAGCTTCGGTGACCTCCGCCATTCCCGAGCACTGCGACGCCGAGCCTTCCTTGCCTTGGCTTCTCCGCCGCCGCCGCGGCGCCGCCGTCGCATCCGCTCGGTCACCGCCGGATCAGACGCTTCCGGCCGGATCCGCCTCCCGCCGTCTCCATGCCGGCCAGCCGCTTCCATTTGGATTCGCCTCTCCGCCGCCGAATCCGGCCTCCTCGCCGTCTCTCATGGCCAGCTGCTGCCTGCTTGCCGCCGGGCCGGTGGTTGCCGCCGCCATCTCGCATCGCCGCCATCCGCCGCCGACCACCGCCTTGGCCGCCGCTGCGCCGCGCTGGCGGTTGCCGCCGGGCCGCCGTGGTCGGCTTCGCTCGGATCCGGCAGCCCGCGCGCCGCCGCCACCGCTTGTGCACGTCCGTCACGGTCGCCTCCCCCGCCGTAGCGCCCACCGCGGTTGCCTTCGCTTGGGCGGGAGCCACGCACGGGTTGGCTGCGAGCCCCCCAAACCCAATGACCTTCTAGGCCGATCTTTCCGAGCACGCACTCAGGAGATTCGTGGGTGGTGAGGTGTTGCTTGGAGCATGCTGCGGAGGGGAGTAAAAGGAGGGTGTGGCTCGGTCGTGGATAAGCCCTTCTATTTTCCTACTGTTCCTATTGAGTCAGTCTTCGCGTTATTTTTTTTCTTTTCTAAGTCTTCCGTTGCGTCCATCCAAAATCCATCCAAAATCCGTAGTTTTTTAATTTGTCTCAGCCGTGCGAGTCCACAAATTTATTCTCAATCATAGAAGTGTAGGATTTTTTATTTTGCAAGGCAGCAGTCGCCGCTCTACTCTCTAAGCCGCGTGCAGATCGTAGAAGTCGTCATGATGTCGCCGCTTCTCTAGCCGCCGCCCCGAGCTTTAAAGGCCGCGTCGTCCTCGTGCCTTCTTGCACCGCCGCCTCTTGGCTTCGATCTGTTGTCATGCATCTATCTATTCCTCTTGACTTGATTTGACAGTTTATTCAAAAGCGCCATAACGACGACATCATCAAGACTCGGACTTCGGATTTATCTTGTTTTAATGTCAACCTCTTTTTCAAATGCAATGCTATTGCATACGCCTTGCATTTGAGGGGGGGTGTTAAGGAGATAGAGTTTGTATTCTATTCCATATATGCCTTATCTCTATATGGTATATCCTCTTGTACTCTCCTATATATATGGCCCTTTGGGTCTCATATCAATACACACAATATTCATAACACAAACAACACAAGTTTACTATATAAAAACCAAATTTATTATAGGATATGGTATAATAGCCAAATTTATACAAAGGGACATCCAAAGTTAAAGTTTATATTACATCATAAAAGAACTTTCATAGGTGTGTCGGAGCGAGGATAAGATTTAAAATCAGTAATTATCTACTCGTAAGGAATCATTGAAGTCTTTCTCAAAAGGCTCTTCGTTACCTTCTCAAATTTCTTTCGTTGATAATTTAGTAACTATGAGTACAACAGTACTCAATAAGTCACACAAAAATTACTATTTAACTACTTGCTAGCATTTCAAGAGATAGAGTTATGATGGCCTTATTATTATACATGTGGATGCATATTTATTTATAAATAATTTTCTGAAGAACAAGGTAAACCGTTGTCTTAAGCGAAATGGGATTTGATCAACTTAATTACCAAATTAGAAATCTTATCAAAACTATTTTTGCTTTGCTATTGGAATCACCCATTAATCATAACTTCGTTTACCAGAAACATAGCGTATCCGAATACTATAAGTTTTACTATGCAGAATTGCTCAGTTTTACCCACAAGGTGTCACAAACTCTCAATGTCATACAATAGACATGAAACACGATAGCGTCTGACTGAGTTGAGATAACATGGTCGCTCACTGCTCTACTGTTTGTAGTTTCTACTCGGTAGGCTTATGGCTAAATAACCTTGTCGGGAATCCACAAACGAAGGCAAAAATCGTGGCCCAACGTTAAGTGGACCTACCGTTGTGAAGAATAGCAAGTGACTTTTCAGTCCCATTTCCATTTCACCCTATTGTATGCAGGCCATTCCACCACAATGGAAAAGCTAACCTCCTATAGAAATTTGATTGAATCGAGTAGCTACTAAACCAGATCTAACAAATCAAAACTTGTTGTTGAGATATTTTTGTATCATTTACTCAGCATAAGGTTCTACTCCTTACTTTTTCTAAATGAGGCCACCAATCACATGCCTAGTGTATCACAGTACAATACCATCAATTCACATGCAAACCTCCATACTATGTAAGATTATGGACTCCAACCATCCAGTGACTTTACATGAGTCATCCTTAACCCTAATATCATTTTAAAATCTATCGGCAAGATGCTGAAACAAACTTAGTAGGGTAAAATATTTGATTGACTATTCTACTAATGGCTAATTATACAGTAATATATTACTATTAAGGTTGTCAAGGTGAGTACAGCCTTCAAGTAAAATATGGCTTTTTCAATGGTAGGACTTAACTAATTATCATGTCATTCAAAACAATTATTTTAAATAAATACAGTGCACAACTAATATTAATGAAAGTACCGATAATAAAATAATAATGTAGGTACAATATGATAAAGAAATATGTGACTTGCCTTGCTGCTCAAACTCTTCGACTGTTTCTAAATCTCCTGCATCTTGATCTCCTCCTGGGATGGACGGCTCAGCGAAATTGGGTGCTACCATAAAAAGATAAACTAATAAGTCTGTGCTCGAAAAGATCCGAGCTAGGAAAATAAAATAAAATAAAAGAGTAATAAAATCCAGAAAAAATCGAACATAGGTGGGTTTGGTGGTTACTATTTTAACGGAGTCTGGTTGGGCTAAACTGAACTGAGAATGGCTTAAATGGGCTCGAAACAATTGAAAAGGATATAAAATGCTAAATGGTTTTTGGATGAATAGTAACAGCCAGGTTAATAGTAACGAGTTGACACTATTCCTAACGGTCAGGTTGAATGAATAGTAATGGGTTTGGGCTAACTACTTGGGTTGAGCATTATTAGGGTCGCCCTTGAATAGTAATGGGTTGAGTTTGAATAGTAATGGGCTTTAGTTATTGGCTTGGCCCATTTAGCCTTCTGGCCTTGCATTCGCTTTGGACGAACTTAGCCGACCCAAAGGCTTGGCCTACCAGGCATAAAGCCTGTTCGGCTTAGGTTGGCACCATGAATGCCTGAGCAGAGGAGATCAACGATGAGAGCGAGTGGGTGCCAGCGTTGGTTAACGGTGATGAGTGGTGGCGCGGATAGGGTCAGTGGAACCTAGGTGTTCCATTTTTGGTATGAGTGTAGTCAAAGGTGTATCGGAGATTCTTAGAGGTAGAAGGAGCTCACCGGACCAGGGCCATGACATGACGGCGCTTCGGTGAGTTTCTGGTCAAACTAAATGTGATTCGATCATCTATGGCGTACGGAAAGGCTAATGGCAGTGGTGGTTTGGCTGGGTATGGCATGTACATGGCTGCCCACGTTGACTGAGCTTGGATGGCGGTGGCGTACGGTGCTGGTGGTCTAGGGTTGGTAGGGTTGGTCGATGTGAGGAGTCGAGTTAGCGGTGTCATAGAGACGTTATGTCCGAGAGGAATTTGATTGTAATTGAGGCTAGGGGTGAAATTGATTTTTGGGCTCACTGGTGTGGTTTTGATGGTGACGGTGATTCCCGACCAATGTTGGGAGAGAAAGCGTTTGGGGTTGAAAGTGATTGCTAGTGGAAGGTATAAAGTAGCTTGGCATGGCTTTATAATGTCTTGAAGGCGGTGGTGACAGTGAGACGTCCTCGGCTTAGTCTGCGCATGGATGGCGGTGTTGGTGGATGAGGAGCTTCGACGATGTTGGCGGCGTTGCTGGTAGGTGCGGTGGCTCATGAGGGAGATGACGTCTTACTGGCGCAGGTGCGCGCGCTAGCGGGGCAAGTCAAGATGTGGGCATGTGTCAAGCAAGCGACGAATGATGTGACAGTGGTGAATCGGTAGTGGCGTGCTGGCAGTGCATGGCCGTGAGATGAGGTGACGACCATTTATGGCATGGTCGGAGAGGTGGAGGTTGTTGTGCAAGCGTTGATGGCAAGGGCAGCAGCGAGGTGGCGTAGTGTGTGGCGGTGGCGGCGAACGACGGGTGGCTATGGGACGCAGGGGAGGAGTAGTAAAGTAAAAAAGCGTGAGGTCCTGGGAGAAGGCGGGAAAGCAGAAAACTCGAACAAAGTTTTTCAATTGGTAAGAAATCAAATTCTCGTGAAATTATAGAAAAATAAAAAATTTGAAGTTTTAAGGTCAACTGTTCACACAAGTAGCATTGTAGCCACTTTTTTCAAATTTAGTTCCTGAACACCTATTTTTGTAAATCTAGCTTCCTCCTCAGACCTACTGAGCTCGGCGGGCACCTGCCCCAGCTCGGCAGGACATCATCGACAGCACTAATTAGTGCTAATTACTATTAACGTTAGATAATTAATTTAATTAGTGTTAATGATGATTAACTAGTGCTAATTAGTGACACAGTTGCCCACCTGCTGCTTTGTGCATGCTCAGCAGGACCTATCAAGCAACTGTGGCTTGGCAGGTCGCTGCCGAGCTACTGTGGCTAGGTAGGACCTATCGGGCTGCTATAGTGCGGTAGGTGACACGTGTTTTCTGCCTCGGTTATCGAGCTTAGGAAGAAGACTAGATTTGAAAAAAATGCACATTCAAATGTCAAATTTGAAAATAGAAAAAGCTATGATACTATTTATAGGAACAGTTCTTACTTATTAGGCTCATTTCAGCCTAGCTGTGCATTAATGCATTTGTCCAGCGACGACCTGTCCTGGGACACACACGGACCGATGGCTCTTCGTTTGGCTTGGCGTGACTAACTTGTTGCTGCGATCGATCTCGGTCGCGGCGTCCAGGGGAGAGAGAAAGAGAGAGCTGCGGCGAGGTTGCCAAAGTCGTTCGTTTTGTGTTGCGGCTGGCTGTATATATCCACGTCTCATCACAGATCACTTGCCCGTCGATCTCACTTCTCTGCAGCTCCCGCTAGAAAACGCAGGCGTGCGTGCGCGCGGCGCAACATGTCCATTTCTCTCCTTGCTATGCTGCCCGCTCCATGCAAGCACAACCGCGTCCTGCTCCAACGTCCCAGCCCGCCGCCGCCGGTGGCCTCCCCGGCGGGAGGCGCCGCCGCCGGATCGGGAGGGCGCCGCCGGCGTCGGCGTCTTCGGCCGGCGCGATGCGCGCGGCGGCGCGGGGAGCGGAGGAGGGACGCGGTGGCGCGCATGCCACCGCTGGCGCACCGGCCGGGAGGTGATGCTGGCATTGGCGGGCGAGGCGGAGGCGCTGTTGGGCGCCGCGCTGCTGCCCTCGGAGGTGCCCGCCGACGTCGCTGCCTTCCGCAACGCCGCCGGGGACGCCCTCGGTTCCGTCGACGTGCGCCGCGGCGCGCTCGGCTCGTCGGTACGTACGTACGCCCACGCGCGCTACGCATCTCTCGATCGGTCGCTTCCTTCCGTGCGGTCGCACCATGTGGCATGTCCCTTGATCACGAGTGTGCCAGCAGCATGTGTTAGTCGCTATATACAGTCCGATGATAAGGTCACCAGCTGGAGTCCTAACCTGTGGGCGTCCACTGCTCACCGAACCAGCGGACATCGTGCCGCTTCGTGCCGTGCCGGCTCGGCCCAGTCATCTCATCGTGTCGTACCGTGCCGGCCCACGGCGTCTCCGGCTAGGCCCAAGCACGGCCCAAAGCCCACCGTGCCAGCGTTCGTGCCGTGCCAGCCCAAGCCCAGCCCGAAATTACTATACGCAAAGGCGGTGACGACGGTCGGCATCTTTCTTTCTCTCGTACCCGTCTCGTTTAAAACTAGTTGAAATAATTGAATTAATTGCATAAAAATATGGGCACGCAATGACATAAATATTTTGGGAAAAAGTGGAATTTCTTTGATATTTTAGAAATACAATATTACTGCCTCGTTAAAAACCTTACGCCCCAGAGTGGGGTTTCCCGAGTAAGGAAAAGAGTACAGAACAACATATGTATATACTAACTATTACAAAGATGCATAGATAATATCTACTCGGCAATGTCTAGGTCAAGATACGCTGCATCGATTTCGTGATCCTCCGTTGATGTTGTTCCCGCTCTTTGGCTAATTCCCAGTCTTTGGCACATGTGATTGCCTCCACCATCTTTGGCGTAAGGGATGATCTTCTCTCTTCTATTATTCTCCCTACTGTACTGAATGTCACTTCTGAAGAGACGGTGGACACTGGCACCAAGAGAACATCTCGTGCAAAATGTGACAACACAGGAAAGATCCGCTTGTTGTTCTTCCACCACTCGAGCAAGTTTATCTTGCCTCCATCAGTAAGATCAGGATCAATGTTTGCAAAATCATGCTCCAAATAGTGGTTCAACTCGAGACGAATTCCACTTGAGGCCGCTCGAGACCGAGAGGACGAAGAAGTAGACTTGCCCTTTAGCTTCTTCCACAAGTGTGATGCCATGTTTGTCTTTCCATGTTGCGTCTGCTGTGAGGCCTCCGATCTTCCGCTACCAAACTTATCATGATACAAACGGAAAACACGAAAAAGCTTCTCTTTCACATGTGCGAAAGCTTCTGAATAATCTAGGCCAAGACATTCACCTATCCCCTCCATACCTATCTGTAAACCTGCCAACTTTTTTGTAGGATAAAAAATAATAGCTAAACAATATAAGTGTGAAAGAGAACCAAAATATTTAATAAATTTTTCTTCCATTGCAACGACGGCATGACTTAAAAGAGCATCGTCCCTAGATTTAGCAATTCTATCTGCAATTAACCAAATAAACTCTATAACTAAGCAAGAGATAGGATAATAAATACCAGATAAAACATTTGTTGCTTTATAAAAAGGTTTTAAAAACTCTCGAAAATGATTAGCAATCTGCCAATCTGTATTAGTAACTACCAATTCATTATTTTGAGAATTGACATTGACAAAAACGGTTAAGGAATGGGAAGGAAAGGAGAATGCTATGTGAAGCAATGGGAAGGAAAGGAGAATGCTATGTGAAGCAATGGGAAGGAATAGAGGTCTGTGAAGAAATGGTTAAGCGCGATGAAGCAGAGTGAAGAAATGGAGCGAGTGAAGAAATGAAGCTCGTGAATCGCACTGTGAAGAAGCCGCAGAGCGGAGGGAGCGGATTTTATAAACATTGAATCCGAACGTTGCCTGTCATATCATATGCTATGTGAACGTTGCTTGCAAAGTTGCCACCTTGCATGAAATGATGAAAACCAAACGTTCAATTTTTCTGGCTTTTCCCCGTCTAATCCACTCTTTTTACCCGTTCGGCCCGCTCCTCCTCTTTTTTCCACCGTCCCACCACTCTTTCGCCGCCACTGCCCCGGCTCCCTCGCGCCTCTTTTTCCCCAAGACGGCCGCAGTGGACGGTGGCTCCTCCCGCCGCCTCCTCCCCACCTCCCGGCCCCGCCTCCTCCCCACCTCCTCGACCCCGCCCCGGCCGCCGCCTCCCCACCGTCGCCTCCTCCCCACCTCCCGGCCCGCCGCCTCCTCCCCACCTCCCGGCCCCGCCTCCTCCTCCCCCCGCCGCCTCCTCCCCACCTCCCGGCCCCTCCACCTTCCCGTCGCCGCCCTCCGCCTCCTCCACGGCTCCAGCTCCCCGCCTCCCGCCTCCACCGCGGTCCCCGTCTCCCTCGGTCCCGCCGCCTCCCGCCCCTCCACCTCCCCCGCCGGTGTATGGGTGCTCCGGCGACCATGCTGCTATTTCGGCGATAGATGGAGTGCCACATCCGTAATTGTGAATTTGTGATTAGAGCTTGTGTTTGTGTTTGCATATGTGAATCTGTGATTGTGTATTTGTGTTTGCATCGTGAATATGTGATTGTGTATTTGTGTTTGCATCTGTCGCCATCCGCCGTGCTCGCCGACGCCGTGGTGGAGCGGCGAGGTCGCCCGGCCGGCGTCTTGGCCGTGCCACCGTGCCGCCATGCTCGCCGTCTTGGCCGTGCCATCTTGGCCCGCACCAGCACGACGATTCGCCGCCGTGTCTTGTCGCCCACCGTCTTGGGCTATCAGTGCCCGCCCGGCCCATTCGTCTTGCAGCCGGAAGAGACGCCCGCCACGTGTCGTGTCGTGCTTGGGCGTCTTGCCGAGCCGGCCGTGTGCCAGCGGGCCCAAAAGCCCTACCGATGCTGACTCTAGATTAGAGGTAGTAGCGAATGTGTGCGGCGGAAGCACGATGGGAGATGGTAGGGGTTAGGGTGAGTCGCTGGGATGGGGAAGTGGCATTGGAGTAGATGCTTGGTAATTCCCTAAAGTTTACTATAGATTCTATAGCAACCACGTGTTTTCAAGTAGGTCAGAGTGCTCTTTCCGGCTTTTGTGGGCAACTTTTGATTTTTGTTACGGTATCTAACTTTTAAATGGAGTATTTTTAAAATAGAATCTACAAGTTAATTATAGTACACATTAAAAGCCTATCACATGTACTGATCAAAATCGCATGCGAGTATCTCTTTTAGTAATCTCTGTCGCGAATAGTCAAAATTCAAAATTTTCAACCAAAAGCCAAAAGCCACAGCCGGAAAGAACATGCCCATATATATGATTCATGAAATTGCTACGACCGCAGAAAAAGTCTCCACAACACTCGAACTTTGTTTAAAAGTTCGTCTAGCACCTCGAATTATGAAATCAAACATTGGACTCTTCAAACTTTGCAATCCAGTTCAAATAACAACTGATCCGATTTTGGATGTTGCGCGATGAGTGGACAGTTTTACTATATAGGATGACACGCTGATCAAGTTAGTTGAATGACAAGTAAGGCCCGTAGGCTTTCTCTCCCAAATCAAAACAGAGAGGGAGGGAACTACAGGGGGTTGTGGCTATGAAAGCACGTTGGAAACTCAGTGAAGGAGGAACCCTCTGGGCCCTATATGTTATTAACCTAACTTGGCCAGCATGTTATCTTATGTAGCAAAATTCCCCACTCATAGCGTCACAAGTGCAATATCATCATGCAACAAAAAGTCATGGTGTTTTTTGAACCAGATTGCAAAGTTCAGGGGGTTATCAAATATCCGATTTTATAATTTAGGGTGTTGGACAGACTTTCAAATAAAATTTAAGGTATTATATGAACTTATTCCTTTTGATTCTATTAATTGGGCATGGAATTCTTGAATCATAATTGGTTGCCACATAAAATTGGAACCGGGAATTCAACACTAATTCGAATGAATTTGAGATGAACTAAATGGGGTCTCCGATTCTTTGCCGTTAATTACCAGAAAAATTACCTGGAATATTTTTTAGTCTGAAATATGTGTTTCGTGTGATATGAATTTTAAATTTTACATCTGATATATAAGGTATTTGTATTTGCAATATTTTGAACTACAAAGTGTGAACTTGAAAAGCTATAAATTATTTGCAGCATCCCTTTTCCAAATTCAGTAACAATTGAGACTCGTATGTTCCATTCTAAGAATTTCAGATGTCGCAGCCACAAATTTGGAATAACGTTCTTTCATTAATTTATATGCCCATTAGAGGAATTTGCGAGGTTTTCCTTCGTTTTTCATATTTTCGAAAGCATGACCTGCACAGATAGATCGAACCGTTCCATATCAACTGGCCATGTACTGGGTCAACTTAACTTACCAAGAATGAAGACCGCGTTATATTAACCAGAATAATTTTTTTTGTTATTTTGGTTTAATGAACTTCTCCACATCCAAATACGCCCCAAGAATAGCCTCAGTAAAAAGAACATCACGATCTCAGTAATTCTGCTTAAATTACTAGCCATTTACCGTGCTAATTAATTTCTAGTTAGAACAAAAAAATTTTTGCCCTGATGCTGCACAGGCAAGCAAGCAACCATGACAAATGAAGCTGAATTGCATTTCTATCTTTGTGGGCGCGCTGCAGATCGACTTCATGCTGGAGGCCTGGTTCCACCGCGAGCTCCCGAACGGCGGCGGCGCCATGGATATCACCTCCATGATCGCGCGCCTTCCTGAACGGCGCACCGCCGAAGCATCGAGCGGCTGCCGCAGGTCCGGCCGTACTTCTCGCCGTCGCTGCTCGTGCGGAGCCTGTGGTCGCCGACGGCGGTGGTCGTCGACGTGCAGTGCGGGGAGGGAGGGGAGGCGGTGCTCCAGGAGATCGTGCGCGCGCAGCTCGCGAGCTCAGCCGCGGAGGTTCTTGGCGTCTGGCTGGAGCATTGCGCGGCCGGCGGCAGCGCGGAGGTGGAGATGGAGGAGGCGGAGATGGAGAGGGAGAGCATGGTGGCGAGGGACAAGATGATCTCGACGACGTCGGTGGAGCACAACCTGTCCGCGAACCTGCCCAGGATGTTCGACGCCGACGTCTCCGACAAGGTCGTCGCTGAGATCGGCAAGGCGTTCCTAGGGCACCAGACGTAACTATACATTGGCTACATACTAAGCTACTGCATCTCTGTTCCAAAATAGACCTTGTTTAGACCTCGATCGACACGGCCATAGAAGGATAACACCATAGTTATCTAGCTGTGCCTATGGCGAATTCTAGTTAGCCAATAATATGAGTACTGCGACAATGCTTCTAGTCTGCGCTCACTGGGTATATATTGGTCAGGCATGAATTGCCTATTTAATTAACCAGATCATGTATCCCTGTTTTACTGGGTGGTGAAGCCAGGAACTAAATCGAGGGTGAACTAAGGCACTAAGCTAGATTGTCACGAACAAAATATTTTACTCTTGTTCAATTCAAATTTATATATGAATAGAAGAGAAACAAAGCAAAATGAGATAAATATAACAAAAGTACTTCAATAATAAAAAGCGCATCCCGAAAATATATAAATATGATTCAAGTGAGTAGAGATTTAGTCCTCTGCATATCAAAAATAGCAAAATTAGTAATACAATAACTAATTATAAATAATGTTACTTGGATTAAATTCTACTCGAAGCTTCTTTGGTTAAGTTGCGCTCTCAATGGTTGGGAGAGTACTACTAGAATTGCTTGTGAAATAGTTATGCAAAGTTTATTTCTCCATTACAGCAAATTTATCAACAAAATATGACGCATCAATTCTAATCGGAACATATAGACCATAATTTTAATTTTAATATCTAGCAATTCAACCAGCTTATAGCAATGATAGAACATACATTTTTGCCTAGGTATTACTATACAAATTAAAGAGTAGAACTGTAGAAGACTAGAAGTCCTGTCCCGTGGCCACCCGGTGGCGCCGTGGCGTGTTGGTCGTCAAGACGTCCAAGGCCAACCGCCAAGGGCCAATTCCTCACTCGGCGCACTCGCAAATCGGCTATTGGCCACTCGGTCAGGGTGTCAGGCCAAGCGGTCAGCCGGTCGACCGGTCCCAGTCACCCCCTCTGCCCCTCCCAACTCAACAAATCCAATCGGGGTAGCGCAAGCCAACCACTCTAGTGACTCCACTCCAACCAAGTCAACACTCCCCACTGGCCATTTCCCTAGCTCACGGCCTCACACCTCGGCCTCGCTGGTCGTCTCAGAGACTTGATGCGACGGGTGACGGCAACGGCAATGCCTCCGACTCCGGCCTCCCCACTCCCCATCTCCTCAGCAGCGCATCGGCCCCACCTGGATCTGCTCGGCTAGTGCACGCGGCACGCCTGCACGCCACTAGCCACCCACCACCGTCACCGGGTGCATGCACAGCCCCCCTCGTCTCTCCCGTGCGTGTACCGTGGCCCGTGTGTATCTGTGAATTGTGGACTGTGGTCTATGTGATTGTGCATGCTCCCGTGGTGGCTGGCTACATGCCTGTCTCTCGTCTGGTTCGCCTGGGCTGTGGGGTGGATCCGTGCATGTCTGGATGAAGAGCCGGCCCAGCGTGCGTGGGTGGAGGGTGTTCAGGGCAGGCCGGAGGGTAGGTTGAAATCTGATGAAGCCCACCTGGTGACTCTGCCCCTGGTTGTACTGGCATTTGTACTAGTTACTTGATGTTGTGCACTATTGTAGTGTCGTATGTGCACTCTTATAGTTCCATTATTTTTTTATGTTAACTTGGGCCGGGGAACTATAAGAATTAGCCTTAAAATAAGACAATAATACATCCTTTGATTCGAAATATAATTCCTTTATAATATCGTACGGTCTCCAAGGTGACACTTTAATCATTAATTTCTATGAAAATACGTAATTTAAAATAAAAATAATTATACCTTATGCAACTATATTTTAGATGAATCTACTAATACCAAAATCATGTTGTCAATCTTGGCAATTCTTTATTTATTGATGGCCAAACTAAAAAATATTTGACCGGTACAGATTCTAAAATAACTTACATTTTGATTCGGTGAGACTAACTAGCAACATTAGCTGTTGGATTGCCCAGATGGCTCACATCAAACACCAAAATCCAACACCTATCAAACACCTTAATAATTCCACTTCGCTCTCATGCCCTCCCACCTACTGCTACTAGTGATATGGGAAATCTCACTTGGTGGCTGGGATTTAAGTTATCATTGACCTATTTTAAGCCTAGTTCCTACCTGATAAGCTCCCTTGTTGTCAAACCGAACAAGTTTAATGGCTTTTTTTTTTTTTGCAAAAAAGATATTCTCTTCACTAGATGCATCCACATACTTGAAAGCCTGAGATGTGGCGTACTTTTGCGCGAGAAGAACCAGATGCGCTGAAGAGCAAGCTCATTGGTCCAACTGAAATTAGTGGTCACCATATGATACCATTCGTTATCTGGCACTCAACTGAACAAAAGAATCGAATCCTTAAGTTAGGGCCTTGGATCCAAATCTGTCGTGTGAGATGTGCCTCGAGCGAAATTAACCTCAGTTCATTAGGTTTGCATATAACCAACAAATCAATCGCCCATGCATGTAACGCCAGAATCGAACAAAAAATTTCACATACGAAAAACCAAACCGTGCCAAAAAAAAAAGAACAAACCATGAGATTCAGATCGAGATCGAGATCGAGGGAGACAGGACAGAAGAGGACGCATCAAACCAAGAAGAAGAAGATGCCTGAATTCTGAAATCTCATCAGCAAATCAGGACGGAGCAGAGCAAATGTCAGGAAGGCTCCCAAACCGCAGAGGAGATATTTGCTTTCTTGGTAAGCAAGGGAGTACGTGGCTCATGTCCAATGCAAAAACGTTTAGATAGGATGCTTAAAGCGAAAGAAATAACGCCACATCATAAAGCATATATATATATATATATATATATATATATATATATATATATATAGAGTTACAACTTTCAATGCAAACAATTATTTTACAGATACTCACATAATTTGAGAAACTTTTTAGCGCGTGTGAACTGCCCCGACGCCGGCCTCTAATTTAAGCATGCAACAACACATTTGTGTGCACGGTGACAGGTAAAGACATTTATTTGGCCCAAAGACAACGGTTGTCTGTAATACACTTTCATATCATTTGGTCAGCGACGGAAAACTTGAAGCAGATAAAAGTAGAAAGGGAAAGTGAGGAAACCTAAAGTTACCCTAAAGTAGGTTTTTATAACTGTGTGAGTTATCCGTCTTGGAAACTGAACAGCTATCTTAGGAACTGATCAGGTGGAAATTTCAGCGAAAATCGATTGGAATTCATTAATTCCTCTGTTTGAAGTCCGCCTGTCTTTATAACTCAAGCGAAATTATCTTATTGACCAAGATCACTTTTGAACGAGGAGACTCGAAAAGGCTTTACTTTCGACCATATTTCATCCACGACCTCTCTTTCTTAAGTAAGTTATTTTCACTCGAAGTTGGGGGCTAGATGACCAGAATATAATAATTCTCAAATTATTACGTCATTATATTCTTTGAATATATCTCTTATCGATAAGGGAGAGGTTTCACAGGGTGGTCGTAAGCTTTTCTATGATCACATAGTCGTGAGCTTTTTCATGACTACTCCTTAGTTGTGTAGGATCGAAATGGCAACAAAGGGGGATGAGTAGTGCCTTCAAAAACCGTCCTGAAGTATCCACACGATTCTTCTTCTCCGATAGCTATAGAAGCTATGAAGAAGGAGAATAAATGCTCTATGGAAATCTAAACAAGTCACAATCAGCAAGAAAAGCAAGAGTCCTGAAAGCCTCAGCCGGTCTGATCGCCTTTGCTTCCTCGGTCTGACCGGCAAAGGAGGTGTGGTCGGCCACGGTGAATACCATCGACCGGAGAGAGAGAGAGGCAGAAATGACACGACCGAAAATACGCAGATCGAAAAGTAGCGAAACTACTCTACTGCCGAGATAAAGTAGAAGCAAATGATCAGAGGACTGATGGCTTAAGCCTGTACAACGAATGAAAACTAGACCGAACAGTAAATACTGATGAGAAAAGAAAATCAGAGAAATTGATGAGTGCTTGCTGTTCCTCTCAGATCAAATGAACAAGACCTCAAACCAAATAACAGAAAGTCCTTAGGGAGAAGAAAACGCAGACAAGAAACAGATGAAAACAGAGAAGACTGAATTTGTCGAGCGGAAAATAGCAGGCGACAAAAAACTGAAGGAACTGAAAGCAGACTAAAGAACCTTCACCGGTCTGGCTGAAAAGGATAAAACAGAAATTACTATTCTGACGGAAACAAAGAGCACAGAAGGTGAACTAACCAGTGCCTCTTTTTAGAAGACCAACAGAAAGAAAGAGGCAGAAAGACAACAAAAAGAAAGAGGCAAAAAGAGAACTGTAGAACACCCAAAATCCAAATTGCTTGACATTCATGAAACTTTGGATCAAGGGATCTTTAATCACAGATGGAATTGGGCTCAAGAAAAGAAAATACAAATCTGAAAACCATCCTTTTGAATGAAAACAAAAGCATCAAAATGCTCTACCTCCCCGCACAGTAAACCCTAGATTGATTGAGAACAGAGGAAATTGAGGAGTTCGACTGAAAGGAAGAAGAGTCTTTAATTCAGCCTTTTGCTCTTGGGAATGGACTGACCAAATGGCCTTGAGACTGATTTCCCATATAGAGCCGAAAGAGAGAACAGAGGCAACTCGAAAAAGAAAACTCAACAGAGAAAGAAGAAACAAAGACAGAACAGAGAAAATAACAGAAGGCAAAACACAGGAAGAAAGATACTCAGAACATTTCAAACAAAAGACTTCACAAATTGATACCAACAGATGAATGATTACATATGAATGCCAGACTCACACAAAAGAGAATAAGAACCTCTGCTACTACTCAGCCAACAACCCCCACTCAAGAAAGAACACATGTAGGAGGAGGGGAAAAAAAGCAAAAACCCTAACTATTTCAAGGCTACCCTTCTCCTTTTATAGTCTCCACTAACGGGGTTTACAACACACTTTATCCGTTAGCTTCAACAACTCATTCGCTTTATCCATTAACTCAAAACCGAATCTGCTTCCTCTTTTGCAGCTTTGTGTTTTTACCAAAACGCCACTCCTGCACCTTCCTGGAAGCTTACTCGTTTCTTGCCGTCCTCGTCGTCTTCGGCATCTCCCGACCGCTTTGACCTCAGCACCGCCTGTGCCTAGTTCGGCCCA
The DNA here is from genome assembly GCA_036346245.1 of Bonia amplexicaulis. Lineage (NCBI taxonomy): Eukaryota > Viridiplantae > Streptophyta > Magnoliopsida > Poales > Poaceae > Bonia > Bonia amplexicaulis. The sequence goes on along the minus strand of CM070763.1, from coordinate 8,844,540 downwards.
TCTCATGCCTCGCCACGACTCCATCTCAAAGTCCTGCAGCCATCACAGACAAGAAAACACATCATATAACACCGCTCGAGATAATGTAATCAACATTTGTATTAGAAGAAAAAGCTTAAGCATGAAATACCCAAATCAAACTCAAAATATTCAGAACACGTGTCAATTACTCATCACAAACATGGGAGCATCTCCACATTGTCTCTCAAGTTGTAAGTTTTTCTATGACCTTATAATCGTAAGTTCTTCTGCGACTTCCTCATTGTCGTAAGCTTTTCTACGATTACATGGTCGCATGTTGTCCTACGACGACCTCGTGGTCATGGAACTTCCTACAATCGATCTATCTCCGATCAACTTATCTACGACGACCTGCTACATCGTGGGTCTGTCTGACAAGGCGGTTAGAACGTGCGTTTATTCTTAATAATCGCACATGATCTATGTGACAACAACCGCCACACGATGAACGGGCCACCGCGTCTCTTTGACAAGAACTTCCATTGGACAATTATCACCCGAAGCATTGAGGCGCCTTTTAGCACGAGATAATGGCCGCCGTTTCGTCAACTATATAAAAATTGATATCGAAGAGAAAAAAGGACAGACAGAGAGGGATCTGATCTAGTCCAAGGAGACTAGACAACAGAAGTAGCGCAAGACTTTTCGCATTACTTTCTTTCCCGATTGTAATCAATTCTCTAAGCAATAGCCATACAGAACGTAGGGTTGTTATTCTCCTAGGAGAAAGCCCAAAGCTGTATAAAAATTCCCGTGTCTCTACTCTGTATGATAATAGTCCGAGTCTTCAAGAGCTTTCATCAAATCCAAATAAATCATACATAAGATCGGTATTAAAACACCGACCGACTATTATTGTTTCTGCTATAATGGATCAGCGAATATTGGCACATTCAAAATGCAATTTGTTTTCCGCGAATCCAAAACGTAACTTTTGACCAATCTCTATTATAACATGTTTGCAAAATCTGGTAAAATTATACTATTTGTAAAGCTACTTTTCTAAACAAAACCAGGCACATCGTCAGGCTTAGTGGATCGGTCTTGAAACTTAATTTCCGAGGCTGGGTAACTGCACTCGATCTGCAAGCACACAGCATAACACACAAACGCAAGATTTCTAAGGCAAAACTGACAGGAAATTACATTTGATAGGAACACAATACCCAAAAAAAAAACGATGCATGCGTGCGTGCCTCAGATGAATCGCGTAAGGGATATCACCAGAGCTGCACAAGGGCCGTGTGCAAGCACATTCATCCAGAATTCACCATAGATAGCTCTGTAATCGTCATTGGCACGCCAAAAATTAAACAAAAACTTCATGGGGGTGATCTAGAGAACAGAAAAGGGTGATTAATCAGGCAAGAACATTTGACCATCCGATGGTTAAAACCACATAGCAGAGAAACCTAATTAAATCACCCTTTGACCAGGTAATCCCAGAAAAGCAGAATCACGCCACAAAAAAATCTCAAAAATACCGTATGGGTTTCGAAAGAAAATTAGACTATCAGCTGTGATTTAAAGAAACTCTCAGTTGGGATTAAGAACTTTTAATCGGAAATTGGGAGAAAACTGTAGGAAGTTTCGACTGATTTCGGGACTTCCCAATCGAATGTAAGCAGTTTAACTTGGAGGAAATCTCGAACTTCGGAATCGAGAACTTTCAGCTCGGGCCTGGGGGATTCGTGAAGCTTCCAAGTTGAGAGTCGAGAAAATCTCCTTACGCATGGTCGGCAACGGTGATTACCGGCGCGCCGGAGTTCAGCGCCGCCCCAAAACACGCCCTAGGGTTGTTCTGCGAGACGTGCCGATTTGACCGACGCGATGACGCCGGCGGTGTCGAAAGGAGAAGATGGAGACGGCGGCGGGGCTCGGCCGTCGGCATCGTGCGACTGGGATTAAGAGGGAAGCACGAGGAGGATACGGGAGAAGGAAATCAATAGCGTGGCAACGGGGAGAAGAGTGAGGTAGCGAATGCTCCGCGGCGCACGGGGTGGCTCGCGTGATCCGACAGCCACCGTAGCACGAGCCTCGGATAGGACACATGGCCTTGGTCCACCGAAAACGAAGTAGCTTGCATCCATATTCTAGCCTATTCGGGATTTAAAATTAGGGTTTTTTTGCAAAAAAAAAAAACTCATGTGTGACTGGGGAAGTTTGTCAAAAACTCAACCGTAGCTCAAAGTTCATCAAAAACCTATTCACAAGTTCTATGCGATTGCAAATCACCGTCAAAAGGCCAATATGCTCATTGAAGCTTCTAGAAGTCAAACGGTAACTAGGAATCATGTCCAAGCCCATCCAAACCGCGAGAATCCTCCCACACGGTTGCAAAGTCGGCAATTTTCCTTAATCATCCTTCTTTCATGTCTCTATTATCTTGCTCTTGTGTTGCACTTTATTGTCCAGTGCTCGACTCGTCTTATCTGCTTATAGTTCACAAAACTGATCTACTAGGATTGTCATATAAGTGCCATGTAGTAGCCTCATCGAGCAAATTGACCCTTGGGTGGGTTGGGGGAGGGAGGTTACAATCACGTAGAACTTGCGGGTTGTTTTTTTTCTTGACAAACTTTAAAATGCAAGCAGGGTTTTGACAAACTCCCCTACTTAGACGTGTGTTTTTTGCAAAAAAAATCCCTTTAAATTATCTTGGCATCGGCTTTGAAGTAACACATAGCTTGCACCATTGGCTGATATAATTTCTTTCGTTATACAAAAGAGCAATGGATATTCATATAGCCTACTGATAGAGCATAAGAATATGGTCATATTTTAAAGTGATGTGGCTTTTGGTTAAAATGTTATTATAGTGGCTGTTAGTTTTTTAAGATATTTAAATAAAACATAAAAATAGAAAAAATAATAAATAACACTAGATTTCCACGGATAATACAAAGGGAAAAGGGGAAATAAAAAAGGAAAGAAAAAAGAAATAATCATATTGAAAAATCAATACGTTCTAAATAATTTTGTCATTTTTTGAATCTAGAATCTATCCGTTTGGACATGGCCTTTAGTGGATGAGGTCGTTGGTTCCACTCTCCACGCTCCTTCCTAATATTCAAAGCACGGAAAAGAGCAAAGAGATTATAAGACCCAACACACCTCAACGGCGGCCTTGTAACTGAACAACTGATCATAGATTTCTTTTTGATGAGCTAGGCCGTGAGCATTTGACGGGCTGGGGGCCCGGGTCCATGACATAGCCGCCAAATAGCACCTCCTAATGTTATTGCACTCGTGCTTGCAAATAAATAGAACCAATAAACTATTTTACTATCAAGATTACTCAAAATTACTATATTTGACAAGAAATTTTATAGTATACATATAAGAAAGTGCCATCTAGCCGTTTGAACTTAATGTTATTGCACTCTTGCTTGCAAATTACTATCAGAAATAATATATCGTTACTACACACTTGCCTCCATCGTTGTCCTAGCATCTGGACCAATGCCGGCATTTGTCGTCTCGGCAGTGTCATCCTCATGCACATCTAAAATGGTGGGCACTGGACGAGGGCTCACGGTAGCCTACGGTTCAAGGGCTGCCTCGTGGCCGAAGATATCGTGGTATATACCCGGGACAATACCAGCCTTGAACGTTATCGATGGAAGTCACGACGTCACCCTCATCCTACTAGTCCGCATAATAAAAAAAAGATGATATTAGCGTCATAAAAATGTTGCCACGTTACACGGCATATGGCATCATATATAAAATTACTATATCTATTATGTGATCTTACCGTGGTAAGGGTTAACATCTTCATGACTTGGCAGGAGGTTGTTGCACCACCCACTTCCTCCTTGTCACCGAGAATTTGCGGGTCAGTTTTTGACAAACATTAAAATGCAAGTGAGGTTTTAATAAACTCCCCCACTTACATATGCGTTTTTGCAAATAAATCCCTTTAAATTATCTTGGCATCAGCTTTGAAGTAACACATAGCTTGCTCCATTGGCTAATATAATTTCTTTCATTATAAAAGTATATTCATATAGCCTACTGATAGAGCATAAGAATATAACCATATTCCAAAGTGTTGTGGCTTTTGGCTAAAATATCACGGTAGTGGCTATTAATTTTTTTGAGATATTCAATTAAAGAAAAATAGAAAAAAAAAATAAAAAAACACCGTTATATCTCTACGGATAATACAAAGAAAAAGGGGGAAAGGAAAACAAGAGGAAAAAGAAAAAAAGCATATTAAAAAAATCAATACGTCCTAAACTATTTTTGGCTTTTTCTGAAGCTAGAAATTATTGCTGTTTAGACGAGGCCTTTAGTGGATGAGGCCATTGGTTTAACTCTCCCTGTTCCTTCCTAAACTTCAAGGGCTACCTTGGGGCCAAAGATATTGGGGTATATACCCGGGATAATATCAGACTCGAACGTCGAAATAATGTTATTGATGGAAGCCACAACGTTGCCCTCGTCCTGCTAGTCTGTGTAATAAAAAAGATACAATTAGCCTCATAAAATTGTTGCCACGTTACACGACATATGGCATCATATATAAAATTACTACATCTATTATGTGATCTTACCGTGTTAAGAATCAACATCTTCATATACTTATTGGGAGGTTGTTGCGCCTCCCACTTTCTCCTCATCACCTTGAGTAAGAGGGAATAGGGACCTCAACGACACATATTATGCATTAGGGTCAAATGCCTCTACTGCCATCGGTAGCACGACAAGAAGGGCATGGGCTCTGCATCTGCTATGTCAGGCACTGGCGCAACCTTGCGTCATTTCGCCCTCCTCTCCTCGGTAGATGAGGCAGATGCCAAAGGCTTATTTGGCACGAGTAGCGACCTGATCACACGCATGACCTAGGTCTACGTAGTCTCAAGTCTCCTATGTGCCCTTTTGAATCAGCCTCATGGCCTTCCCCGCCTCATCATTGAACTTTTGAAGGGCCTCTATGGTGGCCCTTTGTTTACCCTTTTTGGCTCGGATCAACAACGATCTGCAGGGCCGACTAACTGCTGGCAATTGTGATTTTCTTCACGTTTGAGGGGGTCTTTCTAGAGGTCCTCATTTTACTACAAATATAAAAAAATTACTGTAAGGCTAGTACGAAATTACTATAACTCCTGGTCGGATTTACTGCAACTAGGTTATGGCTATAGGCGGGAATACGCATTGGTCCAAAACCATCATCAAGAAAAGCTTTTTCTTGTGCATTTGGAGAAATTTTTTGTCCGGCAACAACGAAAAACCCTAGATCCAGAATCAACAAAAACCACATATAAGCCATTGAACATGACAACAAAAATACCATAAGAACACCAAAAAGTGCATACGATGAGGAGGAAGGATACACATACCTTTGATGGTGCAGACGTCACCAGGAATAGGTGCGGCTGAGATTGCTAGGAGCAAACAATTCGTTGCGGGTGGTTTTAGATTTGGATTGGCACAAAAGAGAGACTCACATAGGGAATGGAAAAAGGCAGTAGCAGGAAAACCCAAACATCGCTACCCATCCCAGTAAACAAGGCACCTTATCCTCCCCTACTTGCGGTTTCATCAAAAGTTTGTGGTTAATAATGGATGTACCACTGCCATCTACCATGTATCATGTATGCGTTTGCGGGCTGGTTCGAGCTACACTTTATTAATCTGGATTCTAATTATATATCTTTTCCTCATTGTTAATTAGGGTCACTGCATCCACACAAAAAGACGATATTGTTTTTTTTGGAATGAAGTAATTTTTGGACGATGGGACGAGGAGCGAAGCAAGCAAAGAACCGAAGAGGGCGTACCTGCAAAGGTGTTTTAAGAAGTTCAGTTTCTTCGATTTTTTTCCTGGTTTTTATCGAAAATCGGACTCCAAAAACCATGATTCCCCTATCAAACCGAATATGGATTCTAGTCAAACCGATCTGAACGATATGGTTCAGACCAGGCCTATACACGAGGCATGGATTATGATTTATAATTTTTGACTGTATTTTATTAGTCTAGTGAATAGTGATTATTGAAAAAAAAAACAAAACCAAAATACCAACTGAAAAATCGAAAAGAACAGCACCTTAGTTTGGTAATAATGTGAACAACGCTGGTGGAAACCTGGTAGGGAAAAAAAGCTAGTGGAATCGAAATAAAATGTTATTCTTTCTCTCTAAAAAGAAATAAATAAAATGTTATTCTTTTGGGCCGATGGGCTCTGAGTCGAGCCCGGGCTGTGTCATCGGGTCAGACGCCGCTACGCAGTTGGTGCTGAGGAATATTCCACGTCCCCTGTTTCGGTTTCCTCTCCGGCCGCGATGAGGTCCCCCGCCGCCGCCGGCACCGACTTCCCCGAAGCGCTACCGTCTCCGACCTCCCCCGCCGCGACCCCATCCCACCACCCCAGGTGAGAAACAGAATCCTCAGAACCAATCTTCGCACCCACCTGCGCATCACGTCTTACTATTTAACCAACCCTGGCGGCGTGTCCTCCTCTTCGTCCCCAGCTCCGGCCGCCACTTCTACCTCGCCGTAGACCGCCTCCAGTTCAAGATGGTACGCCTTTGTTCCCGTGCAATTTTGGATCCCTCTCGGGCGATAACCGACCGCTGTGCTCAATTAATTGGGTGAATCGAATTAAATTTGGATTCTTGTGGACCTATGGTTGTGTCTTTGGTGAAGAGGACACTGCTGGAGCTCCTTGGCGTTGTCGCTGAACGCCGCGGCGCGCTGCCGATCGCCGTATGCGTTTCGTCCCGGGATGAGCTTGACACCGTCTGTGCTGCTGTTGCCAACCTCCCATTTGTGTCTTTGTCACCACTGGTATGCTCAATTTGGGTGCAAATTCATATGTTCAATTCTGTGATACTATGTGGTCGTACTGGTACTTTACAATCACAGCGTAGTTCTGCTATAAGTACATATATGTATCACGTTGGTATTTGTTCAATTTGTCGATAAAAGTGCGCTTATGATTGTGTACCTGCATCTACGAATTATAAATATGCCTATGCAATTACAAAGATTGTTATGTACCCAAAGGTCCCATGTTCTCTTACTTTTCTGTCTCCCCTGATATGAACACTGTTTCAAGTTCTCTTGGTTGTTTATGACCCCTGCTATGAACTTGCTTTTGCTAGCTACTTATATCAACCCATGGAATTTGTATACTCAGTACAGTGATCAGGCTGAAGCTGAGCGTGCATCTGTTCTTGAGAAGTTTCGTCAAGCAGCAACACAGCGGAATCAGACTAAAGATGCTGATATTGCTGAAAGTCCCAAGCCTGGAAGTATGGCCTCGAAACTAAGCATTATAGTAGTGACGGATGCTTGCTTGCCCCTGGCAACCATGGGAGAGGCTCCCCTTATGGCTCATGTGCTGATAAACTATGAATTGCCCACAAAGAAGGTGAGTTGTCCCCATGTTTTTCTGGTTATTTGTTACCTTAGTACTTTTGTGGACCAAACACCATGAGCTGGTTGCGATAAATTTTATCTTTTAGTTATATAATCATGCAGTTTTATTGGGCGCCTCCAGTTCTCTTTTTCGGAATGTTTTGGCTGACCTGATTTCCCAATTTGAATTTTTAAGGAAGCTTACTTAAGACGTATGTCAGCATGCTTAGCAGCAGGTATGTTAAGAAAAATATCTATTGATCCGCTTCTCTTGAGTGTTGCTGTAGCTGATGTACTATGATGGAGCAGATAGAATCGTGATTAACATGGTGGTTGGTGGCGAGGTAGCTACTCTCAAGGGTCTAGAAGAAAACACTGGTCTGCTCATTGCAGAGATGCCAATACATGTAAGATACACTATCATTCGTTTTACTAGTCATATAATATGCTCTTGTGGTCTAAACCGAAAATATTTGCAATGCAGGTTTCTGAGATATTATGACAGTCTTAATTGTACCACATTTCAGAAGTTACTATTATACTTCAGCACTAACTACTCGAGGTTCTACTTGTGGTACTTTGATTAGTGAATTGCTTATTTGCTTCCCTTTGTATGTGGATTGGTCTTAAAATTAGGTTTCAGAAAGAATTAAATTGATGTTCACTGCTTCTATTTTGCTGAGAAATGAAAGAATTCAGTCAAGTTAATAAATTAGATTGATGTTCACTTTTACTTCATGCATCATTCCTATGTTAATGTCCACTATTAATGGAATCAGAATTTTCAGACAACTACCACGATGGAAACCTTTGTTCTAAATAGTGAAAAGACTAAAATTAGTTCTAACCAGATCAATGGCAAAGAATCAGTCAATTGTTGCCCAATTGTTATTGCCGTGGCACCTAGAGTTAGAACGCCACAGAAGGTTGTACGATAATCAAATAAATCATAAATGATGTTTCAACTAATCCACACCTTATGTTCTGTGCTTTAGCCAACTTCTACTAGTCTCGATAGAAAAAAATTTTCGCATAGACAAGGTCAGTTCATGAAACTTGCACTTAGTCAATACATGAAATTTTCACACATCTCACATACAAAAAATCTGAGGGATACATTTTTTGTGGCTAGCATAGTCTGTACTTTTATACATCGTCTTGGCATCAAGATAAAGAAAAACACTGTTATTATGCATAGCTGTTCTACATTAGGAAATTGCTGCAACTATGCAGAATCCTCAAAATCAACAAAAGAACAAAATTCCCAATCTGCCAGTGCATAAAATTCAGGTATGAAGTGGGAAGAAACAAACAGCTCTGTGGTATAAACTGGAGAAATGGAAGATACTTAAACACCAAAGTGAAATGCCAACTTGCCCATTCATAAAATTGAAGCCGAATGTTGGAACCATGCACATATACACACATTCGAATGGGAAGCACAACAGAAGATGATATATCTAAAGCGATTGTCCATGTAAGTAACTAATCAAGTCAGCCATCAGAAAGGCCACCCTAGCTCTGCACACGCGATCTGCTTCAGATGGTGATTCCAACATCACGTGGAAATCCTCAAAACAATGGACCAGTGGGATAAGAGAAGGTCAAAGAAAGTAGTGTTGATGCTAGAAAAAATTCTGTGAGCACCCATAAATATTATTAGTTTATGACAACAATATGGATCCATTCAATATGTTTTGCATACCACATGGATATTGCAGGCATCAATTAGGAAGTAACGAAGAGAAACTGCAGGCATCAATTAGGAAGTAAAGAAGAGAAGCCTTGACCATTTATAAATATGCAAGCACAAGTTCAATGCGAAATAATGCAAATTAAAGTGAACTGAAAGAACAAACGTATTATGCATAGCTAATGATAGACAGACAAAAAAAAAGTCGAACAAAGAAGCATGCCATCAGACCTCATTAGAGTCATGCATGTTAAGACGTTTCTGAGCGACCATAAATTTGTGCATCACATGGCATTCTCATCAGCACAAGATATTAAAATAACAAAACTAAAAGCATTGAAATTATCGGAAACAAAACTCACAACTTGCAAAAAGAGAACAAGAATGAGGCAAAACTTTTCATATACATTGTAGTGTTGTTTGAAAATTGTAATAGTGCAGTTAAGATCATGGAGAGCTAAGAAAAAAAAAAGCACCGCACAAAACTAAGAATCTTTGAAGAAGGCAAGAGAAAAGTGTGATAATACAGGCAAAAACATTGTGCAAAAGCATTGTCTATAAACCCTGGGAACCTCATTATTTAAATATGGCAATATCCCTGTTGTGGACTCTTTTTAGAGCAAAGTTTATACTTGGAGAAGTTCATGCCGACAAGCCGTGACGGGGAGCAGTTCGGTTGAAAAGACAGTCGGCGCTGTGACCAGTAACAACGCGACATTCGGCGCGACCGACAACAGCGCGTGAACGGCAAGACGTGAAGCTCTACAGTCGGTTATCGGTTCAGCTGGGCGAAGTCAGAATTCAAGTTAGGGAAGATGTATTAGTTTAGAAAAGTATTGTTGGTTTCGGTTAGGATATAATAGTTAAGATATTAGCTAAGAGTCCGAGTCAGTTATGCAGATTAGGAGTTGGAGTCAAAGTAGATTGATCAGTCCTATATATAAAGGACCAAGGCTGTAATTCTGAACTTAAGCAATAGATCAATCCTCTTATTCTCAGGCGTTCTCAGAGCCTTGGGTGCTGGCTAGAGGCAGTTCTGACCAAGTGCTCGGGGGCGAGCACGATTTCCCTCGCCATCCACTTGGATCCAATCCCTTGTCTCGTTTTCTTCTTCTTCCACCCCTTGCTGTCCACAGATCGGCCCAACCCAAACTATGCCATATTAATTTGGTATCAGAGACATCCCATACCACCCTTTCCATGGAGGAGCCGAAGACCATTGAGGGGATATTGGCAAGATGTTGGCTATCTTGATGAAAGACATCAACAAAGTGAATTCAAAGTAGGACGAGCACCAAGATGCAATCTCTCGGTTGCAGCAAGGAGGACATGGCACGTCTTCGAGCACCTCGGGCACCGGCGGCAGGAACTTCATGGTAGACGATTCCCTCGTCAGGGGGCAAGAAGGATGATGAAAGAACGAGTGCACCACGATATCACAAGCTAAATTTTTCAACTTACAGTGGAGATGAGGATCTGTTGCCTTGGCTTAATAGATGTGTGCAATTTTTTTGTGGACAATGCACCCTAGAAGAGGAGAAGGTTTGGTTGGCAGTGTATCACTTAACAGGATTCACACAACAGTGGTATTATCAACTAGAACATGACGAGGGAATATTATCATGGGCTTGTTTTGCGGATTTTATCAATATGCGATTTGGCCCTCCAATCCGGAGCAATCCCTTGGGTGAACTTGCTCAGCAATGGTAAACAAGTACCGTGGAAGTATATCAGTGGCAGTTTTTGACTTTGTTATGCCGAGTTGAGCCACTGTCTCAACTCCAACAAGTCCAGCTATTCACAGCCGGCCTATTAAAGCCCTTGCGCTCAGACGTGGAGTTACAGAATCCAAGTAACCTTCAAACGGCAATGAGTTTAGCTCGGGCTTATGAGTAACGACTCTTGGAGGAGCCGACTGAGGTCAAAGCTCCGAAGCCTTTGGCATCGACACGAATGGCCTCTGCTCCAGTCATTCTTTGTCAATCCCAAAGCCTAATCCCACCCCAGCATTGGTGACACCGATAGGACCTGTGTCCACACCTCTGTTGATTGCCACGACACCGTAGACTCGTTGGCATCACCTCTCGACCACAGAGATGGCGAATCGACAAGTAAAGGGGCTTTGTTATAGTTTCCCTGAGAAGTTTGGCCCAAATCATCGTTGTTCCATGAAGGGAATTTATTTGCTTGAGTTAGATGATGGAGAGGAGAATATGGAGGATGAACCTGAGGTGTGGCGATATCCCTACACGCATTGACAGGCATTCGTGCTAGACACGCTATGTAGCTCTAGGTGGAGATCGCCAGCAAGTCCCTAAGAGCACTAGTTGATACCGGGTCGATTAATACCTTTCTCGTGGAACACACTGCAAGCATGCTCAACCTTCACATGTCGCCACAGCTAGGCATGAAGGTATCAGTGGCTGATGGAGAGTAGGTTGCTTGTGCCGGTCTATGCATTAAGGTGCCCTTACGCATTGACAAGGAGGAGTTTATAGTGGATTCCTTTGCCATACCTTTGGGAGGATTTGACGTGGTTCTCGGCGTTCAGTGGCTTCGAACGCTTAGTCCGATCGTCTGGGACTTCAAGTGTCTGACAATTTCTTTTTTGGCACACTAATCATCGTGTTACATGGCAAGGGATTGGAGCACAATCTGTTGGGCAGAGGGCTCTCAGTATTACGGGAAAGGATGTTATGACCGATTTGTTGCTGGAGTTTGAGGATCTCTTTGAGTCGCCATGTGAGTTACCTTCAACACATTGGCATGATCATTGAATTCATCTTTTCCCGGGAGCACCAGCGGTGGCCGTTTGGCCTTATCGTTACCCTCATCTTCTCAAGGATGAGATCGAACATCAGTGTGATGATATGCTTGCCCAAGGCATCATTAAGGACAACACCTCTGCCTTTTCATCACCCGTACTATTGGTCAAGAAGCAAGATGATTCTTGGCGCTTTTGTGTTGATTATCGAGCTCTGAATGCTTAGACGGTGAAGGACAAGTTCCCAATTCTAGTTGTTGATGAACTCTTAGATGAACTCAAGGGGGCGTGCTACTTCACGAAACTCAATTTACGCAATGGATATCACAAGTGCATGTGCATCTAGATGATATTGAGACCACACACACCATGGACACTTCGAATTCTCGGTGATGTTTTTCGGTCTCACAAATGCCCTAGCCACTTTTTAGGCGCTCATGAATGATATACTTAAAGCGTTCCTCAGGCAATTTCTTCTTGTCTTCTTTGATGGCATTTTGATCTACAACTCATCGTGGTCAGAGCATTTACAACATGTGCGTGCTGTCTTTCAAGTGTTACGGCTGCATAAATTGAGTCTCAAGCGTTCCAAATGTTATTTTGGTGAGACGTCGATGACTTATTTAGGTCACATTATTTCAAGGTGTGGCTGTGGATCCTGCCAAAGCTTCGACTGTGTTGGATTGGTCGACGCTGGCTTCAGTGCATGTACTACGAGGGTTTCTTGGATTGACAGATTATTATCGAAAGTTCATCAAGAATGGTGTAGCTGAAAGAAAGCATCATCATCTTCTTGAGCATTATCATCTTCTTGAGACAACCCATGCTCCTATACTTGCTTCTGCTATTCCACCACACTTCTGAGCTGAACCTGTTTCTACTGCCACTTTTTTTAATCAATATTCAACCTTCTTTTACTCTTTAGGGTGGGATCCCAATTGAGCATCTCCGTGGCAAGACTCTTGATTATTATAGTCTTTGTATCTTTGGGTGTGTGTGTTGTGTTCTTCTTACACCTCATGAGCGCACCAAGCTGACCCTCAGTCTGTGAAGTGTGTCTTTCTGGGCTATAGCGCTGAGCATAAGGGATATCGTTATTGGGATCCTGTTAGCCAACGGATGCGGATTTCTCGGGATGTTAGATTGATGAGTCTCATCCTTTCTACCCTCATCATTCTCCTTTCTCCACTTCAGCATCTTGTCAAGCTACTTTCTTTTCTGACTTTTCCTGTCACACCCATAGTCATTACACCACCACTACAGCTTTCGGCCTCTTTGGCGCCTCCTTCACATCTAGCACCTCCTTTGCCACCGGCACCCCCTCCAGAGGTTCGTCCTAGTTTTGTTCCTTCTTATCCTCTCTACTACACTCGTTGACTGTGAGTTGAGAATTCTTCTAATGAATCATCTTCTTCGACCTCTCCTCCTCGCTATGTTCTTCGTGATCGTCAATCTATTCAGTCTCCTGAGTGCTTTGGTTTTGCTGCCACTGCTCTTGCTGAACTAACTTCCTATCATGATGCTGCTATTCACCAGAAGTGGCAGCATGCGATGGCAGAGGCCCTTGAGCGTATTGGCACATGTGATTTTGTCCCTCTTCTGCGTATGTCACTTATATTATGTGTAAATGGGCCTATAAGGTTAAGACCCACTCTGATGGTTCTCTTGAGCGTTACAAGGATCATCTCGTGGCATGTGGCTTTCAGCAGGAGCATGGTTGTGATTATGATGAGACTTTTGCTCCTGTGGCTCATATGACCATTGTCTGCACTCTTCTTACTGTTGCGTCTGTTCGGACATGGTCCATCTCTCAGCTTAATATCAATAATGTCTTTCTTCATGGTGAGCTGCGTGAGGAGATTTATATGCAGCTACCACCGGTGTATTCTATTCTTGACGGTAGGTTTATCGCCTTCGCCGATATCTTTATGGCCTCAAGCAAACTCCTCGTACCTGGTTTGATTGTTTCTCGTCTGTTGTTACTGCTACTGGTTTCTCTGCCAGTGCTCATAATCCTGCTATTTTATTCACACTTCACCTTGTGATTGGACGCTTTTTCTTTTATATGTTAATGATATGATTATTACTAGAGATGATTCTCAGTACATCACTTTTTCAAAGAGCATCTTAGTAAGCAGTTTCTTATGTCTAATCTAGGTCATCTTCGCTATTTTCTTAGGATTGAGATTATTTTTACGCCTGAGAGCTTCTATCTGTCTCAAGAAAAATATATTCATGATCTTCTTGATCGTGTTTCCTTTACTAATCAGCACACAGCTAAGACTTCTATGGAGCTTAATGTTCATCTTTAGCCTACTGATGGTGAGCCTCGTATTGATCCTATTCGCTATCATCATCTTGTTGGGAGTCTTATTTATCTTGGTGCCACTCTCCTGTTATTTTGTATCCTGTGCATATCTTGAGTTAATTTGTTTCTTCTCCCACTCAGCTCCACTATACTCATCTTCTTCGTGTTTTATAATATCTTTGTGAAACCATCTCTCATCGTCTCTTTTTTTCCTCGCTCTAGCTCTTTACAGTTCCAGACATATTCTGATTAGTCATCTTTGTGTTTTACGATACCTTTGTAGAACCATCTCTCATCGTCTCTTTTTCCCTCGTTCCAGCTCTTTACAGGTTTAGGCATATTCTGATGTCATATGGGCTAATGATCACTCTGATCGCCGGTCTCTCTCTGCCTATTGTATTTTTCTTGGTGGTTCTCTCATTGCTTAGAAGACTAAAAAGCATACAACGGTTTCTCATTTGAGTGCTGAGGCTGAGTTGCGAGCTATAGTTTTGTTGACTGCAGAGGTTAATTTTGGTGTTTCTATTTCTACACAAATTCCTCCTTTGTCTAACAGTACTGTACTATTAGTATTGCCCTTAATCCGGTGAAACATGAGTTTACAAAGCATATTAGTGTTAATGCTTTATATATGCAAACACAGGTAGAGGAGCAGATTGTTGCTCTTTAGTATATACCTTCAGAGTTTATGTTGTTGATCCATCATAAGTTTGAAGGGGGATGTTTGTGTATCACTACTTGTATATTTTTCCTGTTGTATAAAGGGTTACCTTCATATATGCTATATTGTATATATATTAACTCATTAGCTTTATGATGGATAAAAACGCTATTCATAACAATGCTCATAAAAAAAACAAAGTTAGACAAATGCCTTAAATGCTGTTAACTTTTGCACAGAACCAATTGAGCACAAGTCAAATTAGTGACAATAGAAAATATCGATGTAACTAGAGAACAAAGTAGCAAGCCACAGATACGTCAATCAGATATTAAAAGATCATTACAAGACTAATGTAATCTTAAAACGGCAACAAATTTAGGACTATTCAAACAAGTGCCTCAAAATGGTGCTTGGAACTTTTCCCATGTAACTTAATGAGCTCATTTAGGGCATTGGTCCATCTTGATAGTGACAATATGTTGTTTTCATTGGCATACAGTGAGGACATAAGGCAACTACTTCCGTTTTTTGGTTAATCAAGGGTAAAAATTTTTGGCATACAGTGAGAATATGACTGTGTACTTCCCTAAAAGACCAACTTCTCTCTAGTTGGAGCTTGCAGGTAACAGTCCCCCAGAAGTAACAGATCTTAGCATGTTAATTGAATAACCAGTCTATGCCAAGGATAATATCAAAATGTGCTAGCTGAATCACCATCAAATTGGCAATAAAATTCTCATTATCAATTGTAACAGTGCAACCAAGACAGATTGTGGAACTAGCGATGAGACCTCCCAAAGAACTGACTAAGAAATCTGCTATATACCCAAGTTCACTCTCTTAACAAACTCTAGTGACACAAATGAGTAAGCAGCTCTAAAATAAAAAAGAACAAAGGTCCCATGAGAATCCACAAGTAAAGTACCTGTCACCACATCAAAACATCCTACTGTCTCAAGAGTAGGCATGGCGTAGACTCTAGATGGCACCGAGGCGATGGAAACCCAACACTTGGTGGTAGAAGAGCAAGAGCTACCGAAGGTGTAGCGATCAGAGGCGGTGCAGATGATACATGGTGCCCAAGGTAACCGATAGGAGGGGTCGTAGGAAAAGCTATAGGAGGCACCCAAGCTGGAGGATGTTGCGGCCGCCAGCATCTGAATTGAACCCCGAGAAGATGAGGCTGAAGACACTGTAGAAATTGGCTCTCACTTGATAACACTAGTGGGATTCTGCCTGACCACCATCTTGTGGCCCACCTAGCCACAATGATGACATCTCCCCAACCAAGAGCACTCAGAAGCATGGTGTCCTTTACCGCACTTGAAACACATCAAGCTCTGCCCCAGAACAAGGCACATCACTTAAGAAGCTGAAAAGGGTGTTGTGTTGAAGAAGAAGGCAGCCTGTGCTGAAAAGGCCAAGTCGATGATGGAGGATGCTGGCCTTCTTGGAACCTCTTGGGAATGGTGTGTCTTTTAGCCACCACCAGAACCACTAAAAGGAGCAGAACCACTAGGTGAAGTCACGTAGACTGGTTGCCCCCAAGATAGGGGATTTCTCAAGGTCATCACCAGACATACCTAGTATCATTGAGGGGCGAAGGGAAGGGAGCCCGGGCAGATGGCTGTTAGAATGGGAACACTAGAAGCGCAAATCAAGTATAAAGCAGACCATGCCAAGATTTTGATCGGAGTTCCTCCAAAATAGTAAAAATAGAAGCATGGAACTAAACTGATAAGATAGCATCATCTCAAGGAAGCACATGAGAACTCCACAACAGCCATCAGCACATCTCCAGATGAAGCAACAGAATCACTAGAAGCATATGGCAGCTGAACGAAAACAGTTCAAAGTTCCTCACAGCGGACGCTAGAACTCTATTATCATCTCCGAAGGTCACATTTATAGCATAGAACCATGCAAATAAAGCTTAAGCCCTTAGCTCGTAAATGAGTCGAGTTCAAGCTTAAGCTTTTCTATTGTTGAAAATTAGTGTATGTTGAATTATTTTTTACTGTTATCAACTCTCTCAAGCCGTTCGAGCTTGAGTTTTTCTTATTGTGGAAAAATAGTGTATATTATATTATTTTAACCGTTACTGAGTTTATTGAGCCGAGCTCGAACTTAGGCCAAGCCAAGCTCGAGCCGAGCTCCAGGCTCGGACCCCAACTCAGTCGGCTCGCTCGAACTCGACTCATTTACAGCCCTAACAAGAAAGATGTTAATAGATTTAATTTAAAGAAATTAGGCAAAAGATATCAAGATTTGTAATTTGTAAATGTAAACATAAGATGTAGCATCAAGCAATGCTAGGGAACCTGCAAACCAAGCTACTGCTGAAATTCATTGGTTCAATGCCATTTTTACAGAACATTCAAAATACACGAAAAAGAGATAAATAATCGTAATAAAAATGAGTACCCCAAACAAACAGAATAGGGCAAACTGGTAGAAATGATGGAAACTAAATGCCTTAAACACTGTAAAATTAACTTCTCACATGGAACCAAACAAACTCAACATGAGCACTACATAGATAGCAATCATATCCTTCCATTTTCTTTCATTATGGTTCAAATGCTGAAAAAATCGTGCTTGTCAAATGGAGGCGTTTGATGCTGCCAGGGCTTCAGCATTGCACATCTTCCTCGGAAAACTGGGAAACTTTAATGTTTGTATGTGAAGAAATTATCACCACTGGATAAAAATTCGAACTGTATTTCTTGTGATAGGCTTGAGGTAATAATTTCCTCACAATTTAGTTTTTTTCAGTTAAATTTATCAGGACTTTCTGCCCCTATATTAGACTCTGCATCTGGAAGCTGTAAGGGTCGAAGCCAAATCCAATCTTTATAGAGTTTCTAGTGAATACTAAATTAAACTCGTTTCTTCCAATTTTCACAGTTAAACTATGAAAAAATTGCTTACTATGTATTATCAACCAAGGCAAAAAGAATATAAGAATTTGGAGAAAAGGCCATATGTGCATCAGAAAGTAACTACTAAAAACCCAAACGGAAGAAATCTCCGGTGAATCGGAAGTGCTAAGGCGTATCAAAGAAGCACATGTACTAGTGCCTAAGTGCTAAAATATGCACAATATTAGATAATATCATCGACACACCAACAGAACAAGAGAAAATTTTGAGTAATGTGCCTCAACAGATCTTCAGAAAATTTACATTTACCAAAATGCAATGCCAAGCTAAAGCACATCAATGAGCACAATCGGTCAATATGCCTCAAATCTGGTTTGAATTTTTGCAGAGAACCAATTGTGCACAAGAGCTGGCACAGCGGTCCGTCTCAAATTAGTGATAATATCATCGTCATACAAAAGAATACCAAGACTGCAATCCTCAGCTTCGAAATTTGTGATATAGCATTATCTAAAAAAATGTGTTTTCCCATGGAAGTAAATGCCTCTCAGATGATGCTTGTAAATTTTCCTCTAGTAGAGCTAATAGTCCATCTTGACAGTGACAATATATCATCAGCTTACACAACAGTACCACTTCTAAGTGGTACTGTTCAATCCTGCAAGGACATAAAAAATGCACAGCATCGAACAACTTCCTCATCTAACTTGGTCAGCTGCAAACCCCAGCCTGGCAATCCTACTCTGCTGTGTTTTTCCTTTTCGTTCCTTGTTCCGTCCTTGGATTCTGTATTCTTACTCCTTAAATGAATGAAAAGCAGCCCTCTTGCGTTTTCGAGAAAAAAAAAAGATATGATCGGTACTACGCTGAAATTACTGAAATACACCATCGACTAACTTGACCAAAGAAATGGGTCGCAAGAAGGCACACCCGAGAAGAACACTACTCCAAACGAAGAAACAAACAGGTGAACCAGCAAAAGTTGGTGCAAAACAGCAAAAGAAGAAACATCATATTGTGTTATTAATTTAACAGCAAAAGAAGAACCAGCAAAAGGTGAACCTGATTCAGATATGGCCTCAGCAATGTAAAAAGCTTCCGCATGGAGCGAATCAGATATTCCACTGAATACCACATCATCAGCCAACCAAAAAAACACAGGAATTAAGGTCTCTCCCTGCTAACAAATGCAAAAAAAGGGGAAAAACACAAAACAGCGAAGATTTGCGCAAACCGATCCACAAAAACCGAAGAAAGGAAGAAACGAAATAGGTTACCTGAAACGAAGTGAAGATAATTGAAGTGAAGATAATTTGATATGGCCGTACTTTATGGCTTTTGATTGAAAATTTTAAATTTTATCTATTTGCGACAGAGATTACGAAGAGAGATACTCGCTTGCAATTTTTTATGATACATATATTGAGTTTTTAATATATACTACAATTAACTTGTAGATCTCTTTTTAAAAAATACTTCGTTTAAAAATTAGATACTAGCAAAAAAAATAAAAGTTACTTTTAGAAATCTCAGAAGAACAGACCAATAGAAAAAAGAAAACCAAAAGAAGCGAACAAAACCAAAAGAAGACCAATATATTGAGTTTTTAATATATACTACAATTAACTTGTAGATCTCGTTTTAAAAAATATTTCGTTTAAAAATTAGATACTAGCAAAAAAAAATAAAAGTTACTTTTAGAAATCTCAGAAGAACAGACCAATAGAAAAAAGAAAACCAAAAGAAGCGAACAAAAATGGGGAGGCGAGGCGACCGAAAGAAAAAGGCAACGAGGGGGGCCAGCATGCAGCACACGACAACGGCGACGAAAGGTGAACGTGTGGGATTGGTCCCCTATCCAAGGACGAACGGCCCAGATGTTTTCGTGGCGCGAAGGCACGGGCCAAAGCTGCCTCCCTCCCGGCCGCTGGTTCTGCCGCCGCCGCCGCCGCCTGACAACATGCAAATGCATCCAAAAGAGAGTGGAGTACACATGCAAATGCCTTTGGCTGCCAAAGAGGAGGCAAGAAACCAGATAGCAGAAACTGCAACTGCCGGCAAGAACACACATACATACATACAGACATATACATACATATATATATACATACATCCATACATACATCTTATGTATTTCATCTGTTCTTTGTTTTTTTATTTTTATAACCTTTAAGATACGACGTTGATCACTATTTTTTATAGCTTTACATTAAAATATACTAGTAAAATTATAATATTATGAAAGTATTTTTAATAACAAATATAATTATGTAACTTTCATATAGTCAATCCAGTGGTGGACCCAGAATTTTACCAAAAGTATGCCATACCAAAATTTTCATATGCAATTCGGTAAAACCATTTAGATTTTACTAATGAAAGCAAAGGCATCATGGTGATAAATTTTTTGTATCCCCAAGAACTGCAGCTTTGACAAACTTTAACTTAGCCTCTCTCATGCCCCCAAACATTTGTGTATTAGAATTAAATTTATTACAAAAATTTGGGTATGTAGAAGAAGGCTTGTAAAACTATCATTTAAACCCATGCATAACACAGTAGTACCTCATCAGGATGATGGAGAGACAGCTTTATCACACCTGGAATTTGATGAAATGTGGCACCAAATAATGACTCCACCAGCACATTTAAGCCCTTCAGGCACTGGGACAATGGAAAATATGCTGCAACAACCTGCTAGGTGCAAGAAATAGTGTCAAAAGTTGGTATCCAAAAAAGGGAAGGTATGATGGACAAAAAGCTTTCTGCAAATATAACAGTGAATCGAACCAATGACTCACAGCAAGGTAAACTTTAAACATGTCCTGACTCCTGAGGGAATTTAAAGGTATGACAGAACATTATGCTTTTCCACACTCATACATGAAATCAGGGGCGGAGCCAGCCCGAGGCCCAGCCTCGGGCCCAACTCATTGAAATGCTCATCAGAAAGAAAAATATCAAGTTTTTTCACTGTTGATATACAGTAATCAGTAAAGACTCTTTAGCTGGGCCTCGGGCGGCCCAAGGCCCAGCTCCGCCCATGCATGAAATTACGTAGTAACTGGCAGTTGTGTTTTTCTTCCCTCGTAACCCCTTTAGTTCACGAGTACCAAATTTAGGTTGTGATTTTGTCTTATGTCAACCTATGTTATTCAAAGTATGAATTTACATAAACTATTTAACAGGAAAGACCTAGATTATGGTCTAAATAATATATTAAAGAATAGTATTAACTATCAGTTAAGTTCATCTCCAAGAAAATTAGCACATACCGAGACATCCAGGCTATGCGCAGATGATTTTATCATCCCAATAAAGTAATCCTCGTCCCAGGCTTCAAGATCAGCACTTTTCTCATTACATATTCTTCTCTTAATTAAAATCCTGTATAGTCTTAAATTCCTGCATAAGAGAAATAGATGATTCTATCAATAGAAGTCAGATATACGATGCATAATGCCAAACTACCGTCTACCAATGCCAAGATGAAGTTTACTACCTAGCATACCTCATCAGCTTCAGTACGACATTTACCAAAGGGATCGGCTGGCCTCAGGGTATGCCGTGGCCTGTCCGGCATACCCGATGGATCCGCCTCGAGTCAATTCAGACAATTTTGAATCTATTAATAGTTAAACTTTAAATATAGCTAGCTCCATGGAATGCAGGATCTATCGCAACGAAACAGGGCAGAGACCGATGAGCAAGAACTGCTCTCGTCACGGCGCGTCTCAAAAGCAGTGTAGATTTTTTTTTTTTTTGCATCGCATCACGGCCACGCTAGGGTTCTCCAGGAAGCAAAGCTAGAAATTAAGCCAAAAATCTACAAGAAATATGCAGGCAGTAACCAAACATGCCAAGAACTCTGAAACACATCCAGCCAGCAATCAAGCGGAGCGGCCACGCATGCATGAACGTGTATAGACATGCGCTCCAACGAACCCAAGTCGCAATCGCAGTGAACAGAGCAGAGAAACCAAGCGGAATTGAAGAACAGAGTAAAAGCTGGGGAGGGAAGCTCAGATCTAAGTCGATGAGCAGAAGCTACCAAGAACTGCTCTCATCATAGCACGTCTAAAATTACTGAGAAATGGGTCGCATGAAGGCACACCCGAGAAGAACACTACTCCAAACGACCAAGAAAACCAACGAAAATAGTCGCAGAACTGACGCCACTGCTCTTGTTCATTGATTCCTCAAAATCCTTAGTTTAAAATTGGAGTGATTGATACAGTGGCTCGTTGGTATGAAATACAGAATTGAAAGATGATGCTATCGAAGGAGAAGAACAGGAAACAAACTGGTGAACCTGACAGGAAATTGCAAAAGAAGAACCAGTTCCCAACCCAGACTAACACGGATGAGTGCCATGGAATTGCCTCATATTCTCTAAATTATCCTTTCCCACGAGCCCAGACTCACACAGAAGTGCAATCCTTAGTTGAAAAGGATCCAGACAAGCTCGGAACAGAGGAAAACAGAGTTTTTGTTTTCATTCATGAGTTTACACAACGCGAGTGAAGCAAATAAAATTTGGTAAATTAAGTTTGTTCTGAATTCTGATTCAGGCATGGCCTCAGCAATGTAAAAAGCTTCCGCATGGAGCGAATCAGATATTCCACTGAATACCACATCATCAGCCAACCAAAAAAACAGAGGAATTAAGAAAAAACTGTAGAGTTTCTAGTGAATACTAAATTAAACTCGTTTCTTCCAATTTTCACAGTTAAACTATGAAAAAATTGCTTACTATTTATTATCAACCAAGGCAAAGAGAATATCAGAATTTGGAGAAAAGGCCATATGTGCATCAGAAAGTATCTACTAAAACCCCAAACGGAAGAAATCTCCGGTGAATCGGAAGTGCTAAGGCGTATCAAAGAAGCACATGTACTAGTGCAATACTTGATTGCTAGTGCCTAAATGCTGAAATATGCACAATATTAGATAATATCATCGACACCCCAACAGAACAAGAGAAAATTTGTGCCTCAACAGATCTTCAGAAAATTTACATTTCACCAATGGGGGAATAATCCCATTGGTTCAAATCCAGACATAGATAAGTCATCATCACAGGCACTACGTATGCTAGTATCAAGCAAACCTAGTTACAGCACAAGATATTATTCTTGAGGTGAACTAGCAATTTTCAGATAAAATGCAAATGTGAGAATTATTTGCCATTTTAACAGATGGGGTTAAAGAACTAGAAATCGCTTGGATGTTCTAGAAATGTCAGGGCCTCACCAAAGCATAACTAGCAATTGTTCATCTTTTCTAGAACAGTTCCAAATCTGATCGGAGTAAAATGCAAGAGATTTTCTTGTGCATTATAGATGTCGAGCTAAACAAACGTAACACACAGACAAATTTATATGCAGAAGTAGTAGCAAATGCAGCTCAAATTAATGGGGAAAAAATGACATCTGGCACATCAAGAATTCCACGCATCCTGAGAGATAGATAGAGAGAGGATCTTTAGCACATTACAAGAAAGATCAATAACTGCAAACAAAGCAACTAGCAAAAGCAAATTCTGAAGATTTGTACCTCGTGCCTCAAATAACTTCAGGAATGTGCAGTGCACAACTAACCTGTGGTTCATCAGGACAAAATCTTATCGTAGGCACTCAAGTACACTACATGAATGAACACTACCAAACTTATTGAAAAGCAGTATTCTCATCAATGGCCTCAGTAAAACTCAAGTTTACATATGGCAAATGGGCAAAATTGACCCATTAGTTCAATTTCGAACTGTGTTCTGCATCATCGGCCCTTGAAGGAGTGTCAAATATATCAGAATAAGAAAATCAGTGGAATAGTAGTAAGCATTTAAATTTGGAGCATTCAAATTGTGAATTTTTAAGGAAAAGCAGAATGCAAATTGTGAATTTTAAGGAAACATCATGTGCACAAGACATTTGGTAGGATATCATGTGCAATGCCAAGCTAAAGCACATCAGTGAGCACAATTGGTCAAAATGCCTCAAATCTGGTTTGAATTTTTGCACAGAACCAATTGTGCACAAGAACTGGCACAGCGGTCCGTCTCAAATTAGTGACAACTAGATAATATCATCGTCATACAAAAGAATACCAAGACTGCAATCCTCAACTTCCTCATCTAACTTGGTCAGCTGCAAACCCCAGCCTGGCTGTCCTTCGTGGTAGCGCAGTTCCTCGGCAATCCTACTAGCCGTCTAAATGCTGCTCTGCTGTGTTTTTCCTTTTCGTTCCTTGTTCCGTTCTTGGATTCTATATTCTTACTCCTTAAATGAATGAAACTCCTTAAATGAAGGCACACCCGAGAAGAACACCATCGACTAACTTGACCAAAGAAACGGGTCGCAAGAAGGCACACCCGAGAAGAACACTACTCCAAACGACCAAGAAAACCAACGAAAATAGTCGCAGAACAGACGTCACTGCTCTTGTTCATTGATGCCTCAAAATGTTAAGAAAATTGGAGTGATTGATACACATGGTCCTACCGAACAACATTGATCAGTGGCTCGTTGGTTTGCCAATTACATCATCGGCAGGCAGGAAACACAGAATTGAAGATGATGCTATCGAAGAAGAACAGGAAACAAACTGGTGAACCTGACAGGAAATTGCAAGAGTTGGTGCAAAACAGCAAAAGAAGAACTAGCTCCCAACCCAGACTAACACGGATGAGTGCCATGGAATTGCCTCATATTCTCTAAATTATCCTTTCCCATGGAACTAAACGAGCCCAGACTCACACAGATGCACGTAGTGCGGTCCATGTCAAGAAGTGCAATCCTTAGTTGAAAAGAATCCAGACAAGCACGGAACAGAACGAATTCAGGAAAACAGAGTTTTTTTTTCATTCATGAGTTTGCACAACGCGAGTGAAGCAAATAAAATTTGGTAAATTAAGTTTGTTCTGTTTTAGGCATGGCCTCAGCAATGTAAAAGCTTCCGCATGGAGCGAATCAGATATTCCACTGAATAGCACATCGTCAGCCAACCAAAAAAACAGAGGAATTAAGAAAAAACTGTAGAGTTTCTAGTGAATACTAAATTAAACTCGTTTCTTCCAATTTTCACAGTTAAACTATGAAAAAATTGCTTACTATTTATTATCAACCAAGGCAAAAAGAATATCAGAATTTGGAGAAAAGGCCATATGTGCATCAGAAAGTAACTAAGTTTTTGGTAAATTCAGGCGTGGCCTCAGCAATGTAAAAGCTTCCGCATGGAGCGAATCAGATATTCCACTGAATACCACATCATCAGCCAACCAAAAAACACAGGAATTAAGGTTACCTCAAACGAAGTGAAGAGATACAAACACAAAACAGCGAAGATTTGCGCAAACCGATCGACAAAAACCAATGAAAGGAAGAAACGAGATAGGTTACCTCAAACGAAGTGAAGAGATACAATTAAATTCTATCTTAAAAAATACTCTATTTAAAAATTAGATACTATAACAAAAAAATTCAAAAACTACTTTTGAATATCACAAAAGAACAGACCTATGCAACAAGGAAAACGAAAAGAAGCAACCAAAAATGGGGGAGGCGAGGCGACCGAAAGAAAAAGGCCACGAGGGGGACCAGCATGCAGCACACGACAACGGCGACGACAGGTGTACGTGCGGGATTGGTCCCCTAGCAAGAACGAACGGCCCAGATGTTTTCGTGGCGCGCAAGGCACGGGCCAAAGCTGCCTCCCTCCCGGCCGTTGGCTCTGCCGCCGCCTCACAACATGCAAATGCATCCAAAAGAGAGTGGAGTACACAGCGTTTGGTTGCCAAAGAGGAGGCAAGAAATCAGAGTGCAAAAATGCAACTGCGGGCAAGAACACATAGATATGTATAGCTTATATGCTCTCTGAATCTGGATAGTTTTGAATCTCAAACGCTGAAGAGGGTGGCTCAGATCTAAGTCCGATCAGCAAGAACTGCTCTCGTCACGGCGCGTCTCAAAAGCGGTGTAGATTTTTTTTTTTTTTTTGCATCGCATCACGGCCCCCTTGCGAAAGAAAATCCAAAAAACGCAGGCCAAGCTAGGGTTCTCCAGGAAGCTAAGCTAGAAATTAAGCCAAAAATCTACAAGAAATATGCAGGCAGTAACCAAACATGCCAAGAACTCTGAAACACATCAGCCAGCAATCAAGCGGAGCGGCCACGCATGCGCTCCAACGAACCCAAGTCACAATCGCAGTGAACAGAGCAGAGAAACCAAGCGGAATTGAAGAACAGAGTAAAAGCTGGGGAGGGAAGCTCAGATCTAAGTCGATGAGCAGAAGCTACCAAGAACTGCTCTCATCATAGCACGTCTCAAAAGAGGTGTAGATTTTCGCGTCACATCACGGCCACACACTTGCAAAGAACAGCACAAAAAAATAACGCAGGTCAAAGATTAATTCTCAAAACATGTACAGAACAAGAAGAACGAACGAAAGAAAGAAAGAGCCGAGGAAAAAAACCAAAGAAGAACTTGGAACACCAAATCCAAATGCCTCGGTGTGAGCACTGAGCAGAGCAAAGAGCCAAAGATGAAGAAGAGTTCTTGCATGGGCTCCAATTTGCGCATCACTCCTCACCAGCGCGTGCTTCAAAGAACAGGCCGAAAACCACACAAAAATCCCAAGAAAACAGAGCGAAAGTACCAAACCGAACGCCCAACTCGTGAGATCCCGCTCGTGCCGATGATCAACCGGTTCTTGGACCCCATCTGCACGCCACGCGACTCGAAAAACGCAGCAGCAGCGCAAGGAGGGTCCAATCCAAATCACAAGAACAGAGAGCGGCTGGTTACAAGGGTGGCTCAGAGAAGCGCGCGATACTAGCAGCAGGTGCTCAGCATCATCATGTTTCATCAGAGAGGGAAAGATTTGCGAGTCTCATCACTGGCACCCCGGGAAGAAGGGGGGAAAAGCCACGAAAACAAAAAAAAGCTCCAGATCGATCGAAAGAGATCCAAATCGCTTGGTTCGAGCAGGCGGTTTCAAGCCAGAGAAGTAGCAGTACTACTACCACCAAGAACCGAGAATTAAAAACTTGCGCGCGCGGGCACACACACAGCGCCTCAGATTTCGAGCTACGGTCCGCACGCGAAGAAATCGCGCAAGAATCAAGGCGGTAGAGCTCTTGGCTTTCATCGGCGCATCAAGAACACAAGAGAGTCGTATGGACAAAGAACAGAGCACAGGGAAGAGACGCATGCATCGATCAAACCCACAAGATCAGAAGAACCGAGCAGAGTCAGTTCGAGTTAGTAATTGTTAGCACCAAGCAAAGAGACGATCGAACCGAAGAACAGCAAGCCAGGAAGAACTCGAGAGAGAGAGCAGATCGAGATGCTACTCGCACAAGAAAAAAAAATAAAAGAAAACAAACGAAGCAAGCGAAAAAGCGAGTGGGAGTAGCAGGCGATGGCCGTGGGAGGGAGAGGAGCGTGGGGGTGTACTTATAGCGGAGCGGACGGTGCCGATCGATCCGTTCGTTGAATGGACGGCGCTGATCGGATCCACCCATCCGGACGTATCCGATCGCAAGTTTGCAAGACCATCTCGTCGCGGTGGACGTACGGACGGGAAGAGGTGGGCACGTGTGCTCTTGCTATTGGTAGGGTGCTGCTTTGACATTCGTGCAGATGGGTTTGGATGAATAATAGCCTCGTTTCATTTCAAGTGATTAACGTGTGCTTGCTTAGATACGGGCGTACGGACACATCAATTAAACATAAAAAAATTATATTAGCGTGATTTACTAAGCATTGGATGTTTAACCTTTTTTTCTTTTCGTTTTCAAGATGAACTATGTGTACAGTAGCTAGGACAGCATTAATTTTTACAAATCACGTATCCACATGCATATATGAATGCGCAGAATTAGCCGCTACCGTTTTAAAAAACAAATTAAAGTTATTAGTCATAACTAAAATTTATCAACAAATCAGTGTTTACCTCAGTTCCATTGGTTACTTGGATTACAGAGGAGCTCAAATACTGCATACATAATCCATACGAGTAGACCTAGGTCATCTTCTAAACCACAATTTTGCGCCAGACAGAGGCCACTACTACTCCCCAGTCCCAGAAGGCCTATGGCCGTGCCCGTGCATATCAATCAAGCTGTATGCAAGGTTTTTTAATTTCGTCATTTTCTAACTTTTTGATTTTTTTTAATTTTTTTCCTCTTATTCCTTTATATTGTGTGATGATATAACTTATTTTTTCTTTTTATTTTTAAAATTTTAATTACACTGAAAAAACTAGTATAATATAAAGAAACTAAATAATATCAAATAAGCTATAAAGTCGGACTTAAGTGGTACTCCCCGTCCAAGGAGGCTAGGACAGCCTGTCTTATTTGTCAACTGGAACACTACTCCCAAATAAACAAAAACACCAAATCTGAAAAGTGCAATAGCATAACATGGAACTCATAATAGTACTATATGAAAATAGGCCTCGGAAGTTACCCCTCACCCCCACAAAAAAGGATTTCTGAAGGGAAATATATAGCGATCTGGATTTGCTAATTAGAATCTTTTGTATATTTTGAGTTAGTCTTTGAATAAGTAGCTAGCTCACATAGTATAATAATAATGAATACCACATCCATACATGCGTATAAATAAAAAGGTATAGTAGTAAACAAGTGTAAATGGGTAAGATACCAAGGTCTTACATCATAGGCCGGGGGGGCCAAATATGAATGAAGTCTTGTAGCCAAAAAGACACATAGCGGGGGAGACCCTCAGGATATACCCACAAGCAATCGGCTAGGATACGTGACCTAATACTTGACATCGTCTTCAGCCTTCGATAGATAGTAACGATTGTTCACCGGTAGATCATTTCTTAAGTACTGAATTCATGTAGTTGAGCAACAATGAGTACAAAAGTACTCAACAAGTCCTTATATCAAAATGTAAGTGCATATGTATGTATCTACATGCAAGCTTAATCAAGGAAAGGCCTTATGTTTCTTTTAGCATAAAGCCAGCTTGTCAAATATCATACTATAGCTAGTTTCTAAACCTATGACTTAGCCATTTTTTAACTAAAACCAAAATATCTAGTTTTAAGTAAGTTCGTGAGAACAAACTCTCTTCACAGTTGTCCACCACATCCATCCCATAAGCTTATTCTATATCCATTTCCATACCAAGATACCATATCTGTTCTATAATCACCAAATGAATTCCGCTTTTATACTAAGATACCATATATATTTCCTTATGTTGTTATCCATAACCACCATTAACCAGTAACCATTTTGTGAAAACTACGCAAGTATGATAATTATACACTTTTGCCCATGACCGATAGTATGACTATTCAAATAGATTATAACACTCTATAGAGCCTATTAGCCCCGATGCTTCCTCACACTTCAGGGTGAAATCCTTCAACACTGGCAATAGTGATCTCTCCCTTCCCCAAAAACAAAATATCATCAATGAATACCACCACCAAGACATCAAGATACTGATGCAGCATAATGTTCATTGTCTCCATATAAATAGCAACGACATTCATTAGTTCGTAAGACATAACTTTTTATACTCATGATGCCCATACCTGATGGAGAAAGCCATCTTTTTAATATCCTGTTCTCACACACGGATTTGATTATACCCAGATTGATGGCCAATCTTAGAGAACACATTGGTTCCCTTCAATTGATCAAATAAACCCTCAATACGGGGCAAAAGATATTTATAAATCATCACCTGATTAAGAGCGCTATAATCAACACATATACGCCAACTCCCATCCTTCTTCTTTGTGAAGAGGACAAGCAGTCCCCATGGTGACACACTGCACCGGATTAACACTTTGGATAACAAGTCATCTAATTGCTTCTTCAACTCATCCTAAAAGGGTCAAGCCATACGGTACTAAGATAAGAAAATAGGCTAAGTACCAGGAATAAGATCAATATGGAATTTCATATTCCGCTCTAGAGACATTCCCAAAAACTCTACAAGGAACACATCTGGATAATCACATACCGCTGGATCTTCTCAATGCACAACGAAGAACTCGGTTTCATGGCAAGAGACCAAAGAAACCCAATCCTCGATACCCGTTGGCCAGGAAATAGACTGACCAACACAAAGAGAGAATATGATTGTGTACTTCCCTAAAAGACCAACTTCTCTCTAGTTGGAGCTTGCAGGTAACAGTCCCCCAGAAGTAACATATCTTAGCATGTTAATTGAACAACCAGTCTATGCCAAGGGTAATATCAAAATGTGCTAGCTGAATCACCATCAAATTGGCAATAAAATTCTCATTATCAATTGTAACAGGGAACTAGCGATGAGACCTCCCAAAGAACTGACTAAGAAATCTGCTATATACCCAAGTTCACTCTCTTAACAAACTCTAGTGACACAAATGAGTAAGTAGCTCTAAAATAAAAAAGAACAAAGGTCTCATGAGAATCCACAAGTAAAGTACCTGTCACCACATCAACACATCCTACTGTCTCAGGAGTAGGCATGGCGTAGACTCTAGATGGCACCGAGGCGGTGGAAGCCCCGACACTTGGTGGTGGAAGCGCAAGAGCTACCGAAGGTGTAGCGATCACAGGCGGTGCAGATGATACATGGTGCCCAAAGTAACTGATAGGAGGGGCCGCAGGTGTAATATCCCGAACGTCGTCACGGCGTAAGTTTTTAAAGCATGTTTTGTGAGATTGCCATGTTCTAGTATCATCTTGTTTAAGAGCTTTGTTCTATTATGGTGGCTTATGCACTAGGATTTCCTAGATTAAGTAGTCGCAACCTTATGTAGATAATAGAAACATGATGAAATGATTCCTTGTGTTTCTTTTTGAAAAAGTTTGTGAAGAGATTTGAGGATATGATGATGCTTGTTAGGAATGTATTACTTTGATGTTAGTATGATGGTTAGTATGTAATTGTGATGATAATGTTGAATGTTCTATAAATAAAAGAATTTGATAACTTCCATGATACTACTTAAATCAAAAGTTTTAAGAATTATGTACGCGATCTTTTTGATCTCATGATTTATGTGGTAGCTGAAATTATTTTTAAGCAAAGTGTCGTGTTGAGAGGTTTTATTAGTTCTTAAAGAATTCATGTGTTGTGGTCTTCAATTCTCTTTTGTTGGAATTGTTAAGGTAATACCATAATCAAAGAAGCTTGTTCTCTTTGTTAAAGAAAAGTTTGGTAAAAGTATTGGAGGTTGAAGTCAAGATGTGCAATTTTTTTGAAGTATGTTTGACTTCTTATTTTCGCCGCCTAAGAGATTCTTGAGCTCAAATGGCAATACTGAATTCTTTAAATTGAGATTTGATGTTTTCTTCTTGAGGAGGCATGTGCCTTCAGCTGTGATCTTATCTTTTGTTGCCCAAGATTTATTGCTATTTCTTCTGGTCTTGTGTTTATTGCAGATGGTAACATCTTTCTTTGTGCTGAAATTTACTTCTTTTTGCCTCTCCAAGAAAGGGGTATTTGATTTGGGTTGCAAAGTTTTTTAAGAGGTGTTTAACACCTAGTTGGTGTGTTGGGCGATGATTTGGAAATCCTTGTTTCAAGGAAGCTGAATTTCCAAAGGGAACGGATTGGGAAATTAATAATATCTCGAGCAGTAATAAGCTCTCTTGATTCTAGGTTAAACTGTGTGTTTATGGCAGAGGTCATCTGCAAATTGAGTTGTTATATGTTGTGGTGTATTCTTTTCCAGTTAGGAAAAGAAAATGATTGTTATGGTCTGTCGAGTGATTTTCACTCTTGGCTTGTGTAGTGCGGAATCTCCAAATATCTATTTGGAGAGTGTGAATGGTTTTGTTGTGAATTCTTTGATTTGGACCGTGGTCCTTTGAAGGAGAGCTGGTTGCTCGTGTGTTGCTTGAGAATGTTTCATTCTTCTTGTGGTTGTGTTACATTTGTAACAGTTATTGTTTGTCCTTCAAGTAATGTTATGAGTGGAATCTGTGGTTGAATTCTTTAAAAAGGGTACAATGTATTATCCCGATTATATTAAATAGAGGGAAAAGTTTTAAGAAGAAGGATGGTATTAGATGTTGGCTTGATAGTTGCACGAGATCGGCAGGATCTGTTGGCCGCTCAGAGCCGACAAAAGAATTGCGGGCGCTCGGCGTTGACCGGTGGGTGTCGTGGACTCGTCAGAGTTGGACATGAGGAAGAGAGCCACCAGATATGCGGAGGCCCTCTTGACGAATCGGTCCGAGCAGGAGGTGACGTGGAGCTTGAAGTTCAAATGTAGAAGAAGGACCCGAGTTCTTCGAGGGCGGGTGAGAACCCATAGTTGTTGTTCCCTCGAGATGTTCTATCTTGGGATGCTCCATTCTGTGGTTGTTCTTTCCTTGTTTGTTCTTTTTTCTCGTGGGTTGAGGTGCGAGATTCAAGGACGAATCCTTTTTAGGTGGGGAGAATGTAATATCCCGAACGTCGTCACGGCGTAAGTTTTTAAAGCAATCGCGGAATCGCCGGTTTTTCGGTAAATCGCGGGAAGGGAAAATATAAATTGTAGAACATTGAAAAATGAATAAAATAAATTAAAATAATTAATTTAGATATTTTGGGCTGTCCGGAGGGGTGGGCCAGCCGATTTGGGCCAAGCAGCCCAAATGGGGGCCCGTACCCCCTCCCAAACCCTAACACCCCTTTATAAACCCCTCCTTGGCCCTCTCCCCTTTTTCCACCCCTAGCCGCCCCACCCAGATTTCGCCCCACTTTATAAATGTTGATGATTAATCTATTGTAGTTATGGAAGATTAAATGTTTCATTTGCATATAATTGTGGATAAAATGACTGCATTCATATGCCAATTAAATCTGAAATTGAAGATGTATGATTCATGGAATTTTATGGTGATTAATAATTATGGACATGAATTGTGGTTGTAGTTGTATGGAATTATAAATGATGATGTATAATTGTTTGTAGTTTGAATAACTTGTTAAACTGTTTGTTTGCTGAGATTTTTATCTCACCCTTGCTTCCCCCTCCCTATAGGTGGACCTTGAGCATGCATTGGGAAGGGTAGAGTGGCACCGCACAGATGCACTTGGATGATAATCTTAATGCTGAAATAGAGTAGAAAGAATTCTAGTTCTTTGCTTAGTTATCATATTGATGAATGTTTCTCCTTATTAATATTGAACCTGGAATTATTCCTTTGGTTGTTATTGTTAAGTTGATTATGAATATTAAATTGTTCTCATTATTCTGTTATTTACTAGTTGTTTATGCTTCCGCTTATACTATCTTGTTTAGTATTGTTACCAGTTTAATTTATCTTGTAAATTGGCTAGTTGTAGAGCAGTTTTAGTAGCATCCCAGGGTATTGTAGATCCTGGGGTGTTACAGCAGGAAACGCTATAGGAGGCACCCAAGCTGGAGGATGCTACGGCACTGGAGCGGCCGCCAGCATCTGAATTGAACCCCGAGAAGATGAGGTTGAAGACACTGTAGAAATTGGCTCCCACTTGATAACACTAGTGGCATTCTGCCTGACCACCATCTTGTGGCCCACCTAGCCACAATGATGACAGCTCCCCGACCAGGAGCACTCAGAAGTACGGTGTCCTTCACCGCACTTGAAACACATCAGGTTCTGCCCCCGGAACAAGGCACATCACTTAAGAAGCTGAAAAGGGTGCTGTGTTGAAGAAGGTAGCCTGTGCTGAAAAGACCAAGTCGATGATGGAGGATGCTGGCCTCCTTGGAACTTCTTGGGAATGGTGTGTCTTCTAGCCACCACTAGAACCACTAAAAGGAACAGAACCACTAGGTGAAGTCACGTAGACTGGTTGCCCCCAAGATAGGGGATACTCTTGATTAAGTCCCCTACGAAACCTCTTGGACTTCTCAAGGTCATCACCAGACATAGCTGGCACGAAGCAAACAAGATTACTGAACCCCACCTCATACTCTAGAATAGTGATCTTTTCACGTACGAAGGTCGACAAAGAGTGCTCCCTCCTCTCAAGAAAGGACTCCAGTTAGAACTTCGCCTTGAACTGCTCGACAAAATCCTCCCAAGTGATCGGTCCCTCGGTAGAGGTCCTAGCTAATAGAACCCCTTCCCACCAGATGTCTGTTTGACCCATCAGCTTAAAGACCACAAAGCATGCTTTCTACTGCGAGGTCATATCTAGAGCTCCAAACTACCTCTCCATGTAGCGAAACCAATCTGTTGCTTGGACCGAGATGCCCGCTTCATCGAAAGTGCCCAAACAGAAGGCCATCCACTCATGAAGGCTCATCCTAGCCTCTGGTGGAGCTGGTGGAGCACCAAGGACAGCAATAGGTGCGCCTGCAGCAGGAGGAGCTACCTACACCTGATGACAAAGCGTTGGACCTCCCTTTGAAGGTCTTGCAACAGGGCCACTGACACTGCCTGAGCACTAGTGGGCTGAGCAGGAGAATCAACCTCCTAAACCATCTCTCCAATATTTTCCTCAGCCAGGGGTGGTGGCGCCACCAGACCACACCCACGACCACGGCCGTAGCCACCACCACGTCCACGGCATCTACCCCCTTGCCATAACTAATCACTAGAAAGAACAACAAAAAACTCAGCTCAAGCACAACAATATTAATCATATCAAACTCAATTAAGCAATAACTTAATACTCATTAATAATTATACAAGCAAACGGAAGTGTAAATGCAATGCATGACCCAATCCCATCCTACTGTGCACGAGTATCAATTTTTTGGTTTTAAATTAATCACCTAAGTCAATTTTAGCAATAAGAAATATTAAGTCATTTTATTGCAATGATTAGTATTTTCATTAAATTACCAAACTTATGTCAAATTTTAGTTGATTAAACAAGTAAGTCATTAGTTTATTCACCATGGATCTAAAGCTCATTCTGATACCAATTGTAGCACCCTGACTTAACAAAAACCCAAGATATCACCCACAATTAATATCGCTACTAATTTTAACCAATAATCAAGCATTACCAACAACTAGACTTCAAGAATAATCATTCATCATAACACTAAACAAAAATTTTAGCAACACTGTAAACCATAAATTGAGCTTAATATGAAACAAATATTTACCAAGATGAATAATATATAATGCTAAATCAAGGAATGCATCAAGTAGCATCATTAAGAACCATAACTAAGGGAATCCACAAACCATCTAATTATTGCAATAGAAAGTACTAAGGTGGTTATGACAATAAGTGATAGATCGCTAGGTAGAGTGAAGAGCTACAAAAGTATAATATTCCATATTCTACTTCCACTATACATGTCACCTTCAATGTTCACGTAAAAACAACAATAAAGAAATGGTGAGTCTACGACTTAGCAAGTTCACAATAGAATAATAAACGAGACAATAACATAATTAACATTTCATGTCCATTCACCATTAACTCAATTTCACACATGCACTCTCATCAATTTCCTATCTCATGTCTCAATATCTTATCTCTCTATTTCATGAATGCAATGCACATATTTCAACTAATTGATCGTGCAAAACTAGCACACCCGCAAGTGAACGGGTTGCCGCTGAAATAGCGGCGAGTGTCGTGTTCTCCACAGGGATTAGACTTAGGCTACCGAGCTCAGCTAAAGCTAGGTCAAACGAAACGGGGGAGAAAACTAAACCTAAAACGACTACTAAATGGATCGAACAAACTAAACAAACGAAAGACGACGAAGCGAACAACCGTACGAATGGACGTCATACGACCGAACGAACAACACGACTACGACACTAACGACACACGAACGACAATGACTACCGATCGACGACACGACGACCGACTGACGACCTAACTAAGTATCGACCACGAGATAGAAGGAGGGAGTCGAGAAGCACTGGGGGAGTCGAGAAGCACGGAGGGAGTCGAGAGAGAACGAGAGAGGAAGGTGCGGCGACTAACTAGGTGACGGCGGCAACGACAACACACAAACATAGACATATTCTAACACTGATTGCTACTACTGACAATGGCATTTAACAAACACTAAGTTAACATATGACCACTCAAACTAAGAACATAACACAAGTATTATTAAATTTGAACAGCACAAACCAACATATTAAAAGATAACAGATTCTCAACTATAGTTGCACATCCACATATTTCACAGTAACAAACAGGGCCTAATATCATATCAGTGGATACATGCACAATCATTGTTCTCAGAAATTCCACAATTCATCATCACAATGCATAGCTCAGCAATTTAACAGAACAGGGCACAATATTATCTTCACTGATCTCATGCACACATCACAGATAACATTTGCATTTCATATAGCATCAGTTAACAGGGAATTAATAGCAATTTAGTTGAAGAGTAGTTGCAAACAACAAAGAGGTAAAGGGAGAAGAATTTGGGATGAACCGAAGTGAAGAGGAAGCAGGAAACCGAGGAGGAGTTGAAGAAGAAGATGCGATCGGTGGGGAAGAGGCGTCGGCGGCACCGTGACGAAGTGGAGGCAGCAGAGAGCGGTGGGTCGGCGAAGAGGATGAAGACGAGGCCCAGTCGTCGGTGGAGATGAAGCCGAGGCTCGGTCACCGGTGAAGAAGGCGGCGGCGCTGTGGTGGCCGAGATGTCGACGCCGTGGAGGAGCAGGGCAGAGAGAGAGATGATGCAGAGCGTCGGCGCCGTGGAGGAGCAGGACGGAGGGAGAGCAGTGAAGAGGTCGCCGTCGGTGCTTCGGTCGCGGCAGAGAAGCGGCGGACTCGGTGAAGCTGGGGAGGCGCCGGTGGATGGAGCAGATCAGGACGGTGGTGTCTCAGGCAGGTGGTGGAGACAGGCAGCGGCCGACGGTGTAGTGGAGAAGATGCGGTGCTGTGAGGAGGACGGCGACTGGTGGATCCGGAGGAGGAGCAGCGGGTGGAGAAGGGCACAGGGCGGCCGGAGTAGTGGGAGGAGGAGAAGCAAGGGGAGGCCAAGTAAGAAAGGAGGTGGCGGCCGGAGGTGAGGTGAGCGGCGGCGCCGAGGTGGGGCCAAGAGAGAGGCGGCGGAGAGAGATGGCGCACGGAGTAGGAGGAGAAGAGAGGCGGTGAGGTGCGGCCGCCGGAGTAGAGGGCGGTGGCCGGATGTGGAGAAGGGAGGAGGAGATGGCGGGGTGGTATGGTGGCGCGGTGGCGAGCCGGCCTGGCCTCGCCGCCGGCTGGAGCTAGAGAAGAATCGGGGGGAGAAGAGAGGAGCAAATGGGGGCGATGGGAGAAGGAAAAAATGCTAGGCTCCCTTTTTCCCAGGCGGCGGCTAGGGATTTTAGTGGCCGGTGGGGTATTTGGTTATTTTGTGTTTTAGCCCTCCTGGTTTTTGGTATTTATGATATAGTCCTTCCCCCATGAGTTTTCTTCTGTTTTGGCCCTCGGAAACTCTGATTTCTTGGCCAAAATATAAAAAATATGAGGGTAAAATGACGGCTAAATATATGCAAATATGACGCATGTCATGCCCCCAAGCTTAAAACTTTTACTTGTCCTCAAGTAAATGGTATGATATTATCGAACCCGGACAACAAGTCATTATGATAAAAGACTAGTTTACATGCATGTAATATTAAAGAGGCATACAACAATGTAAAATGAGATTATCTAACTCGAGTTTTGAGAATCATCCAAGATGAGAATGAATATTCAAGCAAAGATCTCTAGTGATAACTACAATATTTGACTAAAGCAAGTTACATACACAAGTGTTGAAATGCACTAAGTGATCACATGAATTCAACCAAAATTGTAAGGCATCGGAACTAGGTATAACATCAAGAATGAGCATATCAAAGGTTCATGCTAAGGCATTTGCTATTTGAGATAAAGAGACTAATACTTGCATGATATTTATGAAAAAGCCCACACTTGAGCCATGATACCTAATTTTTGTTGATTTTTTAGCAAATTTAGAACACACATTGGGCACTTGTGCCACTTATTCACACTTGGGCAAACTTTGCCGCTTATTCACATGTTTGCGAACCAATGTGACATAGTCACTTATTTCACACACTCACACATTGTATTACAATTTTTTTTACTTTATATTTTTTTAGTTTTGATTAAGCATCTTTAACCGGTTTTCATTAATGCTAAGTAACACATGTTCTTAGGCATGGATACTTAGATAAGTCAACCAAGTTATTGGCTCAAGATAGGACTACCCCTTTCACAAATTTTACATTCAAGCAAAGTATCAATATCTAAAATAACATATGCCAAAGCATGAATCTAAGATATAATCATTCAAGTGGCGATGACTAGAACCAATTCGATCCGCAAATAGTTAAAACACATGTGTAACTCGCAATGAATCAAATGCTATAGGATCACAAGGTTTCTAAGCACATCAAGGATAATAAACAATACTCAAGTTTTAATATGATGCCAAGTGACTTAAAACATACAAGAAACTAGTGACAATATGGCTCAATTAAGAAAATTTCGACATGACCTTTCTTGATTAATCATGGTGTGGGCTCACATGGCAAAGATATACAATCAAGCATAACATGAGAGCAATAGCAAAGGTCATATATCGTCAACATAAGCATAAGAATGACCATATATCATCAATTACACAACAATAAGCTCAAATGCTCACAAATATAATACAAACATGCTAGAATGTCATCCATACACATACAAGTCTTCCCCCAAGCTTAAATTGAGCAATGAGTTAGAATGTGCTTAAAGGGGTAAGAAACAGCTCACCGGGCATATATGACCTAGTGGAAGTAGGCAAATCATCCCGTGTCTTCTCGCACGTACAAGGATGAAGATCTAGCACGGGACCTGAAATAAAAAGAAAGAAAAGAGGAGAAACCAACAAAAACTAACAAAAGGTATGGAAATAAAAAGATAAAGAGATGTGCTCATTTAGATGTAGCGGGAGGAGGGCCAAGGACGGGACATGGAAAAGGCACATATCCGTCCTCCTCATGAAACAACATGCCTCGAAATCCACCTGGATCCCAAGGAATATCGACTCGAACCATGTCCGCTCGTAGTTGATGGTACAAAAGTGTAAGCCTGAAAACAACCTCAAAAATATGGCAAGTATGTGTGATAGGGTTGACACCCTGTAAGTCATCAATAGAATATCCAATCATATAAGTATATCGATAAAGCACATCATGAGGGCTATAGATGAGATGAGCACAATCAGTAGTAGAGTATGTCTCGTCCGAGCCAAGAAAATCAAACCTAAGGTGGTCGGGGAAGAGTTTCCAAACTACTTGAAGTGTAGGTGCAGGAGAATATACGGTAGTAGAAACCTCTAGAGGGGCGATGTCAACGAAGGAAGTAGCTGGTGGTGGATCAATAGAAATATGCTCCTCCTCAACATCGGAAGCAGCCCCCTCATCATCAAGAATGAATATCTCTATCTCAGGCTCAAAGATCAAAGAATCATCTAAGTGGCCGATATCCTCAAAGGTGAATCTCTCCATATCGGTCTCAAGAAGCACAGTATCGAGGTCAAAGCAGTGAGAGTCTACCACATCAAATCTCTGAGTCTCAAGCTCGGGCTCATCAATACAAGGATTATCATCAAAGCGAGGCACCTCTAAGGGGATCGGGAGCGTCTCAATGGCACTAAATGAAGATTGTGATGTGGCATGATTGTCCAAGCAACTACTCAATGACTGGAGTGATATCAATGTGCTCACTGCATTCAACTGGCTTTTTATGTCACTAAACTGAGTGTCCACCCTAGTAATATATGATGCCAACATCGCCTCCAACTTGGACATATGATCAGATTGAGGGGTAGGAGGCGGATGCTGAGGTACAGGATAGTGCTGGTGTGACCAATAAGAAATATCCTGATCTCCATATCTAAAACCCTGCAATGGTATACTAGAAGAAAATGATGAGATATCAGGGTTGTTGTTTCCATATGACAGACTCGAGTGCTCAGGCCATCCAGGGTAATAAGTGTCAGGGTATGGCCCACTCGGCTGAGCAAAGCTCATCCCGTAACACTGAGTGGACAAATAACCACCGACACTCGGCCGGTGAATGGCCCCAAAACCACAATCGGCATATAGGAACAAGCGGAGAGCGGACGCCTAATAAAGAACCGTACTGATCATGCCCGCTCTCTAACTCAACTCCCCGCTCTAAAACATAGCACTCTAACTGACGAGACAATAGATTTACCTGTTCTTGAAGAGTATCATAAGTAGGAGTGCTCATAAAACCATGAGAATCATAATAGCAAGTCATATCCTCAAAAGGTAACTATATCGATCAACCTACGAGAATGGATACTAAAAGACACGAGAAGGAAATGACTAGGGAATGGGTTAAGAGGGTAGCAATATATCACAAATATGGACAATAACGAAATAAAAGACAAGTCAGTACAAACACAAGAAAAAGAAAACAAACAACGACCTAGTCTATAGCCTAACACTGTCGCTCAAAGCTATTCCCCGGCAACGGCGCCAATTTCTTGATCGTGCAAAACTAGCACACCCGCAAGTGAACGGGTTGCCGCTGAAATAGCGGCGAGTGTCGTGTTCTCCACAGGGACTAGACTTAGGCTACCGAGCTCAGCTAAAGCTAGGTCAAACGAAACGGGGGAGAAAACTAAACCTAAAACGACTACTAAATGGATCGAACAAACTAAACAAACGAAAAACGACGGAGCGAACAACCGTACGAATGGACGTCATACGACCGAACGAAGAACACGACTACGACACTAACGACACACGAACGACAACGACTACCGATCGACGCCACGACGACCGACCGACGACCTAACTAAGTATCGACCGCGAGACAGAAGGAGGGAGTCGAGAAGCACTGGGGGAGTCGAGAAGCACGGAGGGAGTCGAGAGAGAACGAGAGAGGAAGGTGCGGCGACTAACTAGGTGACGGCGGCAACGACAACACACAAACATAGACATATTCTAACACTGATTGCTACTACTGACAATGTCATTTAACAAACACTAAGTTAACATAAGACCACTCAAACTAAGAACATAACACAAGTATTATTAAATTTGGGATGAACCGAAGTGAAGAGGAAGCAGGGAAACCGAGGAGGAGTTGAAGAAGAAGATGCAGTCGGTGGGGAAGAGGCTGTCGGCGGCACCGTGACGAAGTGGAGGCAGCAGAAGAGCAGGGGTCGGCGAAGAGGATGAAGACGAGGCCCAGTCGTCAGTGGAGATGAAGCCGAGGACCGGTCACCGGTGAAGAAGGCGGCAGCGCTGTGGTGGTGGAGATGTCGACGCCGTGGAGGAGCAGTGCGGAGGGAGAGATGATGCAGAGCGTCGGCGCCGTGGAGGAGCAGGGGTCGGCGAAGAGGATGAAGACGAGGCCCAGTCGTCAGTGGAGATGAAGCCGAGGCCCGGTCACCGGTGAAGAAGGCGGCGGCGCTGTGGTGGTGGAGATGTCGACGCCGTGGAGGAGCAGTGCGGAGGGAGAGATGATGCAGAGCGTCGGCGCCGTGGAGGAGCAGGACGGAGGGAGAGTAGTGAAGAGGTCGCCGTCGGTGCTTCGGTCGCGGCAGAGAAGCGGCAGACTCGGTGAAGCTGGGGAGGCGCCGGTGGATGGAGCAGATCAGGATGGCGGCGTCTCGGGCAGGTGGTGGAGACAGGCAGCGGCCGACGGTGTAGTGGAGAAGATGCGGTGCTGTGAGGAGGACGGCGACTGGTGGATCCGGAGGAGGAGCAGCGGGTGGAGAAGGGCACAGGGCGGCCGGAGTAGTGGGAGGAGGAGAAGCAAGGGGAGGCCAAGTAAGAAAGGAGGTGGCGGCCGGAGGTGAGGTGAGCGACGACGCCGAGGTGGGGCCAAGAGAGAGGCGGCGGAGAGAGATGGCGCACGGAGTAGGAGGAGAAGAGAGGTGGTGAGGTACGGCCGCCGGAGTAGAGGGCGGTGGCCTGAGGTGGAGAAGGGAGGAGGAGATGGCGGTGTGGTATGGTGGCGCGGTGGCGAGCCGGCCTGGCCTCGCCCTACCGGAGCTAGAGAAGAACTGGGAGAAGAGAGGAGCAAATGGGGGCGATGGGAGAAGGAAAAAAATGCCAGGCTCCCTTTTTCCCAGGCGGCGGCTATGGATTTTAGTGGCCGGTGGGGTATTTGGTTATTTTGTGTTTTAGCCCTCCTGGTTTTTGGTATTTATGATATAGTCCTTCCCCCATGAGTTTTCTTCTGTTTTGGCCCTCGGAAACTCTGATTTCTTGGCGAAAAGATCCTACGCATCCGTGATGATGCGCACATCTGTACGGAGCAGTCCAGGAATACCAAATTTGTTGTTTTTGCGCCTCAATCGCGCCGGCCTGCGGAAAAGCACAAAAAAATGTAAAATTGTCCATTTCGAGCAATTAAATATAGAAAAGCGCGTAAATGATGATAAATGGTCCCAAAATATAAAAAATATGAGGGTAAAATGACGGCTAAATATATGCAAATATGACGCATGTCACTAATCTTTTGCTTATACCGGTATAGCGAAGTGTAATGCCTGTCGTTGTTCACTCATGCCCGCACTCTTTCGTGCGGGGACCGATTGCCCATCCTTTTTCATACGGGGATCTAATTGCCATATTTTGCTTATAGGGATCTCATCCTACTCTCGTGGGTCATATCTTTCTATCACTGCTCTTGTTTTTCTTTGATCTTCCTTCGGTTTGGCACTGCACAGACCCAGGCCAATCAGTCATGTCGTGCGCCCGAGAATTTGTGCGTGCACTAGTGAACCCTGACATGATGCGGTGTTGGCAAATAAGCGCAAGCGTCGGTTGAATTACTGGCGAGTGAAAGCGACGGCTTTTGGAATCGGCTGGCGCAGCAACGAGTGTCCAAAGCGCACATGTGGGAACGGGCGACGAAGCTCAAGTGCGTGGGAAGACCGGCAAAGTGTAGAGAGCCGGCGGGCGGCTTGAGCTAACGAATGACGCCAGTGTAGCACTTCGCTCATCCTCTGGGCCTAGAGTTCTACCATCATTGTATAGCATTATTTTTCTTCTGCTAACTATTTTAAGCAAACACTACTTTATTTATAATGCAGCGACCACTTACAACATATCATTTTAAGAAATTATTCTAGTGTACTAGTGGAGTTTAAACATGCTACCAAAAGCTGATATGCGGAGTGCTGCTAGTACGTGAAGTTATTCATGTCTACTCCCGCTCGTGCATGACATCCTCAACGATCACCTAAAAAAACAAACAAAGCAAAGGTGAGTCCAGAGACTCAACAAGCACATGATAAAACAGTGGCGTTAACACACCACTTTAATAATTCCCATTTTTGTGAATTGTACATCACTATGTTTGTAAATGTTTCACTGTTATCACTTTTATGCAATGCAATACATCTGTGACTGTATCACTGTTTTGTTCTATTTTCATGCAATGCGTCTGTAACTGTAGCTTATACCGGTATAGCGGAGTGCTTACCCATCGATGAACCACTCAACCCCCATCCTCTTTTATACGGGGATCCAAACTCCACTCTCGTGGGGTACCTACCAAAGTAGGTCCTGTTGTCTGTGTATGAGTGCAATGCGGATGCAACATGCTTTCAATATTGGCATTTAATCATAAGCAGCACTCATTAAAGTATGATTAGCATGTAATCATAGGTACTGTAGAACATGGCATGGAAGACACAAAATACCAATCATTCACCACAATCCACTATTCTACCACTCACTTGTCTAGTTAACCTCGGGGACGATGCATGGACGGCTTCGACCTGGGACCTCCACCTGTAAAATCGTCAACCCGACTCAACACATCATATCGAATACAATGCTTAAGTGAGCAACGATGACTCTACACGTATAACCCGACTCTGGCAAAAAATGAACGGGGTTAAGGACCCGTCGCGCAGGTACCAAACCCCTATTTTTCTTTTCTTTTTCTCCCCTTTTCTTTTCTTTCCCTTTTTCCTTCCTTTTCCTCCCTCTTCTTTTTTCTCTCTTTCTCTTTTCTTTTGCCCCAACCCGAGCCCTGTCTTTTGTCTCTCTCTCTCTCCTTCATTTGGTCGAAGGGCTTGGCGTCTCCCAGGTGATGCGACGGCGTAGGGCCGAGCTTGGGCATCGCCAGCCTGGAGCTCGTCACCGACGGCTCCTCCGTCGCCCCCAACCTTTCCCTTTCTCCCACTCTCTCCCACCTTCAGATCCGGTCTCCTCCCTCTCGGTCTTCTCTCGGGCTCGCCGGCCGCGGCACACCGCCAGCTGGGAGCCTGGTGCTACTCCTACCTCCGACCACTCCGCCTCTCCTCTCCATCTGGCCCCAGGACGCCCCCCATGGCGCCTCCCCCAGCTTAGTCTGGTGTGACCCAACCGGTGCCGTCGTCTTTGGGGCTTCAGTCGCGCCGCCTTCGGCTTCCCTTCGGTGGTGCCCCCGACGTCAGATCTATTGACGCTGCCACCTTTCCCTAGCGTCGCCCCTGGCCCGACTGCCGACATCGTGGCTCGGCCTCCCTTGACATCCCGGTTATTGGCCTACCCATACGGTTGTCACCGCCAACCGCCGGTGCCTAGCACCTACCACAGCTCTGGCACCGCCCCCCCTGTGGGTTCGAGCTTGCCGACCACGGCTTGTAGCTGGTCGGCCAACCCACCTACTATGAGGATGGTTTGCTCTACCTCCCCTTTTCTAGGTGCACTTCATCTACTTTTGCGTGCTATTGCGCTGTGCCATGGGGTTGTGGAGGGAAAGTGGGCATACTCAATGGTCGGCTGGGCGTGGGTTCGACAGCCGTCGATGTTCCCTATAGTCGTCAGCACCGTCCTTACGCCCCGGTCTTCCCAAACCCCTTGGGGCCTCCTCTCTTCCTGGCCTTCTCCTCTTTACTCCCTTTCTTATGGTGTGGATGGTGTTTTGGTGGATGAGCTCGGTCTTGCTCCCTGTCTTAGAAGAGAAGAAAGAAATGGGGAAGAAGGGCCTTCACTGGCTGAGTGGTTTTGGCTTATGAGTAAAACTGGCTCTCGGTCTTGGTTGCGAAACAGAAATGTGGAGTGGTTTGCTCCCT
The DNA here is from genome assembly GCA_036346245.1 of Bonia amplexicaulis. Taxonomy (NCBI): domain Eukaryota; kingdom Viridiplantae; phylum Streptophyta; class Magnoliopsida; order Poales; family Poaceae; genus Bonia; species Bonia amplexicaulis. Next base: position 8,799,855 of record CM070763.1, on the reverse strand, counting down.
CTGGCTTTGCTCTTACCTTGGCTGAGAGAGGATGAGGGAGCAGATGAGAAAATGTAGGCTTGTTGTCTGGCTTATGAGGGGCATGGCCATGACTCTCTCTCTCTTTGCATTGCCATTTATGCCCTTTCCATTTTAGCCTTGGCTGGTTATGTACCTCATAGACCTTTTGGTCCAAAGGCAGCTCTACACTGTTTGGAGCTTTTCTACTACGGCAGGTAAGTTGGTAAAGGTAAGAATAGAATTTCCTACCGGATAATGAGAACCCAAACACGAGACTATATCGATTGTCCCTAGACGGTCTGGGAACCTCAATAAGCGCTACTTTTATTCGGCATTCTAAAAGCCGATGGGTCTGACAGCAAAACTCTACTTAATTTCCTTTATTCTCCCTTGGACTGTTTTTATTTCATGTATTTCTTCCCTTTTGCATTTTTAGTGGTATTACAACCAATGTAGCACCAGCAATGCGTGGTGATGGGACATCTTGGTGTGTGATGGTAGCGCTAGCACAAGGAGATGCTAGCGGTGGCACTAGGAAAAAGGAAGAATTTGGCTAGAGCTTTTGGGGTTTCTCTCCACCACGTTCCCTTTTAATGTAGCACTAGAATGACTAAATCTACAGCTCTCTGCACCACTCGTTCTAGAAAACCGATCATTCCTCTAAAAATCCAAGCATCCCATTTAACGCATCCCTCTTTCTCTATGTACGCACATGCCCTTAAGTGGGTTACTTTTAGAATATTACACTAATCATATGACAATATAAGATGGTCACGTCTTATGGGTAAAGTTGTGCAACCTTTGCAGAATATAAAACTAATCAAATAGTTGTGTTCCCGGTTATAGACAATGCTCGGTGATTTCACACGAGAGATAGAATTCCATAAAATCTTGATTGGATTTTGGTCAAAAGGTGAATTGTCAGTCCACTTATGGTTTACTTAATTTCTTTGAATTATTTATTTAATAATCAATTTCAAGTGCATTCCAATCTATTTATTATATTTACTCACTGCTGCTTTACGCAAAATAACCATTTAAACATCATTTGATAATCCTTGCATAACTATATATTGCATTTTGTTACATAAACTTGCTGAGTACTTATGTACTCACGACTATATTTTTTATTGCTCAGTTGATGAGTAAGACTCATATCAACCAAAGGTACATGAAGGAGAATTTTCAACAACTTCTCGGATTAACCTTCGCTTCCCAGTCGATTGACTATAACATGTCAAATAGCTAATATACTTATCTCTATTTTTCACTGCTAGTTTGTTAGGCCATTCAGGCTATTATTTGTAAGATTAGTATACGGTCGCTACTTTGATAGTTAATAATATTTGTGTCTTTCATAGTTAACTGTGATCATCGTCGATATTTTATCTATGTTTGCACTGTGTGCACTAGCGTGATCCTAGACTAGTGCAGAATACACAGAGAGTCCAGATTTGCATATTCGAATCCTACATATCATCATTGTTGAAGGAATCGGTCATTATCAGGATAGTGCATAGCACAAATTTGTTACTAATTTCAACAACAGGAAAAAATCTTCAGTAAACCTGCAAAGCTACATTCAAAAATACTGCTGTTGAATTGTACAGAGAATCAATATGCTCACTCAAATTGATTACAATTAACCGTCTGTGGGATTGTCGTTGCATATAACTTGCAAACCATAAAGGCATAACCGTTTAATTTGATCTTCTAATGCTGGCCTCAGGAAATTAGAACAATTAATTCTAGGTACCGGATACCTTGGACATAGCATAAAGTGCAATTCCCTTGCTATTACCAAATGAGATCTGGTTCATCGAGACGACCATTGTCATCATTGGTTTTTATTGAACATCGAAAACTTTTGCCAACCAGAAATTTTGTGGATTGCTTTCTTCAGCACATCGGAACAAAGATGCTAATGGACTTACTAACAAGGAATTGGAGGAAAAAATAGATCAAGATCTGTAAATTTCAATATAAAACAGTAACATTAAATAAGAAGTGGCTTAGAACTGGTTATAAATCACCTTAAAGAGTAACATTAAATGGTAACATCTGTTAAGGGTATTAGAGATAGAATTGTATTATTCCTTTCCTTATATCTCTAATACCCTTAACAACATCAAGTGTGTCAACTATATTTCAAGAAAAAGTGCCTCAAACAACTTTTGGCAAAACTAAGGTGGAAAATTATATTTGGTTCATCAACATTAACATTCTTATGATAAGCACAGTGCAAGTGATAAGCTAAAGTTGAAACAAAAAAGGTACAGAAAAGATGGAAATATTTTGTTGTGATCCAGGACTGAATTTCCCAAATTGTGATTCAGGAAGAACTCACAGTGATTCAACAATAAATTCCTCACAATTTGAGGATGAAATAAATACTCTTTGCAATGTTGCACTACTGAAGAAAAATAGATTGAATCCGGAAGCTGGATAGCTATCTCATGAGATTTAAATCTCAGAGAAAACTAGAAACTTTCATGTGGCCAATAAAGAAATAGACCCACTAGATCAAAAATGTAATTCCAGGCTTCCAAAATTAGCGTCTATCAACTACATCAGATTTCATATGAACAAGTGCGTGGGATAATGGATTTGTCCCCATTTCGAACTTTGCATTGACAAAGGGGGAAAAGGTGTCAATACCCAAAAAAAATCCAATTTCTTAGGCCTCACCGCATCTGTAATCTGTAGGAAGTTCAACTACACCTCGTGCAAATCTTAGGCCTAAGATGCATTTCCAAAATGTATGACACTGTTGAAAGTTAGGCCTCATTGAAAAGATGGAGGTTTACATGTGATCAATGAGCAAACTAGCACATTTGTTCAATGTTGGATTGCATTTTTCATCATTGGCCCTTAACAAGGATGGAGCAAACCATAAACAGAAAAACACCAAAATAGTGCATGCCTGGAAGATGACACATTAGTAACAACTGTGATCCACCTTTTCAAGAGGAGAATCTGTGATCATTTAAAAGAGAGCAAACCATAAAGGAAAAGAGCATGGAAGAAATTTGGCATGAAGAGAAGAAAGCTCCCGTGCACATGCATTTGGTTCAATGGTATGGACTGGGAAGAAGAATGGCTCTGATCTGCTGTCCTAAAAGATGGATGGGAAAAGCATTGCCAATATATTCGTCTACAAGCTGTAAGGACTCAAATCTTTAAGGTTAGTCAGATAAGAGTTTGCACCTCCTAAAAAAAGGATAAGAGTTTCCAAGTGAAATGACCATTGAGACGATAACTACCACAGTTAAAAGAATGAAAAATTGCTTAGTGTCTTTCTCTAAAGTTGCCCACAAAAAAAAAACCGAAAGCTGCTGGTCAAACTGAGAATGTTGTTACCAATTAATAATCATGCGTACGTAGGAACATGGGGAGAAACTGTAGGATTTCCATTCAGCCATGCCTCTGTGAAATTCAACTGGATACTATCACATCATCGGCCAAGAAAAACCAAAGAAATCAGTGGGTAACAACACTACAAAACAACCAACGAAAAATCCCAAAGAAACGGGCCATAGAACTGTAAAACCAGGCGAAGAAAATCAAAGTGATGGATAGATATCATACACATGGTGGCATTAGACCTACTGAACAGAGTAAATCAGCAGTTGCATCATCGGCAAGCGGAACAGAGTCAAAAGAAACAGAGCATAACTGCATTGCACACAGTACATCGATCGCAAGGTAACAACGACACTCAAGTGCTCCCAAGTAATTTACCGACGAAGCACAACAGCATCACGTAGTATGGAACGAATTAAGCTCAAGAAAACAGCAAGGAGAGGCCTAATCAACCAAGAGGGCATGATGAACCGAAAGCTAACATATATGGCAGTAAACATAATGCCAATTGGCATGGAGAGAAAGAGAGCGGGATCAGTGAGCTCGACTGGGGAGTACATACGTACGTACCTTCGCATGGCTGCCGCGGCGATACAGCATATCGGGATTCGCGTGCGGCACACTGTACTTTCACTGATTAATTTGTTTCCCCGTCATCAACAAACCAAAAGGAGGAGGAAGCTGCTTGCATCGCAGACTGCACTGCAGAGAGCAGCATCCATGGCGAAAAGAAAGCAAAGAAGCACTACAGATGCAGTGAACTAGTTGCCCCTCCAAACAATCCAAGCACAGAGCAGAGCAGGATCATGCAGCAAGATTTGTTTCTCATTGGGACATCAAAGCCCGACCAAAAAAAAAAAACGAAAAAAAGGAGCAAGCGAACAGGGCCTCAGCTCTTGGGAAATTTCCTTGCGATATCCTCACCGATCGAGTTGATCGAGGACTCAGAGCATCAGGTCATACGCATCGTCGACCCCGGTGAGAACTTTGCAGAGATCAAACAGATGCCAGAGGTAAAAGCTTTTTCTACGCTCTGCATCATCGGCCTCATTGAACACACCGGGGACAGAAACCAAGACTCGCAAACGCTAGCCAAGCTTGGGCGATCAAGATCTTGTTGCAAACCCCAGAGATTAAACGCGGCCAAATGGCGCCATGCATGTAACGAATCTATACGCCCCGTCGAGCAGAGCACAGACGAACGAATACATGCCTCAAGATCCAGCGTGCCTCAGATCAGTTGCCTCGTTCGAACAGAACAGAGCCAAAAAAAAAACAGAGAACAGCAACATCAACCAAACCCAGGAAAGAAGAATCGAAGAGCGAATTAGTAAATAGCTAGGAAGAAACAACCAACATCAACCAAACCATAGCAAGACGCGAATGGCGCTACTCCCTACTACTGAAGCGCGAGAGCAAGTGTTTGGTGTCTTGGGGGAGAAGAGGGGGTATATGTAGGGTGGCGCGCGTTGAGATTCGTGCTGATCAATGGGGTTTTGCTCCTCCCGGCCGGTCCCTGTCTGGAGCTTGTGGCTAACGATGGTGCTACTACTGTTGTTATGACAGGCAGGTTCAAATTAAATCTCGATTAGGGAATGTTAGGAACAGCCGAACAAGGAGCATTGCAAATGGCATGTGTGTGCCTCAGTGTCTTCGACGGAAATGAACCCTCCATTGGGAGGGCAGCCATTGTTATCAACAATTTCATCGACTTTTTGTTATCATTGGGGGGCAGGGAAATGCATTCATCAAGAGGTTCATTAGAATTCAACCTAGTCAATTATGTACATTCATCATCGGTGCACCTCGTATCGAGAGGGAACACATGGGTGTAATCTTTGAACCGTACCACGCAGGCACCTTGGTCCAATCATTGTTCAGCCTAGTAAATGCATATCCATCACCGGTGCACCGAAACTCAAAAGTAGAACCTGAAAAGGAACCAGAAATTAACAAGAAGCAAGAGCAGCCAGGCAAACTGAAACCAAAACAAGTCGGTAGAAAAAGTGAAGCTGCATGCCTGGAGCAGAACAATTTGTAGATCTACCAAATTAATTAAAACAATTTGTATATCTGGTCATGGATGCACAAATTAAACTGAAACTGAACCTCCAAAAGAAAAGTAGAAAAGGGGCAGGTAGAAAGCAACGTTGCCTCCTGCAGAAAGATCAGAAGAGAGGAAAGGGAAAAGAACCTGGCCGCCATGTCGATCTCTCCTCCTACTGCAAGAGACATGCCAAAACCGCAGGATGTTAGTGTAGCTCTCTGGACTCAGGACCATGCATGCATGTCCATGCACTGTGAGCACCATGCATGGCATGCGCCCATTGGCTAGCTTGGCCCGGTGCATGCATGCCGCTATACGGCAGAAGAACCTGAGGCACTTGAAAAAGGAAAAAAGAGGAACCAAAACATTGTGGAAGAGAAGAGCGGAAAGGAAGAAACAGATGCCTCCTCGTCTCACGGGCTCTTGCAAGAACAAGCTAGGCACCGGAAAAGGAAAGCGATCGACGAGCTCTTGACACGAACTAGGCAGCTAGCTATGGAAGGAACCGGCCCAGATCTGCGGGCCAGGCGAGATTCGTTCGCGCGTATCAGTACTGGCCGGCCGGCTCATCGATCTGTGCTAGCCGCATATGGAAAGAGAAGGGATTGGAATTGCAATGCATGAAGGCATGGTGTATGCCGCCATTGCGTGGAATGTGCTAGCGTGTGCGTAGAAGGAAGGAAACACACATTTCTTTGGTGTATGCAGATCAGCATATGAGAGAAAAGGGGGACATGCTGCACGCATGTGTTGTGCGTGGCCAACAAAAAAAGGAAAGAAGGAAAGAGAAATCAATCTGTACATATGTTTAGTGGGCCGGATGTATTAGAAATTGCTTCCGGTTTTAGAGAGCCCTCTTAGGCCATTGTAAAGGATAGACCACGAACAAACAAATCAATCTATTATTTTCAGAGAGCTATACGCTTGTTTCTTCTGGGGTTTGACATAAGATTGTAATCTAGAGGGGAATCGGACATTCTTCCCCATCGTTCTTGTGTTTCCTTATGATTGGCTGGAGCGACGACACGTCTACTTGGTGGTCGGGTAGACGGGATCACGAGCGTGTGGTTGGGTGAATTCTTTTGTCGCGGGTTGTTATTCTAACAGTGGTTGGTGCCATTGGTTCGTCAGGTTACACGGATCCAAATTATCATCAACGATCCTACGTCGTAAAGATCGGGCAATCCATCCCCCGCATCATCTTGGTATCAGAGCATGGTTAACACGGTAAGATCAATTTACCCGTAGTTAGATTTGTTTATTTTTCCTATACACAAAAAATAAAAAAAAATCTAAACCCTAGTTTTTGTATCAATTATTTTTCGTGAGCTTTGTTAAGGTTTTGAATTTTGTTAAGGTGCTGATCGTCGTGTTCCTTTGCATCGCTTGATCATTGTGTTATTTCCTTTGTTTCACCTAACCAAAAAAAGTCCGATCGCTACAGTGATTCGCTACAGTACTGAGCGTAGTGTATAGTACCGCCGCATGTCGTGAACGAGACCGCCACTGATCAGTAAAGATTTTTGCTCTGTGATCGTTTCTGTTAAATATATCCATAATTTTCCGTTCATCTTTGAGACTAGTATTTAATAATTGCATTAAGGGCTGTTATTGGTATTAATTTACACCTGCTGAAAATTTATTTTTTTGTGCAAGGGAAAGCTAAATCTTAGTGCCAACTACAAGTAAAAAAAGGAAAAAAAGAAGGCAGCCGACAAAACAAAAAGAAGAGCCTCGGCAAAAAAAATGTGAGCGTTGGCCAAATTGGGGTTAGCTAATTCTAATTCATAATTTTAGCTTGTGTATTTAATTTCTTTAAGCAATCTTGTACCCTTACATTTATATTATTGTAATTAGCTAGCGTTTCTCCTAGTACTTGGTGCAAAACGAGCTATTTAATTCTCAATTTCAAATCGCTTCTATTTAGCTCATTTCTTGTTGCATCGAGTCACATTGATCTTTGCATGTGCATTCATACACTTCACTTAAACCTTTTTGGATCAGCACTTAGGCAAAGTATTCTAGCTTGGACTGTTGCTTAACTTAACAACATCAAGAATTTCAGATTGCATAGGTTAATAATTTCCCTCCAAGCTCCACATATAAGCCATTGTTATAACAGTGCTTGTATGTCCGACTGCTTCCAAGGACGCCTACGACCACATTCCAGAGGCGGACACCCTAGCCGCCTTCTAGATTGAAGCATCTCCGACTGTGTGACATAAGTTGAAGCCTCCGACTGTCTTTCTTCAGAAGATGAATGCCTCCAACTCCTTCCCGAAGTCAAGTGCATTCGACCGCTCAGTGTACTCGAACTCTTTCGCTCGACCACGATGATACAGTACTCTGTTGAGTACTCCCTACGCGACCTCTCGCTACAGTACATTTATGAGTACTCGCTTCGACCATGTGGATTTCGATCACGGACGTTTCTGATGGGTTTCGATCACGGTGAGTTTCGACCACGGCAGCCTCCCGACGAGTTTCGACTACTGTGACTGTTCTGCCACGAACGTTTTTGATGCGTTTCGACCACGGTGGGTTTCGACCACGGCAGTCTCTCGATGGGTTTTGACTACTGTGACTATTCGATCACTGTAACTTTCCGAGGGGTTTCGACCACAGTGTGTTTCGACCACGGTAGCTCCCGATGGGTTTCGACTATTGTGACTATCCGACCACGGAGGTTTCCGATGGGTTTCAACCACGGCAATTTCCTAATGGGTTTCAACTACTATAACTGTTTGACCATGAACATTTGTGATAGGTTTCGACCATGGTGGGTTTCGACCACAACAGCCTTCCGATGGGTTTCGACCACGGTGAGTTTCGACTGCGGCAGTCTCCCGATGGTTTTCGACTACTATGACTGTTCGACCACGGATGTTTTTGATGGGTTTCGATCATGGTGGGTTCCGACCACGGCAGCCTTCCGATGGGTTTCGACCATGATTGGTTTCGACCACGGTAGTCTCCTGATAGGTTTTGACTACTATGACTATTCGACCACGGATGTTTCCGATGGGTTTCGACCATGGTGGGTTTCGACCACAGTAGTTCCTTGATGGGTTTTGACTACTTTGACTATTCAACCACAGACGGTTCCGATGGGTTTCGACCACAGTGGGTTTTGACCACAACAGTCTCTCGATGGGTTTCGACTACACTGGGTTCTGATCATGGCAGCCTTCCGATGGGTTTTGACTACTGTGACTATTCGACCATTGACGTTTCTGATGGGTTTCGACCATGGGCATCTTCCGGTGATTTTCGACCATAGTTGTCCGCTGCTGGGTTTCGACTACTGTGACTGTCGACCATGGCTGTTGCCGATGGGCTTCGACCACAGTGTGTTGTTGACCCCGGATGTTTTATAATAGTTTCGGCCATGTGACTTTCGACCATGGAGATTTCCCGACGAATTCAATCATAGTAATGCCCGACAACTAAGCTCTTCTGATGGGTTTTGACCACGACTGTTTTCTGATGGATTTCGACTACGGTGGATTTTGACCATAGACGTTTCTTGGCGGGTTTTGACTCTGATGAATCTCAACCACAGGCGGCTTCCTATGGTTGTTGATCACATTGATACTTGACCTCCGTGGCCTGCTGTACTAATCCTTCCGCTTAGGCTATGCCTACGATACCGATTCTAGCCGCCATTGTTGCTAGATTGGTCATGCTAGACGTCAACCATGCATACTTCAAATTATTTCTATTGTGTACGTTTGATACTGATGAGGTCGAATGACACAGACAGGCGCGGTCAAGTGTGATGACCACGCTATCAACGACCACATAGACCGACGAGGCTATGGATAATGCCAACGCCCATACCTTGATTAATCATTCATCCCTTGCATGAAGAACACAAGGCGAAGACTAAAGACGACGACCAATGTGCAGTTTAATCGGAGGTTTTCTGTGGATTACCTCATGGATGTAATAACCGAGAGGCCTTCCAAGGCTCCAGGAACCAGGGCACCATATCGTCTATGTTATATCTACTATGCAAAGCAGGCTACGGAGCGCATATATATAAAGGGATCTGTAATTTTGTTCTTCTCAAATGAATGAATAAAATACATGTTTTCCCTATCTTTTGTTGTGTTTATTTATTTTTGTGTACTTTAGCACACTAGCACGCCCGCATCTTATAACCCCGAGGCCAGAAATCCACGAGCGATTTCTCGCGTCGAACAAGGTGCTTTGATAATTGTTGCAACCAGTGGAAAGACCGAGGCTACAAAAAGAGTCCTAAGGCCATGACGTGTCGCGTAAGTCCAGGTGGAGAAACATCTCAAGCCAAGAAGTATGAGAGAAAGACAAGAGGCGTGAAGATGTAATTTGTGTATGTGATGTGCCAATTGGTTGGAGTGTCTTATTAGGCTTGTGGAACCTTTAGAAGTCGTGCTTTGAAAAGCGTAAAAGTGTGTATGAGAGTAAACCCGTTTGTATGTGGGTTACCGATTTTTCCTATATATAAGTGGTGTGATCCACTAAGTAGCTAGTTGTTAGAGTTAAGTGAGATGTGAGGAGCCCTCATTAATAAGCCTTGTCTTGAGTTGAGTTTTGTGAGAGACTTGAGTGATTAGGGTTAGGGTTTTCTTGTGTTGGAGCTTTGTGTGTGTTCTAGGTTTGGAGCTCTGCTATCCTAAGGGATTATTTATAAGACATTTCTCTTCAAGTGAAATGAACATCTAAAGTTTGTCTAAATGAGTTGTGCCATGGATCCCCTTATTTGTTTTTGATTTTCTTGGCTTTCTTGTTTGAATTTCTCTTCTTTTGAGCTTTTCTGGTGCCAAGGACGTGTAAGAGGTGGAGATATCTCCTAAAGGCAAGATCGCTTCTATCTAGGCATGATCTAAAGGAAATTCTTGAGTTTGCTCGGTTTTCCTCGAGATAGAGGCGATTTTTGAGTTTTCCTTCTTTTGGGTGTTTTTGGTTAAATTTGTACTATGTTTTAGCTTGCTATAATGTGTGAGAGCCCATCTCAGATCACCCAGACCATCTAGGACTCACGAGTAAGAGCAGATAGAAATTTCCCTCTTTTGCCCGGTTTTGGTGCACCCTTCACTCAAATAGAAAAAGGTCATAATTTTGGCAGTGATTCTCTCGATCATTGATTGAAATAGATTCATGACATTCTAGAGAAGGTGCATGCCAAGTTTCACATCATTTAGATAATCAGATCCATAGTTTCATGGATTTTAGGATTTGAAACAGTTCTAAAATTATTATTTATTCATATGATTTTACTCTTCATAGTGATCAGACCGCTATAGGCTGAAGGTCTAACCGTGAAGTACTCTTTATATGCATGAAATGGTTGTTCATACCGGTCTGACCGATTGAAAATTCTAGTCTAACCGATAAGGGTTTGGATTTCTAGAAGTTTTGCATTCCTTGGCTTAGGCTTTGATGAGATTATGAGTTTGTTTTTCTGCTGCATGTTATTGTTAATATTTAAGAGAAGACTTTATAAAAGTCATTCACTCCTCAGACTCGTCATACTCGATCCTACACATCTCATTCCCGATAAAAAACTTTATCAGACACCTTTTTGCACCAATATTTACTGGGCTATAGAGGGATCTTTCTTAGACTGGCCATTGGGGCAATTAATTTGCCATAAGAAATAAGCTTTTTTAATGACAAGAATTATGGTTTGCTTATTTAAGAAAACAGAAAGGGAGAAACGTGGCTTGCTATAGCAAATGGCCCGATTTGCTCAACTGAGTTACAAGCACTTATCTCTTGTTTATTCTAGATGCATATCAACTTATCACACCTCATTTTCGCTACACGTACGCACCCTACCCTCCTCCTACCCTTCCACCGACTTCATCCCTACTGCCCAACCCCACCCGTTCCCCCTAGCCCCACGCGCCCGCCTCCGCTCGCCGGCGATGGACTCGCCGCCGCCGCCGCAGGCCCCCGCCGGTGAACTGGGATGCGCTCGACGCCCTCGTCCTCGACTTCGTCAGATCCGACCGCCTCGTCGTCCCCCGCCTCCCCGTCGCCGCCCGCCTCCCCGTCGTCCTCCTCCACCACCACCGCCACCTCCTCCTCATCCCCTCCACCTCCTCGTCCTCGTCCTACCGGTCGCGCCTCCTCATCCGCCGCGCCCGCTGCGCGCTGGAGGCCGGCGACGTCGACGACGCCCTCGCGCTCCTCCGCGCCCACGCCCCCGCCGCGCTCCGCGACCACCGCCTCCTCTTCCACCTCCACAAGCAGGTACCGTACAACTCCATAGTCTCCTTCCGTGTATCTGCGCGCGCGCGAGATATGAATTTGTGTGGTGGTGCAGAGATTCGTGGAGTTGGTGAGGAGGGCCACGGAGGCAGACACGAAAGCGGCGCTGGACTGCCTCCGCACGGCGCTTGCGCCCTGTGCCCTCGACGCCTATCCGGTGAGTGCTGCTTCGATTCCCTTCTCGCCAGAACCTAATGTAACAGCTCCCCTTTGAGGGCTTAATGTGATGTGAATTGGGCGTTGTATGTATATACTGGACCTTCATGGGTGGTTCACGGCATGCCCTGTGTGTCCATTGTTAATGGATTGATTTTTCATTCGGTAAATTAGTCTGCATGTGTAAGCTGTTGGATCATCTGAGTAATGCCTGAACGGCTGCAAACTTGTGGGAGTCGTTGGGTTCGCTATTGGTAGGTTGACATGTAAGCGTTTCTTGATGTGAGCAGAGTCGATTCTGTTATTGAATGTAGAGGTGAATGCGTGTACATAAGTATAATTTCTTATGTTGCTTAGTACGTTAGTAGTGTGATGTGAACATGTATTATGAGTCTCTTAGGGCTAAATTAATTTGTACATAGCAGATTATTATGTTGTTATCATGCTTCATGCAGTGGTAAGACAGCCTTTCTTATTCATACATGTGTTAAATTTACACATGTTGCTCATTTTTTATGGAAATATCTCGAGAGATTTTCTTTTTGGTGTTTTAGCATTTCGTTTGAGTACAACTGCCGCTTACTGAGTGTAATAGCAGTGCATATCTGCAAGTGGAGTACTTGGTGAAGACTCAAGAGTAACTGATAATGAAGGAAATCCCAGATAGTACTCTATGAGGATTGAGGGGAATAAATGATTGGGTACCAAAATGTTTTGAAACAGTAGCTGTGATTTCTATCAGTAAAGTGGGGGACATGGTTTGGGGGAAGTAAGGATCCATTGTTACCAATGGTCTAAACAGCCCCTAGGGGTAAACAGTTAGCGAATGGCGACCCCATCTTGTAGCAATATTGTGGTAGGCGGCCTTGAATGTGTCCTGTAAGAGGTTTAGCAAAAGAACATAGTATATAAACATTAATACATGCAATATATTCTTTCATGTGTGGACATATTGCTAGGAGTTAGTCACCACTGGTTTTCACTTTCAAAGGATGAAAGAATATGAGATTCTTTTGGGGACACAATAAAGGCTACTTTTGCATTTCAAGGATCACTTAACCACTAAATCGGTCGCTCAACCACTAACTTATACCACCATGATGCATATATCATTGTGGTAGACCCACTACCACCTTAATAACGGTCTCTATCAAGGTCATAGCAGCTGATGTTTGGACATTGGAACAATGCCTGTTACTGATATTGGTTATTGGGACTGACTACGGTTAACCCTTACTAAAGAAGTTATGGAAAAAAATACAAGGGACTTGTTTGCAAAAAATGGTTGACACTTAATTGGAAAGCTGATGGATAATTCCTCAATACTCTGTTTTCAAGATAGTCCTCTTTTAGTGCTGCCATGGATTGTGTTGTACTTTGACATGGCTAATGGTGATACCTCAAATGATAAATTTAATACCACACATGGTGGAAATTGTAAGGCATGCCACAAAATGTGTTTGTTTTCCCATAAGATAACTCTATCATGAATGTTTTTTTTACTTCACAGTTTATTGCTAAGGAATTTTGAATTCTAGGTCTTATTTTTTGCTATTTTTTGAGGTTTGAAGGATGTAAACCCATGCAATTGCTTTTCATTAGGCTTATTTAGTACAAGGCTAACTGTAGTAGCTAAGTTTTTTTTTGGGGAATAAAAATTAAATGGGTAAAAGTTTGTATTTTCAGACTGATAACCAGCTGGTGGTGTTAATTTTCACAAAGGGGTAATCATGCTGGTGTGTTTTTGGAGTGACTCTTTAATCTTTACTTTAAGGGTGGTTGAAAATGTGTCCATCTGGTACTAATCTTCTTCCATGTGAAATAACTGTACCGTTACCCCATCTATGTAATACTTCATTCAATTGCACAGCTAAAAGTGGTATCCAGTGGAAGGGTGGAACCTAGTCATTGGATGATCCATCCAGCCTTCGTTCATTGGAAGCAACTATATTTTTTATGGGACATTGGGAGTAAATATATTGGAATGATAAGCCAGGACGAGCTCCCATTATTACTTTCGTTGAGTTACTCTGTACTTCCCTTTGCCTACGTGCAGTACACACACTGGTAAAAGAGAATGTGGATCATCTATTTAATGGTCCATTGCTAGAGACTTCTGCACTACGCCCTTTTCCTATTTGATAAGGTTCCAATGTTCATTATTTCCTGTTTTCTTTCCTGTTCTAGCCTGGGGAGGGCAAATTTCAAATCTAATAGAGAGGTATACATGAACATAGATAGGCATGTGTTGTGGCCAAACTAACACATATCGTTAATGCAAAACAACAATATTTCTGCAAAAGAATATGCAAACATGTGATTAATGCATGGCTATGGAGACTTAAGAGATATCAGCCAAAGTTGGTAGGAGGTTCAATGTCATATAGGCAGTAAAGGGAGTTCACTTTTGCTGGTTTCAAAGAAAACAATAACTCCTACAAACAATAACCGTACTATCTTTCAGTTCTTATCTATTTAGATGAAAATTTAGGACACCAGAATATGCACAGTTATTCTATTTTTCATGCATGTTCATTAAAGTTTATTTGTATTTGTTTGGATCTTGCCTACTGAGTGTTGGTATGTTGATATGCTCCAAAGGAAGCTTATGAGGAGTTCAAGCATATACTGCTGGTATTGATATACGACAAAGATGATCCATCTTCCCCAGTCGTCAATGAGGTATGTATGACTCTATGTCCATATTATGCTTTGTGAGCTTTTCAGCAGAAGAATAATCGCAAGGATAGCTTAATTATTCTGACTTCTGAGCATTCTGTTTGAGCATATTTACTTCTTTAAATAGTGATTAAGAAGTCCTTTTCAACAATTAATAGATTCAAGAGGGAATTTTCCATGGAAAAGTAAGGGTTCTTGATGTTTAACTTCTATAGAGTTGAAGTAGCTTTTGATTTTTTTTAGTTCAATGACAGTTTGCTGCTTCAATGACAGTGTTTGTTGCTTCTTAGAACTTTTATCTTTCAAATCTCGAGTTTTGTATTTTACATCCTTCAGCACTTTTTATTGTACCGTAGTGAAATTATTATTATTTCAGATATGACCTATTTCTTCCTTGAAACGTTTTGCTCTACAGTGGTCTGTGAAGAGGAGATTTGAACTTGCTGGGTTGCTATCGTCCATATTAAGAGCTCATTTACAAGCTTATGATCCTATTCTCTCAATGACCTTGAGATACTTAATAAGGTACCTTATATATTGCATCATCATCTTGTCCTTCCTAACATAGTTGGTTAGGTTACTTTCCCTACACCATTCTGACAATCTTACAACATTTTGAAAAGCATTCACAAAGTATTTTGCTCGCGCCAAGGAATTTCATCACCTATATCTGATCTGACTGAGCGGCTGCTCTTTGAGGATCGTGATCCACCTGCAGTTCCTCAGGAATGTTCACTAGAAGCACCGCCATTCGATGAGGCAAGCACCTCTTGGTAACTATTAACTATAATATGCTATGTGTACCAGCTTTTAATATTTGAATGTCAGGTTGATGTTCAAGCCCTAGCGCATGCTGTGGAGTTGACAAGACAAGGCGCTGTTGACAGCTTGAAGTTTGCGAAAGGAGATTTATATCAAGCATTTCAGGTTTATTACAAATTTAA
Source organism: Bonia amplexicaulis (assembly GCA_036346245.1). NCBI lineage: Eukaryota > Viridiplantae > Streptophyta > Magnoliopsida > Poales > Poaceae > Bonia > Bonia amplexicaulis. The sequence goes on along the minus strand of CM070763.1, from coordinate 8,784,408 downwards.
AATTTAAATATGAAACTATTCAGCAATGAATATGAAATTTTTTTTATTGCCATTTCCATTTCAAATACTTGGCAAAAGGGCAAGTTTGTTTTGAATAGTTTCGTGTAAAAGTCGCAATATTTACCTTTTCATGTAACTTAAGTAACACTGTTGATCTTGTTATTGTTTCCGTTAAATTGGTTTTTAAGTACTATTATTAATCTTAGGAGATACATATGTATTTGGTCTACCTGAAATTTTTTGACAATTGACACTTCCCTTCCTATGTCATAAATCCATATCTCCCTTACAGAATTTACTTTTTAGTATAATCGCCAAGCCCTGTCCCCACAACCTCAAGAGTCAAGTGTCAGGCTGCTGACACACCTGAGGGTATATTGCTCATTATATTCTTTCCTACCATCTCCTGCCTCCTGGGCTTGCAAAACTGGCCTGCTGATGCTATCCAGAGCTGGCCAAGGGACATGTCATACTGTGGCATCTTCACCATGTTTGATATTGTCCCATATGCCCAGTGGAGTTCTAAGAATTATACCTGTTGATGCCATTTTGGTTTTATGTTTTAATATTGTCTGATATGAGTGTATTGACACCTTGAGATCTACTTTTGGTTTGCCTCAAGTTGCTTTTATCTGTTGCACACACCTACCTGTGTAATGCACTGCTTATTCTGCCACTGTATGGTGTATGCTGTGCACCAATGCATGCATGACTGTTAGGTTTGTGCAAGATGATCATTGTGAAATGGGGCTGGGCCAACATGATAATTTTGACAGCGTTACAACAGTAAATAGATGGGAGTCCTTTTGTTTGTAGTTGTGTATGGATTTTACCATGCTGGGTGAGTATAATCATTAAGAGGAAAGTACCATTTTGGCCCCAGTTTGGATTTGTGAGCATCTTAAGCCAACTTTTTGAAAGGTAAAATCTGCCTCTTATGTCTGGTGGTGTGAGTAAATGTTGTGAAGTGGCACAACAAGGGGGTAATCATCCGTTGGAGGGAGGTTGGATGACAACGACTTGAAGTAGAACGGTGCTAGGTGAAGGAGGGCACCGATTGGGGGAGGAATAGATCTAGAATAGTCGGTCAAGAGAACGATCACCACTGGAGTTTAGGGATGAGAGACTTATTAATCTTTGCTTAATTCATAATGGATCTAGGATGTCCCGATACGCGATACGGGTACGGCGATACGGTGATACGAAAATTTTCAAAAACAAGGATACGTCGATACGGAATATATATATATATATATATATATATATATATATATATATAGGACGTTGAATTGGGCACCAAGGTGCTCGGCACCTTGATTTCAAATGCACAATTCAACCCAAATTCGGTATATATTTTGAAAATATCGCTTTAGGGTATATACCCATCTATAAAAATTCAAATGAAACATATAACTTTGAAAAATATACTTGAATTCAAAGTTTTGAACAATTTAGATCACATACTTTCTGATTTATATATATAATCAGCACATACCTACAATCAAACTATCAATAAAAAGACAACTACAGCTCAAATTTCGATTCGAACTTGTTTGAACTAGTTAGTAAACTAGTTAAACTTGATATCTAAGAAATTTTAAAAATTTTCGCACGCGATACATACCTATTTTAGACTATGGTGCCCAGCACCAAGGAGCACTCGTTATTTTACTATATATATATATATATATATATATATATATATATATATATATATATGAAAATCGAAAAACTTAAGTGACATACCACTTGGCAAAAAAAAAGTAGCAAAAAAGCATTAGTGAACATTGAATAACTAAATAATAGATCATGGAGAATTAGCCACATAGGTAACATTCTGTACAACATAACATAACATAGGTTGATAGTTGATAAAAGATAATAATAGATTACAACTTGCAAAAGGGGAGACACAAGGCTGAATTTGACTGAATTAAACTAATATTTGACTACTTCAACTTGTATGCTCACTGCCCTCCCTCATCTCCACATATGAACCCCTCAAATTCTGGCTAATCTAGTGAGAGATTAGCTGCTTCAAGAACGCTGAAATCTTCAACAAATGTGCTTTCACTCTAGAATAGCTCCCGGGTATAATGTGACCACAATATCGGCATTCTGATTTTGCATTTCCACCAAACTTGCCACCGGTTTTCTCAATTATTTTAACATGATTCCACAAAGGAAATCTATGATTATCATTCTCTCCGCTACCACCAACAACAGACGAATTGACACTACTACCACCGGTACCAGTGCTCTCTATTGGAGTACTTTCACTTGCCATCTCTATTAAAAATATATTACAAAATAATTCAGCACAAAACATAAAGATCTCACATTAAAATTTTATATGATAGTATTGTCATATATTCATGGTACAAATAATTAAACGAGCAAATGTTACAAACAACAATTAAAATTTCAGATGCCAGAGCCACTCAAAACAAAACTCGGCTAAATAAATATTACCTCATTCCCTGTATTACCTGAGCTGAAGCGATGCGAGCAGCGATGGGCGCGGGCGACGGGCGACGGCGCGAGCACGGAGGACTTCCACGAGCTAGCGACGGCGACGGGCGACGGCGTGAGCGTGGAGGACTTCCCCGAGCTGCCGACGGCGCGAGCGACGGGCGACGGCCGACGTCGTGAGCACGGAGGACTTCCCCGAGCTGGCGACGGCGATGGCGCTGGCGACGACGTGAGCGCGGAGGACTTCCCCGAGCTGGCAATGGCGACGACGCGGCGGATCTTCCCGAGCTGGCGACGACGATGGCGACGGCGCGGCGGATCTCCCCGAGCTGGCGACGGCGGCAGCGGCGGCTCTGCGGATCTGGGGGCGGGGTTGTTGCCGTGGTTACGATACATTAATCGTCTCTATTGGGCCTTTGGGCTGACTTCTTCATGGGCTAGAATTTAATTGGGCCAACGTATCGCTACCGTATCACAGCGTATCGGCGCCGTATCGGAGTATTTTTCCTTCTTTTTTCGGCCGAAATTCACCGATACTCCGCCGATACCGTATCGCCGCGTATCGGAACGTATCGCCGTATCGGATACGTATCAGACACGGGTATGGCAGTTCAATGGACTATTGGTGCTTCTTAGTAATGGATATATGCTATCCCTTTTACAGGGACGATCCGACTTGACTTCTAAGAAATAACCTATAAGAAAATTTATCTCTAACAATCCAATCTAATAATAACTTGTCTAACTAATAGATAATACTAAACACCTAATAGATAAATTCCAAAATAACGAACCATGCCTATGCACGCGGCACTACAGTACCCTCGCGTGAACAGTACATGCACTACAACACGCCGTGTTGAACAGTGTCGTGTGCTCAGTACTTTCCTCAATATTAGACTATAATGGTAAATTAACCTTCCACCAAGAAATCTAACAAGTCTGTCAACTTCTGTAATTCTGTTAGTTGGTTCCGCTTGTCAATACCTCGGAAGTATTGATCTGCACGAAATTTGAGAAGTTGAAGTGTCCTTCTGAAAGGTTAAGTGTTAAATATCCTCCGAGCCTAAAGTTGAGGGACCAAAATGTTCTTTCCCGTTTACAGTTGTAGGTGACACAAATTATAATTTGTGATTTGCGTTTCGTTGTATAATGTTAAGGTATGAGTATGACAGAGATTCCAACTGTTAATTTGATGAACAGATTGGTGGTTGCACCTTTGCCATTGATTAAATCAAATTGAATTATATATCGCACAGTATGGTTCATTTCCTGGCTTCTTATTTTACACAGCTCAATGAGCCTAGTTTTCTGTTTGCATTTGTGTTTCAGCAATTGTTGCCTTATGCCTTCGGTGGTATCCAATATCGAATATGTAAGTTCACTCTTTTTGTAAAAATGCCAGAATGAATTGTGCCGAATGAAGCTGGATCTGTCACTTCTGGATAAACTTGTACACGAGTACTGTATCTACAGGGGAATAGTTGAAGGCGGTTCTCATGCCCTTCCTGGTAAAATGACTGAACTTGCACTATAGCCTACCTGACAATTTTGATTGCTTTCAAATAAGCAGTTTTGTATAGTGCTTTATCTCTCAGTTAACTCCTAGAAGTAGTTTTTCGGTTCTGTGTGGCACACTAATGCAAATTGTTTTCTGGATATTCTGTAGGCGCTGGTGACTTGAAATGTAATCAAAACAATGACATTAGTTTTGTAAACAAACAAGGAGCCAATGACGAATCACGGCTTGAATGTGAAATGACTAACAATCAGAATGGAGATTGTAGCACCAGTGATATTACCCATCATGATTCCTGGTCCAGGAGATTACGCAGGGTTAGAAGTAGTACATTGGGGCAGCGAAGGCGAAAGAGATGGAGAGGACGAGTAGATGATCTAGATAATGCTTGTTGGACTTCACTAGATGCAAATAAACATGATATCTTGTCTCCTGCCCTTGACATGGATGAAGATACTATGATCGAAAAACAAGTAAGCTTTATTTTTAATTCATTGTTGCATGCTTGAAACCTATATTGTTGACAAAAGGTTATCGATGATTATATTACCCTGTTTTAGGACTTGATGACAGATTCTGGCTTATCTGATACTAGAAACACGCAAGATCAGAAATATGAAGTTATTTTAGAGATGAGGGGCCTCACACGCCAGGGAATGGCCTCAAAAGTTGTTGAAGAAATTGACAGCATAGATCCTGATTTCTTTTCGCGAAATCCTATCCTTCTGTTTCAGCTGAAACAGGTGAGGCCCCCTACACTACAATCAACATTAGTCTGCAGGTCTGATAGGTAGGATAGGAAGCACTATCTTTGACATGTTGAATTTGTTACCATTTCAGGTTGAATTTCTTAAGCTAGTAGGTGCTGGTGATCATGTAGCTGCTCTCAAGGTAGCATCCACTCACCTGGGACCTCTTGCTGCCAGTAACCAAGCTTTACTGAAGCCTTTGAAGGAAACTTTGGTAACACTGATTCAACTGAGTGAAGATGTACTCACCAAGGCAGTATCATTGCCAGTTCTTGCAAGTTCTCTGCAGGTATGTCTAATGTTTGTATATTGTAAGTCGATACCAAATCTCATCCTGTCTAGTGTAATTGGTCTGCATTTTCAATTTCTCTTGTGGCGTTAGACTTTGTCTGGTATCTCCGGAAGTGCATGAAAGAAGCACATCATCATTGCTTCTGTGGTAGACTAGCAGTAACAGACAAGGAAAATCTAGTTGGCTATAGATTTTAGTTTTTTTGATCTAAGTAATACTTCTGTTGTGAAGTACATCTTTATTCTATAATTCAAAATGATGAACAGTACAAACTAATATCTTTGATTAGACCTAAATGATTTCTATAATTTGCCTATTTTATTTTGACACAAATCTTGAGTAGGGAATAGATGGTGTAGATGATCTTAGGAGTATATTTGCTTTTATGAGCAAACAAGGCCTGAGTTTTATAATGTTTATCTAGAGTGAGGTTGGATTATATTATGACATAGTTGCTTTTGCAGGTTGCAATGAGCAGGAGGCTTGGTATTGAAGAACCTCAGTTAATGAAGATAGTCAGAACAACACTACGTACACACACTGAATGGTTCAAGCTTCAGATGTGCAAGGACCGTTTTGAGCATTTTTTGAAGATTGATTCTCTAAAAGAGATTGATCCTTCTGTGGGGAGTCACACTATGTCCAAGGCTCTTACAGAAGAATGTGGCAATGGATCTTCTCAAATCACAACATGCTCAAGTGGCAAGGTGACAGATGAAGGTAGCAGTCCTCAGGTGTCGCCAGAAGCTGCCTGCGATGAAAATGCTATACTTAAGGTTATGGTAAGTAACACACACACACACTAGCTGAATGTACGTGCGTTGCTACGGATTTTAAAAATTTATCATACTACACATTTTAAAACTTACGGGTGGTAAAATTTTGTAGAATATACATACAAACATGTTCTAAAAGTTTTAAAATCTATCAAGTAAATCGAGATGGAGGATGCACGTGGGGGAGAGGAGGAGCATGGCCCATGCGTCGGTCCGATCTTTTCTACGAGGAGCGGAAGAACTATCTACATGCGATATGGACGATCGATTTTGATCGGATGACCGAAAAGAGAGAGAGAGAATGGACCGACGATACCAACTCACATTTTATATGTCCGTACATTGCTACGGATTTTTAAAATTTATCATACTACACATTTTAAAACTCGTGGTGGTAAAATTTTTAGAATATGGGGGGGCGGGAAGAGGAGCATGGTCCATGCGCCACCGACCTTTTCTACGAGGAACGGAAGAACTACCTACATGCAGATCTGGATGGCTGAAAAGAGAGGAGAGAGAATGGATCGACGACTACCAACTCACATTTTTATAATAGTAAAGATATATATAATACATATAGGAAGCCTCTTTTCTACTCCGGTTGTAATTACACCCTATGTCATATCTCACAACATAGGAAGCATCTCGCGTAACAGAGAGTATGTACGCATAGTATACGAGTATTTAAGACCATCTAGGTGGTATGAACAATATTTTAAATGTGCTATGTACCTGTTTTTGACATACTCCTTTTTATGTGTGTATATGAAGATATTTACAAAATACGCTAAAAGCTATGGATTTCTTTGTAATTTTTTAGTGTTGTTCACATTAGAATATCTTATAATCAGTATACGAGTATACCTAAAGTGATAAAAGAGTATTTCAAGTTTGTTTAGGTGGTATATTAGAGGTAGGTGTAATTACATCAGGACTAAAAGATATATATATATATAACGCTGAAATGGGACACCAGGGTGCCCGGGCACCAAGCCTTCCTGCCTTTAGATTGCTTTTAGATGCGTGTAAGTGTAATGATATATAATATCAGGATGGAAAGTCTCAACATGGATAAAAAGTTCTAATCATGGAGTCTGGGCACCATGGTGCTCTTATATATATATATATATATATATATATATATATATATATATATATATATAGGAAGCCTTTTAGTACTCGAGAGTACGATGCCACTTCTAATATACCATTTAAACGAATGTGTTATACTTATTTATTACTTTCGTTATACTTAAATACTAATTCTAAGATATTTTAATGTGATTTGGTTGAAAAACTTTGATCAAAATCTTTTATTTTTGCTATATGCCCTTTTCTATATGTAAAAGGTATGTTATAAAAAGTGGATTTTAACGTGAAACTCACTTTGAAGTATCTTGTAATAATTATTAGAGTATACTCAAAAAGATAAAAATATATAACAATATCATTTAAGCAGTATATACGAAGTGGGAGTAAATACTCCAAGGAGTATGGAACTATTTTCCTATACATACACACACGGTAGCGTTATTCTGCATGTAGTTTTACACTTTAACAAGTTATCTCCGGTTATTTGAAAAGTTATCATCAGCTGTGAAGAAAGCTACCAACAGCTACGTACTGTGAGCATTGGCAGCAACTTTATGCAGAACCGATGATAACTTTTCAGCACTGTGAAAGTTTGATAGTAACTTCATTCAAAATTGATGGTAACTTCATTTAGAAATGTCAGTAACTTATTCATGTATTCTACACCTGCGCGCTGGTTAGTGTATATATATGTAGACCTACAAGTATCTGAATAAATTGGTGTCAACTCAGTGCAAAAACCATCCAAGATTTAATACCACATCTCTGACCGGTTTGACTGGAAACCAGCAGGAACCAGTTCTTGCTGGTTTTCTGCACTGACTCCAATCTCCATTGATGTCCATATGTTGGATTGTTGGAATTCCGAATGATTTGCAGTTTGTGGCTCATGTTTCATACGGGCATCCTTACAAGTATTCATTTGTGGTTCATAAATCATACCTCCTAAAGAACCTATCCAACCAAGGGAAGCTTATTTAGATTGTTATGGCATAAAACTGAACAGATTTATAGTGGAAATTTGATGTTTTGTAGTTAGTTTATTATATATAGGTATGAACATAGTATGTTTATGCATGTAGCCCTAATCTTGATAAAAATGATTTGTGCATTGCAGACAAACTTCGTTAGTAATTTCATCTTCTCACTTTTCTTTACATATGATTCACTAATTAACCTTTTGTCGTTATCTTCTGTTTGTAGGAATTCCTTGCTCTGCCAAGGGCGGACGCCATCCAACTCCTCATGCAATACAATGGAAATGCAGAGGCAGTCATCCAACAGATCTTTTCATAGTGCTTTTATGTAAATAACACATACGTTTTATTTGTTTTTAGTAAGCAATTATTTGTTCGTACGTTTCCTGAATTTGAAGTTGTATCGGAACTAGGTTCTCTTCACAGCATCTTTCTGCACTTCTCGTTTCACCCATGTATCACAGAAACATAGATGAAAAATACCTCAGCAGTTTTCATGCAAGGCAGCAAAGAATAATGGAGTAGCAGTAAATCATGAGAAATCTTGGTCGTTGCTATGCCTATGAATCTATGATTGCCAAAGCTTTGCACTTGCTATGGCCGAATGGGGGCATGAGTACACTGATGACAACCATAAGATGTGACTACTATATTGCATCTGTGTATTGTATCATATAAATGTATAATATAATAACAGTAATAACGGGATGTTGTACTGGAACTGAACATGTATGGTGACTCCCGTGCTCTTTCATGTACTTGTAGTGTCCACCAATTCGATCAATCAAAGAGCCCTTTCTTCTGCAAATTCTGTCATACAGTCCGAATAAGTAGCAAACCACCTGAAGATGAACCAGTGCAGATACACTAATCAAGAAGCAATACACGGGCAGAGCTCCAAGACCAAAACAATCACAGAGAAATCTTAATCCCAATAAGAAAACTTTCAATAGATCCAAAAAGGCTACATTTGCAATACACCTGAGTCTTATCATTTAGAAAAACTGGTGCGAATACCATGGATTTCCATGAACATCGAAAATTGTGGTGCATTTTTTAAAATCTTCCCGAAGCTTGGTTGAGGTTTCAGATTTTTAAAATAAATTCCTTGACACAAAAATGTGAACACAAAATTTCTAAAAGTTAATTGGCTACTGAGGATTTTTTCTAAAATTTTTGTATGCAAATTTCTTTGGGAATTTAAATTAGAAATTCAAACTTAAATTCAAAACGAAGTTAAAGTTTAAATCCTATTTAAATTCCCTCTAAAGCCTTGGGTCGAATCTCACCTGCCAGCCCGACCCACTCCCTCTTTCCTTCCCGCATCGTGGCCCAGCTAGCTGGCCCGTGCCGCACCACGCGGCCCACATGCGCACCACATGCACGCCAGCATAGTTTGTTGCCTCACTCTCGCGCGCCACTGACAAGTGGGCCCGGTCCCACCCGTCAGTGCACTATTCTTCTTCTTCCCCTCTTTCTTCCTCGCACATGCGCTCGACCACATCTTCTCGCCTAATTCTGTGTGCAAATGAGCAATGAAAGCTCTGCGCCTTGAGCCAAGTGCGCTGTGACATTGTCTCATCGCCGAGAGGTAGTCTCATCACCAGTTGGCCTATCTCTCACTCTATCACGCTCTCTCTTACTCGGCATCCAAGGCCATTCATGGCGCCCGAGCTCGTTCTCTCTCCTCCCCTCTATAAAGCCATGGTCGATCGCGTCACCGAGCGTACCTCCCCTCACTCTACCTTTTCCTCGAACTCTCCCCCTCTCTTCACCTTTGGTTGAAGACAATCAAGCCTTCATCTTCAACTCCGGTCGCCAGCTTCCATTGCCAAATTGCTTCGCTCCGGTGAGTCCCTGCCGATGCAGTCATGCTTCCTGAGTTTGCCTCGTCTCTGCCTACCCCATGCTCACCCCCTCATGCTCGTTTGCCCCTAGGAGCGCCGAACTCGAGACCCGCATCGTGCGCCGTCCTCACCGTTGACACCACTACCATCGATCTCCCCCTCCACGCCGTCTTCTGGTAAGCTTTCCCGTTCCCATATTATTCAAAGTACAGCAAACCCATTGAACTAGCTTAGTTGCCGCATAGCTCACCATAGCTCCCCCGTGCCGTCGTCCTCGTCACGCCACCCTCGGCCGTCTTGGAGTGCCTAGCTCACCGCCGCCTCTGTAGCACCAAGACACTCCTTAGCATTGCAACACCACGTAGAAGCTTAATCCCACATCGTATTGGAGTTTTGAACTCGCATTTGTCGTTGCCATGCACACTGTAGCAACCGTCGTCACCCTCACCGTCGCACTGCTGCCTCATGTCATCTCCGGCCTCGTCGTTATCACCGTTAGAACCGTAGAGGCCTCTACACCCCATTTTACCCTTCACGGCAGAACTCCCGTGCCCCTCATTGCCGGCGCCAAGTTCAACAGAGCCGCCATGGCCAAGCCAAGGAAGAAGATGACCGAGAGCCACTGACCAGTGGGCTTTGATCCGTTAATTAAACCAGTAGATTAGTTACCGTTAATGACATGAGTAATGACAGTATGACATGTGGACCCTAGAGATTAGAGATTCTTAATTAACCTATGATTTACATCGTGACTCACTGACATGTGGGCTCCACATCCATTAACATGTCACATAGACCTATCTTATGGACCACTATCACTGACCAATGGGCCCTACCTCTCCGTAAATGGCCACATGAATCTAGTCTATATGAGCCGTGACCCCACCTATTAGCTACACCTTTTTCCTGAATTAAAATAAATAGAAAACATAAATAAAACCCTTTGACCCCACCTGTTAGTCCCTCATGGTTTTTCTGAAAATTAAAAAGGAAATTTAAGACCCAACTCCCTCCCGGGCTGACACGTGTCTGGCCCGGATTAACCCCGGCACCATGTGGCTGCATCCCGTGCGCCCACCCCTATTCTCCCTCTCTCTCTTTGGCTGACGGACGGGATTCCTTCCTTTACCATGCGGCGTTCATCCGTCGCCTCACCCTCTCCTCTTCCCTCTCACTGACCGACGGGCCCACTCATCAGGTCCTTCTGCCTCCCCGCCCCTTCTCCTTCCTCCAGACGACCGCCATGGCCGCCTCTTCCTGAGCTTGCGACCTTCGTTCTCCCTTTCGTTTCTTCCTGTGCGAAGTGCACATTCATCTCCCCTCTTCATTCTGCATTCACCCTTGCCATTTCCCTCTCTTTAAACCCCACCTTCTCCTGCACCGCGCCACTCATGACTGCCTTAACTCCAGCGAGACACCATGGCTCTTCCCCTCCTCCACGAAGCCGTGGCGAGGCACGGGATGACCGGACTAGGCACAGGCGATGCTGAGGTCGGAGCGGTCGGGATGTGCCGAAGACGGCGAGACTCGAAGTGGTTGCGAGGCTTGGACGGCAAGAAACGAGGAAGCTTCCCGGAAGGTGCAGCAGGGGCATTGTGGTAAATGCATAAGGCTTCAAAAGCGGAAGCGGATTCGGTTCGAGTTAATGGGTAAAACAATAGAGTTATTGGTGCTAATGGGTAAAGTGTCAAAGTAGTAGTTAGGGTTTTTGCTTTGTGCTTTCTCTTTTTCCTTTGTGCTGTTGTGGAGTGGGTGGAGTTGGCAGAGGGCTGTTCTACCTTTTATCTCCATGTGTGTGTGAGTTCTTGATTTTTTGATTTTGTGGTGTGTTGCTCTCAGATGGAGAGATGGGTGTAATAGTGGAAAACACTATGTAATCATTCATGCATCTATTTCAATCTGAGAAATCAAGTTTCTGAGACGTTTCGATTTTTCAGTCTGCCCTCTGTTCTTTGCAACTCTCTTCAAGTTCTGGCTGTTTTGATTGATTTCTTGTTTCTCTAGCTGCTGAATGTTTATGCTATGAACTAGTAATTTCCTCGAGATCATTTGAGCATTCCATTTTCGAGAATAGAAGGAAGAATCCAGAACTTTCCTCCTCTCCCAAATCTTACGCACAGACTGCCCTGTTCTTGGTTTTCTAGGGTTAGAAGTTAGGGGATTTTTGCCCTCTTGGTTTTTTGAGTGGAAAATTGAAAGTAAGGTGTGGTTCTATCATTAGTGATTATCTACTTGCTAACTTCAAAGTTTCTTGAGCCAAGAATCCAAGAATCAGGAGTTTTTCGAATCCTGGTCATTTTCTGCTGAGTTTTCCCAGAAAATCCGTATTTCCTATTTCTATTTGATCTTTGCCTGCAATTTCTTCTCAATGGGGTCAATATACTGTTTAGGATGATGTCCTGTTCAATTGACCCGAGAAGAGCAGCAAAACTCGATGAATTTCTTGATTTTCTGCAAACTCTGAAGGTTCTGCTTTTCAGTCTGTAGCGTGCAGTGCTACCGCTATTTCAACGTCAGTACTACCGCTCGTCGGTACTACCGCTCATCGATGGTACTGCCACTCAGTGACTAAGTTCATAGGCGGTACTACCGCTCGACTTAACGGTACTACCGCTCCTCACAGCGGTACTACTGCTTGTGGTCTGTCTCTCTCTGGCCTTGCTTGCTGATCTTCTTAACGGTCTCTAGTGAGCGTTCACCTTCAGTCTTCATAGCTTCTATAGCTATTGGAGAAGAAGCGTAGGTATGGATACTTGGGGCGGTTTTTATTGCCATTTCGGTCCTACAGCTGTGTAGCAGAGTTGGTTTCAGGATTCAGTTTCTGTTGTGGGCAGATTCAGTGGCTCTAATGATTTTTATGAATTTTCTCATAATAACATAAGTTGTACATAATTTTATAATTTAGCTTTTGGTAAAATTTTATAATTTTTAAAGCAGTGTACTGACGGTCGTGATCTGTAGAAGATCACTGGTCAGAACTTAGAGGTAGATTCTGTCCTCTATTTTTCATTGCGGATTACACCCTTTTAACGGCAGAATAAAATTATGGTGTCTTCGCAAAAGTTGTAGCTTTCGTTCTGTAGATTTCAAAAATACTATTTGTTTCTATGGTCTCTTTAGTAGATAAAAAGATACAAAAAAGACAGGCGTAGTGGCGCTATAGTGAGCTAAACGTCGACATGGCAGTTTGAGAGAGAGTTGTTGAATTTTGGGCGTAGTGGCACTTTACCTTTTAGTTATGAATGTTATATTAAGATTTTTTGCTAAGTGGTGATTTGTGAATAGGTGGCTTTGCTCCTGACCGTGCTTGAACCCTTCGTCCCTTCGGTAGAGGCAAGTAAACGTAGCGGTTGTCGCCACGGTTTAACTTATTGATTTAACTACCTTCACTATAATTATTGATGTTTGGTAATTAATCCATCTTTAAATAAAGATGCCCTACTGCACTATATGTTTTATTTTACATATTGTTGTCCATGTGGTTATTTTCCTAATAAATCAATCGTGGCCATATCATGTATGTCATAGCATGTCATTTGCATTGAAGCTATGTCGCCGCACCTAGCCACGACCGTACCAGCACAACATCGTACAATGTTGTAATACGATGCACACTCTTACGTTGCCAGGTAAGAGTTCAGTGGATCATTTGCATACATATGCATTTCATGAGGATAAACCTTATTCTAACGTTTTAAGAGATATTGGCTCGTGAGAGTCACTTGTAATATGAGGTAATATCTTGTGGTTGCCGTTGGTGTGAGTAGAGGAATTGGCTCGTGAGAGTCACTTGTGGCATGAGGTAGTATCTTGTGGTTGCCGTTGGTGTGAGTAGAGGAATGGGCTCGTGAGAGTCACTTGTGGCATAGGGTATTTTTCTTGTGGTTGCTGTTGGTAGTAATTATGGTTTTGAATATTAACGAGGCTATAGTGTGGATGTCGAAAATTAATTGTTAATGTCATTAAATTGATGTTTAATCATCTGTAGTTTAATTAATTTGTTAAATAATTTGCTTGCTGAGATTTCATTTCACCCCTGTATTCCCTCTCCCAGGTGATCCTTGAGCATGTTTCGAAAAGGTAGAGCAGTACGGCACCATTACACAAGTCTTCATGAGTTTTGTTGTAATAAATTAGAGGATTTAATTCTTAAAGCATTTCTCTCTCTCAATCATTGAGCACTGTATCTTAATGATACTAGATCGTGGTTAGCATTAGTGTGTCTTACTATCCCCTATTAATTGATATGTTGTCATGCTTTCGCATAGCCTTTTGTTTATGGGGAGGTGCTGTCGGATGTTCTTGTAATCCTGCGGGTCATAAGTGTAGTTTAGTAGCATCCTGGGGTAATGTGATTCTTGAGGTGTTACATGTTTAGAGGGAGTTTTGTTTATTTGTTGATTTACTTTGAAAGCAACTAATTCTTTATCTCCTTTTGAGCTCATATCAAGAATTAATTGCTAAATCAAAAGTCAAAACAAGAGTATGCAACTTGTTCGTGAACTCGATGTGTATTCAAACTTCAATTCATTCATATTGTCTAGGTTGTCATCAATTATCAAAAGGGGGAGATTGAAAGCATTTAAGCCCTAAAAATGATTTTGGTAATTAATGATGAACATGATTAAAGGAACTAACGTGTTTAGTCCCAGAGTTCGATTATGTCATGGAAAAGGCATGCAAAAGTGATCAAAGATTGATGTAGATCATGATTGAGCGCAAGGTAAAGTTATATTCTAGTCTAAGAACCTCTGTATAGTCTTTTACTGGTCTCGGTGATTGGATAAACAGACCGAGTTTGTAGAATATTGCCACACTATAAAAAGGGGTCATGGCTAATAGCTTGAAGCTTAATTTGCGTCACTTTAATCAATACAATGTTCATGCATGTATTTGAAATTCATTTGGAACTCCATCTGGACATCTTTTGAAAAACCATTATGACCAGCCTTTACATGCTGATAGTTAATTTCCAGAAAGGTACCTTTTGACATTCCTTGAAATGGTACTACCGCATATGTTGCACAGTAGTACCATAGAACGGTATGACCATGTGATTGGTGGTACTACCGGACTTCAGTAGTACCGAAATTTAGATAGCGGTAGCTAATTTCTAGAGAGGTATGTTTTGGAGCATTTCCTCTCCTCTGGTAATTGGAACTACCGCAGCTTAGGTGTAGTACTGTTGCTCCTTGTGAGGACGGTACTACCAATATTTTATGTAACAGCTAGTTTCTATACATTTAATGAATCTCAATTAGTTGTTGAACAGTGGGTGCGATAGCACTACAAATCCCTTTTTTAGGGATTTTGACCCTAACGCTCATCTTGGTGGGTGGAGGCTATAAATACCTCCCCACCAACAACAAGGGCTCTCTTCTTGACTTCATTGAATACCCTTGAGCTCTCTGTGCACTCTGTACTACTCAATTGCTCATATTTCACATTTTGATAAAGTTGAGAGCATTCAAGTGCATTGCATCATTAAGCAAGCATTGTGATTCATTATTATGATTTAGCCAAAAACATTTTAAATTTGATAATCTTGTGGCATTTGATAATCTTTTAGCAAGCATTGTGATTCATTATTCTCGGTGTTTGTCAGCACCTAGACATCTTGGAGGAAGATTGTCGAGTAATCTCTTCAAAGAAGGTTATGAAGAGGCCTAACAAAGTTTGTGAGTGGTTTTGTGCTCACCATCTCCAAAGTGAAGGAAGAGCAACCCAAGTGGACTTAAGGATTTTAGGCTCAATTCGTGGAGCTGATGTAATCCGTTTGGGCTTACCTCAATGTGAACTAGTGAAGATGGACAAGTCTTCGATACCATAGGAAAAACTTTGTGTGTCTCTATTGTGGTTTATTCCTTTGTCTGTACCTTCCGTATTTACATTTCTAGCACTTATAGTTGAATTGAATTGTGTAGCTAGAAGTGTATCTAGTATAGACATTGTTTGTGATACCTTAGCGAAACCTAGAACATTTAGGCCTTAATTGTGCAAACGGTTTTTTATTAAGTTTATTATTGCTAAAAATTATGAGTTAGCCAAAAACATTTTAAAGCTTCCTATTCGCCCTGTACTAATCAGTTATCTTTGATCCTACCCGCTAACAACAACGACATCACGAGATTAATGAGCACGCCTCCTCCCTGGCATCCTGCTCCTCAGGTCTGACGAGTTCGCTAACTTGATGAGCTAACCGATACCTTCTGCCCCTTCGACTGCAACGACGGGCTCACCATGTTCGAGAACACCGCTGCGTCGATCGGTGTCGCCCACCATGGCCGTAGAGTCACTCGCCGCCACGCATTCGAGTTGCACAACGCTGCGGCCACTGTGCTCACCGACATGGCCCCTCACCTCCCACCTCCTCATTGCACTCGCCGCCACGGGCCACCGCTCTCGCCGTTAGGGCATGTACTACAACGCGATCGAGCCGCCAGCCACCACGCTAGAGCTAGCCATTTGCGCGCTCACTGTCGTTGGGCCTAACGATGCGCTGCCTACGTACTCGTCGCCACTGCACTTGATGCTGTGTTGCCTACGAGCTCGTTACCCGTCGTCCCACACTAGTCGGCGCCCCCACTGTAGCCCCTCGGCAAGGTCATCACCACGCCATGGCTACCTCAGTGGGGATGTCTCAGACTTCGCTAGATATGCACATTGTCGGTGCAAATTTGGCTGGATCTGGGCAGAGGCTGGTGAAGGAGGAGGGAGGAGGTGGTGGAGGGGAGACCGAGGTAGAGGGGAAGGAGTTGGCCGGTGCTGGTGAGGGTAGATAGGGTGGCAACAGAGAAATTATGGCAAGAGAGAGTGGGGCAGATGATGGTGGGAAGCTGTCAACGACCATCGGAGGCTGAGGGGTCATCGCCTCACCGACGAGCGGAGAGGCGATCGTTGGGAGATTAGAGATGGGGTAGTCGGTAGGATGGAGGAGAGGGGAGAGAGAAATATTGGAGGTGTGTTAATTTATTGACTGGATCCACTAGTAGACATTGTACATTGGGGAAGTGTTATCTAAAATTATTTCTAGATGATGTGGAGGCTATAGACATCGTACACCAATGTCTTCAAGTGGAAATACCCTAAGTCACATGTTTGCTTTAGAGGGCAAAGACTAGAAACATGATGAAAATGTGTTTTGTAGATGATCGAGGGCCAATAATGACTAGTAGGTACTAGGATCTTTGTATCTAAAACTACAGCTTATTTGTTGTATTTATACAAAAAAACTTATTTGTTATAGAATTACGACGTATTCCCTCCACTCTGCAATATAAATTGCAGCCCACCATATGCACTCTTTCAATTTAATTTCCAAAAAACATTTAGTCATGGAATACATGTGCGGCCAAACATTCTAAACTTTGACTAAAACAACATCTAGATTTACCACACAAATATGGCATAAGTGGATTTGTTATGGAGAAATAGTTCCGCAAGTACGTATCATTATTTTCTGACAATACATTATTACAATTAAAAACCCTTGATCAAAGCCCCATGCATCTTGAGACAAAATGCAGAACCTGCATGACGCCCATCACACGCACGCAGGGGCTCCGTACACATAGTGGAAAATAAGAAGAAAATGACTTGTACGCTTCCCAGCGCGCACGTGAAACATATGCCACGCGTTGAAGTGGAAAAGGCATGGACAAACCCTAATTTCTCACATTTGATCAGCTCCGGTCAATCGGCAGTACGCACAAGCGCGGTTTGGCACTTCTCACGTTAATTCCAAGTCGACGCCTGCAGAGAATGATAGACCAAGAATCATTAGTGAAAATAGCCGATTTAGATATATTATTTATAAAAATAGCACTTTTATTATATTAATTATAAAAATGGCATTACCTGCCGCTCAATCACCGAGCGACAGGCTCCTCGTGGTAACACGTGACACCTTTCACTTGGTCATCGGACGGAAGGTTTCTCGGGGTGATACGTGACGCACACCGAGCGGCAGGTGCCTTGACTCGACACATGGCGGCTCACTGTACATATTAGCCCTGCCACGTGTCGACCCGAGACACCTGCTGCCCAGTCATTGCGCGGCATGTGCGCCACATGTCACATCGAGAAACCTGTCGGCTAGTGAGACAGGTGCCATATGTCGCCGTGAGGAGCCTACCGTCCAGTAATCGGATGACAGATAGTATTATTTTTATAATTAATACAAAGAAAGTGCTATTTTTATAAATAACATGTTAAAATTGGCCAAAGGTACCTTTTTTTTTCCGGGACCAACACCGGCACAAAAGATGCGACAAAGGAAATTTTCCGTTCAGAGAACGGTCAGGACCAATCAGTTGTAAGTGGTACAGTCTTCCTCGGTGCTGAGCTAATTTTCAAAACAGAGGTTTACAAGGTCGTTTCGTCGCGCGTATCTTTTGCAGCGTCATATCATATACATTTTTTTTTTGTAGCTGCGTGCATCCTCTTCCGCTGACACTGAGGCAACTCTTTTCCTAATTGGACTAATCGAGCATGATAATGATGTAAGTACACGCGGTCAAACTACAGTTAACCAATTAGTTATATAATATACACACGTTCTTTTCCCAGTTTTACGACTATCTAACTAGTTATGATTTGTTAGTAGTCGGTTGTTAACGATAATACCAGGTTAACTAGTGCGGGACGTTTGTACTACTAATTCAATCCTCTTTTGGATTAACGAGTCCGCTCAGTCGCTTTTGAGGCGAGATGTTTATTTCACTGACATGTGGACCCCACTGTTATTGGGTCAAAAATAACGGAGGGCCCATAGAACTGGTGTTCTGTGCACCAGTTTCTTTTTTGTTAGGTACGGTGTTGAGTGAGGATATTGCTTAAACCTCTGGAACTTAGATAAAAAAATACTTTGTACAAGGTGCAACTAAGCTTATGGCTTAAACTTATTTTTGCACTATTCATAATTTTGTCTTTTTCTAAATTTTTGATTTTTTTTGAGCTTTTTTATCGGTTCTTTTTTTCTCGTATTCGTTTGCGTTGTTTGTGATAGGCTAACCTATTTTTTATATTTTTCAATTTTTTTAAATTTAATTATGTTAAATAAGCCTTGTCAGCTATATTATTTTTTCAATCAGCTACAGTATTTTCAGCCATAAACTTTCAGCTTTCAGGCGAACCAATCACCACTAAGTCGTAGCTTTACCGACGTGAACATTACTTTATTTCTACCGAAGGACGTCTGAAGATGTATGGTGTCATGAAGACAAACAGGTTTAAATATTGCGACGTCATTTCATCGGAAGGCTAATTGGTTACGTGCATCCTTTCGCTTGCTAGCTGCCACTGGCTGACTTTTTTTCCCTAATTGCACACATTCAAATTACAGTTAACCCAAGATTTTTTCCCCCGGTTTTACGACTATGTTCTAGTCGTTCTGGCTTGATATTAGTGGGTTGTTGTCGATAAGACTAGGTTAATTAATGCAGGATTATGATACTACTAGTTCAAAGGTAATCTTTGATTGCCTCACCTTAATTTGGCTTAATCAAACTTTTTTCCTAATTGGACACATTCAAATTACAGTTAACCCAAGATTTTTCCCCCGGTTTTACGACCATGTTCTAGTCGTTCTGGCTTGATATTAGTGGGTTGTTGTCGATAAGACTAGGTTAATTAGTGCAGGATTATGATACTACTAGTTCAAAGGTAATCTTTGATTGCCTCACCTTAATTTGGCTTAATCAAACTTTTTTCCTAATTGGACACATTCAAATTACAGTTAACCCAAGATTTTTCCCCCGGTTTTACGACCATGTTCTAGTCGTTCTGGCTTGATATTAGTGGGTTGTTGTCGATAAGACTAGGTTAATTAATGCAGGATTATGATACTACTAGTTCAAAGGTAATCTTTGATTGCCTCACCTTAATTTGGCTTAATCAAACTTTTTTCCTAATTGGACACATTCAAATTACAGTTAACCCAAGATTTTTCCCCCGGTTTTACGACCATGTTCTAGTCGTTCTGGCTTGATATTAGTGGGTTGTTGTCGATAAGACTAGGTTAATTAGTGCAGGATTATGATACTACTAGTTCAAAGGTAATCTTTGATTGCCTCACCTTGATTTGGCTTAATCAGTCCGCTCGATCGGTCGCTTTTGGTCTAGTCGTACGTGTCCATACTGCTTGGCTTTGGTCCTCAAAAGTCGATCAATATGATGGGCTCATCGCATCGCACGTCTCCCGTTTTTTCCACCAAGTTTCACATGGAAACACGTTGCTTTTCTGTATTTTTTCAACTTGTTTATACTAGCTGCAGTGATGTCTTTTTAACTGAAAATAAATAATAGTTATGGAAAGAAATGATTTTTGAAAAATGAGAGAAGAATTCAATATGCATAGCCTTTTGTCATTTCGTACGTAGTCGTGGTCGTCCTGTGCACGCGTCCGTTCTCGATCTTCTCTAGTTTGGCAGGTCGTACGCGGCGCGACAGCTAGCTCGGAATGCTCCATCCATATACCGTGGTGCTTCCACTTGTCCGCCCGCGTGTACTTGCTAATAACAAAGTGCGGTAATTGATTTATTTTATCAAAATGTGTAGAATCATCGAGTCATGTTTGCGCGTAATTCCGCCTTCCTTCGGTCACAAGTATCATGGGCTCGCGGAGGGAAGCGCGTGGTCGATGTTTGAATCTTTTCTTCCTGAGAGAGGAAAGTTTTAAATCTTTGAATTTTGATTAAAAATAGCACTATTGATCACACAAATAATAAATCTAGCCTTTCATGCACCGTAATTTTATTTGTAGCCCCTTTCTGACCGCGGGATTTCCAGAGTTCGACACATGTTAATCATACGGTCGGGAACCACACGACAGCGAGATCGTGCGGTTCCTGACTGCATGACTACTGTTCACTCAAGTCGTGCGGTTCCTGATCGCACGATTTGGCAGCTACAGTAGTCGTGCGGTTCTTGATCGCACGACTTGCATGTTTACAGTAGTCGTGTTGCCCAGTATATTTTTCTTTACTGCTAATATAGCCTCCATGTTAACCGTCCTTTCCAGCAATGGCGAAATACGACTTCATCCACTGGATCGATTCTCCGCATAAACGCTATATTGTGAGGTATGTGGATACGTTATGGGAGCGAATCTTAGAGTTGGAGGCGCGAAACGACACTCTCAATGAGGAGAACAATGACATCCGGCAACAGATACAACGCGAGAGGGGCAACGAGGAGGTCATCAACATAGAAAATTTGTATGATCCTACATGCTACTGTGCGAACCTTGGCTGCATATGTGCGTGCCACTACAGCGACGGCTAGCCACGTTCGAGACGGCCCCCTCTGGAACACTCCATGTGGGGTAGCGCGAGGAACCTTCTAACAGTAAGCACACTTTGTATGATGTGTGATATTTTCTTTTTGGTGTTCGATATTGTGTTCAAGGTGTAGCGCTGCGAGTGTTGTTTTTATTTGTTTTGTTATTTGTACTACTTTCTATGATTTACGTATGTGCAATGTATATGTTGTTTGGTGTTGTCAATGCATAACGCCATCTCATTTGGTGTTCTCAGTGCGTAAGACCGCCCTCCCCCACTTAGCCTATAAGAGAGAGTCATTCCTCACCTACTCCCCTGCATCATTCTTTCTCACCTTGTGAATTATTTGTTCTCAATCTGTGTACCTTAGTTTGGTGCTCACTCCCCCGGACGTCGATATGAATCAATTCAGCACCTCTTCGTCGGCACCTACGGTGATTTGCCCAAAATGCAACACGCTAGTGAGGTGGAAGACCTCACAGATGGCCGCGAATCCTGGGCACCACTACTACAAGTGCCCCTTTCACTCGGTGAGTCAGCTTGATTCCGGTTGGTTCAAATCGTGCAGGCATGTTACAAAATCTTCTTCTCTTGGAATTGTAGGAAGGCCCAGGCAGTTGCCGATTCTGGGTGTGGGAGGATGAAATGGCCACTAGGCCCGGTATTGTTCTGCATAAGAGAGTTGTCATGGTGGATAGCGACCCCTTGGAGATACAACATTGTTTCAATAGACTCGAGTGGAAGATTAATTTAATGTTATATGCAATTTTCTTTCTTGTGTTTATTGTTATCGTGAAGCTGTAGTTCCTGAAGTGTTGTTTTCATTTGCGTTGGTACGCGCGGTGCTTTGTATCATATATGTACATTGCACTGTGAAGATTATTGTTTCCATATGGTGGCGTGTATATGCATTACACATACGTACATTGTACAAATGATTCCAGGAAACCATGTGACGTTACAAAAGCTGAAATACATAAACTCATTGTGCATCTGGCCGTCGCTTCCTCTGATGGCGTATGTGATCCTTCGAGAAGGTGAACCTACGAGGGGAATGTGGTGCGTCTCGAAGGTCGTACTATGAGGCCTACGTCCAAGGCGGTGCTATGTAAAACTTCGTAGAGAGTTGCGACGGATGGCTGAAAATGAAGCTCAACCATTCGGTCGAAGGGGGGTCTACATCCTGCTCAGATGGTACAACTGGACTAGACCATGCGCAGCAATGTTTGTAATGCATAGTACTATCACAAGGCATTTACTTGGGTACTCTGAAATGCAGACGACGGACTGTGACTTTTGTGTCCAAGTTCCTCTGTGCAAACCTACATTTTTTGGTGATGCGATAAGATGGCATTGAAATACACATGTTTTGTTTACTACGTTTCTACGTACTGGTGTATGTAGCTGTCCGAATGACGATCTTGTAGGCAAATCGCTCATGAACTCCTGCACGGTGTATCCTTGGTAGGTTTGTCCGAACCACTTGTGTCGTTCATGCAAGCCGGAGTGAACGCCATGTGCGAACGTGGGCAACGCCACCTCCGGTTGCTACGGCGAATCGGGGTCGCTGTCAGGAGAGAGCCCCCGTCAGCCTGGCGAGAACGTTTGGTCCTCCGTCAGCCTTTGCAACGATAATGGCTATAGCAAGCTGCTATCTTATCGCAAGTGCTACAAGGAAAAGCTGTAGTGACAGATAAATGGAAATCGAGTAGATGAACAAACAATTGGCAACTGTCGTACCACTAGGCCGAGGCGCGTGGAGAATGAGCGAGTGTAGTTGGGGACGAGTGCTGGACTGCGATGGACATGTCGACGGTGGTGCTATGGGCGGTGCTGACGGTGGTGTTGAGGGGGTGGTGCTGCATGATGTCCTCTATGACCGCATTGTACAATGGCGTCGTCTCTGTGCTGACCACAACTGATGATCCTGATCGCAGACCATGTGTCATCGTAGATGTTGTGCATTGAAGAGACCAGCCGATCAATGGAGTTGGCCCTCCCACGGTGGAGAGCCTGAGCAGCCTCGTCGTGGATACGATGCAGGCGGTCGTACTGCAGGGAAACAAAGAATGAGTTAAAACGTGTTGTCGCACAGGGTAACTCAGAGTAGTCTCATACCATCTCGTCGTGCCGTGCTGCTCGATGACAGTCTAGACCTGCCCATATAGCAGCCTCGTGCATCACCTCTACTGGATGGTGTGGAGCTGATCCGGTAAGCCTGCTGTGGGTGCATGGAACGTACCACGCAAGGTACGTAGTGTATGTATCGAGGTCGTACGGCCGAGGCTCGTCCACAACATCCGTGTTCTCCCAGTCGCGCCACATGTTCGTCCACGGTTGGTGTGTGCCCCTCCAGTCATCATTTCGTCACCCTCTTCTTGTTTGCCTACAAGTTAATAGACACATTACACAATTAGTACTACAATACATTAATACATTAAGTAAAGTTACTGTGTAACGATGTACTCGTGGTTCTTCGTTGCAAGTGGTCGTTCTGGTAGGGGTGGCACCTGCTGGTATAGGCCAAACAGCCTTATGACTTGTTGTGGGTTGTACGGCTCGACGAAGTGGGAGAAGACCAGGTGGCAGGTCGTCAACCAGTACATGTGGTCTTGGTGGCACTGAGATGACAACCCGTGGGGGGCCGTGTTCGCAATGAACTATGGAGTCCATGGCCACCAGACTATCTCGCTCTCGTGAAGAGTCTCGAACTGGTTGTGGAACTCCGAATATACATGCCTCGATCTCTCCTTGGCCCACTGTCGGCCCATGAACGGGGTCGTCATCATCACCCTCATCGTAGAACTCTGAGCTGAACTCAAAAAGGTGCATGGCATTGCCAAAGTATGGCCTGCCAACGGGGAAGTACTCCCATGACCACAACTGTAGGAGAATGTAGCACACCGCAAGGATCGCCTCGCAGTACACTGTGAGGCATCACAAAAGCTTCAGTACGTAGCGCTAAGAACTGCAAATCCCTAGCTATATTGTGGCACCTGGTCAGGCCAGGCATCCACCAAGGACTCCGCAAGGTGTATGTAGCTAGGGTAAATGGAGTCTCCAGTGGTGGTAGGAAACATGACCCACCCGAACAGAAATAGCAAGTACGTGATGAAGTACGTACGCACCACCTCTTGAGGCGCGTGCACGAGGTAGGTAATGTAGCATAGTGGATACGTTGTCTGGGATCGGGTGACCGAACCGGTGACTCAGGCAGACATTCCAGTCTGCTGGCTTGGGGATGGCACTACTGCAGCACCTAACAGCGGTAGAGCTGTAAGCATGGACACGTCCTAAAGAGTAATAGTCATCTCACCCCACCGGAAGTGAAAGGTGTGAGTCTCTAGTCTCCAATGATCAACGAGTGCGAACAGCAACGCCGCATTGAACTGGAACGCCTGCAGTAGATCTAACAAGCGGGCAATGAGCAGCAGGCCGATGTCCAGCAGTAGTGGGATATACCGCTAGTTTAGAGGCCAGTGCTCTCGGGGGCTCTTAAGGATCAAGCTCGGAGGGCCAGCACCCGATGACCATGGTAAGCATCAGTGCTGCTCATCCCAACGAGGGTCTAACATCTCATGCGCCATCTCCTGCTGATGAAGGAAAACAAGTTAGTCCACAGTGATAAGAGAATGTGCAACAAATGACAACAGAATGTGCAACAAACGTAACGATAGCTAAACGTACCAAACGTAGTAAGACATAAAGAAAATATACACACGAATATCTCCCTACGATAAATTCAGCAGAGTACAAAGGTTGCAAGCTAATGTTCACGATATACATAAAATGTACACAACAAAGCCCCTCACAAATTGAAAAAAATATGGAACCAACATTGAGTATACAAGAACTATGTGCTTGCTACTACGGAGCATTACTTGATGTCGGCCTGTTTGGGCACTGACTAAAGCAGTGCCCAATCGTCTTACAGAGCCTGCACTCCGAGCGCTGAACCTGATCCCTACACTGGCTGTTATCGATGTCAATGCGATGCGATGGCCATGTCGTCTTCTAGGCCCAACGTGTTTTAGTGCATCATTCGGCACCCACTTCACCTGTCCTGGCCATAGGTCCCTGTAGTGCATGTCCACCCCGTACGAATGGAACTTCGTACTGCAGGTTTCATACAGGTGTGGCATGTCGTAGTACTTTGAGATGTAATGCGTCGACGTCTAGTACAATAAAGCGCATGCCGCGTAGACATAGGAGCATGGCTTGTGTACAAGCTGCGGCATGCTGCAACTGCAAGATACTTTCTCATCAATCGTGCAGACCTGCTTGCGATCCCCTCTAGTATGACCCATCATGTACTTCTGTCTGAGGCGGACCTCGAACTTCTTCCTTTTGCCATCCATGGTATGAGCAATGTGGGAACGAGCCTTCGTGATCTTCTTTTCCATGTATGCCTGCATTACCTCAGAGAATTGTTTGCCTTCGTCCAAATGTTTCTTCTCTATCATGGATCTATTGACAAAGTACCCGACTAAATGGTTCCAACTCTCCTCCACGACTGCCGTGATAGGTAGGGATCTCACACCCTTTAAGACACCGCTGTACACCTCGGACATGTTAGTTGTCATGATTCTATACCTTGCCCCACCAGTGTCGTGTAGCAAAGACCACATCTCCAAGTCAGGTGCATTCGACTGAACCCATTGCGTGAACTTCCCAACTCTCGTGGAGCCTCCCTCCACGGCCCCAACTTCACCCTGGTCGAGACGCAGTACATGCTTGCTAGTCTCTTGATTGAGCTATCTCCACAAGGCCTTGAACTTCTGCTTTTGGTTCTGCATACAAAGCTTCTTGAACATCTTCATTAGGTCCTTGCTACGAAACCTTCTGTGGAAGTTCGCCGCGAGATGCCTCATGCACCAACGGTTATTCATATCATTCCACTGGAAGGGGGGCTATGTCCCGTTCTGCATCATACACAATGTGGACAACAAGCCTATATTGCGGTCAAAGATGACACACACATCTGGGCGATCTTACACGACGGCCTACTTCACATTGGTCAGGAATCATAGCCAACTATTGGTATTCTCATTCTCCACAACTGCAAAGGCCACGGGGAGTAACTGGTCGTTGGCGTCAGCTGCAACTGCAGAGAGGATAGTACCCTTGTACTTGCCAGAGAGGAACTTCCCGTTTATTGTTAGCACTGGACGGTACCACCTGAACCCTTCTATCGCCTGACGGAAGGCCCAGAACACTCTGTCAAGAACAAAACAATTCGGACCCTATGTAGGATGAACCCGCTCCTTCCTGTTAATGTATGTGCCTAGATTTGATTCTGCAATTTGGTGCAGCATTCTTAGGACCAGGTCGTACGCCTCCTCGTACGTCCTGAACATATGCTGCAACACCTTCCGTTTCGCCCGCCATACCTTCTTGTAGCTGACATTGAACCCCATCATATTTGCTACATCTGCAAATAGAATATTCGGAGAAATAGACACACCTACCACCATGAGGTGGCTTATCAGCTCCACGACATACGACGATGCATTTTGTGGTGCCTATGTAGTGGCGCTGCAAGCTCGCAACTGTGATCCTTCAACACCGTTATCCGGAAGTCCGTGACAGCGCCCTTGAACCGCTGCGTACATATCTTGCCAGGACAAGACCCGTCGACACACTTGACGATGTAGGTGTCCGGGTTGGCCCTGTGCACCCGATATGGCTGGCTAATGTTGACAGCGTATCTAGCAATAGCCTGCTGGGCAGCACTCTTGTTATGGAAGCACTGCCCTAAAAAGAGTGTGCCCTCGTTGAACCCTCACTCTGCCTCCTTTGCCCATGGCAGAACTAAGGATGTCACAGCGATGTCGTCCAGTCTAAACGATAAGTACGCAACATCGGTGGTCATAACACCACCTAACACACCTCCCGTTGTAGTTTCGCCATCTTCGTCCTCTCCAGAACTAGCTATTTCCACATCCTCCTCCTCTTCACTGTGCACTTCTTTCACCTGGTCCGCAAGGTACTCGTGACAATCAACACGGGCGGCCTACCACCTCTCTGCACCTTCATTCACCTGAAAATTCTCCACACGCCTCCTCAGGTCTCCATCTCCCACTCCCTCACCAACATCTTCTCCCGCACCAGCATCTTCATGAGCACTGGAGAATAACCCAAGCACTTCATCTCCGCCAGCGCCACCAGAACCACCCGTGGCAGACAATTTTTGTCCTCTTCACGAAGTGAACATACACCATTGTCCTGGCATATATTGTTGTGGTAGGGTCGCGCACGACCTCCATGTAGTTGGCCCATGAAGCGTCATTGGTCACCTTCAAAAGTTGCCACTTTGTCTCCCCTGTAGCACCTACCACTGAGGCATACACTGCTTCGATTCGTAACTTGTTCCTTGCGGTGTCCCGATCGAATGTGGAACACACGCACCTCCGTAGCTTAGACAAGCTCATGGCGTTCAGATTAGGTGCCCGAATCACGGTCCGGTCACAATTTGATAGGTCCGCCCCAAATGGCTTATCACGTACGAACAAGTCTTCAATGTCAGCCATGGCACACATAACATAAGTGCATACTGAGCCCTCTTAGTACACAACATGCAACAAGCGTACTAGCATACAGCAGCTACCGCACTGTAAGATTTCCATGTTAATTTCGTTGTTCTTCCTATCACCTACAAATACGATTTGTAATTTTTGTTTATTTATAATTCTAATTTTTTATTTGTTTACGGAATTTACTTACAAATTCCTATATAATGTCAATTTACTTATGTAATGTATTTTTCAATTCTCTTATTTACGGATCTTACTTCAGAATTTCAATGAAAATTAAATTACAAATTTTCTTTTATTTTCACTCCTAATTTGTATTATTATTGTTGGAATTAATTCACAAATCCAATTAATAATTTTCCATCAATTTTTGCTTATGAATTCTTATATAAATCAAATAACTCATTTTTTTCAATTTGCTATTTACGGAACCAACAATCGAATTCACATAGAAATTACGTTACAATGTTTCTAATATAATTTTATTCTACTCATTCACAGTTAGTTGCTCTTTATTTGTAACACCCAACAATGGTGTCCACTTTTTTCCTTATCCGACTAACTGTGATTTCTTGTTTCTAAACCGGCTACTCCTATTATTACATACAAATACTATTACTTAAATACTATATTTTTTAACACTTACACGACCTGCAGTGACTACAACAGTACAAATAAATGTGTTCAGAAAAAATAAACTACAATACACTATGCTTCATATATGCAGGGTTTCGCATGAACAAACATTTTATCAAAGATTGACATGCAGCAACTTTCGTAAATAACGTTTACGCTAATTACGTGCTAATCACTACGATAATATTACAGTCGCATGGGGACGATATTTACCTTTTCTTAAAACTCACGAGGCGGTCTACAAGTTTTACAACTGCAAAAACTTTTGATCCCAAATGAAAATTACTCGAAATCCTGTGTTTGCAATCCTTACTTCCTTCACTTCGCTCCCACTCTTGCTCTGCAATTTTCTTGCTTTGTCTAAGCTCTTACCGCTTTGCTGCGAATCCTTAAACGCAGGCCATTCGAAGCATTTTGTCACGCGACTCAGCTCACTCAAATGCAGACAACGCATGTGGGGGAAGGCCAATGCATGCAAGCTGCTGGCGCGTGTGCTGCATGTTGCAAGAAAAAGAGAAAAGGGCTGCATGCAGCATGCAAAAAGCAAGCACCTAAACCCCAAAAAGCCAGGCACAGTGACAGAATGGCGGCTTTCGGCGAGCGGATAGGATGGTGCATAGTGGTCGTGCGGTCGGGGACCACACGACTCGAGTGAACAATGGTTGTGCGGTCCCCGACCGCACGATCTCGTAGTGAACAGTAGTTGTGCGGTCGGAACAGTAGTTGTGCGGTCGGGGACCGCACGATCTCGCTATCATGCGGTTCCCGACCGCACAATTCACATGTGTTGAACTCCAGAAAACCTGCGGTCGGGGAGGGGCTACAAATGGAATTGCGGTGCATGGTGGGCTAGATTTGGTATTTGTGTGATCAGCAGTGATAGATTTGTCCAAAATTCTAAATCTTTGAGGCATTGATTTTCATAAAAAAATACTTTTATAATTAATGGGCCTGTTTGATATGGCTGCGGCTTATGGCTTTTGGCTGAAATTTTTGAATTTTAGCTGTTTGCGACAGATATTACGGAGAGAGAGATACTCGCTTGCAATTTTGGTTAATATAGATGTTGGGCTTTTAATGTGTACTACAAATAAATTGTAGACCTCGTTTTGAGAAAATACTCTGTTTGAAAGTTAGGTACTGCAACAAAACCCAAAAGCCGCTTTTAGAAGTCGTTAAAGTACATGCCCAATATCACAATCTTTCAACTTTTATAAATGTACTAATTATCAGAAAATAAAAAAGTCAAATACCCATCTCAAGCTGTCAAAAGTAAAAATAAAAAATAGTTAATATTTTCTAGGGAGTGACTACAACACTTAGCTGAAAATTTGTTGGTTTTCACTCTTTTTTTCTAAACGTTGGATTCAAATTGTAACGTTCAGATGACTCCCCTCACTCCTCAAATCCCACCCTACCCCTAACCCTACCACTATTCCCCCAGCTACCACCCATCATCTCGCTAGTAAGGCCCGCCCACCAGTTACTGCTACCCTTGACATCTCCTCGTCCACTGCTATGTCGTCATCATCTAACGGGGATTCTTGACCAGACCAGTATTTTTTATCAAAGTCAAAGTCCTTATAAAATCAAGTCCATGCATTAAGGGCCCACTTAATAACAGTTATA
Source organism: Bonia amplexicaulis (assembly GCA_036346245.1). Lineage (NCBI taxonomy): Eukaryota > Viridiplantae > Streptophyta > Magnoliopsida > Poales > Poaceae > Bonia > Bonia amplexicaulis. Next base: position 8,754,607 of record CM070763.1, on the reverse strand, counting down.
TACACAACCATGATTCAAAGAAAGTGTCATCCTTTTATTATTATCGAACTGGTTGAAACCTAGTTACGACTAAGAGACGACCAGTCATAGACAATAATGACTAGTCATATGGTTTGGGTTACCCTTGACCAGGTAAAGTGGTTGGGGAACATGGCAGTTTCCCACGTCATTAAGATGACAGCTGTTATTGGCACATTTAGTAACTTATGATGGTTGGCTAAGAGACGCAATGGCTCAAGACTCAACGAGGACACGTGCGTGAAGACAAAAGGTGCCTTTAGCGGTATTAATTGCCACCCCTTAGATAGACATAAATAAGGTAGCTACTTGCCTTGTCTGCATTCTTATAAATTTCCCATTTTGTCTACAGCAATAAAGGTCTCTATTTGATTGTGCTCTTATATTTATGTAATATCCCGAAACCAACCCTCTTAAGGACCCATTGCTGAATTTGGAAAAGGAATTAAGGAAAGTAGAATTGGGGGAGGAAAAGGGGGAATTTGTTCAATCCCTTGATCGAGTCGGTCACAGTAGGGTTTGGGCTAGGCTTTTTAAGGAGAGGAGGGGGTAGGGGAGAGAAACCCTAGCCACTACCCCTAGGAGCCCTAGCCGCTGCCCTACCCCATGTCTCTTATGCGCTGGCTGTCGCTCAAGCAAGCTGTGTGCATTCCGCCACAAAGACAGTTGTCACCCCGCTATCAAGGCCCTATGGTGTCATGCCGCCTTGCCACAAAGATCGCTCCACATAGTCACACTCTGCCGGGCCAGGCCTCCATGCCCTGTCGTGGTTGCTGTCGACCGAAGGAAGGGGATGAGGTGCTGGCCAAAAGAAAGGAGGAGGAAGAAGGGAACCGACTAGTGAAGGAGATGGCAGGAAAGAGGAGGAAGGAAGGAAGATGAGTTCCGCACCGGTGTCAATTTTCATTGTCCAACAAACCTTCAGGTTGTAGGTATAACATCAGAGACCTTGTTTCCCTATTTTAGGCCATGGTATATTGGTTTTGAAGTCGTGATAGTTCTGATTTGGAAGGAAGGGAGACGTTAGAGATGAGTTATTGTTATTGTTGTTCGTTAGGGTTTAATGTTCTATATTGTGGGTGAGTTTTGGGATAACTATGTCCTGGTTCGTAACTTTGGCATAATATGAAAGTTATAGACAATTATTTAAGGTTTCTATAGAGTGCAAGAACATGGGATTTGGTTAAGTAGGTTAGAGGTTATGCCCTCAGGCTGGCTACTATCCATAATTTGATCGCTACTGGATACAGTCGTGGTAATATGTAGTTTAGGCCTAGTAGATGGCCGAATTAAATTCTAAGCATAACTAAAAACGGTAGATAATTTTTTTAGGTTTCATAAGTAGTATGATTTCTTATATTGGGGCAGTAAATTAATAGTTATAAAATTGTTAAGTCTGCTATCCAGTAACATAACAGAACGGTCTTGGGATTAAAAATGAGGAGTTCTTGGGGTTAAAACTGAGGAGTTAAATCAATAAATCAGGGTTTGTGCCCAACTAAGAAAGTGTAAAAATTTTGTGTATATTTCAGAACTTATATGGTTTGTCATGTTAGGGCTTCTGAGTCACAAGTTATGGTATTTTTATTACTGGGACAGCATGGGAAGACTAGCCGATGAAGTTGGGTTGTTAGATCGAAAAATGCGTAGAAGCGACATTATGTATTTTGATGTTTATGAATTATTGTGGCATGTTGTTGAGACTGGTATTTACTATAGGAGGAGTAATTTCGGGGTTGGTGTCATTTTCGCATCAACCAATCAGTTGTGGTTATAAAATACATGTACATGGTAGAATAGAAATACGGGTTGCTCACTCTTGCTGATTTATGCTAATAAAGTACTTAGCATGCTAGTTTACTTGTTTACACTTACTTTCTATAATGCTCATATGACAATAGGTTAAATGGTGATGATAATAAATGATTAATGTCGATAAATGATTAGTGTTGAGAGAATCATTGTATTTGTATAATGAGTATTCATGATGAAAGCGGTGGCCTGTGTGGGCCTCTGGAGTCTACTCTATGTGAGTGACCCATGGGAGTGGCTAGAGTAAAACCTAGGTAGGTACTCCACGGGAGTGGAGATGAGGTTCTCATATGGTAAACGACAGACTTGAGTTCCCCGCATGAAAGAGGGTAGGCATAGGTGAACACTGACGGGTGTTACACTCCACTATACCAGTATAAACAAAAGAGATGATGAGACGTGTGCATGATATTCGTGAAAAGATATAAGAGATGGTGAGACATATGCATAGTATTAATGAAAAGATATATGAAAATGAGACAGTTGTAAATTAGCATGAATACTTGATGACATGTTTTAATATTGTTTATTGTTTTATTATTGCTTACTTAGTCGTAACTCACCCTTACTTATATTGTTGTTTTTAGCTAAATGTTAAAGGTGTTATGCATGAGGAGAGAGTAGCTCAACATCAGTTCATGCACCGAGGTTGTTTCACTTATCATGTTAGTCATTAAACATTCATTATTAGTGCTTGTTTTATGCAAACTCTTGCTATTGGTTAATAAGTTCCTTTAGAACATGGAGCTATTAGTATGGTTGTAATTAAATAAAGTATCATTGGATAGTCTCAATAATTGGATTGTCTGCGTTCTTGTCGTTGCCTCAATTAATGTTCAGATTTGTTATATTCAGTATCGTCACGTTTATACTTAATTTATTATTTTGTGAAAGCTCAGTCATTGTATAGATATTAGTAGTTCGTGAAAAATAATTTAATTTGGGAATGAATGGGGTTAGTGATGATATTTTAGGCTCATGTTAAGTTAGGGTGTTACACCACCCACCTCCTCGTCCACTGTCGCTGCCGCCCTCCTCCCACTAAAGTTCGGCGTTGGTGAACCGTAACTAGAGTCGAACTTGGGCAGCTTGCAGCACGCCCAAGCCCATCGTGCTTCGTGCCGCGCCGGCTCGGCCCATCATGTCATCGTGCGCACTGCGCCGGCCAGCGTCGCTTCCGGCCAGCCCAAGCACGCCCAAAGCCCACCGTGCTGCGTTCGTGCGTGCTAGCCCAAGCCCCACCGAAATTACTATACGCTGGCGGCGACGACGGTCGTCATCTTCCTTTCTCTCGCATCCGCCTCGCTTAAAACTAGTTAAAATAACTGAATTAATTGCATAAACACATGGGCACACAATGACATAAATATTTCGGAAAAGTGGAATTTCTTTGATATTTTAGAAATACAATGTTATCGCCTCGTTAAAAACCTTACGCCCAGTGGGGTTTCCGAGTAAGGGAAAGAGTACAGAACAACATATGTATATACTAACTATTACAAGATGCATAGATAATATCTACTCGGCAATGTCTAGGTCAAGATACCTGCACGATTTCGGGATCCTCCAGTTGATGTTGTTCCCGCCTTTGGCTAATTCCCGCCTTTGGCACATGTGATTGCCTCCACCATCTTTGGCGTAAGGATGATCTTCTCTCTTCTATTATTCTCCTACCGCATCGAATGTCGCTCAAGAGACGGTGGACACCGCACCAAGAGAACATCTCGTGCAAAATGTGACAACACAGAAAGATCCGCTTGTTGTTCTTCCACCACTCGAGCAAGTCTATCTTGCCTCCATCAGTAAGATCAGGATCAATGTTTGCAAAATCATGCTCCAAATAGTGGTTCAACTCCAGACGTAATTCCATTTGGAGGCCGCTGAGACCGGGAGGCTAAGAAGTAGACTTGCCCTTTAGCTTCTTCCACAAGTGTGATGCCATGCTTGTCTTTCCATGTTGCGTCTCATTGTGAGGCCTACGATCTTCGCTGCTACCAAACTTATCATGATACAAACGGAAAACACGAAAAGCTCCTCTTTCACATGTGCGAAAGCTTCAATAATCTAGGCCAAGACATTCACCTATCCCTCCATACCTATCTGTAAACCTGCCAACTTTTTGTAGGATCAAAAATAATAGCAAAACAATATAAGTGTGAAAGAGAACCAAAATATTTAATAAATTTTTCTTCCATTGCAACGACGGCATGACTTAAAAGAGCGTCGTCCCTAGATTTAGCAATTCTATCTGCAATTAACCAAATAAACTCTATAACTAAGCAAGAGGTAGGATAATAAATACCGATAAAACCTTTGTTGCTTTATAAAAGGTTTTAAAACTCTCGAAAATGATTAGCAATCCGCCAATCTGTATTAGTAACTACCAATTCATTATTTTGAGAATTAACATTGACAAAAACGGATATGACATTTTCGTTTAATCGACCGTTAAAATGGCGCTGTGAGTCTGGACTCTGGAGGCCTGAAGGCTGAAGCGGTGTGATTTATAGAGACGATTATTAGAACGTTACACTTACTGACCGTTAAATCGACCGTTTAATCGACCGTTTAAATGACCGTTTAATGCACTGCTTTCAATTTTTCGGCTTTTTCCCCATCCAATCACTCTTTTACCCTGCTCGCCCGCTCCTCCTCTTTTCTCCACCGTCACACCACTCATACGCCGCCACCGTCCATGCGCCATCTTTTTCCACCGACGAGGACGCGCAGTCACGGTCTCGGGCATGGCGCGCTTTTCTCAATTCTCACTCGCGGACGCCGCCTCCCTCGGTTCTCCCTCCCACCATCGCCGCCTCCCGCCCGCCTCCTCCTCCCTCGGTTCTTCCGCGGACCGCGACTCAGCGCCTCGCCCCCATGCACCTGGCGCACGGCCCCCGCCGCCTCCTCCCGACCTCTCCCACCGCGCCTGCCTCCCCGCCGCCCCACCGGCCTCCCCCCGCCGCCTCCCTGCCTCCCCACTGCCACCGCCTCCCGCGCCCGCCTCCTGGTCTCCCCCACCGCCTCCACCGCCGCCCCTCCGGCCTCCCTGCGCGCCGGCCCCACTGCCACCGCCTCCCCGCGCCCGCCTCCTGGTCTCCCCACCGCCCCTCCACCGCCGCCTCCGGCCTCCCCACCGCGCCGGCTCCCCACTGCCACCGCCTCCCCGCGCCCGCCTCCCGGTCTCCACCACCTCCCGCGCCGCCTCCTCCCCACCTTCCCGGCGTCGCCGCCTCCTCCCCACCTCCCCGCGCCGCCGCCTCCCCACCTCTCCCGGCCCCGCCGCCCGTGTGTGTGTGTATCGGTGTGTATCGGTGATTGCTTATATTATTGTCATATTGTGATTTGTGAATTTGTGATTGCGGCCGTTCGCACTTCGCGGTCGTTCTACTTCCCCGCCGCGCCGCTGTGCCCGCCGGGCCGCTGCCGTCCGCCGCCGCCGCGCCGTGCCGCCCACCGTGCTGGATGCTCGGTGCCCGCCCGCCCACCGTTCGTGCCGGGCCGGCACGGCCCGCCACGTGTCGGGCCGGGCGTGCTGGGCCGTGCCGGGCCGGCCGTGCTTTGGGCTGGCCCAAAAAGCACGGCCCAAGTCTCAACTCTAACCGTAACCCTAATTTGGTGTAACCCGGCCATAAAGGCTCACCAGAGTGTTGCCGGAGACGAGAAGGTGCTGGCGTACAATCGTTAAGCTCATCCAACGTTGAGAAAAATCGAATGAAATCTTACTTTTTTGAGTAGAGTGTTATATAGCTATTCCGTATTTTCTACTATGAGGAGTATATAAGAACCAGACATGTGTATGCATGTACACTTCATATACTACTTATATATAGTAGTAGTAGGAGTAGGCCCAGGCCAGGTGCGTAGTAGGTTGCATGTAGTGACAAATTGACAATACAATACATACACAGCACAAATTAAGCAGATTAATTAAAGTACGTGTAACATATCTTATTCCAAACAGTTTCTAGCTTTTAACTTTTGAAGCTTAGTTTTTGAATAAAGTGCTTACTTAATATAGTTTCTATAAGCAGTTTATAGAAGTCACTGTAGAAACCAATTTAAGCGAAATGACTTCTCGGTGCGAGTGTCCTTTACTCTATCAATCTTTCTCGTAATCAGTCAAAAACTAAAAGATACGAGCTAAAATCAAAAGCCACGATTCTTTTGAACCAGCCTAATTCACTAACAATTTACATATGTACGGCTACTGCTAGCCCTGTGCCTGTTTTTTTTGCTTCGGCTTATGGCTTTTAACTGCTCTTATGGCTTTTGAGATGATTGTGATAGAGAGTACAGAGTAACCAAAGCTTACGTGTGGTTTTGGCCGATATAAATAAAGTTGCTATAGTATATATTATAATTAATTTATAAATTTTATCTAAAAAATACTATATTTCGTAACTATCATCATGTAGAAAGAACGAAAATAAGAAGCCCTCATGTCTCGTTTCCAGAGAAAGAACGCATCTTCGTGTGCTAGCGTCGCAGACGTACTTGCGACATGCAGGAAATGAAGTAAGTTGCTGGCTACTGACTGTTGGTTAAAATTATATTATAATAGTTATTAGATTTTTTTAGTTATTTAATCAAAGAAAAATAAGAAAAAAAATAAAAACACAATTATATCTCCACGGGCAATACAAAGAAAAAAACAAATAGCTAAAAAAGTCAAAAAAATTAAAATTAAAAGCTGACGTGTTCTAACTAACTTTTGATTTAAAAAAATAGGAAGCTAGAAAAAAACAAAATTCGAAACTGCCTGAAGCAAACCCAAAAGTGCACATCGTTTTCTCGCCCCTTCAATTTAGTTTTGCACACGCCGTGCTAGCGCATGAAACATCTTATCACCTCATCCTAATCCTAATACCGGCCGTTTAATCTGATCCACTTGCACCTTTTTTTAAATAGAGCATTTTCCACCCTTTATTGAAGGATAATAAGTTCCTTACAAACGATCCAATACTGTCACACGAGGGCATACTTATATTGACCATAGCTGATGTTTTTGGTTAAAAACAAATAGTAGTGGTTGAAAAAATGACTTTTAAAAAGAGAAGACGAGTAGTAGGGTAAATAAGGGAAAGATACGTGCGTGAGACGAGAGCAAGAGGAGTGAGATATGTGATGCGCTTGTGACCTTCCGCTTTATCTCTAGAGCAAGATGGGAGCAAGAGAAGTAAAAAAATTGTTTCAAAAAATTAGATGTTTATATTAGTTTATGACTTCTTGTATTAAAGACAGTATAAATAGAACTTTTGACTAAAGCCAAAAAAATGACAACATTACAGCTCTCTTCACGCCCACAGAAGCTAACCAAAACAGCGTTTTCCACTATACCTAACCTTTCCTCATAAAGTCCTTGAGGCATATTTTCACCGGGTCGATCACATCTTCGATGCTGTTCATGCCCTCCTTCTGATGCATTCTTAGGCCCCGCTCGTTTCGACTTCAGCTTCTGGTTTCTGGCTTATTTTTTACTATTCATAATTTCGTCTTTTTTTGAACTTTTGGTTTTTTTAGCTTTTTTGTCGGTTCTTTTTTTGCCATATTCGTTTGCGTTTTTTGTGATGGGCTAACATATTTTTTATATTTTTTAAAATTTAATTATGTTAAATAAGCCTCTGTCACCATGTGTGTTTTTCACCACCACAAGACTTTTCAGCCATAAGCCACTAAAAATAAGCCAAAATGATCACCACTTAACTGCATATAAGAGGAGGTTTTGTATAAAACGTCACTAGGCTGTCTTGGGAAAGTCTTCTCAATCGCCATCTTGTTGCGCGTGGGCAACAGCGCCTAGGCACAAGCTTCAAAACTGAACGAAATATGCCAAAGTAATTAGACGCACCACCCAACATTAACCAGATGTCTTGGAAGTCTTGAACATATGTTGGGATTCGATCCCAACCAAATATTCCTTCAGCACAGCAGCACAGCACCGTAAAAAAGACGTGGTCAGAAGATTGGGCTGGGCTTAGTTTATTTTTCACTCTTCCTAAATTTCGTTTTTTTTAATTTTTTGGTTTATTTTAAATTTTTTATCAATTCTTTTTTTCGTATTCGTTTGTATTATACGTGATGGGCTAACCTATTTTTTTATTTTTAAAATTTAATTATGCCAAATAAGATACCATCAGCTACACTGTAATTTTAACCAGCTACAATAAAAAATTAGCCATAAACCACTAAAATTCAGCCCAACCGCACATCAGTCCAATGCAAAGAACACAGTTTATACTTTTCTTCCATTTCTTCTTCAATTGTACAGCAGTTTGAAGCCTGTACTGGAACTTCTGCCAAAGGAAAACTTTGATTTTATTGGCACTTTGCATGCCCACATTTTTTTTTCATTCAATTACTTAGTACTTACCACTCCCCCAAAAGTCATATTTCTATAAAGTGATTTGACAAAGAAATTTTCAACTTTTCTTGTACCCAAAGTATCCTGTCTTTATCGTTACTTAACCTTACCTCTGCAAGGAGTTCTTTCAAATGTTGCCACAAGTTATTACCCTCAAACACCCCACCCCCAAAAAAAAAAGATCTTCTGAATTGAATCTCCTAGCAGCCATTATCGTAACAATCTTTCACTTTTATGTCAGGATCCCTGCAGATATCATGTAGACTATGGAATTGAGTTTTCAGAGAGGACTCTTCCAGCCAAGTATCTTGCCAAAATGAAGTTAGGACCCATTGCCCACAGTATGTACCAGTGTTTAACAGCACATATGCCTTTCCAATGTTGAAAAACGGATAGACTACACTAGCATAAATTAAAATTTTCTACCGTATATGTTAGAAATTAGCCCATTTTTATGGCACATTTCCTTAATTCCAAAGCATATATGGTTTAGTACCGTATTGCTAAGAAAAGGTGAGGAAGACCGATTTATAAAGTGGAATCATCACCACTCCTTGAATATGGATAGAGATGGTATAAGAAGTGTTCTGTCTAGTCATACACGCGCGCGTGCACGTGTGCGCGCGTATTCGCGTATTTTCACGTGAAAATCGCGTGACCGTGCCGTGACGCGGCGCACCACTTGGCAGACCAAGTTCATCTTTATTTTTACTGAACCCTGCACCTCACTCTATTTGTTTGAATGAGATCCAACTTTTGAATTTGAGGCTTAATTGGGTTTTGATGACAAGCAGTTACGAGTGGATAAATCACTGGTTAAATATTATCGCTACCGCTAATTATTGAGCGAAGGAGCGCTACGATGAATTATTTCAGTTCAATGGGGTAGTTACTAGAGAGTAATTTGCATATCTTTATATACCTGGAGACGTCCAACGTATACAGGTTAGAATCTCTCACTGCCAACATCTCTTACTTCTGCCAACTTGTGCTGTTGTACTGCGCCGTCTGGACTTCGCTAATCTTTCTTCTCGGCGTGCACCTGGAAGGAGGGAGAGCGGCTATCTTCGAACCATTGCCGCAGAGAGTACCTCCTCGATCTTACACCATAACCGTGCACCCAAGCGTCGGTGAGTTTACAGCTGAATGGCCATGCGCACGTACCCCCTTGCAACAGCAAGTCCACAATAACACGATCGCCATCGCACATTCAAGCACCTACACCCACCAAGCGGCACGGCCGCATCTGCCACAGCACACACGGGGCCCCGAGTCTAATAGCAGCACATCGAGGCACTAGGATGGCCGGCGGAGCCGTATCACACAGTTGAGCAAGCGTCATGGCAATGCCTCATAGCTAGATCCCATGGGGGAAACACAATATTTAGGAGAAAAAAATCCAAAGCGAATAGAACCAAACAAGAAGGGAAAAGTTAGGTGATAACACCAGGCTGCATGCATCCCAGCACATACGGGGCCCCGAATCCAGCTGCAGCACATCGAGGCACTAGGATGGTCGATGAAACCGCATCACAGAGTCGAGCAAGTGCCATGGCAAGCCAAGGGCCCACGGCTAGATCCCATGTGGGGAACACAAATAGAACCAAACAAAAAGAGAAAAGTTAGGGGATAACACCAGGCTAGAGTGGGAAGTAGCTGAGTGAGGTAGCTGGTAGATCCACAGTCACGGACGACAGATCCAGCCATGGTGGCACCATCAGTATGTGTACTAAAATGCAAGAAACGGGCAACTGCGGGAGAAGGAACCTCTAGAAGTCACAACTGAGTCTGAGCTCAACTTAGGAATATCAAGCAAGCTATCCGTTGATCATATCGAGTAGAAGTATTTTAATTACAAATTATTTGCTATACCATGTGCATAAAAATGCTTTTGGGAAACAAACAACCAAGTGAGACGAATGGGATGAAGGACCTAAGGGTAGGTCTGGTTGATAGAGCAACTAGCCTACATTTAAATAATAGGGGAGGTAGAGGGTGCCCATGGTGGGTAACGATGGCAGTTGGGGCCCTCTGCATATGGATAGTATATAAGAATAAATCAACTCTCACTCATGTAATGTGCCACTCAATTATCTTATCAAATTACTATGCACTCTACATGGGTAAGGAGTATAGAGTTGTGAGGATTGGATAAGACCAAAAATGGTAAGACCTGGGCACCTATCAGTACCGCAGTGGAGTCTCGGGTAAAAGTGAGTCCAGTCCGACCAACAACTAGCTCATAGTACGGTAGGTGTTGGGTGAGGGTAAGAAACCGTCTTGGGCCAACGACTATGACTAGTCAAGTAAAGGTATAGTATACAAAAATAAGAAAAACGGCTTTGTACTCTATTTCGAGCATTGCATATAAGGAAATGCAAGAAAACCGATAGCAATTAAAGTCAGAGTAGCTATGGGTAATGTGATACCAACCTGCACAGAGTTTAAATCATGATTCACACTTGTCTCTTGGACTGGAGGCTACGAGAACTTATCGGTGGCTCTTTCTCATGATATGATTGATTAGTATGTTTTTAAGACTTAAAATGGATAACTTCTATCAATTAACTTTATTTTCGGAAGTGGAAGAATTAAGTTAGGGAAGAGGATGGGATGATACAAAATTCATGAACATGTATTTTGCTAATATGCTTGCTGAGTACATTGTACTAACCCTTACTTATTAATCCTCCTTTGTTAGAACTAAGGCAATATGAGAATTTATTTGAGTCTAACAAAGGGTATTTGGGGAGGACTACTACTATGAAGACAGGGAAACAGTGGACCCAAAATACACCATCTATGATCTTGACACTTCCTAGTTCTTGTGGAGGTTAGGATGATTAGAGTAACTAGTAGTTAAGTTATATAAGCTAATGGATGATGTGGCACCCCATGTATCTAATAATGCTAGGTGTGGGTTCTTTTTTACTTTGGTTTCCGTTGCTAAAGTAACTAGCTTTTAAACGGTGCATCTTTTCATAGCAAGGTCTACAGGTAGATTGTAGTAGACATTATATAAAGTTCAGATGTACCGACCAAAATTACATGCTATTTTTCTCTCTTCGTATTGTATCTCGCGAACAGTCAGAATTCAAAAATCATAAACCAAAAGTCAAAGCCACATCCCAAAAAAACCCACCTGTAATAATAATGCAGACCTGTTCAATTATATTTGAGATATTAAACCTTCGTGGCATGGTATTATAATAACATTATAACGTCTCTAATTATTATTCTGCTGCAATAATCTGATGAATTTATTATTTATTAGAGCAGTATTCTACTGAATAAATGAATAATAACCCTATTGACTAGTGTTATTATCCTTTTGTAATAACACGGGTGGTCAGGATCACTTTACACGTAGCAGTCTAGAAATTCACCTACCGATTTTTTTTAGCAAGTCGATCCCGATGAACTTCAATACATCGCAAAGAATAATACAAGTCAAGAGGAATGTTCATGCAATGCATCAAGTGTTGATCTAATTTAGATATGAAACTAATTATGGACATGGTACGTTGATTTGTATGAATATTCACAAATCATGTGTAATAAGACAAAAGGCAATAACAAGAACTCCCAAAACGAAAACGACGTTGGCACAAACATAATTAATTAATCACCCATTTTTACTTGGTACTTTTTATTAGCAAGATCAATTGGTTATTATAACTACATCAATACTTAAACAACCCAAACTATTGTTACGTGATTATAAATTCTAAAAAATCCACAAATACACTATATAACATATACTTTTCGACCTAAATATAGTGCTTAACCAGACAACTAAGGTGTCGTTCGGTTGGGCTGAAATAAGCCCAAATATAGTGCGTAACCAGACAAATAACATATACTTTTCGACCTAAATATAGTGCTTAACCAGGCAACTAAGGTGTCGTTCGGTTGGGCTGAAATAAGCTAACTTATGACTGAAATTGCACTGTAGCTGATTGAAATTACACTGTAACTAATAGTGACTTATTTGGTGTAACTAAATTTTTAAAAATTTAAAAATTGAAAAATAGGTTAACCCATCACAGACAATACAAATGAACACGGGAAAAAAGAACCAGCAAAAAATCTCAAAAAAGCTAAAAAGTTAGAAAACATGAAATTTATTAATAGTGCAAAATAAGCCAGAAAACAGAAGTTCAAGCCAAAATAAGCTAAGATAAAACACCCATTTGACTACCCAGCATTAGTTGGCTAGCTAGCTAGCCTTACTGTTTATGTCCGTGATTCATCATCACATCACGATCGCATCACATTTATGCAAGCTTTACGGGAATTTTGGACGTTTATAGCACTCTATACCCTAAAAATTCCAAATATAGCCTCCTACGCACAAAAATTCCATTTCTAGACCCCTAGCAACCGCGAGACTCTGTGGAGGCGACACGTGGCCAGTCGTGCGGTCATAGATCGCACGACCGCACTGTAGCTTAGTCGTACGATCGAGATCGCGATGGTCGCATCAGTAGCAAGATAGATGGTCGTTTTTGGTTGGTCTGTATATTTGTTATGGGTATAAATACAAATTTTATATATGTTTATAGAGTTATATTTAAAATATAATTATTTTTGGATATACGAAATGATGTTTAAAATATGATTTTTATGTAGAGTCTTTTTTACTTTTTTGTAATTACAAAAAATATGAATTTTCTTTTGTAATGTATTTATGTGTACAGTACGAACGAAATTTGTGATATGAAATCGAGGTGCAAAATTTTTTGAAAAGTTTTTTCGAAAACTCGTTACACAATGTAGATAATGTATGTAGGAAATACATTTTTAGAATTTTTCGAAATAAAACGTCAGATATAGAGTAGGCTGGTCCGTTTATGACTTTCGTAGATTCTCAACGATATGAAATATGTTATATTGACAGTAATGTATTGTGATCGTCATATGTCGATAGAAAATAGCTACCCCTATGACATACAATGATCACAATATATTACTGTCAATATAACATATTTCATATCATTGAGAATCTTCGAAAATCACAAACGGACTAGCCTACTCTATATCTGTCGTTTTATTTCGAAACAATTCTAAAAAATGTTTCCTAAATACATTATCTACATTGCGTAACGAGTTTTGAAAATACTTTCTAGAAAATTTTGCACCTCAAATTTCATATCACAAATTTCGTTCGTACTGTACACGTAAATACATTACCAAAGAATATTCTTATTTTTTGTAATTACAAAACAGTAAACAAGACTCTACATAAAATTCATATTTTAAACATCATTTTGTATATCCAAAAATAATTATATTTTAAATATAACTCGATAAACATATATAAAATTTGTATTTATACCCATAACAAATATATAGACCAACAAAAACAGCCGCTCACAAGATCACATGCAGCGTCGCAGGTCCCCGACCGCACGACTCACCCACTACAGTGCAGTCGTGCAGTCCCCGACCGCACGACTAAGCTACGGTGTGGTCGTGTGGTCCGAGACCGCACGACTGGCCACATGTCGTCTCCTCAGAGTTCCGCAGTCGCTAAGGGGCTATAAATGGATTTTTTGTGCGTAGGGAGCTATATTTGTAATTTTTAGGATATACTGTGCCATAAACGTCCAAAATTCGCTTTACGGTAGGTAGTTCTCCTATTGTTTTAACAATAGACAAAATAATTTAGCTAACCATTGATGCTCTAAATTTCTAAGTCATAACAGTAGTCTGTAAATTATCTCTCTTTTTCTTCTAAGAAAGCATATCGTGTAGACATGTGTTGCTGTTTCCATCAAGCAAGCTGGTTCGTAGTACTGGTTACTGTTATGCATACACTGCACAGACAAAGTTATGTGTGGCCAGAGGGAAGACACTGCAGTCACTCCTCTTTTTTTCTTCTATCAACTAGTCATAAATCACGTGCAATTGTACGCAGTTATAGATACAATATAGTGACGTGGATTACGATATATGTGCATCATGAGCAAGTGGGTGTCCAGGGCCGATGCAATCGCCTCGCTGCGGTTCTCTTACAGCCGCCGCCCTCGCATCCCATCCCACCGTGCGTAGGGATGCAAATAGGTCAGGTTAATTCCGACCGATCCGGCACCAAATCCGATTGGTACCGAATCCGATTAGTACCGAATCCGAAGAAAAAATATGGGTTATGATATGGTAACAGCAATATCCGTCCCGAATCCGATACGTTTTCAAGTTTGATTTCAGGTTAGTGCTACAATTTGACGTTTCATTTTGTTTTGCAATGGTAAAATAAAATCTTCCACATCAGCTATTAAATAGTAACATCAAGTTCTTGACAGTACGTCCTCCTACTCCATTTATTATACTGCATGCATTCCTTACAAACAAGTAGGGGTGCAAACGGCTCGGGTTAATCGATCCCGACCGATCCGGCACCGAATCCGATTGGTACCGAATCCGATTGGTACCGAATCCGAAAAAAATATGGGTTAGGATATGGTAACAGCAATATCCGTCCGAATCCGATCCGTTTGCACCCCTAACCGTGCATCCGATCCCTCCCGCCAACTCGTAGGTGACGATTTTGCGAGCCTCATCAGTCCATCGGTGCCGCTGACTGCCCTATTAATTCCCTAGAACTTATATCTCCTCCCCACGCCTTCTCCGCCACGTCGCCAATCACCCTTGCCTTAGGCCACCTTCTTTCACACATCTCTCACGACTTTCTTCTAACGACGACAACAACATAGCATATAAGTGAGTCAGCCTTATTTTTAGCCTATATCTCATGATTTATAACTTCCATCAAATAAACAAACGGAATAGTTTCTCTGTCGTCGTTTTAAAACAACCTATCATGATGATCTTTTCAAAACGATTAATCGGCAGTCAATTTGTTTGCACAAGTTATCATGATAAAATCAAAGCAATCAGCCGTAGAAAAAAAAAAGAACTACCACCATCGCTCCCCACCAACCCCTTGCCCCTCCCATTTCCGGTCACCATCCACACTCACGGCTAGTGCTACCTCGTCGCACCGTCGCGGTTCCCATAATTCTATGAACGGATGTGTAGCCAATGAACCACAAAATTAAGTCCAAACCCTAACTCGACACCCGGGCGGAAAACAAAAAAAAACGTCGGATAAAGATGAACAAATCATCGGAGCACACGGATCTCGAGAGCGCGAATAGCCAGATGCCAACGGTTTCCTAGCGAGCCCCAATGTGAACAGTAGTACGTCTCTCCAAACAACCAAAACGCACAAGGAACCGTAAAGTCCAACTAAGAGTTGTTCATGCTGTCATGCATATGCGCACGATAATAATTAAGTGGAGACTAATACTTGACGTTCCAACATTCGGGCACGAATTTCCCCAGAATTATGTGCAGACCGTGCATCTCTACGACGCGCACCGGCGCACGACGTCGGGGCGTGTACTGTTCAAACGGAGCCGTGTGGGCGTGCACCCCTGCGTTTTTTGGCGTGCACGCTCCGGAGTCCGGAGTCAGCGTTAGCTACCGCGCCGGCCGTGCGTGGTTGGTGCACGGTTTTTTTTCCTCCGCCATATTGACTAGCCCGGCACAAAAACCCTACATATACGTAGCGACCAACCCACACTTGATCATCGTCAGCAGCAGAAGTGCAGAACGTAGTTGGTACTGGTAGCTAGCAAGCTTGGGAGCCCCAGCAATGGCAGTGATGGTGGAGATCACACGGAGCGAGGTGCTGAGTCCGCCGCCGGAGACGGCCCGCGGCGGCGGCACGAAGGTCCCGCTCACCGTCTTCGACCGCGCCTCCACCGACGGCTACATCCCGGTCGTCTTCGCGTGGAACGCGCCGGCGCCGTCCAACGACGCGATCAAGGACGGCCTCCTCGCCGCTGTCGCCACGTTCCCGCACCTCGCGGGCCGGTTCGCCGCCGACGACCGCGGCGGCAAGTGCTTCCTCCTCAACGACGCCGGGGTGCTCGTCCTCGAGGCCACCGCCGACGCGGACCTCGCCGACGCGCTCGCGCACGACGTGTCCGCGCACATCGACCAGCTCTACCCAAAGGCCGACAAGGTACGTAACAGATCGAGGAGTGACGCGCTTGAACTCGTACGTACAGTGACTCGTAGATGGGTAGGTGCATGCATCCGTGTGGAAGCCTACGTGACGTTACCTGTCGCGCGTGTTTGGCTTGATCAATTTGTCCGGAGTTTCCGAATCTTAGGGCACTGGATTCTGACACGCTCGCATGCATGTGATCTGTTGCAGGGACGCGCGGGTGAGCCGCTCTTTCAGGTGCAGCTCACGCGGTACGCGTGCGGCGGGCTGGTGATCGGCACCGCCTGCCACCACCAAGTCTCCGACGGCCAGGCCATGAGCGTCTTCTACACCGAGTGGGCCACCACCGTCCGCACAAACTCGGCCGTCCTCCCGTCGCCGTTCGTCGACCGCGCGGCCACTGCCGTGCCCCGCAGCCCGCCGGCGCCGGCGTTCGACCACCGGAACATCGAGTTCAAGGGCGACCACAGCCGGAGCCACTCCTACGCCGTCGTTCCCATGGACAGGATCAGGAACCTCGTCGTGCACTTCCCGGAGGAGTTCGTCGCCGGCCTCAAGGCCCGCGTCGGCGTGCGCTGCAGCACGTTCCAGTGCCTCCTCGCGCATGTGTGGAAGAAGGTCACGGCGGCTCGGGACCTGGCGCGAGATGATATCACGAAGGTGAGGGTCGCCGTGAACTGCCGCGGCCGCGCCAAGCCGGCGGTGCCCATGAACTTCTTCGGGAATATGGTTCTGTGGGCGTTCCCGAGGATGCAGGTCCGGGACCTCCTGTCCTCCAGCTACGCCGCGGTCGTCGGCGCCATCCGCGACGCCGTGGCCCGCGTCGACGACGAGTACATCCAGTCGTTCGTGGACATCGGGGAGGCGGCGCGCGGCGAGGAGCTGGAGTCGACGGCGGCGTCCCCGGGCACGTCGTTCTGCCCGGACCTGGAGGTTGACAGCTGGCTCGGTTTCCACTTCCACGACCTCGACTTCGGCGGTGGGCCGCCGTGCGCGTTCCTGTCGGCGGACCTGCCCGTCGAGGGGCTGATGTTATTCATGCCGTCGTGCGCGACGAAGGGCGGCGTCGACCTGTTCATGGCGCTCGACGTCGACCACGTCGAGGCCTTCAAGCATATCTGCTACTCCATGGACTGATCGATCATATATACGTGTGTACGTGCAACAACACGTGCGTGCACGTACATAGCAGCAGGCTTGCTTAATTGCGTGGTACACAACAATAATCTCAACTGTATTGCACGAGTTTGTGTGCATACGTAATTACGTATAGTACTGCGAAGGAGTGTACACATCTGTATGCATGGCTATATCTACATGTACTAAACGTACGATGTCTCTACGGAACGTACGTAGGATGTCGCATGCATGTATATGTATGGCTAGTGTATATACAGTATCGTGTGTGTGTGTGTATACAAACGTGTGATTTGAGTATACTAATGCATAATTTGTGGTCCTGCTTAGTGTAAGAATTACTAACTACATGTGTATGTCGTCGCCTCATTAATCATGAGCGGTGTTTGGAACAACGAAAGGAATTTTAGAGGAATAATAGAGGAATTCAATAAAAATAATTCCTACAAGCTGGAGAATGTGCTGTAGGTTTGCTTCAAAAGAAATTCACAGTGCGTGCATGGAAGTTTCTACATTTTTTTAAGGGAAAGTTTGCAAGGTATTTTCTGTCTCTCTCTCGTTTATCTCTCTAACTGGGAGCCATTTTTTACCCCAAAAAATCCAATATTGGCCCTCTTATTTTCTACTTCTAAAAACTGATTTTCAGTTTTTCTACGGTAACTAGCTTTTAAACAGAGTATTTTTTAAAACGGGGTCTACAATTTGATTGTAGCATACACTGTAGCGACTTCATTTCTATAGATTAAAACCGTATGCGAGTTTCTGTTACTCAGTACTCTCTCTTACAAACAATCTAAAAGATATAAACCATAAACATAAGCCATAAACCGAAACTAAAAATAGCACCCATTTTCATGTGAATCAGGCACCACTGTTTCTAGGCACCTACTCTCTCTCATATATATATATATATATATATATATATATATATATATATATATATATATATATATATATATATATATATATATATATATATATATATATATATGCGAATTCATATGTTTTTTCGGTATTAATCCAAAGAATTCCTTAATTAGTGTTGCATGCGTGGTGACATCCTATAGTATAATAAGGGCATGCCATGTGACGTGACGCGATGCAGCGAGTCTGTGAATTTTCAGGTTGCGTAACGAAACATTCCGTTCTAGGTGGGTTGGTGGCGGGAAGATAAGCTATAGTCAAGGTCCAAGTCGTTTACAAGCGTGGAGCGTTGGAAGCAGACCTGGGGCACTTTCGGCTCAGGAAGACGACGGCACGGTGGCTTTTCACATACGAAATAGAAGTTGCAATTGTTCGTACATAGCCAACGCAAGATCTTGACTATAGATTTTTTTGACTTTGCTAGATATCATTCAAGTGTTTTTTTATTTATGAGCACTTAATTTTTTATCTATTAGATGTTGTTTTGTTTGTGCTTTATGATTTTGATTTTATAATTTTTCTATTTCAACAATATGATAAGAGAGTAATCAATTTATCTAGTATCGTCGGGAGCTATAATATAAACGACCAAGTATGGTTTTTATATAGTTTTTTGTTGTGTTTTTTATAGTTTGTTTTGTTTCTCGTTTTACAAATTGCCACATCATTTTTTACATAATTTAATTTATATAAAATTATACACATCATTTTTACATAATTTAATTTATATAAAACGACCAAGTATCATGTTTTGTTGAGTACTATTTAACAAAAAATACTCAAGTTCTCCTTAGACACCACCTTATTTGTTTAGTGGATTAAACTGCTTAATAATTATTGACATAATTAACACAATTAAGCAAGACCTACATGCAATCTAGGCCGTCGGATGGGGTGTATAGAGGGCCACGATAGGGTCCAAAAAAATCGAGGCAATTAACGCGGCGTAAAATTAGGAGATTACAGGAAAGGAGGATCGTCCGATCAAGAAAATGAAGAGGTGTGAACAAGTGTGAAAGGAAGCTGAGCTATTAGCTAGGCATTTTCTGATGCGTGACAAATACTCCCTTCGTATCTAAGTGTAGGCGGTTCATTGGATCTGTGCGCTAATATTTTTGAAGCATTTTTCCCGACGATTTTGTTTTGAAACATCGGTCATTAATATATATATAATTTAGTTTACAGGGCTGTTCTTTTTTGCTATGGCTTGTGGTTTTTAGCTGCAGCTTGTGGCTTTTGGGCTGTTCGTGCGAGAGATTACAGAGTAACAGAAACTCACGTGTGATTTTTGCCGATATAAATGAAGTCGGTACAATATATACTATAATTAACTAGTAGATCTTATCTTAAAAAGATACTCCGTTTAAAAATTAGTTACTATAGAAAAGCTGAAAAACCGTTTTTAGAATCCGAAAAGGACATGACCGTAGAACAATTATTACGAAAATAATCCTATTAGAATTGTGTTACAAGATACTCTCGTACCAAATTATCATTATTATTTTCGCTATTCTAAAAACTCTCGGATCGCATCCAGCAAATTCCAAGAAACAAAATTGACGCTGCCGCCATTGCTTGCGCCCCTACCAGCACGCAGCGGCATCTCTCCGTCCCCGTTGCCCTCCTCCCTCGTCGACTCCGCCTCCTTGTGGTAGTGCTCGCTAAAACTAACCGGCAAGGTGTTTGATGTAATGCATCTATAGGTTGGATATAATGAATATATATGATTTGCAAGATGCGAAATTTTCTAACGAGATAGTTTTGGATTGCTTTCTGTATGTTCGATATTACTAAAATTGTTTAGTACAAATGCTATTGTTGCTTAACTTACTGAACTAGTATTCTAACAGTACTTGTGTTAAGCACTTAAGCTAACTCCCTTGACATGTAGGACCCTAGCTGAAGAGGTCCATTTCGATTCAGATGTCTCGAATTCATGCTTTTGATGTCAGTAACTTCCCACACTATGGTGCGTTTCGCTATCTCCTGCTCTTAATTGCTAGCTTACTCAAGATCTGTTTTCTTGTTCTTCGGCTTGAGGTTTAATCTGCCAAGCGTGGAAGAAGCCAGTAGAAAATGCTACACTGATGTGCAATTATCATTCATTTAACAGACCACATTATTTTAGAGGGTACTGGTATGGCATGAGAAGCCAGCTTAATTTCCATGGGCATGGAGGTAATCAGTGACAACCGACAAGTATTTTTTTTAAAGGATGTATTATGTTCCTTTGTAGTGGCTTTTAGATCTTCGATTTTATTAAAACAAAAGATTATACTACTACCTCCTAATAAAATTATTACTCACTGTAAAATTTCCCTGTTTTGAAATTTATTATGCTCTTGAATGTTTGTTTGTTGTTTGGCCTGATATGATCTATAGTGGACTGTAAGTGCAGAAGAACAAATAGGAAATTTTCTTTTTCCTCACCCTGCTGGAAGTGTTTTTGCCATGATCTGCTGCCATTGTAAGTAATGATTAAGTCCTTTATCCGTACAGTTTGTAGTAAAATTTTCCTTAAGCTTCATTGCTGTTTTTGTCACACAGGAATTGTAAGAGACCCAGCTTGTCCACAATCCTGGTGCTTGCTTAACTATTCTGCTGTTCACCATCCTGGGGTGGTTTCTTTTCTCATAAATCATAATGGACCTTTTCCTCTTCTTTGGCGGTGCAACTCACATTAGTTTAAGCGTTGCATATTCGCAGGTTTGTCAAAGATTTTTTTTTGGTTTGTTTTTTTTCCACCACAATCTTACGATGTTCAGCCAGAATTTTAGGTTTGTGCTCTACGTAAGGAATTTGAATGAGATGCAAGATCGTGACAACGCAAGCTCAGATCAGAAAGGTTCCCGTGCATTCAACTAATTTTGCATCTGACCCATGTTTCAGGAAAATCTAACCTCTATTTTCAGATGTGTACGTACTATCTAACACCTGTTTGTAGCAGGACAAAATGTTAATGCGAAAATGAACTCTGATCTTTGCTTAATGGCCACTTCGGGTGGTCCTCCTCGTGGATTGGCGGGGACCTGTGGGCTACAACGGCGGAGCTCCTCCGTCCGAGTGCATCAAGTTTCTCTGGCTGCGGCGCACACGGAGTGGCCGGTGGCTCCTTTGGATCTGGGGATTTGGTCTACTCCACCATGGTCGTCTGCTACGGCTTCTTGCCCCGCCAGGTCTCTGTCGTTTCTCCAAGAGGAGAAGGTCTTGCTCCCCGGCACCGGTGAGCTGTGCCTCCCTTCCCCTTTCAAAATGAGATGTTTCCCACTCTGGTCATGGTGTTCACCACCGTCCTTGCCGGTGCGCCGCCTCTTTACGGCTGCCGTGTTCTCCCCTCTCCCCTACCTTGGATATAGGACGAACTACACAGCCCACAACCTATTCCTTGAAAGACCCCAAAATTTCAAACCAAAATTTTTTCCTAATTTTTCCTGAATTTTTTAGTAAATTTTGAAAACTTTCCCAATTTGGAAATTTTCGGCTCTTTCCGCTTTCCTTTCCGGGCCGAACCGTTTTCTTCTGCCGCTGGCGCCTTTCTCTTCCGCCTTCTCCTCGCTTGCGCGCGCCGGGAACGCCCGCGCGCGGACTCCCTCGCCTCGCCGCGGATGCGGTCCGAATCCGCCACGCCCCTGCCACGCATCATCGATGCCCCTCGGGGTCCCTTTGCCGGCTCCCTCGCCCGCTCGCTCGCCCGGCTGCGTGCCTCGCCCGGCCCGCCCGCCACCCGCCACCCAACCCGGTAGGCGTTCACCCGCCGCCACGTAGCGTGACTCCGCAGATAGCCGCCCCTGAGCCCCACCGCGGTGGCGCCTTTTCCTCCCTCCGCGGACGCCACCGCCACACCACCGCCACCTGCTCCCGCACGCTCTCACCCCTGCATTTACTCCCTTCTGCTCCCTATCTTGTCTCAGTCGCTCAGTGGACCCGTGTCACTCTCCCCGCCCGCGGACGCCACAACACCCTTCCCCTTTTTCCTCTTTTTCCTCTCCCTCCGCCGAAGGAGCTCGGTCACTCGTCGCCACCCACACTCCCGCACACCAGAGCTCCTCCCACCCTTCCATTAGCCTCCCACCACCCTCAGCATTCTCCAAGAGCCACCGATTGAATCGCCATCGTCTCCAGCTCCGGCATTGCTCTCCCCTGAGCCGGCGACCTTTGTAGGGCAATCTTCGGCTCCTCTTTTCTACTCTTCAATTCTTTTCGCTCTGAGCATCCCTACTGTCCCCTGAATACTTTTGTAACCTTCTCTGGCCAGGTGATCGACCGAGGAAGTCCAGCACCGAAGATCGCCACCGACTTCAACATCCTCCCGTGGCCAGCCTTCCTGGGAATTCCCGAGCTAAAACCACTTCAGCCATTGTAAGCACCAAGCTCCATAGACCGTGAAACCACTCCCCTTTTCGCCCAGGGACAACCGGTGAGCCGTTGCGCCACCGTGAGGTCAGAGTTTCCCCTTCTGCCGCCAACAACCATCTTTGGTCTTCGCCTTTCCTTCAACCCCGAAATGGTTTCCCCACCTCCCCAGGAACCTTTCTCCACCCTCCAATTCGGCCAAGAGCCACTGGGGTTGCCACGCCGTTTTCCTCCGCCGTTCTCTGTTTCTCCGGCGAGAGCTCGAGCGCGAGGTAGACGAAGAGACGTGGCCGCATCCCCACCGTTTCCCCGATCGTTGTCTTTTAAAGACGATCGTCGGATGACACTCCCGGGCAGCCGTCCGATCCCACTTAAGACCTTCCTCCACAGCCGCCCGATCCGAACCCCCCTCCTCGCTGCCGTCCGATTTCATTTAACCCAACAGATCCGAGCCGCCCACTCCAATCTCATCTCGGCCGCCCACTGCCGCGTGTCGCCATCTAGCCGAGAGTAGCGCGGCGTGTATTGGGTCATACCGCCGGCAGGTGGGCATACTGGCCTTCGGCCGCAAGAAGCGCGATCACAAAGGTTTGTCAGATCATGCGGTCGGGCCACCACATCGTTCATCGGATTTTTCCGATTTTCTCAATTTCCAAAATCCAGAAAAATCCAATTAAATCCTAGAAAATCACAGAAAATCCTAAAAATCTCCAAATTTCACCACAATACTCCTTTCATTTTTCTGAACCCATCTGTGAACTTCAATTTCCAAAATTCCCCTCCAGAAAAATCTAAAAATTTAAAGAGCCCCTTTTCATTTGATATTTTATGCAATTTACTCCTTTTTGTAGATTATTTTAATTTTTCCTTGCTTGATTAGGCTCAAGCTGGACTTATGTTATTTTTGTGTGTTTGCGCTAGTGTCGGAAATCCCGGAGATCTCGGTGCAAGATCAAGATTCAGGAGTTGCAGCCTACGAGATCGCCGAAGTCGTCCAGTTTCACGGCAAGTCGCAATCCTTGATCATGTTGAATCCTATGTCCTTTAAATTATGTCTTTACACTATTTGCACTATTGTTAGTTGAAAATGCTAGTTTGTGTAAAATAAAATGTTTAGAATGACATGCGATATAGATAATACCTACCACCGATAAATGCCATGTTAAACTTGCAGCCATTCCATTGTTAACCCTATAGTACTTAAATTACTAAATTAATAATTGTAGGTTATATTTATATCATGCAAATCTTTACACTACTAAGGTTGCGGCCGTGGGCCAGTAGATTTAGAAAACCCGAAGCTAGGGTAGGGTGGTATGGGACACCGTACCCTAAGTCGGTGATGCTGGTATGCAGAAATTTAGGGTAAGTGTGTTGTGGGAAACCGTGAGACGGTCTTCGCCCACCGTTTACCCTGAGGTGGAGGTTACGGACCTCATGAGAAAATATAAGGACTAAACCCTTGCGCTAAGCATATGACATAGTAATCGCTCAACCACCGGTGTTGACGTGTCAACCCTGGTTTAGTAGCTGCTCAAATCCAAGTGGAGCCCTACATGGGAATTGGTATGTGGAATGTAGAACCCATACACAATAACGATGGGTCCCCATGCCTCGGGCCTGGCGTTCCGTTTTGGCCTACGGATACCCGAGGGTATGCGGATTCCGAACTCATCGGGTAGAGTATAAGCAAAGGTCTGAGCAGTGAAAAGACCCGGTTTCTTAACTCAGTCATGAGGGTTAAGAATGCTTGTGGGTAAAGTTGAGCAACTCTGCAGAGACAAATAAATGGTATTCGAATACGCCGTGCTCCCGGTTAATGGAGCTGTGTTAATTGGGTGATTTCCAGCTGCGAAGCTTAAGTAGTTTTTGCAAGTAAGTTTAATTTGATTAGTTGGTAATTCAAACTTTGAAAACCCCTGTGAACTAAGAAGTAGTTTTGTTCTGATCTTCCAAAAGATTTATTAAATAAAACTGCATCCACATAAGTAATAAACCAAATATACTCCCAACCTTTGTCGAACCGTGCAAATAGTTAAGCTAGGATTCCATTGTGGCTTGCTGAGCTGGTTAGCTCACGACTTGTTAAACACATCAGATGATCAAGATGCTGGTGAGGGTTGCTCTGTCGAGGAAGCCCCTGAGGAGCCAATCCCCGATGAAGATCCGTGGTTTTAGGTCTCAGATGCGCTCAAGTTCCTGGAGGTTCTTTTGTATTGTAATATATTTCGGGCTTGCAATGCCCGCTGCTGTAAAACTAGGTTGTTAAACCTTATCTTGTAATATAAGTTGGTCTTTTGCTGTAAACTGTGATGGTATACTCTTGCGCGACGTACCATTACTGTTCATGCGTGAATAGTTGCGGGACGCCGTGTCCTCGCAGCACCCCTGGTAACGGGGGTGTTACATTCCTCCCCTCCCATCCCAGATTTGGGCATACTAGGCCTTTGTGCGCCGCTATCTGATGTTGGTGGTTGGTTTCCCCGGAACCAAAAACTTACCTCCATCATTGGGAAAGGTTTCCGATGATATAGAGCTTCACTAAGTTTTATCATGTTTCATCTTACCTTCCTCTCCCTCCTTCG
Source organism: Bonia amplexicaulis (assembly GCA_036346245.1). NCBI lineage: Eukaryota > Viridiplantae > Streptophyta > Magnoliopsida > Poales > Poaceae > Bonia > Bonia amplexicaulis. Next base: position 8,729,400 of record CM070763.1, on the reverse strand, counting down.
TCGCTCCCCTTCCCCTCCTTCCTCGGCACCACCGGGTAAGATCCCGAATGATGTTCGGAGGCTTCAGTGAATTAAAAAGAGATAAAATCAATAGAAATAAAAAATTCAAAATTTTGGAGGAGTTTTAAGCCGCGGGCCTTCGACCCATGGCAGCCTGGCCCATTTAGGGTTGGCTCCCTTCCCCTTAACCCTAGCTGCCCCCTTTCCCTCCATTTCCCCCCAGCCGCCACCCCTACCCCTTGCACCTCCCTCCTGCAGCAGCTTGCGCCCCTCTCCTGGCGACCCTCTTGCCTCCCTATCCTGCAGCAGCTCCTCTTGCCTCCCCTTGCGCCATCTTCCCCTGATTAGTTGAGAGGGAGAAGGACAAGGGAAAGAAGGAGAAGGGAAAGATGAAGGAGGAAGAAGGAAAGGGAGTCTTGCAGGAATTCCAGAGGTCTTCGTCGTGGCCTCCTAGGGTGACGATCAATTTCTCCTTTGTTCATTCTTAGCAGTTTTCTGTTCGGGAGTAGATCGGTTATGTGCAGTATCTTGTACTGTGATTTTGGGACTTTTGGGTGCGAAATTTGGGAACTTATCTCCTAGATAATTGTAGAGGATCTCATTAGCTTTTCGTAGAGTACTTGTTCACATTAATCCGATGTGTAGTTTGGGAGTTATGATTTTTTATAGTACTGCTATTCAGTCTGTCTGTCGGGTTTTGGCAGTCTATAATATATGACAGATTAAAGAAATAGAAGATGAAGTAATTTGGAAATTTCATCACCATGAACATTGTAGGTACTTTCTAAATGTTTACAGAGAATTTAAGAACACAATTTTTTGATGGGTGGATTAGAAGTTTTGAATTTTATAGTGTTGCTGTCTGGCACTGGGTGGCTGTTGGACCAGTCATGGGAAAGTGATAATTTGATTAACTAAATGCTAGAATTAAAATTTAGTGATATTTATAAAGCGACGGGAAATTTCCTATAGATTTCCATAATATCATTGTTTACTATATTTTCCCTTGTAGATTAAAAGATATACAATTAATAAGTCTGCTATTTGGAAGATTTACATAACTATCTTTCATGTTAAAATCGTTGATTTAGATGGATTAATATGAAGTCTACCAACTAAGAAAATGTGAGGAACTTTGTGTAGATTCTAGAAATGGTATGGTTTGCTATTTTACGATGTGGGATTTGATAGTTGTGATATTTTTAGTACCAGGACAGCAAGGGGATTGTCCGATAAAAGAAGGGAAAGTTGTGGTTTTAGAAAGTGTGTAAGAGCATTGTCATTTATTTGTGTTTTGTAATGCCTCAGCTTGTATTGAGAGTGAATAACTTCTGTAGAAGGAGTAGCTTTGGGTATGTTGTCATCTTCCAATCTTTCCAACCATCGCAATTAAGAGAAAGGCAAGTTTATTGTAGAATAGTATTCAAGTGTTTAAAATTGTGGTCGAATGATTACTTGCCTTGATTTTTTTTGTGACAATGTTTTATTTATGTTGTTCTATGCTTATGACATGATGATAAAGATGAGAATTGTTGTAGGATGATGAATACACTTTTTGTTTAGATGATGGAAATGAATTAAAGATAAATTATGATTATTGCACTGCATGTTGCTTCGTTCATATTACGCAGTGTGAGCTAAGATCCTGTATGAAAAAGGATAAGGCCAGGCATGTGATAAAGACTTTATATAAAAAAACATAGGGTGATCTTGTATGAAAAAAGATAGGGCATATGTGTGTCATCGACGGGTGAACACCTAGCTATACCGGTATAAGCATAAAAGGGGTTGAGTCTTGAGCATTTGCATTCATGAGAAGAAAATTATAAAGCAATGGCATGGGTATGGAATTTGATGAAAATAAGTACGTGAAAAAGAGATATTGATGGCTTAAGATGAAATGTTAATATGATGCCAACCTTGTCTATTATTCTGCTTTATACTTGTTGAGTCGTGGACTCACCCTTGCTTATTTGTTGTTTTAGATGAACGTGGAAGGTGACATGCATGGGTGGTTGTAGCACATGGACAGTTGCACTCTTTAGCTTTTCACCTCACATATTACTGCATCACCTTTGGCTTTGAACATTTGAGCAATAATTGGAATACTTGTGGTTTTCCTTAGTTCCTTGTGGTTTGTAATATTACTATATGACGTGTTCCTTAGTTTAGACCTATTTATGATGTTTAGGATAGTTATTTGGTTCGTATTAAGTTTAATTTATGGTCTATCATGTTGCTGAAATTTATATTTAATTTCATGTGGAATATGGATTCTCAGTATCTAGATGTCATTAATACTTCCTTATTGGTTTAAATTTGTAATGATAGTGGGTTTAGGTATGGCCATGTTATGCCATAGTGCGTGGTATATGATGAGTGATGAGATTTTCTTCAACAACCATAGATATGGATGTTGGAGGTGAGTTTTGTTGGTCATTTTTGTTCTAGGGGTTTGTTATTGGTTCTTCACGAGTTTTCAGTGGTTGGTTGGTTTCAATGATGGTAATGAGTTTTCATTGATTATTTTGGTTCCATGAAAGAATTGTAGCTTTTTCGATTGTTGAGCTATTCTTGTTGCCTATGAAAGTTGTCAATTTCCTGGGTCATCTTTTTGTGGTGGTTTTACCATTTTAGTAATGGTTAAGACTTATTTCTTTGCTCAATATTTTTTTGGATCAAGGAGAATATCATTTGCAATTTGTATTTATGTAAAAGTTTCAAACCCATGTGTTTTTGGGTAACTTATGTGTTGAAGTTTAATGCCCTGTTTTTAAAGGAAAGTTCTAAAATTCTTGTTGTGATAACTTCTTTGGTTTGACTAAGAGGAGTATAAAAAAATATTGGTAATACACGAAATGTCAAGTTAGAGAAAGGACGTAGTGTATAACTGACTGGGCCCAATCTCTTGAGTGCTGAATATCTATTGCACCCAGTCCTCTATGTAATTGCTGGCATCATGTGGTGGTAAAACCATTTCATTAGGTTGACGGAAGGTACATTTTAGTGTGGGGAGGTGCTTCTAAAAATACAAGCCTGTGTCATGTGCTCGGTGGACAATCAACCTGGAGCCTACTCGTAATGGAACAACAAAGAAACTCGTAATTGTACGCACCAGTATCACGTGTTAGGCGAACGACGAACCTGCAGGGAACTTCGCTATAGGGAAGTCAGGTCTAGGGTAGTCCGCTCTAGTGTAGCCTGATGCCACGTAGTCTGCACCATACTAGTGGACCGTGTAGCTCTTGTACGTATGATCATACCACTAGTCACGCTGCTGTAGGTTCAGGTGGTCCACTGGTGTGTACGTGCCACACTAAACATCGTATTCTCGGACAGGCGAATTGACATTGCTGCCTAGGGTGGTACGTGCCTCAGGCTATCTTCGTGACGAGTTGCATAAATGATGGATGTCGTAGTATTCTGATATGTACTGCACGGAGGACTACTCCCTGCAGCGCACGTGGCGTACAGATGAGAGCAAGGCTTGTATAGGAGCTTTTGCTTGTTGCACGTGCAGGTCTCTACTTCACCGACTGTGTATGCATGCTTGCTATCATCTCTGGCATGGCTCATGACAAACTTCTCCCTCAAATAGATCTTGAACTTATTCCTCATCCCGTCCATGGTCCAACGTGCAAACGAGCCTTATTTTCTGCACCATGTAGTCTTACATCACTTTTGAGAATTACTTTCCTTCATCCAGTTGCTTCTTTGTAATCATGGCTCTGTTCATGAAGTAACATACGGTGTGTTTCCAACTCTCATCCATAATTACAGTGATCGGGAGGGAGCGCATACCCTTCAACATACCGTTGTACATCTCGAACATGCTCATCATCATAATATTGTTCCTTGCACTATCAGTATCATGAAGCAATTATCATTTCTCTAGTTTGAGGCATGCAAGTTGATCTATTGGGTAAACTTGTCCACTGCTGCGAAAGTGACTTGAGCTGTGGCTAGTTCCACTATCTGAGACTCTCTCACATCCCTTGAGATCTCCTTGTCTAGCTCTCTCCATATTACGTGGAACTTGTGTTTTTGGTTCTACATGTAGAGCTTCTTAAACTTTTTCGTCAACTCTTTGTTGCGAAAACAGGTGTGGAAGATTGTCGTCAGATACGTCATGCCTCACTAGATGTCATTAAAAAAGGAACGAAGGAGTGATCTCTTAATTTGTATTCTTTAATTGCCTCCAGCTCACTTAATTCCTAAATCCATGTCTTGTTGTAACTCAATTCTGACGCTCCCCTTTGATCCTTCGCCTCGTCGTGCGCCCCCACTCCAGCGGCGCCGAATCTCAGGTCGTCCAATCCTTCCACGCACTCAAGGTTAGGCTCCGCTTCTCTTCTTGGCGCATGAACGTGGTTGTGTCCTCCTCTCGTTGGTGATGATATCGAGTGCAGTATAGTAGGAACCGAATCATCGAGCTTTGGATTTCGCATCGACAGATTGATTCCTTGTGGGAATCTCGCTTCCACAAGCCAAGCACCCAAATTGTTAGCATGCCCTACTCTGTTTGGAGGGTACTAGAAGTAGAAGGAGCATTGCTGCTTCTTTGCTAGCAGAAACAGTCTGTCTTTCACCCATAAGACGTTGTTTGCCAAAATTTGCTTAACTGTTTTGTGAGAGATTCGAGACCTAGTAGGATAACCCAGGTTGCCCTGGTTTTGGATGGTCTCAATTTAAATAACCCTGATCCTGGTAGCACTTACTAGTTGGAGGGTCTTGGAACTGATCCATTGTAGTTCTAGCTATCAATTGATCTATGACCTTATATTTGTTTGGCTACATATTTGTTCAGGTACAATGAATTGGAGACTTCCTCTTTTCTGCTATGTTGATGTTACAAAGCAATTTAGTCATTAAATCTACTTATTTGTTTATGACAATTCATTTGTCCAGTCTTGCAAAGCCAGTGTTGTCTGCTTTAGACATCACTAACATGTTCCTAGGAATGAATAGGAACTATAAAGGGCTAGTTAATTCCACATTATATACAGGACCAGTCTACCACTCTGCCTCTTCTCATTAGACCTATCTAACACTTCGCCTCTTCTCATTAGTTATACTATTGCAATTCAATATGCTATTTAGTCTTGGCATGTTAGTATGTTTGTAGTGGTCGGTGGTTGGGTATAGGTCTAAAGACTAGGGATAAAGCACTCGCCCTCATCTAACCACCTGTAGGGCTCTTCCCTGATGTGGTAAAGAGGCTCTGAGGCATATTTTGAGAATCTTTGTTTATTTATTGCTTGATTATGAATGGTTCAGTCCTTCTCTTTATATAAATGAGGTTAGCTCTTAACAATATGAAAAGTAACACAATCTAATTCAAACAATCAACTAAAGATAATATTATATGCATACTATCTAAATATTAAGATATCTATTTCTAATATAGCGATATGCATCTATCTATTCCTAATATGAAGATATGTATCTAATTATTCTTAATACGAAGATATGCTTCCAACCCTTCCTAATATGACTTCTACAGTGCCCATAGTACTGTTCACGTTCTACAATACACACAGGTACTGTTCACGTGCTACATTGCACACGTGCTATTTGTCCGCCTGCTACAATGCCTCGTCGGATCATAGACCATAACATTACACACCTCATGGCAAGACAACATGTCCTTGAGCTACCAGGTGGCGGTCATGGCTGAAGTCTTTCATAACCCCATATCGACGAGAGCCTATGATGATGTCGTGCGGCATGGAAGATAATTAGCAAAGACCCGTTGCACAATAGCGGGGATACCAATCCTCTAGCATTTGTTGACGTCGCAGGAGTCACCAGCGGTAAGGGCAAATGTCGTAGGGTAGCAGTATCCTTCTTGCCCCGAGATGCAATGTTTGTGGGAGAGATGCGACGATGTTGCTGACCCCCATATGATAGCCATTGCGCTCTGCATCTTCGAAGGCAGGCACGGTGTCGGCTGGCCACATGGAGAAGACCTCCATTGGACAGTCGCAACCTTCTTTCTTGGCGAAGACACCAGAGGTGCAGCCAAGGATAGCGCTGCCCGTTGAAGCGTTGGTGGCGATGGCAGGAGTGGCATCTAGGGCGATGTTAGTTCTGGTTGTGATGGCGACTCAGAAACCGCAGCAACATGCTGCGTCTTCTCTTCCATCTTAACCATGAACTCTTTCATCAAGGTTATCATGTTGCCAGGATCAGTCTTAAGGTCCATGACTAAGACCTTTATAGCAGCCACACAATCAGCAGCAGAAGCCATGGTGAGTGGCTCGGTGGAGGCTTGACGCATGAGTGGAGATGCGCGTGATGGTGGCAGCGAAACGAAGGTTGATATGTTTAACAAAACTTAGCCAAGTCTGCACCCCGAGTGCACACTCCAGTTGCTGGTACCACAGGACGGCATTTCCCGTTAGGTGGTGTGATGCCAATTGCTCCTTTTCTTCCTCCATTGCCCACTGCTTCTTGAAGAATTGTTCAAAGTGATTCAACCAAGGCTACAGATCTTCCTTGCCATCGAAGGTGAGAAGCTCTAGGTAGTGGAATCGTGAAGCTCAGGTCTTCATAGGATCGAAACCCTTGCTACTTTCCATAGATGGTGGAGCAGCAGTTGGCTATGATACCAAATATTGTGGTCAGTGATTGGGTACGGATCCAAAGACCAGGGATATGACACTCGCCCTTATCTAACCATCGACATGGATCTTTTTTGACGTGGTAGAGAGGCTGTAAGACTTATTTTGAGAATTTGTGTTTATTTATTGATTGATTATGAATGGTGTGGCTTCTCTCTTTATATAGATAAGGTTAGCCCCTAACAATATAAAAACTAACATAATCTAATACAACCAAGCAACTAAATATAATATCATATAAATACTATGTAAATATTAAAATATCTATTCATAATATAAAAATATGCATATATCCATTACTAATATGAAGATATGTATCTAATCATTCCTAATACGAAAATATGCATCCAACCCTTCCTAATACGACTGCTACAGTGTGCATAGTACTGTTTGCATTCTATAGTACATGTGGGTACAGTTTATGTGCTACAGTGCACACGTGTTATTTGTACGGCTGCTACAATGCCTCACCGGATCATAGACCATAACAATATTAGTCCCAACGTATGTTTTAGCTTAAATGTGCTCAAGTTCTCCAAATACAGCAAATGTTTTTTTTCTTCTGAAAGATAGCGATAGTCTGTCTTTTCTGTTATCATATATTCATGTCAAGTGATGTCGACTTAGGGCCTGTTCTTTTTGGTTGAGGCTTATGGTTTTTGGCTGCGGCTTGTGGGTTTTGGGTTATTCGTGCGAGAGATTACAGAGTAACAAGAACTCACATATGGTTGTTGCCGATATAATGAAGTCGGTACAGTATGTACTACAATTAACTAGTAGACCCCATCTTGAAAAGACACTATGTTTAAAAATTAGTTACTGTAGAAAAGCCAAAAGCTGAAGCCAAAAGCTGAAAAAGAACAGGGCCTTAGTATGGTATGACTTGTGCTTGGCTGATAAGTTTTTGATTGGATCTCTTGTTGCTCTTGATATAAATGAGTTAGGACTTGTCGTTTTGGTTTATGTAGTCAACTTTCCCTCTTAATATCTCTATTAATTGCTTATTGGTAGTGGTTAGAGGTGGTCAAATGGGTTGTGCCAGCCGAGCCGACCCAAAGCACGGCATTGTTAATCTAGCCCAGGCACGACACGACCCATGATATAAATGAGCTAGGCCGGCATGACATGATGCACTGGGCTGTGCTCGGGCTGACACCCAAGCCTAGCATACCTGCCCGGCACAACACGAATAGTGCCGGGGCAAGCATGACCCATTAGGCACGGCAGGAACAAGCACGATAACAACCCATTAGGCATGTTAAGCCCATTAGGTACGGTCTGGTACGAACACGGCCCACTAGGCACAACACGAATAGGCACAATAGTAGCCTATTAGACCCATTAGGCACAGCTCGTTTAGCACTGTTTCAGCCCATTGGTGTGGTAACGGTCGAATTTTTTAATATTGTAGCCATTTATAGCCGTTGGGGAGCTTAAAAATAATTCAAATAAATCTCATATGCTTTCTATAAATAGGCAGCAAACCTCCCTCATTCAGCCACCATCCAACCTTCACTATTTTCTCTAAATTCTACTATGAAAATTTTGATCCACTTTGTGATAATTTGGCAAAATTCAAATTTTTTGCCAAAAATCCAAAATTTTGAAATATGGCTACAATAAAAAAAAGACTTAACAATACTAATTTTCATAGATTTTTATTGTTCTTATTTTTCTTTGTTACAATGTAAAACATGTAATAGTGTAATTTTCTATTTGTATTTTGTAGTTTCCTCCATGAAATTTTTTGATAATTTTCCTATGAGTGATTTCAGAATTTCACCAGAGGATCTTGTATCCTTCAGGGATAATGCACCTCCACCTCAAACGGGAGAGCAAGCAATACCATCGTCAGGTCCTTTTACCCTGCAAGAGCATATTTTATGTTTTATTCACACGTATTATCATAGCCATGATAGCAGAACACTATTGACTGACCAGTGTTGGTATGTCACTGAAAAGTTAGTATGATTTTTGGAACTCTTTTATGATTCCACTGTTGCTTTATCCAGAGTGTATTATCAAATATCTCCTTTAATTGTGCATCATATTTTTGCGATTGCAGGTCACTTGGTTAATGAAAATGAGATAGTGTTACGAGAGGCCATCCGTACTATAAAAACTAAATATTTAAAATATGGAAAAGAGATTCCATATTTATACTCATTTGCATTTATTTTAGATCCAGAGCTAAAGTTGAAGGATTTACTAATGTTCTTGGATTTCTGAGCGAGGCTAGAGAGATAGATTATTCTAACTATTTTTCAGATGTTTGTGCTAAATTGTTGGATGTTTATCGAAAGTATGAATTAAAGTTTCTGGGAGTTCGCTTACAACAACCTCTAACAACACCTATCACAGGTAGAAGAAAACTATGTGTCTTTGGTGCACCAAGTTTCTCTAGAAGATCAAGTTCTACAACGTTAAGTACTGGAACAATACACAACCATCATAGCAATGGGAAACTATCCGCCTTTCTAGACAGCAATCTCATAGATCACCAGGAAGAAGACTTCAATATTTTGGAGTGGTGGCACGAGCATAAGATAACATATTCGATGCTATCCAGATTAGCACGAGGTGTATTAATTGTTTCTGTCTCAATGGTTTCATTTGAATTTGCTTTCGATCTTTTTGGAAAAATATTAGAGGAGAGAAGAATAAATCTCGCAAGTGAGATGGTGGAAGTACTTCTAACAATAAAAGATTGGGAACAAGCTAATTCGCCAGCTCAACACTCTGTAGAGAATACAGAGCTACCAGACACGTTTGATAATCTTTATCTAGATGACGATACTTAGAGTATTGATGTACATTGTACCTTTTCTCATTTTCACATGTACTGTAGAGCTATAGGTTGTACACTTTTTTCTTTGCTAAAAATTTTTCAAGTTGAGTTTTTACTTGGCAAAATTTTTAATGAGGCAGCCATTTAAGCATTAATAAACCTCATTATTACATTTGGAATATTTGTCTCTTATGGGTATATCTGTATATACTTTATTTTTACAATTTATTTTGTATTTTTCCAATTTTTCATATTTTTTTTGGAACTATTGCAGTTTGTTAAAATTTTCGAGCCAAAATAGACTAGGTGAGCCTCCTTGGCCCGGTAGGCTAAATGGACCTGGGCCGACATGGCACGACCCGTGAGCTCAGTGGGTGCGCCTAGGTCTGTGGTTGAGTCTATGGGACGACACGAGACGGTACGACATGGCCCGCTTAAGCTACCAGGCTAAGTGGGCCATGCCTAAACAGGCATGTGCCATGCTAGGCTGTGTTGTCCATTTGGCCACCACTAGTAGTGGTGTTAAACTATTAATAGGGGCAAAAGATACCAAAACAAAGTATTAATTGATTCCTTGTTCCATGTTTCTAGAGCTAAAATGACATCTAAATTAGATCAGCTTTATTGAAATATAAATATTGGCAATATATTTAGGAATAAGTGGTCTCAATCCTGAACCTGAAGAAGAAGAACCAACTTGTGGGCCCTTGGGTTATCCTCAGTCTGAGACAGTCTTATCTATTTGTCCTTTGTAGCCTTGTTGGCTTGGCTAGTACATGTTTGGTTGCTTGAGTCTTTTCAGTCTTTGTGAACAAAATTACAGTGTGTATGATATTTGGATTCTGGACTAGTTTTTTTCAGTTGTCACATTACTAATTTGTATGGACTATGAATGTATATAGGCATTAAGTGTGTGTGTGTGTCTTTGGTTTTTCTTCTTTCCCAAGTATCTTGTGAGGCATGATGAGAAAGCTGTTTGTCGACTCTTTGTATGTTATTCAGCCCTAGTGGATAAATGTGTGTATCTCATCAACTGTTCTTGAGCAACACCCAGGTAGAGTTGTTTCATTTTGTCTTTGTCTATTTGGGTATTGAAACAACATCAATTAACTATTGTTGATCCCCCAGCTGCAACATTGGTGAAGGTGGCATTTGTCTGGCAGAGGCTGTTCATGGTTCTGCTCCTGATATCGCTGGCAAGGTAAATTGGTCTTAAACAGTTACTGTTGCATATCATAATTCATGATTTTTAACTTGATATTTCTCATTATGTTCGTTGGTAGCTAACAATATCACTTCATGATTCGTCATATTTAACCTTGTGAGTCTAAAATTTATCATTATGCATGTATGAACCCAGTAGCATCAGTTAGTAGATACTTAGCTGTTGTGACTTAATTCCATGCTCTCTAGACCTGATCTTTTACTCAAGTTATTAGCATGATTGTTCCCTTGTCTTTTAACTTCACTGAATTATTTATTGATTGTTTTCAGAACCTTTCAACCCCCGTCAAAAGATTGACAAAAAAGTGGATTTTCAACCAACTTTGAACTTGAAGCCATTTGTCAGCAGTTCAAAAGTGAGTAACCAGTTTATGAAAGTATTAGCTTTTCTTATAATAGTTTTGGATTTGTTCTTCTCCTTACTGCTCACACCCATTATATTTATATGTGAAGAGTATGGATTTCAGATACAACCTTTATGATGTTTTGGTTCATGCTAGCTGGAAACTTAGAATACACAGTTAGGTCATTATTATTGCTTTGTTCCACAATAAATTTATACTCCCAAGTATTCAGTGGGACTAGCTTTGTTCGGACTTTCAGTGGGATATGGCACAATCTTGATGATAACTAGATATAATTTTGGTCTTGCAATGAATTTATACTCCCAAGTATTTAAAGTGGACATGTCAAATTGCACTATCTCAGACATGTATGAACCGACGGTCAACCAGTGAACCGCCAATTGGACCGCTTAACCCACAAACCAACCACTGCATGGGCTCGACCTTCGGTCCGAGTTGGATGGGTATGTTCTTTTCGACTTCTGAAAACCGCTTTTCGATTTTTCTACAGTAACTAGTTTTTAAACGGAGTATTTTTTAAGATAGGATCTACTAGTTAATTATAGTACATACTGTACCGACTTCATTTATATCGGTAAAAACCATACGTAAGTTTCTGTTACTCTGTAATCTCTCACACGAATAGTCCAAAAGATACAAGCCACAATCAAAAACCACACACCGCAATTAAAAAGAACAGACCCAATGTCTATCGTCTCGGCCTGTGTTGCAAGTCATTCCTGCCCCTTGCCGTCTGCATGAGTTTAGGCCTGTTACGCCTCTTGATCGGTCGCTTTCTTTCGTGCGGTCGTACCATGTACCTTGATCACGAGTGGCTAACAAGCTGCTAGCTTGTGTGCCAGCAGCATGCGTTAGTTGCTATATATACAGTCCGATGATATGATCAACAGGCTGGAGTTCTAACATGCGGGCATCCACTGCTCACCGAACCAGCGGACACTTAGTCGTCTTTAGTCCATATTCTAAACAGCTATAGCTCCTAGAAATCAGTTTTTGAATTAAGCAATTTCTTAAAGGGGTTTCTATAAATTATTTTTCGGAGCCACTGCATAAATTGCTTTCAATAAAGTGATTTATCAACACAAGTAAGAGAGTAACGTTTACGCTTTCAATATCTCACGTAATCAATCAATTAAAAGCCGCAGCTCTTCTAACAGGTCTAATTCACTAGCAGCTTTACGTACGTACGGCTATTGCAGGCCCTGACATGTTTATAGAGAAAGCACGCATCTTATCACCTCGTGCTAATCATAATACCCCGGCCGTATAATCCGATCCGCTTGCACGTTTTTTCTTTGAAATAGAGCATTTTCCAGCCTTTATTGAAGGCTAATAAGTTCGATACAGACCCTGTTCTTTTCAGTTTTTAAAAGCTACTTTTCAATTTGTATTTTTTTAAGATAGAGTCTACTAGTTAATGTAATACATACTGTACCGATTTTATTTATATCGGCAAAAACCGTACGTGAGTTTCTGTTACTCTGTAATCTCTCGCACGAACAGCCCAAAAGTCACAAACCGCAGCCAAAAACCATAAGTTTCAACTAAAAAGAACAGACCCACAAACGGGTTTTGCTGGGGATACAAGCTAGCTATAAAAGTTCAACAAGAAACTGTAACACTAAGGGCATGTGATTTATATCTTTTGACTGAAAATAAATAGTAGTCACTAAAATAAGTAATTTTATAAATAAGAGAGAGATGTGTGCACGAGACATAAACAAGATGAGTGAAAAGCTATTTCAAACAACTATTCATATTAGCTCATAGCTTTGAATATAAATAGACATTTAGGCTAGGGCCCAAAAAATCGACAACTTACAGCTTCAGCTTCACGTCCACAAAAGCTAACCAAAACAACGTTTTCTACTCTCTCTATCTCCTTTGCTCCTGATGTCCTTGAGCCATATTTTCACCGGGTCGATCACATCTTCAATGCTGTTCCTATCCTCCCGAAGCATTCTTTTCCTTAAACGCATATGAGAGGAGATTTTGGTAGTGTTTTAATAGATTTATAAGCTTAGATTTTTGGCTTTTTTATACTTTAACTGCTGAAAATATATTATACATATTGTTAGTTTTTACAATTAAATCTAAAAAGTAAAAAATACAAAAGTTATATCATTACAAATAATACAAAAAATAAGAGAAAGAAAGGAAAAACAACAAAAGGGAAAAACAAAATTAAAAAGACAAAAACTAGAAACCAGAAGTCAGGACTGATTTGTTTGAAGCAGGCCTTTGTATAAAACGTCGCTAGGTTGTCTTGCGAAAGACTTCTCAATCGCCATCTTGCTACGCGTGGTCCACAGCGCCCAGGCACAAGCTGCAAAACTGAACAAAATATGTTAAGTAATATAATCTAAAGCTATTACGCGAGGGGGGAAGCGCGCGCGAGGGAGCGGCCACGTCGCCCCGCGCGTCGCTCCGCCCGGCGCGTGTCGCCCCAATTCGCGTACGGTCTGGCGAGCAAAAATGCGAAAAAGTCTCTGTGTTTTTCCGAAATTACGTACAGGCCTTTGGTTCTCATAAAAAGGTCTCTAGATTTTTTTGTCCCCTCCGTTTTGCAGGATGACCCCCCGCATTTTCCAAAATTGTACACGGATCCCTTTTTTTACATACAGATCCTTGATTTTTTTCAAAAATTGGACGCACCCCCCGACCTTAACAAGCTGTCTTAAAAGATGTTGGGACTCGATCCCAACCATACACGAACACATGCGAAGAAGATGTCGTCAGAAGCTTCAGGCGGCACAGTACAGTTTATACCTTTCTTCCATTTCTTCTTCAATTGTTCAGCAGTTTGAAGCCTATTCTGGAACGCCTAGCAAGGAAAACTTTGATTTTCATTGGCACTTTGAATGCACACAGTTTCCTCATTCTATTGCTTACCACTCCCCCAAAAGTCATATTTCTATGAAGTGATTTGACAGAAAAAAATTTCGACTTTTCTAGTACCCAAAGTATCTTGTCTTTATCATTACTTAACCCTTACCTCTGCAAGGAGTTCTTCAAAATTTTGCCGGCAGTTATTATCCTCACCCCCCCAAAGATCTGAATTGAATCTCCCAGCGGCCATTATCGTAACAATCTTTCACTTTTATGTCAGGATCCCTGCAGATATCATATAGACTATGGAATTGAGTTTTCAGAGGGGACTCTTCCAGCCAAGTATCATGCCAGAATGAAGTTAGGGCCCCATTGCCCACTGTATGTACAGTTCCTCTTTTAAACCAGTGTTTAACAGCACATATGCCTTTCCAAAACTGAGAAGATCCTATGCTATTAGCTGAAATGACATCCCCATCCAAGGGTCTAGTTTTTTCAACATCTTGTTGGTCAGGACTCTCAAAAGCTGCCACCCCCACATGGTTTGCGCTTACAGTTATGCCCAGATATATCATGGGGAAATCTCCCAGCTTCCTGTTATTCTGAGCTACCCTGTTTGCCTCATGTGCCTCAGCACCCATCACATAGACCTGACTCTTATGGTAATTGATCTTGAAGCCCGTATTAGATTACAGGTAAGCTACACTAATATAAATTAAAATTTTTATCCTATAAATTAGAAAGCCTTACGAGTAAGAGATCATATAGCATTACCATTAGACATGTAGTATAGTAAAAAAAGAGAGTTGAAGCAGTTTAGTTCAACGTAGCGTGCGTCAGTGTAGTGAAAGTAGTTGATCGTCCAACATATTTGGAAAGTGATCCTCGGAAGCTGATTATCTTCTAACGATAGTCGATCTCCACGAGCCGATTGTCTTTTCCTCCTATCGTCCCGAGCAGAACCTTATCCATCATGAGTAGATATCGTATCTCACTCGGAGAACCTTCGATCGGATCCTTATCCAATAAGATTAGAGATCATATCTCATTCGAAAAGTATCATCCGAACTCTTATTGTTCCAACCTGTTAAGTGTGTGACCCTATAGGTTTATGTATACTTGGTTGTAACCCGGAAACACCTTTCCAATCACTAGTTACTAGCGGTTCCTAACAGTACATATCGACCTCCAAATATACACAAAGATCAAATCGGATGAACCTTATATAATATGATCTGCAACCAGGTTTTAGTTACTCACGATCAGTTTATAACTCCTTACGACCGATTCCTATTTGGTTACTACTAGACAGTATCTTCATATGACCAGTTCGCAGACCAATTTGTGATATGTCCGACCAATCATTATATCCACACGATCAGTTCATATCTGGTTGAACTAAACGACATGTTTGCATATTATCCTTTTGCCTTATGATACCCATTGAACTTCAGGTGAGAAACATGTCATCCATATATTGTTCAATGTTTTCCCGATCTAGTCATGGATAACTTCATGTAGTCGACTCCTAGACCACTCGTGGCATAGCCATGCACTTTATCCGACCATATCGAGGGGTCCAAAGATATCTCTCCTATTATGTAGGAGAGGCAAATCCCATATCCGACCAGTCATATTTCTCTGCATATTTCATAGTATACCCGAAAGCTATCTTTATAATTACCGAGTTGTATAGTAGCGTTTGGCAACCCCTAAATTATGGCCACAAAGCCTCAGCTTGCTTGTCATCCCGGTTACTTGCTAATAGGAGTTGGGTTCCCGCCCGTTGCCTAAGTAACGGATCATTGGCCCATCAGAGAGGTAGGAACCATCATGACCCATCCTAGTGGGAGGCAGGCCTCCCAAAGCTCCCACTGGTTCATCTCCCCTAGCTTCTCCCTTCCACTCCTCCCTACCAGTTCGCAAACGCCCCCACAAACTGCTCCGATGCCTCTTCCCCTCCTCTGATGGCCACCTACCAAATCTTAAATCCAGGCCAAATTCTTTCGGTGGGTCTTCTAATTGAAGATGGTGGATAGTTCCAGCTACTAAAGATAAACCTGGTGCTGCAGGAACCGCCACAACCCCAGCACAAGGATTATGCCATCGCGACCATAGTCTCGCCCCTCGGGAGAAAGAGATAGGAAAAGTAGTGCTGGACATTAGGGATTTCATCCGAGGCGCACTCAATATAAATATGGTAAGATGCTCCCCACATCCGCTCGGTGTTGGAATCTTTCAACTTGGGTCTACAATTCAGTGGGACATGCTAATCTTTGGGAACCCACACCACTTGGACGACCAGCATGAAGTTAAGTTTCACAGGCACAATGAAGCCTTAAACTGGAGAGGGGCCAATTTTTATCGAGTGGGTTGGATCATATTTTTGGGGTTTCCACTAGACCTTCTAAATCATCGCTCCATATCCCATGTGGTCTCTTCCTTCAGCAAACTCCTGGATTGGCATTCGGGTGACATGATCAGGGGTAAAGTTCTAGTCAGAGTGTTATACCCCTCAGTTGAGGTAGTTCCTAGAAACCTAGTTCTAAAGAAAAGCAATGATTTGGGGGAGCTAGAGAATCTTGGATAGTTCAGGTGTTTGTTGTCAACTCAGACTTCCCTGATGCTGCGCCAGGGGATGAGGACCTCCCGGAGAATTTGATCAATCCGCAAAACGATGATGGAAATAAGCAATAGCAGGAACCATAGGCACCCCTAGAAAATGATCAATGGGAACAATGGGCACCACGACAACAAGAGCCAGAAGAATGGGATCACCTACTAATGGATAAAGGAATACAAGCACAGGAATCTGCATCAGTCTCCTCAAACCCATTCGCTATTTCAGTGTCATCAGTCTCCGATTCACAGCAACTGCAAGAGGCCTTGATACAGACCAGCTAAGGATTAGTTGATGCGTAGGGATGGCCCGATCTTTCCCGTTACATTCAGCGAGGTTCCTTCTCCTTTGGTTCCTATGGATAGAGTCTTGTTCTTATCTTGATGCAGCAAACAATCATGATAAGGGCAATTTGCACTAGTATGCAAGGCACACACTAGAAGCAATTCACCAAACTCCCCAAACCGTGAATTCAGCAAGAAGGCACAAATTAGAAGAGATGAACCTGGTAGATTCAATGGGAAATCTCAAGAATCTCCTATTCTTGCCTTGCACCAACTCGGCAAACTCCAAATGAGAAAACCTTGCAATCACGCAATCTAGCCGCCGACAACCATCATGTCGATTTTTTCCTTTATTTCACAAGTAGCAAAACTTATCATATCATAGGCTAAATTCAATAGGGCTAATCCCTAGCCTTATATAGGTTCACAATGCATGGCCTTAACTAAAACTCACGCACAACCTGGCCTAAGGCCGAAACAAATTCTAATACGAACTAAAAAGGAAATAGCTAAATAACTGCCATCAGATTCCTTCTTAATTTACGATGTGATCATGAGGATTCTGGGGCTGGCACCTCATCCATTGTATAGGGCTTCAAATTAGCTTTCAAACAACTTCAAGAACACCCAAATCGGACTCTGTTTGTGAAAGTTATGGGCGTTTTAATGTTGGACTTCATGTCTGACCCAAACCAAATCCGAACTGACTTCAAATATTTATATATTTTCTTTTCTTATTCAAGGGGCTTCCAAATCCGTTTGGAACCTGAAAAGGAATCCTTCTCAACCTTTGGAAAACCGTGGTGTGGTTGGATTTTACCTTTACTTTCATTGCAATACTCGGACTCTTTATGTTTGGTAAGTCTCGCGCATATCTCCGGACAACTCGTGTAGCATCCAATGAAGTTGCCATAACTTTTTGTAGGAATCTCCAATCAAGTTTCGTTTGATATGTTGGAAAGTAGACTTTATTAGATTTCCAATATATGTTTTTTGTGTATTATAAACCTCAGAATTGGCATTGAAAGCTTCATGAACATTGTGGATAGAACTGCAATCACAAGAAATTGATTGATCTTGTGACTTGCTCTTTAGCCAAACTAGTTTTCTTTCTTTACCATGCACACTCTAATTCCATGCATTGTTTTCTTGTTTGCATTGCGCAAAGGAGGAATCACATAAGCTTCTTTCTTCTTGCGCAATTCAACACTACTAAGCCTTGTAACTTCAGATTGTATGGATGAAGCACAAATCAATGTAGCATTCACACTCTTTGCCACATCAGGCCTCATCTCAAGCTCAATTGCATTCATCACATTGGGCCCTGATCCCATTCCATGCTTAGGCTACCACCTCCTCCGCCATTATCAAAAGAATGCTAACTACCGAGGCAACTAGATTGACATTTATGCAATTCATTCATCAGGTCATTGCAGGTTTTTAGAGCTGCTTCAGTCCGACCTTCTCCATAATACCACCATCTCCTTGGGGGTGTTAATCCCCCTCACCAGCTTGATCTTCTTCCTCTAGGACTACCTTTGAAGAGACTGTGGTGCCTTGCTTTCAACCCGAAGATACGGTGGATTGGGAACCCCACAGAAGACACTTCTCCCCTTGCTTCAGGGGGCATGTTCACCGAAGTCTACTCATGGAGGTCTCCCCATCATGGCTCCTCTTCGGTTCATATTGAGGAAATCCCTAACCGGCAAGATGATGATTCTCTCAATCTTACCTCCCCGAAAACCAACCATTTGACGAGTTATAAGAAAGCCACTCCTTTGATGGTACACAACCTATGCAGGAGCCTGACAAAGAACAAGCAAGCAGCCGACCTCCAACCGTCAAGGATCACACATTCCAAAAGGCGCAAGTCCAATGTACCCCCAACCCATTGCAACTCTTAGAACTAGATCAATCTACATCATCGGTGGCAACCAGGTTGGAAAGAATTTCTTCGGTTCAACTTCACAAGTAGGTAGAGGAGGCACTTTAGACCTCAACAGAAGCCACCCTGAAGATGCCCAGACTCCTGATTACTCTCATGAAAGAATGGGGGTATCGCTATAGTCGAGTCCCCTCTGGGGAGCTGACAGATGACACCCTCTTAGCACCGCATCAAAACGAAGCACAAGATTGAAGGGCACAATAGTTGGGTGGTATAGGGTGTATATAGGCAGGTCATATTTTTGCTCTACTGTTATCTTGCCAGGCAGCTTTTGTGTTACCGAACTTGCTATATTGTTATTTTGCTTTCCCTCGGTTTCAAATCTGGGACAATATTGTTGTGCTATATGTCTTGTTTCTCTCTTTTGTTATGTCTCAATGAATCCATTGCAAAACTTTAGAAGTTGGAAGGTTTTATAATGGAATGTCAGAGATCTAAACTCCCCAAAAAAAATGGAAGTCCATCCAAGATAAGATCTCAGACAGTGCTTGCTCAGTTGTCTGTCTCCAGGAAACTAAAAGAGAGTTTTTTGAGCACTCGTACATTAGCAATTTTGCTCCCAAGCGCCTAGATAAATTTACCTACTCCCCTTCTACCAATGCCTCTGCGGTCTTTTATTCCTTTGCAATAGCTTAGTGTTCTCTGGATCCCATTTATTCAACACACATTTTGCTCAAATTATAAAGTTATCTTTAGTCCACAATTCAAGTAAGTGGACCCTTGTCAACATTTATGGACCGTGTGAGGGGTAGAGAAGGGAAGAATTTGTCAATTAGCTCCTTCACCTGAATATTCGGGATCAATAAAACTGGATTTTAATGGGAGATTTCAACTTCATCCGATCAGCTCAAAATTGTAATAAACTAGGGGAAACTTTAATGATATCCTCACCTTCAACTCCATCATCAGCAGTCATGGTCTCACAGAACTGCCGCTCAAGGGTAGGTCCTATGCTTGTAGTAACATACAAGAAGATCCTTTGTTAGAGCAACTGGATTGGTTTTCCACCACAACCTACTGGACCTCATCCTTCCCTCACTCTGAAGTTCATGTCCTATATAAATATACTTCGAATCATGCACCATGTGTCATGCACATTGATATGGTTATTTCCAAATCCAACCTATTCAATTTGAATCTTACTGGGTAGAACACCCAGGATTCAATGAAGTAGTTGCTCTCTTCTAGAACTTACCAATCTCTCAAACAAACGGTGTGGCTAGAATTTTGACAAAATTCAAAAATCTACGTAGGGATCTTAAAAAGTGAAGAAAGCCCATTTCTCACCTAAATATTTTGATCCAAAATTATAGAATGATGATTCTTTTCATGGACAAGTTGGAAGAACAGAGGTGCTTATTCTTGGAGGAAAATAACTTTTGAAACATAATCAAAGCTCACTTCACAAGACTTTTAGATTATCAGCACTGGTATTGGAAAGAGAGATGCACCACTAGATGGGCAAAACTCGGCAATGAAAACACTAAATACTTTCACGCACTTGCAACTGAAAGATACACAAGGAATTCTATTCACTCCCTAATTTGGACAATGGAATAATAGTGCACTCACATCAGGATAAGGCAGTGGCCATTTGGAACTCATTCAAGCAAAGGATGGGAACATGACTCACCCCACAATGTTCTTTGATCTCACAAACCTCATGCAAACTTCGCATCACTTGGAAGACCTGGTGGTAGACTACTCCCAAGCAGAGATTGATGACATCGTCAAAAGCCTTCCAAAGGACGAAGTCCCTGGGCCAAATGGATTCAATGTCTATTCATTCGTAGGTGCTGGAATATCATCTGACAAGATTTTTATCTTCTTTGCCAGGATTTCTTCCAAAATAGGGTTAACATTGAAAGCATAAATGGATCTTTTATTACTATAGTCCCAAAGAAGCTGAACCCGGAAACCCTGAACGATTATAGACCAATTTCTAGCAAATAGGCTTTAGAGAGTCTATTGTTCGGTTGGTCCATGACAACCAATATGGTTTCATCAAGACCAGAACAATTCAGGACCGCTTGGCATGGGCCTTCGAGTACATTCACCAATGCAAGCAGTGTAGAAAAGACATCATAATCCGTAAACTAGACTTTGAAAAAGCCTTCCATACAATTGAGCATGAGGCAATAATGGCAGTAACAATAGCAAAGGGCTTCCCTCAAAATTGGATATCCTAGATTGCAAGTATTTTCTCATCCGGTCACTCTTCAGTGCTCACAAGTGGGGTACCTGGAAGTACGTTTCGATGCAAAAGAGAAGTCAAGCAAGGCGGCCCATTGTCACCACTTCTATTTGTCCTTGGGGCAGGTATCCTTCAATCGATTATAAATGAAGCAGATAGAAGAGACCTTCTCAAGTACCCAATTCCACCACATGAAAATGTAGATTATCTAGTTATACAGTATGCAGATGACACTCTAATTATTTTGTCAGCCTGCTTCAGTCAACTCCTTTGCCTAAGAGGACTCCTACAAACCTTCTCTAACTCTACAAGCCTCAAAATGAATCTTCATAAATCAGTGTTAATCCCCATCAATATTCCACTGGACAAAGTGGCTAACCTAGCAGGAGTGTTTGAATGCAAAATTCGATCTATGCCATTTACATACCTTGGACTTCCAATGGGGACGACAATGCCAAAAGTGAAGGATTTCTTATCCCTTGTTGATAGGGTAGAAAGACATCTAGCTAGTACGACGAGCCTACAGTCTTATGGAGGAAGACTAACAACTGTTAATGCAGTTCTCTCCCTTCAATCCATATACCGCATGTGCATACTCTGGTTACCCAAGAAGGTGATAAACCATATTGATAAAGCTAGAAGACATTGTCTTTGGAGAGGTTCCAAGGACTTGTAAAGGCATTGTAATTCACTAGTAGCATGGGAGTACGTATGCAAGCCCAAGAATAAAGGAGGATTGGAGTTCTCAATCTTTATACTCTCAATGAGACTACTTTTGAAACATTTTCACATGTTCTATGGAAGAATTGAGGTACCTTAGGTCGATTTGGCGCAAATACTACTCAAATTTGGTTCCTCGTGCGGCTTTCACATGTGATTCATTCTGGTGGAGAGACATCATAAAAAGCATCAACCAATTCAGGGGTATTGCGATGGGACAACTGGGAAATGGTCAAGACATTCTACTTTGGAAAGACTATTGGAATGGAAACTTGCTTTGTGCAAAGTTCCCAATTTTGTACCTGCTAGCTTCAAATCAAGACATCTCAGTCCAAAACTACATGCAACTTCATGAGCCCCACACTGCATTCTAGCTTCCTCTCACACACCAAACATACCAAGAATATCTACAACTCCTTCACCTTAGGATCAAGTGGACCTCAGCCAAAACACTCCTAATCAGTGTACTTACATTTGGGGCCATTCCAATTTCTCATCACAAAAATGGTATACTTACCAGTCCAAATAGCTCACCACCTCACTGGTCTTCCCGCTCATTTGGAAGAACAGATGCTTCATGAAGCAAATGGTCTTCGCATTGCATCTTCTCAAAGAAAGATTCAATAGAAATGATATTGTAACATCCTGATTTTCAGAGCCTTTTTGAAGCTTTTAAAATAAAATTCACCAGTTGGATTTTTCTGGAATTAATAAAAGCTTAAGTTGAATTTTTATTAATTAAAAGGATTTAATATGACTAAAATAAACAATAACATTTGCTGGAAATATTTCATTTGGGTTCCTTGTGTTTCAACAAATTTTCTAGAATTTTATGAGTTTTTTCGGGTTTGTTTGCTATTTTCTAGAGCTCAAGATAATTTATTTGAATTTCTGAAGAAAAAAAGAAAATCTTTAGAAAATCCCTAAATCCCCAAAAACCTACTGGGCCAAAACCTACCAGCCAGCTTAGCCCAGGCCCATCTCTCCAGCTATCCCGGCCTACCCCGTCTCCACCACGCGTCGAGCATCTACATCCACGCGTTGCCGCTCAGTGGCTGACATGTGTCGGCCATCCAAGCCATGACTGTGCATGTCATCTTTTCCGTAGTCTCTCGGCTGTCTCCACCTTAGATACGCCTCGGAGTCCGTGCCCCTCCCGACCTCGGCGTCCAAGCCTATTTAAGCTGGCCACAACCGCCTTGCGTTTCGTATCCCAAAGCCGCGCCCGCCCCTTGTGTTCCATGCCCCGGGGCCACCTCATCATGCGCCCTCACCGTCTGTGCAAAGCCACCGCATCTGAGCGCCATCGCCCTCGTCGTCACCACCAAGCGAAGCGTCATCGTCTTCATTGGCGGCGGTCTCCCCATCATCTTCTCCACTCCGCTCCACCAACCGCCGATCCACCGGTGAGCCTTGCCCCATCGTGCCACCTTCGCCACCCCTCGGTTGCCTCGCCTCGCCCTCTGCCACAGTCGGCACCCGCCGCCCTCGGTCGCCTCGTAGCTCGGCAGCCGAAGCGTCGGCACTTCGTCTCCGTCGACCAACCAGCATGCGCTGCGTGCCCTTATCCCAAGCCATCCGATCATATCTATGCTGAATATCTAATCTAATGGTCTAGATCAAGCCATGTTGTTGACTCCTAGCCGTCGGATCTGCCGTATTGTAACCAAGCGGAGTCAGCCGCCAGCTCAGACAGCCATGTCCGCCCTAGCCACCACGTCAGCACGCCCAATCGCCAGTGCACTATTCCACACACCGAGTTCACCGTAGACCTGTTATCCCATGAGTTGAGTTCACATCATAGTAGGATTTCCAAATTTCCAATGTTTTCTTTACATTAGATTTTCCAAGAGCATGTTCTCCTCTGTCTTAGCTCCGATTGACCCGATTCTTTTTCTTAAATTCATCTAAAATTGAGCTCTATATTTTGAAGTTTTTGTTTTTATTTTGAATTTTTTTAAGTTCATTTGAATTTTATTTGAATTTATTTTGTGTTTCATTTTATTTTCTCTCTCTTTAGATCACGCCTTCGAAGAAGCTGAAGCAAGATTTGAAGATCAACAGCCATTAACAGAGCAAGACCAAGGCAAGTCATGTTCTTTGATCATGTTGAACCCAATTTACAAATCTATTATGTATTATTTTATTTTAAATTATCATGCATCGCTATTTTATTATAAAACATTTGTATTGGTAGTTATTGTCCAAATTGATTAATCCCTCCTTGATAATTCGAATGCCATGGTTCCATTATCTCCATAGGATGTGTAATTATCTAGTGAGGCAATGCTAGTCATCACATGGGTGGTACATTTAGTATGCTTAGTCGTGCTTGTAACACGTTGGGTTATCATCACATGTGATCAATTAATTAATTTTGATTTAGTGAGATATTGAATTGTGGTGGTTAGTCATAGTTATAAAATTTAAGTACCATGACATAGGTAGTGTCATTGGTGTTGGTTATACAAAATTGGTTTTCATTTGGGCGAATAATCATTGAGTAAAGGGAGTGCAATTTGCACATTGGGATATAGATGTTTCGCTTAGGTAATGTCTAAGGAGTTAACTTTGTGTGCCATTGATCTGAACCTTACCGCGCAACCACATGTCTAATATGGAATAGTTTTGCCTGATTAATTTGTGATGTTTCAATTTCGGTTCTGTCGTTGAGATGAATGTAGTTGTAATACCACAGAATTTCAAAAGGGAGGATTAAGAGAGGAAAAGGTGGTTTTTGCCGTCAGACCCATCGGCTTTTAGAATGCCGAATAAGTAACGCTCGCAGAGGTTCCCAGACCATCCAGGGACGGTCGGCATCGTCTAGAAAGCGACTTATGGTAGCGCCTTAGACGCTCCTGCACCGCCCAGGCCGGCCGGCACCGCCTCGCTGTGGGTTTTCGCCATTCGGCAGAAATTCTATTCTTACTGCTACCGATTAACCTGCCACGGTAGAAGAGCACCAAATAGGGTAGGGCTACTGTTGGACCAAAAAGCCCTCAGGGCCATAGTCAGCCTGGCAAAAAGGGAGGGGTAAAAGCGGTATTTCGCATAGAGTGTGATAGCCATGAGTAGACAAGACATCACACAACCCTTTTTGCCAGCTCCACTTTCTGCCACAGCCGCACGCAACATCATTTCATCTCCCCAGCCGAGAGCAACCAGAGGCACCAAAGACCACCACAGAGAGGACGTGGGGAAGAGGAAGCCCGAAGGAGGAGAGGAGGCCCAAGAGCTTGGAAGGTGGGCGTGAGGACCGCGCCGACGCCATCCGGAGACGCCGACATCCACGCCCACGAACCCACACCAAGCTAACCCCTTGAGTACGTTCACCATCCCCTCCACAACCCCATAGCACGACACAATATCTTGCAAAAGTAGATGAAGAGCGCATAGAATAGGGGTAGGGGGTGCACTGCCCTGATTGGAGCGGCTGGCCGGTGAAGAACCGTGGCCGGCGAGCTCGAAGCCGGGGCCGGGGAGCCGAGGAGGTGTGGAGGCGCAGCGATCGAGGACGCAGCGCCATGGTCGGAGCCGAGGACGGCGGCCGAGGCGCGGCCGACCGGGTGGCGGCGCCAGCGCCCACCGACGAGCGCAGCGAGGAGGCGACGGATCCGGTCTTGGCCACCGGATCCGAGGCGCAGAGCGAGGAGGAGGCGGAGTGGCCGGAGGGGAAGCCGCCGCCGGGGCAACCGGATCCGGCCCGCTCGGTCGGTTCGGGAGGAGCCGCCCCCCATATGCGAGCCGCCAAGAGAGAGAGGTAGAGAGTGAGGGGAGCCGTGAGGGCGCTACTGGCGGCGGTGGCCCGGCGACCGGCGGCGAGGGAGGGCGCGCACCGAAAGCACACAGCCAGCGTCGCTGGAGAGCCGCCCGAGAGAGGAGGAGGAGGGTTAAGGCCGTTCGGTAGAGTCTTGTGAAAAGAGGAGAGGGAGGAAAAAATGAGGAGGCCGGTTCGGCCGCAGAAAATGAAGAGAAAAGAGAAAGAAAGAAAAGAAAAGAAGAGGAGAGAAAAGAAAAAAAAGAGAGGAAAGAAAAGAAAAGAGGAAAAAAAAGGATTTTGGTGTCTGCGCGACAGGTCCCTGAGACCCGTGCGTTATTACGCCAGAATCGGGATAAGCGTGTAGTATCGTCGTCGCCTATTTTATCTATGATTTTGTTATGATGCGTTAAATGGAACTATTTGCTTGTCCGGTGGAGGTCCCGAGTCGACGCCGTCCAAGACGCTATTCCGCTCCGCTTGGTTAACGAGCAAGTGCATGGTAGAGCGGAGACCATAGAGTTCATGAATATGCGATGTTTATATGATGTGATAATGTTTATGCGGAAATGCGATAATTGCATGATATTTATGTAGAAATGAGATGTTTACATGACGTAAAGTTGCATGGTAAGTGATGGTAATGATGATGGAGTAAGGTGGGCAATGATGCCTACCTGCTAATGATGTTAATGATGAGCATGATTATGACAATGAGCATATGCATTTGCATTATGTGCACTCAAGAGTGAGGGCGGTGAGAAAGTCCCTAGCTACGAGTAAAGCTAGCGGACTAATCCGGAGTGCTCTTGAGTAAGACCTACTTCGGTAGGCCTCCACGGGAGTGGAGAGACCCCCGTGCCGAATGGGCGGGCCTAAGATTATGGGTGAACATCGACGGGTGTTCACTCGGCAATACCGGTATCTGCAATGTGATGAGCAAATGTGCATGTAGAGCAGGGATGACTTGCATTGCATTGCATTGATGATTTGGCAATGTGGAACCTTGAGAATGATGTTCTGAGCATGACAATGCCTGCAGAGTATGTTATGGTTGGTTGAATTGCTTACATGTTTTGATAGTGTTTACCGTCGTATTATGTACTTGCTGAGTCTTTCGACTCACCCTTGCTTTGCTATTGTTTTTAGGTGACCGTTGAGGACGACATGCATGGGCGGGTGTAGCACATGAATATCTTCACGTTCTTGCAGCACGTCACTTAACCAACTTTTGTTAGTATATATGTTTAACTCCACTAGCAAGTTAGAAAAGTCCCTTAAAACAAAAGGTATGGTGTAGGTGGTCGTTGCTTTATGAAAAAGTATAGTTTGCTTAAATTGTTTAGCAGCTGTTCTCAAAATATTATTATTTTAGTGCGTTGATGGTAGCACTCTAGGCCCAGAGGATGGGCAGGGTGTTACAGTTGGTATCAGAGCGGGCGTCAGGTCCGTGGTAGAAACATTTGACAACTTAGATTAATTATTCAACTAAAATTTGACTTAGGTCTAATAATTAAATTAAAATTTGACACACTGGTGCACCATAGGATGGGGAATGGTCCTACATTGCATTTACGCTTTCGCTTGCTTTGATGTTGATTTATGTTGTTGAAATGATTGTTCGTGGGCTAGTTGCGTGATTGGCTATCTGTCAAGAACAGACATGCCGAGAGGTAGAGGACGCAGTCGTGGTCAAGGTCGTGAAGGTCGCGGCCGGGGCCGTGCCCGTGCCCGAGCGGGGCCACCGCTTGAGGTTCAGCAGGAGGCACCTGGTGTAGAGGTTGCTTGTGCTGAGCAGTTCGTAGCTAGAGATCCAGCAAGGTCTTCAGCCTTGCTGCAGGAGTTCATAGAGGAGGTCCGTGCGCTTCGCCGACGAGCGCTGGCAGCTACTACTGTGGCCATGCCTGTTGTTATCCCTAATCCGCTTCGTGCCATCGGTCTCGAGCAATGACCTTGAGAAGGCTAAAGGGTTCAGCTGAGGGCTCAACTCCGAGTTCCGGCATATCATGGGAGCTACTGCACCGCGTGACTTTAGGTCCGTGGTGGAACAAAGCTAGAGGATGGAGATGGAGATGCGGCTCACTAAAGGGCCGCAACCCTACGGTGGTGCGAGTGCTTGGTGGTGACCAGAAAAGAAGCTTCACTGAAGGGGGTGGGTCATCTCAGCGGCCCGCTCCCAAGAAGTCTAAGTGGGGCCAGCGTCCCCCACCATCATCCAAGACCAAGTCTTCAAGGACGTTTTCCTCAGTGCCCCGTTCTTCATCGGCGACCCCAACCTATCGTCCTGTCCCAGGACAGGGCATGATTTGTTTCAAGTGTGGAGGTGGGCACCGTGCTGCTGAGTGCTCCTGGACTGGGGAGTGTCGACATTGCGGCAGATCAGGCCACATGGAGCGGGTTTGTCGTCAGAACCCCTCCAGCATCATCAAGTGGGAGCCGGTATCTTCATCTTCATCCAATGCTACACCTCGGGGTCGATCCGAGATGATGGCGGGCGCCTCGCTGCGCCTCCACTCTCCGGCTCCACCGCCGGTATTACGGCATCCCGCAGCAACTCCTTCACTCCAAAGATGCTACACCGCCTCCGGTCCGTTGCCGCCACAGCAGAGCGTCGGGGCTCTCGCCGCCCCGACACCACCCGGAGTCTACTCACTGCCTGCTGCTGAGTCCGCAGGTCGACCTGACGTGGTGACAGGTACCTTGTTAGTGGACTCATGTGAAGCCCTTGTTCTTTTCGACTCTGGTGCTACCTATTCTTTTGTGTCCTAGGAGTTTGCTAGGAAGGCCAAGCTGAGTGTTCAACAAATTTCCCAATCGGTTATGGTTAGTACCCCAAGGGGTATCATTGCTAGCTCCACAGTATGCCCCGGCTGTGTGGTTGCAATAGATGGTGAGGGATTTATTGCCAACCTCATGGTTATTCAGTTGAAACCTTTCGATGTTATCCTTGGCATGGACTGGTTGCATCGCTACCAAGCCGTGATTTCCTGCTTCTGGAGGACAGTTACCTTGCAAGCACCTTCAGGGAAGGAGATAATCTTTCAAGGGAATGCACCCATGTGTTCCCTCTTTGTGTTGGCCAGCTTATTCCCTGGCCGACGAACAATGAAGTCTGGGTTACTCCTAGCAATTGCGGAGAAGCCAAGTGCGCCGTTGCACATTGAGAATATTCCTGTGGTGCGTGAGTATCCCGATGTGTTTCCTGAAGAGCTTCCAGGAATGCCACCTAAGCGAGACGTGGAGTTCAGAATTGATCTTGTTCCTGGTACAAGACCTATCTCTATGTCTCCCTATCGTTTGGCACGACCCTTGCAGGAGGAGTTGAAGAAGCAATTGGACGAGTTGTTATCCAAAGGCTTGATTCGTCGTAGTGTGTCACCCTGGGGAGCCCCTGTCCTATTCACTGAGAAAAAGGATGGGAGTTGGCGCATGTGTATAGATTACCGTGCTCTAAATCAAGTGACCATCAAGAATAAATACCCTTTGCCTCGCATTGAGGACTTGTTTGATCAACTAAAAGGAGCCAAGGTGTTCTCAAAAATTGATCTATGCCGGTATAATCAAATTCGAAAAGGGAGCAAGACATTGAAAAGACAGCTTTCTCCACAAGATATGGGCACTATGAGTTTACAGTTATGTCCTTTGGACTGACTAGTGCCCCTGCTGTTTTCATGGAAACGATGAACAGTATGCTACATAAGTACCTGGATGACTTTGTAGTGGTGTTTATCGATGATATCCTGATTTATTCCAAGACGAATGAAGAGCATGAGCAGCATCTGAGGCTCGTGCTTGAGACTCTGAGGAAGAATCAATTCTTTGCCAAGCTGAAGAAGTGCGAGTTCTGGATTCCTGAAGTGAGCTTTCTGGGTCATGTAATTAACCAGGAAGGCATTTCGGTAGATCCAAGCAAGATTTCCACCGTCGTGGATTGGAAGGGGTCATCTAATGTTAAAGAAGTGAGAAGTTTTCTTGGCCTAGCTGGTTATTATCGGCGCTTCGTGAAAGACTTCTCCATTATTGCCAAGCCAGTGTCTCAGCTCACACGGAAGAATGTGAAATTCCAGTGGACCGATGAATGTGAGCACGCTTTAATACTACGAAGAGAAGTTAGTAATCGCCCTGTTCTCACTCTTCCCGAGCGAGGAAGCGTTTCACGATCTACTCGAATCGTCTCAAGTAGGTCTAGGTTGTGTGCTCATGCAAGATAACAAAGTGATCGCGTATGCCTCATGACGATTGAAGAAACATGAGCGAACTACCCTACCACGATTTAGAGCTTGCCGCAGATGGTTTTGCTCTAAAAATTTGGAGGCATTATTTGTATGGGGAATCTTGTGACATCTTCACTGACCACAAAAGCCTCAAATACATTTTCACTCAGAAGGAGTTGAGTTTGAGGCAACGGAGGTGGTTGGAGCTTATTAAAGACTATGATCTCACTCTTCAATACCATCCGGGCAAGGCAAATGTGGTTGCTGATGCCCTTAGACGCAAGACGACACCCTCTGTTCTAGGTTGTCTCGTTGCTGACTTTGAACGGATGGGAATTTCCTATTGTTTTGCTGGTACAGCGCAGGCTGAGATGAAGTTGCTGTTGGAATCAGAAATTCCAAAGCGAGTAAAGGAGGCACAACAGCATGATCGGTTGCTTCAACAAGTGAGGAAGCGCCTTAATGAAGGAAAAACCGGGGATTTCAGCCTTGATGACTCAGGCGCTTTGCGATTTAAAGGCCGCCTTTGCGTGCCGCAGAAGGCTCAAGTCAAGGCTGATATTTTGAAAGAAGCTCATCGAACCCTGTACACGGTACATCCTGGTGAGACCAAGATGTATCGTGATCTTAAGAAGAACTTCTGGTGGAAGAGGATGAAAGTGGATATCGCAAAATATGCGGCATCTTGCGGAGTTTGCCAGCAAGTGAAGGCCGAGCACAAGCGCCCCGCTGGGCTATTACAGCCTTTGGAGGTTCCTCAATGGCCATGGGATGATATCACCATGGATTCGTGAGTCGGCTTACCTCGCACCAGCGAGGTAAGGATGCAATATGGGTAGTGGTGGACCGATTCAAGAAGTCCGCGCACTTCATCCCCATTCGCAACGAACTCGGTAAGTGAGTTGGCGCCCATGTGTGTAGAAATTGTGAGATTGCACGGTGTTCCCAAGTCGATAGTTTGGACGAGACGCTAAGTTTGTCTCAAGTTTTGGGAGAGCTTGCGGGCGCCGGGCACGAAACTCCGTTTAGTCTCGCTTTCCACCCAGATCGGATGGACGATCGAACGTACCATTCGAATAATCGGAGGACATGTTGAGGTCCTGTGTTTTGTCCTGGAGGGTAGTGGGAGGATCATTTGGCACTTGCAGAGTTTGCCTATAACAACAGCTACCACTCCAGTGTTCGAGCGGCGCCATTCGAGGTTTTGTATGGACGAAAGTGTAGATCGCCACTGTGTTGGGATGCGATGGGCGAGAAGGCGATCGGGACGGATTGGGTCCACAAGAAATGGAGCGAGTGGCGGAAATTAGTCAAAATCTGCTAGCTGCCCAGAGTAGGCAGAAGAGCTACGCCGATGTCAGGAGGCGAGAGCTAGAGTTCGAAGTGGGGGATCATGTACTCCTGAGAGTATCTCCTACTAAAGGCATAGTGCGATTTGGTACCAAAGGGAAGCTTAGCCCCAGGTACATTGGGCCATTTCTAATTCTGGCACGAATTGGAAAGTTGGCATATCGTTGGACCTCCCTGAGTCCATGCGAGGAGTGCATAATGTGTTCCATATTTCGATGTTAAGGAAGTTCTTGCGAGATCCAGAGCATGAGATTGTGTTAGAACCGGTGTCCATAAAGCAAGACCTCACCTTCGAGTCCCGTCCAGTTAGGATTCTGGAGGAATCAGAGAAGGTGTTGAGGCATAAGACGATAAAGTATGTTAAAGTGCTTTGGTCGCATCAGTCTGAGCGAGAAGCGACATGGGAGTTGGAGTCTCGCATGCGTGAGGAGTACCCGGACTTGTTCTCCACGGGTATGAGTTAATGTTATGTTATGAGCGATTAGTTTATTTTGTTCTTCCGTGCGGTTGTTGAGCGCGAGTCGGGTCGAATTACATTAAGGGGTAGAATGTAATACCACAGAATTTCAAAAGGGAGGATTAAGAGAGGAAAAGGTGGTTTTGCCGTCAGACCCATCGGCTTTTAAAATGCCGAATAAGTAACGCTTCAGAGGTTCCTGCACCATCCGAGGACGGTCGGCATCGTCAGAAAGCGACTTATGGTAGCGCTCTTAGACGTTCCTGCACCGCCCGAGGCCGGTCGGCACCGTCTCGCGTTGTGGGTTTTCGTCATTCGGCAGGAAATTCTATTCTTACCTGTTACCGATTAACCTGCCACGGTAGAAGAGCACCAAATAGGGTAGGGCTCTTGTTGGACCAAAAGCCCTCGGGGCCATAGTCGACTGGCAAAAGGGAGGGTAGAAGCGGTATTTGACAGAGTGTGATAGCCATGAGTAGACAAGACATCACACGACCCTTTTGCCAGCTCCACTTTCTGCCACAGCCGCACGCAACATCATTTCATCTCCCCAACCGAGAGCAACCAGAGGCACCAAAGACCACCACAGAGAGGACGTGGGGAAGAGGAAGCCCGAAGGAGGAGAGGAGGCCCCAAGAGCTCGGAAGGCTGGGCGTGAGGACGGCGCCGACGCCATCCGGAGACATCGACATCCACGCCCGCCGAACCCACACCAAGCTAACCCCTTGAGTACGTTCACCATCCCCTCCACAACCCCATAGCACGACACAATATCTTGCAAAAGTAGATGAAGAGCGCATAGAATAGGGGTAGGGGTGCCTCGCTACGATAGGCGGCGGTGAAGAACCGTGGCGGCGAGCTCGGCCGGGCCGGGAGCCGAGGGAGGTGTGGAGGCGCAGGCGACCGAGGGCGCAGGCGGCCATGGCCGGAGCCGAGGACGGCGGCCGTAGGCCGTGCCGACCGGGGTGGCGGCGCCCAGCGCCCCACCGACGAGCGCGCAAGGGGAGGCGACGGATCCGGTCTTGGCGGCCGGATCCGAGGCGCAGAGCGAGGAGGAGGCGGAGTGGCGGGGGGAAGCCGCCGCCGTCGGGCGACCGGATCTGGCCCGTTCGGGCGGTTCGGGAGGAGCCGCCCCCTCGCGAGCCGCCAAGAGAGAGAGGTAGAGTGAGGGGAGCTGGGGGCGGCGGGCGGCGGTGGCCGGCGACCGGCGGCGAGGGAGGCGGCGCGACCGAAAGCACACACCGTCGCTGGAGAGCCGCCCGAGAGAGAGGAGGGTTAAGGCCGTTCGAAAAGTCTTGAAAAGAGGAGAGAGGAGGAAAATGAGGAGGCGGTTCTACGCAGAAAATGAAGAGAAAAAGAAAGAAAGAAAAGAAAGAAGAGGAGAAAAGAAAAAAGAGAGGAAAGAAAGAAAGAGGAAAAAAGGATTTTGGTGTCGCACGACGGGTCCACGAGACCCGTGCGTTATTACGCCGAATCGGGATAAGCGTGTAGTATCGTCGTCGCCTATTTTATCTATGATTTTGTTATGATCGTTAAATGGAACTATTTGCTTGTCCGGTGGAGGTCCTGAGTCGGCGTCGTCGCGACGTCATTCCGCTCGCTTGGTTAACAGGCAAGTGCATGGTAGAGCGGTAGACCATAGAGTTCATGAATATGCGATGTTTATATGATGTGATAATGTTTATGCGGAAATGCGATAATTGCATGATATTTATGTAGAAATGTGATGTTTACATGACGTAAAGTTGCATGGTAAGTGATGGTAATGATGATGGAGTAAGGTGGGCAATGATGCCTACCTGCTAATGATGTTAATGATGAGCATGATTATGACAATGAGCATATGCATTTGCATTATGTGCACTCAAGAGTGAGGGCGGTGAGAAAGTCCCTAGCTACGAGTAAAGCTAGCGGACTAATCCGGAGTGCTCTTGAGTAAGACCTACCTGTGAGCCTCCACGGAGTGGAGAGACCCCGTCGTCGAATGGGCGGGCCTAAGATTATGGGTGAACATCGACGGTGTTCACTCGGCAATCCAGATATCGCAATGTGATGAGCAAATGTGCATGTAGAGCAGGGATGACTTGCATTGCATTGCATTGATGATTTGGCAATGTGGAACCTTGAGAATGATGTTATGAGCATGACAATGCCTGCAGAGTATGTTATGGTTGGTTGAATTGCTTACATATTTTGATAGTGTTTACCGTCGTATTATGTACTTGCTGAGTCTTTCGACTCACCCTTGCTTTGCTGTTGTTTTTAGGTGACCGTTGAGGACGACATGCATGGGCGGGTGTAGCACATGAATATCTTCACGTTCTTGCAGCACGTCACTTAACCAGCTTTTGTTAGCATATATGTTTAACTCCACTAGCAAGTTAGAAAAGTCCCTTAAAACAAAAGGTATGGTGTAGGTGGTCGTTGCTTTATGAAAAAGTATAGTTTGCTTAAATTGTTTAGCAGCTGTTCTCAAAATATTATTATTTTAGTGCGTTGATGGTAGCACTCTAGGCCCAGAGGATGGGCAGGGTGTTACAGTAGTGTGGTCATAGCCATGGTCCACATTGGTGCAAAAGGGGGGCTAGGATGGCGAAACCTTTGCGAGGAAGAACTAAGTTGAGATTGAACATTGTAAAGGCTTTGTTGTGAACTTCTTGGTCGGCATGCCTAAGGAAATGTGTTATATTAGTGATACTACAAGAAGGACATATCATGTGGGTAAAGTTGTGCAACCTCTGCAGAGTGTAAAACTATTCAAATAGCTATGTCGCCGATATGGACAATGCTCGGTGATTTCACATGAGGGGCAGAGTTTTCGTAAAAACTTGGTTGGGTTAAGTTGGAAAGTGAATGGTTAATTCACTGGTGGTTCATTACGTGAATGGTAGTTCACGGGTGATTCATTGGAGTAAATAGTCAGTTCACTTGTAATTACTCTCAATTCCTTTGATTATTTACTTATTAATCATTTTCAAAGTTTGCTTTCAATCTATTTATTGTATTTAGTTTAAATTGTTGCTTTATACAAAATAACCCTTCAGCCATCCTTTAGTAAGCCTTTCATACTATATTGCATTCTTTGTTACAAACGACTTGCTGAGTACTCTATATACTCACGGTTATATCCACATTTGCTCAGTTGAGTAAGAAGGACCAGATCAGCAGGAAGTACCTGAAGGAGGATACTTCGATGACTACGCAAATTAGGACTTCGCTCCCCAGTCGATTGCCTGTGGGCATGTCGAATGGCTACTACGCTTATTCCTATTTTTTACTGCAAGTTTCTTAGGCCATTCATACTATTATTTGTAAGCTTGGCCATAAGGTCACAACTCTGATAATTGTTAATAATATTTGAGTCTTTTCTTAGTAAATCATAATATGGTCGATATTTCATCTATGCTTACACTATGTGCACTAGCATGATCTTGAACTAGTGCAGAATATACAGGAGAGTGCGGATTTGTATATTCGGGTCTTGACAGATATGCTCAAGTGGAAGAACTCATCATTGATGAGAATATACACTGTGTTTTGTGCAATGGCCAAATTTCTGAGACCATCACTCATCTTTCTTTCAATGCCCCTTCTCTTTACAATGTGAATGCAATTGGAATCTAATGGGACACTGATTCGGATCATCCAACGCGAGTCCTAAATACAAAATTAGCTTTCAAAGGGTATCTCTTCATGGAGAAGTTTCTACTGGCAGCTTGGCTCACCTAGAAAGTAAGGAATGAGCTTATGTTTCAGCAACAGCAACACAATCTCTCAGATTGGCAATCGAGGCTCAGATTGGAGGCTTCTTTGCTGTTCCTTAGAGTCAGTCCGGCTTTTCACTCTTCTTTTTCAAGTTGGATTAACTCTCTCGAATTTGGTGTTTTGTTTTCTGGGGTTTCTCCCCCTTGTGTTCCCTCTTACTGTTGTTTCTCTCTTTGTATATTATTATTTACCTAATATAGTGCAGTAGGAGTCTCTCCTACTGTTTTTCATAAAAAAAACATGATGTTGTTGCTTGGTAGTCCAAGTAAATTTATGCCCGCTCCTCTTGACTTCCGTAAGATGATTATCAACAATGAGCACCCCTATTTTGTTTAAAGTCTCCCCAAGTACAGTTGGTAGTATGAAATATTGGCATTTTTTTTATAATTCTGTTATGAACTCCATTGAGTTTTCATGCTGTGCTGGTCCATAAACAATTACCTATTCCCATCTAAAATTTATCTTTCTTTGTCTTAGCAACACTCTCACATAGTATTCTCCTTGATCCCAGCCTTCCACCTCTACCAAATCATTTTTCACCCCTAGCAGTATCCCCCTGAATGTCCATTGGATGGAATCCAATGCACAATAAAAGAGATGTTCCCAAAAATGGCCTTGAGTTCCTTTTGTGAAAAATCTGTTTTAGTTGTCTCCTGTACTCTTTGATCACAGCCTTCCACCTCTACCAAATCATCTTTCACCCCTAGTAGTATCCCCCTAAATGTCCATTGGATGGAATCCAATGCCAGATAAAAGAGATGCACCTAGAAATAGCCTTGAGTTCCTTTTGTGAAAAATTTGTTTTAGTTGTCTCCTATAGACCCACTGCATCCACCTGTTCCTAAATGATCAATTCTCTTAATTGCCTTCTCCTTGCAGGCTTACCTAGGCCATAACATTCTATATGTGGATTTTCATGTCTCCTTTTTTCACTGGAATCTCCTTTCTGTTGGGGAGTGGCCCCCACCGTGGCTCCTTCGGCCCACCATGAATTGGCCCAAACTTACATGTAAAAAATGGTAGGCCCAATTATGGCATAGGAAGGAAAATCGTATATACCTCTAGTAGTAAACCACTCAAAGAGGTATTTATGTAAAGATCATGCTCCATAGCTATAAATGTGATTCATAGGGCACCATGGAGGAGGAAGTACTGGGAAGAGAAATTGTAAGATTATTAAGCATCACAATGTCTATTCTATTCCTCTCCCTACACTTGAATCTTAGGCTTCGGGCACCTCTCTCTCGGATGTTCGATGCTCCGCTATCTGTTGTTTGGCACATAATTAACCATAACACTTTCCTAGTTGCTCTCTTTCCAGATTTGATTTTTAGCTTCACTCTAAGAAAACTCTGGATTTATTTTCAATACAATCCAGGTTCAAGCCACCATCAATTGCAGCCACCATCAATTGCAGGCACCTGATCCGCTTGCGCCTTTTCATTTGATGAGTACGTAGTGGGCTACCGACTTCAGATTAAGAGAACGATTAGTGCACTTCACCTTTGGAGGAACATATATGATTCTTATAGGATTGTCAAAAAAAAAAAAAACAGTGATGCAGTGAGTGGAAGCGTGCGAGGTCAATCTCGTCATTTTGTACCAACAATAATATCTTTTCAATCAGCACCGAAAAAAACTTGAAAATGGTCTGACGAAAGATTCATTATTAGATGGGTTGGGACGATCAAGAAAGAAGCCAACAAAATTTCAGCGCTAAACTAAAAAGTATATTATGAGGAAGAAATGGCAAGTTTCATTGAACGTTATTTAGTTTGTCTTACTTTACTTTGTTCATTTATTTTGATTTGATTTTTTGGCTGAATTTGTCTTTTTAATTTGCTTCTCGACATATATATAGATCGAATATAGATACGGAATTAAATTTTCATTCTACATATATGGCATATGGATTGAGAAGTGCTAAGGAGCACTTAAGTGTTTTTGGGTTGTGAGCACTAAGATTTTAGAACGTTGGATCTCCATCCAACGGATCCCCTGATCCCTCCCCCTTCAAAAAATAAATCTGGGATATTGGATCTCCATCTAACAGATCACTCATATCTCACCTCCTTCAAAAAAAAAAGATGGGTGCTCCGAATCTAAAACGTTGGTTGGAGATCTAACATCCAAAAAATCAAAGTGCTTTTAACCCAAAAAACACTCGAGTGTTCACTAGACATCTCCATATATATTTGTATGAATAGTCATAAATCTACAATTGGTTACTATAACTACATCAAACAGCCCTCGCAAATTATGGTTACCACATATAAGAAAAATCCACAAATACTCCCTAATCCACAAAAAACCCTATATATACGTAGCGACCAACCCACACATGGATCATCATCAGCAGCACGTAGTTGCTACTAGTAGCTAGCTAACTTGGAAGCTCCAGCAATGGCAGTGATGGTGGAGATCACACGGAGCGAGGTGCTGAGGCCGCCGCCGGAGACGGCCCGCGGCGGCGGCAGGAAGGACCCGCTCACCGTCTTCGATCGAGCCTCCACCGACGTCTACATCCGGGCCGTCTTCGCGTGGAACGCGCCGGCGCCGGCCAACGACAAGATCAAGGACGGCCTCCTCGCCGCTGTCGCCAGGTTCCCGCGCCTCGCGGGCCGGTTCCCCGCAGACGACCGCGGCGGCAAGGGGTTCCTCCTCAACGACGCCGGGGTGCTCGTCCTCGAGGCCACCGCCGCCGCGGACCTCGCCGACGCGCTCGCGCACGACGTGTCCGCGCACATCAACGACCTCTACCCAAAGGCCGACAAGGTACGTACAATGACAGTGACTCGTAGATGGGTTAGGTGCACCTGTCGCGCGTGTTTGGCATGATCAATTCGTCCAGAGTTTCCGAATCTCAGGGCGCTGGATTCTGACACACTCGCATGCATGTGTGCTGAGAAATTTGGACGCTTTTGGCACTGTTGGTCTCATGAATTCCCGAAGTAGCTTCCACCGGAAAGAAATTCCCGATCTGGCCCCCTGCCGACCGCACGATTCACCGGAGGCCGACACGTGGAAGTCGTGCGGCCGGCGAGCGCACGACAGCCGAGTCGTGCGGTCACCGACCGCACGACTCGCCGAAAACCCTGTAGCACCGAGTGGTGCGGTCGGCGACCGCACCACTCCATTAATCGTGCGCCGCCCGACCGCACCACTCGCTTGCTGCCGCACTAGGGTTAGGGTTTGCACCGATCGTTGTTTTTTCATAATTTAAGCGATTTTTTGTGTATTTTTTGATAGTTCAATAAATCTTTTGTAATGATAAATATTATGCATGTACATGTAATCCGTTTGATGTGGAGTGCAGGTTCTTTGGTAGTGTAAATTTTTTTTGCAATTACGAAAAAAAAGAATATAGGTTGGTAGAGTACGAACGAATTTTGTGAAAAGTAACGATTAGTGTATTTGTTATTTTCGTACAATCTTGATCGTGAAAAATATGTTAAACTAGCAATAACACTTTTCAAGATGTTATGTTGTTTTATTGGAAGAAATTTAAAGAAAATTTTTTTGAGGACAAGCGTGATATGAACAATTAGGCGAAAGGAAGGAAAGTGATATTTAACACGTAGGAATCGTTGAATGCGAAAACACGAGATAATAAGCTTAGGTGAATAGAAATGAGCTTCACAATACAATTGGGAGTTACATGACGCGTACATTTTATTACATGCATAACATATAGCATGATATGCGACTAATCTACCCAACCGCCAGACGACCTCTTGTGTGGACCGGGGCCACTTTCCCTTCCTTGCCCGCTCGACGTCGAACTCCTCCGCGGCCTCTTTTGCCCGAGCCGCTATTTCCCTCTTCGTCGCGGCCCTCTCGCGAGCCTCCCGCTCCCTCCGCGTGCACGCATCGAAATGGGCTTGCGATTCGCGTTGTATACGCAGGGTGTGCTCGTGGCTGCGGCGCTCCTCCTGCAGCAGCTCTTTGTCCTGGTTGACATTCCACTCCTCGAAGTCGAGGGTCCATTGGTCGCCAGGTGGATCTCAAGATCGATCCATTTGCGGTAGGTACATAGGGCTCGAGAGGCGCAAAACGAGGGGAGAGAATGTTAGTACGTGATGTGAAGGAGGAGATGTTGGGAAAAATGGTGCATGTGTTCGTTACCGGTTGCCGATAGGATGAGGTGTCATAACGGCGGTTGGGGGATTCACTGGAGTAGTTTATGCAACCCGTAAACGCATACCCAGGGTGATGCGTTCCTTCGATTTGACGAACTTGCACGTGTCCCCGCACCAACAAAGGGGGGGTGTCTCCCCCTCAGGTGGGAGTTGCGGCGAACGCTCGTTGGGGACGTCCGGGATTGGGTTGTTGCTACGCACCGCTCATTGCGGGAGTCGACCCTTTAGCACTGGGCTTGTTCTACCCGGACATAATAGCCCTTATTTTCTCATCGCGAGCGGCAGCTGATCGTGCTAGGTTACGGGTGTCCTCCCATTCCTTCACCATCTTGTCCCATTGCTTCTTCTGGTTTTTTTTGTCCATCCCGGTAGGTGAAGGAAGCGCGGTGTAGTGTGGTGTTTGGAAGTGTAGTGTGGGCTGCGAAATGGAATGCACACCAATTTATAGGGTCCATTAGCACTGAGGGCTGGCCTCTTTTGTGCTAGCATCTTTTGACATATCAGTGAGTAAAGCTGGCCTGTTTTGTCATTTCACTGAGCAGCGCCGAAAGCTGGCCCGTGTTATCATGTCACTGATGAAAGCTGACCCGTGTTGTCATGTCACTGCGCAAGGCTGCAGTCTTTTGTCATCTCACTGAGCAAAGCTAGCCTCTTTTGTCATGTCACTGACCAAAGCTGCACTATTTTGTCATGTCCTTTGCGCAAAGGTGGCATCTGTTGTCGTGTCACCGATTAAAGCCGCCCGTCGTTGTAATGTAGTGCGCAATGCGATCTTTTGTCATCTCACCGAGCAAAGCGCCTGTGTTATCCTATCACTGATGAAAGCTGCCCCGTGTTGTCATGCAACTGCGCAAGGCTGCAGACTTTTGTCATCTCACTGAGCAAAGCTGCCCTGTGTTATCATGTCACTGCTAAAAGCTGCACTCTTTTGTCTTGTCACTACGAATAGCTACCCTATTTGTTTCCACGTGACTGGGCACAGCTGGGCTCTTTTGGTCGTGTTTCGTCACTGGAGGAAGTTCTCTCGTTTGGTATTTATAGCACGGTTGGGGTTCAATGACATTGTACGCAGAGAACCCTGTAAATTGAACACACAAGCTCCATTTCTTTCGTGCTGAAAATTTCATTTCGGAACTCGACGGGCCAGTCTGTTTAGTGTATTTGTGATTTTTGTACAATGCTGATCGTGAAAAATATGTTAAACTAGCAATAACACTTTTCGATGATGTTATGTTGTTTTATGCGAAGAAATTTGATTAACACGTAGGAAGTTGTCTCGTTTTTTCAGGACAACTGTGATATGAACAATTGGACGAAAGGAAGGAAAGTGATATCTAACACGTAGGAATCATTGAATGCGAAAACACGAGATAATAATAGGATTGCATAGACCGTACATAGCGTGGGTCTATTACATTTTGTCTACTGGGTGTAGCGTAGTTGTTTCCCCTTTCTATTGGGCCCTGAGGATGGCTCCGCTGCCTCATTCATCATGTCACTCTTGTTCTTGAGAGCTGCCTCTCGAGCTTGCAGCGCATCCTCCTTGGCCTTCAAACGGTTTTGTGCCAGCATCACGCGGCGCTCTTGCTCAAGACGCATCTGGCGTGCCACCTCGCGAGCCTGAGTCATCTTGACAAAGTATTGTCCTTTATTTTCCACCTCCACCGCCCGGTTATTTGGCCATGCCGGCGACACCCGATCAACCCATTCGACGAACGTGCAAGCCTATGTGTGCCGTGGTAGATGTCATGGATCAAGTTGAAAAACGATAACGAGAAACAAATGATTTAGTTGTCGTCGTTACCACGAAGTCGTCATCCAAGTCTGGACACTTGAAGAACCTACGGCCGTATTTGGCTCGTTGGACTCGATCCGTCCAGACTCCCAACATCGTTCTGAAGCCGCAATGGCACTTCGGGCGCTCATGCCATTCCGGCACTCAAATGGGTCGAACTCCGTGAAGACATTGTTGTGTAGTAGTATTGTGATGGCTTCAGGAGGAGATGTGGTATGGAAGACATAGGAGGCCTTTATGTAGGCATGTGAGCTGGTGCAGTGGGCATAGTCCATGGAGAGGGTGTCGTTTAATATTTTCGCTTTTTAGGATTCAGTTCAGCAATAAATGTTCATATGTAGGCTTTTCTGAGCATGTAGTATCGTAATAAATTCATAGTTCGTAGCCTTTTAAGTCTTTTGCAGGGAACATCTCGTAGGCTTTTCCATGACTTTACGGCCCCCTGAGCCTATAAGAGGGAGCCATTCCTCACCAAGCCCCCGCATTGTTCTCCCTCACCTCTTGAATTACTTCTTCCGATCGTGTGTACATTTCATTCGTGCTAACCCCCCCGCACGCCAATATGAGTCAGTTCAGCACCTCGCCATCGGCACCCACGGTGATTTGCCCAAAATGCAACACGGTTGTTGCACGTAAGACTTCACACACGGCTGCGAATCCTGGGCGTCACTACTACAAGTGCCCGTTTCACTCGGTGAGTATGATTGTTTGGGGTTCGTTGAAATCGTAAAGGCAAGTTACAAATTATTCTTGTCATAAAATCGCAGGAAGCCCCCGGTGGTTGCCGATTTTGGGTGTGGGAGGATGAAATGGGGACTAGGACCGACAGTGTTCGGAATGACAGAGTTGTCGTGGCTGGTTGCAACCCGTCGAGTATGGCATCGCTTTGTGATTGGAGTGGAAGATTAATTTACTGTTATGTGTTATTTTCTTTCTGGTGTTTATTGTTATCCTCAAGTTGTAGTTGTGCATGTTGTTCTCCTCTATGTTCGTAGTGAATTTTGTTATCGTGTCTTCTTCTTGTGGACGGATGGTGTATGTTTGTGTAATGCAAGGTGTTACGTTAACTGCATATTTGTTGTGAGTACGCTGTCATATTGGAATGGAGGCTAAATTATGCAAGGTGAAAAGAACAGTATATTACAAACACAACAAAAGTGCATTACATTTAAACAAAAAAACTCATTGTCCACCTCGTCTTCGCCTCCTCGGCGACGTCATTTGATCCTCTCGAGAACGTGAACACGCTAGGAGAGTGTGGTGCATCTCGAAGGTCGTCTCGCGAGGCTCGCGACGGAGGCGGTGGTGGGTACAACTCCGTGGAGAGTTGCGATGAAGGGCGAAATTGAGCTCACCAATCGGAGGAGGTGTCTACGTCTGCCGAGGATCAAGCAATGAATTAGGCAATGAAAAGTATGAAATATTTGTAATGAGTAGTAATATCGTAAGGCATCTACCGGGAGTCTCGAACGTAGATGGCCCTCCGTAAACATCGTGTCCTGTTGCTCGTGAATGTCGCAATTTTTCCCGAGGCGATTAGATGGCATTGAAAATACACATGTT
This sequence comes from Bonia amplexicaulis, assembly GCA_036346245.1. Taxonomy (NCBI): domain Eukaryota; kingdom Viridiplantae; phylum Streptophyta; class Magnoliopsida; order Poales; family Poaceae; genus Bonia; species Bonia amplexicaulis. Next base: position 8,686,768 of record CM070763.1, on the reverse strand, counting down.
ATGTGCAGTACGTTAGTACATACCGTGCATACGGTTGTCCGAATAGCGATGGCGTAGGCAAATCACGATGTAGTCCCGGGATGTGTAACCTGGTAGGTCTGCGCAGACCACTCATCCCGCCCCGTAGTGTGGGTGACCTCCATGCGCAAATGTGGGCAACGTCGCGTTGGTTGTTCCGAGAGTCGGGGTCGCTCGAGAGGGATCCGTCGCCCGAGAGGGATCCCGGCGCCACAAGACGATGGTGCATCAACGTGCTATCGCGCCGCAAGTCTTTGCGAGGAGAAAACATTGGTTACACGTAAGTAGCAATTGAGTGGAACAATAAACTATTGCGAAACGTTGTACCGCAGGTCCGAAGCGCTGCGAGGAGGAGCGAGCGCCGCTTCGCCGAACGCCGGACTCGAAGGACGTCTTGATGGAGGTCTTGACGGCGGTGCCTCGGCGGTGGTGCCTGCCGTCCTCTCTGCAGGCGTCGCGCATTCACATCATCCCTGGTCCGACTACAGCTCATGGCCCTGATCGCCAACCGTGCGTCATCGTAGATGGTACGCAACGAAGCTAGGAGTCGGTCCATGGAGCCGCCCTCCCATGACGGAGGGCGCGGTGCCTCGTCCGGATGCGATGAAGGCTCGCATCTGCGGGTAAATAACTAGTGAGTTAAAACGTACTCGACATACGCACTTAAAGTACTCTCGTACCGCATCATCGTGTCGTGCTGCTCGATGACGGTCCGGCCCTGCTTGTATGGCAGCCTCGTGCGCGATCTCGGCAGACGGTGCGGGCAGGCCGGTAAGCTTCTTTGCGGGTCCGTGGAATGTACCACTCTAGGTACGCGTCTTGTAGGTGTGGAGGTCGTGCGGCCGAGTCTCATCGACAACCTCCGTGGTCGCCGAGTCATGCCACAGGTCCGTCCACAGCCGCTGTGTGCCCCTCCGATCGTCCCCCCGGTGCCCTCTTCGGTTTGCACGCAAGATAGTACACCCATTACACAATAAGTAAAAATGACACTACTACATCAAGTGCGATTCTGGTGCAATGACTTCTTGGTGGGCCTTCCGTGATAGTGGCCGTCCGGGAGGGGTGGCACGTGTTGGTGAAGGCCAAGCGTCTCAACACCCTCTGCGGGTTGTATGGCTCGACGAAGTGGGAGAAGACGCGGTGGCACGTCGTGAACCAATACGTGTGGTCTTGGTGGCACCGGTGACAACCCGTAGGGGCTATGCTATGGATGAACTGTGCAGTCCATGGCAACCATACTATCTCGCTCTCATGCAGAGTCTCGAACTGGTTATGGAACTCTGGGTAAACTCGTCTCGGTCTCTCCACGCCCACCGCGGTGACCATGTGCCCACGCGTCCCCATCGTCGGCGCACTAATGGGGTCATCGCCCTCGACCATGTCGTACAACACCGGCTATACTCGTGAGGGTGCGGCACTCTGAAAGTAAGGCCTCCCCAGGAAAGTGCTCCCAAGACCCGATCTTGTAGGAGCACGTAGCAACCGCCAAGACCGGCTCATTGGCCGTCAGTACTGCGAGGCATCACACAAGCCTCGGTAGGTGGCACTAAGAACAGCAGATCCCAGTGCATCGGCACTGCCGGGCCATGCATCCGCCAAAGACTCCGCAAGGTGTATGTAGCTAGGGTGAACGGAGTCTCCAGTGGTCGTAGGAAACAAGACCCACCCGAACAAAAAAAGGAGGTACGCGACGAGGTGCGTCCGCACGACCCCCTCAGCAGCGTCCACAGGGCAGGTCATGAACTGCCGTAGCCACGAATGTGGCACCCGGTTTCTGCCGACGGGATCGGGTCACCGAACCGGGCACCTAGGGTGACCTTCGATTCGCCGCTCTAGGGGTGGCACTCTGCCGCACCACGGATGGGTAGACACACAAGATGGACACGTCCCGAAGTGTAATAGATCATCTCTCCCCAGGAAGTGGAAGGTGTGAGTCTCCGGTCTCCAACGGTCGACGAGTGCGGACAACAACGACGCATCGAACTGCAAGGCATATGGCACATCCACCATGCGAGCAATGGGCAAAAGGCCGGTGTCTCGCAGTAGTGGGATGTACCGATGGTCTAGAGGCCAGTGCTCTCGGGGGCTCCTAAGGATCAAACTCGGAGGGCCGGCTCCAGATGACCACGCTGCGCATCGGTGATGCTCATCCCAAAGGGGCTCAAGCAACTCGTACGCCATCTCCTGCCGATGAATGAAAACAAATTAGTACGTTATGACAAGAAATATGTACGTAATGACTATAAAGTGCGGAACAAATGAAGACATAATATACAAAAACGTATTTTCTTTGCGAATGACAACAAAATGTGCACCGATGACAACAAATGACAATAAATATCAAATAAATGACAACATAACTTCCAGAAATAACTCAACCAAATTGTACACGCAAATAATATCATAACATACATTCAGCACAGTTTGAAGGATGCTTGATCATGTGCTCGCAGACACAAGATGAGTACAACAAAGTCCCACAATAGTTACAAAACACGGAATCAGCTATGGAGCGTTACTTGACGTCGGCCTGTTTGGGCAATGCCTAAATGAATGGCCAACACAATCTCCACGCTGGCTATCATCCATGTCATTCCGAATCCGAAGGCTTTGTCGTCGCCCACGGCCGACATGCTTGATCTGGCGTTCGGCACCCACTTCACCGCCCGCCACGGTTCCTCGTAATGCATGTCCACCCCATAGGAATGGAACTCAGACTCCATGTTTCAAACAGTGCTTGATGTCATAGTACTTGACATATAATGCGTGGGCGTCGGTGCCATACCGCGCATGCCGCGTACACATGTGAGCATGGTTTGTGCAGCGGATTGTGGCTTGTTGCGGTGCATGATGCTCTCTCATCAATCGTGCATACTTGCTTACGGTCCCCTCTAGTACGCCCCATCATATACTTACATCTAAGGCGGACCTCGAACTTTCTCCGTAAGCCATCCATGGGTTGAGCAATATGCGAACGAGACTTCTCCATCTTCTTGTGCATGTAGGCATGCGCTACCTCAGAAATCTCGCCTTCGTCCGGATGTTTCTTCGCCATCATAGCTCTATTGACAAAGTATCCAAGCGAGCGGTTCCAAGTCTCTTCAATGATTCTTTGTGATAGGCGGGGATCGACGCCTTTAGAACTCCATTGTACACCTCGGACATATTTGTTGTCATGATTCCATACCTTGCCCGCCGGTGTCATGCGAGAGAGACCACATCTCCAAGTCGGTGCATTGGAGTTAACCCATTGTGTGAACTCCCTACTCGTCGATCCTCCCGCCACGGCCCCGACTTCATCCTGCTTGTACACGCGAACATGTTTGCTTGGTCTCTGGTCAAGGTGCCTCCACAAGGCCTCGAACTTCCTCCTCGGTTCGCATACAAAGCTTCTTGAACATCTTCATTAGTTCCTTGCTGTGGAACCTTCTGTGGAAGTTCATTTGCAAGATGCCTCATGCACCACCGGTTCTTCATGTCATTCCTTTGGAAGGGTGGATCGTCCCATTCGCATCGTTCGCATTGCGGACGTGCAAGCCGCATTGCGGTCGGAGATGACACACACCTCGGACGATCTTGAACTACTGACACCGCTTCACGTTGGCAAGAAACCACACCACTATCCGTATTCTCGTTCTCTACAATTGCAAATGCCCTTCGAGATGGCGGTCATTTGCATCTGCTGCAATCGGTCGGGATGGTACCCTTGTACTTGCGGATAGAAATGTGTCGTCCATCGTTAGCACTGGACGGCACCACTTGAAGCCTTCAATTGCCTGCCTAAAGGCCTAGAACACTCTGTCAAGCACAAAACAATTTGGCCCTTGCGCCTCATTAACACGCTCTTGCTTGTTAATGTAACTTCTGGGTTTATACGCAATTTGATGCGACATTCTTGGGACCAAATCATATGCCTCTTCATATGTCCCAAACTTACTGCTGCAGGACCTTCTGCTTTCGCCCGCCATACCCTCTTGTAGGTGACATCAAACCCCACCGTGTTTGCCACATCCGCCATGAGAACCTTTGAGAAATACACACATTTGCGAACAAGATGGCTTATCGCCCGCAACATATGACGACGTCATGTTGCGGTGCTGTAGTGGACCCGCAAGCTCACATGTGTGATCCTTCACCACGATTATCCGAATTCGTGGCGGCGCCCGAACCGCTGCCCACGGACCTTGCCAGGGCATGAGCCGTCGACGCACTTCACAATGTAGGTGTCAGGGTTCGACATGCACCCGATATGTCCTACCGATGCCGACGGCATACGTGGCAATAGCTTGCAAAGCACCCTTGTTACGGAAGCACCGCCTATAAGTAGTGTGCCCTCATTGAATCCCCACTCGCCTCCTCCGCCTGGTGGCGTAACTAGGGATTGCGCTGCGATGTCGTCCAATCTTGACGCACGCACGCACCGTCCGTGGTTACAACACCACCTAACACACCTCCCGCCGTAGGTTGCCCTTCACCCTCCTCTTCTGCTGTTTCAACATACTCCTCGCTTTCCACTTCCTCCACCTCGTCGGCAAGGTACTCGTGGCAGTCAATTCGGGAGGCCCACCATCGGTCTGCACCTTCATTCGCCTGAAAATTGTCCACGCCCCCGCGGTCTCCATCTCCCATTGATGCATTCACTCCTTCTTCACCATCATTTTCATGACGATGGAGAGTAATGCAGGCTCTACATCTCCGCCAACAACACCAGAGCCACCCATGGCAGATGATTCTGTCCTCTCCACAAATTGAACATACACCATTGGCCTGGCATAAATCGCTGCGTCGTGGTTGCACACAACCTCCATGTAGTTGGTCCATAAGGCGTCACTCGTCACCTTTATAAGCTGACACACTGTCTCCCCTGCATCACCCACTGCGGCATACACTGCCTCGATCCGTAATTTGTTCCTTGCGGTCTCCCGATCGAAGCCAGAACGCACGCATCTCCGTAGCTCAGCCAGGGTCATGGTGTTCAGATTGGGTGACCGGATCACGGTCCGGTCACAATTATGCAGTCCGCCCGCACGCCCGTCGCGCACGAGACCACTGCCGTAGAACACGAACAAGTCTTGGATGTCACCCATGGCCTACCTAACATAAGTCCATACTTAACCCTCTTAGTATATATAACGTGCAACAAATGTACCATCATTCAATATCTACCGCCCACCACATACAAGAGTAATATTTTCATCTTCATTTGTAAATCTAATTTTTATTTCTTTCATGGAGGGCGCTAATAAATTTCTATGCAAATGAAATTATCAATGTAATGTACTATGTATAAATTTCTACATAAATCAAATTAGCAATGTAATGTACTATCTTCATTTGTAATGTGCTATTGTTCTTCTAAGTGCTTCTCATATGCTTCGCAGCACCACATGGTTTTGCATAACAGTGAGACCATACTTGCTGACTTATTATTTTATACTTGTGTTTGCTTCATATGATGATTAATGATTGCAAGTTGGTTTACTAACGCCCAAGCTTCATGCTATTTACCTACATTGTCACTAGCATGTTTTTTTAAACAATTGCATCACATGATTTCATATGTCCTATATATGCTTATTTCATAAATTAATTCTACATTTTTATTCCCAACAAGACCTAAAAACATTAAATAAATATCAGTGTAAGCTATCTCTACCGATTAACATATTGCTTGCATTTAACAAATAAACATAGAACATGCATGATATTTACTGTAAATTTTGGTTTTTGTTGCACGCACGGGACTAACTAAATCGCACTACAACAGCACTACAAAATTTATTCACATAAAATATAAAATACGATACACTACAACTACAAACATTGTTTGAGAAATTGACATGTATGAGCTCCGTAAATAACGTTTACGCTAATTACACACTAATCAACATAATAACATCATACACGTATGGAGATGATATTTACCTTTTCTTGAAGCTCCCGGGCCGATCTACAACTTTCACAATTGCGAAAACTTCAGATCACTTCAAAATTTACTCCAAAATCAGTGTTTGCCGTGCTGCTTTCTTTCTTCACTTGCTGCTTCTGTTCTTGCTTCTTCCTCTCTTCTGCTTCTCTATCTATCCGAATGCAAAAGAAGCGAGTCTGCGCAACTCAGGCTATTCCCTTCCTTTTATCGCGAGCGCTCACATGCATGCATGCAGTAGGGGCCAACTCTCACCGCTCCAAAACGCCAATGCATGCAGTAGGGGCCAGTTCTTATCGCCGAAGCGCGCCACCACACGGAATCTGCGCTTTCGGCGGGTTGACGCGACGGGGGCCGAGTGGTGCGGTCTGCTACCGCATGACTACGGAGTGGTGCGGTCGCCGACCGCACCACTCGGTGCTACAGTGTTTTTCGGCGAGTCGTGCGGTCGATGACCGCACGACTCGGCTGTCGTCGCTTCGCCGGCCGCACGACTTCCACGTGTCGGCCTTCGGTGAATCGTGCGGTCGGCAGGGGGCCAGATCAGGAATTTCTTTCTGGTGGGAGCTACTTCGGGAATTCATGAGACCAACAGTGCCAAAAACGTCCAAATTTTTCGTGATCTGTTGCAGGGACGCGCGGATGAACCGCTCTTGCAGGTGCAGCTCACGCAGTACATGTGCGGCGGGCTGGTGATCGGCACCGCCTGCCACCACCACGTCGCCGATGGCCAGGCCATGAGCGTCTTCTACACCGCGTGGGCCACCGCCGTCCGCACCGACTCGGCGGTCCTCCCGTCGCCGTTCGTCGACTGCGCGGCCACCGCCGTGCCCCGCAGCCCGCCGGCGCCGGCGTTCGACCACAGGAACATCGAGTTCAAGGGCGACCACAAACGGAGCCACTCCTACGCCGTCGTTCCCTTGGACAGGATCAGGAACATCGTCGTGCACTTCCCGGAGGAGTTCGTCGCCGGCCTCAAGGCCCGCGTCGGCGTGCGCTGCAGCACGTTCCAGTGCCTCCTCGCGCATGTGTGGAAGAAGGTCACGACGGCGCGGGACCTGGCGCGGGAGAATTTCACGAAGGTGAGGGTCGCCGTGAACTGCCGCGGCCGCGCCAAGCCGACCGTGCCCATGAACTTCTTCGGGAACATGGTACTGTGGGCGTTCCCGAGGATGCAGGTCCGGGACCTCCTGTCCTCCAGCTACGCCGCGGTGGTCGGCGCCATCCGCGACGCCGTGGCCCGCGTCGACGACGAGTACATCCAGTCGTTCGTGGACTTCGGGGAGACGGCGCGCGGCGAGGAGCTGGAGTCGACCGCGGCGTCTCCGGGCACAGTATTCTGCCCGGACCTGAAGGTGGACAGCTGGCTCGGTTTCCACTTCCACGACGTCGACTTCGGCGGTGGGCGCCGTGCGCGTTCCTGTTGCCGGACCTGCCCGTCGAGGGGCTGATGATCTTCGTGCCGTCGTGCGCGGCGAAGGCCGCCGTCGACCTGTTCATGGCGCTCGACGTCGATCACGTCGAGGCCTTCAAGCAGATCTGCTACTCCATGGACTGATCGATCACACGTGTGTACATGCAACAACATGTGCATGCACGTACGTAGCAGTCGGCTTGCTTAATTGCGTGGTACACATCAATAATCTTAGCAGTATTGCACGTGTTTGTGTGCATACGTATAGTACATCTATACTTTTTTTTCTCCAAGTTTTTGGCTCTTGTAACATATTTGGAGTCTGTATTTACAAGAATGCCAGTATGTACGCAATAATAGCAGAAATGTTCATTTTGTCACCTGATCAGTGGACGACAATGCCATGGAGCTGATACATGGCTAGTGGTGCCCTGTGAACGTATGGCAGAGGCCTGCCACCGGGCCACCATGTGGCCATGCGAAGGCCACACGGCCACCATGCAACTCCCTCTATGTCGCACGCCCACCAGATGACAGGTAATTAAACTAGTTAATTACCTACCTTAATTACTATTTAATATTTACTACTTGTACAATGAGCGTGAGAACGAGAAGTGAAACACAGATGAGATGAGTGATGAACGACTGTGAGAGCTCCGTATTTTTGGCCGAGCGAAAAAGGAATCTGGTGCTTGCCACCGGAAATTATGGACTCATTGTCGACGCGTAGCATCGCGGACGAGGAGGGATGGCGTGGTCTGAGAACCCTCAAAATTAATTAACCAAGAATACGCTATTAAGAAGAAATCAATATGTCAATAAGAACATTATACTAACATTTAAAAAGGGAAATAATAATAAACTCAATTTCCATTTGCACAAATCAAATGAGAATATATTAGAATCAACAATCTGAATTACAAAAAGGACTCAGTTACAATAACAAACCTCACAAATAAATTCACATACATAATTTCAATTCCAAATTTACAAAAGAATAAGAGTTACACCCAATATTACAACTTAGCATTTATCTCATACAACAAAGTCAACAAATATAAGTTACATCAAAACTCCATATCATCACTGCCAAATACCTATATCAAAGAGTTAGCCAAAAAGATAACAAATATAAAATGAAATTGAGTAGTAATATTGCCGTCAGAAATCTAGGTTATAATTTTTGCACTTGGGCAAAATGCGCATAGAGATACCAGGATTGTCTAAGACCAATCGGCACCATCTCACGTATTTAGATGTTCATTATCCGACATTTCAAACTTACCTTCTTACCTCTTTACCTGTTGAAGCCATACTAGAAGAGTCACTCCTCTTGAGAACATGCACAAGCCATCTATCACCACCATGACCAGCCAAAGCCACAGTCCAACTCTTAGGATAGACAACAGAAAAATAGAGCCACGTCTCACCCTCTTGCCATCAGTCGGCACAAGACCAAGCCAGGCCATGCAGAGATGCCAACAAAGGCCATGCAGAGTTGCTCACTGCCCAGAACTTCCCACACTGCACACCACCTTAGCCATCAAAGACAGACAATGCCACACCCTGCATTCACCACCCCCAAACACCAGTGAACTCTTGAGCTCACTACCCAAAAGGAAAAACCCATATAGAGACACTACAAACCATCAAGACGCAGTACAAACCACCAACATCGCCATTCAATCCATGCAGCCACTGCAATGACCAAGAAGCCGCACCATCCAATATAAACCCTAGCATTCCATTAGCATCGCCATAGCTAGAAGACGAATGCAAGGAGACCACAAGATAGGAGGACGAATGGCAAGTACCCTAGCCAGGAAGTAAATCTAGAAGCCAGCCACATCACAGAGCCAAGGGTGAGATAGAGTAGCCAAGCAAGCACAGACATTCCAACCATTTTTGAACCAACAACATGAGTGAGGTAAAGTTCCAAAATCCGCATCCATTCTGCTTGCTAATACTAAAGCTAGTCGGTAGAGCCAAGATAAGAAAACCAATGCTTTCACCACACTAGAATAACATATTAGTGGTGGCCATCCAGTGTGCCCTTGGGGCCATGGATCAGTATTACCAAGTGCATATCCACGTCCCAAGCTACCCACAGTTGCTCACCACAAAACCCACAAAACAGAGGCCTCAATGGCCGTCCATGAGCTCCTGAACATCAACAATTGCTCCCCCAGTGCAATGTCCATGTCTAGCCCCCACATGGTTGCTCACCAAACCCCCTACACCCTTATGAGTAATCATCAAGGCATGCGCTACACATAGTCTACACTAACAACCAATAAGAATGCATAAGAGTAGGAGTAGGGAGGGGAGAAGAAACCAGGTAAAGCCAAGGAAGTAGCGTACTACGTCGGTGGTTCATGGCCACCGTGGCGCAGGAGACTAGCAAAGGGCAACCGGAAGGTGAGCCAACGAGGACCGAGGCACGGTGCTAGAGCTATGCACCGGCAGCGTGCCACTGCTGGGGCACACACGCCGTAAAGAAGAACAACCAGCTAAGCCTTCACGCATCGACAGAGCTTCGGCTCTACCAAGGCGTGTGTAGGTAGCGCCGGCCGGGCGCATAGCACCGACTAGCCGGAGCACCTCATAAAACTCCACCAATCCATAACAAGAATACCGTAGCAAAGGGGAAAAGCAGATCCAATAAACTAAAACTCATCCACCGTACCAGATCCATGAAGCCAACACCTCAAATCCATAAGGGGGACTGGCCGATTTTAGATGGGCGGCAGAAACCAAGAAGGGGCGAGCATCTATGGCAAGTCTAGAACACCAGCGGCACTGAGAGAGGGAAGCCGAGGGGAGGCAAAGCCCAGCTAGGGGCGACGCGAAGAGACCTGCCGATGGCGGCGTCATGACCAGCGAGACCGGGACCGGCGGAGTCGCCAAGAGAAGGGACATGAGGGGATTCAGGAGTAAGCTGAGAGGAAAAACAGAAGGGGGACGAGGAGAAGAGGTGTCAGCCGGTGGTCATGTGGACGTGGTGCATAATGGGCCGACTCGGCTATCGGCTAGGTAATAAGGCTAAGTTGGCCATATTTACCTGGATAAATTTTCAATTGCGGTCCAGCAGAGTAATAAGCTGCAAAGAAAAGTATTCACCTATAATGTATATATAAACATACTGAATAAAACATATAGCACTCAGAGAAATCGTAAGCAAAACATACCCTGTGAATAGTACTCACAAATATAAATCCTAAAGATTTAAAAGACCAAAGTCTTAAATATAAATTCAACAAAGGTTATTGCTTCATTTGAGATATATAATTAGAAGTTAAAGATGGGATTTTCTATGTTAAAATAATGCAGGAGGGGAATTGGTTCCTGGGGAGGAGACTGCCCAGACAATCACTGAGATCGCTACATCTCAGTCAGGCAAGTAAAACAGGTTGTCAAGCTTGCTGTGGTTCATGAAATGTTTTGTTTTGACATAGTTATTTCCGAAATTTTGGATGCTACATTAAAATTAATTTCTAAAAGAAAAGAAATTGATTAGAAGGATGGATAACATTATAAGAATCGAAAGAGAACAGGGCCATTGGAGGAGCAGTGGACTGTAAAGAAAATAATAAAGGAGGATAGAGGGTGCTCTGGTTGTGAGCTCAAAGGCAGGTGAGACCCTCTACATATGGTTATTATATAAGGACTAGGAAACCATCTTCATTTTGAAATAAACCGTAAAATAGTATCAACCAGTAAAATAGTATCAACCATACTCCCGTGCTGAGCGGGCGGAACAGGTTACTCTCTTTTATTACTAATATTTCCATGCTGGGTAAGTAATAAATTAGGAGAGGTGCTCGGACCGGTAGGAAAAACCAGTAGTCCCAGTCACTTATATTAGCGTATGTGGAGTGTCGAGTATTCAGAACCGCTCGACCAACGACTTTATAGTCAGATAGAGATATAGTAATAAGAGTCAAGAAAACATTCTGTATTCTGAATTTGGGGTCACATCAAAGGAAATGGAATAGCCAGTGTCCATAAGAATTTATAATAATTATGGTTAAAGTGATACAAGTCTATGCAGTACTAAAATCATGAATTCATGCCAGTCTCTTGGATAAGAGTCTACGAAAAAAACACTGGTTTTTCTCTTGGTCCAGAATGATTGATAGAAATTTCATAAGTTAAAACATGGCCAACTTTTTAAAACTTATATTGTGTCTTTTGGAAATTTAATCAGGTATAACTCAGACAGATGTATGGATAAAATTTGCATCATTATTTATAAACTTGCTGAGTATGCTATATTCACTCTTGCTATTAAATCCTCCCTTTCAGAGCCATACTCAGCAGGGGATTATCTGGGTTTTGAAGAGGGTGGTCTTGATAATGAGGACACCTCGGGATATGAGATCACGGATGATGATGAGGTGGATGCCGTATCAGACGGCTGGGAGGAGTAGACAATCTCTAGATTTTCATACTAGGACAGACGGGTATCGTATCATAAATAAATATGTATCTTCCCCTAGTGTAGCACTTTGTTTTGTACTAGACAAAAAGTATGGTAATAGTGCAGAACAACTAGGTGGCCTGATCTTAAGTCACCTATGGTTTGTAATAGATATTGTACTTTCAGTCTCTAATTATTGTTCTACTGCAACTACTCTGATTGGCTTGTTACTTGTTAAATGCGGTGTTCTACTGAAATGACAAGTAACAATCCGTTGACTAGTGTTATCACCCCATGATAACACGGGTCACCACACATGGTAAGAATGACATATGTGCGAATAAGGGAGCGGACGAGGGGGAACGGCATAGACAGAGTGACATATGTGTGGATGAGGGAGCGGGCAAGGGGAGGCGGCATGGATGAACCAACATATGTACGAAGGAGGGGAAAGGGATAACAGCAAGGGGGTGACATATATGTGAAGGAGGGAGGTCACGCACTACAAAAGATCATGGCCTACGATTTAAACCGCGAATTAAATTAGCATCGTATATTGCTAATTATGATTAAATTAATATGAATTAATATGGTAAATACAGAGTATGTAAAATTTCTAAAAAAATTAAACAATTAGGTTGACTATGTAAGGAAGCTGGACGTAAAATTTTGTAATTTTTGGAACTCGTTTGATATATGTAACAACTCCTACAATAACATAATCGTATGAATTTTTAGTAACATTCAAAGTGGATAAAATTATGAAACAAAATTACACAATCAAGTATGTTATGTTGGAAAGCTGCACATAAAATTTTATAATTTTTTAAGCTCATTTATTATATTTAAAATTTTGAATAAGTAGTAAATATAAACCAGTAATTAAGACAAGTAATTAAGCTGCCTTAATTATCTGCCATATGGTGGGCATGCGGCATAGAGCGAGCCGCACGCCTACCATAGGACCACGGAGCACCGCTAGCCATGTGTGAGCTCCCTGGCGCTGCCGTCTAATGACCGGATGCCAAACAGATATTTTTGCTATTATCACGTGTATACTGATATTTTTATAAATACGGTCTCCAAATATACTATAAATGCCAAAAACTCTATGAGTGTAGGTGTATACGATACGGCTCGCTAGTTGGCATTGGCCCAAATTTTTACTCACTTCCCAGCGTTTCTTTGCTGGAAATTTCTCTTGTCCCCGCTGGGCTGGGATCGGCTCGAGCCACCAGAACTTGCTTCAGCAGCGAACTGCACATACTACGGTCTACGGTACCGATCGATCTGAGCCACCGGATCTTTTCTGCCGTTCATCCAATGGTCAGAGAAAGACCAACTGCAGCACCCAATGGTCTCGCGTCCGTCTGTGCCTCTCCTTCACCCATGCTTGGGACAACTAGCGTCGCATCGCTCGGCTGCATCACTCGGCTCTAGTCAGGTCTGGAGACGAGCCACGAGAGAGATAAGCTGCGGCTTAAAATAACGTGGCACAACCTCTTTCCTTTTCACAGCCAAGTGTGAGCTAAGAGGTAGTAAGCCGGTTGTATATAACATAGCACAACTTCTTTCTTTTTACGACCTAATAGGAGGATTTTTTTTTCTTTTCAGCTTTCATAACTTGTTTTTTTGCTTTTCTACTATAATTAGTTTTTAAATAAAATATCTTTTTAGTTAGAGTTTATAAGTTGATTGTAGCGCACGTTGTAACAACTTTATTTATATTCTCCGAAACGCTATGTTAGTTTCTGTAGCCTAAAATTTATAAACCACAACGATAAACCTTGAGCCAAAACCAAAAAAAAAAAATCCTAAGGAGGCAGGGTGGACAGCTGTAAGAAGGTTGTACAATAATACGACACAACTTCATTCCATTTTATAGCCAGGTGTGATTGGACCCGTGGCCGTAACTTGTAAGCAGTAATGGTTGGCATGGCAACAATAAGCAGGATGTAAATATCGTAGCACAGCCTTTTATTTTTTCCTTTTTTACAACCAAGCGTGCGCTGGGAGGGCCGGCTTTAGGAATGGCCAGTTCAACTTTCAAAAAAGCCGAAACAGAAGGCAAAATTGCGTTTAAAAAATCTAATTTTGTGCAACCATGTCGTCAAAGTTAAAATCCATTAATTTGAACCCCTCAACCATTCAATTACGTGGAATCAAACCTAAGTCCACTTTGTCTTGATTTTGTCTATTGAGCTATTTTGTTCATATGATTAACAACCTGGTGATGTAATACATCATTATGCATGTCAATGTGGAATGTTAGTTCAAATAAAAAATGATGATATACTACTATCACTGAAAAGATTATTTTATGATTTAGAGGTAAGCTTGCTGCTAGAACAACACATTAAAGGTCTTTCAGAAACAAAATTCCACCAATTTACTACTCCCTCAGGTTGCAAATACATGCTATTTTGGGATGCATGCAATCAAAATTTTGAATCTTTAACTATCAATATATTTTTAAATATTTAGATTAGATACACGAAAATTATATATATAAATTTTTCTCAAAGAGTAATTTTATAATATTATAATTTTAGTAAATTTTAATAATATATTAAAATATAAATTAGTGATCAAAATCGTATTTAAAAGCTATATGATGTCTAAAACGAGCTATATTTATAACCAAGGCTAGACAAAAGTTGCGAAAACCAAAATAACAAAATCAGAGGGGGCAAAAGGAAAAGTACAAGGTTGCCATTGCATAATTGCATTTCCCCTCCCCCTCGGCGTTATCGTCTATATTGGTCGGCTCGAGTCCAACTCCCAAACTCGCGTTTCTTTCCCCCCAAAACCCAAATCCGAGATGGCCCACTTCGCCGGCACCGCGGCGGCCTCCCCCGCCGGCGCCGGATCCGGCTCCAGCTCCTCCGCCGACGCATTCTGGACCGCGTGCCCGCACTGCTGCTACGTGCATTCCTACCAGCGCCTCTACCTCGGCTGCCGCCTCCGCTGCCCGACGCCGGCCTGCCGCCGCCCTTTCTCCGCCGACGAGCTCCCCTCCGCGCCGCCCGTCGTTCCCGGCACCGACATGTACTTCTGCACCTGGGCCTTCTTCCCGCTCGGCCCGCCCGCCGTCCCCGACGGCTGGGCCCCCTTCACCCCCTTCAACCCCGCTCCTCCTCCATCTCCCTCTCCCACCCCCGCCGCGGCTGCTGCCGACACCCCCTTAGCCACCACGCCCGCGCGCGCGCGCCCCACCTCGAGGAAGAAGGTTGGGGTGTGCCTCAAGGGCAGGGCCCGCGCCGAGGCGGAGGAGGAGGAGGCCGCCGCCGCCAATCTCGAGGCGGAGGCGGCGGGGGTGGCGCCGGAGGCGGACGGGCTGGGGGAGAAGGGCTGCAGCGGCATCAACATCAACGAGACGGTCGAGCTGAGCGAGCTGGGGTTCCGCGAGGACGAGCTGGGGTTCCTCCGCGAGATGCCCTGATCGATCGAGGGGAAGAAGAAAGGTTGTGCATTTTGATCATACCGTGCTTGCTAACTGCTCAAAAAGGTTTATGGTTCGAAAATTGGGGCGGTAAATCAGTAATATCGTACCCGCCTAGCTCACTTTAGTTTATGATGGAAATGTAGGGTTCTTAGCGATGCAAAGTTGTTAGAATTTCTGCTCACTTAGCGATGGCGATCATGGTGGTGGAAATGCCAAATGTGGCTCCTTTTTGTGGGACTTGGAGGTGTAAAGTGGGATCAGTGCCTTTTGTGACTGAAAAGGTTTAGTTCATGTTGCGTCAATCTATGCGAAATTTTAGTTTCACCTGGTTCTGTTTGCGCCCTGTTTCATCTTATGGTGATGTGATCTTGAGGGTGTCTTCTGGTTTAATGTTGATTTATGCTAACTGAATTGTGAATTATGGTGCGTGGCGCCGCTCATTTTGCTTCTGTTATCTGTGTGTGGGCTCTCTTGTGCAGAGATCATGGGAATATTAGAAATGTTGCCATTTTCGTTTAGTGCAATGTTTGTAAAATCCTGCTGCTGGAATGCTATGTGATTGCATTGAGTTTAGTTGGAGTTGAGTACTTCTGATATTTGCATGAATGTTGTTTCATGTTCGCTCTAGCCATGCCTTAAATTGGATGGTAGAAGGTGCCTTAAATTGGATGGTAGAAGGTGCCATATTGCCATCTTGTGAGATCGGCAGTTTTGATTTGTAATATAGTGACACACATTTTGTGAGGACGGAATCACATGGCATTGCTTCTGTGCTGCATGTTTCAGTTCCTTTGTGTTATCTTCGCCTTGCTTGATACGGTTAGTGATGGTGTAATGTTGAAAATCCTTGGATTATAGTTTTGATATGATAGTATGACTGGATCAGAATGTGGTCTTCCAGGTTTACCAGGTTTGACAATGTCGACATGTTACTTATTTACAAAGAAGAATGGAAATTATTAGCTTATGTTGCGAGGAAGATTTTTCTTTTTTGCTTCGGATTGGCACATTTTGTGTTTGTTTTGCTTTGGCCATGAAAGTCTGCGAGCGAAGAGGCTTTGCGTTTGCTTTGTTCTTGCACAATGTCCATATCTGTATCGGCATTGCTCCTGATGCTTGCTGGTTAGGAATTTAGGGTGCTAAGCTCCCAAAAAAAAGCCAACTTAGGATGCTCGAAACATCGACGTCAGTGAAATCTCGAAAGCTCGTTAGGGATATTCGTCTTGTTCAATGTTAGTACAATGCTGCTGCTGGAAGGCTATCTAACTGCGTTGAGTTCAATTGGAGTTGAGTACTTCTGATATTTTGCATCAGTGCAGTTTTCGTGTTGACTCTACTCGCCCCCTCTCCGTGTTGGATGTTATAAGGTGCAGTACTGTCAGGACTCCAGCACCTCAGACGGGAGGCAAACGGGCTCGAGGCATGGGCTTGAGTGTGAACGCCTGACAATAATGGGTACATTTTTTTTGTTGCGACTAATAGCTTATGATTGAATGTCGAAACTGTCTCGTTTATTTATTCAAAGAGAAACTATAAATCATAAACTATAGACCGAAAAGAACGAGCTGGCTTAGGTTTCATCCTTGCTCACTCCATTTAAGTTGTCGAAGTTCAGAGATGGATGAATAGAATAGCTAGCTACCCTCAACTTGTGCCATTTTCCGTGCTTTGCCGTCAGCGGCCAGGCACTTGTCGGCAAATTGCCTCACCTCGCCACCTTCTACAGAGCGTCCGGCTTGGTTCCCTAGCAGCCAAACCACTAGCTTAAATCAGCAAAACCATGTCCAACTAGCCACACGCCCACTCTGAGCCAATAATCCAGACATGGGTGACTTGGAAGATGCGGGACCGAGTCGTTCGGAAGACAGCGTACTCTGTTTTCAGAAGTTTCAGTATTTTCCTTTCCTGCGGTTTTCTTTCCCTCCTGTAATGTGCGATTTGCACAGAATCGTTTTAGCTCCTGTAATTGCAGATCGTGGGATGGCATGATTCAAAGTTTGTTAGATTTATATTTGGCATGTATTAGCGTTTTACAGTTAACAGAAAATTAGAGAAAATTTGCCCCAAAAACTCTGCCTCTCTGAAGAACTCTGCTTCTTCAGTCTGTTCTCGGAATCTTTACTGTTCATAATCCAACATTTTGCCTTGCGTGAGATTGCAGCGTCCTGGGCAGAATCCAACATCTGGTATGAGAGCTCCAGCGTTGAAATCTCGGTTCCACGTCGAAGATGGCAGTCGTTCCACAACAAGCAGCGAAGGAGAGCGGTGCGATGCCGTTCCACCCGCTGATGTTGAATCTGTCTAATTACCCGGTGTGGGCGATTAGGATAGAAGCCATCCTTGATGCTCAGGGAGTGTGGGAAGTTGTGGAACCAGCAGAGGGAGCACAGCTGGATGCAAAGAGGGACAAGATGGCGTGGCGTATATTCTGCAGAGCGTCCCCGAAGACGTCTTACTTCAGATTGCAAAGAAGAAGACGTCGAAGGAGATTTGGGACGGCCTCAAGACGAGGTACCTGGGAGCAGAAAGGGTGAAGAAGGCGCGCTTGCAGACGCTGAAGAGTGAGTTTGATGCTCTTCGGATGAAGGAGAATGAAACAGCTGATGAATTCGCCGGTAAGCTCAGTGCAATGTCTAGCAAGTATACTCTTCTCGGCACCACACTTGAAGATTCAATTCTTGTCAAGAAACTGCTTGATTCTGTCCCCGACAAGTTTATCACTGTTGTCGCTAGGATTGAGCAGTTTTATGAGACTATGGCATTCGAGGAGGCCATTGGGAGATTGAAGGCGTATGAAGAAAGGGCTTTGCGAATGCAAAGCAATTCCAGCAGCACTGATGGCCAACTTCTGCTTATGCATGCCGAATGGCAGGAACGACAAAAAGGTAATAGCGACGGCACTTCCACTGGAGGTAGAGGGCGAAGATCCAACAGCCCAGATCGGGCAAAATGGTGTGGACGAGGCCGTGGGCGAGGAAGACGCGGTCGAGGGACATCAAATCAAGAGAAGACTGGGAGCACCGGTGGCGGCAACCGGGGAACACGAGACAAGAGTAGTGTCAACTGTTATATCTGCGGAAACATGGGGCATTTCGCAGCTGAGTGCCGGAGCAAGCGGCAAGATGATGAAGCTCATCTCATTTGTGCCGTTGACGAAGAGCTAGCGTTGATGTTGGCTGTGTCCCAGGAGGGGGTGTACATTGAGCGGGAGAGGCAAGCTGCTGTCTTGCTCAATGAAGAATGAATACTTCCAGAGCTGTATCGTGGTGATAAGCATGAAGACAGTGAGAACATCTGGTACTTGGACAACGGTGCTAGCAATCATATGACATTATGACCGGTTGTCGGGAGAAATTCCAGGAACTGGATGAAACCACCACCGAGAGAGTAAGATTCAGCGACGGATCCACTGTCCAGATCATGGGAAAGGGGTCAATTGCCTTCACCTGTAAAAATGGAGATTAGAAGCTTCTCCAAGAGGTATACTACATTCCCAAACTATGCAGTAATATCATAAGCATTGGGCAAATGACTGAAGATGGGAATAAGGTGCACATGGCCGGAGATACCATGAAGGTGTATGGCAGAGATGAAAAATTGTTGATGCAGGTGAAGAGAACGAAAAATCGCCTGTACAAGATCAGTTTGAAAACTAAAAAATCGATGTGTCTGCTGACAAGTCTTGATGATCCAACATGGCTATGGCATGCAGGGCTCGGCCATGTGAATTTCCATGACCTAAAGCTTTTAGGGGAGAAGAAGATGGCAGTTGGTGTCCCTATGATGTCCCAGCCAAACAAACTCTGTGAAGCCTGTGTAATTACCGAACACGCGAGGCTACCGTTCTCAAGGCAAGCGAATTTCAGAGCGGAGAGGCCACTCGAGCTCCTCCATGCTAACATTTGTGGATCGATCTCTCTCTGTACACTTGCTGGTAACAAATACTTCCTCTTGATCATTGATGATTGCACTCGGTGGATATGGGTGTATGCGCTTTCAGCAAAGAGTGAAGCTTTCTAGGCATTCAAGAGATTTAGAATTGTGACTGAGAACAAGACTGGGCACAGGATCAAGACTCTCCGGATGGATCGCGGAGGTGAATTCCTATCCACGGAGTTCACTCGCTACTGTGAAGAAGCTGGGATTGAGCGGCATCTCATAGCACCTTACACGCCTCAACAAAACGGTGTTGTAGAACGTCGTAACCGCACCATGATGGCCATGGCAAGAACACTGCTCAAAAGCATACGAGTACCGGCAAAATTTTAGAAGGAAGTAGTTAGACATGCTATCTATTTGCTGAACCGTCTCCCAACCAAAGCTCCTTTAGTCGCCATACCCTACAGTATCACGCAAGGGCGCTGAACATGGGTATGTTCCAGCATCGACTAGAGAACGCGTGATCCACCGTGACATTTCACCAGTTTTCCATGCGTCCTTCAAAATCTCAGGATGTCTGGCTGGCTGGGTCGGATCTGGCTCCAGTGTTTGACACGGATTTGATCTGAGGTTATGGCACTTCTTCCAAGCAGAAACTTTTGCATGCTGTCGAGCAGGGGATCACCCTTCAATGATTTCGACCAAAAAATGTACCCGTGCGAGTTCCAGGGTTAGCCTCTCCAGACAAGGTGACCTTTGAAGGAAGATTAGCAATGCATAGAAGCCTGCATGCACCATTCGCCAAGATTCAGGTGTATAAGATTGCGCAATGTTGGACACCATTTCAGATCCCTTTCCATCTCCAGCTGCACAAGGGTAAAATGATTAAGAATGCGACAAAAAAATGTTTAAGCAAAGCACTTTTCAGTTTTAGGCAAAAAAAAAAAGTGCTTCAAACTCATGGCTTCTTCTACAAATTTAACCGTACAAGCCAAAAGAATATTAAGAACGAACACTATGTGATAAGTACATCACATTGGCGATTGGTTATTGAAATACTTTCTGGCTGTGCATACAGTTTTAGAACACAATTTATGTCAAACACCTACTATTGGATCGTAAGGACCTTCTCACCTCAAAAGTTAGCCAATAAGGTGAGGGACTCCCCCACTTTTAAGTTAGGTCCCTTACCTTTCCACAACCAATATAGGACTATTCTAACAATCTCCTATTCACATATTGGTGTCACTCAGCTCTTCACCGCCTCTTCACCGTACACCGACGATCCCTCAGAGTATTTTCACCGTACACCGACGGTCCCTCAACGTCACAGTCCATCAGGCGTTTACACACTAGTGTCCATTTGGCCAGAAATGTTATAACCAGGCTCTTTTACCACTTGTAGGATCATCGATGGCAATCAGAGGGGGTGAATGATTGTAATTTACAGCAAAAAGTTATTTTTTAAAATCTACTGTCTCCTGATTTTTCAACATGTCAATGCGCAAAAAAAACGTAGACAAAAACCAGCAAGAAGGATAGTAATAAATTATCTTCTCTTCCCTGCGTACTATACCAATTTACTGTAGCAACCGAATGACAACCTGAACTTTCCTTGCTGCTTTCGTTTTTTATCGTCTGCAAATTGAGACCACACGTCGGTTAATTTTTTTTTCTTCTAATCGTCTAATCTTTCTTTGTGTCGCTCCCAAATCAGAAGACGCCGCACTCAAGATCACAGCGAAAGGAAAACCGTGCGGCCACAAAAACCGACAGACAAGTCTCCAGCAGCAGTCACGCGATAAACCAAAAAGCAGCAGTCACAAGTCAACGGAAGAGTCATCGCATGCAGTCATCAGATCGGAAAAGAAAATAGTAATCACGCATGCAGTCGAAAGACTTACGGCCATCAAGCATCAACCATGCGTACACATCTACTCGTCACGGTAGTTGCTTACACCATGCATGCATGCAAGCCAACACTCCATATCCGTCAGACCTCGAAAAGCGTGCCCTTCTCAATTATCCATCTCTTGTTTTCTACGTACAGGCCGTCGCTCTCTACTTTTTTTTTTGTTCGCTCAAATCGGCTGGTGCCGCACACGCGTATGTTTCTACGTATTCAACACGGCCAACGTCCGCGCGCGCGCGCGTATATATATATATATATATATATATATATATATATATATATATATATATATATATGTGTGTGTGTGTGTGTGTGCAGCAGCACCACCTATTCAATTTCTATTCAAAATCCTAATACAATTCGTCCAACTAGGTCTAGACTTTTTTTATCTCAACTAGACTTTTGACTCACTAATTTTCAAGGGACTCGAACCTTTCATAACATGGGTTTTACAAAATTACAACCTTTCTAACGCGTCACGTGTCGAAGCCTCTAGGACTGTACCTCCCGTAGCTTCTCCACGCATCATCCACCACGTATCGTAGCCTACGGATCGCACCTCCGTAGCTCCAACGCGTATTATCCATCCATGATCTCCATGTATCCCAAGTATAAGCCCGACCATCTCGTAACCTCCTTGACTATCTGAACCTCGGATCTTCCTATTTTAGTCCCGGTCCACCTCATCACCGACCATGATCGCGTCCATGCTCAACCTACACATGCAAAGACCAAGAACATTCTTCTGGCACAAGTTCGTTCAAACTTGAACAACATCAATCCACACACAGCACACGACTCGCATAACATCGATAAGCAATATTATCAAATATTCATCATCATAAATTAACTATTGTCAATTATTCATCACCAAAATAACCTAGACCTAGCCACATGGTCTAACAATCTCCTCCTTGATGAATACATTGACAACACCTCAAGATTGCATAATGACTTAGTTTCAAACAGATATAAGTGAAGAACTGAAGCCGAAAAAGCATTTTAAGCCATAAATCTCAAATCTTTTCAAAAACTCTCCCGCTCAACACAAGAGAGGCAAAGTTAGCAAATTTCTTCAATATCTCTCCATTCTTTTTAATTTCTCACAAAGCACACCAAATTTCTCCCTTTTGTCAATGTAATCGTCAAGAAAATTCAAAGAAGAAAAAATTCTAAGAAGGAGCAATGAGAGTAAAAATCAAGGAGCTTTTGTAAATTATCCAAGTCGCTGTGCATTGATTTAATAAAGCAATCAAGCCATATGTTTTTAGTAGAGCTATCTAGATCATATAAAATTATATATCATATAGCAACGTCAAAACCAGTCTTGAACATGATTAAGCAATTTATATTATTAAGAAGCATCTCAACAATGACCAAATCAATTATAAAGAGCACAATGAGATATCACAACAAAAGGTCAAAGCCTAAAAGTAAAGCAAATTTTAAATCCAGACGAGCTAGCAGTCTCATATAACAACCTATTGCTCCACACTTAATTCATAGGCATGTGGCATGCTTGTAGTATACTTCTTTTCACAATAAAATACTTGTAGCATACTTGTTTTAGATGGTGGCATACTTGAAGCATACTTCTTTTTATTTGTGTACCGTTTTTTAGATGGTGGCATGCCTGAAGCATACCTCCATGCTTGATGTTATGCTTGAATCAAACAATGTTAACAGAAATAATCCGGAGTAAATGATTCTATACTTGTTTCTCAACGGAGAGAAGCAAAAATCTAGAGCAAACGTGATTTACAGGCATTGTTATTTCTTTGTCATGACTGCTTTGCATGCAGGTCAGGCAACTGTACTAGTGACAAAAATATAGGACATCTACCAACTAGACTGGTGTGATCCAGTTATAAGAGTTTGGAATTAGACCTTCAACCATTGGTTTTTGGTTGGTAGCATATATGGAAAGTAATGGCAATTAAAGTTAAATAATCACCCAGCTGTAGGATAAGAAGCATTTTCAATTCTGACCGCATATGTTGCACACAATAGAGCAGGTAGATGTCAAGCTTCATTCAGAAACCAAACCACCGAATATGATAGATTTGGTCAATGTTTGTCAAATCTACAAGTGAATTACTAAGTATATGAACTACATTGCATCGACTAGATGACATCAATCATCTCTTGATACGTCATCATGTAAAAATAATCAAACACTTGTTTTGTGCTTACAGTACAGTACGCAACGATTCTTGTAGTTTTATTACAAAAGACCATTCTTCGATAACAGTTTTCTTCTCCTTTCTTTTCTGCACATGATTAGATAAGTTTTTGACATCGATGAATATCTAAAGGTATATATATACACTAATGGAAGGAGGAATCATGGACAACTATTTAGCCACGTGTGTCGAATAAAGAAGCATATCTCTTTCTTCTCAGAAGCCAACTTCAAGTTTTTAACACCAGCAAGGACAACTATTGCAGATCTCACGACGCGTTAGAGCATTGCCACCGATTCAAAGATCGCAGCGCTCGAGTCAGAGGGAGCTTTTTCCTTCTCAACACCGGGATCGTTGCCCACTCCATCCGCCGCCATACAGCCAGCCATCATCAGCGGCTCATCAGCTCCATTGATGACAACAACTTATCCACCAGCAGTAACGACCAGTGGCGAAGCTAGAAATAAAATTAAAGATGGATTGAACTATTTATAGGTCTAAACTAAAGATACAAAATTAATCTTTTATTCTTATAAAATTTTAAATTCAAATAGAAATTATAAATTGGATGGAGACAAAACAATGAAAAATAGAGAAAAAGAAAGAAGGTACCTCGATAATAGAAAGCATCATGAGTATGGAGTAGTGATAAGTCACATATGTATAAAACATATCAAAATTAGTGATATAATAGAAAATTATGAATGACAATGAATATTTAGATCATATGAAACGTACCAGAATTAAGCTAATTTGAATCACGAGACAATAGAAACAAAAGGCGGCATCATTTTCCACACTCTATTCAATGTTCTTATCATTTTCACGGCGGTGCCTTCGGGGCACGTGCAGGACTACATCATCGCGGAGCGGCGGCGGAGGGAGAAGATCAACCGGAGATTCATCGAGCTCTCCACCATCATCCCCAGACTCAAGAAGGTTCATATATATTTCATTTTTTCTTCTTTTTTTCTTTGATTGATTATCTCTTCTTTAATTTTATGATTTTCACTACTACTCCTCCTCCTCCTCCTCTTATTCTTCTTCTTTAATTTATGATTTACATATATTATTTCACTTTCTTTCTTTCTTTGATTGATTGATTAGCTCTGCTTTAATTTTGTGATTTTCACTTCTCCTCCTCCTCCTTATCATCTTTTTTAATTTCATGCTTGTTGTTAGCCTTCCCATTAAGGAGAGCTAGCTTCACTTTGGGTTTGTTAATCTCTCTCTTTCTCTTTCTATTTTTACTATATATAAAGTTGCTACCGAGGGAGGAGAGGCTCAAGCCTCACTAAGCTCCCCCGGTGGCTACGCCCTGGTAACGACGACTCCCGTCTTCGAGACTCCAATCTATGAGGCATCAGTAGCAAATTTCATACCACACCACCCATCGTCAGTTCCAAATTTTTTGTTTCCGCACCCCGACAAATCACAACCTGTGTTGTTGCTGCCTTTTCGCCATCAGATGGCCACTAGCTCCAATTTTTGTGCGCCACGGTACCACAAACTAGAATTTCTGGCATATGATGGTATTGATGACCCACTATCCTGGTTAAACCGGTGTGAGCAGTTCTTCCGGGGACAACGAACGGAGAAAGGTGATAAAGTTTGGCTCGCCTCTTACCACCTCACAGGTGTCGCTCAGCAATGGTACTTTCAGCTGGAACATGATGAGGGACAACCAACCTGGGGCCAGTTCAAGGATTTCTGTCACATGCGCTTCGAACCACCAAGCCAGAGTAATCCGTTGGGGAATTAACTCGACTAAGCAGACGAGATCAGTCAGTGACTACCAGACCAAGTTCTTGGCTCTCTTGTGTCACGCAGGCCGGCTCTCACCGCTACAACAAGTGCAGATTTTCACAACAAGCCTGTCTGAACCTCTTTAGACAAATGTTGAACTTTAGCAACTAACGAATTTACAAGTGGCCATGAGCCTGGCTCGTGCTTATGAAAGACGAGCTCAAACAGCGGTCAACGCTGCTACGCCACAACCACGGTCATGGAAACCATCGCAGAAGCTGTCCAGCCTGGCCCCTGTTGTGAGTCATTTCTAGGAGGGTCTGCAGACTGCGAGTACAGGTTCTAGTCCTCTGCCCTCCAAACCTTTTCGATGCCTCGCACGTAATTACGAAAATGGCAGTATGTATATCGTATTTGTAAAATTGGCATTTTTGCCATTCGGTGGCCAAGCGGCCACACCACAAAGCTGACACGTGGGCGTGTCCCTGGTGGCAGGTAGTCTGCCGCCCCACCACTAGATGGCAGCAGCCTGCCGCCCTATGGGCAGACGACAGGTAATTAAAACGACTATTTCTTGTATATATTTTTTTGGTATTTAAATATATCAAATGGGTTTCAAAAATTGAGAAATTTTATGTGTAGCCTCTCGACACAACGTACTTGAATATGCAATGTTTTGGCAATTTTGTCCACTATGAATGTTGCTCGAAAATTCATACGATTACTAGGTAACATTAAAAATTTTAAGTATAGCAAATGAGCTTAAAAAATTACAAATTTTTATATGCAGCCTCTCGCGACAACGTCATTGATTGTGTAAGTTTTTTAAAAATATATCCATTGTGAATGTTGCTAAAAAATTTATACAATTACCAAGTGATTAGCAAGTGCGATAGAGGTGGGTTATTTCTTTATCTTTGCCTTGTTTAATCTGCATTTTGGTTTTCTTTGCTTTGTTTAATCTACATGTGAACAAAGCGCAGTGGATCATAAACATTTGGCTCATATGAAAATTGAGCACTCGTGCAGGAAATAGACCACCGAAAGAGTCACTTACGTCGTGTCTATCTCCCCACGCGCAATTCACTCCCGTCATTATCAATGTGTCATTAGCATGCGCTTCACTATTGCTCTCACTATAAATTTCAAACTGCGCACACTCACATTCTTACAATATCTTTGCTGACACTCCTTACCTCGCAGTCTCTTCGCTCACACTCCTCGCTTGTGCTCTTTGTCTGCTTTCTTCACAATCAATTAAATATTATTTAGTACCATTATTAACAGTCATATTAACGCATTTGTTCTAGCTCCTGCATTGGCAGACTGGAAGGAGAGGCTAGCGGACCGGTTCGCCTGGTTATCTCGGAGGGTGCTCGTGGCGTCACCCGCACTTGGCTGAAAAATTTCAGTGTGTGCCCGCAGGATACACCGCTCGAGGTCGTCAGGATGCACTTCGTCGTGTACCTTATTTAGCACTTTGATTGGAGAATGTTTCCAGCCACACACGACGATATTTGCAACGCTGAGTGTTTGGTTGACACGGAGTTTGGGACGATTCCTTAGTACAACTGGGGATTAGCAATCCTGTGCGCCACGTATCGGGGGTTGTTGATGCTTGCCAGCGCGCCACTGTTGATACCCCCAACCTGGCCGTTTGCTACATGCTTCTATAGTTGTGGAGTTGGGAGCACTTCCCTGTTGAATGTCTGGCATCGTGACGCCAATGCACCTGTTCGACGAATTCGTCAACCTGACAGATGGGTCCACTATGGGCTTTTGATGGACTGGTACCTGTCTACGCTAGGCCAAGGGCAAACCATCGAACTGCTACTTGTTGTGGCACAACGAGTTCAAGTCGTTGCATGACAGCGACATCATTTGGGGTCTATGGACTGTAGATTTCGTGCATCGTGTATCGCAGTATAGGCTATCCCTACAATGCCTGCAGGTCACGGAGCTATGGGAAACTTATTTACAAATCTATATTTTGTTTTCCTATTATGCCTTATGTTCCGCTAACATCATGGCATTCTCCCGCTGCACGTCCGTCATCGCGATACAACAGTTTTAATGTCTGCACCACCTACACAGACTACCGCTCCCCATCGTTCATCTTCGCTGCACATCTGGGAGGTACGAGATTCATATTCTATATCCAGAATATTTATTATGATTAACATTGCTTCATCTTACAGCCTCCAATTCAACGTGGAAGTGACGTCGAGTTCATCGATGATGATATGAGCCTTCCGGATGCTTCTAGGGAGCGGTACACAGCGTCAAGGTTTGCAGCGTACGCACAGCAGAGCTCATCGTTCACACTATACCCAGGGTTTGGAGACTTCGGTGGGTAGAGCTCCTCTGGCTTCGCTACCACGTCGTACGATCAAGGCGAGAGTTCCTTGGCACCACGAGGGGGATTTCTAGAGTCCTTTATTCACGGCATTATTATTGGTGGCCTGTATTTCGATATGTCTCTAGAGGACATCAATGCTTACCGGACCTAGCCTGCTGTATCTCAGCGTATTCGACCACCATCTGTCGTTGAACAAACGGAATAGTCTCCATACCTCCTCCAAACTGAGACGCAAGCTCCGAACCGACTGACGTACCCCACAGGATATGCTCATGCTCAACGAAAGACAAGGCCATGCATGGGAAGGCAGACACAGTGAGGAGATAACAGCGGTTCAGATAGGTGAGCAATATCGCATCCCGTGCGATGTATTTTTTTTACTATTACATGTACTTCTATAAATATTCGTGGTGTATAAAATTCTAAAAGAAAAGACAATAACTATTACTATGTCAGGATGCTGTACATAAGATTTTGTAATTTTTTACAGCTCATTTGCTACATGTAACGTCTCCAAAAATCATAAATGTACAAATTTTTGAGCAACATTCACAGAGGATAAAGTTGCCAAAATATTACATAGTTAAGTACGTTGTATCGAAAGGTTGTACATAAAATTTCGTAATTTTTTGACCTCATTTGCTATATTTAAAATTTTTAAAAAATAGTAGGCTGAAAATTAAGACAGGTAATTAAGCCGACTTAATTACCTATCGTCTGTCCATGGGGTGGCAGGCTGCCTACCGTCTGGTGGCGGCGTGACAGGTAATTGGCGCTGGTAAGCATTGAGGGTCGCCCAAATATCGAACGCGGATGGAAGATGAGATATGTGGTCAAACTCACTACGACTCAGGCCCTGGGTTATGATGTTCCTTGCCTTAGCGTTTGCCTCAACGTCAGCCATGTTTCCAACATTGACGTCCTCATCGGCAGAACAACAAACCGAACCTTGACCTTCGCGGATGGCGTAGCCACGAGCTCGGATGTAGGTCTCCATCCGACTCTTCCAGAAGGGATAGTCCATCCCATCGAAGATCGGGGGCTTGGTCGAGTACTTGTCCGTCGTCATGGCTCTTGAGACCGGTTAAGATCTATGAGGAAGAGCTAACCGGCTCTGATACCAATTGAAGGACCGAAATGGCGACAGAGGGGGGTGAATGTCGTTCTCTTTAAAATCGCCCCCGAGAACTCGTACACTGATTTTTTGAAAAGATGAAAATTAATTCTGCTGAAAACTGGAACGCATGCGATACTAAAAATTCAAAGATAAATCGTAGAGTAATCGATAAACAATTCAATTGAAAATAATGCCGTTTGATCCGCATGCAAAATGTTCAAGATTTGTAAAACAATAAAGAGAGAAGCACAAACTTGTCGTCCACCTTCTAGCTAGCGGTAGAGACAAAAACTTGTGAGTCGCAGATCAAACTAAAGTTGAGAAAAACTGAAAACACAGCCAGCAGCTAACTAAAAGTAAACACTGAAACCAACAGCCGAACTGCAAGAAGACTGCAGACGACTGACCCAGACTAGGCTGAAATTTTGCTACCGAAAACTTAAAATAGAAATCAGAAAACAATACAGAAAAGACTTGTCGAGTAGAGAATCTGCAACAAGACAAAACCAAAACAGATCACAAAGTGCTACTGCAGACTGAAGAAGAAACCACTGTCTGCTGCCAAAAACAAAAATGAAGAAGTAACACAAACAGCAGTCGGCAAAAGAAGAAACAGCCGAGAAACACCAGACCAAAACTGCAGACAGAGATTACGGGGCTTGCCCAAAAAACAGAGATGAAATGATCTGTCAGAAAGCTTCAAGGAGAACAATAAAAACTAACTGAAAACTAGGCCAAAAGAAATAAAGGAAGATGAAAAAGATCAAAGTGCTACTGCTGAACCGAGACTGAATAAAAAGACAAAGTAGTAAACACTTTCTGTTGGAAAGGAAGCAGAAAAGGAATTTAGTTCAGAGCAGCTCAGCTGGCAATATTCTCCAGAGACTAAGATCGTCCCAAGACTCTTAATTCCATTGAACAAGTAACTCTTGATTTCTACTGAGAAGAATTCAGATCGAGGGAACGGCAACCAAAACATCTTTCAAGGAGAAAATCAAGAGTACTCAAGTCCTCTGCTTCCCTACACAGTGAATCCTAGAAACTACTGACAGCACAGAAAGAACTGGGGAATCAAAATAGAGGAGATTTGCAACGAGAGTAATTTCAGCAAGAAAGCATATTTTGAAACTCTACTCAAGAACTCAAGAAACAGAGAGGAGCAGAACTGAGATAGATCTCAGAAAATGAAAACTCACAAGCAAAGCTACTCAGGAGACAAACTGAAACAAAAACATCTATTTCAGAAAAGAAGAGATCATTCCAAATCAAATAAGGTACAAAAGAGCCCTGATACACATGAACATTAGAACAAGAAGAGTGATTACAACATTTTCAATCCAACCTCTCCCTCTCAACCCTAAAAAACACCAAGAGCCTCACATGCTTCTTGGGAGGAACACAACACACACAAAGAACTCTCTAAAAGACTTTGTGATCCTCAAAGGGGTATGCAGCCCCCAACACCTATTTATAGCCTTGGCTAACGGGTCTCCGCCCCGTTACGCCCGCTAAATCCAACGGCGCCCGCTCCCGCTTGTGCAGCCTTGCGAAATTCCCGTTTCGCCCCTCCTGCACCTTCCGGGAAGCTTCCGCGCTCCTTGCCTCGCACGCCTCACAACCACCTCGAGTCCACGTCGTCTTCGACACATCCGACCGTTCTAACCTCAGCGCCACCTGCGCCTAGTCCGGTCCACCGTGTCTCGCCTTGACTCCGCCTCGACGTCCTGCAGTCACACAGACAAGAAACACGTCAAATAGCACCGCTCGAAATATGTAAGCATAATTAAATCCAAACCTGTCACATTAACAGAATATGCATCCTAAACATGTTGACCAGGTTTGACCAAGTCCGACCGAGCCCGTTACACCTCACAACGTCAGGGTCCGAACCAACCAACTCAAACTCGACTTAACTAAACCGATGTCAATTACTCATCATACACAACGGGATGACCTCCACATGGTCTCTCAATCTCCCCCTTGATGAGTATATTGACAAACCCAGAAAAAGCATGAAGTTGAGTTTGAAGAGTCCAACATGGTCCAAAGAAAGAAATGAAACTCATGACCATGTCGACAGAAGGAGCAAAAGAGAGAACAATTTTTCCTCAAAGCTCTCAAAGTGGCTTTTTCTACCACTATTCTCCCCTTTTTGGCAATAAACCCATCAAGAATGCAGGAAGGAGAAAAAGTCATGAAAATGGATGAAATGGCTGATTTGATCATTTTTAGTATGAAGAGCCATGAGAATTATCCAAAATGACCATTTATGTATTACAACAAGCCATAACATACAAGTATGCTACAAGGATCATGACTATGTATGTAAAGTGAAGCTAAGCGAGATAAAGCATAATCTGAATTTTTGTGAAAGTGCTTAGCAAGTCAAGTCAAATATGATTTTAGTCTAGCTAGAGGTATCCAGAAATGAGACAGGCCATGTCAATAAGCTAAATGGAACCGAGAAGCTAGTGTTGAGTCAACTAGAGTGCTACTAGTTCAAGAATGATACAATTGTTGGAGTACATTGAACTTTTTAGCAATTGAGCACAATTGACAAACTTTGATTGTTTCCAACCATTTTTTTTGTTGTTTAGTCATGTGCTAGACCTCAAGCCTTATGCGACCACTTCAAGCAATGAGCTTAAGAAGATGATCTTGGTCATCCAAATCTCCCCTGAGTTCATGCCTTGTGCAATGGCAAGCCGTCTCATGAGAAGGAATTGGTGAGATCAGTTTTTTCGCACAAAAGAGATTTTTTTTTGCTTTTAATAGATTGTACTAACTTATGTGTCACCAAGAAATTAATATAGCTCAATCTATCGCTCAACAAGGATTCAAGACTCAACTCAGCCTATTTGACATGGCATGAACCATAAAAAGATAACACAAAGTTGACTAGTCTCAAATATGAACATGACATGAATTAGGTCAAATTTAGCATTTTAATTAACCTATCATGGCAAAGACTTGACTACACATATAAAGTCGTGATCAAATTAGCAATGGGGCACAAATCATGGCAAGATGTAATATAATGAAAACATACCATGAGTGGATAATAATCAAGGCTCCATTAAGTTATATTACAAAACAAATGAAGAAAATCCAGCTCCCCCTTAACTTGAGATACAACTTTTAGTTCAAGTTGAGTTAGGTCAACATTAAGATCTAGAAGTTCCCAAATGAACTCCCCCTGAACCAAAGCAATAAAAAAAGAGCTGGCAAATAAATCAAGAAAGGCAGTCCTTAAAGCATAGATAAGATAGAGAATACTAATGACTCATACGAACTCTTATCTACCCTATATGACTCCAGGACAACAGCTGTCGAGTAAGACACACACTAGAGAGCAAACACGCACTGCTCACCCGAGGGTGGCCCAACCCTCGCTAGAACCTAGAAGAAGTGAGTGAGCTCAACCTAGTGAGATAAGAAACAGCTATCCTGAAAGCACAAGATAAGAGCAAGAAATCTAAGCACTCAGCAAGAGACACACTCTAACCTATGCTAGAAGGACTAAGCCCAATGCACCCGAAAATGCGATGCAACAGTAAGGATACAGAAGCATAAAGAATATGATAAAGCAGTAAAGCCCAAAGCTCCCCCTCACAACAGTCCGTAAGGACAAACCACCCCAAGCTCTCCCCGCAGAGCTGAAAACCTCGAGCTATCCAGAGGCTTGGTGAAGATATCAGCCAACTGGTGGTCACTCTCCATAAACTGAAACACGATGTCACCCTTCTCTACATGGTCTCGAAGAAAGTGATATCTAATATCAATATGCTTGGTCCGAGAATGTTGCACTGGGTTCTTGGCAATGCTAATCGCAGAAGTGTTATCGCAAAAGAGCGGAACACGGTCGATAGCTAACCCAAAGTCCCGCAGAGTCGAGACCATCCAAAGCACAGCTACAACAACTAGCTGCAGTAGGCCTCTGCGATGGGATGCAACACCGGATCGCTTCCTCAAAGACCGAAGCGAGAGAAGTGCCAATGAACCGGCGGTGCCGAAGTGCTCTTCCTATCTATCCCTGACCAAAGAAAGTCGCATCCGAAAATGCTCTAAGAGATAGACAGGAGGAGGAAGAGTACCAGATACCATAGTCAATGGTAGCTCGAAGGTACCGAAAGATGCGCTTCACCGCCTGGCGGTGAGACACGTGAGGAGAAGCCTGAAACCGAGCACATAGACACACGGAAAAGTGTATGTCTGGTCTCGAGGCAGTGAGGTACAAGAGAGAGCCAATCATACTCTGAACTCCTTTTGATCAAGCGGCTCGCCGTCCTCATTCGGGTCAAGTGTGGTCAGAAGCCATCGAGTCGACACCGCTTTCCATCACTCATGTCGAAGCGTCTCGGGAGATCACGGTGTACTTGCCTTGATGCAAGAAGGTACCCTCCCGAGTCTGCTTAATTTGGAAGCCAAGGAAGAAAGTCAACTCACCCATCACGCTCATCTCAAACTCGGTGCTCATGACATCCGAGAACTGTGAAACTAGAGCATGAGAAGAGCCGCCAAAGATAATGTCATCGACATAAATTTGGGCGAGCAGAAGGTCATTGCCAAGCCAGCGAATGAACAAGGTCTTGTCGACTTTACCGATCTCAAAATCATGCCTCAAAAGATAGGATTTAAGCCTCTCATACCAAGCTCTAGGGGCCTGCTTAAGTCCATACAGCGCTTTGGAAAGCTTGTAGACATGATTAGGGTATTGGGCTTCTCGAAACCTGGAGGCTGTCTGACATAGACTTGTTCCTCAATAAAGCCATTGAGAAAGACACTCTTGACATCCATCTGGTAGAGCTTGAAACCCTTAGAAGCTGCAAAGGCAAGCAGAATTCTAATGGCCTCAAGTCTAGCTACAGGGGCAAAAGTCTCCTCGAAATCCGGACCCTCAACACAGGAGTACCCCATGCAACCGCCTAGCCTTGTTTCGAATGACTACCCCATCCTCACTTTGCTTGTTCTTGAACACCCATTTGGTTCCAATGATATTGTGATTCCGAGAGGGCTCAACAAGTGTCCAGACCTTGTTTCTTTCGAAACTCTCCAGCTCCTCATGCATGTCATTGATCCAAGACTCGTCAAATAAAGCATGACAAACGTCTTTGGGCTCAAAAGAGGCAACAAAGGCAGAGTGGAGACAGAAGAGTGACATGCCAGACTTTGAGCGTGTGACTCGCTCAAAGAGATCTCCAATCATCTGCTCAGAATGATGAGCTTTCTGGATATGTCTAGGAGGTCCAGGATGAGATGAAGAAGTAGTCTCTACCTCGTGAGCTGACGGGGTAGGAACAGAGCCACTAGCTCCAGAAGAAGTAGAAGGCAAAGGCTGATCGCCTTGAGGTGCGGTGGAAGACGGCATCTCAAGGGGTGGATGAGGGACTGGATCGGGTAGACAACCCTCATCTCCATCATCCTCATCATCCACAAAGATGGTCTCGACCGCTCAAGAACACGAGATATCGGGCCTAGTCCCTGACCGGCCTCATCGAAAGTCACCTCACGGGTTTCTACCATTTTACTAGACTCGCAGCCTGCACCTATAAGCCCACGAAGAAGTCGAGTAGCCTAGAAAGATCCCATCACAAGAACGTGACTCGAACTTATCTAGGTTCCCGGACTTCAAAATAAAGCACTTGCAACCAAACACACGAAAATGAGATACACTGGGCTTTCGCCCATATCTCAGCTCATAAGAGGTGTGGTGCAAGTGTGCACCGAGAAAAACTCTGTTCGAAACATGGCACGCGGTGGGTATAGCCTCAGCCCAAAACTTTCGCGAAGTAGAGTATTCATCGAGCATCGTCCTCGCCATCTCGACCAAGGTACGGTTCTTCCTCTCCACGACGCCATTTTTTGTGGGACGTGCGAAGAATGTAGGCGGTGCTCTACACTGTCTCACCACAGAACCTCTCGAAGTAGGAATTCTTGAACTCCGTGCCATTGTCACTGCGGATCGCTCGTAAGGCACCTGGAAGCTCAACAGAAAGCCTACTGAAAAGACCTCGGAAATGTGTAAATGTCTCATCCTTCGAGGCCAAGAAAAACACCCAAGAATACCTCGAGAAGTCATCGACTACGACAAGAATATACCACTTCCGTCCTGCTGACTGCACTCGAGCTGGTCCAACCGTATCCATATGGAGCAGCTGTCCCGGTGCATCGGTCATAGTAATTGTGACCGGAGGATGAGAAGCGGCAACCATCTTGCCGTCTGCGGCATGGAGCGCAAACAAGATCTTTGACCATCTTGAGTTTCGGCAGACCACGAATGAGATCGTGGTCGCTAACTCGAGTCAAATGGTCAAATCCAATATGACCAATTCTCCTATGCCAGAAGGAAAGGTCGCGGGACTCAGAAGCAAGCAAACAACGGAGAGGATCACGGAAGACTCGGAAAAATCAGCACGAAAGATCCTCCCAAAGCGAGAAATTCGCAAACCGGACTACAGAAGAATCAAGAATTTTACTGGTTGTTTTCTTAAAACTCACCTCGAAATCGTCATCGGAAGTCGAGAGGCGAAAGCAAATTATCTGCAGACTTACTAACCAAGGCAACATCTTTTAAAATAAATGAATCATTAATACGCACTGTACCTTTGGCGATGACGCGCCCAGATGAAGCATCTCCGAAGGTGATCATCTCATCACCTGGAGCATGGGCAAGGGAAGAAAACCAACGGGAATCTCCGGTCATGTGTCGTGAACACCCGGAGTCTACAAGCCAAACCTTTTCCTTCCCTGCCCGGCGAACCTGAGTCAAACAGAGAGTAAAGTCTCAGTACTGGGGTAAATCAACAGTGATTTTGGCACCCAATACTGAGTAACACGTCGAGCAGAAGAAGTAGTCACACACGACTGACCTCTAACTACCCTACGCTCTCCGTCGCTCAAAGAAGCAGAGGGTCTGTGAACAGACCTGAAGCTGTTGCTAGATCCGACTGCTACGGGAGAGCGAGTCGAAGCACCGGCAACATGCTGATCTCGCCGCGGATAGCTATCTCGATTGGGAAAACGAGATCTACCCTCAGGACGGCGGAAGTCATGACCGAAGGGAGCATGAGGACGAAAACTAGAAAACTCGGAAGAACCAAGTGCTCGATGCTGCCCAAATCCACCAACAGTAGCAAGCCTAGACCTCGTGTTGGTCTTAGGTGCACTTAAGGTCTGGGGCTGACCCTGAATATGCCTAAGAGCTGCAACACGGTCTCTACGAGCGATCTTGGCGCGCTTGAAGCAATAGTCAATCAAATGTCCATCATTCTGACAGAAGGTGCAATGATACTTCGCCTTCTGAGAGGCTGAAG
The DNA here is from genome assembly GCA_036346245.1 of Bonia amplexicaulis. Classification (NCBI taxonomy): domain Eukaryota; kingdom Viridiplantae; phylum Streptophyta; class Magnoliopsida; order Poales; family Poaceae; genus Bonia; species Bonia amplexicaulis. The sequence goes on along the minus strand of CM070763.1, from coordinate 8,651,036 downwards.
TAGCATGAGATGGCTTCACCTTCTGAGAGGCCGAAGCTGTAGGTGAAGTCACCTTGCTGTCAGAAATCCTTTGAACAAAGCCCACTGATTTAAATTGAACATTCTTGTTCTTGGGCTTGACCTCAATCACACCTGCGTCTACGGGTCTGAGCACGACTGGTGGATGCTTCCTCACATCCTCACGGAGATCAAATCCTAGACCCTGTTTGAACTTGCAAATCTTTGATTGGTCTAGAATAAGATTGAGTTTCTTCTTGCCTCCTACAAATTTCTCGAGAGTGTTCATAAGGTACTAACACTCCCGAAAGAGAGAGGTGCAAGAAGACCAAGGAGAAGAAGAAGAGACAGCAGGAGGAGAGGAAGGAGAAGAACCAATAGCAGAAGAGCGAATAGCACGTGCATATTTCTCCTTATGCACGGCCACCTCAACCTTGAGGGCTTCGCAGGACACACAGGGGGCAGTCCTAATCCTAGCCATTTGGTCTTCGTAACTCTTCCTAAACGTCTCTACCATGTCCTTATCCTTTTCCAACACCTCAGCACAGAAGGCACAAGCAGGACGTGATTTTTCTAGGAGGTCCTTAGTTAGCTTCACACATTTATCATCCAAAGCAATCAAGTTAGATTTTAGTTTATCACAATTTTTGCATGCTGAGCTAACAGGGTCCTTAGTAGCAAATTGAGCCATTTTCTTGTTATGATCAACCATCTCTTGAAATTGCTTAGAAACCGATTCAAGCTCAAAGGTTAATTTAGAACAGTTGGTACAAGAAACAATAGGCTCTAACAGGGAAGCATGCAATTCAGCAATTTTGTGATCTGCCCTTTTCAAGTTCATCTTTAAATTATTGCAAGTTTCACATGTTTCGGGCAGATCAAGAAGCATAGTGTAAAGACCTCTAAAAGCAATGTCCTTATCCTCACATGAGGTGCAGAAGGTAGTCTCAATAGCAGATGAAGGAACATCAATCTTAGTCATTTCTAGTTCAGCTAGCAGACTAACATTCTCCACCTTAAGAATATCTAGCTCAGAGGTCACACTATCATAGGAAGTCCTTAACTTCTCCATATCACCAATCAAAGCAGGGCATATATCACATTCGTCACGGGAGGGAGCAGATATAAGTGAAGTAAGCTCCCGTGACAATCTAGCTACTTCCTTCTCTAACTCAGTACACCTAGTCTTAGCTCTAGCATAAAATCCACCTAGCTTAAGAAAAGCAAAATTGAGCTGGTCATAGGTGGGGCATACCTCGTCCGAGTCGGAATACAGCTCGCTGTCGCTCAGTTCGCCCTCGAGGGCTATGAAGCACATGTCGGAGAAGTCGTCGCCGCTTTTGGGGTCTTGATCACCTGTCCCGTCGTCGTCGCTCCATCCCTCCACCTCGCTGAGGTCGAGGTCGAGAACGCGTGAGGACGCGGTGAAACAACTTCTTGGCCTTCCAAGTCGCGGAACTTCTTCTTGCCTTGTGGGTGTCCGGAGTCTTTTGTTGTCGTTCTTATCGGTGTAGTCGTTCTTGCTCGAACCATGAAGTCGCCTTTCCCTTCTCCGTTTAGGGCGGTTCGCTCGAATGTGGTTGGGGCCACCACACTCGAAGCGAGATGGTGGTCCGCCTCTCTTCGTCCCTCCTCCTCTTGTAAGCATGGGAGAACTTCCGAGTTAGGAGGGCTAGCTGTTCATCCTCTAACTGTTCTAACTGATCATCGCCACGTCACGAGAGCGCTAGGAGAACCCACCAAGTGAATCGAAGAGGGGCCCAAGAGGAAACGGATCGGTGACCAAGGCCATCGATCGTGACTTGACCACGAGACAACGTCAATCTCGTGAGTCTTGAGGCGAGTATAGCGCGTCAAGAGTCAGGGTCGAGAGGTCTGTCGTGTCTTTGATGGTGGTCACTTTCATCTCCCAAACACGCAGATCGAGTGCGGTGAGCATCGACGAGCGTTGTCCGAGTCGGGCACGTGAGACCGACCGCTCGGAGGTTGCTCAAGATCTTGTGAAAACGCAAAACACTCATCAAGGGACTCGCCAATGAGCATTTCAAACTTGTTGTAATCTCGCTTGAATCGGTCTGTCGCACGGTTTTATTTGGGTGGTGCCCTCATGGTAAGCATTGAGGGTCGCCCAAATATCGAACGCAGACGGAAGATGAGATATGCGGTCAAACTCACTACGACTCAGCCACAGGTTATGATGTTCCTTGCCTTAGCGTTTGCCTCAACGTCAGCCATGTTTCCAACATTGACGTCCTCATCGGCAGGAACAACAAACCGAGCATTGACCTTTCGCCAGATGGTGTAGCCCTGAGCCTGGATGTAGGTCTCCATCCGACTCTTCCAGAAGGGATAGTCCATCCCATCGAAGATCGGGAGCTTGGTCGAGTACTTGTCCGTCGTCATGGCTCTTGAGACCGGTTAAGATCTATGAGAAAGAGCTAACCGGCTCTGATACCAATTGAAGGATCGAAATGGCGACAGAGGGGGGTGAATGTCGTTCTCTTTAAAATCGCCCCCGAGAACTCGTACACTGATTTTTCGAAAAGATGAAAATTAATTCTGCTGAAAACTGGAACGCATGCGATACTAAAAAATTTAGCATAAATCAGAGAGTAATCAGTAAACAATTCAGCTGAAAATAATGCCGTTTGATCTGCATGCAAAATGTTCAAGATTTGTAAAACAATAAAAGAGAGAAGCACAAACTTGCTGTCCACCTTCTAGCTAGCGGTAGAGACAAAAACTTGTGAGCTGCAGACCGAAACTAAAGTTGAGAAAAACTGAAAACACAGCCAGCAGCTAACTAAAAGTAAACACTGAAACCAGCAGCCGAACTGCAAGAAGACTGCAGACGACTGACCCAGACTAGGCTGAAATTTTGCTACCGAAAACTTAAAATAGAAATCAGAAAACAATACAGAGCAGCAGCTTGCCGAGTAGAGAATACTGCAGTCAGCACAAAACCAAAATAGGATCACAAAGTGCTACTGCAGACTGAAGAAGAAACCACTGTCTGCTGCCAAAAACAAAAATGAAGAAGTAACACAAACTGTAGTCGGCAAAAGAAGAAACAGCCGAGAAACACCAGACCAAAACTACAGACAGAGATTACGGGGCTTGGCCAAAAAACAGAGATGAAATGATCTGTCAGAAAGCTTCAAGGAGAACAATAAAAACTAACTGAAAACTGAGCCAAAAGAAATAAAGGAAGATGAAAAAGATCAAAGTCCTACTGCTGAACCAAGACTGAATAAAAAGACAAAGTAGTAAACACTTTCTGTTGGAAAGGAAGCAGAAAAGGAATTTAGTTCAGAGCAGCTCAGCTGGCAATATTCTCCAGAGACTAAGATCGTCCCAAGACTCTTAATTCCATTGAACAAGTAACTCTTGATTTCTACTGAGAAGAATTCAGATCGAGGGAACGGCAACCAAAACACCTTTCAAGGAGAAAATCAAGAGTACTCAAGTCCTCTGCTTCCCTACACAGTGAATCCTAGAAACTACTGACAGCACAGAAAGAACTGGGGAATCAAAATAGAGGAGATTTGCAACAAGAGTAATTTCGGCAAGAAAGCATATTTTGAAACTCTACTCAAGAACTCAAGAAACAGAGAGGAGCAGAACTGAGATAGATTTCAGAAAATGAAAACTCACAAGCAAAGCTACTCAGGAGACAAACTGAAACAAAAACATCTATTTCAGAAAAGAAGAGATCATTCCAAATCAAACAAGGTACAAAAGAGTCCCGATACGCATGAACATTAGAACAAGAAGAGTGATTACAAGATTTTCAATCCAACCTCTCCCTCTCAATCCTCAAAAACACCAAGAGCCTCACATGCTTCTTGGGAGGAACACAACACACACAAAGAACTCTCTAAAAGACTTTATGATCCTCAAAGGGGTATGCAGCCCCCAACACCTATTTATAGCCTTGGCTAACGGGTCTCGCCCGTACGCCCGCTAAACCAACGGCGCCGCTCCCGCTTGTGCGCCTTGCGAAATTCCGTTTCGCCCCTCCTGCACCTTCCGGGAAGCTTCCGCGCTCCTTGCCTCGCACGCCTCGCAACCACCTCGAGTCCACGTCATCTTCGACACATCCGACCGTTCTAACCTCAGCGCCACCTGCGCCTAGTCCGGTCCACCGTGTCTCGCCACGACTCCGCCTCGACGTCCTGCAGTCACACAGACAAGAAACACGTCAAATAGCACCGCTCGAAATATGTAAGCATAATTAAATCCAAACCTATCACATTAACAGAATATGCATCCTAAACATGTTGACCAGGTTTGACCAAGTCCGACCGAGCCCGTTACACCTCGCAACGTCAGGGTCCGAACCAACCAACTCAAACTCGACTTAACTAAACAGATGTCAATTACTCATCATACACAACGGGATGACCTCCACATGGTCTCTCAGCAAGCCCACGCGTCGGTTTCTGCTGCGTCGCCGCTCGGCCACCAGACGACAAAAATGTTATTTGTATCAATACATCACGTATACTGTTATTTTTGTAAACGTGGATGCAAACAGTGCCAAATATGCTTTTCGTCATACATGAGCTAAAAGTTTCACTTCACCGGCTAGCTATTTTGAACATTGACATTTTATATGAATATGTTAGTAAAAGTTATAAAGTTTTGTTAGACCATGTGTCTAGGTCTAGGATATTTAGGTGATGAATAATTGACAATGGTTAATTTGTGATGATGAATAATTGGTAATTTTGTTTAGCGTTGTTATGCGAGTTGTGTCGCGTGTGTGCGGATTGATGTTTGTCAAGTATGGACGAACTTGTGCCGGAAGGATGTTCTTTGGTCTTTGCATGTGCAGGTTAGCCATGGAGACGGTCATGGTCGGTGACGAGGAACATTGGGACTAGGAGGGGAAATCTGAGGCCCAGGCGGTCGAGGATGTCACAAGGTGGTCGGGCTCACGCTGGAGCACATGGAGATCAAAGGTGGATGATGCTTGGAGAAGATACAGGAGGTGCAGTCCTAGAGGCTTCGACACGTGATGAGTTGAAAAGTCGGAAGTGTGGAAAACCCGTGTTAGTAAGGGTTTTGGGTCCCTTGAAAAGTAGTGGGCCGAAAGTCTAGTTGAGATAAAAAGGCCCAGGCGTAGATGGACGAATTGTATTAGAGTTTTAAGTAGAGATTAAATAGATGTTTTAGGGGGTATATATATAGGACGCTGAAATGGGGTATTATGATGTTTGGGCACTAAGTCTCCCTACCTTTGGATTGCTTTTAGATGCGTGCTAGTGCAATGGTATGGAAAGGAAGTCATTAACATGGATGGAAAGTTTCACTCATGGATAGAAAGTCTCACTATGCAGCCGGGGCACCATGGTGCCCCTGTTATTTATATTATATATATATGTATGTATATATATATATGTACATATATATATATATATATAGGAAAATACCTTCTACACCCGGTGTAGTTACACCCACCTCTAATATACCACCTAAACAAATTATATATATATATATATATATATATATATATATATATATATATATATATATGTGTATATATATATATATATATATATATATATATATATATATATATATATATATATATATATATATATATATATATATATATATATATATATATATATATATATATATATATGTATATATATGTATATATATGTATGTATATATATATATATGTATACATATATATATATGTATGTATGTATATATATATGTATATACTAGTTGCGTACCCGTGCGTTGCAACGGAACTCATTGAATGTATAGAGAATCGTGCTATAGAAGAGAGTTGCTCTGATCGGTTGAAAAGTGGAAAATGGTAAGAAGAGGGAATAAAGCGGTTAGAGAATGGACGTACAACCACTAACTCATTCTTTTATAATAGTAATGATATATACATATATATGTGTATATGTATATGTTATATGTGTATGTGTATATGTGTATAGGTGTATGTATATGTGTATATGTATATGTATATGTATATGTGTATATGTATATATGTATATATATATATATATATATATATATATATATATATATATATATATATATATATATATATATGTATGTATATATATATGTATATTTGTATGTGTATATGTATGTGTATATGTGTATATGTATACAGTGGCGAAGCCAGGAATGAAATTGAGGGTGGGCTGAACTATTTACAGATATAAACTAAGTTGACACAAAATTAGTCTTTTACTCTTATAAAATTTCACATTCATATAGAAATTATAAATTAGATAGAGACAAACAATAAAAAAATAGAGAAATAGAAAGTAGATACCTTGGTAATAGAAAGCACCATGAGTGCGGAGTAGCGATAAGTCACTTATGTATAAACATATCAAAATTAGTAATATAACAGAAAATTATAAATGACAATGAAATTTTAGATCTTATGAAACATACTAGAATTAAGCTAATTTAAATCACAAGATAATAGAAACAAAATGTGACATCATTTTTCACACTCTATCCAATGTTCTTATCATTTTCACGGTGGGGGCTCGGTGACGGCGGTGCCTTCGGGGCACGTGCAGGACCATGTCATCACGGAGCGGCGGCGGAGGGAGAAGATCAACTAGAGGTTCATCGAGCTCTCCACTTGCAGGACCACATCATCACGGAGCGACGACGGAGGGAGAAGATCAACTAGAGGTTCATCGATCTCTCCATCGTCATCCCCGGACTCAAGAAGATTCATATATATTTTACTTTCTTTCTTCTTTTTTTCTTTGAGTGATTATCTCTTCTTTAATTTTATGATTTTCACTACTCATCCTCCTCCTCTTCTTCTTTAATTTTATGATTTACATATATTATTTCACTTTCTTTCTTTCTTTGATTGATTGATTAGCTCTTTTTTAATTTTATGATTTCACTTCTTAATTTTATTATTTTCACTTCTTCTTCTCCTCCTCCTCTTCTTTAATTTCATGCTTGTTGTTAACCTTCCCATCAAGGAGAGTTAGCTTCTCTTTGGGTTTGTTAATCTCTCTCTTTATTTCTCTCTATTTTTATATTTTTACTATGTATAAAGTTGCCACCGGGGGAGGTGAGGCTCAAGCCTCTCGGTGGTTACGCCCCTGTTATATATATGTATATATATGTATGTTTATGTATACATACATATATATGCACGGACGTCGGCTGTATTTTTGGGGAGACGGCGTGAGTAGGAAAAACAAGAAAAAGGTCGCATGGATGCTTGATGCGATTGTGATTGGAAAAGAAAAAAAACGATGCATGCATGGTTGATGGACACTGAAAGCTGAAAGCTTATGACTGAAAATACTGTAGCTGGCTGAAAAAATACTATAGCTGACAGAGGCTTATTTAACATAATTAAATGTAAAAAAATTGAAAAATATAAAAAATATGTTAGCCCATCACAGATAACGCAAACGAATACGAGAAAAAAAAGAACCGACAAAAAAGCTCAAAAAAAAGTCAAAAATTCAGAAAAAGATGAAATTATGAATAGTGCAAAAATAAGCTTAAGCCATAAGCTTAAGCCATATTGAACACAGCCGTACGTGCTTTTGGGTTGTAGGGCCTGTTCTTTACGGCTGCGGCTTATGGCTTTTGGCTGAAATTTTTGAATTTTGGTACATTTACTGTCTGATTACGGAGAGATGATATTCACTTGCGATTTTGGTAGGTACAGATGTTGAGCTTTTAACGTGTAGATCGTTTAACCTGTAGACTACGTTTTAAGAAAATACTCCATTTGAAAGTTAGGTACTGTAGCAAAAGCCAAAAGTCATCGGCTTCGGAGGAAAAGAACAGGCCCGTAGACTCATTGCATGCATTGGCTGATGGATAATCATGTGAAGGCGTGACTCGTATTGAGCGGCAGACAAGATTTCTTTCTCCGCTGGCGAGATTTGGAGCAGCGGCCGAGATTCACGCAGCACATTTCCGCTCCGTCCCGCGTGTGCTTTCCTCGCTGCTGGCGAGATTTGGAGCGTGCGGCCGGACGTTGGGGTGCTCCTGCCGAGACACGTACCAGACTTGATACGAAAGCATTGTGGCCGTACGCGTGGATTGAGCCAGCCGTGATTAGTGAGGTGATTAAATAGGTAATTTGGTAAGACTAATTAGGCCTTATTTTCTTGTGTTATTGGCATTAAGTTTTACAAACTTATGATTCATGCATGCATTAGGGACAAAAAGGTAGATTGTTTTGTATGTATTGTAGCTGGATGTTTTTGTGTGTGCTTTTTGATTTGTAGGTTTAAAAATAATAACAAATTTTGAAAAGCTTCCGCTAGGCGTTGCAATCATTTACTCCCCCTGATTGCCATCGACGATTCTACAAGTTATTATATTATGAAGAGAAAAGTCTATATTTGGTTCGTCTACTTTCGTGTTAAGGTTAAACCCCTGTACTATAATATCGGATAAAGAACCCTCTTACTTCAATACCATGTCAAATTACGTCCAAATCCAGTGTGGTATGTGTTGAATATGTGAGTTGTTCTTACTTTCTCAAAGAAAAAAAAGAGTTAGCCACACAAACCATTGTGGGTCCGATTTTGGCACAAAACCTCATCGTGCAAAATTGTAGGACATGGTTCAAACTGGATCGACTTGAAAGTAGGGGATTAAAATATACTTTTGTTTAAGGTGAAAAATATTTTTGCATGAAAAATCTAACGATATCATCTTCACATAATCAATCTAAATATTTTTATATAGAAAAATTTGAACGCACAAGGTATATCTCCGAATGGAGCAATCAGAAAAGCAGGTCTATTAATCTACATCCTTCTTGTTCTTGACGTTTGAAGTCCACACCATGTCAAAAACGTCATAGGGAGGTTGGCAAATAAGGGCGTGTTTGGAACGAAATGATTTTTTTTATATAAATTGAACTATTTCTTACTAAAATTCCTACGAAATATATACGTTCCTACAGCGTTTCTTTCGCTTACACACAAAATATCGTGGTTAAGTGAAACTTTGACTGTAGGGTTTTCTGTTACTCGTGCACAAATAAGTAGAGCAATAAAGGACACTAATGGATCCAGCATGTATTTGAGCAGCATAACAGGAAAAAAATTGACGTATCATCACCTCTGGCCCGAAACTATATAACAAGTCTGACAGAAACGAAATGTGATCACATTTCACAAGTGCGACGAGAGGATTTCATGGACAATGGTATCTCCCATACTCACTGCTGCAATTTATTCGACATTAGCAGGCCGTCAAGACATACACATAAAATACAGCGAGGCCATTGAGCCAATTGACTCTTTTCTGCACAACCTCCGAAATGATCCCTCAATCCATATCACCAGGGACTTTGAGAAGCAGTGAACAGCAAGGTATACCCCAGATCAGTTTTCCCTAGTGCTGTTCTTGAGCCACTCCAGGTACTTAAGGTTGCCGCCATTTATGGGCAGAGCAATGACTTCAGGAACGCTGCGTGGAAAACTGAGCAGTAAGTCTCGGTACAAGACAGTGAAATATGTTTGATTTTACAATCTGTTAGTTCATATTGACAAACAGAACGAGCTTGAAGAATAGAATGGAACTTACTCATACTCATGGTTGGCTTTGACATGTTCGGTCAAAGCATCCAGGAGCGATTCCCTTGTCTTGATGATGAGCAACTCTTCAGCATCAGTTTGCACCTGAGGAAGAATGATTGTTGGTCACAACATATTTGTAGTTCAAGGAGAAGGTAAAACATCTCATCTAACGGAGTGCAGTGAAACTGTTTGAGCTCAACGAAAAGCTAAACCTTAAAATTAGCCTGGCCAAGAAAGACATAATAGGAATATATACCTTTCCCTCCCACCAGTAAACAGATTCAATGCCTGGAAAGAGGGGCATTAGAAAATTACAAATAAGCAAAATAGTTAATGGAATGAGATGATAGTATGCCACCTATAAATGTAAGATTGCAAAGTGAACCAAGTATTCACAATAGAAGATAAGTTAACTGGAAATCCATCTGTTGGCAGGTAAAATGCAAATTCCTCAGTTTAGTACTCTCAGCCTCTTGCTAGTACAGAGTACACCTTGCTACAAAAATTTGGAATTGTTGCACCCCAAGTGTATAAACAAACATGAAACGACGCATGTGCTGACTTGCCCACACATCAGTGTCCACACCCATTCCAGTGCATATGCACAAATACAAGTTAATGCATACAGCTAAGGGGTATTGACAAAGGTCAGATGCTTCAGTGAATCCAATTACGAGTCTTTTCAACACTAACTATGTTGAGCTTTAGCTAACTCAAGCTGGGGTTGAATTTTTATTTCTTGTCCACAGCAGTCAAAGTGGTATCATCAAGCATAAATTGTTTACATTTCCATCTATAACAGACCATACCCACTTTGATAATTATTCCAACACGCCTGGATACGTATCCATGCCGTGTCGGAGCCGTGTCTGTGTACGATGTGGTGTCGACACAGAGATTTCCAGATGTGTCCATGCATCATAGATTATTGAGTCCCTTTAGTCTAGTTTAGTTCCAACAGTGATGCTGTTATGGCAATTTAATATGGCCAAATTATGCTTACGTTAACAAGCACAAGACCACCCATCCCAACATTTTTTTCTCGAAAAGTAAAATGTTGCATGGTCATTCCATTGATGACATATTGGCATTTCACACAAGAAATAGAGAATTCAATTGCAAAAGTTCAAGATGTGAGGTCCGGATGGAAATTGGAGTGAAGATGACAGGCTTGTAGTGAAAAGTACTCTAAAAGATGGCCAATTGACAAAACTAGTCTACTTAGTTTCCATGCAGCTACAGCTGCAGAGATAGAAAGTAGAGAGAGAATGTAGTACCCACCAGGCACTATGTTGACACAAGCGGCAAGCTTCTCACTGATAATGCTTTCAGATAGCTTCTTGCCTGCAGCAAAAAATAAATAAATATAAAAGAAAGAAAGAAAAGGTGAAGGACAGTCATTCAAATGCTGCTAAAGAAAGAGATCAAACTTATCAAAACAATACTGTAGACCCAGCTAAAAATGGACTATTGGAACGACACAATTATAAGTTCATGACAAATTTTTAAAGAGAAAAGCACTCAAGTACACAATGAGATGTGGAAATATACTCCACCTAATCTACTACAGGTACAGGTGAAAAATATGGCTGTTGATTTGCAATTAGTTAAAGGGTAGAAGTAACATGTAACGCCAATATAGAGCAGCAAGAACATAGATAGACTACCTGCTTCCCTGTTTGGTACCGTCACATACACAACAATGGAAGGCACAATGGTGGAAGCAGACTCCATTGGAACAGAGCTGATATTTTTCACCCTGTAAAGTTCCAAAATTGATTATTGATCATTGACTATACTGAAGAAACAAAGTTACACTAACCACAGACTTCCACAAGAATAAAAAAGTAGTAAATACCACTATATTATTCTCTGAACTTGGAAAATTCGGGGCACTAATTCAGCAAAGCAACACGTTGGTTTTTATTGTTGTTCCCTAAAAGCTATACAGGGCGATGGCAACGATCATGCAGGCATTTAGACAGTCGTTTCATTGCAATAACAGCGCAATACATTGTTTGTTCTTGTTATATCTGCAGAATTTAAGAATTGCTTAATCCAACCTAGAACATTCGAACACATGCTCTAACCTTCTAGGTAACAACAATCAAGGATGTTTGTAGTGCAAGTGGATGATCAACACAACTAGTCTATGAGCAATCAAGAAAGCTAAAGACACTCCCCGGTTCGAATCCTACAACCAAATCGACACTGCTGATCCCACCAAAAATCGGCAGAGCCTCCTACGTGGACCATCCAAGACTTGAGGCGTAGTCTCCGGATCAAAGTACCGAGACACCGAGAAGGCAGGGGGGGAGGGAAAAGAGGGGAGGAGTGGGGGTGGTGACCGGAGGAGGGGGAGGCGGCGGTGGGAGAGGGCGCACCCCGCGACGGCGCCTAGGCTGAGGAAGAGGAGAGCTCCCGCGAGAGGCACGCGGCGGCGGAAGAGGAGGGGCAGCGACGCAGCGGAGACGGCGGCGGCGCGGCGGGGGGTGGAGGAGGGCGGCGCGGCGGGGGTGCAGAGAGAGCGGAGTGGGCTGGGGAGGAGTGGCATCTTCTAGAGCTTCTTCTTTGTCCTTGCTTCGTGGGCCCCACTAGGAAGCCGCCTTTCGGTTCTGCAACTTCTTCTGGCCTTCTGTTCTTGTCATCATGAGTAATTATTTTGAAGATATTTTACTTAAACTTTTTTAAATCTCTATTTCTTTTTTCTGAAAACCAAAACTATTTCACCTAAATCGTGTGGAAATTTAGGTCGCACTATGAAATCTAGGAGAATCATAAAATGTAATTTGTGCTTTATGCTCCATCTAGAACACGAGAATTTTTGAAGTCACAAATTGTAAAATAATTTATGCCTTAGGCACCATTTAGGACGCAAGGATTTCTTTCGGACATACGTTGAATTGAATTTTTTTACTACGAAATCTCAATGAAAATGTTGTTGTAGGGGTGGTCCCCACCTAAGTCCATCTAACCTGCTAAAGAGTTGTAAAACCCAAAATAGAATATATGTAATGACATAGATACCCCTATGGAGGGCACATGAGTGTAAGGATAGGATTATAAAATACACTTCATGAAAATATATACACAGCCCCTGGACATAGGGAAGGGGCAAGCTATGTTCATCCATCATCTCCACTACACTACTCTCTCACTTTACTGTTTGGTCAGTAACCACAACAGTCTCCGGGACGCGGACAAGGTTCAAGCAACGGGAGCGGACACAAGCCTTCGGCGCACCCGCCCCGGATGTGAAGTCGACCCCACCGCCATTGAAGTTGCCGGCGTGGAGACTCGGCGCCTGACCGTCTCCGACTTCATCCTTGGACCGAAGACGTTGCGAGCTCTGCAAGTGGTCGCTGACTATGCGGATGCCGGATTGGACTGGCGGGTACTGGCGTCATGCGGCTCGAAACTCCTGGAGGGTGCGCTCGAGGCCACGGAGATAAGGGTAAGTGTTCCTACCCCCGAATTACATTTGTGTTTGCGTTTGAGACTTGGCTGCCAACTGCGTTGTGCAGGCTCTTTCCCTTGCTCGCGCTCTGCAGGCGGCCCGCACTCGCAAGCGGGGGTAGTTGGAGGACCGATTTCGCGCCGCCGAAGAGGCCAATGCCACCAAGGATGAGCTCATCCGCTTCCTGGAGATAGAGGGCGTGAAGGCGATCACGGAGGCTCGAGCACTTGTGGAGCAGACGCAGCGGGCGGCCGCCAAGGAGCGCGATGGGCTGCTCCAGCAGATTGCGACACTGGAGGAGGAGAAGGCCCAGGTGACTGTGTCGCTCAAGGAGAAGGACCAGGCACTAGGCAATGCCTCCGTGGCGGCTTGGAGCTCGATGGAGGCTCTGGAGAACGCCCTCTCCGACCTCTCCGTGATCGTGCCACCTCGCACCTTCGGCCCCGAAGAACTGTTGCGCACCCTCTGGCGTATCGGGGAAGCTTCCGGCCTCACCCTCAGTGCCGCGCGGTCCTTCGGCAACCACTGCTCGATGGTGATGACACACATCGTCCTCGGCCTCCTACATCACCGAGGGTGCTTGCACGTGGGCGAATTGGCCAACCCCTGGCTGGAGATGCCAATCGGAGCCGGGGTTATGTCGGGCGTCGTGCACGCCATTCGCCGATCCGTCCGGGCCTTCCACCAAAGGATCTGGGACTACATCGGCGAAGTCGCGGTGAAGGTGGCGATGCTGCGAAGCCTACGGGGCGACGTGGACTTCGGGGCGTGGCTCGACGAAGTCCCACGACGCGATAAAGACGGCGCCGCCGGCTCAGAGCGTGGTGTAGACCCACAAGTGTGACACCGAAGTCTTAGGGTTGTAGGTGTGCGTTACCATGTATCCGCTAACTATGTAAAACGGCGCCACATGGCCCCTCCTTTTTTGAATGAAATGAAAAATTGCTCCAAAGTGTTTTGATCATGTGTGTTGTTTTACTGCAGGCAGGTGCTTGATAGGGGCCGCTTGCTAGTTTCGAACCTCATGGTCCGGCAATGCCTTCGGCATTGGGGGTGGGCGGAGGACTCCTTGCGCTTCTGGGAGACCCGGAGTTCGACGTGGGAGACTTCGGCGTGAGAGTATGTTAAGATAGAAAAGTCGGACGAGTAGTAATCTTGATTACCCAAACATATTTGTAAACATTACTCCTCGCAAATGTAATAACCGAATGTCTCTGTAAACGTTACTCTTCGCAAATACAATAAAAGCAATGGTCGAAGCAAATACGCGCCCTTGTCGTTCTTCCATGATTGCACTTGTCTTTGACTGATAAATAGGACATTGGGTGCGAAGTGGTCTTTGCTAGGCTTGCCCTCAACGCACAGTACGCGATATGCACTGGGTAGGATAGGAATGAAGGGTCGACATAACCTTCCCTGACTAGACGTAAACTTTACGACCGACTAGGCGTAAACTTCATGAGCGCTCCATCCCCTACGTGCGAAGGATTGCTATGCACTTTTTTAGCTCCAAAGAGTTGCTCGAGACGACAAAGTTCCCGACGCTTTATACTCCGCAGAGTACGCGTAGACTCAAAGCCATCACACTATTTTTTATACTCCGTAGAGTGGCTCGGGACGACAAAGTTCCCGATGCTTTATACTCTGTAGAGTACACGTAGGCTCGAGGCCAGCACACGATTTTTTATACTCTGTAGAGTGGCTCGGGACAACAGAGTTCCCGACGTTTTATACTCCGTGGAGTAGACGTAGGCTCGAGGCCATCACGTGATTTTTTATACTCCGTAGAGTGGTTTGGGACGACAGAGTTCTTGACGCTTTATACTCCGCAGAGTACGTGGGGGCCCAAAGCCATCCCGCGATTTTTATACTCCGCAGAGTGCACGCGGAAGCTAGCCTTCACGCGTCTTATTTATATTCCGAAGAGTGCGCGCGGAGGCTTGCCTCGGCGCATCTTATTTTATACTCCGAAGAGTGCGCACGGAGGCTTGCCTCCGCGTGTCTTATTTATACTCTAAAGAGTGCGCGTGGAGGCTTGGCGCCGCGTGTCTCTGCACAAGATGAGACCGGTTTTGCAAACAGTGCCCTTTATTGATTTCCCGTTTGCGCGGGTGAGCTTTTACAAAGTGTAGGGTGTTAGTTGTGCTACGGGCACCGCTTCGATTTTATGCATAGTATCGCCGCAGCCGGTTTGCATTTCAAGTGTGGCGGAGAGTTCGCCCCTCCAATGTCATGAGGCAATATGCTCCACGCTGGAAAGCCGTAACCACGATGTAAGGGCCCTCCCATTTGGATTCCAGCTTGCCTACCATCGCTGTGTGGAGTGCCATATTGAGGACGAGGTCTTCCGGCTGGAATTCGCATGAGTAGACGGTGCGGTCGTGCGCACGAGCTACTTGACGCGCATACTTGGCAACATGCTGGGTGGCTCTCACCCGATCACCAAGGAGATCGAGGGACAACTCGCGCTCTTCCGCCGGGGCCCAGGCGAGGACTCTCCTCGAACCGGCCTTGATTTCTTCGGGTGTGACTGCCTCATCGCCGAAGAGGAGCTTGAATGGCGTGAACCCCCATCGGACGTGTTACCGTCGTGCGGAGGGACCAGATCACACTGGGAAGTTCGTCTGGCCACTTGCCCTTCGGTAGGCCAACGAGGCGCTTTGGCGCTTTTTGACTCCGGCGATAATGGCGCCATTTGCCCGCTAGACCGCTCTGTTGGACTGCAGGTGCCCAACCGAGGCGTATCGCAGCGTGATGCCCATGCAGACACAAAATGCCTTGAACGGTGCGGAGTCAAACTGCAAGCCGTTGTCGACGGTGACCTCCCGGGGGACTTCGAAACGGCAAATGACGTTTTGCCAGAGGAACCACTGCATGGCTGCGGAGGTCACCCTAGCCAGTGCCACTGCTTCGGGCCATCTGGAGAAGTACTCTAGGGCAACAACGACGAACCGAAGGTCCCCCAGGGCGTCGGAAGCGGTCCGACGACGTCGATGTCCCAACGCGCCAATGGCCATACCGGGGGAATGGGCTGCAAGTTGCTCGGGGGTCTGTGGATGGCCCATCCCATCCACTGACAGCCTTGACAGCGATATCTCTGAGTGTAAGCATCATCACTTACTCGAGACCGCTTGTGTTCTCATGCTTGCCACTGCTGTTCTCCCTCACTTTTGGGTTGAGGCTGTTTTCACTGCTGCTTTTCTCATCAACATACAACCTTCCACTGCCCTTCAGGGTTTTACTCCTGCTGAGCGTCTCTATGGTCGAGTCCTAGAGTACAATCACCTACGCAGCTTTGGTTGTGTCTGTTTCATCTTTCTTCCACCTCATGAGCACACCAAACTGACTGCTCAATTAGTTGAGTGCGTTTTTCTTGGCTACAATCTTGAGCATAAGGGTTATCACTGCTATGACCCTGTTGCTCACAGGATGAGGATCTCTCGGGATGTCACTTTCGATGAGTCCCGACCTTACTACCCTCATTCCCCCACAGTCAAGTCTGATTGTCTGGTTGAGTCACTCTCCATTTTGACTTTTCCTGACTCTTTGGCTTCCGCTATTATTTTGCTTCATCCTCCACCTTTGTCTCCCTCTCCTTCGGCTCCACCTCTTTTACCTCTGTCGGAGTTTCCTTCGCACTCTTTTGTTGAGATTCCACCTTTCCCCTACACTATCTCGTTATCCTCAGTCTACTCCTTCTCGAGTTGAGCGTCCATCCTTGCTAGGACCTATTCCTAGCTCTTCTTCACCATCCTTGCTGGGTCCTGCTCCGCTTTCTTCTCACAGATACGACCTTTGTGATCGCTACACTATTAGACCGCCTGAGCATTATGGTTTTGCAGCCGCTGCCTCTTTTAAGCCTATGACCTACTGTGATGCTACTGCTCACCCTGAGTGGCAACTCGCAATGTTTGAGAAGATTGCTGCTTGGAGCATACTAGCACTTGGGATCTTGCGCCACTACCTGCGGGTGTCACTCCCATCACGTGCAAGTGGGTGTATAAGATCAAGACCTGCTCGGATGGTTCCCTTGAGTGCTACAAGGCTCATCTTGTGGCGCATGGTTTTCAACAGGATTATGGTCGTGACTACGATAAGACCTTTGCTCCTGTCGTTCACATGACCACCGTTCACACTCTCCTTACTATGGCCTCTGTTCGACAATGGCCCATATCTCAGTTGGACATGAAGAATGCATTTCTCAATGGCGAATTGCATGAGGAGGTCTACATGCAGCTACCCCTGGGTATTTTGTCCCTGATATTATGGTATGTCGCCTTCGTTGCTCTCTCTGTGGGCTAAAACAAGCCTCTCGTGCTTGGTTCATCTGCTTCTCCTCTATTGTCACTGTCGCCGGCTTCGCTAGTGATCACAATCCTACCCTCTTTGTACACACCTCTCCTCAAGACCAGACGCTCCTCCTTCTATATGTCGATGATATGATTGTTACTGGTGGTGACTCTCAGTACATTGCCTTTGTGAAAGAGTGTCTCAGTGAGTAGTTCCTGATGTTCGATTTGGGTCCTCTTCATTATTTTCTTGGGATTGAAATCACTTCTACGCCCGAGGGCTACTATCTCTCCCAGGAGCACTACATTCAGGATATCCTTACTCACGCTTGTCTCACTAATCAGCGTGTGGTGGATACTCCTATAGAGCTTGGTATTCACCTTCGGCCTACCGATGGTAAGCCTCTCGAGGATCCCACTTGATACTGCCATCTGGTCAGGAGCCTTGTCTACCTTAGGATCACTCACTGTGACATCTCTCACCCAGTTCACATCTTCAATCAGTTTGTCTCTGCTCCCATTCAACTCCACTATAGTCACCTTTTTCATGTTCTACGATATCTTTACGGGACTATCACTCATAGCCTTTTCTTTCCTCGCTCCAATTTTTTGCAGCTTCAGGCATACTCTGGTGCGACCTAAGTTAGCGATCATTCTGATCACCGCTCTCTTTCTGCCTATTGTATTTTCTTTGGTTTCTCCTTGATTGCTTAGAAGATCATGAAGTAGACTGCCATTTTGCGCACGAGCACTGAGGCTGAGTTGAGAGCCATGGTGTCATTGATAGTTGAGATCACCTGGCTTCGGTAGCTACTTGAGAATTTTGGTGTTTTTGCTTTTGCACTGACTCCTCTCTTATCAGATAGTATTGATGCGATCAGTATTGCTCGAGATCCTATGAAGCATGAGCTAACCAGCACATTGGAGTCGACGCTTCATTCATGCGATTGCAGGCACAAGACAAAGTTGTTGACCTTTAGAGTTTCAGTTAGCTTATTTCTTCACTAAGGCAAAGACTAGCATATA
Organism: Bonia amplexicaulis; assembly: GCA_036346245.1. Taxonomy (NCBI): domain Eukaryota; kingdom Viridiplantae; phylum Streptophyta; class Magnoliopsida; order Poales; family Poaceae; genus Bonia; species Bonia amplexicaulis. The sequence goes on along the minus strand of CM070763.1, from coordinate 8,632,701 downwards.
ACATAACTTATACCTCTCCAAACTTAGTGTTGTTAATCCATCATGAGTTAGAGAGGGTGTTATATGTATATAGTGTAGGAGGTTATTTGTAATTGTACATACTACTTGTATGGGGCTCTTAGCCCATGGGAAATACAGATTTCACACTCATTCAATCCAACATATCCCAGAAAAAAGTTTTATCTTCTATTCCTCCCCCACTTCAAACTTGCACGTAAACTTAGATCCCTTGTTTTTGATGCTTCTCGTCCTTTTGGAACTACACCCACTAATCTCTCAAATAGTAACATAACATTGAATTAGTCATGTCTGCCTAAAATATGTATGTATATGATGTGAGATTGGCCCCCTCTGTATTTTCTTGCAGGCTCTGCTATTGCTGGTATTTGAGTAAGGGGGCAATGCCCAAGCTCCAAAGATCCATCTATATATTGAGGAATGCCACAAACAAGCACCATGGCGGAGGCCCTATATTCACCTACAAGTTGATGCATTCCAGGGTGCATTTCGGTAGTGTTTAAACTGAGCAGATATTGAAATCCAACTTGACTAGGAAAGAAAGTTAAACCTCTATCAAAAGAAACAAAGTGAAATGATGCTAGTAATCATTCCTCTATTCTTCCTTCATTTTATTTCTCCACTCTAAACCGATGTTTGAGGAATACGAATATGAGTCGGAATGCATACTCAATTTAGTCAGATCCGAATAACCTACAATATAGTGAAGTTTAATGAGCAGAGTTTGTTGACACTGGTTTTATAGTAATATTTAAGCCCCCTTTTCTCCAGTTTATCACATAAGCATTGATCATTAATGATATTTGGGGATGTGCAAAAAAAAAACAACATCAAATACTAAATTAGAGTTCACCATGACAATGCCCTTGTCGAGACAATGGAAATGCATACACATACGGTTCCAAACAGCTTCTTGAAATGCGTTAGCTTTTTAACGTGGCTTTTCCTTTTTTTTCGTTTTTTCTTTGCACTATCCATAGAGATATAACAATATTTTTTATTTTTCTTATTTTTTATTTGTTTTCTTTTAATTAAATACCTCAGAAAAAACTAACATTCACTACAGTGTTATTTTTAGTCAAAACCATAGTACTTTTAAATAGGGCCATAATATACCTAACGATGGGTAAAATCAAGTGTTCTATCCAACCTGCAACACAAGATTATGCAAGATGAAGATGCAGCACCAAACCGAATAAATGAAGTAATCCACACCTATACGAAATGCTGACACAACACCAGTAAACATAGCATAGTTGCACAACGAACATTGACATGAACATAACAAAGCTAATAGAAATGTGCGTCTTAATTTAGTACAAAATTTAACATATTTCACGTACATTGCCATCTCCATGTAGCAAATACCTGAACACCAGGTTTGGCATCAAAACTATGATTTTGATTTTCCAGAATACATCCCGAATTCAAGAAATGAAAACAGATAGTCAAGTTGGAGGCGTCTTCAAGCGGTGGCGGTTTCGGTCACAGGGTACTCATAGACCACATCTTTCCCACAAAGCCTGCGGTACACTGCAGTGAAGGTCTCCAGCTTGTACTCTGTGTTGTTGCGCTCCTTTGGGTCCAAGAAGATCTGCAAGGACAACAGTGAAATAGACAGGGTTCAATACTTGGTTAGGCCTGACAGAGAATTAAGCATCCAAGGCAGAATGAAATAATAATAAGTTATTTGGATGTTTGTTACTAATATGGTTACGGTTTATAAGGGCAATATCTATGTCTGAGTTTGGTGGCCTGTACAAAAGCATTGGCTCCACTCGTTTCAACTTCAGCTTCTGGCTTTTAATTCACTATTTCTTTATTTCGTCATTTTCTGACTTTTTTTTTTGGGGGGGCTTTTGCCTTTTCTTTTTTCACCATATTCCTTCGCATTGCTTTTTCCATTTTTAAATATTTTTAAATTTAATAACGACAAATAAACTAACATCAACTACAGTGAAAAATAAACCAACTACAGTGAAAAAAGCCATAAGCTATCGCCAAACTGAACACCACTGAAATCTTCAGAATCAGCATGCTAACAGGAAATTATCTGCACAATAATGTGGAAATGCAAAACAGTGGTCATGTTTTACCTTGATGATCTTTGAGCCATCCAGGCGATATCTAACACGCTTCCCCACAATCTCAGCTGGGTAGACAACATCCTCCAAGATACCATCATGAACAGCAGTCAGAGTCCTGGTACGAGGGCGAACAACAGCCGAACCCTTCTTGGGTGGCCTCACGATCCGCCTTGTAGCAACAATAACAACATCCTACATTAAGTCAAAGTCAACCGTATGTTTATATCAATTCCTTGAGGATTTATTAACACTGCTGACAAGCTCAGCGGGCACAAATGAAACAAGGACTTTAGCTAACATTTGCTTGAATGAAACGAGGACAAAATTTGGCCTATTTGATAGGTTAAAGATACATCTTAAAGAAAAATTCATTTATGCAATGTATTTCTGGAAACGATGGGAAATGACATTAACAGGCTGTTTCATATTTATCAACATTAGACTACCAAACAACTTCAAAGCTCAAACTGCAATCACAGTAAATGCCAATTGCCAACAATTACAGATGGCTCATGACCAAACATGATACTCCAGCCACATTCCAAGACCAGCAATATATGTATATGTATATGTATATGTATATGTATATGTATATGTATATGTATATGTATATATATATATATATATATATATATATATATATATATGTATATGTATATGTATATGTATATGTATATGTATATGTATATGTATATGTATATGTATATGTATATGTATATGTATATGTATATGTATATGTATATGTATATGTATATGTATATGTATATGTATATGTATATGTATATGTATATGTATACAGCCTATTCCAGAATTGTTGGCAATTGGCATTTACTGTGATTGCAGTGCCCACGGTGTGCATCTTAGCTACGGGTAGGAAATGGATACGAATTATCCATATTATCCGGTTACTGTATTCGATAGGATACAAACACTGGCATCCAATAAACAATCTCTCACATTCATATTCGTATTCAAATTCGCATAGAAAATATGGATACGAATATGGTATGGACTTTTACCATCCGAAATGTTATTTTTATCCGGATTCGTATTCAGCGAAGCAATATACATATTTTATTGCAATACAACTAATCAGTTGGACAAGTTTTTGTTAATTCGATGTGAATTCATGTTTCTTTAGGTTAAGTAAATGAATTAGAATGATTAAGCGTGACAGTATGAGGATAAAATATCATTAATATCTTTATACTACATAAGTCATGAGGATATCTGGATCTGACCGAATTGAGTAGATATTCGATTCGAATGCACCTTCATTACAATATTCTATTCGTATTTGTATTCAAGAATATTCGTATTCATTTACAAAATATGAATACGAATATGGTAAAGGCACTATTCGATTAGTATTCGATTTCCACTCCTAATCCTAGCATAGAGTATCAGTGGTCAACTGCAAACATACAAGTACAACATAATTGCATTATAGTTTATAGGGCTTCATAGAAGAACAGAACAGACCGAAAAAATTCTGCAGGCTGCTGTGGTACAAAAATATTCTGCTCTAATAGCCCAGACTATCATGGTGCACTAAACCTACGGAAACAACAGCAACCAATTCCTCTAACCTGCAAACTAACTCCGACTCTAAGCACCCACTGGGTCTGTTCTTCCTCCTGCCACCATTGGACTATTCTTCTTATTCGCAATCGCAAACCTACCACATTTCAGATCTCCTTTGAAGCAATACCACAATCAGGGCGCGTCCTAGCTCAAGCATGAAACCTAAACGCAGCAAAACGAAAAAAAAAAGGATGGGCAACAAGGCAGCCGGCGATTCACCAACCTTGCCGCTGAACTTCTTCTCGAGCTCCCTGACGAGCCTGACGTGGATCTTCCTGAACGCCTTGCGGAGCCTGTACGGTACGTGGATCACCACCGCCTTCCTGTTCCCGGCCACATCCATCTGTCTGCAAGCACACACCACCCACACCAAGAACAACATCACACCGTGAGACCACTGCTCCACACACTGAACGAACAACGAGGATGAGACGAAGCTGCTCTCGATTACAAGGCGGAGTTGATGTAGAGGTCCTTGAGGTCGCTCTTGAGCTCCTGGTGGCCATTCTCCAGGTCGAAGAACGCCTGCAAAAACACGAACACAAACAAGCGGAGATGACGAGGTCTTCCAAGGCGCAGGCCGATCCAGGAAACGTCAGGCCGCGACGGCCGCGGGAGAGAAAGGTGCGGGTACCTGCGCGACGGAGTCCTCGAACTCCGAGGGCTCGAGGCCCTTTTCCTTCTGGATCTTCCTCCTCGCCGTGTACATGGTGCCTTCTTCCTTCCTTCGCTGGAGCTGAGCGCGAGAGGGGTGGCGGCGCCGGCGCTAGGGTTTGGAGGGGGGCTTGGATCTAGCGCTCCAAGTGGTGGGATGAGCTTTTATAGGTAAAGCGGATTCCAAGTTGTGGCGGGTTGGGCTGGCCGGCCGGGCCACTTACCCGAGGCCTGTCGTACTCGTAAGCTCTGCTCGCCTGGGGAAGCTCTGCTCTAGAGTATTATTCCGCTCCATTGGGCTTTGCTTCAGCTTTTTGCACTGTTTGATATTTTTGTACTGTAATTATTGTTAGTTTTTTAACGTAATTAAAATTTAAAAACTAAAAAATATTATGTCACCATGGACAATACAAATAAGGAAGAAAAATACAAAAAGCCCAAAAAAGACAATTAAAAAGTTAGAAACTAAAAACTTAAACCCAATAGAGCGGGGTCGTGGCTGGCAATCTCTACCAGCGTGCAAACTGTTGTTTGATTTGACCTTTGGATTGATCCCGGATACTTCACCTTACATTCACGTGTATGTTCAATTAAAACAGCATGTGTTCGTATTCGTAAGGTACTAGATAATTTAGAAGTTATTCGATAACCTCTGCTTAAAATTAATTTTGATAATTAATGATAATATTTAATTTTGGTAATTAATGATAATATTGCATTTGAGACTAATATATGTGCTAAGATGTCTTAAAAGTTTTAGTCCTAAATTACGGACGACAACACAACTATGGCATACAAATACAATGAAGGATCGACATGGCTTAAGACAAAGGTGAAATTTAGCTTTAGGATCCCTTTTAATTTTGTCGGTCTCGGTGTTTAAAGAAAACACTGGATTTGTAGGTTAGACGTCGTACTATGAATGGGGATCATGGATAGTAGCTTGAGAATTAAATTTCGACATCACCGAACTACTCTAAGACTAACATCATTTCGACATCACCAAACTACTCGATCGTTCTGATAATCTAAAGGAATCTATCAGGAACCGAACTGAATAGCTTTTCGACAACATCGCTTTCTTCCAGCTTCACGTCGAGTGAGTAGATCTCACCCACCAGAGTGGTGAGTTTCATGAAGTACTAGGCGATCATCTCTGAGTCTCCCATCCCTGAGTGCGATCTAGGCTTCTTTCGTCGTTTCCTTCTCGACGGTCGACATCATCACGTCGTCTGGCACTGCTTGCAAGATAGCCACCATTGCGCCTTGATCCTTGTCACTGTCGTCGTCTCCATCTTCGACTGCTCACCAAACCCCTAGTGAACGCAAGATTAACTTCATCTTGACGGCCCATATACCGTAATTCGTTTCACTCAACATCAGGTATTGAATCAAGATTGTGGCGCTTCTTGTCGTCAGCTTGACGAGCACGCCTGTCTTCGTTGGAAAGAGTTCATTGCCCATGGTCTTAATGAGCTCTCCTGACTTTGATGAATCACCAGCGTTGCCAGCCATCACCTTGTCCCCTTGACTCTGATACCAATTGTTGGGGAAATTGCCTAGGACCTCGATGAGCGATGAACGTCAACCTTTGATATCACATATGCAAACACGAGTAAACTAAGATTGATTTTGTTTCTTTGTGATGCGATGCAGTGTGATGTGTCTGCATCCTTTTTTCCTTTCTTATATAGAGAAGCAACGTACAAGACTTTGAAACCAACGCGGCATACCATGCAGAAAATCCAACATGGAAATATCCCGACTTTTCGTTTATGACCACTCTGAATCTTAAACAGACTCTAACTCCTGACCCCTTACGACTACGATTGCTACAGTGTTCTTACGACTACTACAGTACCTTTATAACTTATGACCACTAAGTACTCAAACATGGTCGTAGACTACCGTGGTCGTAGAACATGGTCATAGATTTGACCAGACCTGAAGACAACTAGATTAGCCCTATCACAAAATGAAACTTGATGGTGATGGGGCTCCGGCTTGCGCATGTGCATCGATGCCTAAAAAAACAATGTAGCTAGGGTTTTAGGTTCTCTCCCCTATGATCTCTTTTATCATGGTACAAGGTTTAATCTAATTTCAACTCCCCCATACTATTAGGTTAATAATCTTGTTTAGTTCGTATAAGTCCGTTGTATACGTATATGAATAGACATCGAGTTGTGTATAAGTGGTAGCTGAATTTTAGTAGTAGTCCGAGTCCATATCTAGTTCAGGTTGTATGAGTATAAAATAAGAGGATAGGTAGGCTTGTAAGGTAGAACGAGTACAAGTAGAAGAGTAAGAAAAGAAAAATGAGAGCGATCAGAAGAGATCGAGAAGGGTGATCGGTTGTGACCTGAAGTGTAACGAGGGGAAGAGGAAATACAGAAAAACAGAGTGCTTTGGTGCCCCGGAATATCGACTTATGCTCTTGACTCATTTTTGTGTTGTCGCTGCAATATTCGAAGACGTGAGGAGCAGAGGAGATGTGCATCAGAAGTACTCATACTCGAAGTATCGAGTATCAAGTACTCACTAACCATTCGAAGTTTATAAGTGGAGGTGTTCGTGGTCGAAGTGGAGCGTGGTCATTACGAGTACGTGCACAACAAAGAAGGAGTGGTTGTAACTAGCTGAGTGGTCATAACCATCAGCATGGTCGTAACTAACAGACAACATGGACATAAATGACTTTGAGTGGTCATAAACATCAACTAGGCAAACAATTGGTATCATAGCTTTAGGGGGTGAAGCGATGGCTGACAACACGGATGATCCATCAAAGTCAGGAGCACTCGTCAAGACTACAGGCAATGAGCTCGATCCATCGAAGTCAGGGCTGATCGTCAAGCCAATGGCAAGAAGCATCTCGATCCTGATCTAATACCCGATGTTGAGCGAACAAATTATGGCATATGGGCTATCAAGATGAAGATAATCTTGCCTTCACTTGGGGTATGGTCAGCGATCGAAAGTGGAGACAACGATGGTGATAAGGATCAAGACGCAATGATGGCCATCTCACAAGCAGTGCCAGATGACGTGATGATGTCGATCATCGAGAAGGAGATAACGAAACAAGCCTGGAACGCACTTAGGGAGAGGCAAGTAGGCGAAGATCACGTCAAGAAGGCACATGCTCAAGTGCTCAAATGGCAATTGAGTAAGTTGCAGATGGGAGACTCGGAGATGATCACCGAATACTCCATGAAACTCATCACGCTGGTGGGTGAGATCCATTCACTCCGTACAAAGCTGGAAGAGAGCGGCATTGTCGAAAAACTATTTAGTTCGGTTCCAGATTGATTCCTCCAAATTATGGGAGCGATCAAAAAGTTTGGCGATGTCGTAGCGATGATGCTCACGGAGGCAATCGGCCACCTCAGAACTTTCGAGGAATGACTCAAAGGTCGACGACACTCGAAGGATGAGAGAGATCAACTTCTATTTACCCAAACTAAGTGGGAAGCAAGGAACTCAAAGACAAAGAAGGAGAGCTCTAGCAGCGTAGAGAGAGGAGGGTGTCACGAGAGTCTGTATCTAGTTTAGGTAGTATGAGTATAAAAGCAGATGAGAGGTAGGCTTGTAAGGTAGAATGAGAACAAGTATAAGAGTAGGAAATGAAAAATGAGAGCGATCAGAAGAGATCGAGTAGGGCACGAAAAATGAGAGTGATCAGAAGAGATCAAGAAGGGTGATCAGTTGTGACATGAAGTGTAACGAGAGGAAGAGGAAATACAAAAAAGTGGAGTTCGTTGGTGCCCCGAAATATCAACTTATGCTCTCGACTCGTTTTTGTGTTGTCGCTGCAATATTCGAAGACGTGAGGAGCAGAGGAGCTGCGCATCGGAAGTACTTATACTCAAAGTATCGAGTATCAAGTACTCGCTAACCATTTGAAGTTTACGATCGGAGGTGTTCGTGGTCATTACGAGTATGTGCACAACAGTGAAGGAGTGGTTGTAACTAGCTGAGTGGTCGTAAACACTACTACAAAAGAGGCTAAATTGGACGCTTACATCACAGACGGTTCCTAGGAACCGTCTGTGCTACAAGTATCATAGACGGTTCATATGAATAACCATCTGTGGTATTTTCATAGACGGTTTACAAACCGCCAGTGAAGTATCACAGAAGATTCTAGATAAGAACCGTCTGTGATAATGGCAGACATCACAGACAGTTCTTGATAAGAACCGTGTGATACTTCATAGACGGTTTGTATTAAAAACCGTCTGTGATATGTCTTCCGCCTTGCAACCCCCCAAAATTTCATAATTTCCCGCCTAAGTCCGAGTATGATTCAGTTTTGAGACACTTTCAGTAAAACGGGCATAACTTTTGCATACGGTGTCCGTTTTCGACGTTCTTGTACTCATTGGAAAGCTAACGACGAGCCTGATCCAAAAGAAAACAACTCTCTTGTGTTGTAGCCCTCTAAGACCCTCAAAATTGGCCATCTTTAGCTCCAAATTTGCATTACAAATTTTTGTTTTCTGTTTTTGCCCTTTTTCTTTGTCTTCCCTTTGGAATTTGGATTTTGCTTCAACTGAAAAGTTGTAGATCTCATCGAGACCTTTTAAATGAGTATATATAAGCCATATAAAAGTTTGCTATTTTATCTTTTGAGACTAGTTGTTTAGATTGCATCGGTATATAAAATTTTGTGCTCTAATTCACAGACAGTTGGTATATAGAACCGTCTGTGATATTCATTCATCATAGACGGTTCTAACTAACAATCGTCTGTAATAGAGAGTATCACAGATGGTTTTTATTTAGAACCGTCTGTGATAATTTGACCGCTGGGCCCGTCGATCCTCCTCAACCCAATCCTAGCTAATAGAAATCCACCAACCCTCACCCCACGGGTCGTAACTCCACCTCTCCCTCCACTATAAATAATCACCCAAACCCAGCTCCTTGCTGTTCTCCTGCTCCTTGACCTTTACCATAATAGCCCGTACGAAGCAGACGACCTAGTCTACGGGAGGCAAGACACCGCAGAAGCAACTAGCTACCAAGGCAATGCTCAATCAACACCGACGATGGTGGGCATCAAAGATATCCAGCTTGTGTGCTGCATCAGGGGCGAGAAGGCCTAGGCATAGAGGATATTTGCTTTTTCTCTGTTCTTGTTGTGTTAGCTAGATGGGTAACTGTCGGACCCCAAGTTTATAACCTGGAATCCTCTGTGATAACACTGCATTATTCCCTGGATCAGTAGATAATGCTCATGTAGGATCGGATATGGCAACAGAGGGGGGGTGAATGGTGCCTTTAAAAAACTTCCCCAAGTACTCACTAACTGGAAAACCAAAGCCGAACTGATTGATCACCGAAAAAGGATTTTTGCCCAGACAAAGAAGACAACAAGCTGTAGGTGACTGGTCCAAAACCAGTGCAAACCAGATGCTATAGCTGCAGCAAGGAAGAGAATTCACAACCGAGTACAAAACTCAGAAACTGAAGCTTTCGGCTGAAAAAGTAAACTTAAAAACTAGTTTCAGTAAACACTGTACATTACTGAAAACAGAGAAGAAAAAAGACACTTGTCTGCAGGTTTCATACCCAAAAGGATTTGCTGAAAATACAGGATTGCAGTGAAGAAACTGCAGCAACAAGGAGCTGTGTTGGATTGGCCGAACAGCACAAATAAATACTAAGACAAGCAGCAGCTCTGTAAACTGAAAAACTGAAAAGACTGAGACTTCAAAAGACTGCAAGCTGCCGATTTTCTTAGACTGTAAACAGAACAGATGGAAACTCTGAAAATGAGTTCTAGATTCAGCAGACTAAATCACCAATTGAGGCTACTACTAAGCAAGGGAAACATCAGAGGTTACACAACCGAAGTAGCAAAAGAAAGTGATCTGTGTGCAGATTTTGAACAGCAAACTGCAGATTGAAAACAGAGCAAAAAGGCTGACTGAAAGGGGTTTTTCAAACTGCAATTCAGAAGAGACAAATAGCAGCCAACAGCTAGCAGTTCGGCAAAGAAGCAAGTATTCGGCAGGGAATAAAACAGGAAATACAGTCCAGAGTAAGTATCGGCAAGAAGCAGTGACTGACTGAAAATTGGGAACACATTGATTACTGAAAAAGGGCAGCAGAGTCTTCAGTTCGGCAAAACAACAGAAGTTCAAGAAACTGAACAGAGAGACCAAATTCCAAATTGCTCTCTAATCCTTGAACCTTTGCTCATGAAACTTTGAGGATATGTTAGCAATAGCCACAGGACTCTAGATATCAAGTTTCATCTCACTTTATGAAGAGAATCAAAAATAACCGAAACCCTAGAAATGTAGAAACAAGAACAGAGGAAGAACAGAAATAGAATCAACTCAATTCATAAACACAACTCAACGATCCAGAAGACATCAATGGTTTGCACTGAGAGGAATGATTACAGAGGGATTGTTTATATCCAAATCAATCCATCTCTCACGCAAGATCACACACACTCCAGAGAGGGCAAGAAAACACATATAGGAGACTGGGCACACTCCTGGCTCCTCTGTCTCACGCAGGAGATGTGAGCTAAAAACACACAACTCCCTCTCCTCATTTTGAAGGCAAGAGCTCACCTCAAAGAAGCAAAACAAGAAATGTCATACAACATCCACTCCTCTACCTCACACACCATATGAGGCAAGGTCAAAGTCTACATGACCAGGATTTGGAGGGAAAAAACAGCCCCTCCTTTCATTGCTTGAGTCAAATCTCCAATTTGCCCCTCAAGCTCTTTCCCGGAAGCTTCCACCTCTGGTACCTTGACCGTCTGGACCTCGACTCCTCCCTAAGTCTAGTCCGGTCTGCTCCGCTGCACACGACCGCACCCGGCATTCTGACCGAGACCTTCGACTCCATCCGAGTCTAGTCCCTGTTCTCTCGTCGTCGCTCGTCGTGTCCATCACCGGTAGCTCCAGCTTCGGTTCCTCGTCTCCCGACTCGCAACCACCTCGAGTTCATGCCGTCTTCGACACATCTCGACCGTTCTGACCTCAACGCCACCTGCGTCTAGTCCGGTCACCACGTGTCTCGCCACGACTCCGCCTCGACGCCCCGCAACACACGACAAGAATCACGTCAAATAGCACCGCTCGATACATGAAAGCGTAAATATAGATCAAACATGTCGAGTCATCAGAATATGCAACCTAAACCCAAACGACTAGGTTCGACCAAGTCCGACCGAGCCCGTTACGCCGCGCAACGTCTAGGTCCGAACCAACTTACTCAAACTCGACTTTTCGTAAAACGATGTCAATTACTCATCATACACAACGGGATGACCTCCACATGGTCTCTCAGCTCATAGATACAATGCTGCATCATTTCATACATAACGAACCATACATTACAATACCAGAGTTCAAATAGACCACATCGGGTCGAGGTTACAGTAGGGCCATCAGGCCAAATGTCTTACAATACATAAAGAACAGAAACGGAAGCGTACATAAGCGTAGGGGCACAACTAGCCATAGGCAAGCGACTGGGTCGACTTGAGTACCCCCGCTATTAATCAGGCACCTGACTAATAACGGATGCACCCACCAAAACTAGCCTGGTCATCCGGACTGAGGCGAGAGGCAGGACTACCGAAGCCTATCCCAATATCCAGCATCTTCATTACCTTCAGCATCTTGATCCTCATGGTAGGCGTAGTGCTCTGGATTAACCGTTTCTGAGTGGGGGTTTTAAAGCGAGTGTGAGCATAAACAACCGTGCTCCGCGAGCCAACACACAGAATGCATATAAATATAGATGCAAGACTAACAAGGGTGGCTCAGGTTCTTTTATTTGCTTAAAGCGACTTTTAGAATAATCATAATATAAAGTTCCTATGAACTAGCATTTTTCAAGAACTCATGATTTGACATTATGAAAGTGTGCGATGATTTGTAATAAGATAGGTTCCATCCACCAACTCTTATTTTTACTAGGAAGGTTACATCCAACCTAGTACCGACACTGGAGTACATCCCTCAGGAAAATTTATCAAAGTCAGGTTACATCCACCTAACAGATTTTTATTCCCAACCTCAAAATTTTTGAAATAGAACTAACTCGAGGAAGATTTCCATGTCTGCCCTTGACCGTGGGCACGGCTATTCGAATAATTGTATATACTCTGCATAGACTGTACATCTTTACTCACAAGAGATAATCGTCTCGATAGTCCTACATGATGCCTTCGACATGCAGATCAAGAAAATATCACGAGGCCTTTACAATACTTCGCACTCTAGTATATCACTCCTATGGGGTTACTTCCATAGGTTGTGCGGGATGTCTACCATAGGTTAGCGCAGTCGGACTCCACTCTCCACATACGCTACCCTAGGCAACGTCACCAACATCCGGTGTCCCGTTCCAAGTGGGGCTTTCATTACCCACCTACACACTTTCTCAGTGAAATGACTAGAATGTTCAGTAAATTATTTAGCCAAGCCTACAATATGCCTGGCTTGTGGTTGTCTTGTTATACACGGAGGGTCCACAGGATTAAGTCCTTAATTTGTGCAGGCGGTTCATTCCACAACCCCTGTGTTACATCCACACCCACCATTCCTACCTCCCGCCCAAACAGGTTTAGCAGATTTTAGAGTTTTGAGAAGCATAACACAAATTAACATAAATAATCAGCCACGTACATCCCATGACTGTCCCAAAACTAGTTTTCCATAATTATAGAATGATTATCAGGGCTACTGAGGCCCTGGATTCACAAGACTAGCATGGCAGTATTACGACTTATAACTACCTTAGTTATAGTTTATACCTAGGGCGACAATGATCATGTGAGTTCAAATGTTACTGGTGGGGTATGTTATTATGGGGTAAATACATGGTCATTAGCTACCTTAGGAGTGACATACGTTTGTGTATAAAGTAAAGCATGCAGATTTTCATAATTTAAATGAACATAGTTTCACATAAAATATAGGCGCAAAATGATCAAAGTATTGACTCGCCTGGATCGAGAGCTTGGGGTTCTTGCGCTGCTTCAATCGGGGGCTCGTACACTTCTTCGAACTCTACTCGGAAGATCGAACCGGAAAAATAGCACAAACGAGCAAAAGCAAATAAATACCAAGTACAATAAAACAAAAATTTAAATGAACTCAAAATTGAACCAAACCAGTTCTATTAGATAGATCATGATTTTAGAAAAATTTAGAACTTAGTTTCGTTAAATTTGGAATTAGGGTTAGGAAGTTATGGTCCTTCAAAGTTTTAAGGTCCTGAAAATTCAGAAAATAAAAAGGGGAGAGAAAGTTTCGCTGACAGGTGGGCCCATGTTTTAAATTCATTATTAACAGTTAACTGTTGGTTTAGCATCATCGTTAGTCACTTAATCTTCGCGCTTAATCGCCCCCTGCTCGGGCTCATCCCGGCCGCAAGGGAGGCGGAGCCGGCCAGCGGAGGAGGAGGCCCGGAGGTGCGGCGGCGCCGGTCAAAGATGGGTCACCCACCCCGGCGCGCAACTCGGGGAGGATCCAATCGGCCGGACTTTTACCGGGCGGCGACCGGTGACGAGCGCAGCGGCGGCCGAGACAGGGGAGAAGGGCGCCGGCGACTCAGGCCGTTAGAGTTCGATTGCTCGCCATGGGAGCATCCATGGACGGTCTCGAGCTCACCTAGGGCGTTGGCCTAGGTCGAGATAGAGCAGGGCGGGCCGGCGACGAGAGGGAGCTTGGCGGCGAGGATGGAGATGACGGCGGCTCGCTGTGGAGGGCGGCGGGGTCCGGCGCTATGGGGGATGTGCTCGGGGTGCCCTGGAGATGATCCACGCACGATGAATTGGACTGAGATGCAGCGCTCCACCGGCGGGATCACGGCGCCGGACTCGGGGAAGATGAGCTCTGCAGGCGGTCTGCAGAGGGGGAGAAACCGATTAGACCGGGGAAGTGGGAGAGAAGGTAGTGGTGAGCATGAGGGAAGGCTAAAAAGGCTCCGGCGGCGACCGGTGGCGTCTGGAGGAGGGGGTTGGCTAGACGGCAGTAGCAGCAATAGATAGATGTAAACCTTCCACTCGTGTGCACATGAACGAAAGGAGATCGATTGATCAAAACGTGAAAAGAATTCCCAATGAATCAATCTCCTGCAGCAAAGGTGATTTCCATACCAGAAATCACGAGAATGTATGCAAGAACGACTTAGCCCGTTGACATGGCGATTTTCTACAGTTTGTTTCTCAAAATAAGCTTAATCTAAAAATATAAAAGAGTATATGACTTGGAGTTATATAGCCAGCTATTCCTAGCCTTTCATGTCGTATGCCGTATGCTGACTCATATACGAACTGAAAATAAATACACACACGCACTCATGTCTTGGACTCACGCGCATACATGCATGTGTATGCTCGGACTCATACGCACACATGACTACATGTCTGTGATAGATGATAATCACATACGGTTTTTAACTAATAAATCGTCTGTGATTATCAGCTATCACAGATGATTTTTAGATACAAATCGTCTGTAATATTTTTTTCTACCCCTAAATCTATTTCTGTTTATTGGCTAGTCTCAGGAAATGCTAGCCATGCCCTCTGAAACAAGCAGATCAACATGTACATGTATACATACAATTCACATCTCACTTCATTTCACAAACATAAAACATCCAATTCACATCTCAATTCATTTCACAAATATAAAACATCCAATTCACATTGCACTTTATTTCACAAACATAAAACATCTATTTCGCAAATCAATTAATTAAAATGAAATAAAATATCCATTAACAAATACACAATTACAAAAGATATACATTGCATTTTTATTACTCTATCACTCCGGAATCGAGGTCTCACGAAAGGAACAGATCCATAATCAACGAACTTATCAGGCTGCACAAGCAATACTTGGATGGTGCATGATTGCCATCTAAATATTGTTTGTGCAGTCTGACAAGTTTGTTGATTATGGACTATTCCTTTCGCGAGACCTCGATTCCGGAATGATAAGAGCAATAAAAAAATTATTGTACGTTGTGGAACTCTCCATCTGAGTTTATGACTTTAGCCAGCAAAAAGTATGCACACTCTCCTCGAATTTGTGAAAGGTCGGGTTGTTGCAATGTAGTTGACAGGATGGACGTAGCCTGTCGATAGGAATATCAATGTGTATATATATAACCTGATAAGTATGAAGTAATTATGGAAAGATTGACAAACCTTAGAATTGGTGATCCTCGAGGAATCGAGGAGCAGTTTCATATGGTGGCAAACGTAGAATCCACATATGCGTTCACGCCGTCCTTTGTTTTATCATGAATGTTCAGTAAGAAACCAATCAAGCTGTCACATACATTCTTTTCTACGTGCATGATGTCGATACAGTGTCAAACATCTAGATACTCCCAATAAGGTAAGTCCCAAAATATTGATCTCTTCTTCTAAATGTTCTTCTCACGAGCTCTCAATTTACGTCCCTTTCTGAGGACAACATCTAAATCCTTAACTATATTATAAACCTCTTTTCCGCTTAAATTCCTTAGAATTAAACTGTCCTCCTTCTCTCTGTCAAATTATTTCTTCATCTTGTGGTATGCGTGAGCCCTCCGAAGGAACCGGCGATGATGCATGTACACTATTTTGCGTGAGTGTTTCAGCCACACACTCTCGGTACCATCTAAGCAGTGAGTACAAGCTTTGTCACCTTTTGTACTCTGGCCCGACAGGTTAGCAAGGGCAAGATAATCATTTATGGTGCAGAATAATAAGGAGCGCAACGTGAAGTTCTCTCGTTTATATGCATCCCATACCTGTACCCTTCGTTTCACAGTACTTTTAAATTTTCCACCAACGGTGCTAGGTACACATCAATATCATTCCCAGGTTGCTTTGGCCCTTGCATAAGTATCGACAGTAAAATATACTTTCGCTTTATACACAACCAAGGAGGAAGGTTATAGATGCACAGAGTCATGGGCCAAGTGCTATATCGGTTGCTCATGCTACTGAAAAGATTCATTTCATTTGTACTCAAACCAATCCTTATATTCCTCGGTTCTGCACCGAAATCTACAAAACTCCTATTGATGTTTCTCCACTGGCTGGAATCAGCAAGGTGTCTCAGCATTCTATCCTTCTTGCGCTCCTCCGAGTGCCAACGCAGCAGTTTTACCTCCTTTGTATTCGCAAAAAATTGCTTCAAACGGGGAATTAAAGGAAGATACCATGCCACCTTCGCAGGAGGTCCTTTCTTCACCTCTGTTCCCTCGCCATCAACATCTGATTGATTGTTACATTTGTATCGGGATGCGTTGCACACCAGGCAGACATGCAGATTTACATACTCTTTACGGTAGAGGATACAGTTGTTCGGACATATATGTATTCTTTCTATTTCCATTCTCAATGAACAAAGAACCTTCTTGGCTTTATACGTGGTTTTAGGCAACTCATTTCCCTCCGGAAGCATGTCCGCTAGAAGACCTAGTAGCGCCGTGAAACTCTTGTCGGACCAACCGTTGCTTGCCTACAATTTCAACAGTTCAAGCACAGCTGACGACTTCGTGTACTTTGATCTGCAGCACGTGAACAAAGGTTTCTCTGAGTCCTCCATCAAGCCTCGGAATTTAATATACTCTCTCTCATCATAGTTCTTTTCTACATCACGAAGCATCTGATCCAGATTGTCATCGTATAATCTATCCGAATCCGAACCACAATTATCATCCGGCGGCATATCATTGACTTCACCGGTGATGTCATCCGGTGGCATATCATTAACTTCACCGATGATGTCATCCGGTGGCATATCATTGACTTCGCTATGATTTTTCCAACACGTATACCCCTTTTTGAAACCCCTCAGAATCAAGTGCGCTTCAATCTGCTCTCGATTCTTCAACATCTTTAAATTCTCATAGTCAGTGCATGGACAATACATATATTCCACCCCTTATTCAACATATCCTCCTCGGCAGCTCTTGTAAAAACAGACACGTCATTAATGTACTCTTCACTCACACGGTTTGCAGTATACATCCAGCTTCGGTCCTATATTATGCACATATATAACAACTTAGTATTAAAAATTAAATTAAATTAATTATTACTACATATATACCACATGCAGTGAGGCTAGCTAAATCTAAATTAGGTAGATCTTCAAAGTATATATATAACAGTCACAAAAAATTAGCTAGATCTAAATTTAATTTGATGCAACGAAAAACAAATTTTATTACTAACCATATCTAGGGCAACCAAGAACTTGATGGATTTTCAAAGCTAGCTGTCCTGCCAAATAAGCTTCCTCCCACCAAATAAATGGCCTGAAAGCCTTGCCGCCTCCAGCTTCAGCACCGGCTAGATCTAAATCGAAATGAAGACAGTGCAGTTCTGACCGGCGCAATAAATACCTAGTCGGATTATCACATATGGTTTTATAATAAAAACCGTCAGTAATACTGGAATATCACAGACGGTTTATATTTAAAAACTGTCTGTGATAATCTGGAATATCACAGACGGTTTTATAATAAAAATCGTCTGTGATATTCCATTATTATAGATGGTTCAGTGGTAAGAACCGTCTGTGATACTCCTTTTTCCGCCACAAATACTACAGACGGCCTCCAAATTAAACCGTCGGTGATAGTGTACATCACAGATGGTTTCATAAAACCGTCTATGATTTGACGTCTAGTATTAGATTTTCTGTAGTAGTGAGAGAGAGAGAGAGAAAATCATGGAAGAGACTCTCTGGTGTACATATATCAAATGCTTCACCTTTCCTTGTGCCCTCGCTGATCCCGCCTCAAAACATCATCCATAGAAAATTTTGAAAAAACATCATGCAGGTGGTCATAGAAAATTTTGGAAACTCTCTGCATAAAACTAGTCATATATATAGTCGTATATATGTGAGACATCGTGAATTGGACCGGGTGTCACATTAGGAGTGGTGAGGGATACGCTTCAGAACACTGTATTACAGATAATCTGCACATGCAAATACGTACGTGCGTCACAAAACTAGCAGCTACTATATATCCACATATGCAAACGTTACATATATATATACACATACATACACAGGGGCGGATCTACACCCTAGGTAGGGTAGGCTTTAGCCTGGCGTGTGAAAAAATATCTAGTGTATAGCTCGGGTAAATCCAGTTCAGCCTGGGTAACATTTTCATGGTCCAGCTCAGATAGTCTAGAT
The DNA here is from genome assembly GCA_036346245.1 of Bonia amplexicaulis. Taxonomy (NCBI): domain Eukaryota; kingdom Viridiplantae; phylum Streptophyta; class Magnoliopsida; order Poales; family Poaceae; genus Bonia; species Bonia amplexicaulis. The sequence goes on along the minus strand of CM070763.1, from coordinate 8,614,154 downwards.
TATTCCACCACTAAGCCCGGGGTGTAATCAAATCCTGACTCCACCACTGTACATACATATACATATACACAGTGGCAAAGCCAGGATTTGATTACGCCTCGGGCTCAGTAGTGAAATGATCAAGGCTATCTGAGCTGGATCATGAAAATGTTACCCATGCTAAACTGAATTTACCTAGACTATACACTAGATATTTTTTCACACCTCAGACTGAAGCCTACTCTGCCCGGGATGTGGATCCGCCCCTGCATATACATATACATAAATATACATATACATACACGTATGTATATGTATATTTACGTGTATGTATACGTATGTGTGTGTGTGTGTGTGTGTGTATATATATATATATATATATATATATATATATATATATATGCATTCGAGTCACTACATTGTTCTCCCTCACCTCAAGAATAGATGTCAGCATCTGACAATGAATGCATGGTAGAGAGACAGAGATAGCTATGCCTGTGGGCACTCGGAACTGAAAAATGACCAAATTAATTAATATAGGGACCATTATATGACTTTGAACTTGTAAATGTACAAGTTTTTGTTTGTTAAATGTTTGTTTTACTGAAAAGAAACGCTGCCTCTCAAACATTACGAATGTTAATTTACCGTATGATATTCAATCTAAATTGCTTGCCATTTATCTTCTTGTTAGGATACAAACGAACAGAATGATTAATTAATGGGGTACCATGACACAGATCTATACTCTTATTATTAACTAAATGATCGTCTAACTATAGCGTCTAATTAACTCATGAGATAGTTGAATGAGACGACACTAGCTTTATAGCTTATTGACTTCCATTTCTTGAGACGAAATCGTCAAAAGCTTCCAGTATTTAATAGGGGTCTATAGAAAAATCACCTATAAAATGCAAAATGAGAAGTACAGGCACGTCAAGTGGTTTTTCCTTATTAATATATATATAAGTAATTTTTTTATCGGCGCTACTGTTTATTTTACAAAATGTTTCTCCACTTTTCCCCTCCCCATTTGCTTGTCTTTTCGAGTTACCCACTCCCACTAATAGAATAAGTGATGGATGATGAGCATAAAGTGCACAGCAAGTTTTCTTTCGGTTTTTTACAGCGCAATCATCCTTGTCTTACCCACGGAGCTTTTCTCCTCAAGGCATAGAACATAGAACATGCCACCCTACTACCTAGCCACCCTCACATGCCACGAATCTTCCAAAGCTTTATCATGATTAGATTAACAAAACCGTATATTGTTTTCTTATGACATCTTGATCTTTTGAGATTATGCTCACTAAACCCCATGATAAACAAGAGGGAATGTCCCCACATACAACTCTGTAAGAATCTTTATTTGTTTTATACATCTTACAGAAAGCTGTATGATTAATTAATCTTTATAAAGACACTGAACTTGGGCTCCAAGCTTTAATTTTGCTAATTATGGCCTTTCATATATTTAATTCATGCATACATGATACTATTCTTGAAAAAATGGATAACCCTTCACAAACATTTCACATAGTTGTTTTTTTCCCTTTAATCTGCTTGACTTAATACTCTTTTCTGTATACGGTTTCTGGAGCTGAGTGTATAGAGCTGCGATCATATAATTCAGTTTTTCTGTAATATCTCTAAAATCCGAATTCTGAATTAATTAAATTAATTAAATACTTGGTGCTAATTAGGCCTAATTGGCTATTAGTAGGCTAATTGTTTATAGCCTTAAACCCTAATTAGTATGTAACCACTACTACAGGACAGGTCATCACAGACGGTTCAAAAACGTCATCACAGACGGTTTTGCGAACCGTCTGAATTTATGGGTCAGTGATAATACGAGGTCATCACGCACGGTTTTCAACCGTCGTGATAGCTTAAAATCACGCACGGGTTTTACTAAAACCGTCGTGATATGGTGATAATCACGACGGTTTTAACTAAAAACGTCGATATATCGATATCCCGAGCGGTTTTAATTAAAAATCGTCTGTGATTATCATGTACCACAGACGGTTTTTAACTAAAAACCGTCGTGATATCGATAATCCCGCACGGTTTTAGTTAAAACCGCTCGATTATTCGATATCACGACGGTTTTAGTTAAAACCGTCGTCAGGTACATGATAATCGCGCACGATTTTAATTAAAACCGCTCGATTATCAGATATCACGACGCTTTTTAGTTAAAACCGTCGTGATATTCCTTCTACCCTAAATCTATTCCTATTTATTGGCTAGCCTCAGAAATGCTAGCCATGCCCTCTGAAACAAGCGGATGAACAAGTATATAAGGCATCCATAAACATCCAATACACATCACATTTCATTCACAAACATAAAGTATCCACTTCGCAAATGAATCAATTGAATTGAAATAAAATATCCATTACATCGCATTACAATGCAATAAAATTCATGGTGCAGTGGAACCGTCCTTCCGACTTTATGACTTGAGCCACCAAAAGTACGCCAACTCTCCTCGAATTCGTGAAATATCGAATTTGTTCCAATGCGTTGACGGATGTACGCACTGTGGATAGGGATATGAATGTACGATATATGTAACGTGATAAGTATGAAGTAAATATGGAAAGATTGATAAACCTTGAATTGGTGATCCTCGAGGAATCGAGGAGTAGGTCCATATGGTGGCAAACATAGAATCCACATGTGTTGCCCGTGTGCTTGGTGGCACCGCAAAATAGAATGAGCAATAATTCAAGAGGCATTAATACGACTCACTGCATAGGATTAATTAATGTGTAATAGCGAATACCTTAAAATCTCGAGTATGTCTCGTGCCTTTGGCCCTTGCTTCGAGACACCCCCATTTCAACGTACATCGCGAACGCCCACGTGATTCAAAAAGCTAACCTTAGTCAATCGGAATGAAAGAAAGAGTACAATATAGGTATGTATGGAGAAAATAAACTTACCTATCGATTACTTGGGCGACAACTGTGAAGTCCATTTTATTCTTACTTAAGGAATCAAGGTAATATACCTTGTTCCATTTTGGTACAATGACTATTAAAATCCAATGAAAGTTTTGATTGTAGGGCATAAGTATATAATCCTTATTGTGTTGAGCCGCGCCACGATGCAATGTACCTCTCGACGACGGACATATCCTCGCCGATGGTATACTGGCGACCATGTGTGGGTCCAAGAAACCAACCGATGATGACCGGGATGTTCTAACTTTAGTCCGCACGCGTGTCTACATATACACACACGAAAGCAACAAATTATATATGGCATTTATCGGTATGACATGAACGGAGATCGTGATTGTGCACACTTACGGCGTCAAAGATCGAATGAGTGAGACGTCGAGGCGTTGAGCGTGAAAAGATCGAATAAGTCCTCGAAGGCGACCACGAAGACACCGTCTTGAAAATTGTGATGGAAATGCTCCAACGCGAATTTGACAAAGGATACCGATCTCCGTTCGCCCTCCGCTTATTGGACTGCTCCATGTACCACTTGTGCAATTGCCGGCAACTAATTGGTAGGTGTTGAGGCCCTTTTCTCGAGCAACGGCCGCCAAGCACAAATTTACGGCCAATGGCGTGCGGGCCAATATCATCATTGGTCTTCGTGCTTTGCCCTTGCGCCCTTGTCGCCTTGCCGCCTCGGTGTGGGTCGACTTTACGGTGAGTCGACTTTAAAGGTAGCAATGGGCAAGTTGCTCTGGCGAGAAGAGCACTGTGGAGATAGCACGGTGCAGCTAGCGGTGGTGGAGACAAGTCTTGCGGTGGGGATGGCACCGGTTCGAGATCTGGTCCGCCACCGGTGAAGAAGCCTCGAGGAGATGTCGCTTTTAGGCCACCGGATGAATGTTCCAATGGCTCGCCCTAGAGCCACGATCTCGTCGTTGGGCGGCTTGTAGCGGACGACCTCAAAATTAACATGCACACCATCCACATGAACTTTTAAGCTCGGCGCTAAAGCTTGACCGTGCACCCCGGCCCCGATACTGCATCGATATGCCCGGCCCCAAGCAACAGACAAGGGAACGGAGGCATATCTCACTTGAGCCCGCACTGTAGGCTCCTACATAACGATACTGTAATTAGCTCATCGAATAGGCCTATCAATGGAGCAAGCATTCGAGAGATAATAATTATTACCAGGATGTCATCCACAGAAAATCGGCCTCGGTTTGCGTCGGATTGGACGCGCAACTACTCGGATGGTTGTGCGGGCTAGCTAGCATAGGAGCGGGCGGCCGCTGATTTTCCGTCTGCTTCCGCACCTCATCTCGATTTTATCGGCCGGATCACCCATTATCTCCTCTCTTAGAGTAGCCTTGAGCTCTTCTCGAAGCCGTGCGTCACGCTCGGCTTTGTTTCTCTTACGACGCCGATACATTTCTGAGTCATCTTCGAAACCATGTTTCCATGGAACGTAAAGCCCAAGGCCTCTCGTACGACCCGGGTGCTCCTTGTTTCCCATGGCCGCGGAGAGTATATCCTTCTCCCTTGTTCCATGGAATGACCCCTGCGAAGATTCAACAATCAATGCTTCCTGCAAGAGCACGACATGTCATTTCACTGCATGCGAAGTTGTGGAGTAATTACAAGCTACGAGTTCGATCGATATCTTACCAAGCTACCGAGACACTTGTCGGTCTGCAGGGTTTCGAAAGGAGACATCCCCCGATGTCGTTGTAGATGACCTTGCTCTAATCCAATTTCGAGCGGTCATCCGGATATTGGCAAATGGCGGGCGATGTCCGCTGTGGCTGCTCGTCCTCCCTCCTCCATCGGGATTTTACCCGCATACCCACCGTGCCAAGTCCGTGGGGTGTGTGTTTTTGCCCGAGGGCCTTGTGCGCCGCACTTGTACTTTTGAACTCTTGGTTGTCTTTATCGCCTTGAACTCTTCCCATTGTGGTTCCGTGAATGGGTATTTTTGAAAGGGTGTTTCGTCCTTCTCCACGTAGTCCTTGACAAGCGTGTCTTGAAGTTCTTCCATGCTTTGCATGCCCCTAGCAAGGCTTGTCGTTGCACGGCGTCTTGGTGTTCTTCTGGGATCTCGAACGATGCCAAAATTTCGTCACCACCACGTTTCGAAGTCGCAGCACGCCTTCCACGAATCGAATGTGATTTCAATTCGTTGTCGTGCAACTATTCTCGATCGTTCTTCTCCATGCGCCATCGCTTTGGGAGGAAAGAGGGACCCAGATACATCGACTTGTGTGATGGTAAATCGTCCTCGTGCTTCTTTGATAGCCCTCTTCCTTGGCGCCTTGATTTTGGAGCGGACGCCCCGCGATGATGTTGAAGAATGCGCGGATGACATGTTGCTATTCGACAATTTGTGGGTCTATTAGGATAAAAAATTTGCGATATAAGCATAAATATAATTCCTCTATAATTATATAAGCACACCAATGACATCAATCCATATATACAAATCATAATGAAAATGTAATCATATGAACTGAACAAATCATTCAAGATATAGCACATATTCGCCAATGTATGTAATCAAAAGACACAAGTGACAAGAATTAAAAGACAACAAGTGATGATAATTTAAAGACAACAAGTGATGTAATTAAAAGACAACAAGTGACGATAATTAAAAGACAACAAGTGATGATAATATATTCTTCAAAGCTCACGATTAACAATAGTTGCATGATATGAGCATGAATCAAAAGACAACAAGTGACGATAATTAGAGCTCAAAGATTAAATCCTCCAATCTCAAAGATAAGATTTTAATCATCATAGAGCAACAACCGATCCCACAAGCAATCTATGTCCTTCAGTACAACAGTGAAGTGAAGTGAACAGTAAACGGAGATGGGGGAATGGATTCAACCGAAGGGAGTAGAAGTAGCAGAGGGCGGTGAGGAGGTGGGCGGCGACGGGGTTCCGGCGGCGACGGGCCGAGGGAGGAGGACGGCGACGGGGTTCCGCGGCAGCGACGGGCCGAGGGAGGAGGACGGCGACGGGGTTCCGCGGCGGCGACGGGCCGAGGCAGGAGGACGGCAACGGCGGCGAAAGGACGGCGGCGCCGACGGGGCCGAGGGAGGAGGACGGCGACGGCAGCGAAAGGACGGCGGCGACGGGGTCGGAGGCACGGCGGCGGCGACGGGGGCCGATGGGCTCGATCGGGATCTGGCTAGAGCGACTAACCCTAGTGGGGGGTGCGCGTGGGGTTATATAAGGACAGTATCACAGACGGTTATAAACTAATAACCGTCTGTAATAATATATATCACAGACGGTTATTAATTGAGAACCGTCTGTGATATGTCGTTCTGACAGGTGGGGCCCACCGGTCAGTCTCAAAAAAATAAAAGAAAGGCTCAACCTCAGGCGCTGCGTGAGCGGGGGCTCGAACGCGACCGAGGGAGCCGGGATGGCGGGAAGGAGTGAGCGACGGTAGCCAACCCGCCGCCGGTTTTATCTCACCCCTATAGTGTGATTTTTTCTTTTGAGGGGTTGCGCGGTTCTCAATTGATAATGAGCGGTTCTCAATTGTTAACCGCTCGTGATATATTATCACGCACGGTTATTAATTTAGAACCGTCTGTGATAACCCGTAGTTACCAACCAAAGATTCATCAACATCACCTACCAAAGATTCATCAACATCACCTACCAAAGATTCATACACATTTTCTCGGATAAACATCAATTCACATATACATCACATACATGCATTGTTATATACATAAATGCAAATTCATATACATCACATACATGAATTGTCATTTTCAACATTCACCTAAATATCACACATTTTGAACAATTGGGTGTATGACTCAATCCACTTGCTTAGTTCCTTTAAAATTAGCCCTTCATGATGATCATGCATGCGTAACTAGTTTCATCACGTTGTTCATCATCGACCCTTATGCCATTTCCAAAAGGAGGTAACTCGTCAAATTGATTGTATTCTTCCTCATCCACTACATTCTCTACTCCGACAATTCTCCTTTTCCATGAAGAACTACATGTCGTTTCTTATTTGCCGGCCGGTTACATAGAAAACTTGAACAACTTGATTGGCGAGTACGAATGGTTCGCCTTTGTACCGACACGTTGGAGGTCCACGGTAGTGACACCGTGCTTGTCAACCTTCACTGTGGCGAGATGCACCCAACGGCAATGAAATAAGGGGATCTTGAAAAGCACGTAGTCGAGCTCCCAAATCTCTTCTATGAATCCATAGTACGAGCTTCTCAACCCATCGGCATCGAACGCATCTATGCGGACACCGCTGCTCGTTAGTGCTCTTTACATCCCGATCCTGTATAGAATGTATACCCATTTATATCATACCCTTGCCATGTCACAATCAGTAAATGTTGGTCCTTTGCCAACCATGTCAACAACTCACTTTGCGAGCTCCTAACGATTTGGTCCTTCAACCATTGGTTGAACCGAGTGTTGTGTTGCCTCATGATCCAAACATCGTCGCTCCGGATTCATTGTCAAGCACATCCTTGTCTTGGTCAACATAAGCGCCACTTCACCATGTGTTGCAAGACCGTGAAATGGGCTTGAGTATACGCGTCCATATCCGGAGTGATTGATTTCCTTCCGATAGTTCCGATACCCTTCACCTCCCTCATGACGAGATTGAGGCACACCTATCGGTTGAATCTGAGCCATATAATCGACACAAAACTCAATGACCTCTTCACTTGCATAACCTTCGACGATGTCGCCCTCGGTCGAGAACGATTCCGCACGTAGGACTTGAGAATTCCATGAACCTCTCAAATGGGTACATGCTACGAGGAATACAGCCCACACATTTTTATCTCCCACACAAGGTGAACAATGAGATGGACCATGATATCGAAAAACGAAGGAGGAAATACATTTCAAGATGACATAGAGTCATCACCACATCGTATTGCAGAGCATCTAGTCCTTCGGGATCGATGACCTTCTGAGCAATTGTGTTAAAAAAATAACATAGCCTCATAATTGTCTCTCGGACTCTAATCGGTAAAATATTTCTAATTGCAATAGGGAGCATCTGTGTCATCAGCACATGACAATCGTGAGACTTCATGCCATTTAACTTCAATTCTTGCATCGAAACAAGTTTCTTGACGTTGCCAGAGTAACCGACGGAACTTTGACACCATGCAAGCACCGCACGCTCGCTTTCTCCACCTTGGACATGATCTGTAACACGCAGGGGAAGGTATGTTCGTCCATTGTCATTGCATGTCGGTGCTAACTCGTGCCCGATGTCCATTTCACCAAGTCAAGCCGTGCATTGACGCCGTCCTTTGTTTTATCACGAATGTTCAGTAAGAGACCAATCAAGCTGTCACATACATTTTTTTCTACGTGCATGACGTCGATGCAGTGTCGAACATCTAGGTACTCCCAATAAGGTAAGTCCCAAAATATTGATCTCTTCTTCCAGGTGTTTTTCTCACGAGCCCTCAATTTGCGTCCCTTTCCGAGGACAACATCTAAATCCTTAACCATATTATAAACCTCTTTTCCCTTTAAATGTCTTGGAGCTGAACCGTCTTCCTTCTCTCCGTCAAATTGTTTCTTCATCTTGCGGTATGGGTGAGCCTCAGAAGGAACCGACGGTGACGCATGTAGACGGTTTTGCGTGAGTGTTTCAGCCACACACTCTCGGTACCATCTAAACAGTGAGTACAAGCTTTGGCACCTTTCGTACTTTGGCCCGATAGGTTAGCAAGGGCAGGATAATCATTTATGGTGCAGAACAATAAAGAGCGCAGTGAAGTTCTCTCGCTTGTACGCATCCCATACCTGCACCCCTTCGCTCCATAGTACTTTTAGATCTTCCACCAATGGTGCTAGGTACACATCAATATCATTCCTGTGTTGCTTTGGCCCTTGGATAAGTATCGACAGCAAAATATACTTTCGCTTCATACACAACCAAGGAGGAAGGTTATAGATGCAGAGAGTCACGGCCATGTGCTATGTCACGCTCATGCTACCAAAAGGATTCATTCCATCCGTACTCATCCGAACCTTATATTCCTTGGTTCGCATCAAGTCTCGCAAAACTCCTATCGATGTTTCTCCATTGGGCGGAATCAGCAAGGTGTCTTAGCATTCCATCTTTCTTACGCCTCCGAGTGCCAACGCAGCAATTTTGCCTCCTTTGGATTTGCAAAAAACCTTTTCAAACGGGGAATTATAGGAAAATACCATGCCACCTTACCAGGAGGTCCTTTCTTCACCTCTGTTCCCTCGCCGTCATCTGATTGATTGTTACGTTTGTATCGGGATGCGTTGCACACCGGACATACATGCATGTTTTCATACTCTTTACGGTACAGGATACAGTCATTCGGACATGCATGTATTCTTTCTACTTCAATTCCCAATGGACAAAGGACCTTCTTGGCTTTATACGTGGTTTTAGGCAACTCATTTCCCTCCGGAAGCATGTCCGCTAAAAGACCCAAAGCAGTAGTGAAACTTTGTCGGTCCAACTGTTGCTTGCCTTTAATTTCAACAGTTCAAGCACGGCCGACAACCTCGTGTACTTTGACCGCAACACGTGAACAAAGGTTTCTCCGAGTCCTCTATCAAGCCACGGAATTTAACATACTCTCTCATCATAATTCTCTTCTACATCATGAAGCATCCGATCCAGATTGTCATCGCAACCTATCCGTATCCGAACCACAATCGACATCATCCGCGCCATGTCATTCACTTCACCGGCGATGTCATCCGTGACATATCATTCACTTCACCGCGATGTCATCCGCGGCATATGATCATTCACTTCGCCATGACCGGTCCAACACGTATAACCCTTTTGAAACCCTCCGAATCAAGTGCGCTTCAATTTGCCCTCGGTTCTTAAACATCTTTAAATTCTCATGATCGGTAGCATGGACGATACATATATTCCACCCCTTATTCAACATATCCTCCTCGGCTCTTGTAAAAGTAGACACGCCATTAATATACTCTTCACTCACACGGCTCGCGGCATACATCCGACTTGGTCCCACGTTACGTACATACATAACAACTCAAGATTAAAAATTAGCTTAACTAATTACTACTACATATATACCGCCACATGTATTATATTGAGGTTTAATTTGCTAGCTCAAATCATATTATAAACACAATGACTATTATATAACCAACAATTTTACAAATTAACCATCTTCAATAACACTCACCAATTACTTAAATCTAAATTGTAATGCAATTAAAGAAAAATAAATTATCTTACTAACCATATCGATCTAGAGCTAGCCACCAGCAGGAAAGTATGAATTGAATGAATCTTCAAAGCTCAATCTCTGCCTCTTCCCACCAAAATAACTGGCCTCAAATCGCCTAGGCTCGAGTGCGCAGCAGTGGCTACTGATCTGGATCGAAATGAAGACGAGGCGGCTCGAGCGGCGCATTAAATGCTTCGTGGCATTATCACCGACGGGTTTTATTGCAAACCGTCAGGATCATTCACGCACGGTTTATATTAAAACCCGTCAGGAAAAGTGGTTATCGCAGCGGTTTTGAATAAACAACCGCCTCGTGATAACCGACTTTCACGACGGTTGTTTATTCAAAACCGCTCATGACGTTGACAAATACGAGACGGTTGTTTATTAAAAACCGTCTGCGATAACAAGCTATGATAATGAAAAGTCAGAACGTATCTCTTGTGTTTCGTGCGTATCTCTTTCGTTATACGAAGCGTCTCTTTGGTATACGAACAAATCAGGCCGGAGGTTATATATGCGCGCGCTTCTTCTACATGCGCATCGTGTCCTCTCATCTCATTCTTACTACCTCTCTTCATCCGCACGCGTCTTTGTCTATTTCATTAAAATGTCTCATCGCTCACTTCGATAATCTCCTTCCTCTCTTCTCTTCATCGTGAATTGTTCGCCGCAATCTTACACAAGCGCCGACACCACGATCGAGCCGCTTCGCGGTCACGCCCTCCTCTCCTTCCCCAATCGTCTTCCATCCGTCACCGCCTCGACCATCCGCCGTCGGCAGAGGCGTCTCGCTGCGACTCAAGACAGGGAATCAGCCATTACCCTCGTTCTACTATACAACGTGCGCAAAGTCAAGAAGCGGTTGTCGACCGCATAGGTCGATGGATAGCATTGCCGATCAATTAGATCGTGCGATTCGAGAATCATACCATGTTATCCTCTACGAGATAATGACGACGCCGAGCGCTTGCCGTACCGGAGGAGGAGGGCCGAGGACAACGTCAATGTTAGCGGCGTTCGAGAACTCGGTGGCCCTCCTCCAACTCCCAAAGGCGAAGAAGCGTGCACGAAGCCCGTAAGATTAGAATCGGAAATGCTTTATCTCTGCGACATTTGTAATAAATCTCCTCCACTTGATATTAATAAAATTGTCTTTTATTTCGATCCCCGTGTCTTTACAAATTTGATTATGATGACGGTTTTTATTACAAACCGTCTGTGATAATTCAGATTATCACGCACGGTTTGTAATAAAAACCGTCAGTGATACTAATTATCGCTGCAGTTCATAAGTAACAACCGCGTGATAGGTCCTCGCTTTATCGAGATATCTCAAAGGGGGCGATTATCACGACGGTTTGTAATAAAAAGCGCTCGTGATATAAATATCCTGAGCGGTTCATAAGTAACAACCGCCCGTGATAGTTCCCCGCCCATCGAGATATCTCAAAGGGATTATTACCCTTATAGAGTAAGCAACACCGAGTGAACCACGCAGTACCGAGGTCGAGCTATTTCTATTAAACCGTCACGACATGTGGGTCCCACCTACAAAGTTCAAAAAAGACATTTCAGATTCTTGGTGAGCGGTAGATCGACATACCGACTTCTCGGTGGCGACTATCCATCGCCTCTTCCCACTTCTTTTCTTGTGGGAGAATTGAAGTGGGATTCTCCCACAAGAAAAGAAGTGGGAAGAGGCGGATGGATAGTCGCCACCGAGAAGTTTGCATGTCGATCTACCGCTCACCAAGAATCAAAATATCTTTTTGAACTTTGTAATAAAATTGCCTTGAATTTTGCAAAAAGAAGGATTGTCTGAGTGGACATCACATCTCGACGGTGAGTCGGCATCGTCGAGGAACATGCAAATACAGAGGCAAGCACAAAACTCAACAACACATTCAGATCGATCTATTACGGGATGACAAGCTAACAAACCCTTCGTGGCACGACGGTCCACACTAAACAAGACACACTTACGACACTTACGGCAAGAGTGTGTTCTTTAGTATGAACCGGACGTGCGCGATGGAGGTGCTAGCTCACGGCGGAGGGGAGATATGCGCATAAGCTAGCTAGTGGATGAACTCACGCGTGACTAGTACCGTGGAAAGGTTGATGGGGAGTTATTAATAAGGGCCGGCCGTGGGAGGAACCGGTGTCAGCCATTCGATGTGGAGAGAATAGACGGGTGAGATCGAAATCCTGTGTATACGCCAATTATTGGTGACATGTGACTATTACACACCAATTATCAGTGAGATGGGATTATCACAGACGGGTTTTTACTAAAAACCGTCGTGAATTATCTTATCACGACGGTGTTTAGTAACAAACCGTCGTGATAATTTGGGATTATCACGAGCGGTTCTTAATACGGACCGTCAGGATAATAGTATCACGACGGTTCATAGGTATGAACCGTCGTGATACTTTTTTCGCCGACGCCACCAACACAAAGCGGTGTTCAAATTAAAACCGTCTATATTACTATCTGTCGCAGACGGTTTTATAAAACCGTCTGTGATTTGCCGTCTAGTATTAGCCTTTCTGTAGTAGTGAACATCTTAAATATTTGATAATTATGACTAAAAGAAAACAATAATATAATAGTAATAGTAATAATAATAGTAAAATTGATATTACTAACTAATTTAGGGTACAAGGGCTGGATGGACCAGCCTATCTAAACATTACCCTATAAGAATGAGTTATACTTAGATTTTCCTAGAGCTACCCCTCTCTCCCTAAAGGGCAGCTGCCACCTTCTCCAAGGGGACGCATCTCTCTAGGACTTCTTCTTTTCCTAGGGCTTAGCCATGGCTGCTCCAAGAGATAGCTGCTCCAAGAGATAGACGGTGAGGCAAGGAACAAACTGAGAACGAGGAGAAGTATTCGCATGTTCTCTTTATTAGATCTTGTTCGATGCGTGGATAATCCTCTGATACTTTTATCATGTCTTGTAGATGAACTTTTGTATGAATTAACTTCGTAATTAGAGTGTGATTAGCATTATTGTGGATCATATTAATTCTCATTTAGAATTACTAGATTTTTCTGGCTTCGCGAAGTTTAGATTTAAACGATTTTCGAGGGGCCTTGAGGCCAAATCCAGAGAGGTAATGTACTAAAGAGTTTTAGATAACTTTTTAATCTTTCCAACAAAATCAATATCACTAAATTCCATTGGGTAGATTTTAATATATGGTATTTGTAAGTATATTGTTCTACATGTCATTACAATCTTACGATGCTGCGTTTTTAATGGTTTATGCCTTGAATATGATTGAATTAGGTCTAGTCAATAACTAAAGAGTTGTAGATAATTATTTAATATTTCCGTAGAGTGCAATAACATTGGTTTTGGTTGAGTGGTTTAGACGTTATGGCCTCGTGAAGGCTGTTGTCCATAATTTGATCGTTGTTGGACGCAGTCGTAGTAATCTACAATTTGAGTCTAGTAGATGGCCGAATTACATTATGATCATAACTAGAAAAAGGTAGAAAATTTTCAATAGATTTTAGAAGTGGTATGGTTTACTATGTTTGGACAGGTATATTAATAGATATAAAATTGTTAACTATAATATCCAGTAAGACAACAAAACAGTCGTTGGGGTTAGAAACGAGGGTTTAACTGGATTAATTAGGGTTTCTAGCTAACAAAGGCTCTGTTCGTACTGGCTGCCGCCTCTAATTTTTTCTTATAAAAATCAAAAGCTAATACGAACACCTGGCTTCTCAAAGCAGCTTCTCTACTCCTCTCGCTACTATCTTGCTCTGGATTAAGCCAGGGGGTCACAGGTGCATCACCCACCCCGCTCCTTTTGCTCCCATCATACGCACGCATCTCTCCCTCACTTTGTGCACTTCTCGTCCCCTCCTTCTAAACGCCACTTCTTTCAGTCACTACTATTCATTTTCAGCCAAAAGCCAATATGAATATACCAAAGAAAGTGTAGTAAATTTTATGTAGATTTCAAAACTTATATGTTTTACCATGTTAGGGCCTCTGAGTTAAAAGTTATGGTATTTTGAGTACTAGGACAGAGGAGAGGACTGTCTGGTGAAGAGGGAATTAGTAGACTGGGAAGCGAATAGGAGCGATATTATTTATTTAATGTTTATGTACTGCTATGGTATTTTATTAAGACTGATCATTTACTGTAGGAGGATTAACTTCAAAGTTGGTGTCGACTCCACATCAATCCATTTCACGTGATTAAAAAGGTAAGTGCATAGTAGAACAATAGATAGTTGTTTAGTAATGTTTTGAGTGATTGGATTTACTTGCCATGCTATATTTATGTACATGAGTCTTATTATATACGATGTGGTTGATGAATATGAAAAAATGATGTTAATGGTTATCGATGCTATGGTATATGGTAAATGAGTAATGAAATTATTGCATCATGTGCATTCACGTCATAAAAAGAGAGAATGAGCCAGGGGCGGTGAGTAAGTCATATAACTAGTCTGGAGTGAATAGACCAGGTCGGTGAGAAAGCTATATGACTAGTTTGAAGAGCTCTTGAGTAAGACCTACTTTGGTAGGCACCTCCAAGGAATAGAGATAGAGGTTGTACATCGACGGGTGTTCCCTGAGCTATACCAATATATGCTAAAAAGGTGTATGTGGATATGACATTGTATTGTATTGTATTGCGTTATGGTTTGTTGATGATAAGAAAAGATGAAAAGATGGTATTGTGGTAAATGTTGATTATCATGTAAGTTGATGCTATTGTTTATTATATACTTGCTGAGTCTTAGACTCACCCTCGCCTATACTGTTGTTTTAGGTGAATGATGAAGGCGACATGCGTAGGGTAGGAGTACCACGTTATCAGTTCATGCACAGGTGTTGCTACACTTATTATATTTAGATAAATAGTCATTCACTAATAGCAATTTGGTTTATACAAACTCCTGCTTTTGGTTAATGAATAGATAGTTGTTTAGTAAAGTTTTGAGTGATTGGATTTACTTGCTATGCTATATTTATGTACATGAGTCTTATTATATATGATGTGGTTGATGAATATGAAAAAAATGATGTTAATGGTTATCGATGCTATGGTATATGTTAATTGGATTATCTTCTTTTTTAATGCTTCAATTAAATGTTAAGGTTTGTTCTATTTAATAGCGTTATGTTTATGTTTAATTTAATATTTTATGAAAGCTTGGTTATTGTATTGATGTTAGTACGTAGTTTGTGAAAAATGATTTAATTTGAGAAGAGATGAAGTTGGTGATGATATTTTGGACTCATCGGACCAGGTGTTACATTTTCCCTCGAACGAGGCCATGCTGCCGTCCGACGCCATGCATGCATATGGCAGGCCGCGGGCGGGGTCCAGCTGCCAACGGGCACTGTTACGCGCGGGACCCACGGACGGCCCCGACCCACCGCACTGTGCTGCCCCATGTGCACCGGTCCTCCGCCGCGCCGTTACCATCCAAAAACGACGACGGCGGCGACCAACGTGTCAGGATAAAGGAAGAGAGAGAGAGAGAGAGAGAGAGAGAGAGAGAGAGAGAGAGAGAGAGCTGAGGCCGTTCATGGCTGTGGGCCACCCCCGCCTGACCTAGGTTAGGTAGCTACGCTAGCGATGTGCAGCTGTGCATGCCCATGTGTCGTAGACGACGGTGCACCTTTACTAAGCTACATTGCATTGCATCGACTTTAGTTATTTGCATTGGATCAGGACACTCGCAGAAAGTTTAACAAAAAAATGTCAACGATAATATGTTAACTATATACTAGTCATCAACTCGTACATCTCACGTACTAATTCAATTTATATTAATTATTTGTGTTAAATAACGCATGCACGATTCGTAACCGAATTACCGTACAAACTTGAGAGCATCACCTTTTTTAGTTTAAACATATTAAACTTTATTTTTGTAAGTAGCATATGGTTCCCACGCAACAATATGGTTCTAAAAAAAGTTCCAAAACGACAATACACAATCTTTAAGCTTTTTCTTTGATTAGGATGACGGCTTCCAATATAATTGACAATTTACAGTCTTAAAAATAAACGTTTCACTATTTTAACTTCTAACAAATAGAATTAACTTTCATATTTTGATTCCGATTTTGTCTATATCAATATATGATTTTTTCATAGTAATGTGGGCATTTATAGCATTTATATTTTCTTCAATTAATCTTGGAGCTATCTCAAAAATAATATTAGTGATGGATTTGGGTTTTGAGTATTTAATTTATATCTTGTTCTCCATGCATACAACTTAAATTGTTTAATAAATATGAAATTTTTATTAATGTGAGAATTTCTAGTATTTTTCTTTTGCTCTAGTAATATAGTATTTTCTAGCTTTTTTACCTCCTATAAACTCACTCATGATATCAACAATTTTATAAAACATAATTTCTATATGATTTGCATATATAAAATTAAGCTTGACATAGTTGATGCAAGTGTCGAACTGCAACTGGAACTTGCCTACTGAACGAAAAATGGTCAATTTAATACCTATATCGATATCTATAGCCAATATTTATAGTTGTGACATGGAAAAGATATGACATAAATGGGTACACATTCTATATACAGACCCAAGATGTAAAGAACACTAACCAGAACACTGGTGTCTGCATAGATACGTTCAGTATCGATAGGTTGAGGAACTCCCACTATGGATTTATAGAGGAGATTTGGGAGCTCGACTATATGCTTTTCAAGATTCTCTTATTTTGGTGCTATTGAGTCCATCTCTCACAGGTGAAGGTCAACAAGTACGGTGTTACTATCGTGGACCTCAAACGTGTTGGATATAAAGACGAAACATTCGTACTCGCTAGCTAAGTTGTTCAAGTTTTCTATGTAACCGACTAGGTAAATAAGAAACGCCACGTAGTTCTTAATAGAAAAAGAATGATTGTCAGAGTTGAGAATGTAGTAGACGAGGAAGAATACAATCAATTGATGAGTTGACTCCTTTCGAAAACGACATAAGGGTAGAGGAAGAATTTGATAAAAGTAGCTACATACATATCGATCATCATGAAGGGCTATTTTTTTAAAAAAAATAAGCAAGTGGAATATTGAATGAAATGTTTATGTCATATGTTCCATATTTGCATGTATATATGTATACAAGAATGTGAGATATATATGTGAATTTGCATTTATGTATATAAGAATGTGTGATATATATGTGCGTATGCATTTATATATTTGAGAATGTGTGATATATATGTGAATTTACATTTATGTATATGAGAATGTGCAATAAAGAATGTGAATTTGCATTTATGTATATGAGAATGTGTGATATATATATGTGAATGTGAGTAGGGAACATCATAGACGGTTTTAAAGTAAAATCGTCGTGATATATATATATATATATATATATATATATATATATATATATATATATATATATATAGGAAGCCTCTTTTCTACACCGGTGTAGTTACACCCTATATCGTATCTCGCAATGTAGGGAGTATCTCGAACGGAGGGTATGTACGTGTAGTATACGAGTATTTAAGACCATCTAGGTGGTATGAATAATTTTTCAGAGGTGGTATGTACATTTTTTCGACATACTCCTTTTTATGCGCATATATGAGGGTATTTACAAAATACGCTAAAAACTATGAACTCCTTTACAAGTTTTTCATGTGGTTCACATTGAAGTATCTTATAATTAGTATACAAATGTACCTAAAGTGATAAAGGAGTATTTCAAGTTTGTTTAGGTGGTATATTAGAGGTGGGTGTAACTACACCCGGGTGTAGAATGTATTTTTCCTATATATATATATATATATATATATATATATATATATATATATATTCATAGACGGTTCTACATTAAAACCATCTGTGATATTTTGTTATTACAGACGGTTTTAAATAAGAACCGTCATTAGAGTTTGTCCCCACTATACTGCCCACTAGCGTCGTCACCTCACCCCGAGCCAGTCGCCCTCCTCCTCCGTAGCCCGTCTCCCTCCTTCTCCTCCCTAGATTTCGGTGCCACTCCTCACCTAAGGCCATCACCCTCCTCCTCCCCCCATCCCTGGCGGCCTTTCTCCCCCGAGGTAGCCACCCTCCTTCTCCCGAGCCTGTTGTCGCCTGCCCCGACGCCATCGCCGCCTTCCCCGAGCCCATTGCCGCCTTCCCCGACTTCGACGGCCCTCCTCATAAGTGCTAGCACAAGGGACTTTACATAATAGAATGCGGGCTTTGTGAATGCTCGATAAGGATAACTTGTTAGATTAAGAACACTATGACTAATGAGAGAGTATTTTGCTAGTATTGATTTATCATTACTTGTTTCTTACTTCGGTTAAGTATAAATCACTACTATTCTGAACTGAATATTGTTAGATTCTGTTATTGTTGCTCTTACTACCGTAGCATATCTTTGGTGTTTGTTTCTGTTGTTGTTGTAGCGCTATTGTTGATATTGCAATAGTTGGTCATCATTCTATTGTGTGCTTAAAATCTGGCAGTTGATTCTATTACTTTACCGAGGTAATTTTAGAGTATCAAACTAGCAGAATACTGAGGATTAGTCTCTTTGATATATGATCTATTAACAAGAGTGAGAAGGCCAGGTTTTAACTTGAGCAACTCCTCAAACTGAGAGCAAAGCTCACTTCTTAATATGTGCATTATGTTAATTACAAATGCTCATGCTTGTGCTTAGTTTAGCATATTATCTTTTGGTTTGATTACATTGTTCATGTTGAGAAATAATAGTTTGATCTCTATGTTATTATCATGTCTTTGGATATATGCTTTGCTATATATACACTTGGTTTTTTGGATTGTTTTAATTAATGCGGTTTTAGCATGAATTTAGATTTAATTTTAGTAAAATATAATTGTTTTAAGCATAATTCCACCAGCATTTAAATGACAAAATCAACATATAGATATGTAAATCCTCCCAAGTCATTTAAACAATATATCATGCTTAGAACATAGAACATATGGGATATCAAACCGAATCGACAAAATCTCTTTGCAATATCCTCCAGTGCTAGCACAACACATATACAAAGATAAAGTAGAAAATGAAACGATGTGATACAAATGCGATTTACTTGAAGTAAATAGTTTTGATATCTGTCTCTAGTTCATTGTTAAGTTTACTATTGCTTGTCTTCGGATATTCAATAAGGTAGTCTAGAGTTCAAAGTCTGACTGATTAGAGAAAGTTTTGCATAAATACGTGATCATATTCTAAATTCACCAACAATTGGCTCAAGAATTGCTCACTTCTATTATCTTTTGAAGATGTCGTTCGCTCATTCTTTGACATCGTCATCAGATGCGTGCGATGCACCGTCCTCTGGAAAATCCTAAAAAAGAAGAGGACTATCGAAAAGACCCGAGGGCCTATTTACCATCACGGATGTCAATGCATCTCAGACCCCTCTTAATCCTCACCGAACAGTGTTCGCATTCTAGAGAATAGTCAGAATAGTTGCACAGGAACAGATTGAGATCACGTTCGTTTTGTGGAAGAAGGTGACCGAAGATCGGAAAAGTCAGCTGTTGAGGGAAGTTTTTCGATCATTCGAGATCCTAGAAGAACACCAAGCCTCTGTGTGACGACATGTGTTGGTAGCGGCATGCAAAGCGTGGAAGAACTTGTCAAGCAATGCATGGAGATGGATTTGATGCCCTTCGACAAGTATCCATTCCTGCAAACCGCAATGACAAGAGTTTGTGGCAATGAAGACGATAGATAATTTTAGGAGTGAAAGTATGGCGCATAGGGCCCTCCAGGCAAAATACATGCACCCCCACAGACTCGGCACCGCTGGGTATGTGGGTAAAATCCCGCAATGGAAGCAGGAGGACGAGCAAGCAATCCTGCGGGAGACCTCTTTGGAATTTGCTGGGATCCCTGATGAGCCCGCCCGAAACTGGATAAGAGAGATGTCATCTACCATGCCGTCGGGGGCCATCTACTTTCGAAACCCTACAGACAAAGAAGTGTCCCACCGCCTGGAAGCGCTAAGTGTAGAATCTTCCCATGGCTCATTCGAGGCAGTTAGGGAGAGAGATTTACTCTTCACGGCCCTGGAAAACAAGGAGCACCCGGTTTGCATGAGAGACCTTGGTCTTTATGTTCCTTGAAAATATGGCTTCCCAGAGGACTCGAAGCGTACCAGAGTAGGAGGAGAGCCAAAGCCGACTGTGAGGCACAACTACGAGGGGACATTACGACAAAAATCAGAGATGAGATGCAAAGGTTGGTCAGAGATAAGATGCAAATCTATAGGAAAAATTAGCAGGAAGCCCCACCGCTTCTTTGATAGGCAGCCCCTAACCGTCGGAGTACCTACGCGTCCAATCCGACCTCGGAAAGCGACCACCAATTTTCTGTCGATGACATCCTGGTAATAGTTGTTATCTCTGAAATGCTCAATCCATTGATAGGCCTGTTGGAGTAGCTAGTTTTGTATTGTTATGTAGGTGGCTACGAAGTGCAAGCTCCAAGTGAGATATACCTCCGTTGCCCTGTACGCTGCTTGGGGCCAGGCGTAGCCATCGGGCCCGGGGCCTTGGTGCATGGTGTATCTCTAGAACCAAGTTTCGCAAAAGTGAATGTGAACGGTGTTCATGCAAATTTCGAGGTCATCTTGCTGCAAATGCATCCCAACGACGAGGTCATGACTCTAGAGCAAGCCATTGGAACATTCATCTAGTGGTCCAAGAGGGACATCTGGTTGGAAGCTCCTGCACCTGTGCCAAGTCCACGAGAGCCATCTGCACCAGTGCGAAGTCCACTCGAACTATTTTCACTGGTGCCAAGTCTACGAGAGCCATTTGCACCGGTGCCAAGTCCACTCGAGCTACCTGCACCGGTGCCAAGTCCACATGAGCTATCTACACTGGTGCTAATTTCACAGGCGTGATCCGCACCAATGCTACCTGCATAGACATAGCAAAGGCGCGGTGCATCTACATCTTGTGCCCGGTCAACTACCGTGAAGTCGACCTACAACCGAAGCAGCAAGGGCAAACCGAAGAAGACGGATGATGAGATCCCTTACTTGCCGTTGGCCCGAAAATTTATGCTAGGCGAGCCGTTGGTCATCCCGAAAGAGCGCATCCTAACTATAGGACTATCTTGCTAGGGATTGCATATGTATTACATGGAATAGGCTAACAAGCCGAAGGAACAATGGTGCTCGGGTGTCAACGTCAAGTTCCTGCCGCATCATCCATAGCACAATATTTATGACTGTATCTTCATGGTGACCTTCGAGGAGTTATTCATTCTCTTCACACTCGACGCCTCACTAATTTGATACTGGACACTGTAAGTATGTACAATCACAGTCTACGTTTATGTAATGCCGATAAATGTCATATATAACTCATTACTTTTTTTGTGCGTGTATAGATACATGGTGAGTGAAGCCAGATTAACGAAATCACCGGTTAGTTTTCTTTACCCATGTTTGGTCGCCATGGATATCATCAAGAAGGATGCATCCTTCATCAAAAATTACATTACCAAGGCATTGGAGGGTCACCGCGACAAGGAATTCATACTTATGCCCTACAACCAGGGGTAAGTGCTACACTAGTGGCTATACTTGTTGATTGTACTTTATAAGCAACACGAACTTAGGTTTAATGACCAATACATACCTATGTAGGTTCCATTAGATTCTAATTGTAATTATACCAGAATAGAATAGGGTAATATATTTTGATTCTCTAAAGAAGAACAAAACCGACTACACAGTTGTCCAACAAGTAATCCACAGGTAAAAATATTTCCTCTATAGATAACTCTATTGTAGTCCTACCTTCTGTCCCAATGAGTAAGGTTAACGTTTTGGAATCACGTAAGTCGTTCGTCATATATGTTGCAAAGGTATTGAAATCTAAGGGAGGGATCGACGCCCTACAACACGTACTAGATTTCCTGGTATTCGCTAGTACACATTAATCCTATACAACACTTTGTAGTAATGCCTCTCAAACTAACAAATTCTATTTTTGTAGAGTCACCAGTAGCCGTCGAGCAACAACACCTGTGGATTCTATGTTTGCCATAATATGTAAAAACTCGTTAGTTTCGCGAAAAACAATCCTGAGGTTTGTAAATCTTGAGATAATCATTTCACACTTATCAACTTATATATGTATGGACGACATTGATCTTCATACCGATAGGTTCCGTCCATCACTGCCACTCCGTTGGAACAGGCCAACCTCAAACATATTCGAGGACAATATGCGTACTTCTTGATGTTTAAAGTCATAAAAGAAAATAGGGAGTTCCACGATGTAGAAAATGCGTACTTCTTGTTCATGTGTGTATTTGTATTTTATTTCTGTTAATTGATTTGTGAAATAGATGTTCTTGTTTCTAAAATGAATGAATGCGAATTGGATATATATATATATACTGTGTTGATCTGTTTTTTTCAGAGGGCATGGCTAGCATTTCCTATGAGGTTAGCTAATAAACAGAAATAGATTTAGGAATGGAAAAGAATATCATAGATATTTATTAACTCATAACCGTCTGTGATAGTTGACTATCACAGACGGTTTGTAGTAGAAACCGTCTATGATATATGTATCATAGATGGTTTCTACTACAAACCGTCTGTGATAGTCGACTATCACATATAGTTTTTACTAAAAATCATATGTGATAGTCTGCATCACAGATGGTTCAAAAGCCGTATGTGATAATCTCATATTATTACTGACTTATAAACTCATATGACTTACGAAACTGTCTGTGATGACGTTTTTAAACCATCTGTGATGATCTATTAATTGTATACTGATGATACGAAGTATCAGTCCATTAAACTAAAATAGACTGTTTGTTTCCATTAAACTAAAATAGAATGTTTGTTTTAAAGGAGCAGTTGGAGATAACCCGTTGTTTTTCTTCCGGAATTACTATTGCTGTCCTGCACGTTAATTGCTTGATTGATTGGGATGCAATCGGACCTCTTATTGAGATGCAACCGGACACCTGTTATTGCGTTGTCTAACCTCACGTCAAGTGGAATTGCTACCATACAATCTGAAACGTCAGAATTGATGTGTCAAGTGAACCTACTGATGAGATCTTTTCTATTTTGTCGATTAATGTCATAATTTGTAGTTATTTTTCTTTTTTAATTAAGAGTATGGGAATTTCTATCTTTTTACCACCTAGAATCAATGTGGGGCTTCTGAGGAGCCTCCAATTATTAAAGATAAAGATTGTTAGGGTAATTTTATTAAAAACATGTTGATTTCTATGTAAATACGAGTCTCTCCATTCACAAGGGAATGTGGTTGACCACTAATTTATATTCTATAATAGTTATAAAACCTAACAAAACTATAATATTATGGTAGTACTTCTTGAGACAACTCTACACGTACTATTTTCATGTATCCAATCAAATTATTTAAAAAGATATTAATAGCCAAATTCTATAAAGTTTTACTACACCTATTGCAAAGCGACATTCTTTTATAATTAGAGGAACTACATATCAATAGTTATAAGAGTTTTTTTTGCATAAACCTAGCTATATATACCCCATGAATGTTCTATTTCCCTCCACCACTGTGGTATTATACGAGACTTCTAGCATGAACGGGATTTTTTTAAGTAATGTGCATAATTTCTCGTTCTCAAATACTTGTTATTTTCTATTAAAGCTTTGTTCGCGAATACTAAGATAATTTCAACAATGTTTTATCTAATATAATTACCCAAAATTTCACAAATACTGATGTTATCGGTTCTCTGTGTACTTGGATACTTTATCCAAAATTTTAACGAGAGTTTTGCTTGCATGCATAGACTATCGATCTGACGACTCTCATAACATATATCGTATCATATACGCATTGGATATATAGTAGGTAAATTGAATTAGCAGGTTATTTCCAAAACATTTGGATTTCTATTTGCAAACACAGGTATGTACTCAATTAAATTTTTAAAAAAATGGTAACCATGATAAAAGCACGTGTTTGTATCTCACGTACTTTACATATTTCCACTATGCTCTGTGTATGCTATGAGTGCGAGTGATTTGAGCTAAAATTTTATGACATGGTATAGGTTAAAGAAAAAAAGCACCAAGGGTCTGATTCGCAACCACCCAATGCTCCACTACAAACGGCATTGCATCAAGCTTTGTGCAATGAGTAGGGAGAACATTTAAGCAATGTTCAAATATTGCTTACAACGAAAACACCAGTACATGCTTATGCGTAGCAAAGCGTTGCGACGCGCACACCGCGCACCACTCGCTCGCCTATATAAACCACTATAAAAAAAAGTTATACTTGATGCATCATCTCAGACGGTTCAGCGAAACCGTCTGTGTTGTATTACCACAAATGGTTTTACAAATGCATCACTAGAACCGTCTATGATACATAATTATCATAGACAATTCTTGTTAAGAACCGTCTATGAATTATCACAGATAGATTGAATTAAAAAACCGTATGTCATATCAACAATTATCACAGACAGTTATTAACAAGAACCGTCTATGATACCTGCATATCACAGACGATTTTTAATCCAAACCATCTATGATAATGCCCTGTCATGTCATCGATCCATGGCATCTCCCTCAGGATCCCGATCCCACCCGTCCATTCTTTCTTCATCGAATGGCAGGCACCGGATCTCCCACCTCTCGCCCCTTATTAATCCCCTACCCTTTCCCCATTCTCACTCCAAAAACCAACACAACACGTACGTACCTGATCCTCCACCATAGCCACAGTGTCCCCAACGAGCGTGGCCTCATTGTCTCCTCCCTGGAACGAATCTGTCCATCCCAAGTAGATATCTTTCTTTAATTTTCCTGTCCCAAGAATTGCAAATCTAATTTAGAGGTTTGATTGAGGTCACCTTTTTTGTGTTGGTAGGAGAATGACATGAAGCCGGTGTTCGGTTGGTTGTGGTGTGCAGTAGTGACTTGGGGAAGTGATTTTGTGTGTGCATGAGCTAAAGGAAAGAAGTCCCTCGTGGCAGAGAAATTCTGTCACAGAACATCAACCACGGCTTTGACCACGGCACTTCGATTACGGTGCTTCGACCATGGCTTCTACCACAACACTTGATCACTGCTAAACCACAAAGCTTCGACCACGACACTTTGACCACGACTTCGACAACGGCTTCAACCACGGCACTTGGACGCTGGCTTCGACCATGACGCTTTGACTACGATGTTTCAACCACGGTACTTCAACCGCGGCGCTTCGACAACAACTAGAACAAAACAAATAAATTCGATGCCTCTAGTTTCTCACTAATCAGATAATAAATTGGATATCAACCACATACCAAGCTTGGCTGAACAAAACAAATAAATAATTACATGGGAACCAAAAATAGAATCGTCTATGATGGCCACATATCACAGACGGTTTTTGGTAGAATGTGAAAGTAGACTTTCATAGATGGTTCTTTATACAAACCATCCGTGTTGTGACTTAGCACAGACAGCTGACAAATCGTCTGTGTTAACCGCCTATTATCACAGATCCATAAATTCAGATGGTTCAGAAAACCGTCTCTAATGACCCTTTTTGTAGTAGTTAGCTGCATATAGCTCAAGTTCACCATCCATGAAACCCGAACACTGCGACCCCAACACCAATGCCGGTGAGGCCCGCCGGAGTCCGCCGCGCCCTCTTCTCACCTCCTCGGTGCTTCCTCCTCCCTCTACCACATCTCCTCCTCCTCCCTACGGGTCATTCCCTCATCAGGGTTCTGCCCCATGTGTCTTCTTCCTTGCCATCACCGGATGCAACGGGGAGCATCGTGCCTAGGTGAAAGGTGAAATCTACCATGATCCGATTAAGGGGCATCCAAAATCCTCTTAAATCGGACCCCTTGGGGAACAACTGGGTTTCACTACCCGAGCAATAGGACCAAGTGGGTTGGGCACCAAAGCCCACGATGCAAGCCCTTAAGCAACAACCTTATGAGTGGTAATGGGCCTTCACCCCCAGAAGACTAGCTACTACTACAAAAAAGGCTGTACTGGAGGCCTCATCTCAGACAGTTCGGTCGAACCATCTATGTTATGATTACCACAGACAATTTTACAAGCACATCGCTAGAACCATCAATGACACATAATTATCATAGATGGCTCTTGCTAAGAACTGTCTATGAATTATCACAGATGGTTCAAATTAATAAACCATCAGTGATTGCAGCAATTATCACATATGGATATTAACAAGAATCGTTTGTGATAATTCACATATGGTTATTAACAAGAACAAGAACCGTCTATGATGCCTACATATCACAGATGGTTTGGATTATAATGCTTTGCCATGTCATCGATTCATGGCATCTCCCCAGGATTCCGATTCCACCCGTCCATTCTCTCCGCATCGAATGACAGGCACTGGGTCTCCTCCCACCTCTTGCCCCTTATTAATCCCCTACCCTTTCCCCCATTCTCACTCTAAGAACCAATACAACAGGTACCTACCTGATCCTCCACCATGGCCACAGAGTCCCCAACGAGTGTGGCCTCATTGTCTCCTCCCTGGTATGAATCTATCCATCCCAAGTAGCTATCTTTCTTTAATTTTCCTGTCCCAAGAATTGCAAGTCTAATTTAGAGTTTTGATTGAGGTGACCTTTTTGGTTCTAGCAGGAGAACGGCATGAAGCCGGAGTTCGGTTGGTTGGGGCGTGCAGTAGTGAGTTGGGGAAGTGATTTTGTGTGTGCATGAGCTAAAGGAAAGAATCCCCTCATGGCAAAGACATTCTGTCATAGAACTTCAACCACATCTTCGACCACGATGCTTTGACCATGGCACTTCGATTATGGTGCTTCGACTACGGCACTTTGACCACGGCTTCGACCATGGTACTTCGACCACAACACTTCGACCAGAGCTTTGACTACAAAGTTTTGACCACGGCTTCGACCATGATGCTTTGACCACGGCATTTCGACCACGATACTTTGACCACGGCGCTTCGACTGCAACTAAAACAAAACAAATAAATTGGATGCCTCTAGTTTCTCACTGATCAGACAATAAATTGGATATCAACCACATACAAGCTTGGCAGAACAAAACAAATAAATAATTCCATGGGACCCAAATATATAACCAAAAATAAAATCGTCTGTGATGGCCACATATCACAGACAGTTTTTGGTAGAATGTGATTGTAGGATTTCAAAGATGTTCTTTATACAACCTGTCTGTGTTGTGACTTAGCACAGACAGCTCACAAACCGTCTGTGTTAGCCGCCTATTATCACAGACCCATAAATTCATATGGTTCAGAAAACCATCTCTGATGACTCTTTTTATAGTAGTTAGCCGCACATAGCTCAAGTTCACCATCCATAAACCCCTAACACTGCAACCTCAGCACCAACGCCGGTGAGGCCCGCCGGAGTCCGCCGCGCCCTCTTCTCACCTCCCTAGTGCTTCCTCCTCCCTCTACCACATCTCCTCCTCCTTTCTACGGGTCGTTCCCTCATCGGGGGTTCTACCCCATGCGTCTTCTTCCTTGCCATCACCGGATTCGATGGGGAGCATCGTGCCTAGGTGAAAGGTGAAATCTAGCATGATCCGATTAAGGGGGAATCCAAAGTCCTCTTAGATCGGGGCCCTTGGGGAACAACTGGTTTCACTACCCGGGCCACAGGACCAAGTGGGTTGGCAACAAAGCCCACGGGCTGTACTTGTGTAAGCCCTTAAGCAACAACCTTATAAGTGGTATTGGTCCTTCACCCCAAAAGACTAGCTACTACTACAAAAAAAGGCTATATTGGATTCCTCATCTCTGACGGCTCGGCCGAACTATGTGTTGTGATTACCACAGACAATTTTACAAGTGCATCGCTAGAACCGTCAATCATACGTAATTATCACAGATGTTCTTGCTGAGAAGCATCTATGAATTATCACAGATGGTTCGAATTAAAAAACCGTCCGTGATATCGGCAATTATCACAGACGATTATTGGCAAGAACCGTCTGTGACAATTCACAGATGGTTATTAACAAGAATAAGAACCGTCTATGACGTCTGCATATCACAGACGGTTTTTAATTCGAACCATCTATGATAATACCCTGCCATGTGATCGATCCATGGCATCTCCAACCGGGTTTCACTACCTGGGCCATAGGACCAAGTGGGCTAGGCACCATAGCCCACGGGTTGCACTTGTGTAAACCCTTAAGCAACAATCTTATAAGTAGTATTGAGCGTTATGCCTCCAAAAGAGTAATCCAATGGGAGGGGTCTTCCTCACGCATATAAGTTGTGCGTTTTCTTTTCCCACAACCAATGTGGGATTAAACCCAACAAGTCCCAGGTAAAAAGAATCCCAAACCAGTGCTTGAAAGTTTTTGATTCACCCAATTGAAAACCAAATCTTGGAATTGAAAAAAAAATTGAGGTGAAAGCTTCCGATTCTCCCAAATTGAAAGCTAATTTTCCAGATGAAACTGGAAATCTGTATCGAAAGCAAGATTTTTTGAGTTGAAAGCTTTGAAAGTGACTGGAAAGGTTTCAAAATCATGAGCTGAAAGCTTGATTTTTATCTTGAAAGGTTTTAAAATCCGTGAGTTGAAAGCTTTATTTTTGAATTGAAAGCTTCTTTCTTCTGTTACTGAGGATGGCGGCAACTATTTTGATAGTCCGTCGAAAATCGGTCGATTATCTGTTTTACCAGCACACACCGGTAAAAATAGGTACCAGCCAAATAATTTTTATCAAATTTAAATTAAAGCCAATTTGCTACCGATTTGGGCTAATTTGAATTCAACCAAAATTTAACCAATAATCGGTTTTTGAAATTTGAATTCTTATTTCAAATTTTTTTGTAAAAATGTTTTGATTATCAACAAAATCGACCATACCACCCTCTCCGGTAAACATTTAAAACCGGTAATAAAAACCCTAGGCGATGAGGCAATAGTCGAAGAGGGTGGAGGGGGTGGGGGCAGGGCGTACGACACGCAGGGGGCAATGCTGGTAGAACAGAGCGGTAGGGTGTACGGTGCATGCCATGACCGCTGTGGAACACAACAACAACTGCATTAAAATAGCTATGTTTATTTAAATTAATTAATATATACATCATCAAGAACAATATCGGTAGTTAACATATACTTCGTCAAAAAAACATCGGCACATATAGACAAACAAAACGTTACATCGATAGCTATTGGTAATGCAGAAAGTCTTAATTTAGAAAAACCGTAATTTACAAGTGCATACAATTTTTACACGACAAATGATCAGTCACCACTACAGAAAACCGTATTACAGACGGTTCAAAAACGTCATCACAAACGGTTTTCTGAACCGTCTGAATTTATGGGTCAGTGATAATCGAAGGTTATCACAGATGGTTTTTGAACCGTCTGTGTTGTAAATATCACAGACGGTTTGTAACTAAAAACCGTCTGTGATAGGTGATAACGATACAAAATTAGCTACTCCAATAGGCATATCAATGGATCGAGTATTACAAAGATAATAATTATTACCAGGATATCGTCCACAAGAAATCTGGCCTCGCTTCCCGTCGGATTGGACGCGCAACTACTCGGATGGTTGGGCGGGCTAGCTAGCACAGGAGCGGCGGCGGCCTGCTGATTTTCTGTAAATCTCCGCATATCATCTCTGACATAATCAGCCATCTCCACTCTAAGAGATGCCATAATCTCTTCTCGTAGCCGTGCCTCATGCTCGACTTTGGTTCTCTTCCTACACCGATACAATTCGGAGTCATCTTAAAAACCATGTTTCCAAGGAACGTAAAGCCCAAGACCTCCCGTACAATCCGGGTGCTCCTTGTATCCTAGGGCCGTGGAGAGTATATCGTTCTCCCTTGTTCCCTGGAATGATCCCTAGGAAGATTTAACACTCAGCTCTACCTACAAGCGCACGACATGTCATTTCACTTCCTACGAAGTTGTGGAGTAATTACAAGTTACGTAGTTCGATCAATATCTTACCAGGTGTTGGGACACTTGCTGGTCTGCAGGGTTTCGAAAGGAGACGTCCCCCGATGTCGTTGTGGATGACCTTACTCTAATCCAATTTCGAGCGCGGTCATCCGGGATATTGGAAAATGGCGGGGCGGTGTCCTACAGGATTGCTTGTTCGTCCTCCCTCCTCTACTGCGGGATTTTACCCGCATACCCAGCTGTGCTAAGTCTGTGGGGGTGTGTGTTTTTTGCTTGGAGGGCCTTGTACGCCGCACTTGCACTTTTGAAATATTCGGTCGTCTTCATCACCTTGAACTCTTCCCATTGTGGTTTCAGGAATAGGTATTTATGAAAGGGCGTTTCATCCTTCTCCACGTAGTTCTTGACAAGCGTCCTCTTGAAGTTCTTCCATGCTTTGTACACCGCTAGCAAGGCTTGTTGTTGCACAGCGTCTTGGTGTTCTTCTGGGATCTCGAACGATGCCAAAATTTCTGTCAGCAGCTCACGTTTCCGAGCCCCAGGCACGCTCTTCCATAAATCAAATGTGATCTCAATTCGTTCTCGTGCAACTATTCCGATCATTCTTCGGAATGTGCATACTACTTGGCGAGGAAGGAGAGGGGTCTCAGATCCATCGACCTCTGTGATGGAAAATCTGCCCTCAGGCTTTTTCGATAGCCCTCTTCCTTGGTATTTTGATTTTGGAGCGGACGCATCCGGCGATGATGTTGAAAAATACGCGGATGACATGTTGGCCTTATGTACATGTATACAACAACAACAATATATGTATAAGATTTATGAAACAACAACAATATATATGTATACACCAATAAGATTTACGAAACAACAACAATATATGTATAAGATTTATGAAACAACAACAATATATATGTATACAACAATAAGATTTATGAAACAACAAAAATATATGTATAAGATTTATGAAACAATAGCAATATATATGTATACACCAATAAGATTTATGAAACAACAACAATATATGTATACAATTTATGAAACAACAACAATATATATGTATACAACAATAAGATTTATGAAACAACAACAATATATATGTATACAATAATAAGATTTATGAAACAACAACAATATATATGTATACAACTATAAGATTTATGAAACAACAACAATATATATGTATACAACAATAATATTTAAGGTTACCTCAGGGGGACGGAGACGGCCTCGGGGGGACGGCGGCGGCGACGGGCCCGAGGGAGGGGACGACGACGGCCTCGGGGGGACGGCAGCGACGATGGGCTCGATCGGGAGAGCTCGGGGGCTCGACGGAGGCGGCCGGCGACGGGCTCTAGGGACGGCGGCGACGACGGACTCGATCGGGAGAGCAACTAAGTCTCTGTGTTTGGTTGGTATTGCTAATAACTGCAGTGTACACGCAAAACTCTAGCAGGGGGTTATATATAAAGGATTACTACATACGGTTCTAAGTTTAGAACCATCTGTGATATAAGTATCACAGACGGTTCTAAACTTAGAACCGTCTATGATAATAAGTATCACAAACGGTTATAAACGTAAAACCGTCTGTGATAATAAGTATCACAGACGGTTTTAAACTGAGAACCGTCTGTGATAAGCCTTTGCCCACCCGGCTGTAGTTATTAATATAACTACACCAACCAGCATTCAATAAGACCTCACAGAGTATTTCTTTACAACAGCCCAATAAATATAGAGATACATTTGTATGACTCATTCTCAAAATTCACCTATATATCACACATTTTCACATATACATAAATGCAAATTCACAAATACATCACACGCATGCACTATTGTTGTATACATAAATACCAATTAACATATACATCACATACATGCATTGTTATATACATAAATGCAAATGCCCACATACATGTCGCACATTCTCATTCCACTTGCTTATTTCCTTTCAAAATCAGCCCTTCATGATGATCAATGCGCACGTAACTAGTTTCGTCACGTTGTTCGTCGTCGACCCTTATGCCATTTCCAAAAGGAGGTAACTCATCAAATTGATTGTATTCTTCCTCGTCCACTACATTCTCTACTCCGACAATTCTCCTTTTTTTCCATGAAGAACTACATGGTGTTTCTTATTTGTCGGGTCGGTTACATAGAAAACTTGAACAACTTGGTTGGCGAGTACGAATGGTTCGTCTTTGTACCCGACATGTTGGAGGTCCACGGTAGTGACATCGTACGTGTCAACCTTCACCTATGGAAGATGCACCCAACGGCAGCGAAATCAGGGGATCTTGAAAATCACGTAGTCGAGCTCCCAAATCTCTTCTATGAACCCATAGTACGAGTTTCTCAACCCATGGGTACTGAACGCATCTATGCGGACACCGCTGTTCTGGTTAGTGTTCTTTACATCCTGAAACTATGTATAGAATGTGTACCCATTTATGTCATATCCTTACCATGTCACAACTGTAAATGTTGGCCCTTTTGCCAACCATGTCAGCATCTCACTTGGCGAGCTCCTAGCGATTTACTCTTTCAACCATTGGTTGAACCGACAGTTGTGTTGCCTCATGATCCAAACATCCGGCCGCTCCGGATTCTTTTGCCGAAGCACATCCTTGTGCTGGTCGACATAAGGCGCCACTTGAGTCATGTGTTGCAAGACCGTGAAATGGGCTTGATTATACGTGTCCATATCTGGAGTGATTGCTTTCCTTCCGATACCCTTCAGCCTCCCCTCATGATGAGATTGAGGCACACCTATCGGTTGAATCTGAGCCATATAATTGACACAAAACTCAATGACATCTTCGCTTGTATAACCTTCGACGATGCTGCCCTTCGGCCGAGATCGATTTCGTACATAAGACTTGAGAATTCCCATAAACCTCTCAAATGGGTATATGCTACGTAGGAATACGGGCCCGCATATTTTTATCTCCCACACAACATGAACAATGAGATGGACCATGATATCGAAAAACGAAGGAGAGAAATACATCTCAAGATGACATAGAGTTATCACCACATCGTCTTGCAGAGCATCTAGTCCTTCGGGATCGATGACCTTCTAAGCAATTGTGTTAAAAAAATAACATAGCCTCATGACTGTCTCTCGGACTTTGATCTGCAAAATATTTCTAATTGCAATTGGGAGCATCTATGTCATCAACACATGACAATCATGAGACTTCATGCCATTTAACTTCAAATCTTGCATCGAAACAAATTTCTTCACGTTGCTGGAGTAACCAGACAGAACTTTGACACCATGCAAGCACTGGCACAGTTCTGTTTTCTCAGCCTTGAACAGAGTATAACGCGCAAGGGGAAGAGTTCTGTTTCCATCCTTCTTGCGCTCCTCCGAGTGCCAACGCGGCAGTTTTGCCTCCTTTGGATTTGCAAAAAATATTTTCAAACGGGGAATTATAGAAAAATATCATGCCACCTTAGCAGGAGGTCCTTTCTTCACCTCTGTTCCCTCGCCGTCATCGGATTGATTGTTACGTTTGTATCGGGATGCATTGCACACAGGACATACATGAATGTTTGCATACTCTTTACGGTACATGATACAGTCGTTCGGACATGCATTTATTCTTTCTACTCCCATTTCCAATGGACAAAGAGCCTTCTTGACTTTATACGTGGTTTTAGGCAACTCATTTCCCTCTGAAAGCATGTCCGCTAAAAGACCTAGCAACGTCGTGAAACTCTTGTCGAACCAACCGTTGCTTGCCTTTAATTTCAACAGTTCAAGCACGGCCGACAACCTCATGTACTTTGACCTGCAGCATGTGAACAAAGGTTTCTCCGAGTCCTCCATCAAGCCCCGAAATTTAACATACACTCTCTCATCATAGTTATCTTCCACATCACGAAGTATCTAATCTAGATTGTCATTGTGCAACCTATCCGAATCCGAACAACAATCGACATCATCCGGCGGCATGGCATTCACTTTACCAGCGATGTCATCCAGCGGCATATCATTCACTTCACTGGCGATGTCATCCGGTGGCATATGATCATTGACCTCGCCATGCCTGATCCAACACATATAACCCTTTTTGAAACCCCTTCGAATCAAGTGCGCTTCAATTTGCCCTCGGTTCTTAAACATCTTTAAATTCTCGATCGGTGCATGGAGACATATATTTCACCCCCTTATTCAACATATCCTCCTCGGCAGCTCTTGTAAAAGCAGACACGCTATTAATGTACTCTTCACTCACACGGTTCGCGGCATACATCCAGCTTCGGTCCTACGTTATGTATATATATAATAACTTAGTATTAAAAATTAAATTAATTAATTATTACTACATATATACCACATGCATTAAGGCTTTGCTACCTTAATTCATATTATAAACACAACAGCTATTTCCCCAGCGATCGCTGAAGGTATATGACCAACAAATTTGACAAATTTGACTTCCCACATGACGGGAACTGATCATGTATGGTCAAGTAGATGCAAACTATCTTCAATAACACTCACCAAAACATAGATCTAAATTGTAATGCAAAGAAAAATAAATTTTATTACTAGCCATATCTAGAGCAACTGAAAACGTATGAATCTTCAAAGCTCAATCTCTGCCTCCTCGCACCAAATTAATTGGCCTGAAATCGCCTAGCTTGCCTCATGAGCGAAAGAGTGCAGCACTGGCCAGATCTGGATCGAAATGAAGACATGTGCGCTTCTGAGCAGCGCAATAAATGTCTAGCGCCATTATCACAGACGGTTTTTTTTATTAAAACCGTCTGTGATAATTTTGAGATCATCACAGACGGTTTTTAATACAAACCGTATGTGATAATCAACTTATCACAGACTGTTTTTAATAAAAAAACCGTCTGTGATACTAAAATATCACAGACAGTTCATCGGTAAGAACCGTCTGTGATACTAGTTTTCTCCGATGCTATCAACACAGATGGTGTCCAAATTAAAACCATCCATGTTACTGTCGGTCACAGACAGTTTTGTCAAATCATCTGTGATATGGCGTCTAGTATTAGGTTTTCTGTAGAAGTGAGTATAGCAGCATATATAGACATCTCTTAAATTGTCCACTTTAGTGTACACTTTGATCTGCTCAGAGATGATACACCAAATTAACAAACTAGATTGCTAGCTATAGCTCCCGTATTCTACAACACAAAATTAAACAGATGATGTCAAGATCATCCAACACGTACATGCAAATATATGAAATGAGGGCTAGTTTGATCCACTGGCTCAGCTCATTGAGCGTATCACTTTCCAAGATGCACTAGAAGGGGCCCCCACTTGGTATCTTCTATAGTCTTGTAGACGTACATATCATAGCATTTGCTGGCCTCTTCGCCGGAGCAATACAATATTGCACGCCGTGCCACATCGAAATGAGCGCATTCTCCTCCCTTCTCACCAATCAACCATAGACCTTTTCCTTAATTTTGGGCCGTGGTTAAACAAATCCACTCCTCACCATCATGCATGCATCACTAACTCTGGCTGGCTGGCTATAGCTCCCTGCCATTGTTGCCCAAAGGAGCACATCCTATGATCAAACCCTAGGTACAAATACGGCGTGCGCACTTTTATTACCGAGTTAAAAACCCTAGGTACAAATATGCTGTTGTGTAGCTTAGTCACTTCACTCTCACCTTTTTCTTTCACCTTACAATTTCACCTCCCTCCCCCCTCTATGTATCAGCTGATTTACACCACACTATGTTTTTAACTTTTAACCTCGAACAGCAACAACTACTGCCACAGATGGTCTTTTACATTTACACCCTCAAACATTCCGTCAATCTCTCTCTCTGACATGCATGTGGTTGTGATCTGCAGCAGCTAGCAAGTATGTGACACTACTACAAAAAAGGGTCCTCACAGACGGTTCGAAACTGTCATCACAGACGATTTTCTAAACCACCTGCATTTATATGTTAGTGATAATTGGAGGTTATCACAAACTGTTTGTGAGCCATCTGTGACAAAAACAACATAGACGGCTTGTAACTAGAACCGTCTGTGAAGAAAACTATTACAGATGGCCCAAACCACAAACCGTCTGTGATACTCACACATCATAGATGGTTCTATTTACCAACCATCTGTGATTCGCGAGTATCACAACAGTTTGTATATAGAACCGTCTGTGATAGTTCTTCATAGACGGTTTATACCACAAAACCGTATTTTATAGTTCACTCTATACCTAAATTTTTTTCTATTTTTTGGCTAGCCTCGAGAAATAATGTTACATACGCCCTTTGAAAACAACACTACTACAAAAGAGGCTAAACTGGACGGCTACATCACAGACGGTTCATACGGAACCGTCGCAGTTAACTATCACGCACGGTTTATAATAGAAACCGTCGTGATATTTTCTGCACGGTTTATAATAGAAACCGCTCGTGAAAATCTAGACAACACGCACGGTTCGCTTTAAGAACCGTCAGGAATTACTGACGGTTCAGAAACGAACCGCCTGCGTGATAAGCGAGACAACGAGACGGTTCGCTTTAAGAACCGTCAGGAATTTCACGACGGTTCTTAAACGAACCGTCTCGTGATAGCGAGACAACACGACGGTTAATTTTAATAACCGTCGTGGTAATCGATCGATAACCGATAATTGGTGTATACCGGATTTCGATCTCACCCGCCCATTCTCTCCACATCGAATGACAGCACCCGTTCCTCCCACCGCCGCCCTTATTAATAACTCTCCATCTACATTTCCACCGGTACTAGTCACGGTGAGTTCATCCACTATCTAGCTTTCCTTCATGCATCTCCTCCGCCGTGAGCTAGCGCCTCCGTCATGCAAGACGGCAGAGGTCGGACAACACACCCTTGCCGTAAGTGTCGTAAGTGTGTCTTGTTCAGCCTTACCGTCGTGCCATGAAGGGTTCGTTAGCTTGTTATCCTATAACAAAAAAATTTACTTCTCCCTCCGCTGTGAGCTAGCGCCTCCGTCGCGAGACGGCGGTCACCGGACAACACACTCTTGCCGTAAGTGTCGTAAGTGTGTCTTTTTCCGCACCGCCGTGTCATGAAGGGTTCGTTAGCTTGTTATCATGTAATAGATCGAATGTGTTGTTGTGTTTCCGTGTGTTGTCTGTAAAGCCTAATACTAGACGGCCAATCACATCAAACCGTCTGTGACCGACACTAACACAGATGGTTGTATACAAACACCGTCTGTGATATTGTGTATATCACAGACGATTTGTATAAAAAACCGTCTGTGATATAATTCATATCACAGACGGTTATATACAAACACCGTCTGTGATATTGCGAATATCACAGACGGTTTTTTATTCCAAACCGTCTGTGATATACACAATATCACAGACGGTTTGTATACAAACCGTCTGTAATGTGAGTTATCATAGATGGCTTGAGAGCCGTCTGTGATAACCACCTATTATCACTGACGGTTCAGGAACCGTCTGTGATGACAGTTCCAAACCGTCTGTCATAGGACTGTCTGTAGCAGTGCAAGCAAATACAGTAGAAGCTGGATGTATCGGATATTAACACAACATCACATTCCATTTCCTTTAATATTAGAATCCACCATTACAGCATAACAAAATAACGAACCCAACTCTTTAACACGGTAAGAATATATAAGAAACAGAGATCCTAGCAGACAATAGAAGCTGGATGTATCGGATGGCGGCCGGATATCATCAGCAATGGAGAGGCAGCGGTAGCGCCACCTTTGTGGCACGACGGTGAGACTACACAAGACACTCTTACAACACTTATGACAAGAGTGTGTTGTGTAGTCTAACGTGGTGTCACAACAGAGGCGCTAGTTCACGGCAGTAGTCGGCGTCGTCGAGGAATAAGCTGGATGTAGCGCGCGATGTCCTTGACGTCTGCCATCAAGGAAGAGAGGGGATGGCATCAAATGGTGGCTGGATATCACTCGCAATGGAGAGGCGGCGGTAGAGCCACCTTTGTGATATAACGGTGAGACTACAGAAGACACTCTTACAACAATTACGACAAGAGTGTGTTCTGCAGTCTACCGTGGTGTCACAACGGAGGTGCTAGCTCACGGTGTTCGGCGTCGTCGAGGGGAGGATGCAAGAAGCTAGCTATATAATAGATAAACTCACATAACTGCTGGTGGGAAGGTAGATGGGGAGTAATTAATAAGGGCCGAGCGGTGGGAGGAACCGGTGCCTACCATTCAATGTGGAGATAATAGACGGGTGAGATCAAAATCTTGGGAGATACGCCACAGATCGGTGACGTGTCATTATCAGAGACAGTTTGTTATACGAACCGTATGTGATAATCAATATCAGAGACGGTTCGTATAACAAACCATCTCTGATAAGGCACATATCAGAGACGGTTTGTTATACGAACCGTCTGTGATATTAATATCAGAGACGGTTTGGTATACGAACCGTGTGTGATAACGCTTAAATATGCGCGCCCTAATCCAACTCTTCTAAACTGACCTCTCATCTTCTTCACCAGATTTCTCAATAATGGCATCTAATATTATTCTGATCTTCTTCATCTCATCTATCCATCATGAGTTGTTCGGCCGCAACCTTACATAAGCGACCAACAATTTACGTCTAGAGCAGCTCCTCTGCTCACGTCCTGCTCTCCTTGCTCGACTCGCTTCCATCCGTCAGCTGGATCTCATCATCCGCCGTCGACAGAGGTGTCTCGTTGCCGCTCAGCAAAGGGAAACCGCCCTCAGCCTCATTCTTCTCTACAATGTGCACAAAGCGGAAAAAACTCTTGCGGCAGTGGAGAGACACATAGATAACATTGCCGATCAAGCAGAAGCGGCCGATTCTGAGGAAGCTTATCATGACTTCCTCTATAAAATTATGGACCGTGCTAATGATTTGCCCAGGCTGGAGGAGGAAGTGCAGAGGGCAAGGACAATCTTCACGTCATTCGAGAACTCACCGGCTGATCCTCCAACTACAAAAGTCGAAGAAGTATATGAAGCCCAATAGACTAAGATCTAGGAATCACTTTTTTGGGGACTTTTGTAAAAAAATTGTCTTGAATTTGTCTCTCGTCTCAGTAGCTTCTGTAGTTCACATGACAAAGCACAAAATACAGACGGTTGTAAATAAAAACCATATGTAATAGTTTCATAGATGGTTCTAATTAAAAACCGTCTGTGATAGTTTTAGAGATGATTTTAGCCATGAACTATCTGTAATAATTAAAGCATAGATAATTCCACATGAATTATCTGTGATGAGACGTGTTTTGTAGTAGTGTGAAGAGAGAGAGACGGGTAGGAACACGTAGATGAGGAAGCAGGGTATGTAGAATCACTCTCCTTCCTCCGTATCCTGTGCCCTAGCCAGTAAAAACAATAGAAATTGACCTTAGTTACTACCCCCCATGCGTGCATGTACAGTGCCATATTTTACAAGAATGGTGAACACCAACAAACCAAACCAAGAGCTAGCTCACTACCAGCAACCCTCGCTGCCGTACCAGGAGAGGCTCGCGGCGTGCTCCTCGGCGAAGAAGCCAGCGCCGGCGCCGAGGAGCCCGTCTTCCTGGTCCAAATGCAATCCATGGTACAAGGAAGGGAAAGAGGAGCTCAACGCACTCGAGGAGGACAAGAACGAGGTGAACCCCGTGAAGCTCGGCTGGTGGTGGTCGAAGGCCGCGCCGGAGTACGGCGACGCCGCCTCGTTGAACACAGCGCTCGAGTCGCTGTCCGTCGACCTGTCCTTGTAGACTGCGGCGGCTGCTGCTGCTGCCACCGCCGCCGCCGACGGCCGCTCCTCGGAGGCCTCCTCCAGCTTCACCGCCATCTGCTTCTCCACCTTTTCCCTCAGCTCCCTTATCTGACACGAACGTGGGCATGCCGTCTTGTTCATTTGATCAAAAGGAGCCGACACGGACATGGAGAGTAGCTGGTGCAACAACAACAAGAAGTAGGATGCGTACCTCGGCGGCGAGGGCGTCCTTGTCCCGGCGGAGGGAGTCGCACTCGTGGCGGAGGGCATCGTGGCGTGCGCCGAGGGCGGCGAAGTCGCGCTCGATCTGCTTGGTCTTCCAGCGCGCCCGGCGGTTCTGGAACCAGACGGCGACCTGCCGCGGGTGGAGGCGGAGGTCGCGCGCGATGCGGGCCTTGCGCTCCGGGTCCAGCTTGTTGTCCACCTCGAAGCTCCGCTCCAGCGCGCGCACCTGCTCCGCCGCCAGCCGCCGCTTCTTCTCCCCGAGCCCACAGCCGCCGCGCCCTCCGGCGCCGCCGTCGAGCTCCTCGTCCTCCTCCTCCTCGTCGTACGCCC
Organism: Bonia amplexicaulis; assembly: GCA_036346245.1. Lineage (NCBI taxonomy): Eukaryota > Viridiplantae > Streptophyta > Magnoliopsida > Poales > Poaceae > Bonia > Bonia amplexicaulis. Next base: position 8,573,628 of record CM070763.1, on the reverse strand, counting down.
CCACAACGACGTCTTCGCGCTCCTCGGGGCCGTGGCTATCGACTTCTTGGCGCTTCATGTACCCGCTTTCTTCTGCAAACAAGATAAGGGGAGAGCAAATTATTGGCCATGTTGCACATGTTACGTTACCAAAATCTGTACAACTCCAGTTGTTAATTTGCTGTCTCAATCACCTTGACACACGCATATATAGCACGCATAATTCAATGGTTAATTTCAAAATGCATAGTGGCTGTATTCTCAGATTTTAGTACGAATGGTTGATGTGATGAAAATCGCACAAATTATAGTCTCAAAATCAAGTATTTTGGTACATCTTACATGCAAGCTAGGGAAGTACCTTGTTGATCTGTGGTTTCTTGGCTTGCGATGAAGGAGCCTCTGCAGGTGGGCCTCTTCATGTGCTTAATTCTTGAGAGAAAAATGGAGAAGAGAGATGGATCTGAGAGGAACTGGCAGGATGATAAGAAGAAAGCTGCACTTCCTGAGGGAGAGATCCAGATAGAGGTGGGGGAGAGCTTGGATCTGCAAGCTTAGCACTAGAGAGAGAGAGAGAGAGAGGTAGCTAGGCAGGGAAACAAAGTGAGATGCAAGAGGCGAAGGAGGTGTATAAATAAAAGCATTGGTTGGGTTGGGCATGTGGGTGGTGCCAAGATGGCATGTGGCAGAGATATTTGATGCCTAATATGTTAGCATTGACAGGTAAGGGCTATCTAGTTTAATCTTTTCCTATCGCTTTGCGTACCACGTAGCAATTTTGGGATGAATATATATATATATATATATATATATATATATATATATATATATATTCTGTTGGAAATAATCTTATTTAGAAGTTGTGTACAAGTTTTGGTCATAATCGAAGTCGAGTTGTAATCGCAGTTGAAAGTCATAATCAAAGTCGAGTTGTAAACGTAGTCGGAATCGAGTTGTAATCGTAGTCGTAACATGAGTAGAAGTCGTAGATCCGGATATAAAAGGGGAGGAGTCATGTAATCAGAAGTACGCCGAAAAGAGGAAAAGAATTAAAGAGAAGGGGGGAAAACTATCGAGTACGGCTTCATTGTGTGATCTCGCAGATGTGATCAAAATCAACTTACGACTACGGTAAACGTGGTCGGAAGGACTTTCAACCACGGCAAAATACCCACAGACGTGGTTGGAAGGCATCACGACCACGTCAAAGTATCTATAGACGTGGTCGGAAGGTGTTCGACCACGGCAAAGGAAGTTTGAACGTGGTCGGAAGGCTTTGACCATGTTGTAAAGATGCTGAACGTGGTCGGAAGGGGCTTCGACCATGTTGTGAGAACTCGAAAGGTGCTTCGACCACGCTGAACGTGGACAGAAGGGGCTTTGACTACGCTGTGGAGGTTTGAACGTGGTCGGAAGGGACTTCGACCACATTGTGAGGAAATGAACGTGGTCGAAAGGGTGTTTCGACCACGGTGAACTGTGATCGGTAGTATCACTATGTGGTCGTAGGGAGCTGTGACTACGGGAATTCAAGCGAGGTCAAAGGAAGAGCAGCGCAGCGTCGAAAGAACATTGTCAAAACTTCAACAGAAGGTTTACGACCACAAAGTCGAAACGATCGGAGGATCTCTAACGTGGTCGAACGACTATTTGTGTGGTCAAAAGACTGACAGAGTGGTCGTAACGCAGCGGGAGGTGATCGTAGCCTCTCGTAAGCGGTCGGAAAGGTCCTAGAGCAGTCGTAAAGATTGCAACAAGTGCTATCAAAGCTATGGCAGAGACATCAAAGGCCAAGGGATCCGTGTTGCTGCAGTATCCTCTTCTCACCCCGGATAACTATCCGGTCTGGGCCATGAAGATGAAGGCCAATATACGTGCTCAGGGTGTCTGGGCGCAGTTGATCCAAAGGGGAAAGACAAGGTGGTCGACGATCGACTAGATCAGATGGCAGTGGCGGTGATCTATTAAGCTATGCCCGACTCAATGATACGACAATTGATCGGCATGGAGACGACGCGAGATGCTTGGGCTGCACTGCAGACAATGCATGAAGGCATTGACAGAGTGAAGGAAGTTCGACTCCAAACACTACGGAGCGAATTTGAAGCAATGAGGATGGGAGAGAGCCAGATGGTGGAAGAATTCTTTGGAAAGTTTAATGAAGTCGTAAATGAGATCAAATCTCTTAGTGACAAACTAGAAGATGATATGGTCGTGAAGAATTACTTGAGAATTCTGCCGAAGAGGTTCCTACTGTAGTGACTACTCTTATGTACTCTCAAGATCTCACAAAGATGAAGATAGAAGAAGTAACTAGGGCTCTCAAGGCGCAGGAGGAGTTACTAAAGGGATTTTAGTCGCACAAGGAGCAATGTTTTTACAACCAACAAGTGCTGCTTGCTATGGAGGACACGAGGAACTGAGGCAAGCTGGACCAGACAGACTCATCATCTAGTGGCTTTGGCCAAGACTCATTCTCTGGTCGTGGACAAGGACGTGGGTATGGCCAGAGAGGAAGTAGCTTCCAATCTGGAAGAGGAGGACGTGGAGAAAGACCTGGTCGAGGTGGTGGCAATAGGTTTCAAGATAAGTCACACAACCAATGTTTTGAGTGTGAAAAATTTGGTCATTACGCTGCCGAATGTCGAAGTCATATCTAGTGCCACAACTACAAGAAGTTTGGATACTATGCAGCAAACTGCAGGAGCAAGAAGAAGGTCGAGGAGGCAAATCTCACTCACACCCATGAAGGTGAAGAGCCGACTTTGCTACTATCCCATTGTACAGAAGATGTGCCGATAATGGTGATGCTGAATGAAGGGAAGGTATTTCTAAACTTGATAGATAAGGGAGAGAAGACACTGGAACAGCCAGTAGAATGGTACCTAGACAATGGGGCAAGCAATCATATGACGGGTACATACTCCATGTTTCATGTGCTAGATGAAAAAATACATGGTATGGTGAAATTTGGAGATGGCTAAACTGTCCAGATCAAAGGAAAGGGCACAATTTTGTTGAAGTGCAAGGACGGAGGACAAAGACCGCTGTCAGATGTATACTACATACCAAGTGTTCGCAACAATATTATGAGTTTGGTACAGCTAACTGACGAAGGATGCCAAATTGAATTGAAAGGCAATTATCTGAGAGTATTTGACAGTAGTGAGAGGCTGCTAATGAATGTGCAAAAGTCAGCAAATCGGTTGTACAAGATTCCTTTGAAAATTTGTAGACCGGTTTGTGTGGAGAACGGTCTGGAGGAGCTAGAGCATGGAGGAATTCATCAACGGGCAGCCAGAGGCAAGCCTGAAGTCGTAACGAGCAAGCCGGCTGAGAAGCAAGTCATGGCAAAAAGCAGGAAAAAGCACATAGTCGTAACGAGCCACTACTCTGGAAGCGCATGTAGCAGGCATACAGTGGTCGTAACAGGTGGCGCACGAGATGCACATGGGCGTGCAGCCGACTTCGGATGACAGCCACCAAATAGAGAAGAGCGAAGAGTTGGCATGAGCAGTCGAAGTATCGACTCGGATGGTCGACACCAACCACATGCAGCATACAAAGTCGTAGCAAGCGGAACAGGAAGTGCCCACTTGCATACAGTCATCTCCAGACGCCGCATGCAGATGGAGAGGAGCAACGAGTAGTCGTACCAAGCATAATTGATGCAAAGGGAGGTCGAAGCAGCGAGAGCAGGTATGGTTGGCGCAGACGACATGGAGCAAACATGGTCGTGGCAAGAAGAGGCTCAGGAGGAGCTCTCACGCGAACAAGGGGAGAAAAACTCATGAGGACACCAGAAGGCAGTCGTAAGCCTGGAGCATGGGTCCCGAGGTGGCGGGAGGAAGCACGGCGTGAAGGAGGATGGTCGAAAGCAAGGCCACACGACAGTGAAAGTAGTTGCTGGTGGAGGAAGCGTGAGTGACGGCTGCAGGAGGAAAACAACCAGAGCAAAGGCTGTGGGAGCAGGTGCTCCAGCCCAGGAAGCCCGGTCAAGGAAGAAGAAGTAGCAAGAGAGAATGTCAACACGATCAAGAAAGAAAATCAAGACTGAGAAGGAAGATCGGCATGATTGAAGTCACTAAACAAGATTAGAGAGAGAATGTTAAAAATAATCTTGTTTAGAACTCGTGTGCAAGTTTTGGTCGTAATTGAAGTCGAGTTGTAATAGCAGTCGAAAGTCGTAGTCGAAGTCGAGTTGTAAACGTAGTCGGAATTGAGCTGTAATCGTAGTCATAACCCGAGTAGAAGTCGTAGATCCGGGTATAAAAGGGGAGGAGCCATGTAATCAGAAGTACGTCGAAAAGAGGAAAAGAAATAAAGAGAAGAGAAAGAAAAACTATTGAGTATCGACTTCATTGTGTGATCTCGCAGACGTAGTCGAAATCAACTTACCACCCCGGCAAACGTGGTTGGAAGGACTTTCGACCACGGAAAAATACCCGCAGACGTGGTTGGAAGGCATCACGACCACGGCGAAGTATTTGTAGATGTGGTCGAAAGGCGTTCGATCATGGCAAAGGAAGTTTGAATGTGGTCGGAAGGCTTCGACCACGTTGTGAAGACGTTGAACGTGGTCGCAAGGGTGTTTCGACTACGATGAACAGCGATCGGTAGTATCACTTTGTGGTCGTAGGGAGCTGCGACTACGGAAATTCAAGCGAGGTCGAAGGAAGGGCAGCGCAGCGTCAGAAGAACGTGGTTGAAACTTCAGCAGAAGGTTTACGACCACAAACTCGAAGCGATCTTGCATGCAAATGCCACATTTGCGAAAAAAAATTACCAACTAATGAATTAGTTAAGTGCATATAGTACTCTGAAGCATTCTGAATTTATTTTGATTTCTCCCCGAAGTGTGCCAGTTAGCAGAGACAGATTCAACGCCAAAGCCGGGGCTTGAGCTGATCCTCACCCACCGAAATCCACTGGGAGCCCGTGGAGGTGCGTTGCTGGAGTTAGGGGAAGAAGCCGGATGCATGAGCCGGCCATGAAGTGGTACAAACCTGTCTGGTTTAACTGGAGTCTTGTATCCTCATTAGCTATTTTTGTTTTTATAATGAAATAGAGTATTAATTATGTTGAATTATGTAGTAATAAAAAAGATGCCATCTTGTGTTAACTGCAACAAGGAACCTAAGTACCTATACTAGAATTCACGGGCGTGCCGCGAAGTATCTTGATGTGTTAGATAATCTAACCATGGTTAAGATGACTCTAGTTCAGCTATCATGCAATGGAGCTTCAACGAATACAATATTTCTCCTAATTTTTTTCTTGTAAATTTTTAATCGGAGAAGACTAACTAGCGAGTGTGGACTATTACCAATACTTTTTTTTTGTCCATCTCCATTGCCCTTACAAGCAAGTAACATTACAAATACTACTAAGTCAATTATAACATCAGGGGCATAATTAATAGACTTACTCAAATGTGAACACAACTAAGAATATAGAAGAAACTTTCCAAAACTTGCTTTTAACCATAATTGAAGACAATTCTAATTTGTACAAATTAAACCTGCTTGTAACATTACTAATGCATCAACTAACTTTTGTACGCCTCCTTGAATTCTAACTAACTTAAGTAAATACTCATATTTTTTTTCTTATGTTGCGCAAGGGCATACGCAGGAAAAAAAATCTCAGTGTAAACCTGTGAGAACCAAGCATAAAAGTTCTTTAATTATTCATTGGATATAGGGTGAGGAATGTTACACGGCCCTGCAAAATTTTATAATCAAACTTGAATGGGTTGGAGAAAAACAAAAAGTCAAATTCAGCCTGTAGATTGATTTTGATCCACCAAATTTTTTGAAGAGAGTACCAGACGCATATATTCATCACACACCACACTCATACCACCCACGCATATGTACACATATTGGAAATTTATCGGAGACACCCAATATCTCATAGAGCATAGACACATACTTTCTTATTAAACATACGTACTCCTAAAATCGGTGAACATCAGAATCTATGACTTGAATACCGATGAGCTAGATGCACACCTACCATATGGCCACAGGACAACCTCCTTTTCACTTCTCATTGTAACCGGTTCTCCTTTTCGTTCCTTATGCTACTTAGCTTGTAATAACATCAGTCACCTGTCATATATACATGGGAAGCTAGTGTAAAGTAATCTCGTCACAAGACTGCAAATTAACTTGGCTAGTGATTCACATTCTTGTGTTCAATTGAGCTCGTCCGCTATTGCACAATTGCACTAGATCATACATTTCTATATATTTACACATCGCCTCTTATGTAATATTCTGCAGGTCCTCTCCTTGATGCATTCTAAAACGGGCCCATTCACCCTGTTACAAAATGCACAGCGAGATATAAAAAACATGTAGAATAATCAGAATTACAAGATAAATATTTAATATGAAAATGCTTGCAGAAAAAACTACGGACCCACAATCGGGAAAATCATTATGTGGAGGAGAAGCTATAGAACACACTTGGTATATTACATTTGTAAATACTTGTGTTGTGCGCGCTATCTATCATGATGCTCACATGAGGTATAAATAGCCTTGAAAACAAGAGCCTCAGATGAGAAAAGAACATAATCCTAGTCGGCAATGGAAGCAAATATCTACTTGAAAATTGAAACAGTAGTCTGTTTGGAGAAGGAAACAACACCTCGCTCGGAGATGAAACAGAAACGTCTCGAGTAGCCACATCTGACTCCAGTCGACGCAAACACCTTTGGACATCACGATGGTGCAAGTCGATACAGAGTCCATTGCAGATATGGAAATAATCCTATTCATATCCTCCGACCAGTTCGAATTACCGACCAATCATACTAGTCATAATATATTTTTTAGCGAAACCTGATTAAAATTTTCAAATGGTCAAACTGATTAGATTCAAATCACGAAATACAACACGCCCATTCTATAGACAGCTAAAACCTAATTACCTTGGATGCTAGTTGTTCCTGTAAAACTTAGCAAATTCTAACATTGAATATTAGAATGTCAGCTTAATCAATTATCCCCCATACATTCAGCTGCGATGCTGCAGTGAAGCCTCTATTTTCAGATCGTTTCATGTGGTGTCGAAACGTGGCATCGACTGTGTAGCTGAAACACAATCACTGAGCCGGAATTCGCAACTGAAAAGTGCACCTCAGGAACCATACCGGCCGTGACCCTACCCAAATTGAGGATTAAACAATTAGGTGCTTAAAGTGGCCCTAATCTAGATCGGTATACATACATAGCTAGAGCTACATCTTCACACCAAAAGTTCCACATAATTAGCTATATATCCAATGTAGATCGATATATATATATGCTTTGCTATGAGCTAGCTAGCTCTTGTTCTTTTCACATCGTTTCTGCTCAAGCAAGAAGAGGCCTATAACTGGCGATCTGTGCATGTCCATGTAGATGCTGGAACAGCCAAAACACCACCAAATCGGGCACTGACAAATCATCTTTTCTGGCCATCGATCGATCCGAGTTGTGCCATGCTTATCATCAGTTGCGTGTGACTGTTCATACGGAGAAGGAAATGATCTATTGTTCAGTACTACTACTAGAAAAAAAGATCAATGATAGATCATACAATGTTGATGAAGGCTTGAAGCTGCATGCATGCCCTTATATTACTTGTCTAGGGTTCTATTGATATTGGTTTCTTCTTTCAGAAACATAAGCTAATATAAATATTTCGGTTTCTATAAGTCGTTACTATTCATCAGCTATTACTTTTCACATTTATATATTGTAACATACTTTGTATTTTATTATATCATAATTCCGTAAGTTACATGACGGTCTAATTATTATAGTGCTTTTCGTTGCACCATTTTTTTACATAATACACTACTATTTATCAGTTACTTCTGTTAGTCACTACTATTCATCGACGACAACAAAAAATAATCAACAAAAACTAATATAAAATGCCCCTAAAATGATCTGAGGTAGGTTAGACAGCACTCGAAAAGACAGGCTAATTTGATGGGTCGTACTACCTGCATGAGCGCTGGCCATGGCCACACTCACACCGCGACAAAATGCAGCAGAAACTTCACTGTTTCTGATTTATTCAAGTCGACAGCCGCATATGGAGGCAAACATGCGTTCTTCAATTTGATTGCGAGCACCGTGGTCTGTTATTTTTTTTCTAAAGCTGATAGTTTTTAATTTTTGTTATAGTATCTAATTTTTAAACGGAGTATTTTTTTAAGACAGGATCTACAAGTTAAACGATGTACACGTTAAAAGCTCAACATCTGTACCATCTAAAATCACAAATGAGTATTTCTCTCCACAATCTGTACCGTAAATAGCCAAAATTCAAAAATTTCAACCAAAAACAATAAACCGCAACCGTTGCCAAACAGACCCATATACCATGTCCATATGCTATATCATTAAAAAGGAACGAGAGTCTACGTACGACGTCCCTAATGTCTGCATCTAGTGTAACTTTCTTTGGGCTATATCCAGTTGGGAGCTAGTACTGCTAGAGTACGTGTAGTATGAAGTGAGAGTTACACATGTATACAGTAAGAGATTACAGATAAGTCATCTGATTAGCATGAGACCAAACTAAACATTCGTTGTTGGATCAAGATCATTGAGCGCTAGCTAGCAACATGAGCTTCCCACCTGGAGCTACCATTTCTAGGTTCTATGGTACATAGCTAACAAAATTATTAACTGCTCAGATTAACTGGAAGCTCAATTTCCCCTTGTAGGTTTTTAAGAGAATTCATTGCTCGATGTATCCGATATATATAGAAATCTTCGCATACAGTGCTCGGAAACAAAAGGCAAGAATGATCCATCAAAGTTCGAGTGAATCTGCCCCTCAAATTTTGCGAGATATGGAAACCATTGGGAAGTAGGGCACAAAACCTTCTTGCATGGCCCAAAAGTCACAAGCACTTAATTATTTTCTAGTGTGTGTACATACATACATATACACACACATAGATATACACACACATACATACATATATACACATACATATATACACACACATATATATATACACACTAGTTAGTAAACTAGTTAAACTAACATCAAAAAATTTTAAATTTGTTCGCACACGATATATAGGAAAAATACCTATTTTAATTTAGATCATGATGCATAGGCACCATGGTGTCCTATATCATCATTACTATTATAAAAAACGAGTTAGTGGTCGTACGTTCGTTCTACTCCAACCGCTCCATTCCTTCGACTTCTTACCACTCCACTTTCTAACCAATCAGAGCAACACTTTCCATAGCATAATTCTCTATACATCCAATAAATTCTGTTGCAACGCACGGGCACGTAACTAGTATATATATATAAAACACTTACTTACTGACTTGTTTATACTGACTTTTGCTGATAGCTTTTAGCTACGGCTTATGAATAGTAGTTCATTGTGTAAGGAAAGCGGTGCAACGAAAAGCACTATAGCATTCTGGCCATCATACGACTTACAGAATTGTGATATAATAAACATTCAGATCGTCATGTGACTTACAGAATTATGATATAATAAAATATAAAATATGTTACAATATGTAAAAATAAAACTAGGAGCCAATGTAAAGAGACTCTTAGTAGTGTAGTGTAGGACAGCGATGGATACTGTAGCAATGGATACTGTCGTGTTTTTTCCACGTCGTTATGGCCCATGAAACCGACGTGCCCATTGGCAGCAATGCGTACGATGGAATCCCTACGCAGTACAAGCCATCGCCATCCATCCACCACCAAAAAAGGGAAGAGAAAAAACAAAAGGCAAGTGGGCCGATCGAGCTGCGGCTGGCTCGTAACAAAAGCTGATTAAAGTGATGGAGAGATACTGGACGTGAACGATGAATGTGATGTGTGCCTTGAGAAGAGAAAAGATGGCCTTTCGATCTTGTGTATGTGCGCACGTAAAAGCTGGCTTGGTAAGGATCCGCCTTGCAAACTAGGTGGACCGAGGGTTTTGTGAGATTATGTAGAGGTCAATTTCTGGTTGTGATAAGTAATTGAATTTTGGGTTAGAATATATGTGAAGATTGAGTTTGGTTTTTGAAGATTTTGCAAAAGTTTGCCTTGTGTCTATCGACTGTGTAGTAAGACAGACTGATCGGCATAACGACTACGGGGTGGTCGAAAGCGTCAGTGTCTGAACGACCATGTGTGATCGATAGTCATAGCCTGTGATTGATGGTCGTAACTTCTGCCTGGTCGTGATCGATGATCGTAAGTTATGGTGTTCGTTAGTTGTAAGCCATAGCGATCTGTTGTGGTAAGTCATAGCTTGTGTGATCGGTAGTCGCAACGATTAGTTATGACCTGTGTGATCAATAGTCATAACGATCTATGAGGTAGTCGTAGCCTCTGTGAGCGGTGGTAGCAGCGATCTTTGCGGTAGTGGTAGCTTGTGTCCTCGATGGTCGTAGCGGTCTATTCAATGGTCATAGGCTTCTGGTAGGAACTCGTGGGTTTCGAGTGTCTCATCCCCTGAGCATCCGAGTTCTCATAAGTTGTATCAGATCAGTCGGTGGGCTGAGGTTGTTCTCTAGAAATATTGGTGTTTTGGTCAGAGGTTGACCGGGGTGTTTGTTGCTAATGTGCACGTGTGTTTATTGCTTGGTTCTAGGATTATAATTAGTAATTTGGGTGCATACATTTTGATTTTGCAACTTGATTATCTTTATGTATCGTGCGGTTCTATGTGATGGTTTGCTTGTTGGTCTTGGTTGCAGTACTTCGGAGCTAGGTCATGTTGAGGCGTGGAAGGACCGGGACTAGGCATAGAGAGGTGTTGAGGTCCAGACCGGTCGGGGAGACGCTGAAGATGGCTGAGTCTTGCAGGGTGATTGCAAGCCGGGACGACGAGAAACTGGAGCGGAAGCTATCGGTAGTGGACATGATGAGCAACGGCAAGATGGACTGGGACTAGGCTCAGGGAGGAGCCGAGGTCCTGTGCGATTCAGGATGCCGGGTGCCGTCATGCGCAAGAAAAAGCACATGGTACGCCAAGTGACTTGGGTCGTTTGCAAGCGAGGATGGTTCGGTGGGATCCGGACGCGTGAGAGGCTTGACGACAAGTCATTGGGGCCAAATGAAAGTTGGCGAAGCATGGGTGAAACTTCGTGACAAAGAAGCGGGAAGCATCGAGGAAGGCGGTAGAGGGGCATGTTGGTAAATTTCCTAATACCGAAAAAAGTGGTGGTTGTGAAACCGCGGCATTGGCCTATGTGATTTAGGTCTTCTTGCGCTTAAAATGTGAAGTGGATCAAGGTTGGTTCACTAATGGGTTAATGGTGTAAGCCGCTTTGAGAAGCGTGCGTGAGTAAAACCCAGTGTTAGGTGGGGTTAACTGGTTATCCCCGGTTTGGCCAAATGGGAGACTCCATTAGGTCTTGGGTTCATTGGTGGGCCTATAAAAGAGGAGGAGAGGCAAGAGCTAGGGTTTGAGAAGGTTAGCTAGGCCTTGTGGTGGCTAGCTCCTCCTCCCTCCCTAGGAGTTAGGTTAGCGAGTGGGTGTGGGCTCTAGGCTTAGAGCTTTGTCTTCTCGAGGGGAGTAGCTGTAAAACTAATCATCTTAAGTGAGCAATACATCAATCTTTGATCTACCATTTGTGTATCTTTTGTCTGATTAAGTTCGCTCTATTTTGGTTTTGGTTCTTCCTCTCTTCTTTTCAGCTCTGTGTTCTTTGGTTGTTCCTTTCCCTTGATCTAAGAGGTTATTCTTGTTTGATCTTGTTAATATGTTGTGGGATCATATTCAAAGCCATCTTGTCTAACCTATTACCACGAGCATGGTCTGGTTATCTTTTCAATCTCAAGGTTTCAGTTTTGTGTGCGCTTTCTTAAATTGCAAAAAGGTCTCATCTTAGTCTTGGATTTTTCGATTTAAGATTGGAGCAGCCTCTTGATACCTTAACCAATTTACGTACAAAGTCTCTTAATCAAAAGATTTGATGTTTTTAGATCTTGCGATCATCGCTGCTATGTTTGTCCGAATCATTTTCGACCACGGTCAAGTTTCAGATCACATCGCATCTGATTTCGACCGCTTGATGATTTTCACATTTGGTGGTCGTGCGCCTTCTCTGCTACTTCTAGTCGTTTACGACCACACCTGTTTCCGATCGTTCAATGGTCGTAGAATAGTATGGTCATGCGCCTCCATTGCTAATCAAGTTGCTTTCAACCATAGTTGGTTACGAACACTCGATGATCTTCGACCATTTGATACGACTGCTCTATTTTGAGTTCGTTCTTTTCTCTCTCAATCTTTTCTTGATCCGAGAGTTTTAATTTAATTTCTTCGATGTTGTTTCTTGCTGTGACATGTGGGATCGTGCTCAAAGCCTTCCTGGATATTCTCTACACACGAGCAAGATCTGCTCATCGGTCTCTCGGCGGAGGATATGCAATCCTTTCAAAAAGGATATCCATCCACGGAAGGTCCACATCTACAACAAACTGGAGAGCTAAAAGAAACGACGGCCCCGGGTGGCGCAGGGTCCAATCGATCCATTTTCTGCTGGCTCAACAAGTGCATCCACAACCCATAGCACGGGTGCAAAAAGAATAAGAGCTAGTAGATCAGGAGTTTGGATCGATTTGGACAAGAAGTTCAAGACCGACGATGATGGGAATTCGGTGAGGTATGCTATTTGTAAAATTTATGGTAATGAATTGTCTGCAAAATCTTCAAGTGGGACGGGTCACCTGCAACGGCATGCTGCAAAAGAAGGCAAGAAATACAAATGCGTCAGACACAGTTGCAATATAACCCCGACGACTCGGTACGTACTTGGGAGTACAACCGAGAGGTAGCCCGGAAATCTCTTGTACATTAATTGCTTCTCAAGATTTACCTTTAATTTTTGGTGAGTCTGATACTTTTCAAAAATATATTAGGACTGCTCATAACCCTCAATTTAGTGTTGTATCTAGGCAAACTATAACTAGAGATTTAATTAAATATTATAACAATTATCGTGAAAAATTGAAAGAAATGTTTCATACATGTACATTCTCTATTGCTTTGACATCAGACATGTGGAGTGGTAGGGCTAGAGAGAATTATATTAGTGTTGTTGCTCGTTATGTTAATGATGACTGGGTAATAGAAAAAAGAATTATAGGATTTAAATTAATTAATGTTTCACATAATGCTGAAAATATTACAGAAAGTATTATTAAAGTTGTAGAAGATTTTGGCCTCACGGATAAGATTTTTTTTATAACTTTAGATAATGCAAATGTAAACACTAAGGCTATGAAAATTTTTACTCTTTTGTTTAATACTTATGCATAATCTTTCTTACTGCATCAATGTTGTGCTTGTCATATTATAAATCTTATTGTTAAATCTGGTTTAAAAAGATTAAATATTTGTATTGATTCTTTTAGAGATACAATTTCATATATTAATTGTTCTAACCAACAAATAGCGCAAAATCCCCATGGCCGATCACATCTGCCTTCCTCTCTGCCATGGTGATCGATTGTTGGCTGCCCATAGTTTTTGTTCCCACAAAGAAAACATGCATGGATAGAAATGAGCTAGGGAGAGATCAAGTACATCTAATTTTAATTAAGTTATATTGGTACTCTGAAGGATGATTAAAGGCTAGCTCTTAATTAACTCCTTTTGGCTTGAGTGCTTGTTTGGTTAGAGAGAGATAAATCATGGAAGAGACTCTCTGGTGTGTGTGTGTGTATAATATATATATATATATATATAGGAAAAATACATTCTACACCTGGGTGTAGTTACACCCACCTCTAATATACCACCTAAACAAACTTGAAATACTCCTTTACCACTTTAGGTACATTTGTATACTAATTATAAAATACTCCAATGTGAACCACACGAAAAACGTGTAAAGGAGTTCATAGTTTTTAGCGTATTTTGTAAAATACCCTTATATACGCGCATAAAAAGGAGTATGTCGAAAAAATGTACATACCACTTCTAAAAAATTGTTCATACCACCTAGATGGTCTTAAATACTTGTATACTACACGTACATACCCTCCGTTACGCAAGATACTCCCTACATTGCAAGATACGATATAGGGTGTAACTACACCCGGATGCAGGGCCGGTCCTGAGATTTTAGGGGCCCGGGGCGAAACTAGGAATAGATGCCCTAGTATAAATATCTAAATATAAATCTACATACACATATATATATATATATATCTAATTTTTTACCAACAAACACTTAAAATACGTTATGTATTAAAGAAAAATTCATATTATAGAGTTTATAGATATTACCTTAAAATTTCTTCGACATTTCTAGATGCGAAGTCATTGATGATGGTATTGATATCAATCTCATCCAATAATTTCTTCTCAATACATAAAGTTGCCAAACCGTTTAACCTCTCTTGAGACATTGTTGACCTTAAATGATTCTTCAACAATTTCAACTTTGAAAAACTTCTTTCAGCTGATGCCACAGTCACAGGCATAGTAAATAAAATCCGATAAGCAATAAAAATATTAGGATAACAATCCGCTTCTCTGACAAACTCAAAGATCTCCATAGCAGACATTGGTTTATCTGATAAAGTCAATTGCATAACACTTAACTCAGAAATTAGATCATTTAACTCAACATCGATGAACCATCTAGAGAAAGTTTCGCAAATTTTGTACAACATTCTTTTAATTCATTCGATCCAATGACTTCAATGTTGTTGAACTCATTAAAATCCAAATATACTTCGAATGTTTGGAGTTCTTGAAATCTACTTTTCAATGAATTGATTGCCATATCAACCATAACAAAAAATAATTAACTTCAAATTCCTTCTCTGCTTGCAAAACTGCTTCATCACAATCAATTTCATCAAATTGTTTCTTCCTAAGAACACGCCGCTTAACTGGAAATGATGGCTCTACATTCATTTGAGCTGCAATATCTTTGGCCATGATCATACTCGAAGCAAACCCTTCATTTCTATAAGTATTAAAGTATTTAACCATGCCTTCTATTTGTTGCAAGATAGACTCAATGCACATGGATGGTGATTGCAACTTCTTGCTCACAGTATTTACAGCAAATAAAATATCATGCCAAATAACCATACCAATTATAAACTCAAAGCTACCAAGCACTTCATATAAATTTTTTGCATCACTCCTATCCTTGGGTTCGGTATCCATATCTTCCATTAACTCAAGTAGAGCTGACCTTAATTGAGGAGCTTGATATCTAATTGCTTTGACACTTTTGATTCTACTCTCCCAACGAGTATTGCTCAATGATTTCACAGTTAAACCTTCTATATGGTCAAGCAAAACTTTCCATCTTTTAGTAGAACCAGAAAATAATACATATATCCTTTGCACAATTCCAAATAATGAAATAGCTTTAGCACAAGATTTAGCCATATCACAAAGAGTAAGATTAAGACTATGACAAGCACATGGCATATACAAAGCTCTTTGATTTATATCAAGCAACCGTCTTTGCACCCCCTTGTTTTTTCCTTTCATATTAGAGCCATTATCATAACCTTGACCCCTAATATCATCAACATTTAAATCAAAAGACTTGATTGCATCAAGCAATACATTGAAAAGCCCTGAACCAGATGTGTCATCCACTTTCAAGAAACCAAGAAAGTACTCCTCAACTTTTATTTTGCCATCAGAAATATCAACACATCGAACCAACAAGCTCATTTGTTCTTGGTGACTCACATCTGGTGTACAATCAAGAATAACAGAAAAATATTTGGCCTCTTTAACAGTCTTTATGATTGAATTTATAATTTCAGAAGCCAAAAGAGAAACCAACTCATTCTGAATTTTATGACTAAGATAATGATATTGAATCTCTTTGCTTTGAATACGTCTGAGGTGGTCTTGCATTACCAAGTCAAATTCAGCAACCATCTCAACACAAGCTAAGAAATTACCATTAACATCATTGTAAAGTTGTTCGCTGGATCCTCTAAAAGCCAAATTACGTTTGCCAAGAAATTTCACAATGGCAACTATTCTTAATAGAACCTGCCTTATACGTTCTTTCTCCTTTGTAATTTGCTGTTGTAGCTCTTTATCAATCGTTTCATGTTTGCTCAATCTAACTCTTAGTTCATTCCAAGAATTCATGTTGGAAATATGCTCGACACTAGCTTCATGTTCTTTCAGCCTCTCATTGATATGCCTCCAATCTCTAAACCCATCACGCCCCAATGAACTCTTGCAATTATCAGAATTGAAAAGCTTGCAACAAAAGCAAAACACCTTATCAACGTGTTTTGAATAAACTAACCATTTTCTATCATGTACTTCTCCATTGCTCATTTTTCTAGAGTAATGACTCATTCGAAAAATGTCTTGAGTTGTCATCCAAAGGAAATTCAATATTTTCTTCTCTTATAGGCCCCTTCTCCACTAATATGTCTCTTGCTTTGTTATCAAGATTACCCCAATTTATCGGATCATAAATATTTGTAGTAAATACTGGTTCATCAAAACTAGCAGATTCTGTAGCAGATGAATTAAATATGTGCTCATGATCACTCACATTGTTATCATCTGTGTTGATGTTGACATGGTCTTCCGTAGGGCCCTCATCTTCTAGATTCACATTAGCATCTTCCTCCACAGCAACTATCGCCAATTCATCAGGATTTCTTGAACTGCTCATATTACTTTTAAAAAATTTGTCAATGGATCTCCTCTGTGATTCAATCAACTCATCTATTTGTTTCCTCTTTTTTCTTTTTTCACTGCTGGATGCATATTTTCTAGATGACATGGTACTGAAAATTTAAAGAACAATAGTATAATTAGTAACTACAAATAACAATTAACAATCTACAGTATAATCATTCATGCTGATGCAGCGGATAGTATAATTAGTAACTACAAATTCCTTGTGCGGTGCGGATGCAGCGGATGATCTCAGCACCGAAGTCAACAGCCTCGGCGGATTCGCCGGATTGGCGGATTGCATGCTGCATGCAGCAGGCCAGCAGCCAGCAGATCGAATTGCAGAGGCAAGAGCTACGCTTACCGGCTGACGGCTGTCCGGCTGGGGCCTGGCCGCCTCCGCGGCTCCGCCTGGGGACGTCCGGACGTACGTATACGTAATACGTTAGACGTTCACGTTCGTATCACGTATTAACGTATACTAGCGGCGCTGCGGTAGGGCGGTGGCGGCGGCGCGGGCGCTGGCGGTTTGTGCGCGCGCGCGGAGGCCGAGAGACGACGACCGGACGACGTCGACGAGACGAGACGTCTAGAGACGGGCGACGGACCGGACGAGACGAGTAGACGACAGACGAGACCTCGGCGGCTCGGTGGTTCGGCCGCGCGGCGTGAACGTGATGGTGCTGTGGATCTAAATTCTTAAGTCTGAACTCAGATCAGAAGATGAGGAGCCGCCCGATCCGGATCTCGATAGTATTAGTACTATACTGACTATCGTATGCAAATACATTATGTAGGGGCCCCTGGTTTTGGGGCCCAGGCGGCCGCCCGCCGCCCCTGTGGGCGGGCTGCCGGTTTTCTACACCGGTGTAGTTACACCCTATATCGTATCTCGCAATGTAGGGAGTATCTCGCGAACGGAGAGTATGTACGTGTAGTATACAAGTATTTAAGACCATCTAGGTGGTATGAACAATTTTTCGAAGTGGTATGTATATTTTTCGACATACTCCTTTTTATGCGTATATAAGGGTATTTACAAAATACGCTAAAACTATGAACTCCTTTACAAGTTTTTGTGTGGTTCACATTGGAGTATCTTATAATTAGTATACAAATGTACCTAAAGTGATAAAGGAGTATTTCAAATTTGTTTAGGTGGTATATTAGAGGTGGGTGTAACTACACCGGTGTAGAAGGTATTTTCTATATATATATATATATATATATATATATATATATATATATATATATATATATATATATATATATATATATATATATCCAATGCATCACCTTTCCCTGTGCCCCTCGCTGATCCCCCCTCAAAACATCATGCATAGAAAATTTTGAAAAAAACATCGTGCAGGTGGTCATAGAAAATTTTGGAAACTCTCTGCGTAAAACTAGTCATATATAGAGTCGTATATATGTGAGCCACCATGAATTGGACTGGGTGCTGGTGAGGGATACGCCTCACAACACTGTGTATTACAGATAATCTGCCCATGCAAATACGTACGTACGTGCGTTACAAAACTAGCAGCTACTATACACATGCAAACGTGGCAAAGTATATATATATATACTAGCCACGGAGCATGCGATACGCCGCGCTAGCTACCACGTGAACCGAAGTAAGTATCAATAATTCATAAGAGGGTTTGTCTAAATAAATCAACAACTCGTATGTATTTCTCAAGAAAGTGAAGGGTTTTTGTGGAAAAACGGAGGACCCGTACATAATTTCAGAAAAATCACGGGGCTTAATTACATAAAAAAAGGAATTATCTGAAAAAATTGAGGACCTATATACAATTTCAAAAAAATGGAAGGTGTTTTTACGAAATCACTGACGTGATAGGGACTTTTTGCAAAAATTAAGGATATATATGCAATTTCACAAAACGAAAAGACTTTTTTACAAAAATGTCACAGCTCCGCCAGGAGCAATCCCATGGGCAGCAATCCCGGGAATAATAGCGAAGCATACGCTGCATTCGAGTCACCAAATTGTTCTCCCTCATCTCAAGAATAGATGTCAGCATCTGATGATGAATGCATGGTAGAGACAGAGAGCTATGCCTGTGGGCACTCGGAACTAAAAGATGACGCAGGAAGGGCGCAAACAAGCTGCATGCACAGCCATCCTCCCACTATGGTCCTGTTCTTTTTAGCTGCGGCTTGTGACTTTTAAACTGTTTATACGAGAGATTACAGAGTAACAGAAATTCACGTGCGGTTTTTGCCGATATAAATAAAATCAGTAATGTATGTACTACAATTAACTAGTAGACCCTATCTTGAAAAATACTTCGTTTAAAAACTAATTACTGTAGAAAAGTCGAAAAGCAGCTTTTAGAAGCTGAAAAGAATACCTGTTCAAGTGGACCGGGCCTAACGGTGCCAACCCATGGCCCAATACTATTAGTCTAGCCCAAGCACAAAACGGCCCAGTGGACCGGGTTGTGCCTGGGCCGACGGCACGGTACGCCGGGCCGGCACGGCTCGTCAAATATAGCCGTTTTTTTACTGTTGGGGGTTAAAAATTCAAACAAATAGCAAACAAATTCAAAAAATTCTGAAATTTTTTCTATAAATAGAGGGGCATCCGGCCTCTATTTTTCATACCTCAAACCTCACCCTCTTCTCTCTGTTTAGCTGTGAACAATCCGGTAGTGTTTACGTAAATTTGACAAAATTAGTGAGAAATTTGTGCAAAATTCAGAAAATTCAAAAATCTTCAAAGAATTTTCTGAGAGCTGCAAAAGAGGTAATAGTGTTGTCTTATTTTAATTTTTTGTTATTATTTGTTGATTCAATACTAAATTAATTGTTCTTTACTATTTGAATTTGTAGTTGATTCAATGGAGAACTACGATTTTCAACTCTCTGAATTCAGTCTCTCGGCGGAGGATATGCAATCCTTTCAAGAAGGATATCCATCCGCAAAAGGTCCACATCTACAACAAACTGGAGAGCCAGAAGAAACGACGACCCTGGTGGCGCAGGGTCCAATCGTTCTATCTTCTGCTGGCTCAACAAGTGCATCCACAACCCATAACACGGGTGCAAAAAGAACAAGAGCTAGTACATCAAGAGTTTGAATCGATTTCGACAAGAAGTTCAAGACCGACGATGATAGAAATTCGGTGATGTATGCTGTTTGTAAAATTTATGGTAATGAATTGTCTGCAAAATCTTTAGGTGGGACGGGTCACCTGCAACGGCATGCTGCAAGCTAAAAAAGGCAAGGAATACAAATGCGCCAAACACAGCTGCAATATAACCCGACGACTCAGTACGTACTTGGCAGTACAACCTAGAGGTAGTCCGGGAATCTCTTTGTAGATGAATTGCTTCTGAAGATTTACCTTTAAATTTTAGTGTTGTATCTAGGCAAACCTCAACTAGAGATTTAATTAAATATTATAACAATTGTCGTGAAAAATTAAAAGAAATGTTTCATACATGTACATTCTCTATTGCTTGGACATCAGACATATGGAGTGGTAGGGCTAGAGAGGATTATATTAGTGTTGTTGCTCATTATGTTAATGATGACTTGGTAATGGAAAAAAGAATTATAGGATTTAAATTAATTCATGTTTCGCATAATACTGAAAATATTGCAGAAAGTATTATTAAAATTGTAGAAGATTTTGGCCTCACGGATAAGATTTTTTTCTATAACTTTAGATAATGCAGCTGCAAACACTAAGCCTATGGAAATTCTTACTCCTTTGTTTAATAATTATGCACAAACTTTCTTATTGCATCAACGTTGTGCTTGTCATATTATTAATCTTATTGTTAAATCTGGTTTAAAAAGATTAAATTCTTGTATTGATTTTTTTAGAGATGCAATTTCATATATTAATTGTTCTAACCAACAAATAGCTGCATATAAGAGCTTTTGCATAGCAATGAACGTCTGTCCTAGAAAATTTGGTTTAGACATGCCTGTTAGATGGAACTCTACTTACCTTATGCTTAAACATATATTTCCATATACGAGCACCTTATCTGTTTTCCTTCACACTAAGGTCATCAATCTCGTCGCTCCTCCAGTAGAACCCAAGTTAAAGACCCTGAACTTACCAAGGACGATTGGGTTGTTGGAGGAAAAATATTTTTCTTTTTAGAACTTTTTCATAAAGCTACTGAGAGACCATGTGAGATCATCCCATGTGTATGATGAGTAATTGACATCGGCTTAGGGAAGTCAAGTTTGAGTTGGTTGGTTCGGACCATGTCGTTGCGGGGTGCAACGGGCTCGGTTGGACTTGGTCAAACCTGGTCAATAGGATTAGAATGATTATTCTGCTGATTTGACAAGTTTGGGCTTAATATTGTGTCATTGATACTATTTATGCTTTCATGTGTCGAGCGGTGCTATTTGATGTTTTTCTTGTCTGTGTTGGCTGTAGGACGTCGAGGCGGAGTCGTGGCGAGACACGGGGTGACCGGACTAGACACAGGCGGTGTCGAGGTCAGAACGGTCGGATGTGTCGAAGACGGCGGAGATTCGATGTGGTTGCGAGGCGTACACGACAAGGAGCGCGGAAGCTTCCCGGAAGGTGCAGGAGGGGCGAATCGGTAAATTTGCAAGGTTGCACAAGCTTGAGACGGCTCCGTTAGGGTTTAGCCGGCGTAACGGGTTGGAGACCCGTTAGCCAAGGGCTATAAATAAGTGTTGGGGGCTGCATACCCCTTTGAGGATCACAAGGGTTTTAGTGTTCATTCATCACTTTGTGTGTGTGTTGTGTTCCTCCCAAGAAGCATGTGAGGCTCTTAGTATTCTTGAGGATTGAGAGGGAGATGATGGATTGAGAGTCTTGTAATCTTTCTTGTTCTAATGTTCATGCGTATCGGGACTCTTTTGTATCTTGTTTGATTTGGAATGAAATTTCTTTCGTGTGTTCGGCTGATTGAACTGCAGACAATCCCGTTCAGTCTTTCTTCTATGCGGCAGTTTCAGTTTGCTTGATTTCCTTTTGAGCTGAAGGTTTCTAGTCTTGTGAAGTTTTGAGAGGTCTTGGCTATCTAATCTATAGATCACCTTTTGCTCTCAAGCGTGCTTCTTTTGGTACTAAGACTTTCATCTTCTTAGCTTTCTATGCACCATTTCATTTCTTCAATTTACTGCTTTGTCTATCGTCAAGTTTCAGCTGAGGACCCATTTTGTTCGGTTCTTCTTGTTCCTGAGGTCCATCTTCTATTTGGTTTATTTTTCAATCGAATGATCTGAAGAGAGCAGCAATTGATTAATTCTTGTGTCTGTTTTGGAACTCTTCAGTATCTTTTGAACCGACAAAACACTATCTGTTGATTCCTGTTGCTTGACTGCTCTACTTTCCTCCCTGCATTCCTTTTTCAGTTATTTCTTTTGCTTTTATTGTTTCTCTTTGCAGCAAGTGCCCCTTTTGTTTTGAATCTCTCCTTTGAGCAGCCGGCCTTTTCTGCCTTAGGGCATCGACCTGTTCTCTGCTCTGTCAAGGACTGTTTCGACTTCTTGCTCTAAATCATTTTTGGTCAGTCCGTGGAGACACTAGCGACTGTTTTTGACTTGATCGACCTTGAGTTTTCGGTGAGAAGAGGACAAGACTCGGCCCACAGAAAAACTAAGTCTCTTTTGGTTATCTTCAAGAGCACCGACATTGTGTCTTTCAGTTCTCTGGTCCAACAAGCTTCTCTTTCGGTTGTCTCCTTCTCTATCTTCTTGTTTTCTTTTTGCAGTTTTTCAGCTTGTTTTCAGGTCTCGGCTGGCTTGACAACATTTTGTTCTCGTCTGTTTTGGACAGCAGTCCATGTTCTTTTTCTCTGCTTCGCCTTTGTGCTCGGTTGTCTGATTGTTACTTCAGTTTTTAGTGAAGCTTTTTATTTTCTTGCTTCGTAGCTTCTATAGCTATCGGAGAAGAATTTATGTGAGAATACTTGAGGAGGCAATTTTTGAAAGACACCATTCACCTCCCTTTGTTGCCATTTCCGATCCTACAGCTACACTTTGTCTTTCTAGAACATACTATCCAACATCTCCTCTAATTGTTCATAACATTCTTGAAATCGTCACTCATCTAAAGGCTTTTGAAAACGATCCTATACTACGGGATGCTGTAGTTGCTATGAAAACTAAGTTTTAAAATATTGGAGGAAAATTCCTATTTTATATGCATTCGCCTTTATTCTGTATCGTAGGGCCAAACTCCAAGGATTTATAAATGTATTACAATTTTTAAGTGATGCTACCGATTTAGATTATTGTATATACTATAGAGTAGTTAAGGATAAATTATATGAGGTATATGAGAAATATGAAAATAAGTTTAGGTCCGCGCGTTTGGAAAGACCCCCGGTAGCCCCTACTAGCTCTAGGGGGACTATGCAATGGGGCAAGATTTTTTGTTCTTCCTCTAGAGATTCTCATGCAGATGCAGGTACACATCAGTGAGGAGGAGGAAGGCGACAAAGCACTGAAGACCTATCAAACTATCTCAATAGTGATAGCGTCAACTTCGAGCAAGAGCTGAACACCCTCTCATGGTGGTAAACCCAGAAAGTAACATATCCAGTGCTATCCATATTAGCGCGGGCTGTGTTGACTATTACTATCTCTACAATCTCCTCGGAGTCAACCTTCAGTCTATCTGAAAGAATAATCGAGGAGTGACGAACAAGTCTTTCGAACGAGATGGTCGAAATCCTTCTGACCGTCAAAGACTGGGAACAAGCTGAATCAAAACTCCAACATACTGCAGATAATAGAGATTTAGAAGAATCTTTTGAGAATTTATATCTAGATAGCAATGAATATGATTTTTAATATTTTTCTTCACATGTAGTCACTAATGAGCTTTATAGGTTGTACTCTTTTTTCTTTACCAAGATTTTCTCAAGTTTAGCTTTTACTTGGTAAAATTTTTAATGAGGCAGTCATCCCATGTAATTTAATATGTTAATAAAACTCATTATGCCATTGAAAATAATTATTTTTATGATTAACAATGTCTACAAATTTCTATAATTTTTCTAATTTTTTCTTAAATTTCTACAATTTTTCTTAATTTACTACAATTTTTTGATTTTTTTTCTCTTTTTTTGGGCTTAACGGGCCGGCACGGCCCGTTAAACCGTAATCGTGCCTGTGCCGGCACGCCACGACCGTGGGCCATGCCTGGGCTCAGACCGTGGCTCACAAGTCGGTACGGCCCGTTTATTAAGCGGGCCTTAATGGGTCATGCTTAAACGAGCTATGTTATTACCGGGTCTATGCCGTGCCGGCTCTACATGGTCTATGGGACACCTCTACCTCCCACCATCCAGAGAGAGAGAGCTGATCTGATCGATGAGAGGGAGTAGCACTACCAGTAAGGTGTGTGCATCAGTGCAAGAGACCTTGACATGATCTGTCTCGTTTGCCATCGCCGAGCAAAGTACACGTGCGGTGCCGGAGTGGACCATAGGGGGCAAAAAGAGACATGAGTTTGCAATGATTTTATGAAGTGTTGATAAAAATACAATTTTTGGATTGATATTTTGAAAAGAAGCTATTTTTAAAACTTTGATGGACCACTATGTATGAACGTGAGGTTGCATGGTTTAGTAGGTCAAATCATGTTTTCCCATTGATCCCCTGCATGAAAAAGCCCATAGTGGTAAAAGTATTGTCTTTCATCTAATGGGTCATGACATCTACTAATGCAACACCCTTATGTTCCTTTTGCTAATTTGTCGTCACTCTACCATCCAAGCTGCTATAAAAATCTTCATATCACAAAATACTTGTAGCTTGGACTATACTAAATAATAGAACAATGGAATACGATTCATATAATTTTTTTCGCTGGGTCGCCCCATGGCACTACCGGAAACCAAATATAAGGAACAAGTGGTTGACACCCTAAACAAATAAACAGATAAAAATTGTGCACAAGTGCACTAACCATGGATAGTTACAAATTATACTAGGTTTTATCTTTTAACATTAAAACACGATAGAATCTAGTAATAATAAGATGAGTTATGGGTTCTGAATTAATTCCTAGGCATTTTAGTTCCATCCATGCAGCATATATGTTTGTTGGTAGGAATCAATACTAATTAAGCACTGATCCTCGATAAAAGGTTAGCTTGAACCACATAGAGGTAGGGCTGTAAAAAAAGCTCGAGGCTCACCAGCTGCTCAAGCTCGGCTCGAGCTCCAAACAAGCTAAGCTCGAGTTTGATCCTGAGCTCGCGAGCTTCAACGAGCTGAGCTCGAATAGCTCATGAGCCTCGAGCTTTTCTTATAGCCCTAGATACATACTAACTTTTATCGAGCTTAGTCGAGCCAAGTTCGAGCTCAAGTTTTTTCATTATTAAAAATTAGTGTATGTTGAATTATTTTTTACTGTTATTGAGCTTACTCGAGCCGAATTCAAGCTCGAGTTTTCTTATTATTGAAAATTAATGCATATTAAATTATTTAAGTTGAATTAGATGGAAACTCCTCTGAATTTCTGCATGCATTGATTTCTTCCCCTGGAATCGATAAGAGTACTAGACCAATCCTGAAGCATCCACTACTACAGAAAAGGTCATCATAGACAGTTCAAAAACATCATCACAAATGGTTTGGTGAGCCATTTGAGTTTATGGGTCAGTAATGATATCAGGTCATCACCGACGGTTTTCGAACTGTCTATGATATTTACTATCAAAGATGGCTATTAACTCATAACCATCTGTGATAGTTGACTATCACGAACGGTTTGTAGTAGAAATTGTTTATGATATATCGGTCATCACAGATGGTTCGGATTAAAAACCATCTGTGATGTCTACAATTACATCACAGACAAAAATTGTGCACAAGTGCACTAACCATGGATAGTTACAAATTATACTAGGTTTTATCTTATAACATTAAAACACGATAGAATCTAGCAATAATAAGATGAGTTATGGGTTTTGAATTAATTCCTAGGCATTTTAGTTCCATCCATGCAGCATATATGTTTGTTGGTAGGGATCAATACTAATTAGGCACTGATCCTTGATAAAATGTTAGCTTGAACCACATAGAGGTACGACTGTAAAAAAAGCTCGAGGGTCACGAGCTGCTCAAGCTCGGCTCGAGCTCCAAACAAGCTAAGCTCGAGCTTGATCCTGAGCTCACGAGTTTCAACGAGCTGAGCTCGAATAGCTTGTGAGCCTCGAGCTTTTCTTATAGCCCTAGATACATACTAACTCTTATCAAGCTTACTCGAGCCGAGTTCGAGCTCAAGCTTTTTTATTATTAAAAATTAGTATATATTGAATTATTTTTTACTTTTATTGAGCTTACTCGAGCTGAGTTTGAGCTCGAGTTTTCTTATTATTGAAAATTAATGCATAATAAATTATTTAAGTTGAATTAGATGGCAACTCCTCTGAATTTCTGCATGCATTCATTTCTTCCCCTAGAATCGATAAGATTACTAGACTAATCCTGAAGCATACGCTACTACAGAAAAGGTCATCACAGACAGTTCAAAAACATCATCACAGATGGTTTGGTGAGCTGTCTGAGTTTATGGGTCAATAATGATATGAGGTCATCATCGACGGTTTTCGAACCGTCTGTGATATTTACTATCAAAGACGGCTATTAACTCATAACCATCTGTGATAGTTGACTACCACGGATGGTTTATAGTAGAAACCGTTTGTGATATATCGGTCATCACAGATGGTTCGGATTAAAAACTATCTGTGATATCTGCAATTACCATAGACGATTTTTAATAAGAACCGTCTGTGATATTTCTACTGATGATTTTTTATCTTTCTGTTTTCTCATCTTTTTCTCTACTTCACATAATGCCGTCAATGGATCATCACATTTGTGTCCTTGCTCCGTGAACCAAAACTTCACTGTGACCGATCGACCACAGCAGATCGACTATATTAGAACGACCAAGGAAGAGCGACCAAGGAAGAATGACCACGGCAGAACGATCACCGCAGAGTGACCACAATGGAACGATCACTATAGAATGATCATGGCAAATTAACCACAGCAGAACAATCACCGCAAAACGACCACGAGAAATCGACCACCATAGAACGACCATGATAGAAAGTTCGTGAACCGGAACTTCATGTACTTGTCGAGGTCACAGGGACCGTACAACAGAGAGTCATCAAAAGAGCGCAGCGCACCACCTCCCTTAGGCATGGACCTGAATAGAATCGAGTAACGCTTGTGCTTTCTCGGTGTCCTAACATGGTGCTTGCAGGATGGCACCCTCCCGTTCGTCATGGCCTGCAATCACATTCACATGCTATAGTCAGCGTCTCGTCTTCTTGATAACCTTCAGACGGAAGGGAAGAAAGGATAGATGGGGCTTGTACGTACCATGAGTAGATCGCTAGTCTTGATAGTGAGGACGTTCGACTTAGGGGCATAGCGAGCCAACTCCCATCGTTGGCCTGCATCTCGAGGCCCTCGACATTGTGCGAGGTGGGAAAGGTGATGAACTAACGTTGTCCCGATCTTTTGATGAGAAGGATAATTTTGATTGGACGATGATCAACTCTCACAATCCAGGCTACGAACGCAATATGTATGAACCAAGTAATCGCTGAACTAATCACCAAGTCATTATCAATTGTGCCAAAGATCAGATTGACCTGATCACGAGGATCAATTCCTGCAAGCAATCGAAGAACAAGGAAGAATAAAGTAACAAGCAATCTGAATTGCAAATATATGAATTGAGTTCAAAAAGGTGGGATTCCATAGAGGTTCTTTACGGTTGGTCTAGTCGACACAAGCGAAGAGCAAGAGTTTTCACAATGGAGAAACAAAGCAAACGAAATCCAAAGAAACTAGAAGGGTGCAACCTCTTTAAATAGGGGAGGGAAAGCCACACAAAACTAAAAAATAAGGGATGGTATTATTTATGGTACTGTTCACGTGAACAGTATGGCTTTGAATTGTACGAGCCAAGTGAGGGGGCACCTTCCCCTTGGGCCCAAGCATTACAAGGCCTAATTTGGCCCAAACAGCTGATGCAACACTTTCTACTAGTGATTGCGGTAAGTACAGGAGAAATTTGGATGTGAGGCAAGATCTTTTGGAAAGATGATGAGATAAGCTTTCCATTGAGTACTCATATATCTCAAACGGACTCTGTATGTGAAAGTTATGCATATTTGAAGTTGGTGTTGTCTTCGGAGGCCGAATTGAATCGCACATGTTTGTCTTCATGATCAGCTCCTAAGTTCCTAAGTAAAAGAACATCACATGCATTAGGTAGTAGCATATTCTTATTAGAAACAAAATGCACTCCTAGAAATGAAGTTACCTGGTAGTTCAATTGTTGTGCGCGAGCTCTGGTGATTGGACCTTGCAAGTACATAGGTTCAGATCCATTGATTGTATGCATGAAAGTGATGTCCTCATCATCCTCCCCTTCTTACATTTTAGTCGTCCTCAACTCACACTCATCTTTTCTCCCAAATATGGCATCAAATCTGCAATGTTAAATGTGAGACTAACCCTGAATTCTGCAAGCAGATGAAGCTTATATGCATTATCATTAATCTTAGCTAACACCTTGAATGGACCATCAACTCTAGGCATCAACTTAGACATTCTCAATTCAAGAAATCTATCTTTGTGCAAATGCAACCACAATAGATCACCAGGTTCAAAAGTTACACTCTTTCTACCCTGACTACAAGCAATCATATACTTAGCATTCATGCGCTCTATATTTTCTTTAACGATTTCATGCAGTTTAAGGATAAATTCAGCACGTTTTTTAGTATCTAAATTTACTTTTTCAGAAGTGGGGATAAGCAATAAATCAATAGGAGTGCGATGATTAAAGTCATATACTACCTGAAAAGGGCTCATCTTTGTGATAGAGTGCAACGATCTATTGTAAGAAAACTCTACATTAGGTAGACATCCTTTCCACATCTTCAAGTTTTTCTTTAAGATAACCCTCAACATAGTTAATAACATACGGTTGACAACTTTAGTTTGTTCATCTGTTTGGGGGTGACAAGTAGTAGAAAGCAACAGCTTAGTATCCAATTTCGCCCACAATGCGCGCCAAATGTGAATCAAAAACTTCATATCTCGATCTGAAATAATGGTATTGGGCACTCTATATAGTCGAACAATCTCTCTGAAAAACAAATCGGCAACATTTGTAGCATCATGGCTCTTATGATAAGATATAAAATGTGCTATTTTAGAAAACATATCCACAACAACAAAAACACTATTTATCACATTCTTTGTTCTAGGTAATTCTAAAACAAAGTCCATTAAAATATCATCCCAAGGAATGCTAGGTACAGAAAGAGGCATATATAAACCATGTGGATTAATTCGGGACCTAGCTTTATTACAAATAGTGCAGCGAGATACATAGCGCTCAACGTCGCGCCTCATCCCTGGTCAATAGAAGTGTTCAACGAGGATGCCCTCCGTCTTTTTGATGCCAAAATGACCCATTAGTCCTCCCCCATGCGCCTCCTGTAACAATAAAGATGAATAGAGCTGGCTGGAACGCATATCTTGTTAGTTATAAATAAAAATCCATTATTAAAAATTGTAGGACCGAACAAGTAACAAAGGGGGTTGAATAGTGCCTTAAAACCTCCCTAAGAATTCATATAATCCTTCTTCTCCAATAGCTTAAGAGCTATGAAGACAAAGATTGAATATTCACTGGAAAACCGGAGAGATAGATAGAGACAAACTTTTGGCGGAAGAAATCAAGAGCAGTAGACACGCTCTGCTGTGGTTGGAATGATCAAAGAGTAGGCTGACTGTGACAAAGAGATTAAAAACCAACCGATCAGGCAACTCAGTCAAAAATAGACGAACCATTGGAAGCCAAGATAACAGGCCGACAACAGAGTCAGCAGACTCAGACGAAAACGGCAGTCCATCGCCACCGACATCATCTTCTCCCTCCTGCAAATCTGGTGAGCCACCGGCCGATCTACTCCCTCCAGCTCACCGGCGTCCACCTGCACCTCTCTTCCTCTGCCGTTTCCAGTGCACCGTCTCCTCCCATTTGCCACTCCACCGCACCACCTCATCCACTGCGCCCTCACACCGCTCCTTCTCGACCGCTGTGGCCGCTGATCTCCATCATCACCGCCGCTCTACCTCGACATCGATGCCGCCGACCACTACTTTATCACCATCTTCTTCCACTACTTCCCCGATCTGGTTCCTACACAATTAGGCGCTGCTTCCCTGCATCCCATGGTAAACTGTATAAGGGCAATGCATGTAAAAGGCTATACGGTACTGAATCTTACTCACGTTGAGTTGTTTGGTATTGTAAATTCCTGTTATGTATTTGATAGTGTAAATTCCTATTTTGTCAATCGATCACATAGAACCTTTTCTTTTGAGTAACTCGTTTGGTTTTATATAAGTCAAGAAGGACTAGCTTGTCAGTTTGAATGAGATTTTAATCACAAAAAGGAGTGCAGTAGATATTTAAAATGCTTCTTCAGAAGAAGAGTCTAATTGGTTGCCCCATACCTGTTACAGATAGGCTTTGGTATTGAATTTCTTTAATAGAGAGTAGAGATTTAAATGATGTTTCTGATGTTGTGACTAGCACCAGAATAAGAAAACATATAAAGGAAATCTTGATATTAGATGCTTAGCTTTATCATGACAAGAAAAAAAATGCTTAGCTTGACAAAGTAGATGAGGAAAGTATAGTAACATCTTTTTTCTGTGAACTTATTTACTTATACTCAGTAGATGAGTTTTGTATCTATTTTTTTACACCTTATATGTTATTAACAAATCTAGGCATTAGTTCAAACTAAAAGCATCAGATTATCTTTGAATTTTTAAACTTCAATACTTCTGGGTTCCACCTTTTTTACACTTCTTTGAAGTGAAGTCAGTGTAAATTGGAGCGGTATTCTTATGAAATTGGCTCGTCTATTTTTACTACTCACTGTAGTCATGACTCGTTAGCTGTGGTGGAACCAGGCCTCGGATTACCTGGGCTATAGCCCGAGGCCTGGCAACCAAAGCCCGTGTAAAATTCATGGAAAATCACAAAAAAAACAGAGTTAGCTTAAGAGCTGGCCTAAGAGCAACTGGCCCAGCCCGAGGCTTGAGTTTGGGCTGGTTCCGCCCTGCTCGTTAGTACATGCTTATCTGTAGTTAATTTTCATTATGGTGCCATCGGACTAACCTTCTACATGTTTACATTCTTATTATCTTGTTTCGATTTCAGTGCATGTTTCTGTTCAATTCTGCCCAGTTTCTTACCATTTTTTCTTTACAGTGAGGTTGTCCAGTGATACTTACATCTGAAATTTGTCAAGAGAACCTCATGTCAACAACCAAACCTGAATGCTTGAATGTGTTGATGCCAAGACAGAGTGCCTTTTATGATAGAAGTACTTTTTGTGTGTAGCGATAGAGCAAGTTCAAGACATGCAGGCTCATATTTAGCTGGAAGTATTGTACTTTGTTATTTGACTAAGAGTTTTCTGAACTGTTGTATGGGTGTCAAATCTATGGCTCAAATTTTTGTACTATGCCAAAGAATGCTTTGGACGTGCTACTTAATTGCTTCTACTGGTGGTTAGTTGTCTGATAAGTCATGTGTCTACTTGAAACAGATCCATATATGTATGGTAATGTAAAATTTAATTTGTGACAATAGGTTATTACCATGAGATCCAGAGCGTTGCATTAAGTTATTGTCGCGAAATCTAGCGTGTTGCATTAAGCTATTGACACAAAATTCAACGCATTGCATTAAATTATTACCATGAAATCTGGCACGTTGCATTAAGTTATTACTACGAAATCTAGCGTATTGCATTAAGTTTGTGCCATGAAATCTAACACATTGTATTAAGTTATTGTCACAAAAAAACAGATTGTTGCATTAAGTTATTGCCATGAAAAATTAATTGTTGCAATAGGCTTCTACCACAAAATCTAGCGCATTTCATTAAATTATTGCTACAAAAAATAGATTGCTGCATTAAGTTATTGACATGAAAAAATAATCGTTGCAATAGGCTATTACAACCAAATTTAAATCGTGGCAATATGTATTTATTGCAACGTTTTCTGTTCGTTGTGATAGAATGCTATCGCAACATTACCATCGTTGCAATATGATACTTTATCACCATTATTTGATTTCTGTTGCAATGAGCTATTACCACAAGGTTTATTGCCACGCTTGGCAACGATTTTAATTTCATTACAAAATATACATATTGCAACGCTTTTAGTCTTAATGTAACAATTAATTTTGTTGCAATAATCATATTTTCTTGTAGTGCTACAAATTCTAAAGTAAAA
Source organism: Bonia amplexicaulis (assembly GCA_036346245.1). Classification (NCBI taxonomy): domain Eukaryota; kingdom Viridiplantae; phylum Streptophyta; class Magnoliopsida; order Poales; family Poaceae; genus Bonia; species Bonia amplexicaulis. Next base: position 8,541,634 of record CM070763.1, on the reverse strand, counting down.
CCCATGGATAACTAAAATAATAATTGAAATTAGTGATTGGATTTGCATACGTATTCCAACCTAAAATTAAAAAATCATGTCAACTGCAATATAATAACGTGCAAATTCGGAATAAAAATACAAGGATGATAGATTGATATGTATACGAATTCACATGTATAAAGGCTAAAATATTAAATTTCTCAATAAGAAAAAAGAAAATTAGAATTTTTTTCTTTTCAGACTTGAACCCCATAACTATGCCATTTCAGAATAAAAAATAAAATAACATTACGAATTTGATTTGTATAAATATATGTTAGGAATAAAATTTTAGATTAAATGAAATACCTATGTCAAGTCCAACCTAAAATTTAGAATAACAAATAAAATAAAATTACCTAAAAATTTAAAATTTAGAATAACAAATGAATGTCATATACATTTCTTTATTGTAATGTCGATTGACAGTGCATGCATCACCTAAATTTTGTGTTAGTTAAGAGAAAAAGAAAACATTTGATCATAGATATGGTAATTAGAAATATGTGAAGGAATTAAATTAGGTTTAGAAATTACTATGTCAACTATTTGTATGCCATATTAACCTACTAACCTTCTTTTTTCCTTAATTAGTCATGCAAATAAAGAATCTACTTTTTGTACCATCTCAATAATGATCTCTTTTCTTCCCTGTTGAATCAATACATTTTATTAACTTGGTACATATCAATTCATTAATTAATTAAGCAGCAATTTCTGTCCTTTGTAAAACTTAGACATGTTCTCAGTCATTGGTAGCTAAATTTAAATTAGATTGTACTTAATCTACTCTCGACAAATTTTATATTAAGTGCTATTTTTATAATATAAAATTATTATTTAATCATTTTATCTTTTGATATGGAGACTGCTTACTTTATCTAAGAATCCAGCCCATGTGAATGCATGGGTCGCGGACTAGTAGCTATAATTCTTTGAGCAATTTGAGTGCTAATGCTCGCTGACCATCAATTAGCAAATTTGATAGTGTCTGATTGAAGTTCAGTTAGACAAGATGTGGATCCTCTATAGCATTGATAGGGTTTTGTACTTCGTGCAATTCACTATCTATAGGATTGATGTAAATCCTCTATAGGATGTACTTACGACAAATAATTTACATGAATGCGACAAGTGCAAAAAATTTGAAAAATTTATGTACAAATACGAAGGAATAAGATATCAGTACAATTTAAATGTTAAAACCAGGGTAGCATAGGGTCTATTTGATACGGTTGCGGTTTATGCCTTTTGGCTGAAATTTTTGAATTTTAGCTGTTTGCGACAGAGATTGTAGAGAGAAATAATCGTTTGCGATTTTGGTTGATACAAATGTTGGGTTTTTAACGTGTACTATAATTAACTTGTAGACCATGTCTTGAGAAAATACCCCGTTTAAAAGTTAGGTACTGTAATAAAAGCCAAAAGCCGATTTTAGAAGCCGTAAAGAACAGCGCCATAGTCTTTTTGCCACCAATCATCTCTTTCAGGGTTTTAGGAACCAATCTGCTACCAAATGCTTCCCTCAGTTCCCTGGCCTCCTTCAGAAGAACCAAATAACCAGCTCTGTTACAACGCACGCCACCGCAAACTAAAAGAATGCACACACAGAGAGAGAGGGAGGTTTTTACAAAGGACCGAAAACAAAACGCCAACCTGGCAGCACCGAAAACAACATGTGTTTCTTCTTCAACACATCATCCTCACCACGCTGCTCCACCCATGCGCCTAGGGGCGAAACTAGAACAAAAAAACACCGAAGTTCACCACTTCACCCTATATAACAATATATATAGTTTTCAAACAATATTGTGCTAAATAGTAATACGTTCGGTAATTTTTAGCATCTTTAATGTAACCGATGACAGCGTATGATGATAAAGAAGTAGTGATCAAAATACTTACCAAAATAAAAAAGCCTGATAATAATATTGATTACTTGTAACAAACTGAAGAAACTAAGGGCGAATTTACAGACAAAAGTTTGTCAGCATTACTAAAATACATCATTCGATTTCAATGTCCTGCTAGAACAAAATTACTTAAAATTTTCAAGTAAAAAACAGCAGAATGATCAAATGTAAGTTAATGAATTATCTTTTAGTATTTACATTCTTTCAAGTTCATAAAGCGACGAACCATACCTTCAGTAGTAATTTTCATCAATTCTTATTTCTCCACATAGCAAATAAATATATCATTCATGAAATTATCACCAATTAATTGAAAAGTCAGTTAGATATTTGTATGCTCAATAGTTTAAAAACAATATAATAGAAAAATACGTTCAGTGATTTACTTACTTGACATTACGGTTAAATACTACAATTTTGCCTCCGATTTGCAAAGAGTTAGGGTGGTATTCCAAAAATCAAAATTAAAACCCTGAGTCTTAACTCTACAATTCGACAAAAATCAATCAACAATCATCACATTGAAATCCTAACTCATAAATTGGAATAATTAAGAAAAATCTAGAGCAAAGTACTTACTGAGCGAGTGGCCCAAAGCTTCCTTCGGCCGGCGAGGGCGTGAGGCAATATGGACTAGGCGACGCCACTGTGGGATGGTTGGTGAGGGCAGCCGGTGGCGCCGATTTCTCCCATTCTCTGGTGACTAGTCGCTGCCTAGCTGAGTGCGGTTGTGCGACGGACGTGGTGCACATCTTCTGACCAACCATGTGAGACAAACAAGCATCGATGACTGCTGCAAGGTGACATGCTTTTGTGATTATCAAATAGTCACCGTGGCCTATTACGATCCTCTCTCTTACACTAGCTAAAGGGCTGGCTTAGCCTGCTGTAGTTGCCTAATAGACTAAGGAAAGCGGAGACTTCTCATGAACTACTACTAACTACTAAGAATTTAGGCTGCTAATACTCTCTTCATTGGGTTTCAAGGAAAAAACCGAGCGCACTGAGTTTAATCTGAAGAGTTCACACATGGATTGAAAGTACTAATCTCTACTAAAATATTTTTAGATCCAATGTCCTGTGACACCGGGACCATTAAGCACTTCCGCCCTTGCATGCACCGCTCGATGAAAGACCCCGGCAGCCACCATAGCCATCTTCTTCGCGCCCATCACCATTGCTTCTCTACTTTCCTGCCTCCGAAGAATTGACCAAGCACAAATCCAATGAGAAACGGAGAAGATAGCTTGAGTGGGACGCGAATGCCACTTATGATTGAAACATGCAGAGCTTCTGGTTTTCCAACATCACCAACACAAAACTACAGCACCAATTAGTAACCCCAGGGCAGGATTCCGCAACGCAAAACTACACAACCACGGCCCAGACATGCAGGTTCAATTATGTGAGCGAGATACATAATTTTGGTGCGATGCTAGTTTTGGCGTTTGCCTCTAGACCTGGTGTAGTGGTGTTTTTCTAGCTGTTCATAGCAGAAACTCTTCTCTGACTGTGGTGAATTCCAGAGCTCTGCTCCTGGTTCAAATATATATATACTAGTTGAATGTTCGTACGTTGCTACGGATTTTTAAAATTTATGATACTACATGTTTTAAAATTTATCATTATATGAGGAGTGGAAGAACTAGCTATATGTGAATCTGGACGGCTGATCTTTGATCGAACGGTTGAGAAGAGAGCAGGGAGAACGGACCGATGACCACTAACTCACATCTTTATAATAGTAAATATATATATATATATATATATATATATATATATATATATATATATATATAAAAGTAGGTTACCATATAATTTAATCTCACCAGGAAATGAAAGTGGACTGCAGGGAGAGGGAGCGTACAGGCCGATGGGCACCACGGCCGAGCCCAAGAAGGTTAGTTCAGTCCGCAATGACCAACGGGCCCGGTACATCTCTGATATGATCTGCTGGGCCATTCTTGTCACGGTGCTCTTTCTATTGTTAAATTTTCTCCTAAAAGCTGCCTGTAAATTTGAGGAGAGGGGCAAATTCGTGGAAAGAAATCCACAATCCTCGAGTTCTCTGGGTCTTGTCAGAGCAAACCTGTTAATTCTGCCTAACTCGTACGGCTAATGCAATGCTTTTTTTTTTCCCTCCGGCACAATCGGCAGGCAGGTAATGATCACAGATTAATCATGCGGCCGGGTATCAAAGCAAATCAAATCATAGTTTCAAATCTCATTGATCGTGTAATCTGTAACAAATGTACTACTACAGTGGATGAGCAATAAAACCTCTCCTTTTTTTCGCCTCCATTCCATTAACAAATTTTGAGAGCTATTTACAGATGGATGGAGTAGTATTGAATGATGTTTTAAACCTACGGACGAATTGAGAAAAATACAATATTACCATTATATCTAATGAAATTTATATATGTTACCGCTGAAATAGATTTAGGTTCTGCTCTAAACGGCTTTAGCTTTTGGTTTCTAACTTCTTAATTTCGTCTTTTTTTAGTTTTTAATTTTTTTAGTTATTTATTTTTTTCTTCTTCCTTTGCATTGTCTATGATGATATAGTTTTTATCTTTTTTTTACTTTTTAAAAACTTAGTTACTAAGAAAAAAAACTAATACCCGCCACATTAAGTAGGTTTTAATCTTTTTGATGATGTGATTAGTGGATGCAAATGTTACTTTTTCGAAGAATCTGTCCCTACCACCTAGGCTACCCACCCTTGTCACAGGTAAATGAAAAGACTGAACATAGTGATAAAATATACTTTTTTCGGACATGTGGGCAGGGCCGCGCTGCTCACTTTCTGGGGATTTGCTTCCACGTCAGAGACACACAACATGCACGATGCTCATGTGGCAGCACCTGCAACAAGCACGCATAGTACGAGTCCTCATATATTCCATGTGTTTTGTCTCTACTCTCATCTACTGTACATGTAAACCATTATTTGATCTCCTTATCGTAAATCGAATAATACGAAATGCTCTTCAGGTGTTGCCTGAATGGAAGTTCTCTACAGTCCATAGCAATGTAACAACACCTTTTGGACGTCTGAAAGTGATATACTGATTTATGCTACTGGTATTATTGTTCTGTACTTTTTTTCTTTTTTTTTATTGATACAACAAAGCTTGTCTTAGATGTTGCAATCAAGTCAGAGCATTTCATTTCATATAGGACAGCTAGCTACACTACCAAGCACTGCCCAAGAATCACTTTAATTTAAGTTCTCTCAGAAAAAAAAAAGAGTATCTTCCAAGTATATCCGCTGCGGTCGAGAGGATGTTCGAACAATAGAGTGAATGTCATGGTGTAGGCCTGGGTCCAATAAATTTATTATTAAAAAGTTAGAGATTAATTTTTATTTATTAGAGATATCATTAGAAATAAAATATTAGTTTATATTTGTTAGAGATATTATTAAGATTAGATTCTATCTATTAGAGAGAAGCCATCTATATAAACAAGCTGCCATATGCTATTGAAAGCAAGTAAGAAATAACAAGTCATTCTCATCTATAGTCTCTCCCTCTCTCTCTAGGCCGACGTCGTCCAGCATCCTCTCGGCAGTGCTTACCCCTATGAACTAAGGTTGATAACAACTTGGTACTAGAGCCTCCTCCGATGCCCACCACCATGCTAGGGACGGAAGGGAGCAGTGAGGTAACAGCCCTGCAGAAGGTCTTAGAAGTCATCAAAGATCTGTCCCTCCGCGTTAGCAACAACCATGCAAGCTTGAGCAATCGAGGGGATGGAGTTCACAACAACCTGACCGATCTAGCTACCCGCATCCTGGCATTGGAAAACCGAGCAATGGACTTTTTATCCATGATTGATTTAGCATACATGATATATTATATACCATTGCACTAGCACGTATCTAAAAGCAATTCAAAAGCAGAGATGCTTGGTGCTCAGACACCATCGTGCCCTATTTCAGCGTCCTATATATATATATATAACAGGGGCACCATGGTGTCTGGGCACCAAGACTCCTTGCCTTTGAATTGCTTTTAGATGCGTGCTGGTGTGATTGAGACTTTCCATCAATGATTAAGACTTTCCATCCATAATTGATTAAGACTTTCCATACCATTGTATTAGTACGCATCTAAAAGCAATCCGAAGGTATGGAGGCTTAGTGCCTAGGCACCATGGTGCCCCATTTCAGCATCCTATGTATATATATGTATATATATATATATATATATATATATATATATATATATATATATATATATATATATATATATATATATATATATATATATATGTATATATATATAGAGATCTACAAATTAGGGTCTCTACGAAATTTCCACATTAATCGAAAAGCAGAATCTAAAAGCAATCCGAAGGTATGAAGGCTTGGTGACTAGGCACCATGGTGCCCTATTTCAACATCCTATATATATATATATATATATATATATATATATATATATATATGTATATATATATATATATGTATGATACATATATATATATATATATATATATATATATATATATACATACATACATATATATATATATATATATATATATATATATATATATATATATATATATATATATATATATATATATATATATATATAGGAAGCCTCTTTTCTACACCCGGTGTAGTTACTCCCTATGTCGTATCTCACAACGTTAGAAGTATCTCGCGTAACGGAGGGTATGTACATGTAGTATACAGTATTTAAGACCATCTAGGTGGTATGAACAATTTTTCGGAGGTGGTATGTACATTTTTTAGACATACTCCTTTTATGTGTGTATATGAAGGTATTTCTAAAATATGGTAAAACTATGGTTTCCTTGTAATTTTTCTTGTGGTTCTGACCGAGTATCTTATAATTACTATACGAGTATACCAAGTGATAAAGGAGTATTTTATGTTTGTTTAGGTGGTATATTAGAGGTGGGAGTAACTACACCGGGTGTAGAAAAGATTTTCCTATATATATATATATATATATATAGAGAGAGAGAGAGAGAGAGAGAGAGATCTACAAATTAGGGTGTCTACGAATTTTCCACATTAATCAGAAAAAACAGAAAAATATCTAGCCATCCATGTAGTGTACTCGAGTTATAACGACTTAGCTTAAAAAAAAGTCCACGCCAAGTACAACAAAAACTAACAAAATTTTGGAATAAAATATAAAATTAGAAAGTTGATTTACATATGAACTTAAAAGTAAAATCCCTAATTATCTAAAATTCAGAATAAAAATTAGTAGGTAGATTTGTATATGAATTCCAATGTAAAACTGAAATTCAGACTGAAAATAATAGAAAATTAGCAATTTAATGTCTATTCAAATTCCAATTTAGAATCCCTACGTAGTTTAAATATAGAATAAAAATTAGCAATTGTCTTTGCATATGAATCTGTCTTAAACCTTTAAGAAACACCATATCATACAAAATTAAAAAAATAAGCAAATTCGAAATAAAAATGAATGGAAAATTAGTGAATTTATTTTTATACGACTTCAAAATATTAAATTTATAGTAAGAACTAAAAGAAAATTATAAATTTGATTTTTTTAGAATTAAAATTTGAACAATATTCAAATTCAAAATAAAAGTTAAAAATAAGATGTGGGTGTCACGAGTTATATTGGCTTAAGCTAAAAGAAAGAGCACAAGTCTCAATACAAAGTAACTAAAATTCAAAATAAATATTAAAAGAAAATTACCTATTAGATTTATATACAAACTCCAAAGTAAAGCCTTCAAATAGCCAAAATTTGGAATAAAAATTATGTAAAAATTAGCAGTTTGATTTATATGCGAATTCGAACCTGAAACTAAATTCCTTGTTAAAAAATAATAATGTTAGCACACTACTACAGAGAAGGCTATGCTGGACGCCTCTCACAGACGGTTCCCAGAATCCGTTAGTATTGTAATTATCACAGATGATTTTACAAGTGTGATCATCTATGTTACTAGCGATGGCTAGAACCATCTGTGATACATAATTATCATATATGGTTTCTTGCTAAGAATTGTGTGTGAATTATCATAGACTATTTGGATTAAAAACTGTCTGTGACCTCTACAGTTATCACAGATAGTGTTTAATAAGAATCATATGTTATAATTCATAGACACTTCTACAAAAAAAACTGTCTATGATAATTACAGACATCATACACGGTTTTTAATCCTAACCGTCTGTGATAATTCATAGATTGCTCTTAATAATAACCGTCTATGATATCCGATACATCCCATATGGTTATTTTTAAAAACTGTCTGTGGTAATAAACTTATATATATATAGGGGCGAAAACGTAACTCATTATACTCCTATGCACACTTAGGTTTTTCAACACGCCCGCGTGCCTTCTCAGCTCCCGTCCTCTCCAACTCTGGCACCGCCACCTCCTCCTTGACTCCCGTCGTGCGGCTCCTCCTTCTGGCTCCCTGTCGCCGTTGCCTCCTCAGCTCCCCGTCGCATGGTAATCTGTGTAGCTCGCTGTATGTGTTTAGGATCTACATCCGATACTAATACATTTGCCATCCTTCTCTAATCCTATTGCACTTCCTCACTTGAGAATATTGCTACAGCTTGGAATAGTTGATTAGGAATAATATTACGAAGCAAGGAAACCCAAGTTTCACTTTTTCCAATCGACCAAGCTCAAGGTGTGCATCATGTTCATATCCATATTGATTTCTAATACATTTCCATACTTATGTGAGTGCCATGACATGTATGAATGGTTGATATGTACATAAGTGTAATGCTACATTTTTATAGGTGATCCAATTTAATAAAGACAAATAAAAATAGAATATTTGACATGTATAGATAATACAACTTGAAAAATGAAATGCTACATGAATGTTACTACTGTTCATAAACTAGAATCATAGGATTGGCCCAAATATTAGTGTGAATAGGGTTTTCTTTATGTCAAGTATGTCCTCGAAATTATGGCATTTCTAATATCCACTTGAATATAATCCTAGATGATTATCACTCTATGATCAAGGTTTTGTAAATATGATTGATTAATTAATTATAAGTACAGAAGCATACTGGTGTGATTCAATTTGCTATGCCCAGATTGTAGTATGCTCCGATGACCAGACCAACTGAGCAACTAAGTGAGAGAGCTAAGGCATATCGAAAATGCCTGGGAGCCGAATGACCATCATGGAGGTCCTTTGAGACCAGAGAATGGCTTCTCTTTTAACACTAAAATAGTAAACTACACAACATAAAGTCACAACTAACAACTTACTTGTTCTTGATTTACATAAATGATGCCCACATATTTCATGGTGATACTAATATAGTCTTGCACACCTCACAATTTAAATGAGCTAGAGATAAAGTCAGATCCCATATGATACTTGATAGCTAAAACTAGTCAGTCGAAGTAGTGGTTGTTTTAAAACACCCTTCCGATGAGATTTTGTAACAATAATATATGCCAAGATGAGAAAAAAGAGAACTAATTATCCACAAATTCTTCTAGAATATAGTCAGACTGCTCATATTGGTATTACCAAACAACTACAAGAGGAATATTAAAGCATTGTATACTTGGGCTTCAAAGGACGTGAAACAAATCACACACTCTAGTGTATCAGGTTCTATGAAGTAGGTCATGGTTATTTTTTTGTCTTAGGCGTACTTTGCCACCTTCTTCGCGACTATCCATCAGCTTCTTAGGACCATAGATGAAGAAAAGGAGTGTGAAGAAGCCGATGAATAGTCGCAAAGAAAGCGACGAGTATGCCTAAGACAGCAACAAAGCCCAAACACGCTGCATGAGGAGGAAGAGATAACAACCATAACCTACTTCATAGAACCTAACACACTAGAGTGTGTAATTTGCTTCATAGCCATAACCTACTTCATAGAACCTAATACACTGGAGTGTGTAATTTGCTTCATGCCCTTTGAAGCTCAAGTATACATTGCTTTCATGTTTGTCTTGTATTTATTGAGAAATACCAATATTAGCAGTCTAACTACTTCCAGAAGAATTGATGGACAATTATATTGGCCCTCTTTTTCTCTTCTTGGCATATATTATTGCTACAAGATCTCATTAAAAGGGTATTTTAAGACAACTACTACTCCGACTGACAGAGTTTTAGCTATCAAGTGTGATATGGAATCTGACTTTATCTCTATCTCATTTAAATCGTGAGGTGTGCAAGATTATGTTAGTGTTACCATGATATATGTGGGTATCATTTATCTAAATCACGAACAAGTTGTGAGTTGTGACTTTATGTTATCTAGTTTATGATTTTACTCCTCCTGGCGACAGGGCATGATAATCAACTCAAGTACATTTGATCTTAACAAACTCTCCGACGTTCAAGGACAGCTCTCCACCTTCTTGATGACGGACGTCACTGACCTGAAGGGAGAGTTCAACCCCGGGAGCAATAATTAATAGATGTTCAAACATTTGATTCAATTATAATTCATTCAATTGTAACTCATACAATTGTAATTCATTTATGAGATCTGTGTAATACTTATCGTGTGCTATAAGATCTACAATTATCTATGATCTGATTGCTTGTTTTCAGATGGTATGGCTAGCATTTTCTAAGGCTAGCCAAAAAACAAAAAAAAATCTATATATAGAGCAAACTATCAAATACGGTTTTATTGTATAAATTGTCTGTGAATGCCTACTATCACAGATGGCTTAGAATTGTGTGTGATGACCCTCTGTGTTGTAGTGGTAGTTCTAAACAAATAAAATTCGGAATAAAAATAAATGAAAATTAGTGGGTTGATTGGCGAACGAACTCCAAAGTACAATAACTAAATAACTGAAAATAGAATAAAAATTAATTAAAATTAGCAATTGAGTTTGTTTACGGTTTTTAATCTAAAACTGAAAATAAACTTTATGATACTTACAACCCGAAATTAAAAGAGAATTAGTAGTTTGATTTCCATAGGAACTCCAAACTAAAATCCCTAAATAACTAAAATTAGAAATAAAAATTAAATGAAAATTAGCAATCATGTCGGCAAGGTAGCTTTTTCTACCATATCTAACAATGATGCTTTGGTTTGTTCCCTGTTGTATGAACACAAGATTATTGGCTTGGCATACATCAATTTTTATTTAGGGGGCGCTTTTAATACTTTGTAGAACTTGGACATATTATTAATAACAGGAAATTAATGTTAAAATCGAAACTAGATTCATCAATTAAGTGCTACTTTCATAATCTAACATTAATTTTTTTGTATCTTTTAAGATAGAGAAAAAGTAGTTTATCTTTGAAGCTGGCCCGTGCGAATGTATGGGTTGCCGACTAGTAAAGATAAATTTGTGGATATCCTATAAATGGCCAAAAAAGAATCACAGCTCAAATATATATATTAGCTAGCCCTTGAACAATGCCTGCACAGTCAAGTTCCAATAGATATATACAAGAACCTCCCCAGGACACAGCTGGGAAGGGAGGCAGGCAGTACAATTCACAAGCCAGTTTTGGCATCAACTAAAGCCTGCCTCCTCCTGTATCCTCCACAGAATCTCATGCACTGCAGCTGCAATCTCCTCCACAGAGCCAAACTTGCATTCATCCTCCACCTACAAAACCCAAATCACAAATCAATCCTCAAATTAGCATCACCAATCTGTATATCCTCTCACAGAAATACCAAAAAACAATCAGTAGACTAGAGGAGAGGACGACTAGCTTGTGAGATGGTTACTGACCCTGAGGGTGAAGGAATACATGACCATGGCATCAACCGCGGTCATGTTCAGATGCAAGGTGGTGAGCTCTAGCTGCTGGAGCCCGGCGACCAGCTTCAGCAGCTGCCTCGGCCGCCGCGGCGCCTGCACCTTGAGGTTGGCGTGGCCCTCCACCATGCTCGCCTCGATGTCGGCGATCACCGGCCGGGCGGCCGTCGTCTCGGGCTTGATCTTGCGGGCATCGTCGACGTTGCTGCCATGGGAGGCAGCAACGGAGGTAGAGTACTGTGGGAAGGTGAAGAAACCTGCGAAGGGAGATTGGGCGCCATCAGCGGAGCTCCTGTGCTCCTTTTGGCTCTTTTGCACCTCAAGGGATTGGAGGAGGTGCTCAAGCTCCCTCACATAGTTGATTGCTCCCCCAACAATAGATGCTTGGACACCCTAGCGAATTTTAAGAGATCAAATCAAGATCAAAAGATACATATTAAGAAGTAAAATGTGATATGGAACATCCACTGCATTGAGAATTGAGATGTAAATTTCCCGGAACCAGCTGGAAACCGGTATCGACGTCTTTTCAGAATAATCATCATGAATAAAATGAATCTTGTGTAGTTTTTTTTTTTTGCAATTAAGTAAATACCCTTTGTGCGTAGGAAGGCGGCATGAGGGAGCGGAGGACGGCGAGGTACTCGTTCATCTGCCGCCGGCGGTTCCGCTCCACGGCAATGTGGGTAACCCTCTGGCTCTCGATCTCCTCCTTGTTCTTGACAATCTTCGCCCGCCTCCTCTTCCTCTTCGCGGCCGCCGTGGCCTCCACCGGCGGTGCGCATGCGACGGCCGCCGCCTCGAGCTCCGGGGAGGCCTTAAAGCCCACCTCCCACTCCTCCACGTTTCGCACGAGGGGGGTGAACAACGGATCCCAATCTCCCCACGGCTCGCCGGAGCCGGCCGCGTCGTGCCATGGCAATGTGCAAGGCGAGTCCTTGCACCCGTAGCCAAAATGGTCTTGGGGGTACACCACTGCCTCCAACGCCATTTCCCAATGATCTTGGTGGTATGAACAGAATGAAGGCAGCCGCCCACGCACACGGTGACAAACTAACACACAAGACAGAAGACAGAGAATGAGGATGACCTATTGGGAGGGAAGGGGAGGGAGATTTTATAGGGGGAATCGAAGGGGAGAGGAGGGAGAGACACCAAGGGCCCGCGTGAGATAGACGGGGTGCCTGTTTTTTGTGCATAGGGGAATGAGACCCAATGATTTAACAAGTAGGGATCAGCACTCAATGCATTGTGGCATAGGTGGATAGCCACAATGCTACCCCTAACAAAACCAACTAACTAGATATTCTCAAGCAACTAATAACTAGATAATATATATATCTTAGCCTAACAGCCCAAATCCTAAACAAACCCAAACCTTAAGAGAACTATTCCGAGCAACACACAATAGCTCGCTACGTCGGTCAGACCGGGCCTGCTAGCCGGTCTAACCGGGCTACACGCCGAGTACACTGCATCTGCATGAATCAACTAATACAAGACTCAACTAACTAAGATACCAGTCAAGATTATTTCCAACATTTTTTCTAATCTTGACTCAAACATGCTCCACCCATCATTATAGCAGGGTCGATTCATTGTCACTGAGAGCTTCGGCAAGAAACACTTTCTCTTCCTTCTTCAACTTGTGGCAATCCGAAGCAAAGTGCCCATAATCATTGTCAACCTAATGACGAAGTCATCGATCGACTCCATCTTCTTCATGCGCATTACCTTGAACTCGGTCTTAAGAGTTTGCACATTTGCCTCCTTCACATGATTGGTGCCAAGATGAATCATCTTCAACGCCTCCCACATAGCTTTGGTCTTCTTCTTTTCAACCAGTAGAAAGAGCGTTTTCTCGGGAATGCCTCCATAGATGGCTGCCAATGTCATTTGGTCATTACGCACACTGACATTGCTGCTCTAATCGTGTCCCAAACTCATTATGCCCCATGTACACCTTCATCTTAATTGCCTAGGTTGCATAAATTGCTCTACGTGAGCATCAAATAATGCAGTGAGATAGCGGAACTTTCATTCGCCGCCACACATAGCGCTGCCAGTAGGTTGCTAGTGTCGTTCCTCCCTGGCGCTCCCAACATACGGCCTGTTCTTTTTGGCTGCGGCTTGTGGCTTTTGGGCTGTTTGTACGAGAGATTACAGAGTAACAGAAACTCACGTGTTGTTTTTGCCGATATAAATGAAGTCGGTATAGTATGTACTACAATTAACTAGTAGATTCTATCTTAAAAAGATACTCCGTTTAAAAACTAGTTACTGTAGAAAAGCCGAAAACAGCTTTTAAAAGCCGAAAAGAACAGGGCTATCACTACCGGGTTCGTGACTTTCTTAGAGTGCGGTGGCACTCGGCAAGCACGAGAAACTACTCGGCAAAGTCTTTGCCGAGTGCCACCCAACATAGCTCACACGTCATAGTTTCGGACGGCAAGAGCTCTTTGCCGAGAGCTTTTCATCGAGCACTCGGCAAAGTCTTTGCCGAGTGTCAAACGACCCTCGGCAAAAAGGACAGTGGACGGCGAGAACACGGTGACGGCGTCGTTTGCCGAGTGTCAGGACGGAATGGCACTCGGCAAAGCTTTAAACTTTGCCGAGTGTCATGGTAAAGACACTCGGCAAAGCCTTGCAGTTTACCACGACACTCGGCAAAATCACAACACTCGGCATAGTGCGTTCCCGAATGCCCGAAGCGTTACTTTGCCAAGTGTTTTACCATGACACTCGGCAAAGCCTCCCTTTGCCGAGTGTAACACACAACAAAGTGGCCAAAACTGCCTATTTTAAATGTTTATTGCACCCCACTCAAACAAATCACAATATCACAGATATATCAACAAGTAATCACCACAAGTAATCACATATATCACATATAGTCCACAATATATCACATATATCACCACAAGTCACAATATATCACATATATCACCACAAGTCACAATATATCATATATCACAAGTCACAATATCACATATAGTCACAATATATCACATATCACAAGTCACATATAGTCACCCGTGATGTGGTGGGTCATGAGGCATATTATTGAAGCCGCCGATTGATTACGCACAAAGAGAAGAGATTGCATGTGTGAGACAAGATTTAAGGTAGGAACATACAAACTTAAACATTCATACTCCACTAGAAACTCACGGGAGTAGTTGCGGGAGGAGGTGGAGGGAATAGCTCCGGTGGCAGAGGTTGACCCATCCTCTCGCCAAGACTTTGCATCCACTGAAACATCTGCGTCATCCTCTGCCGCTCGGCCTCATTCCTCTGCCGATCGGCCTCCATCCTCGCCTCCATCTCCTCCCGTAGCCTCTTCTCTTCTTCCAGCTGGGCCTACAATATTTCACCCCAATGTTACAATGCAAAGCAAAGGTATGTAAAAATTAATGAACGATGAATAAAACAAAATAACACAGAGTGCCTCCATCCGGATGTGCGGTGTCCGTGGTGGGCGAATGGCGGGCTTGAGCTCGTGCTCCTTGCTCGAATCGGGAGAGAGTGGGAGTAGTGGCCGTGTCGAGTGTGCTGTCGCCAATCCAGTACCGCCCATGCTTCTTGCCTCCTCCCACCCTCATGACGACTTCTCCATCAAGGTCCTGGGTGCTCGGATCGTACTCTGGCCCATGGACCGCCTTGCCATCGATGTGTACTCACCGAGGCGGCGTGGACGATCGCATTCTTTGTACACCGAGGCGGGTCCTCGGGTTGTAGTCGACGTCGGACGTCGCCTTGCCCTTGTGGGCCAAAGCCCATGCCTTGAGCTGGGAGCAAGGTGGCCACCATGTGACGACACGATGCGAAAAAACAAACAAGATGATTAGAAATTATGCGAATTGAGTGTTATAATAAAGAAATGAATTCGGCGTACCCATGTAGCCGCGAATTCGTCGAGGCTCTGGTTGCCTTGATGGTGTGGTACACTGGCATCATCAAACGCCGCTCCCGGCAAGCGTTGTGCGTCTCCTCCCACTCGGCGGCGCACCACTTGTCCACCATCTGTGCCCGACCTTTGGAGATCTTGGGCGCACCACCACGGAGGCACCTACCGTCATCAAGTATATAACATATAAGAAGATCAAATTAAGCGTACTTAATCTCGGAAAAATCAGTATTAATGTTCTATATTTACGCATGTAGTCTTCCGAATTGACCTCATGTTTCTTGCTTGAGTTTTGTTGATCTTCACTCCAAGGTAGGTAGCGTTGTATGTTACGATGGCGGACGGCGCCTCGTAATGCATGTCCTTCACGAGTTTATAACGAGCTTTATGAGCCACACTAGCCGCCTTGGCCTCATATCCCTCCGGCATCTGAAGAAATCCGCATATAGACGCGATGTATCCGGTCATTATTTCAAGAATGTCCAATGAATGCGATGTATTGAGCAATGTAGTGCGAGGAAGACTTACCACAGCTCGGCCGTCACCGTGCCGCCTTGTTGGCGAATACCGCCATCCCGATCCGGTAAATCGGGAAGGCGACGTAGTGGTCCCACGTGTAGGGCGGCTCACGCCATCCGCCAAAGCGCAACCGGGCCGGGAAGTGCTTTGCACAAAGACCCAGGATGCCATTGACATGGCGTTTGTGATCACTGCGACCACAAGCGTCCAACCCCGCCCAAGTGATTAAGATAAATTATTAGTTTCTATTGTGATTTTCAACATATCAAATGAAAAGTAGTGATAACATCTAAAGTTACTTACCTAGCCCAGTGGGTCGAATCGTGGCGTCTCTCAAGAGGTATCGGTCGCCTCGGGAGGGTCGAGGACCTCGCAACGGACACCGACGAACCGGAGGAAGCGGAATCCCCGCCTCCTCCTCCTGCTCCTCCTCCTCCTCCTGCTCCCGCTCCCGCTCCTCCTCCTGGTCCCGCTCCTCCTCCCGCTCCTCCTCCTGCTCCTCCTCCTCCTCCCGCTCCTCCTCCCGCTCCGCTCCTCCTCCCGCTCCTCCTCCCGCTCCCGCTCCCGCTCCCTCTCAAGAGTGCTCCTACTCCTCCTCTGCTCCTCCCGCTCCTCCTACTCTTGCTCCCCGACCGCCTTTCAGCTGCATCGGGCCGTCTTTGGTAAAGCGACCTTCGTTCCTCATACCGCCCACCATCTTTGGTCAATCACCTACAATTAAAAAGAGTAAACCAATAAGCACAGATAAACAAGACGTACTTAGAAAGAGATGCAAAATAAACAAAACATAATTAGAAAATAACAAAGTATTACATGTATTAGAAATAATCATCATGATCGGGATTAGCTGGATCATAAGTCTCATCATCAGTATCAGCCATATCCATATAATCAACACTATTCGAAGGAGCAATGTTGTCATCACTTGTCATTGCCTAAATGTAATCGTGAAGTAATTCTAAGTCCTTGATTTTGAACCTCATCTCCAGCGTCCTCGTCAACAACCTTTCATTGTCTACTTCCATTCCGATCGCTTCGGTTAAGTCTATCTCAAAACTACCTTTCATGGTAAGAAACAAATTAAACAAAATAGAACTAAAGATTGGAACATGAACCGAGGGGAGGTGAAGAAGAATCATGGGTAGCCGAGGAGGTGGTGACGTCGAGGAGGGGCGTGGGGCGGGCGGCCTCGGGTGGCGTCGGGCGGCGGAGGAGTCGGCGGCGGCCGGCGGCGGAGGCGGGGCGTCGAGGCGTCGGCGGGCGGGCGGGTCAAGGGCGGCGGCGCGGCGGCGGCGGCGGGTGTGCTGGGCGGGCGGGCGGCGGCGGGCGGCTGGCGCGGCGCGGTGGTGTGTGTGTGCGGCGGGGAAACTATTAATGTTATGTTTGTATTGTTTGTCGAGTGCCCCCGATCGGGCACTCGGCAAACCCTCTTGCCGAGTGCCCCGATCGGGCACTCGGCAAACCCTCATCTTTGCCGAGTGCCTCCCACAATGCACTCGGTAAACCCCTCCTTTGCCGAGTATCTCCCACAAGACACTCGGCAAAGATTTTTTAATAAAACTTCCTTTCCTCTCTTTTTTCATAGCGTGTTTTACAAATTTGTTCGAATGTACTTCGAAAATGCCTTGTCAAATTCACTCAACAATGCATATTCGATGCTTCTACGAATATTAGACCATTATTTCATGCGGTTATAGCTCAAATTCAATTTATATCAAGTAAAATTCTATAATTGCAGTTGCAGTTTAAAAATTAAAATTATCAAATGGATCCGAAAAATTACCAAAATTTCACATGAAACAATCTCATTGTCTATTGCTGTACAAAAGTTTTGTAGTCAAACCACAATCCAAACCGTCACTTTGACTCCAAATCTTCGGATCCGTCTCAACTCTACGCTTCTTCTTCAGAATTGCTTTAGTTTGTAAATATCGTAGGTGAAAACTTATGCGAAATCTTATCAATTTTTTACCACAGCCTCCACGTATAATATCATGACATCTTGACAAATCTCATGATTTTCGGACTTCGTTTGCTTTTTAAAATTTAAAACCATTCGACCACACGTTTGTGGTCGTGTTTCTGAACAAGATGTTCGAAATTCCTTTTATTTAACGGTAAGGCCTCAAACCGGGTGAATAACATGAATATCATTTTCTACTCATTTTTCCTATTATTTGAATCACTTGCGGTTCAAATTTGACTTGATTCAAAAATTGCTTGAAATGCAATTAATTAATTAAATATACCAAACAAATACAAAAATATACCAAATTTTAACATGGAGTACCATATTTTGTATGTGGAGAGTAGAAAAAGTTTGAAGGGTAGGAGAGGAAAAGATTTTTATTTCTTTGCCGAGTGCCGCAAACAAAACACTCGGCAAAGAGCTCTTTGCCGAGTGTCAGCTACAGACACTCGGCAAAGGTCTAACGGCGGCGGCTAACATCTAACGGACGACGGTTGGTGCCGAGTGTTTTATTTTTGCCGAGTGTTTTCTTGTTAGCACTCGGCAAAGAGCTCCTATATGCCGAGTGTCTAATCCTCAGCACTCGGCAAAGAGATTTTTGGCGAGTGTTTTATTTTCGCTGAGTGTCCCCATTAAGGCACTCGGCAAAGCTGTTGTTTACCGAGTGCCCGATGGATTGCACTCGGCAAAATTCTGGACACTCGGCATATCCGGTAGTGTATATAGCTATCTAGGCACAAACGGATCAATACCTCAGGTGAGGCATTGCGAGGTGCATGCCAAGCTCAGGTGCTTGAAGGAAGCCAAAGCACAATCTCATGCGTGTAGCCGCAGCCAGATTGCCCAGCAGCCAAGCCTCTCGATCAAACCGGATGCACACCCTAGTCAGACTAATGCTTAGGTCGCCCAGCGCAGGCCACCATCACAGTCGCTACTCCTCTGGGCTCTGATACTAAGTGTTCGCCCAAATCAAGCTAATCACGCACGCACACATAAGAATACACACACATAAGAATACACACGCAAACACTCTGGAAATACGAGGAAGAAGGAGAACAGAGACTTGGTGATGAACAACACCTAGGTTGTTTCCTTCTCTCTCTTATTCTCCTCCAAAGGAGGGATCATGGCTGGCTTATATGCTGCCGCTATTAAAACCAACTAACTAGATATACACGAGCAACTAATAACTAGATACGATATATTAGCCTAACAACCCAAATCCTAAACAAACTCAAACCTTAACAAAAACTATTTTGGTGGTGACGCACAGCAGCTAATTCTGGTGGCGGTGCATAGCAGCTTGCTACGCCGATCAGACCAGGCTGCTACGTGGGTCTGACCAGGCTACATGCCCGCTACTGCACCTGTATGACTCCGCTTACCAAGGGTCTGTTTGGCGTGGCTGCAGCTTATGATTTTTAATTGAAATTTTTGAATTTTTGCTGTTTATGGAGAGACAGATATTCACTTGTGATTTTGGTTGGTACAGATGTTGGGCTTTTAACGTGTAGATTGTTTAACTTGTAGACCCCGTCTTGAGAAAATACTTCATTTAAAAGTTAAGTACTGTAGCAAAAATCAAAAGCCATTAACTTCAGAGAAAAAAAAATATACCCTAAGATACTAGTCAACATTATTTCTAACAACGAATAGGAAGGTATCACCGATGTCATGCCAAAATTTCTAAAACGCCAGCAAAACCTGTCCACCAACACAATTAGCCAAACAACGACAGATCGATCAATCACGCAGCTGCAGAAAAAGTTGCATACAAAATTTAGGGGACAAAACAATATATATTATATGATTTACCATACAGTTATTGCTATTAGATAAATAAAAATAGTTGTATACATTGTTTGCAATTGGGCAATTATTTTTCATCGACGGCAGTAAGGGTGCATTTGGTTAGTAGAATCCTCTCGAGATTACCAGGAATCCTTCAATAATTCTCTAAGATTACCTTGTTTGGTAAAATAATGAATAATCTGAATAAAAAATCTAATATTACTTTGGAAATCAGATTACTACCGACTCCAAGAGTCTGTTTCCCATAGAAAAGAGTATCGATATTAGATTACTGAGGGAAAGGAATTTTAGTTGTTGCATTTTTCATCGTCTGCTTTAATTTTTCATGGTCAAATTTTAGACATTGGCAATTCAAAATCCAAAGTATGATTTTTAGTATTTGAATATCTAATGTAAATTTTTTTCAAGTAGTACTATTGGAGAGTAGGCATAAGTGGTGCATCTTTTGAGGAGGAAATAAAAAGCTGACATATTTGCATGGCGCTCGAGAGAGATCGAGCGTGTGCAACATCAGCAGTAGATTCTGCGATGTAGCTGCATGCATGCCTGCACTGGCAAGCCACCATCAGAACAAGATCCATCCCTCGGTTTCGGTGATCGATCATTTCACATGTTTTTTTGAGAGAAAATACTATACACATGTAAGGTGGTTGTCTCTGTGCATACCATGTGTGCATCCACTGCTCATGCTAGCATCTGTATGCTTGCAAAAAATATTTGAAATATATGTAGGGATTATCATGACCCAAATTAATAAATTCCAACCTTTTGAATCAATCAATAGATCTTGCATATATATATATATATATATATATATATATATATATATAGGAAAAATACTTTCTACACCCGGGTGTAGTTACTCCCACCCCTAATATACCATATAAACGAACTTAAAATACTCCTTTATCATTTTAGGTATGCTTGTATACTAATTATAAGATACTCTAATGTGAACCACATGAAAAAATTACAAAGGAGACCATAGTTTTTAGTATATTTTGTAAATACCTTCATATACACACATAAAAAGGAGTATGTCTAAAAAATGTACATACCACCTCTGAAAAATTGTTCATACCACCTAGATGGTCTTAAATACTCGTATACTACACGTACATACCCTCCGTTTACGAGATACTCCCTACGTTATGAGATACGACATAGGGAGTAACTACACCGGGAGTAGAAAAGAGGCATATATATATATATATATATATATATATATATATATGTAGAATGTATTTTCCATATATATATATATATATATTTTTTTTTTTGAGAACTGGTAGATCTTGCATGCAAGGCTGGAACAAGCAAAGTTTAATTAGCAGGTTAGCTACAGGACGATCGGACTACACTTCTAGACAAACCACCTTGTGGCAGTGGTGGACAAGGTCAGTCATGCATGTGTGTGTACGTTGTGATTGTACCGTGATTTTACCCTTCATTCCTTTTTATCGTCCCTAGCTAGCTATATTTAAAAGCCAAGATGCAGCAGATGCAGCGTGCATGAACTCTATACTGGAGCTCATGTGATGTTTTACTGCGAAGTATGTCTTTCACAGGCCAACTACTATATGGACGCCCTTGTTTGATGTGATGTATTTTTTCCAAACTCGCCCCAGTAATAGCTCGTACTACCCTCTCCAGTGTAAGCATGTCTAGCTATATACATTTTTTTTTGTGAGCAAATGTCTAGCTACATACGTACGTACTATATAGCTCTACAGCCGTGCAAACCACTGTAAATTGTATGGTAGGGCCATCAACTTTGAAGCCCGTTTGAAACGGGATAATTTTGTTAGGATTGCTGCAGGTTTTTACTGTACATTGTGAAGTTTCGACGTCCTAAACAGGCAACAAATGATTGTATATGTATATGTTCTGATGTATTGAACCAATGAACCTGATAGCTAGAATTTTTGTCATATATAACGCCTTTTAAACTCTTATTTATAAAAATAGTCATATACGTGTGGTATTAACAAAAATAGCACTTCTGCCGTCCAGTACTAAGGCGGTAGCGCTCTGGAGTTGACACATGGTGTCTGCCGTCCGGCTGCCGGGCGGCAGATGCCTGCAGCCCAGGGTGGCCTGCAGCTCGGCCACCAGACGATAGGCCACCCGCCGTCCATCCACAAAGCAGTAGGCTGCAAAATTCGTAATTTTATGTCATATTTATTTGAATTTTCAAATATAGCAAATAAGCTTAAAAAATTATAAAATTTTACATGCAACCTTCTGACATAATGTACTTCATTGTGTAATTTTTTTTACAATTTTATCCACTTTGAATGTTGCTCAAAACTTCATACGATTTCGATATTTGTAGGAGTTGTTACATATAGCAAACGAGCTCCAAAAAATTACAAAATTTTATGTGAAGCCTCTTGACATAGTCGATCTAATTGTGTAATTGTTTTGGAAATTTTATGTTCTCCAAATTCATCATGTTAATTTAATCATAATTAGTAATATGCGATGCTCCGGCATCTTTTGAAGTGTGTGAACTCTGTCCTTCGAACATATGTCGGCCCGTTGCTGCTATCTTTTCTTTTCTATTGCATCTTTTGCACAATTGTCACTCTGTCCGTGTTGTCCCCCTCGCGCGCTATATCCGTACTGTCCACCCTCGCCCGCTCCCTCGCCTCCACATTTGTCAGTGTTAACATACCGTCCCTCCTCGCCCGAACTGCTGTGCATCGATAAGGAGTCCTTAATTTACGGGGTGAGTGCACCGGGTTCCCTTTTCGCTCAGCCATAAATACGAACCTTATGCAGTTGGTCATTGGTCATCTCAGTCACTCATCACGGAAGCTCATTCTCGCGGTCGTCACCCAAAATTAAGAGTGCATAGCTAATTATTTTAAGAAGCCAATGCATAGCACATTAAGGACGCAGCAAGAGGACGCGACAATGCTTATTGCTCTCCCGAAAGACAGTTAATTTTTTATTGTATGCTTTCGATGTTATTCCCGTAGTCCTAGTTAATTAGTTTATTTAGTTAGTCATAATTAATGTAGTTTGTATTATAAAGTAAGTAGGTCGTGGTAATTTAGACATAGTTTTAAATATTTTTGAGTACATACGGTACCCATAATTTGTTATTGTATGATGGTGTGTAATTAAGCAGTCATAATTACTGTAGTGGCAATTAGTTAGGATTAAATAATGAGTTAGTGCTAAGTAATTAAGTGCTAAGGACGACGGTAATGGATCACTCGTAATTTTTTTGGATGGGTAATCAAATTATTGTTAACTAATGAATTATTTGTATGTAGTTACACGCATGTAATCACTAACTTGCATGCTGCTTATCATCATTTTTTGTTGTAACGCTTACTGCGGATCTGATTGTTGTGGCTTCAAGTAGTTGTAAACATAGAATACTTGATAATATTCTACGGCAATGGTCTTGTACGGGCTGGATCCGATGGGTTGGACCTATCGACATGCCAATATAAGGTGCTCCGGGCTGAAGGGCTCGGCATCATGAATATTCATGAGCTACAAAGCTGCATCCGGAGGTGTCTACACTGGATTTCTGAATCCGAACCCTCTGTGTATTACTACACTAGTCACAGATCAAAACTAGTGCACATAGTTAAATAGTGATGATTATATAACCAACAATACTTTATTATAATAAAAGAGAGTACATGCCTTATGGTCATTTTATTACAACTGAGGTTACAAAACCTCTCAAACTTACGAAACATAGTGGAAGCAGAAATAAACTTCGACAATGACCGATCAATACGCCACAGGCAATTGACTGGGGAAGTGCAACCTAGTACTCTAGGAAGCCTTCATCGAATTCACACACGAAGTAGTCATAGGCTCCTTCTTGATGTTCATACCCCCCTGAGAGTTGTTTTGAGTATAGCATGTGAGTACATAAAGTACTCCGTAAGTCTTAGGAAAAATGCAGTAGATACAAGGCTTAACAAAAGAAGAATAATATGGTTCTTTTGCACAAAGTAGCATTATATTTCAAATACCATAATAAATTCTCAAAAGCATCAATTTAAGAAAGTAATTGCAATAACTAAAACTAAATAAATTTTCTAGTGAAGGTTCCAATCGCCATCAGTAGTAAACAGGCTCTAACCATCAAGGTTCAAAATTACGTGTTCCATCCACCCGCACTGGCTCCATCTGCCAGGACACACTCCCGAGAGTTCCATCCACTCCTGAGTTTCCAAAACTTTTTTTTAAATCAAAATCAAAGATCTACCATGTGAAAGCGCACATCATCCGCCCTTGACCGTGGATACGGCTATTAGAATAGTTTTACACTCTACAGAGGTTGTACAACTTTATCCACAAGAGATAAGTCATCTTAATAGCCAACATGCTTCCTTAGGCATGAGACCCAGATAATTTATCACAAAGATTTTACCTCATTCCGAATGTGACATCCCAAAAATTCAAATTTGAAAATATGAAACTTTTGAATTATTTTGCCGTATATTTTATTTGAATTTAGATTTTTATAGTGTTTCTTAAAACTATGGTTGATATTCTGGTAATTAAAGAAATTCATGAGAAACAAAACAAACATTAGTAATGCTATGAAAGAAAATCTGCAAATAAATGAAAACTACAAATTTTAAATACGAATCTGAAAAGATGATCCAGCATAAGAAGGGAGAAACCTGATTTAAAATATAAAACCACGTTTTGGGAGTATTAACATATAAAACCTAGAATTTGGACATTCAAAAATTTATAAATACAATTATAGCAAAAATTAAATAAAATCGAAAATAGAGATTATTAGATTTTGTATCTGTAAAATCTAACCAAAACTTGAAATAAAAATTTCAAGTATTAAAATCAACAATTTTAATTAAGAAATAGAAATTCAAAACTCAAATTTCGAACTTTCAAAAATTACTAAAGTTTCACATTTTCTCTCATTCTTTTACCCCTCTCTCCCTTCCATGTGGGCCCAGCCCCTCTCTCTTCCCTCTCTCTTTTTCCTCTCTCTTGTGGACAGGGCACCCCTCCTTCTCTTTCTTTCTTCCTTTCCCGAGCGCCCACGCCACCTGCTTTCTTCCCCTGCTCTGCTGCGCTCTTCTCAGCATCCTTCCACCGCGTGGCAGCCATGCGCGCGCCCCGACCGCGGTTTCTTCTGCCGTCGCCCACAGTTCCACGCCACCGCCCACCGTTTTCGGCGCCTTCGTCCCTGATTTCCTCCCCGCTCCGCTGAAACACTTGGCCACGCGGCAGCAAAAGTCTGCCGGCCGGCTCCTCGCGGCAAGCTCCCGCCCACTCTCCTATTAGAGCAGCCAAGGCCTCCCGGAGCTCACCCACACCACACTCGTCCTCCTGCCGAAAACAATTGCACCGAAAGCCCTTCAATCGCCGGCAAACCCGTCTTCTTCCCCAATTCCGGCCGCCCGAACCGCCGCCGATTGAAGCCGAGCCTAGCCAATTCCTCTCGGCCGCACCACCCTCGGAGCAAGGCGAAGCTCCTCCCGACCTTGCCCGAGCCCCTCCGAGCATGTAGCCCGCCGGCAACGCGAGCTCCTCTGCGCCGCCACCGTGCACGTCGCCGGCTCACCTCGGTACTTCCCCGGCCGAGCCGACGCCATGAGCAAGTTCCTACTGGTCCCCTACTTCTCATGCGCCGGTCAATTTCTCCTTCCCTCCACCACGCCGCCGTCGCACCATGACTACCTCACCGCCGGCCGCATCGGACCACCGCCGGCCTGCTCCAGCGCCTCTCGGCCGGAGCCGCCACCTCCAGAGGCTCCCTCTCCTGCGCGGGATACCGTTTTGGCCATCGCCACCGCCTCCCCGGCCGCTTCCCGCCGGCGACGCCACCAACCGCACCCGCTCCGAGCTTCCTCTGTTTCCAGGCGTTGTCCTTTGGCTTAACTGACTTCCTTCGCCTTCTGCGGTCAGGTAACACCCGAGGGCGCACTGGCTAGCAGCGTTGCGTTCACCCCAGGCCACTCGAGTTCGATTCCCCATCTCGCAATATTTAGATTAGGTTTTTATTTTTATTTGTTTTGTGGTAATTCCAGAAAAAGAAAAACCAAGAAAATATAGGATTAATCCACAGATAATACAAAATTTGAATGAGGTGTAAATGAGCTTATCAAATGTTTAATCATGGATCAAACATCATATATCAATGGCTAATGTGCTTTGAACTACTTGTTGTAAAGCTTAAACTATTAATCAAAGGTATGCTAAGAAGTTGAATAAAAATCTTGTTTATGGTTTACGCTTCCAGGAAATGATAATCTAACAAATAAGGATGGTTTAAAGAATATATCATAAGCCATTATTTATTAATGAACATTATAGAATTAGTCATTGCATGGTTTAAATCATAACCATTATATCTATGCCCACTGTTTAGCATGCCTAATATTGCACATCCGTTGGAAGGTTGGAAATTTGATTAGTTACCATATGTGCATAATTAATATACCTTTATTATTTACCCTCACCCAAATATTTAAGTAAAGGTTAGCTATTAATTAAAATCACTAATAAAAGATGACTTTAGTTAAGTATTCAAATGTAACTTAAAAAGATATTTCAGATAGAATTAAAAAGGGGAAATAAATGGAATAATATGTTTAACTATAAAAGCAAAAGCTTCCAATTAAAGATTAACCATAATTAGAATATACGCATTACCATTTAACATGCTATCATTAAATAAATTTTGATAGTGGTCTTAATCTAAACAGCAAGATGACCATGTATGAAAAACTTTGCCTAGGTGAATAAACCAAAAATAAAGCTAAGCCTAATGCCAACCAAGGTGTAGACAAAAATGGTGCCATTAATTAAATCTTAACATTAGATTTATTAAATAATAATGTTAGGCATGATTGAATATAGCAAGCTAGGACCTGTATAAATAGATCCTAATTCAAATTAAACTAGGCATAGTGGTAACTTCGGATACATAAAATGTCACGCTATAAAATGCTATAACTTGGACTCTAGGATTAATTCGGTGAGCTAAAATTTGTATACATCGTGTATGTAGTATATACCCTTGAATATTAGTGTTCGACACAATAATACAGCTGAACTTGTACACCAACTCATTGGTCTAACCTACCTCATGGAACTTCCTCGATAAATACAAAAATAATAAAAAAAAGTTATTAATATAAAGACCGAGTCAGTATATTATACTATCAACCTTGCCTCAAATCACCATTAACCCATAATAAAGCTAATTTGATTTCGTTTGGATTTATGTGGATCTTTTGAGTTAGTTACTTTTATTCGTGTTTAGTCATTTAGCACGTAATTAGAGATTGGAGTCCTGAAGAACCGAGAGACCAAGCATGGTCAAGAGCGAAGTGAAGATAAAGACCAGAAGCTCCAGAAGAAGCATTGTGAGAGCTCAAGACCGCGGTAAAACCGCGCCAGGCGAGTCAATACTTTGATCATGTTGAACCTACATTTTCTGCAAATTACTTTTGTTTAAATTATCAAATTGCATGCTATTATTTTATATGCAACTACATGTTTAATTCGGGATTCTAGTTATATGCCTATCGTTTGCCTTGATTAATATTATACCCCCCTTTTTGGAATATTGAATTATGCGAACCTTGTCGCCCTAGCAAAAATTATTGTAGTAATCTTTCGAAAATAAGTCCCTAATTATGCGTCATGCTTAGTATTGCCTAGATACTCGGGGGCGCTGAAATGCCCCAGCATCATCAACATTTTCAATCATGAGAAACTGGTTTGGGCAGTCATGGTGATAATGACTGGTATTCGTGTTGGATATGATTATTTTATGCTCCCAAAAACCTCAACTTGCTTGAATATCTGGGCGGATGAATTGGGGGCTGGTGTTGTGCGGTGGGAGCACAAATATGAAATGTGGTAGAACCGCCCAGGTAATACTAAGGACTGAATCTTGTCATGTAGCCCGTGTAAAACAGTACAACCACATGTCTGTAAAATACAACTTGGCTAAGTAGTGGTATCGAAACTCCCCGACTCATCTCACCGGTAGTGGATAGACGTGGATATGCAAGGGCAAAGGAGGCCTAAAGGGACACCAAGGGGAGGGTGACGTTTACTAGTCGTACTAGCATTGGGGAGAGGAGCCGCATAATGCTAGTAGCCGTGGTGAACATCCGTGCAACGTATGGGACCCACCGCAAGTGGGCAGTTTCCTATAGGGTGAAATGACTAGAGGAACTAGATATCCTGAACAGTCATGTGATAATCTATTTGACCACGACCAAGGGATCGGGTGGGCAACAGTGGATTATCGCTTGTGGTGAAAGTGTACAAACTCTGCAGAGTCAAAACTATTCGAATAGCCGTGCCCACGGTCAAGGGCGAACATGGGAACTTAACCAGATATAGTTCTATTTCAAAAACTTTGTGGGTGGGAATGGAAAAGTGAAGGGCAGTGCAAGGCCCTGGTTTGTGTTGTCCTGGGTGTCGCCCCAGTGATAAGTTAAGCGGCTATAATTTGAAGGATTAAGCATATGGTGCAGATGCCATGTAACGGTGGATGGAATCTGAATCACTACTGTTATTGCATTCTCATATACATTATGTTTTGTTTAAACTGCTAAGTCTTAGGAGGTTTCTATGTATTATATTTCAAAAGCTAAACGATGATAAAGCTTCTTCTTTTACAAAGTAAAATGGCAGGAAGAAAAAAATAGAGTTGTAGGAAAAGAGGATGATTGTTGTGGTAAATACATAACGATGATTGGTGGATTCATGCCGATTATAAAAAGAGAATATTAGAAAGGGGTTTAGGAGAAATAAATCGGTGGAGTCTATATGAACGGATGGGTTAGAAAGATGATTTAAATAATTTTTGGAAGATTAGAGTGTGCAAAAGAAATTATTGGATTACGACATTAATATAAATTCTTGAGAGGTGTTAGTAATAATGTGATTGATAGAATTCGATTAAAATACTGGAAGGATGAATCGAATTTTGGGCATATCGGAGGAATAATAATAGCTACCGGAGTATAATCTGGATCAATGATTTTGGGAAACTAGAAGAGTGTAAAGATAATTGTTGGTATAAATGGGATTAGTAGGATTTGACCTAGATGAATGATTTGAATCTTGAAAGTTGGAGGGGTAATAACGAAAACGGGAGTATAATCTTGATCAGTGATGACATTGGTGGATATATACTAGTAAGTCGTAGCCTTGATCTAATGGGATTAAAAGGATTTGATCTTGATGGATGACTTGAATTAGTGGAAATTTGGGGATATGATAATTGGGGTATAAACTCGATTAATAATATTCTTGGTGGAAAAACATTGAAGAAATGGTTGGAGATAGATAATAGCAAATAAGGTTGATTATGGAAAGAACAAATTATGGATTTGGATTATTAACAAAAGGATAGAATTGATAGAGTATTCTGATACAAATGATTTCGGTGGTTTAAAAAGTAATCATGTTAGAGAATCATTAGAGTTTAAAAGTGAGGAGTTGGGGAGTAGTGAATATAAGATTGGGTTATTAGGAATTCGGAATACAAAAGATATGGGTGGATCCAAAGTGAATATGTAGAAAGGGTTTGACCGGTGGAATAGCTAAATGATGTCACTCGATGTTTGGAGTCTTAGACAGCAATCAATTCAGGAAAAATATATCCGGTGGATTAAGTAAATAATGACACTTGACGTTCGGGGATTTAGACAACAATTAGTAAAGAAATTGGGCATTTGGTGGACTAAGTCAATTCAAGCAATCGGCATGTGGAGTCCTAGGTAGCAACTATAGCACTAGGGTTCAATAGCGATAATGCTACCAAAAGCAATTTCTAGCAAATAAAACAACCCGAGCCTTTCCTTTGATAAGTGTAACATCCTGAAAAGTTAAATTGTGGATTATAAAATTTTCTTGCATTTATTTGCTGTGATTTTGATTTGAAATTGATTTTCTTAGAACATTTCTTAATTAAAGAGCTGATGATTTTCAATGAGCAAAAGAAATGAAATAATAGAACATAAAATAATAAAGGGAGAATCTGAAAAGATGATCCAGTGTCAAAAAGAAAGTAGTTGAACCTAAGTAATGGATTATTTCTAGGGTTAAAACTTTTACAAAAGTTTTGGGAGAGGAAAATGTGATGGAAAGGTATATATATATATATATATATGTGAAAGTAAATATTTGCATTTGAGAAAAGGGTTTTATGAAGTAATAGATGCAAATAATCCCCATAAAATAAGGATTAAAAATATATATATATATATGTATTAATGTAAATGCATAGGAAAAGAAAAATTAGTTAAAACCAGGAAAAGAAAAAGAAAAGATTTTCTTTTGAGGCGGCCGGTCGGCCCAGTAGGCAAACCCACCCCCCGCACTCTCGCCCGCTCTGTTCTTCTTCTCCCTGCTCTCTCTCTCTTTCGCTCGCGCGCCTCACGGCAGCGCCCCCCCGCCTTCGCCCGCCCGCGGCCCAGCTTGCCTCGGCACCCGCGCGTTCGGACAGCGGATCTATGTCCCCTTCGGACAGCGGTCCCGTTCCGACCGAGGGCGCCGTTGCCATCGCCTCCGACCGCGCCTCCTTTTTCCCGCGCGCCCGCTCTCCCCCTCTGCCGCGCCAGCAACTCACCCCTCCGTGGCAGCCATGCAGCCCTGCCACCGCCCCGGTTTCACCTGCCCCGCCCACGGTACGGCGCCTCCGCCCAGGACCTCTGCTCGGTCGCATCGCCGGTCACGTGGTGCGAAAGCGCTGCCAACCCGCGTGCGCGGCGAAAAGCTGCGGAGGCAGCACCGTGTGGTCACCCTCTCGCCAAGTTCCCGGGGCCTGCTGCGCTCAGTCGCTGACGCCCGCCTACTCCGGCGTGATGGGTGAGCCCCTCCGGTTGCCGACCCTCCTCGGTAGCCTATAAAAGCCGTGCGACCTCTCCGAAGTATCGCCGCACTCCCCTCTCACTCTCCCTCGGAGCAATTGCCCCAAGAACCCGTAGATCGCCGCCGGTCGAGTTTCTTCCCCAACTCCGGCAAACTTCCTCGCCGTCGCTTCAGGCCATCCGAGCTCAATTCCCCACTCACACACCACCCTCAGACCACCACAAACTCATTTCCGGCCTTCCCAAGCTCCGGCCACAGTACACCGCCGCAGTGAGAGCTCCCTCGCTTGTTGCCGCCATGCATTGCCGACCTAACTCCGGCACCTCAGGCCCTCGCCACCACCACGAGCTTCACCTCGGCGCCAAGTTTACATATCACGCTTAGAACCTCTCGGCCCTTCCTCGCCCGGCGCCATCACCGACTCCGGCCTCGCCTCGGCTACCAGTAGCCTCCCGAGCTACCTCAAAGGATATAGCATCCTTAAGGGGTAGGCAAAGCCTCCCGCCCACTTGGTTATCGCAGCTCTCCTTCCCCCCTTGGCTCCCGTGGCGTTCGAGCCCCGGCTCCGCGTCTTGGGTTGAGCCATTCTTTGTTTTTCTTCGCACACCGACAAGTGGGCCCCACTGTCGATCTTGATCACGCGTATACCGTGGTCGAAACCGACCGCGTATACCGTGGTCGAAACCGACCGCGTATACCGTGGTCGATACCGACCACCCGTAACGTGGTCGAATCCGACCGTATATAACGTGGTCGATACCGACCATGTGGCTGTTTTCGACCACGTTAATATTGAAACCGAGATCTTTAAAATAGCATAACTTCTTCATTTTAACTCCAAATCGGGTGAGACAAATTTCTAAATTCGTCTAAATTCGAAATCTATCCAAAGGAACTGAAATCATAATTTTTAGATTTTATATGAATTTCTGGTGTTATTTGGATTGATTTGTTGCTTTATTTCAATTGCAAATTTTCGCGTACGGATTACATAGCTTACGAGACTCAAGAAGAAGAGGCCGAGGCAGCAGCTGCAGATTCCAACCCCCAACCCTCTGAGCACTTTGACCAAGGCGAGTTATCACCTTGACCATTTTGATCCCAGTTTTCTTGCAATTAGTTTCGTTTAAATTATTAAAATGCATGCTAGTATTTTATGTGTAGATTATGTTCGTTTTCGAAAAATATAGAGTACACCCGATAATATGTTTGCTAGTATTACCGTTGAGACATGTTGATATATGTGAACCTTGTCGCCATAGCAAAACTAGTATAAAGTAGAGTTTCCCCAAATAAAGTATAATGTAGCGAATTGCTTAGTCATGCTAGTTAAGCGGGACACTTAGTTGTCCTAAAGACTCTCGCTTGCTATATGAAAATTTATTTGGGCGGTCATGGTGGGAATGGTGATGAAAAGTTTGGAGCTGTTATTTTATGTCCCAAAATCTTCAAACTTGCTTAGAATCGGGTGGATGAATTGAAATTTGGAATGTGGTGCGGTGGGAGCACAAAATTATGGAATGTGGTAGAACCACCGGATAGCTCTAAGGATGAATCTTGTCATGTTGGCAGGTGTAGAACAGTGCAACCACATGTCTGTAAATTACAACTTGGCTAAGTAGTGGTATCGACACTCCCCGACCCATCTCACCGGTAGTGGATAGACGTGGTTAAGCAAGGGCAAGGAGGCCTAAAGGGACACCGAGTGGAGGTGGCGTTCACCGGTCGTACTAGCATTGAGGGAGAGGGCAGAATAATCTTGGTAGCCGTGGTGAACATCCGTGCAACGTATGGGACCCACCGCAAGTGGGCGATTTCCCATAGGGTGAGATGACTAGAGGAACTAGATATCCCGAGCAGGTCATGTGATGATGCAGCCGACCACGACCAAGGAATCGGTGGGGCAATGGGTGGATTATCGCTTGTGGTGAAAGTGTACACACTGCAGAGTCAAAACTATTCGAATAGCCGTGCCCACGGTCATGGGCAGACATGGGATACTTAACTAGATATAGTTCTGTTTCAAAATGGTTTGTAAAGGGAATGAGTGAATAGAGGGCGATGGACAGCCCTATTTTGAATTGGCCTGGGTTTTGTCCCAGTGGTAAGATAAGTGGCTATAACACTGAAAGATACCGTATGATGCAGATGCCATGTATTGGTGGATGGTATCTGTGTCACTAATACAAAGTATGAACTTCATTTTACTTTTACTGTAAAGCTGCTAGATCTCAGGAATTTTAATTATGTATTCACATGCAATTTTTGGCAAATAAACAAACCTCAGCCTTCCTTGATCCAGCCTAGCATATAAATTACTGCATTCTGTGTGGTAACTTGCTGAGCACGGTGGATAGTGTGCTCATACTCGCAATATCAAAACAGAGGCAGGAACGCAGGATCATTATGCATATGAAGATGCCCCGGTCTCAGGAGGAGAGAAGGACGATGAGAATTAGGTCGTCTTGCGTATTTTTTTGAGCTTAGACAAGTTAGACCTAAGGCATTGTGTGCACGTATATTATCTATCCTAGGTAATATATCGCACACATTACCTCGATCGCTTGCACGAGGTTGTGGCCCTACTTTTGCTTTCTCTTCAGATGTTCGCTTGTAATGATGACATTCGGCCTAGTGCCCCCTTTTTGTAAACTGGTGCCCGACGTGGCTTAATTTGGAACCATGGTTTGTAATATTATTGTTTAAGCAATGTATGTATGAATCGACAATGTCTTGTGTGCACTAACTCTCGATCCGAGGATTAGTGCAATAATCACAGAGGATTTCGGATTGAAAAATCCGGTCAAACAGTGGTATCGAGCATCTGTTGTAGGGTAAAGGCCTTAGTATGGGCGTTAGCCAAAGGATAGGATTATAATTTTATCAAACTTATAAAAGAGTTTCCAAAATATAGTGTATTACTTCTTTCTCTATCCTTCTTAGACTGTTAGTCCTATCCTTCATTGATATTTTGAAAAGTTACTAACATTAGAAATTTAAATTACGGATGTCGGGGTGGAGATGAGGGTGGCTGGGACTATCTCGGCCCACAGAGTGTCTGAGGGAGTTTGCGGCGTGCGTGCAAGCTTCTCCATTACAGGCTATCCGGACCAGCCAGGTGTACCGTGGTCTCAAGACCACGGTGGAGGAGAGGAGTCTTGGGCGATTGAGGTGTTCATCTGCAGAAAGCTGCGCACGACCAGCCTCACGTCTTCGGACGAGCACCGGCGGACCATCCGTGTGGCACCGAGACGCTGCGTCTTGCCGCCGCGGATGTGTGACATCTACAAGGCCCGCCTTGACGCACCCCTTCGCTACTACCCATCGCGCCGGAGAATGCGCGATACAATGAGACATACATGCGGTGAGCGAGAACAACCCGATGCTTACGCATCGGGTTGACTGACTAGGGCCATGGGATCGACCCACACTGCGGCTACGGAGGAGATCACGCGCCTCGGGTTCACCTCGTCGCCACACACCGAGGTGGCGACCCTCGCGGCGGCTCGCCCGGTCGCGAGCAAGCCTTGCATTGCCAAAGCAGGCGGCCGCGGCCGGGTGCGGCCCAGCGGTCCGGCTCTGCTGCTACTCCACCCCTCCCGCCCGGCCGGCCGGGGACGCGGTGGGCCCGCACCACTGCTGCTGCGCGCAAGCGTGCGACCTCCGGGACCACGGTCGACTCTTGGCCATGGAGGTCACGTCGCGATCGCGGCCGCTCCCGCCCGAGACCGACCCTCCGAGTTCGATGGCGGCCGGTCTCGTTCTCGATCGCCGACTTACGATCCTTCCGGCCAGTGGCTGGAAACATGGAGGAGTAGACCGGATGGCGCGGTACTTGCTTGATGTGGCGCAAGTACTAAGGGTGCACCATAGCATGTTATCCAAAACCTTTTGTATCGTAGTGGTTATTCCCATCAAAACTTTAATTAATTATGATGTAATTGTAAGTCCAGCCTAGAAGCTGGCTATGTGGTGTTTTATTCTAAGAAACCGGCCTCGTGTTTGAAAATTACTTTTGTCGTTTATCTTGTTGGCTTTTATTTGATGAATAAGCGGTCTTTTCTCGCTTTGCCTAGCATTAGTGCTAAGCCAA
The DNA here is from genome assembly GCA_036346245.1 of Bonia amplexicaulis. Classification (NCBI taxonomy): domain Eukaryota; kingdom Viridiplantae; phylum Streptophyta; class Magnoliopsida; order Poales; family Poaceae; genus Bonia; species Bonia amplexicaulis. The sequence continues at coordinate 8,506,788 of CM070763.1, read as the reverse complement.
TTGTATGCATAAATATTCTGCAGATGGCGGCCGGAGGGTAACGGGGCTCGGGCCAATGCCACCCTTAACCAAGGTGTGGTGGACTCCGCACCCGGTGTCATGCCAACAGGGCGTGAGCAGACCCACGATCGAAGCCAACCTTCCGCCTCCAACCAACCCCACCATGGCGCAAGTCATGGCGCGCAACCCAATTCTTTGCAGGCTATATTCTTAGGGCAACAAGGTGGCACCGGCGGATCTAGAGTCGACACAGGTGACTTTCAAAGGACCCGCCCCTTACTTTCTCCTCGGCCGACGAACCTCTCGGGCAGAAGATTGGCTTCGGGATACTGAGAAAGGAAGGCTGCGCTGGCCAAGTCTTGTTGAAGAAGACAAAGTAATATTTGCGCCCATCGGCTCCGGGCGTTGCAAATTGGTGGGAGAACTACCTGCGGCCGAGGTCAAGAGGAGACCTCCACAGACAACGACATGGATGTTGTACCTTGGTCGGAGTTCAAGACAGCTTTCAAAACTAACTTTGTCCCGGTGAGAATCCTAAGGATGAAGAAGAGCGAGTTCAGTACTCTTAAGCAAAGGGCATGACCATTAGTGAATACCTCACAAAATTCACTCGACTTGCTCGCTATGCCTCAATAAGCGTGGGCGATGAAGAGGAAAAGATTGTGATTTGGAAGGCATGAATGAAGAGCTAAAGTACGGTGATCGTGCAAGACTTCACCATCTTCCACCGGTGGTGAACAAGGCTTTAATTCTAGAAAATGAAAAGAAGAACGGAGGCCGGTAGTAGCGCAAGCTAACCACTCGGTGCCGCAAGGGAGATTTATTCGAAGTTCTTCAACAACTCTAGCTTCTCGGCCGAACCAGTTCAAACCCTCGACCTCATTGTCTAATCCCGGTGGTAGTACAATGCAAGGGCGTAAAATGTTGGCTCGGGTCAAACCACAAGCTACAAGTGCTTGTTGCGGGAAAAGGGCACTTTGCCAATAGATGCCCACTCAAGCAGAATACCCCCGCTCGCGGTCAAGCTTGATTACTTGACAAGGGGCCTCGAGACCTGCAAGCTAGCGAGGATTACCCCAACTCTGGCAGGGAAGAGTCAACCATGTTCTGTGAAGAAGGCGAGGAAGCGGGGGAGTCCTAATGGTGCGTTCTCTGTCAAGTCCATACCGGCACAAACTACATTTGATTACGGAGCTTCACATTCATTTATATCCAAGGGTATGCGGACAAACTAGGGTTACCTACCTATCCTCTAAAGAGGCCGAGAATACTTAAGTCACCGGTGGTATGATATGACTACCTTAGTATGCCGGGGTAATAATAGTCATGGAAAGGTGCGACTTCTAGCGGATCGATAGTACTAAGCTCCCGGACCTGGACATCATCTTAGGAATGGGTGGCTAGCGGATATAAAGGGTTATAGGCGTGCATCCGGGACGATAGAAACCGACTAAATCTTGGTGGGATGACCATAGAAGTGAAAGTGGACCGACCATACCTGTGGGGCGGAAATAAATTATCTTGAAGATGTACCCTTAGAAGGAATGATAGTGGTGCAAGATTATCGGGACGTATTTCAGGGACCTTCCGGCATGCCCCAGACGAGACTTGGAGTTCGTTATTAATTTGAAGCGGTCTTGCTCCCATTTCAAGCGACCATATAGGATGACGGTGGAAGAGCTAGGAGAGCTAAAGACCCAACTCCATGAATTGCGGAAAAGGATTCATTAGACCCAGTTCCTCACCACAGGGATCTCGGTATTATTCGTAAAGAAGAAGGATGGCACGGCGAGAATGTGTGTGGATTAGGGCATTAAATGAGGTAACCATCAAGAACAAATACCCCCTCCCCAGGATTGACGATCTATTTGACCAACTTGGTGGAGCCACCATCTTCTCTAAAATAGATCCGAGGTCGGTACCACCGGTGAAAATTAGGGTGAAGATATACCCAAGACAGACTTTTACCACTAGGTATGGGTGTGCGAGTTCTGGTCATGTCTTTTGGTCGACAAATGCTGACATACTTTATGAATCTTATGAATAAAGTATTCATGGAATATTTGGACAAGTTTGTGGTGGTGTTCATTGACGACATCCTCATCTACTCCAAGGCTGCAGAAGATCATGCGAGCACCTCGCCTAGTGCTAGGGAAGCTAAGAGAACATCGTTATATGCTAAGTATAGCAAGTGTGAATTACGGCTAAGTGACATCGACTTCTTGGGGCATATAGTGTCTGCGGAAGGAGTATCTGTTGATCCCATAAGATTGCGGTAGTGATGAATGGAAGCCACCTTCCTCAAATCCGAGGTGCGAAGTTTCTGGGATTGGCGGGATATTATAGAAGATTCATAGAGGATTCTCAAGAATAGCCCGCCAATGACTCAACTACTCAAGAAGGAGCGAAGTTTGAATGGACCACGACTGCGAAGGAAGCTTTCAAGAGCTCAAGAAAAGATTGACTACCACCCGGTACTAGTCCTTCACGATGTCACGCAAGGATTTTGAAGTATCTTGTGATGCTTCCCATCAAGGATTGGGATGCGTCTTGATGCGAGGAGGCAAGGTTGTGGCATATGCATCCGAGCAACTCCGTCCTCATGAGGTTAACTATCCCACCCATGATCCGGAATTAGCGTCGGTGGTTCATGCCTTAAAACTTTGGAGGCATTATCGATTGGCAATCAACGTGATATATACACGGATCACAAGAGCCTCAAGTATTTCTTCACTCGGTCACACCTTAATCGAGGCAAAGGAGATGGTTAGAGTTGATCAAGGATTACGACACAGTGTCCATTACCACCCGTGGAAGGCCAATGTGGTGGCCGATGCTGCGAGTCGGAAGGCCTCTGCAATAACCTCATGGCTCGGGCACGACTGAACTCTACAAAGAGGCGGCAGCCACAACCTAGGGATCGTGAAGAAGGAGCCCTAACCACAGGAAGATCAAATAAGCATTGAAGAAATGATAGAGGCTGCCTGAGAGAAAGGACCCATTGTTTTGAGGTGGAAGAAATTAATGGAAGAGGAAGGCCCTAAAATGAATATAGATCATCAAGGAGTTCTAAAGCACGAAGCAGTGTTTTCATACCTCCCAAAAGGACCTTAAGGATATAATGCTCAGGAAGCCCATAGCTCGCGTATTCCCTTCATCCGGGAGTACCAAAATGTACCAAGATATGAAGCGGTATTCTTGGTGGCACGGAATGAAGAGGACATTGCCGAGCATGTCGCTTCTTGTGATGTCATCAAAAGTGAAGGTGAGCACCAAAGGCGGCGGGGATGCTACAACCTGAAGATACCACAATGGAAGTGGGAAGAAGTAGGGATGGATTTTATCACGGGTTTCCCGAACAAGGTCGGATACGACTCCATTTGGGTCGTGGTGGATAGACCGACCAAGGTTGCTCACTTTATCCTGTCAAGACCACTTACAAGGGAGACAAATTGGCGAACTATATATGTCCCGCATCGTGTGCTTACGGTGTGCCAAAGCGGATAGTCTCGGATCGAGGGTCCCAATTTACCTCGCATTTACAGGCTGCTTTGCATGAAGCCCTTGGTACCCATCTGGATTTTAGCACCGCCTATCACCCCCAGACAGATGGTCAGACAGAGAGAGTAAATCAAGTATTGGAAGATATGCTTGGGCTTGTGCCTGGATTTCTCAAGGGCGGGATAAGTGTCTGCCGTATGCGAGTTTGCTTACAACAACACTATCAAACCGACCTTGGATGTCCCCTTTGAAGCATTATGCGGAAGAAAGTGCCGCACCCTCCGCATTGGTCGAAGTAGGGAAGGATATATATTCGGACCGATACTACGAAGCAAGCGAAGAGAAAGTCCGTCGATCGAGATCGGTTATTAGTTGCCAGTCTAGAGCGGAAGAGTTCTGTGAGACAAAGGAGAAGGCCATTAAGTTTTGAAATTGGAGACCATGTCTACTTGAAGGTGTCACCCCTACGAGGAATCAGAAGATTTAAAGTCAAAGGCAAACTTGCCCTCGCTATGTTGGACCATTTAGATCATAGCTAAGAAAGGAGAAGTGGCTTACCGGTGGAATTGCTGCAAGTCTAGCGAGATGTACACAATGTCTTCCATGTGTCTCAACTCAAGAAATGCCTTGGTGCACGAGGACCAAACCCGATGGGCGGTGGAGCTCGAAAGTGACGACCTACAAGGGCGTCAATTAAGATCTTGGACACTGTGGAAAGAAAACGGGAATCAAACCATCCGCACTGCGAGTGCAATGGAGTCATCACTCCAAGAAGGAGGCCACCTGGGAACGCGAAGATCAACTAAAGAGAGACTACCCCGAACTATTCACCAACTAGACTGAATCTCGGGGTCGAGATTCTCTTTAAGGGGGGTAGGTTTGTAACATCCTGAAAAGTTAAATTGTGGATTATAAAATTTTCTTGCATTTATTTGCTGTGATTTTGATTTGAAATTGATTTTCTTAGAACATTTCTTAATTAAAGAGCTGATGATTTTCAATGAGCAAAAGAAATGAAATAATAGAACATAAAATAATAAAGGGAGAATCTGAAAAGATGATCCAGTGTCAAAAAGAAAGTAGTTGAACCTAAGTAATGGATTATTTCTAGGGTTAAAACTTTTACAAAAGTTTTGGGAGAGGAAAATGTGATGGAAAGGTATATATATATATGTGAAAGTAAATATTTGCATTTGAGAAAAAGGGTTTTTATGAAGTAATAGATGCAAATAATCCCCCATAAAATAAGGATTAAAAAAATATATATATATATATATATATATATATATATGTATTAATGTAAATGCATAGGAAAAGAAAGGAATTAGTTAAAACCAGGAAAAAGAAAAAGAAAAAGATTTTCTTTTGGGGGCAGACCGGTCGGCCCAGCCGAACCGGCCCACCCCGCACTCGCGCTCGCCCGCTCCTGTTCTTCTTCTCCCCTGCTCTCTCTCTCTTTCGCGCTCGCGCCTCACGGGCGCGCGCCCCGCCGCCGCCCGCCGCGGCCCAGCTTGCCTTGGCACCAGCGTTCGGACGGCGGATCTATGTCCCCGCCGGACGGTCCCGTTCGACCGAGGACGCCGTTGCCATCGCCTCCGACCGCGCCTCCTTTTTCCCGCGCCCGCTCTCCCCTCTGCCGCCCGACAACTCACCTCCGTGGCGACCATGCAGCCCGCCACCGCCCGGTTTCACTGCCCGCCCGCGATGCGGCGCCTCGCCCAGGACCTCTGCTCGGTCGCATCGCCGGTCACGTGGTGCGAAAGCGCTGCCAACCCGTGTCTGTGGCGAAAGCGCGGAGGCAAGCACCGTGTGGTCACCCTCTCGCCAAGTTCCCGGGGCCTGCTGCCGCTCCGTCGCTGACGCCCGCCTACTCCGGCGTGATGGGTCGAGCCCTCCGTTGCCGACCCTCCTCGGTAGCCTATAAAAGCCGTGCGACCTCTCAAGTATCGCCGCACTCCTCTCACTCTCCCTGAGCAATTGCCCCAAGAACCCGTAGATCGCCCGTGGGTCGAGTTTCTTCCCCAACTCGGCAAACTTCCTCGCCGTCGCTTGTGCCATCCGAGCTCAATTCCCCACTCACACACCACCCTCAGACCACCACAAACTCATTTCCGGCCTTCCCCGAAGCTCCCGGCCACCGTACACCGCCGGCACCGTGAGAGCTCCCCGCACCGCCGCCTGCCGCCGCCGACCTAACTCGGCACCTCAGGCCCTCGCCGCCACCACCACGAGCTTCACCTCGGCGCCAAGTTTACATATCACGCGCCGAACCTCTCGGCCCTCCCCGCCCGGCGCCATCACCGACTCGGCCTGCCTCGGCTACCCGGTAGCCTCCCGAGCTACCTCAAAGGATATAGCATCCTTAAGGGGTAGGCAAAGCCTCCCGCCCACTTGGTTATCGCAGCTCTCCTTCCCCTTGGCTCCCGGTGGCGTTCGAGCCCCGGCTCCGCGTCTTGGGTTGAGCCATTTCTTTTGTTTTTCTTCGCACACTGACAAGTGGGCCCCACCTGTCAGTGCCGACCGCGTATACCGTGGTCGAAACCGACCGCGTATACCGTGGTCGAAACCGACCGCGTATACCGTGGTCGATACCGACCACCCGTAACGTGGTCGAATCCGACCGTATATAACGTGGTCGATACCGACCACGTGGCTGTTTTCGACCACGTTAATATTGGCGAGATCTTTAAAATAGCATAACTTCTTCATTTTAACTCCAAATCGGGTGAGACAAATTTCTAAATTCGTCTAAATTCGAAATCTATCCAAAGGAACTGAAATCATAATTTTAGATTTTATATGAATTTCTGGTGTTATTTGGATTGATTTGTTGCTTTATTTCAATTGCAAATTTTCGCGTACGGATTACATAGCTTACGAGACTCAAGAAGAAGAGGCCGAGGCAGCAGCTGCAGATTCCAACCCCCAACCCTCTGAGCACTTTGACCAAGGCGAGTTATCACCTTGACCATTTTGATCCCAGTTTTCTTGCAATTAGTTTCGTTTAAATTATTAAAATGCATGCTAGTATTTTATGTGTAGATTATGTTCAGTTTTCCGAAAAATATAGAGTACACCCAGTAATATGTTTGCTAGTATTACCGTTGAGACATGTTGATATATGTGAACCTTGTCGCCATAGCAAAACTAGTATAAAGTAGAGTTTCCCAAATAAAGTATAATGTAGCGAATTGCTTAGTCATGCTAGTTAAGCGGGACACTTAGTTGTCCTAAAGACTCTCGCTTGCTATATGAAAATTTATTTGGGCGGTCATGGTGGGAATGGTGATGAAAAGTTTGGAGCTGTTATTTTATGTCCCAAAATCTTCAAACTTGCTTAGAATCGGGTGGATGAATTGAAATTTGGAATGTGGTGCGGTGGGAGCACAAAAATTATGGAATGTGGTAGAACCACCCAGATAGCTCTAAGGACTGAATCTTGTCATGTTAGCCCGTGTAGAACAGTGCAACCACATGTCTGTAAATTACAACTTGGCTAAGTAGTGGTATCGACACTCCCCGACCCATCTCACCGGTGAGTGGATAGGCGTGGTTAAGCAAGGGCAAGGAGGCCTAAAGGGACACCGAGTGGAGGTGGCGTTCACCGGTCGTACTAGCATTGAGGGAGAGGGCCGAATAATCTTGGTAGCCGTGGTGAACATCCGTGCAACGTATGGGACCCACCGCAAGTGGGCGATTTCCCATAGGGTGAGATGACTAGAGGAACTAGATATCACGAGCGGTCATGTGATGATGCAGCCGACCACGACCAAGGAATCGGGTGGGGCAATGGGTGGATTATCGCTTGTGGTGAAAGTGTACACACTCTGCGAGTCAAAACTATTCGAATAGCCGTGCTTACGGTCATGGGCGGACATGGGATACTTAACTAGATATAGTTACGTTTCAAAATGGTTTGTAAAGGAATGAGTGAATAGAGGCGATGGGCGACCCTATTTTGAATTGGCTCGGTTTTGTCCAGTGGTAAGATAAGTGGCTATAACACCGAAAGATACCGTATGATGATGAGATGCCATGTATTGGTGGATGGTATCGTGTCACTAATACAAAGTATGAACTTCATTTTACTTTTACTGAAAAGCTGCTAGATCTCAGGAATTTTAATTATGTATTCACATGCAATTTTTGGCAAATAAACAAACCCCAGCCTTCCTTGATCCAGCCTAGCATATAAATTACTGCATTCTGTGTGGTAACTTGATGAGCACGGTGGATAGTGTGCTCATACTGCAATATCAAAAGCAGAGCGACGCAGGATCATTATGCATATGAAGATGCCCCGGTCTCAGGAGGAGAGAAGGACGATGGGAATTAGGTCGTCTTGCGTATTTTTTTGAGCTTAGACAAGTTAGACCTAAGGCATTGTGTGCACGTATATTATCTATCCTAGGTAATATATACTGCACACATTACCTCCCAGTCGCTTGCCTGAGGTTGTGGCCCTACTTTTGCTTTCTCTTCCGCTGTTCGCTTGTAATGATGACATTCGGCCTAGTGCCCCCTTTTTGTAAACTGTTGCCCGACGTGGCTTAATTTGGAACCATGGTTTGTAATATTATTGTTTAAGCAATGTATGTATGAATCAGCAATGTACTGTGTGCACTAACTACTGATCCAGGGATTAGTGCAATAATCACAGAGGATTTCGGATTGAAAAATCCGGGTCCGACAATAAGCCATGCATACTATATATTTGCATTCTGTGTATTGGCTCGCGGAGCACGGTGGTTAGTGTGCTCACACTCGCTCTCATAACAAAATCCAGAATCAAGAATCGGATCGCTACGCCTCAGCAATACTTGGGTCTTGAAGGCAAAGAAGGTGAAGACATCAAGGGCTAGGTCGCGAACCTCCGGTTATCGCACTGTGGGCATGTCTTGAAGGTCCCACCTGTGTGCTTTCTTCATTGCTGCGATTTAATGACTTCGGCCTAATCGGCCCATGTGTAAGTTTACTATTATATTTACGCTTCCGCATGGTATGTATTTGATATTCATTTTCTGTATCTGTGAGCACTATCTACTGATCCAGGGAATAGTGCAATTAATCACAGAGGATTCCGGATGTTAAAATCTGGGGTCTGACACCGAACTAGCCAGACACTACCCGCTGAGATTTCACCGCTGAAGGGTTAAATCCACCGTAGTCAGAAGCTGCCTCTTGCGTCATATGAGCAAGAGGGGTCGGAAACAACAATAGTCGAAGCTATAGTTCTAAGAAGTTTAAAGAATGGTCAGAACTCAGGAGCGATTGGGAGCGGTCTGTCGAGACCCAAATATGCAAATCCGGACTCTCTTGTGTATTCTGCACCAGTCCAGAATCACGCTAGTGCACATAGTATATACAAAGATGAAATATCGATCATATCACGATTTACTAAGAAAAGACTCAAATATTATTAACAATTATTAGAGCTGCGACCTATGACCAAGCTTACAGATAATAGCCTGAATGGCTTAAGAAACTTGCAGCGAAAAATAAAAATAAGCGTAGTACTCATTTGACACGCCCACAGGCAATAGACTGGGGAGTGAAGTCCTAATCTACGAAGTCGTCGAAGTATCCTCCTTCTAGTACCTCCTGCTGATCTGGTCCTCCTTCCTCAACTGAGCAAATGTGGATATAGCCGTGAGTACATAGAGTACTTAGCAAGTCGCTTGTAACAAAGATACAATATAGTATGCAAGGCTTACCAAAGGATGGCTGAATGGTTATTTTGCAGAAAGCAACAATTTAAAGTAAATACAATAAATAGATTGAAAGCGAACTTTGAAAATGATAATAAATAAGCAATCAAAGAAATTGAGAACAACTATAAGTGAACTGACCATTCACTCCAATGAACCACCCGTGACTAAGATTCACGTAATGAACCACCAGGGAACTAACCATTTACTTTCCAACTTAACTATCCAGATTTTTATGAAAACTCTACCCCTCATGTGAAATCACCAAGCATTGTCCATAACCGGGGACACGACTATTCGAATAGTTTCACACTATGCAGAGGTTGCACAACTTTGCCCACAAGAGATAAGTCATCTTAATAGCCAACATGCTTCCTTACGCACGAGACCCAGCTAAATTATCCCAAAGCGGATAAAATTATCAAAAACATTACATAACGAAGTATGTTGTGTCAAGAGACTGTGCATAAAATTTTGTACGTTTTCAAACTTATTTGCTAAATTTAAAATTTTGAACAAATATGACATAAAATTACAAATTTAGTCAGCTAATCTATGTTTTGTGGGTGGACGGCAGGTGGCCTGCCGTCTGGTGGTCGGGCGGCAGGCGCCTACCACCTGGAGGCCGAATGGTAGGCACCACGCATCACCTCCGGAGCATTGCCATCGGTGACCGGATGACAGATGCGCTATTTTTGGTAATACTACGCGCATACGGCTATTTTTTGTCAATACCATATGTATACAGCTATTTTTGTAAATGTAAGTTGAAAAGACGCTATATATGACAAAATTTCTGATAGCCCAACATTTAGAACCTCGAAATTGCATGATTTAAGTTATATTGTACCTGTATAAGGTCCTTAATTGAACCTGATTGATAGGGTCTAATAAAATCGCTGCTGGAAGTTTAGAGATCTTAATTACTACTGAACTTGAATTAAATCGATCTGTGGCACATGGGGGATATAACTGATGGTTTTTATCTCTAAAGCGAGCGATTATATAGATAAATCGAATACTATTAAACTGTTTTAAAAAGATAATAGAGAAATCGCTCTATCTATTTATTTAGAAAAAATCATAAGCAATAAATTGAAAAGAAGTAGATCTACGCAAGTTAGTTTATGGTCACAAGTCCCAAAACTTGGACGAAAAAATAATGAAAAACTGCATTGATTAAATCACCTAACATGTTCTCCCTTGTACTGGAAAAAGTGCATGCGTGAAGGGCACTGTAGAGAGAGTAGAGAGACGGTCATATATAATTTTAATAAATATATAGAATTATTATAATATATGTCACAATCGATTAGTAGATCTTATTAAAAAAATACTTTGTTTAAATATTAAATACTGTAAAAATGTTTTTTACAATAGAAAAACAGCCTTTAAAAGTGAACAAGGCCATGCAAGGAACCGTATGTCCATGATGCTGTCATCTTTTCCGAATCCAAAAAGAGCGAAGAAACTTCCTCTCAAAATTAATAAACGTCACAAGATCCTGGAAAAGCTCGTTTGGTTTTATGGAAGACTAATTGAGAAGATCTTACATGATGTTACGTACGTACGTATGACTACACTGTTGATCTTGCTTTAACTAATTACATATTTCCACTTCAGCAACAAAAAAAAAACAGCCGTGTCAGCAAACAAGTGGAGAAAAGCGAAAGACGGATGCACCAAGCCTGTTTCCCGATTTTACCTGAATTTCCTTACCACCTTCCCTTTTTGGCAAATTAATGAAAAGAAGAGTAAACTTCGAGGTCAATTTGACCACCTTAATTTCCCACTTTAGGTAACGACTATGGTAAAGATAATTTTCTAGCTGAAAAACTTGTCAATCCCATGCACACTCCTACTCGCAGGACAGATAATACTAGTCTACTAGAGAATGAAAAGTGTATGTAAAGTGCATAAAATACGCTTGCACACTCAACATCGTATTATTATTATTGTTGTTGTTGTTATTAGTGTAGTTTCGCAAATAAAATGCGGAAGAGATGAACCTTGTTCACAAGCATTAGAACAGGCGGCCATTTGTTCCATGTAACAAAACACCAAAGGAGATTGGAGACAGGAATTACACATCAGGCCCTGAAGTATTCTTTCCGGCTGACAACACGAGACTATCTAGACACAGTACCGACGTTGTCCGCATCTGTAAGTTGAAGAATAAGAACAAATGTCCCTGGCTGCTAGGCATAAAAAAATCAAGACCAGATAATATTTATGAAAACTATCAGGGCACTACAGATGCATAGTACACTTAGCTGGGACAAGTCCAAGTGGAGAACTGAAACCGGTGACTGGTCATGTTTGCTGGGAAAGGAGTGAAACTAGGGGCAGAGGTGCAGAACACCGGATTGGCCTGTTGATAATTTTTTTGTTGGGTCTCCACGAATTGGAACTGGACAAAATAATTCCAACATGATTCTCTCTCTCTCTCTCTCTCTCCCTCTCCCTCTCCGTTTGCTGCTCTGACACGCCTGGAATCTAATGGCCTGATTAATTCATTCTTTTCTGATGGCATCGCTTTATGATGCATAGTCTAGTGGAGTGTCTGAGATACAGTACTGCTCTAGCTCACATAACATGGTGTTGTGTTCTTGCTCATGGTAAAAGCTATGGTTGGAACATGGAAGTTTTTTTCCCCTGGGGAATCTTTTCAGGAGGGAAGTACTATTAGTAGATTTGTACGACTAATTGTAGAAAAAAATGTAGAGATGCACGATTTACATATGTTATGTATATTTGATAATAGTGTTGTGTTTGTTTGTAAAACTCTAGCACCTACAATTTATATTTCCTATACAATTATAACAATCATACTCTAGTAGATAGTTCCTATACAGTTTAATTATATTTATTTTTTCTAGATTAACAACATAACTTATAGAAAATTTTCATTTATTTTTTATAGGTTTGAGGATTATTTTGTGTAGGATCGTATGACACAATCAGAGGGGTAAATAATTGTCTCCACTTTTTAAAACCTGAAACCAAAACTTAAAATAGCAGAAAAACAATCTAAATTATCGGATGTAGATTTCAATCGCAAGCCGTTCAACCACTCGGTCGACTGCTCGCTACGACCGCTTTAGCACGTAGTCAAAATCTCCCTCCGCTTAAAAACCTTCGACCACTTGAATCGCTTCGTCGCTTGAACGTTTCGACCGCTCGAACGAGTACAACCCGAAGATAACACCGAACTCGTAGCACGTCGAATCACGATGCGTTAGGACGCCGCCTAGAACATAGAAAAGCAATGCTCAGGAAAACACATCACCTATGAACTTTTCATGGAATAGATCTGATCTATTACTTCTGTATTATGGATATGGTTACAAAGCGCCCTCACGGCACCCCTAAAGGCTTTCTCGACGAAAGCCCACTAAAAACCCACTAAAAATCACACATTAACCCTTAGTCTCTCCCTATTTTTATAGACTAACGTCTAGACCGTGTTCGACTCAAATACGAACACAACACCTAATCTCTTCCGAAAACCAAGGGACCTGAAACCCTTCTAAACACGGGTTTTACTATATCTCTACAACTTCCCATTACGAACTCCTTCCATAACGTCTCCAATCACAACACGTGACAGCCTCCAGGACGCACCTCCTGTATCTTCATCATGCATAATCACCGCATATTGAAGCCTCCGGGAACACGCATCCTGTATCTTCTTCACGAATCACCACCTTTGATCTCCACGTGCTCCAACATGAGCCCGACCACCTTGCGTGACATCCCGACCGCCTAGACCTCAGATTTTCACATCCTAGTTTCGGTCCTCCTCATCATCGACCATGATCGTCTCCAAGCCCATCTGCACATGCAAAGACCAAAGAAACATTCTCTCTCAACACAAGTTCTCCCAACTTGACCGTCATCAACACACACACATGCAAAACATACCCTTGTCCATCCACAAACAAGAACCATTCTATCCACGACCATCACCCAGGTCGTCCACGACCACACATACTATTGCTTTCTAGAAATCATCCTTAGACCACCCATTACGACCGGTTACAACCACTATGCAAGACCGGTCGTTTGCTAATCGAGTACTCGAATACAAGTACTCTGGAAATACCATCGCTCAGAACACTCGGGAGTACCATCGCTACCAACTAAAGACCCATCGAGTACTGACTACCGAGTATCGATCATATACCACAACTCTCCGACAATCAATTGCTGACTACGATCGTGAAAACCACGACTATAGAGTACCGAGTCATTCGGGTTACTGTTCACCGATCGCTATGCACCAGCCACTGCAACACTGACTACCACGCATCGACCAGTCAACCACTGACCCAACACGAGTACTTGAGGTACTCGATGATCGCAAGAGTTTAAAACACTTGTATCGACCATGAAGTCTACGACAACCGATTGCAGAGCCCTCGATTACCGAAGACAACGATAGCATACCGCAAAATCTATGACCATCGACCGCAAAGCATTAGACTATCGACTATCGAGTACCGACCAGTAAAGCCTACAACTATGAAAAAGTACTGTAACTGCGACCATGATAAAGTATTGTAGCTACGATTACCTGCCGTAGTCGTATGGTCGTAGTCGTACTGAAGTGGTTGAAGTCGAAATACCATAGCCGTACTGAGTGTCTTCAGACAACCAAGAACCTTCGGACTGAGCAAGACCCTTTGGACCACCATTCGAGTGCCGACTGATCTTCCGGTGGTACTCGAACGCTGTCCGATGCATCTATGCCACTCAAACACAGTCCAATGCTTTGGTTCCACTCGGAAACCGTCTGATGCACCAAAGCTACTCGGACACCATCTGATACTCTGGTGTTACTCGAAAACTGTCCGATGCCACTTGTATCCAATTGGACTGGTCCGAAACAACTCAGAGGCTGATCAAAACCGCTTGGAGCAGACCAAGTAGACGGAAACCAATCGGAGCAGACCAAGACCACTTGAAGCCGACTCAAACCACTCGAAGCATCAAAAACACTTGGGGAAGACAAAACCACTCGAACTTAACCTTCGATTGCGATGGATCGAAACTTTCACAAACACAAAATCCAAAGCAATCTAATTGTAAATTATTCATCATCGCTTGATTTATGACCATCCACATGGTCTGACATTTTGATAATTTCTAGCCATGTATACATCCAAGCGAAGGAAGTGTTTTTAATCTCACTAATAATTACTTTTCTAATATATGGATTGCACGTATTATTCTAGCAATTGGTACAACATCTTTATCACTTTTCCAAAGTCCAGTGATGTACCTATTATCTATTTTTTCTGTAACAACATGCATTGTCCGTGGAACTACAGCAAAACTGCTTATGAGCACCAGCAAAAGTCCAAAAGACCCTACGAACCTCTACAAACAGTCGAAAACATATTTGTCGCTACACTGTTATGTGTCTCGATATGCCTCACTGCATATGCTAAATAAATTAGGCGGTATCTTTATAGATCGGGTGATAGGAGAGGTAGAAACAAACTAGTGAGTAGTGACATAAAAAACGAAACTAGCTAGCTAGTGATCGATATGACAAGCAAATCTTGCTGTTTTGCATCAATGAGCTGTATATGAGCTCCTAGCAAGCAAGATGGAATAGCTATGCAGTATGTACAGTTGTCACTACCACTTTGTACAGTTCACTGCTACAGAAAAACTTATTATAGACAGTTCAAAACCGTCGTCACAGACAGTTTCTGAATAGTTTGAATTTATGTGTCTGTAATAATAGGCGGTTATCACAAACGGCTCTCAAACCGTCTGTGATAATTACAATACAGACGTTTTTTTGAAAGAACCGTCTGTGATATATCAAGTATCACGGACGATTCTTTAATATAGCCGTCTGTGATATATCAAGTATCACAGACGATTAATACCAAAAATCATCTGTGATATGTCATATATTACAGACGATTCTCGGACATAGCTGTTTGTGATATCTTAGATATCACAGATGGCTAATGCTAAAAACCGTCTGTGACAGCTATTTAAATACCTATATTATTTCCTGTTTTTCGGCTAGCCTTAGGAAATGCTAACCATGCCCTCTGAAAACAAGCAAACAGATCACATATATAGCACACGATAATCATTACACAAATCTCAACTAAATGATGTACATTTGAATGAATTATTTGATTAAGCACAATTGAGTGATTACAATTGTATCAAATGTTTCAACATCTAATCATCGCCAGGGTAGAACCTTCAGTCTTGTTTATGACCTCCTCTATCAAGAATTGGAAGAGCTATCCTGAAATTTCGGCTAGTTTGTCAAGATCTATATATATATATATATATATATATATATATATATATATATTATGATAGTCACAAAATAATTATTAGTAGATTGACAAACATCTGGGTCATTCGTCTTAACGTCCATGATTTTCTCTATATGGCAGCAAACGTAGAATCCATATACGTTGCCCTATAGCTGCTGGTGGTACTGCAAAAATAGAATTACATACATAGCTATTATCAATTCTAGACACATTATAACGAAGTGTGATTTAGGATTGTTGTGTTATAGTCTGACGCTGAGTTCCTTATGTCTCTCTTCCTAGGCAACGTAAGCACTGAACAACCTACGTGACTCCAAAAAGTTAGCCTCGGCTATTGCAAACGAAGGGAAGATTACAATAGAGTTATGTATGGAGGAAATAAGTTTACCTATCAATTGTTTGTTCTACGCGACTGAAGTCGTGGTTGCTCCTAAGTAGGGAATCAAGGTATATTACCTTGCTCCACTTTAATACAATCACAATCAGAATCTAGTGACCCCTAATCATGTATATTGTCATAGTGATTAATCCTAAGTTCATATTGCGTATAAAGTACAAATGAAACTTGTTTGGCAACTATTAAATCACTTACTCCTGATTGAAGGGTATCATGATATAGTCCTTGTCATTGAGAGCAAGCAATCCCCTCATTATGTAATGTTGGACGAAAGATCGATTATCATTGATGGATTGGTCAAAGACCAAGTGTGGGTCGAGGAAACCCACCAGTTCTCGCCGCCGCCGGACTTGTTGGACCATGGATATATACATAAGCAATGAGTTATAACATTTATCAGTGTTACGTGAATGTAGAACTTAATTGTACAATACACTTACAGTGTCCAGCATCATTGAAGTTAGGCATCGAGTTCGTCGAGGTTGAATAGTAAGAATAAGTCTTCGAAGGTCATGATGAAGTAGCTCGAGTCATGGAGAAAATGCACCTCCGTGTATCTCACGGTGAATCTCTTTTTGAAACCTCTTCGAATCAAGTGAGCTTCGATCTGAGCTGAGTTGGTAAACATCTTCAGATTATCACAATCAATGCATGGACAATACATATATGTATTCTATCCCCTTCTTCAACATATCCTGCTCGGCCACTCTTCTGAAAGCAGACACACCATTAATGTCCTCTTCACTCGCACAGTTCTCAATGTACATCAAGCTTCAGTCCATCTACACTACGCACATAACAAATTAGTGTCAAATTGGATTATTAATGCTACTATAGCTAATTAACTAGCTTAGCTACTTACAGACATAATTGTCATTCACCTAATAATAAATTGTCCATATCTAAATTAAGTAGCTAGCCATGTATTCATGAAGTAATATGCATGCATGCATGTATGTGTGTGTGTGTGTATGAAAATGGTTCCATACTCCTGGGAGTATGTACTCCCAATTCTCATATACTCCTTTAATTGTGTTGTTATACCTCTTTATCTATTTGAGCATACTCTAATAATGATTATAATATACTCCAAGTGAGTTCCATAAAAATTTTCATAAAAATCTATTTTTATAGCATCATTTGTGTATATATTCCTTTTGTGTATGAAAAAGGATATGTACAAAAAATAAAAGGTTCTGATGAAAATTTTTCAATCAAGTATCATTAGAGTATGTTAGAATTAGTATTTAAGTATACCGAAAGTAACAAAAAAGTATGAAATATTTATTTAAGTGGTATATTAAAAGTGAAAGTATGTATTCTCAGTAGTACGAAATAGGCTTCCTATGTATGTATGTATCAAGCAAAAATATATCGAAGTAAACTAGGAGTACTGACCCATTTTTAAATTGGAGAAAACTACCATATCTCTCTAAACATAGCTATCATCTCTCTCTATTACAAGGTATATAAGTTATTAGAAACAAATACTAATCTCTAATCACCAAGAACAAATCGATCTACAAGCTAGATCTACAAACAGTATGTTTTCACCAAACTCTCCAAAGTCGGCCTCCTCCTTCAATGCAGCACAATGAAGATAGATCTGTTGAGACCACGCTAGCTATTTAATAACGTGGCATATCCCAGACAGTTCCAACCACAAACCGTCTGTGATATGAACCGATCATAGATGGTTTGTATTAATAACTGTCTGTTAACTTTTACAGATAGTTATTAATATGAACCATCGGTGATGTCTACCATTATCATAGATGGTATCATAGATAGTTATTGATATAAACCATATGTGATGTTTTGCAATAACACAGTCACGCTTGTAAAACCATCTGTGATAATTATAGCATAGACGGTTCTCTATGAACCGTCTGTGCTGTAGCCGTCTAGTATAACCTCTTTTGTAGTAGTGGTTATACCAGATTTGAGATGTTAAATTATATATACTTGCATCATATGGGTCGCTAGTAACATTCACTTTTCTATCTATACATGCTGGAGAAGCTCCTAGGCAGCGTCTGATGGTCAAGTGGATGATAATTCTTCCAAAGTCGATTGGGTGGTTTAGATCATGCCTTCGCATATCCCTTAATTGATTTAAAGAGAGATTTCAACTTGCAAAAGTTAATCTAGCCAGCTCTACTTTGTTCCATGGACTTCTGCTGTGTTGCACGGACTAATTAAATTAAGAGGGCTGTTTCCACATCAAAAACAACAAAAACTAGCGCAAACATGTAATAGCGTATTCGGAATTGTAACCAAGCCCCTCCCATGGGTTCTATACCCGATTCATAACTAGAAAGCTTCTCTGGTCCTTCACTAACCGGGGCTAAAAGTCCTGAAATCCAAAATGCCAAAATAGGAATAAGGCTTGCTATTATTAGAAATGTCCAAAAAATATCATATTCGTGAAGCAGAAACATAAATGTACTCCCATTAATGTGGAATAGGCGGAACTGAATTAGTCAATTCAAGTCAGCATTGTCAATTTATCCATAACATCTCTCTTTTCCTCGTTGAAACAAGAAGGGTGATCCCTTATCACCTTTTATTTTCAATATTGATGAAGATTGTTTAGCAAAGATGATTTTTAAAGCTCATGTTAATGGTCTTGTCAATGGCTTGGTGCCACATTTAATTTTCAATGGGTATCTATTCTGTAGTATGCAGATGATACCATTTTGTTAGTGGAAAATGATTTGCAAAAAGCTACAAACATGAAATTGTTGTTATATGTATGAAGCCATGGCTGGTTTGGAAATTAATTTTTAGAAAAGTGAGGTTTTAATGATTAAAGGAGAGGATGTGGAACTCACACAATATTCTGATATTTTCAATTGCCAAATTGGTTCTTGCATCTTAGATACCTTGGGGTGCCAATAAATAGTTCTAGATTACATGTTATTGATTGGGGAAACTGGAAGAAAAACCTCTAAATAGGCTTGATGGATGGTAGGGTTGATCCTTGTCCATAGGTGGTCGAGTTATCCTAATAAATTCAAGTTTTGAGTAGTATCCCTATATATCATATGTCTATGTATTTGTTGTCTAAGATTATGTTGTCCAGGATGGATAAAACTTGAAGAAATTTTTTTGGCAAGGAGGTGGGATTAAGAAAAAAGTATCATTTAGTGAAGTGGCCTTTAATTTGCAAGCCCAAACAAAAAGGTGGTCTAGGCATTCAAAATCTGTATGCATCGAATGTTAGTCTCTTATGTAAATGGTGGTGGAAATTGGAAAATGAGAAAGGAATGTGGCAGGACATGTGAGACCACATGGAGGTCACCCAATAGTTGTGAAGGGTAATTGACTTTTGGTTCAGATGGTTTGTGGAGTTTGAGTTTGGTTTCTTGAGAGTCTGCAATTTTTCAATTGCTTTATGTTGCTGGTAGTCTAACCAACATTGGGACCGCGGTTTGACTGGCCAGGAGCGGTCCAACTGGTTGTGGGAGGCAGTCTGATCGGTAGCCACCAACGGTCTGACTGGCTAGGTGGGGTGCTTTGGCCATAAAGTGTTATGTTGGGTTTTCTGGTTTTGGTTGAGTGTGAGCATGACATGGGTTCATTACTTATGTGCACTGAGGTTCTAAGTATAGTCCTAGGTGTTAGGATCAGTGGTTTAGTTGCATATATTTTGCATGGTGTATTATATGGACTAATTGACATTTTGCATGGTGTATTATATGGACTAATTGTGTCAATTAATGATTTATGTATTATGTAGTGCTACATGATGGCTTGCTTGTTGTTGTTGGTTTTATGACTCCAAAGCTACATCATAGTCAGGTGGACAGGACTGGGACTAAGTTAGGAGAGTTTAGGTCCAAAGCGGTAAAGGGATTAGGACTACGCTCAAGAGGAGCCGAGGTTCAGATGATCAAGGAGCTGTCAAAGATGATCGAAGCTTATGAGATGGTTACAAGGTGAGACAATGAGTCGAAGCGAAAGCTACCAGTGGAGGACATGATGGGAAACTACAAGATGGACTGGGAGTGTAAAGCCCGATATGGTGTTGGATTAACATTGTTAGCCCATGTAAGTGGATCAAACTCAACTAGAGGTGCTGGTTAGGGTTTTCCTTGTAAGCCTCCATATATAAAGAGGGAGAGAGGTGGCTAGGTTAAGATTTTGAGAGAGTTCATGTCTAGCCTTGAGAGGAGTTAGGGTTCTTAGAGATAACCTTGTTTGAGATGTGAAAGGTTCTTGTGGCTAAGATTTTTTTCATCCTTAGACTTTGTGTATGGCTAGGAAGTGGTTGTAAACATTCATCTTCGTGTATCAATAGAGATCAAAATTCGTCCAAATATTTTCTTCTTGTGCTCATGTGATGAAATCTTGATTTGGCTTGGTTTTTTGTGCTTCTCGTTACCGCCTTGATCTTGTTGTGTGCCAAGGATGTGTAAGTGATGAAGATGTCTCTTAGAGACAATTTCATATCCAACTAGACACTTGTTATTTGCAAGTTCTTGTGATTGCTCGGTTTTGCTCAAGAGAAGGGTGATTTTAAGGGTTTGACCTTGAGGGCATTTTGGCTTGAGTTCATACTATGATCTAGCTGGCTATGATATATAAGAATCCATCCAAGGTCATCCAGATCATGAAGGACTCACGAGCAAGAGTAGATCAAAGTTTCACTTTTTTGCTTGGTTTTGGTGCAACCTTCCTTCAAATGAAAAAAGGTCAGAACATTGGCAATGATTTTCGTGATCATTAATTGAAATATGTTTCTGACATCCTAGGGAAGGTGCATACTAAATTTCAAGTTATTTAAAGTTTTGGTTTGAGAGCTAGCTCAATTTGTCATTTTAGCCCAGCCCAGTTTTGGTGCAATAGAGTTTCAAGAGCCAATAGATCTGAATTTTCTTAAGTTATTTCTTAATCTTTGGTTGGGATAGGTTCTTAATGTCATGATCAGTGGCAGAGCTAGGCCTCGAGCTGTCAGGGCAATGGCCCAAGGCCTAGATCAAAATTGCTATAAGAAAATTGCTTGATTTTGGGAGAATTTTGTTGGCCCATGTTACTTTGGCTGGACGGGCCCAAGGCCCAGCCTTTCGCTGGCTACGCCCCTGGTCATGATCTAGTCTTGGTTCAAGTTTCAAATCTTTTGGAGTTGTGGATCAAAAGTTTCATCTATTTTTGGATTTTAAATATCACTGAAAATCTCTATTCTATTCTTGGCTAGAGGTCAGACTGCCAAGTGGTCTGACTGCCAACTAGCTAGAGGTTAGACCACCCCCTGCTCAAAGGTCAGACCGCTGGGCATGTCAAGGCACATTTTGCTCGTTTTTCTTGGATCTTTGCTTGTAGGTGATTGGTCTCTGATCTTCATAATTTCTCATAACTATTAGAGTGAAAAGAGCTTTTCTTTCTCCGTTCTAAAATATTTGAAAAATCTTTTAATCATGTTGGCTCCTATTCACCTCCTCTAGTCACTGTTCTCGGTCCTACAGACATAGTTAAAACAAAGTACTTGTGTGACAAAACTATGAAACATGTTAAGCATAAACAAAATGACTCACAATGTTGGTTTGATTTTCTTAATATTAAAAGTGAATACCTTAATGGGACATATATGATTGTGGGGAATGGAAAAAATATCGACTTTTTGGAAGATTGTTGGTGTGGTTCTGTTCCTTTATATGAGCAATTTAATAATCTTTTTGCTGTTAGTAATGACCTTAGTTTGTCAGCTCATGAATTGGTTGAAAATGGTTGGAATTTATCTTTTAGAAGATGGTTAAATGAAGACAGACAAACCGAACTAAATCAACTCAAAAATATTTTGTTGACTATACCTTTGGGTGTAGATGATGATAAACCTAGATGAAAGTCGAATGCACCTAGGAGGTTTTCGGTTCAGTCTGTGTATAAGCAACTTCATAATCATCTCACTAATAGTAATCTAAAAGTACTTTGGAAATCTAAGATTCCTCTTAAGATTAAAATATCCATGTGGTTAATTGGAAACAATGCCATTTTGGCAAGAGATGTATTGCTGAAGAAGAATTGGTCAGTGATCCAACTTGCATCTTTTGCTGTGAGAATGAGACTATAAATCATATTTTATTTGAATGTGTGGCTGCTAAATATGTATGGGGTGTTATTGAGCCAATCACTGTGGTGGGCTAGACATTATCTATCTGGTAAATCAAGTTTTCACAAGGTTGGTTTATCGACTGTATGCTAGGCTATGTGAAAACTAAGGAATAAGGTAAGTTTTGAAAAGAAATTGATTAGATCTCTAACTGAGATCATTTGTTATATATGTACTTTTCTGAAATTTTAGGCAAGACTTCACGAGGAAGAGGAGAAAGAAATCATGATGGCCTGCGCTAATACGCTGGACAAGACTAATTAATCGGTGCCAATCTTGGAGAAATCGTGTGTGGGGTAGGTGAAGGATTTCATTATCTCATGGGTTCATTGCAGTGTGAGATTGCAAATTTTGGAAGCATTCCTCAGCTCTGCCGTCTTAGTTTCGGTCAGCGACCTATCAGCGCCTCTATCTGCGCTCAAACAACTTTCCAAGATGGATTAGTTCAGTGTACATGGTGCATGCGTGCATAACTACTGCAACTTGTGATTTTCAAATTTGTTTAACCTTGATCGCTTGAAAGATTTTGGTGCACTACTTTACATGCACTTGATGCTTGCAGAAAAAAAATACGTTACAGTTGTTTCTTCAGAAGAAAAGGTTTCCCTTGACATTGCAGCTTAGAAACGTGGTGCCTTGCATGTACAATCGGAAAGTCCTTAGCTTAGGTCAAGGACCAAAAGAGCAGAATAATTGTCTGTTTTATGTATGGACATGTAGAGCTCAGAGCTACGAAATAGGTTCTACGTACTAGTTAAAGACCCGTACGTTGCAATGGAGTCATAAAAATAGTGAGACAGAATTTACTGTCTGACCAACTTCAGACATCAAATATTAGAGAACAAGCGACAGAGAGAAGGGTGGCCAGAATGTGCGAGGAGATGAGGAAAGTGGAGGAGGTGGACGGTTGTATCCTGAGAGAGATGGAAGGAGAAAGACGAATGGTCCAGATTAAATCGGATGGATGTAAACAGGGAAGAAGAGAACACACCAACAATCATTAACTCTTTTTTATATAATAGTAGAGATATATATATATATATCTTGTCTGAATATTCCTTTGGTGTGCACACACCGACATGCATGTAATGGTAATGTTTATATATTTTTTAGCTAGTTTTGCGCGGAATACATTATTGGTTGGTTTGGACAAATTTTCTTTGCCAATTTGTATCAAGTCACATATGTAAATGCTCTGTTAAATCTAACATTTCATGGATTATAGATATACTATGTAATTGCAGGTAACATCCGATTCAGTTCGTAGTGCAAGAAACGGTGAGTGTGTCGGCACGAGCATCCAGGATTCGACGTGTACACACTACACGCAGAAAATCAAAAGCCAGATTTGTCTTTTGCAGCGGGTAGGGCAGGCTTATCAATTTCGTTCCGTACCAACGGAAATAGCATCAACGTTCTGTTCCGTCACACAAAACATCACAACAATGATTGTCTCCGGTACCTGCCAAAATTCCGGCTGTTCCGATCTATTTAGGCCATTCTGTGTTGCAATCTTTATGACTGCTCCAGGATCTTACGATCACTCTATAATCGCTATGACAGCTCTTGGTAACCGTACAACTATGTTGATAGTCATTACGACCATATTGTAGGCCCTCTGATCATTCCTCGCTACTCTGACTACGTAGTCGTAAATCTGAGCCAAAGTTACGATCACGTCCACCGTCGTTGCGTTTGCTTTCCTTCGACTACGATAAATCACCGTAGTCATAGCTCCCTACGACAACGCAGTGATTCTGCCAATCACTGCGGTCGTAATGCTTTATGACCACGTCTCCCCGCGGTAGTCGTTTACGACTACGCCTTCTCGCTGTGGTCGTAACCTCTTACGGCAGTCTTTATCAATTCATAGATGCCTCTTTCCGGTCCAGGTGAAATGGTCGCTGTAGGTCGGGACGTGACTCGAGATTTGAGTGCGTCTGTCCGTATGTACCTGGCAGGTAGTCCCGCATAAAACGCAATTCCCAATACATTAACGTGGTCGTAACTCTTTTACGACCATGTTCACTTCTTCAGGACTATGGTCGTAACATCCTACGACCACATTCACTTCTTCACGGCCGTGGTCATAGCATTTTACGACCACGCCTTCCTGTTGTGTGGTCGTGATCGTAATGTTTTATGATCACGTCTTTAGCACTTGCGGACTCTTCCGCTCGATCACCATGGTCGTATCTCTATTTACAACTACGTCTGCGATTCTCCGTTTTCCGTGGTCGTAAGTTGTTTACGACCACGTCTGCGATCACACCGTGAATTCGATATTCGGTAGTCGATAGTTTCCCAAAGCCAAATCGCTCTTTCTCCTCTTCTCTTTATTTCTTTCTTTCTTCCTTTTTCTCACACTTTCGCTCTTAATTGACTCTACCCTTTTATACCCTTCTCTATGATTTCTACTCGGGTTCGACTACGACTAGAACTCGGTTACGACTTTGACTCATACTTGGCTTCGACTACGAAGCGGACTTTATCTCGACTACAACAAGATTACCTCCAACATTCTCTCCCTAATCTTGTTATGTGATTTCAATCATTCAATTCTTCCTCCTCATCTCGTTTCTCCATCCTTGATCACATCGACCTTCTCTCTTGCTGCTGCTTCTTCCTTGCATGCTTACCTAGGCTGGAGCACCTGCTCCTGCTTCCTCCATGAACACCTACTCTCACTGTCGTGTGCCATTGCTTTCGACCACTATCCTCCACGCTATGCTTCTTCCTGCCACCTCGGGATCCATCTCCGACTTCTATCTGATGACTGCGTGAGAGCTCTTCCGGAGCGTCTGCTCGCCACGACCATGCTTGCTGCATGTGGTTGGTGCCAACCACCACAGCCGACGCTTTGACCACCCGTGCCAATCCTTCGCTCCTCTCTGCCTGCAAGCACTCGTCCGAAGTCGACTACATGCCTGTGCGCACCTCCTGCACCGCCTGTTACGACCACTATATGCCTGCTACATGCCCTTCTAGAGCCACTGCTCGTTATGACTATGCCCTCTGCCTTGTCTCGCTTCTCTACCGACTTTCTCATTACGACATCAGGCTTGCCTCCTGCTACCCGTTGATGAAGTCCTCCATACTCTGGCTCCTTAGCTTCTTCATTACTCTTAGGTTCTTCGGTTACAGTGTAAAATAGCATCTCACTAGTCTGCACAGGTTCGGTTTGTGCATATATCTCAATAATAATTCTCATCTTCGGTGCTCTGTCAAGTGATCCTTCCTCAGTTGTGTTCTCGATTATTTGTTCAGGTGATGCATCATGAGCTTCTCCTGCGGTTGCTCCAGCACCCGATGAACTCGTGCTCTGAGGTGAACCCGGACCTGCATCTTCCCAGTCTGTATTGTCGGCAGCTGTTGTTTCCACATCAAACATAACCCAATTCTGCATATCTCTTTTCATGTCTTGATGTTCTTTCCACTCTCAATGTTTGTCCTCTTGAAATAGAACATCTCTACTCACATGAAGCCTCTTCTCAACCGGGTCATATAGCTTGTACGCCTTGCTGCCCGGTTCTGAGCCAAGATAGATCATCTTCTTGCTCCTGTCATCAAATTTCTTCAAATACTTGCTTGATTTTACATGTGCTAAACACCCGAATACCTTTAAATGCATCACATTCGGTTTTCTCCCTGTCTAGAGTTCATACGGAGTAACCCCATCAAGCACTCTTGTGGTGGCACAGTTAAAGAGATACACCGAATACCTTACTACCTCTGCCCAAAATCTTCTGGGCAAAAACCTACTCTTCAGCAAACTTCGTGCTGTAGCCATCACGGTTCTATTTCTTCTCTCCACGACTCCATTTTGTCGAGGTGAGTACGGAGCTGTAAAGAACCTCGCTATGCCTTTCATCTCACAAACTGAGTTAAGCTCCTTTGATAGAAATTCCCCTCTCGATCTGATCTAACAGCCTTGACCTTGTGATCAACTTCATTTTTAGCTAGTGCTATGAACTTTTGAAAACTGTTCTTTGCCTCATCCTTGCTTTTTAGCATATACACCCACATAACTCTGCTATAGTCATCTACTATAAGCATGAAGTATTGGTTTTCGGCATCCGTTCGTGGTGTAATTGGTCCACACAAATCGACATGTACTAGCTCCAATGGGTGAGATGCTCTGAACTGTGCTTGTGATGGAAACGGACTGCGAATCTGTTTTGCAATCAAACAACCTTCACAGATCTGCTCCAGATGATTAATTTTCGGTAAGCCAATCACCATCTCCTTTTCTGCCATGACTTTGAGGCTTTGGAATTTCATATGACCAAATCTAGCAGGCCACAACCATGTTGAATCATCTGCTGAAATCTTCAGACACTTTGGTTTGGACGTTTCAATTGGAATTTTGTACAGACGGTTCGCTGACCTCTGCACTCTCATTAGTAGCTGCTCGCTGTTGTCAAATACTTTTAGATAATTGCTTTTCAGTTCAATTCGACACCCCTCTTCGGTTAGCTGTCCTAGGTTCATGATATTGCTGCGAAGGTTTGGTATATAATACACTTCTTACAGCTATTTTTGTCCTCCATCCTTGCACTCTAACAAAATTGTGCCCTTTCTTCTGATCTGGACAGTTGAGCCATCTCCAAATTGCACCACACCAAGTACATTTTCATCTAGCTCATGAAACATGGAGAATGTACCTATCATGTGATTGATTGCCCCGTTGTCTAGGTACCATACTAATGGCTATTCCTGCATCTTCTATCACTTCTCTACTAGTTTTAGAAGCACTTTCTCTTCATTCAGCATTACCATTGTTGCCACATCTTCTGTACAGTGGGATAGTAGCAAAGTCGGCTCTCCATCTTCATGGGTGTGAGTGAGATTTGCCTCCTCAACCTTTTTCTTGCTCCTACACCTTGTTGCATAGTGATCAAACTTCTTGCGGTTGTGGCAATGAATATGACTTCGACATTCAGCAGCGTAATAGCCGAATGTTTCACACTCGATACATTAGACATGTGACTTGTCTTGTAGCTTATCACCGCCACCTCGCCCAGTTCTTTCTGCACGGCCTCCTCTTCCACCTCTTCCAGACTCGAAGCCTCTCCCTCTCTAGCCATACCCACTCCTTGTCCACGACCAGAGAGTGAGCCTCGGCCAAAGGATGACGAGTCTGTATGGTTTGGTTTTGCCCAATTCCTAGTGTCCTCCTTTACGAGAAACACTTATTCATTTTGAGTTTGATACCCCTTCAAGAGCTGCTCATGTGCCTTGAGCGACCCAGTTACCTCTTATATCTTCATCTTCGTGAGATCTTGGGAATACATGAATGTAGTCACTACCGGAAGGAACCTCTCTGGCAGGATTCTCAAGTATTTCTTCACAGCCACCTCGTCTTCTAGTTTGTCACTGAGAGATTTGATCTCATTTACAACTTCATTGAATTTCCCAGAGAACTCTTCCATCGTTTGGTTCTCTCCTATCTTCATTGCCTCAAATTCGCTCCGTAAAGTTTGGATTCGAACTTCCTTTACACTGTCTACGCCTTCATGCATTGTTTGAAGTGCAGCCCAAGCCTCTCGCGTCGCCTCTTTGCCAATCAATTGCCGCATCATTGAATCAGGTACAGCTTGGTAAATCACCGCCAATGCCATCTGATCCAATCGATCGTCAATCTCCTTGTCTTTCCCCTTCGGATAAAATGTGCCCCAGACTCCCTAAGCATACATATTAGCCTTCATCTTCATGGCCTAGACCGGATAGTTATCCGGGGTGAGAACAGGATACTGCAGCGACACAACGCTCTCCTTGGACTTGGAAGACTCTCCCATGGCTCTGATACCACTTGTTACAATCTTTACGACTGCTCCCAAGATCTTATGACCACTCTATAGTCACTACGACCGCTCTTGGTAGCCATACGACAACGTTGATAGTCGTTATGACCATGTTGTAGGCCCTCCGATCACTCCTCACTGCTCTGACTACGTAGTTGTAAACTTCAGCCGAAGTTACGGCCACATCCACCGCTGCTGCGCTGGATTTCCTTCGACCAAGATAGATCATCGTAGTCGTAGCTCCCTACGACCATGCAATGATTCTGCCGATCACTGTGGTCGTAAGATCCTAGGAGCAGTCGTAAAGATTGCAACATTCTGGACGGAATCGAACTTACCAGCAATTCCGGTACTAGTTGATCAAGAAGCCGCAACGGTGCCACCGCTGCTTCTTGGCCACCGTGCCAATGGTCGGGAGGAAGCAGCACAAGCTTAGCCGGTGACGCATGACCGAACTCCAGCTCCGGTAGTGTATCTAGGGCGGCGACCGCTGCACCCACGATTGCAAGGCGGCGACGACCTTGCTATCGGGCCGCGATTTTTTTGGTCACGGTGTTGATAGAGATGGAGAGGAGTAGCTGTCGGAACAAGTGGCTGAGCTGAGCCTAAAGATAGGTTGAGTTTGGCTAGGATATAAATGGCCTCTTCTTTTCAGCTTCAGCTTCTAACTTTTCTATAGTACCTATCTTTTAAACGGAGTGTCTTTTTATAACAGAGTTTAATAATCACTTATAGTAGACACTATAGTGACTTCATTTATATCGACCAAAATCGTATGTGAGTGTCTCTCTTCGCACGGCTTCTCTACGAGCTGTTATTATTTATCAGCCAAAGCTAAAAAGAAATAGGGCCAAAGTATAAGCGGGTGGGACCCACGGTGAAAATTTTCTTGTCTTGTCTACTATCTCAAGAATTAGACAAAGTGCATGCATTTTTTTCCTACGGGCAAAGTGCGCACTGCATCTAGGGCTGTAAACAAGCCAAGCTTGAGCTCGATAGAAACTCGAGCCGAGCTCGAGCAAGCCTGAATGGGGTCCGAGCCTAGAGCTCGACTCGGCCCAAGCTCGAGGTTGGCTCAAATAAGCTCAATAGCAGTTAAAATAATTTAATATGCATTAATTTTGAATAATTCAACATACACTAATTTTTAACAATAGGAAAACTCGAGTAGGCTCGGTAAGAGTTAGTATGTATGTGGGCTGTAAAAAAAGCTTGAGGCAACCGAGTTATTCGAACTCGGCTCGTTGAAGCTCGCGAGCTTGGGATTAAGCTCGAGCTCAGCTCGTTTGGAGCTCGATTTGAACTCGAATCGAGTCTAGAGCGAGCTGAGCTTGAGTAGCTGATGAGTCTCGGGTTTTTTTACAGCCCTAGCTCCATCATCCAATAATTGCAAGCACCGTACAATATTACTACACTATTTAGCAATTCTAATAAACATATGTATTATTCCAAAGCACATTAGAATGGTCTCCCAGATGAAATTGACATATATGGGTTGAAGGTAGGGGCCTAATGCTTTGAACCTTGCTAGCTAACTGCTAGTAAAGTAGCATCAGTACTTGCACACATACATACACATGGTCACATGGACGCAGCCAGGCAGGCATGTGTTCATCCGTCCAGTGGCGGACCTACCAGGGGTCATTGCCCCCTACCTCCAGTTGAAGAGTAGGGCGCCACCGCACCATGCGCCGTGTGAAGTCATCGTCGGAGTTCGGACGTCGTCACATCGGCCGAGAGCTGAGAGTGAGGAAGACTCAAAAACACGCATAAGCCAATCACAATAAGCCATGCATTTGTACCTGGGCCAACCATGGCAGTATGGCACTCACGAGCAAGCAGCACGCTAGCAAAGCGCCAAGGCCGAAGCCCACCAAAACCAAATACCGAAGCGAAAGCCCACATGTGACCAGGCCAACCAATGAACCAAATGAATCAATTCGGAGCAACAGCAAGCCAGGCAGCTAGCAATTCGATCCCTAATCTCTTTCTTGAAGCGCTCCTGTGGTCGGCGAATGGCGACGGACGGGCGACGGCGTTGGCGAGTGGCCGAGGCCACGAGACGCCGAGTCTTGGGTGGGCAACGGCGGCTTCGCCAGCTTGGAGAGCCTGTAGATGGGCGCGGCGGTTGGCCGGTGGGGCGCCGAGCAGGGCCAGCAGGCGGCAACCGACCAGGTACTTGGGCGCTAGAGTGAGGCGTGAGCCTGGCCGTGAGGGAGGGGAAGCCGGGAAGGGGTCAAGTCAAGAACTCTTAAGGGGATCTGGCGACTGGGACTGGCGATCTGCTGCTGGAGTGGAGACTGGAGTGAAGACGGGAAATATCTGGAGTTCGCCACTGGTCTGGTGTCTGGAGACAGGAAACTGGAGTTGTTGCCGCTGACTGAGAGTGAGAGCCTGAGACTTGAGTTTTGCACTTGGGCGTGGTAAGCAGCAGCACCAACTACTGTCAGTCGTGACATACTGCTGAGTTTTGCACTTGGGCGTGGTAAGCAGTAGTACTAACTACTAAGTAACTCCTTACGCAGTCCTCCTCTCCTTTAGACTTCAGTCAGTATGGCACTGGTTGTAGAGATGAACAGTAGCTGCCTAGTTCTGTAGTTTACTGGTTGGTAGTCGTAGATTTGTAATGTTGCAACTGCTACTACTCAATCCTAGCTAGTGTTGTTGTACATCTTTTTCAATCTTTATAACTATTTACAATAGTAATATCTGATTTTATCACTAAGTTTACTAATTTTTGTATACAGATGGCTACTTACATATATTTATGAGCTTTGAGAGACATACTAGCTATTACCGAGGTATAATTTTCATTTCATTTTATATTTTTACTATATCCCTGATCTACTTATGTATGATTTTAGGTTGTAAAATATAGTTTGACTTATTTTCGTTCATTTATCTTATTGTTGGTCATATCCTACTAGCCCTCTCCCCCTAAAATTTGGTTATGGGTCCGTCATTGAATCCGTCTCGTCCTACCTGTTCCCAGCTACCACATTATCTAGGTTTTGTACGCATACGGTGGCTGGACAATGCGACAAAGCCTAATTTCTAGCTCTCTATAATTTCTTTCATCTAGCTTTGTGAGGAATATTAATTCTAGTTTATTCTAATGTGTGGAACAAATAATATAGGCATTGATCATGTAATAAGATAGAATAGCCGGGGATGGATATATTGCTAGAGCCTCGGAAAGCATATATATATAATACAATGTGACTTAGAGATAAGTCTAATACATATATGAAATGTTACTAGAGATAGAAAGGAACCATATCGGATACAAATCATCCTAATTGATTCTTTATACTTATAATCTTGCCAAACATTTACTCTAACATCCCCTAATAGTCGGAGCGGGAGCATCGCGGATGCTCAAGCTAGAGGAGAAGTAGACTAGGATGCTTAAGCTGGAGTAGAAGTCGACGAGGAGTGCCATGCAAGGAGCCAGTGGTGAAATTGTCTACCATAGAGGTAGTCATCGAAGGAGGATTGCCGAAGATGAAAAAGACATTAATGTAGAGGGAAGTCAATGTTGCGGTTGTCGGGGAAGAGGGACCAACACAAATCAGTCACCAGTGTCAAGGGAGATACAATAGCAGAGTAGTGGGAGAACTCGACGGTGATGGCTGTGCACGGATCAACGTAGATGAGAGGGCCAAAGTTGCACGGCGGCCGCCAGAGTAGCTAGATAAGCAAATTAGACATGCATGTGTGTATGCAGACATCCAACAAGAAACATGACATGGATGAGAAAGAAAAGAGCAGAGAACAAAGAAGGGAAGGGGGCATGCATCATAACTGGGTGGTAGGCAACGTGTGCTGGAATAGAAGCAACATAACCTATCAGAGCACAAGAGCATTTCGGCAGGGACAAGCATCAAGAAAGAAAGAGAATCAGGAAGCTGTGCGACCGGGAGAAGGTGTGACACACTAGGGTGGCAGCGACTAGTTTCTTGTGCAGAAACGCGACAAGATTGCGTCGGCAGAGAAGAGGACTTGGAGCAGATTGGTTTTAATCTGAGGGAGAAAAGAAAAAAGGATTGACATGCATGCAACCCATGACCATGAGCATGGTCAGCTTGCATGTGCTTGGATCGGATCAAAAGAAAGAAGGAAAGAAAAGGAAGCATGAGAGAAGGAAACACGACCGATAGGAAGAAAGGTGACGTTGACTCACGGCTACGGCCGATGACGCTGGATGTGGCGGACACTGGCGGAGTGTGCGGCGGCTAAGGAGACTTGAGGAATGATGACAAAGGGGCAGTCAACATGGTCGGCAGACATGATCGACAGTTGAGAACAGGCTAAAAAACTGATCTCATCTACTGATCGGAGGAAAGAGCCAATCTATTGATCAGCGAGAAAGAAAGAAGACCATCTATCTATAATGTTTTGCACAGCCTCTAGGAGATTAGATCATAGAGATTGAATCATCTCTCCCAAGGCAGTGTGCTGAGGAATTTGATGGTGACTAGGTACAGGTCTAGGTGCGAATCTGCTTTGATACCATGTAAGAAGATAGAATCGCCGGAATATTTGATGGATATATTGTTTGAGTCTCGGAGGACGTATATATAGAGTACAATGTGACTTGAAGATCAAGTTAATCTAATACAAATATGAAAGGTTATCAGAGATTTGGAAGAAACTATATCGATGCAAATCATCCTTATTGATTATATTCTATCTCTTATAATCTTCCAAAATTTGTACTTTAACTGATATATGTCATGTTGACACTAAAACCAAGAGAAACCGCTCAGAGCATTCTCAGTGGTAGACATTGCACAACAATGTCTATAACCTCCATGTCATGTAGACACTACAATCCCAGTGCATAGTTTCTACCGGTGGACCAAAACAATAAATCCGTCCCTCTCTCAATTATTGTAGATACTATAATAGACACTACAATTATTGTAGGTAGACACTAATCTTCTCCTAATGCAAGTTTTTGTTGTTTCTTGTATGTTGGATTTTATGTCTAAGCAGCGTCTTGCATGAGACACTGCTTCTCTTTCTCACTTCTTTAATTCCCTCTCCACTCTAGCACTAATCCTACTTAGCAGACTAATTAATGCTATAGACATTACTGATGTAGGATCCATTGAAAGTGCCCTCATACCCTGTTTGGTTGACAGGAATTATTGGTTTTAG
This sequence comes from Bonia amplexicaulis, assembly GCA_036346245.1. Lineage (NCBI taxonomy): Eukaryota > Viridiplantae > Streptophyta > Magnoliopsida > Poales > Poaceae > Bonia > Bonia amplexicaulis. The sequence continues at coordinate 8,473,789 of CM070763.1, read as the reverse complement.
AATTATGGAGTTGGACTTGAATTCTAAAAATAGAGTTATTTGGCTGCCACCACGCATTAGAATTACTGATTCCAAGGCCAATGCCACCACGAATTAGAATTACTGATTCCTGCCCGACACCATCGCAGCCTGATTTCTCTTGCTCGAGTCCGGCCTCCACCCGCCGCCTCCACACTGCTATCCATCTCGTTGGCCATCCTCATACACGCATCGATCTAGACATGAAGGGTTCGTTGTCCAAATCCACCACCAACAATGCGTCGTGGACCTCGAAGCGCATGGCGACGGAGGCCACCATCCTCATGTATGCTCTTGTCCTTGCTACCTTCTCATCGTCTAGCTTTTGCCCCTGCTGCTTCTCTTTTTCTGAACGAATCTGCTGCTTCTACTTCTTGAGTTTTGTCCCCATCGTCATGCACAACTACAGAGATGCAGCGAGTCCAGATCTGATCGAGCCTCTAGTGGATTGACTTCTGTTCGCACTGGATTATGGAGAGTGCTCGAGAGATTGGTAGTTCTCTTAATGTTGATTTTTTTGAGTCATTGGTATGATTCAAGAAAAAAATCCAATTCCAATTGCTACCCAAACAGAAAAATTTGAATTTGAATTGGACCGGAATTGAAATTTAATTCTACTAGCACTACTACAAAACAAGTTATACCGGACATCTCATCACAAATAGTTTATGAGGAACCGACTATGCTGTACTTATCATAAACGATTTTACAAGCGTCACCATGTACCATCTATGATACAGAACTATCACATACAGTTCTTGTTAATAACAGTTTGTAATAGTTTACAGACGGTTATTAATACGAACCATCTGTGATAATTGCAGATATCGCAGATAATTTTTAATTAGAACCGTGTGTGATATTTCATATATGATTTTTAATACGAGTTATCTGCGATAGTTGCGTATCATAGACGGTTTGTGGTTACCACTGTTTGTGATATGTATTTGTATGCATGAATGGCGCTTCGTCTCGCCGATGCGTGCCTCTTCTTTGTTTCAACTCTCCGATGTGTCTCTTCGTCTCACACGCCGAGTATATTCTTTGTTGTATAAAAATAATTGCCCACCACCAGAGATTAATCTCCATATCGCTTATCCTGTATGAGCTCCTCGCCGGCCGGGCGCCTATCTTCCTTGTCTCTCAAAAATAAATAAATGACTCTCTACTTTTCTTGGTCGCCGGCATTGAGGCCAACCTGGCCATACTGTACGAGCACCTAGCCGGCCGTATGCTGACAAATGTTGCGGAAGGACACTGTCCAATAGTGTCCTCCTTTCTATGTCCGAGGATTTGCCAAAGCAGTTGAAGGCCACCTTTCGCCGTCTTGATATCCTCCTCCACCATATCTTCTAGGTGGTCTCCTGCTTTTGGCAAGCTAACATCGCCATCGATATGGTCCTCCATAACGACGTTGAGTGTCTCTAGGAGGCTTGCTATCGCATGGGGTGCTTAGTCGAAGCGGCAGGTGATCAAGTCAACCCTACAGAGACCTCTTAAGAAAGGGAAGGGAGTCTATGGGCTCAATTCGACTTGATTATTCAGTCAGAGGGTGTTCATGAGTCACTCAAATGAGCACATCAGTGTGTGGATGCATTTCGGGCTTCGTTTGCTGATAATCTCGAACCGTGCATTGCCAACCATATCGCCTACAAAGTTTTGAAGACGGAGATATCATGCTACCTCCGCCACTAGAAAAACTTCGAATCTGTTAGGTTTCTACTTTTTTATCTTTTCTAAGAAGCGACTAGCCATGCTGTTTAGCCATATATAAATACAAGCAGTTGAATTTGTATTTACTATCTTCTATATATGCAAACGGTCTCTCTATAACGACCTGATCGACGCATTACTGACAGGTAAAAAACAACAGAGTAATACATATTTACTTTCGAGGCATTACTGAATTTGCATTTATATGAGAATGTGTCATGTGTGTGTGTGTGAATTTGCATTTATGTATATATGAGAATGCATTTAGAACAATCTGTAGTGTATTTATCACAGACGGTTCTACTTTAGAACCATCTGTGATATATATTCACAGATGGTAATTAATACAAACCGTCTGTGATAAGCAATTATCACGGACGGTTCGTAATAATAACCATTTATGAAATTTAAGATTATCACAGATGATTCTTAAAGAGAACCATCTGTGATAATTATGTATTATAGATGGTTTGTGGTTGTACGTGTCTAGGATACACGCATTATTAATTAATACCTAGCTAGACCAGTCCTGATAGATCTGTCTTCATTGCGCTACATTGAAAGAGGTGGCTGGCTTTGGGGAGTTTGGTGAAAGCATTCCGCTTGTAGATCTAGCTGCTTATAGATTGATTTGTTTTTTGTGATTAGATATTAGTATTTGCATCTAATTATATGGTTTGTAATAAAGAGAGATAATAGCAATGTTTAGATGTAGCTTGATAGCTTGCTCTAATTTAAGAATAGGTCACTACTCCTAGTTTACTTCAATATATTCTTTCTTGATATATATATATATATATATATATATATATATATATATATATATTGCTTCATTAATAGTACAAGGTGTGTCTAGGAATCACCGGATATTTTCTTTTAAACAATCATTCAAATTTTATAACTATTAAATTAAGACCCAAAGACCCTCATCCTTTCCCCTTACTATATAACCCATCTAACCCTAACCCTACCCCACCGCCTGCTGCCTCCCACCGCCGCCTCCTCCGCACCGCCCCCTCCTCGTCGTTGATGATGATGGCCTCCTCCTCCTTTCTAGCCGAAGCAACTATGCGCGCCTCCCACCGCCACTCCCTTCCCTAACTCCTCCATCACCCGTGGCGGCGGTGCCCCACCGCTTCATTGCGCCGCCCCTACCCTCCCCGTCATGCCGCCCCACCCAACCTAATAGCTAGTACCTTCCGCTGTCACCCTCCAAGCCCGCCCGCCACCCTCCTACCCTACCCGTCGCCCCCACCGTTGGGCCACCGTCCCCGGTCTCCTCTATGGGGTAATGGTGAACCCTAGGCGTGAGGCGGTATTCTCCCTCGGGCTCACCGGCGGGGGAGAAGGGTCGTCGGTGAGAAGGTGAAGGTGGCGCAAGACGAATCTTCTTGCACATCCAAGGTTAGAAATTTGGATGATTGTTTAAAAGAAAACATCCTTGTGATGTTTATCAAAATCCATAGTACAAACTAGCATTCCCCCCTGTTTCAAAAAAAAATATAGTACAAACTAGCATGAATTTCTCTCATTTTAGGTTATTATGTTATACAAACTAGTTTTCCACCGATCGGACTGAAATTTGATTGATTTTGTATGTCAACAGCTTTTGTAGTTCAGAATGAAATATGGTATATGGTTTGCTAATCATTACTGTCTGTCAATTGTTCTAACTATTGCAGTTTGGCACAAGTCCGCCCATGTACGATCGAAATGGACCTCTAAGGAGTACAAATGCCTAAAGAACTTGAGTCTTATCAATTTAGAGGTGGGAAGAGCCAAATTGAACGTGTGCTACACATTGTGGAAAATGCCCCGGCACTGAAGATTTTAACTATAGATCCAACAAGGCAGCATACATAATTGAAGTGGTCAACAAATCACACAAACGAAAACGTCAACATATCAACAATGAAAATTTCAAACAAATTCTAAAGACGCCATCAGACCCGTAGCAACGTACAGAGAGTACTCCTAGTTTACTCTTAAGAGAACAGAAAAATGAAGATTGAGCATGAGTGCATGACATATTAACCGCCAGTAGAATGTTCTTCTCCAATCTCCATCGAACTAAAACCATTACTAAACAAGTACATAACAGAAGAAAGCACTGTACACGGGCATTGTGTTCAATAGAAGAATGTCACGATACATGCCAACGGAATGGAGCTACCTACCGTTGACAGCAGAAGTCATGGTACCAGAAACAATCCATCGGATCAAGCATAAGTCGAGCGATCTCATGATCCAATCATACGAGGACACATACAAATGTACTTGTTTAGAAATTATTTGATGTACAGATCCATTAAAACGCATCTCCATACTGGACATTTCAATTTTGCCATTGATGCAATCCTTTGTTCCTTCAATCTGATGCCAGTGGTAAGATTTGCTTCAGAATGCGTATAACAGCTTTGCTTCCAAGTGCAACCAGACTGACACCTTCTTGTTGCACCTACCCAGAAAAAGAACTCACAGCCAACTCAGACGCAGACCCAGCTTGCCGATTGGTACTGAAATTACCAAGCAAAACAAAGTGATGAAATCTTGAATGACCAAACAGGAACATGCATCAGTACGAGAGCATGGAATTATGTCTGAATCTTTTGTCTTGTTAATGTTCAGTGCAAGTGTAACAAGGGGCTTGGTCTAGCACAACGTGCAGTGCATATATAAATGCCCTGAATGCCCATGGGAAAATGTCAGAATAGGTACAAAGCAGAAACCAGTCTACAGACCAGGCGAGAAATCAGAGGCTGAAGAACCGTTTCGTCTTATGCTCATGGGCAGCTACAGTCAGGTTATCCTCTAATTACTTCTACTGATATTTCAGTAAATTTGACCATTTCCTTCGTCTTTCCTCTTGTCATGTAGTCTTCACTCTTCAGTTCCTATTCTAAACCAGTGTGCAATTCTATGTTACAACACTAGTTACGTTGTTTCAGAGTGTAGGGTAAGCAGCTTAATGTAGCATATACAATTTATTTTCCTGGTATAGATATGAATGTACAACAGTGTTGATTTCAAAGCAAAAGGAGAAAGAACAAAGTTCAGATGACAAAACCATGAACTTTCTCAGGATTATGTTGTTGCAAGCAGGGTACAGTTTCAGCTGAGGAGCTACAAATTCGTGACGAGTTGGAGGCAGACATAGAGGAGGATTTAGAACGAGAGATCATCGACGACATGTGCCGCCTGGCTCGTTACCTGCAGAGGCTGTATCAGCAGAAGGATAGGAGAGAACTTCCTAGCTCAGCTAATAATTACCAGCTGCCACTGTCCCATACAGCAAATGCAATTCTTTCTGAGATGAATATCAGGATCAAATTAAATGGGCAATGCAGGATCGACATAACTAAGCTTGAGCAAGATGCAGCTGCCATTCAACCGAAGTCGTGCCCCAATACTGATCAATTTGACAAAAGGCAGAGTGATACAGTTTATTACAGGAAGCAGCAGAACCATCCAGTTGTGCCGTGGAGATAAAGTAAAATGAATCGGGAATATGCATTACAACTGTAGAATAATATTATGATATACAACTTCAGGGGCAATTTAAACGTTTTGTGTCACTTATTTTCTGTTTTGCCAGCAAATAAATCATATTATGCGATTCAACTTGTACAAGAATATGACTTGTTCATGGAGAAATCAATTGAAATATATGTTTACATGGTTGGAATTCTAACAATCACTTGACGAAGGGACACACTTGGCGACACTTCTGAGGATATGGGATGGGACTCAAATGAAAAATCTGGGCAAAAATGAGGGAGTGAAGAAAATTTAGTCGATAGCTATAGCAAAGGGAAAGCCTATTAGGGATGGAAGTGTAAACAAGTTAATCATGATAATGCCACTGTGACACTTAACTTGGCTGTGAACATGAAATAGAATACAGCCTCAGAATGACGTAGCTGAAGATCAACACAACTATTGTTTAAGACTCTTAGTTAGGTTCACATTTTCTTTTTCCTTTTTTTTTTGCATGTGTATTTTATGGATCATAAGACCATCTTATATTTATCTTAGTTGGCTACATGGTTATGCAGTTGCCTGTGCATGTGCATATGTGCACGAATGTGTGTGGACAAGTATGTCTGTGTGCGCACTCATGACTCATGGGTGTAAATTCCTAAACTTTGTGACAAGGTGTACTCGCAACGACAAGTTAGTACGATGATTAGATCAGGAACATGCGTTTGACATATCAACTGATGGATTTGCAATTAACCTATCTCATCTTTTCTAAATGCATTGTGCATTTTTACTATTGTCTAATATGAGTACTTAGCTTACTTTGCAATATCATTCTTAGGCAATGTAATATAATATAATATAATTGTATTCGCTATTTTTCTTATTTTCTTGTTCGTAATTTTCTTAATGCCCCCTTTTCCAGGCAATGAATCTGTTTATTTCTATTCTCTCGTGATATGCAGTGAGTGGCCAATTCTAGAAGTTGTGCACAAAGACTTAGTGTCCGCTTACGTGAAAGAGCCTTTCTTCAATGGGACAACTATTCCCTACCAGGGTGCAGTTAAGGTTTCTATTATTGCTATTTGCTGCATATCATACCATGAACTGAATTCCAGAGGTTGTGCACAAAACAAAATGGTCATCCTTCTGAAAGACTTGCATCATCAGGATGATGAGGATGTAAACATCATTGTCATACACAATTTAAACACAAAGAAACTAGAAGTATACAGCAAAACAGCAATGCTAAGTGATCACATCCTCATAAAATGTGTATCATTATATCATAATTCCCTAATTCCACATAACAATACATACTATAGTGCAAACAGCAGAACTCACTTATGTGTGGTGGTACTAAAAACATACAGTTGTAAATGCTCTTCACCTTACAATCCCTACAATGCATTCTCCTAATCCAACTTCAAGCACAAACAATTCATTGCTATATTCTTCGAGTATATGCTCATCTGCTCAACCAGCAAACTGTATTCATATATAACTATTACCACACACGAATTACCAGCATGGTGAACCGCATATATGCAGGCCCAGAAGAATTCACATATGCATTGCGGAAGGGCATGCACTCCAGCACGACAATAGATAACCGCCTGACAAATATTTACCACCATTTATAACAAAATCAATATATCCAAATATCAGAATTCAGAATGGTGTTCTATGATAACTTTTCATGAACTGATTTTGGGAGTGTGCAAATAAGAGTCCACTAAACAATTTCTCAATAAACTAAAAGGGGGCAAAAAGAAATAAAAGACAGTAAAAGAACATGAGCATACATGGACACTTTCATATGAGACTCCAGGAAAAGTTGAAATCACAAGATAGCTTTGTATTGATAACTCACTCCAAGCAGGGCCAAAAACCTGAGTTTAGAAAATTCGGTACCATTAATCTATGCAACCTGGCTCACTCCTAAACATCAAAGTGTCTGGTAAGAGACTATTACTGTAATCCATGAAGCTTGAATCACTCCTTGACATCAAAATGTCTGGAAGAGCCTATTTACTGTAGTGGTAGGTTGCTGCTGACACCACCCAACCCTGCTTTCTGCCCCAATTCTGTGAGTTGCTGAATAAACTCCACCCCATTAAGAATCTCTGTCGCTCCATATATGACATGCTTGGAAGGCTGTGAGCGTTGCGCTAGCTCCATCAAGCTCCTGTACTCAATGTAATTTCCACCACCAATCATGAAAACAATTGCTTCTCTGAAGGGTCCCCTGAACTGACCACCAGTTCCAGATCTAGGGGCCCGTGGATCAAACAATAGGTAGTTGTCCACCTCTGGGTTTGGTTTCCCTTCCATCAGAGCTTCAACTGTCCTTGTCAGGGCCAGCTGCCTCCCATCCGACAAGAGATTCTTCACACCTGCCGTCACTGCACTAATGGACTGCCCATAAAGCTTCTCCGCCCAATCAACAATGTTGCTCCTGCTTGCTGTGCTTGATGCAGCAGCAAACTGGGTGTTCAATGACTTTATCCTCTTCACGTACTGGAATGCAGACATGTCCACTTCTGACTCCCTCAGCGCGGCCTCAACCTGCTCCAGTTCGGATGAAGGTGGCGTCTCAAAGGACAGCAGGTAGGTCACAGCCAGCCGGAGCTTATCCTCCTTGGTGCCCTTCCCTCTGAGGAGGCTCTGAAGCATGTTCCGGTCCACAGTGCCATTCACAAGCATATCGTTCTCACACTCACAATATCCATCCAGAGACCTCTCCTTGATATGCCCAAGCAACGCAGTTGCAATATTCGTGTGCTTATCAATCATCTTCTTCCGTTCTGTCAACTCAGGGAGTGAGTTCACCGCATTCATGAGGTGCTTTGTGTTGCCAATAAGATCGGTGCCGTCAAACTCAACCCCGTCCCTGCCGCCACCTGTGCGCTGGTTCACCTCATCCACCTCCTGCTTGTACTTGGCGAGCTGCACCTCGATTTCCTCGGCCACTTTGGGGAATGGCGACCAGCTGTTTGCCACCCAGAATGGGTCGGAGTCATCCAAATCATATTTCTCCACTGGTAACTTCAACTTGTTCAGCTTCAAGCCGAGCACATCGTGGACCAACGGGCGGTAGCTCCAATCGTGCTGTATCCCCACCGATAGCTCGAAATTCCTGTCGAACAGGCACAGGACCGGGCGCTGGAACGACGCGACGGCGGCGGACGCGGCCTCGGTGAAGAGGTTTGGCTTTGCGAGGAGGTGATCGCGGAGGCGGGCGTCGAGCGCGGCCGCGACCATCTCCGCCGGCCCGCCGCGCGCGCACCTGATGACGGGCACAGCGCCGAGCGTGGCGGCGACGCAGAAGAGGCCAAGCGCGACGGCGTCGACGAGCGCGGTGATGTCCGCGTCGGCGGCGGCGGGGTCGTTCAGCGCGACGTAGGTGCGCGGCTGGGCGAGGGAGAAGAGGCCCTCCTCGAGGCAGACGAAGTCGAGGTACTGGTCGGCGACGCGCGCGAAGCGGTGCGCCGAGCGGGACACGGCAGCCGCGGAGGCGAGGCGCTCGAGGACGGGCCGCGGGACGCAGGTGGAGAAGTTGATGTGGAACGAGGCGTAGAGCCCCGCGGCGGCGTCGGCGGCGATGCGGTCGGCGTTGGCGGGCGTGGGGCGGACGAGGTAGACGGCGGGCGCGTCGGGGACCTGCTGCCGCGCCTTGTCGATGTTGAGGTGGAGTGTGACGCCGTGCCTGCGGAGGTCGCCGACGCGGATCACCGGCGAGAGGAGCGCGATGCAGGGGGGATCCATCACCAGGATCTTGTACGCCTCCTCCTCGCCCTCGCCGCCGCCGTCCGGCGACGGCTGCTGCTGGTTCAGGTGCAGCATCCGCACGATCAAATCTGGATCAGAGACAGAGAGCGCGGTTACAGCCACCCATGTGGATCGATAGAGAGAAGGCAGAAGCAAACTGGGGATGCGTTCAGGCTTACCAAGCTGCTTCTTGCGGAGGCTGAGCGCCATGGCGGTGCTCCGGCGTGGATCGGATCTGGGAGGGGAGGGAGGAAGGGGACACAGAACCACCGGGAGTTGGGATTACTTTGTTGGAATAGCCAACCAATCATTGCCGTCGATTTATTTTTGTTTGGCCGTGATGAGGCGAAAGCCCAGATACGTAATTCCCCCATTTGCGTGAGGGGTTCGTGCACAAAATGATATATGGCTTTCAAGTCATAGAAATTTCGGTAGAAATCCTATAAAATTCTCATGTGTAAATGGAGCCTTCGTTCATCTAAAAATGTGATCGGATGATCCTTGAATCATGATTCACATGAAAAGTCGTCGGTACCTCGCTCAAGCGCTAGCTACTCCTGCACTTTGTAAGCTTTACCTGAAAAAACATGAAAGCAAGCATACATACAGGCGTGAAATAAAGCAATTTGTCTCGAAATGCAACAACAAACAAAAAAAAAAACAGTACAAGTACACCCCTAAGTAGAACTACAAATCTCGAAGTGCAATGTATTTTCCACACCGATTGTATCCATATGCATGCAAACCATGTCATCACACTCTTTATCACTTACGCCGTTTCACAGAAAACCCCCTACGCGATGAAATTTTACCACGAAAAGGTCTCTATTTTCACCTCCCTATCACTCCTCTCTAGAGGTAAAAACAGAGTAGATACAAACGGATATCACTTATTCTGTATTATTTTTATATTTTTTCTCAGGGTCAAAGTTGCACACGGATAGTGCTAGATACGAATACAAATACGAATAATTTTGGTCACCAATGCTGAACAAATACATGTCACTGCGAATACGATTAGTCTATGTCACGAATATTTAGTCAGATAATATGCAAAACAAAAAACATATATGTCACATGTATAAGGATCAATCAACAATACTACATGACCATATTGGAATATATTAATAGCTTAACAAGCAAATTTAACTATATCACACGATGACAGGGACTAGTTAAGCAAATAGTAAGTTCTAACTAGCAGAGTAGCAAGTAGATGATAGAGACTAGTTAAGCAAGTAGTAGCTACATATCACACTACCCAAAAGCAAAAACTATCCATAGCCAAATACACCCCTAGTTCATTTAATTTCATTACATAACATGACAAATTCATAATACAGATCTCGTCTAGCAAAAACCAGCAGCGAGCCATCTCTAAGACTCTAACATGCTTGAGTGGAGCTCAGCCTCGGTCATTATCTTATCTTACAAAAGAAAATATAAATTGAAACCCAAAATTATTGAATGAATAATGTAAATCCCAAATCAATGCTTCTACACTAGACAGTACCAACTAGAGAAGCATATGGTTCGCCTGTGATTAGCTCTCCATTTCTCAGTGAATTTGTCACAGACACCAAATTTCATTACCTCGAGCACTTCAGCATTCAGAGAAAAAAAAAGAACTTGGCAAAGTTAACATCCGGCCGCTTGCCCACGTAACACTTCAACACTACTGCCCTGAGATGGTAGAGGCACTTAATAGGATCTTGTGGGTTAAGACTTAAGACGACGCACATTGTTCATATCCATCTGCAGAGATGACTGAAAAGAGGAGACAATTTAAAAATACTTATTAGCTAGCTTGCAATAAGAAAAACTAACTTCTACCTGGCAAGTAAAACAAGGGTTGATTGGATAATATATGAAGTGAGTGAAATTATTTTAACAGTAAAAGCTACCAAAAAAAAGAGAGTTGGTAAACACGAGCAATGCAAGAAAAAGGAGACCACAGCGCCGAGCCTAGGCCCAACAGTGGAGACCAACACCGCGATAGCTACCACAAATGCCACCATGGCTATCGCCTACAGCCGATGCTCCCTAGGGCTCTAAACGAGCCGAGCTCGAGTTCAGACTCAAGCTCGGTAGAAACTTAAGTCGAGCTCGAATCGAGCTTGAATTAGGGTCCGAGTTTGAATCTGAGCTCGAGCTCGGCTCGGCCTAAGCTCGAGTAGGCTCGAGCTCGGCTCGATGAAACTCGATAATAATTAAAATAATTTATTATGCACTATTTTTCAACAATAAGAAAATTTTAAGTTCGAGCTCGGCTCTAGTAAACTCGATAATAGTCAAAATAATTCAAATATATACTAATTTTCAACAATAAGAAAAGCTCGAGCTCGAGTAAGCTCGGTAAGAATTAATATGTATTACTATTTAAGCTCGAACCGGAGCTCGCGAACTATTCGAGCTCGGCTGGGTGAAGCTCGCGAGCTCGAGATCAAGCTCGAGTTCAGCTCGTTTAAAGTTTGAACCGAGCTCGAATCGAGCCTAGAACAAGCCGAACTCGAGTAACTCGCGAGCTTCGAGCTTTTTTTCAGCCCTAATGCTCCCACATTAATTAGCTCCTCGAGCGTCGCCATGGTTGCCATGATGCATCGGTGCCTCGGTGGCATGAGCAGGTGAGACCTAGGGGAGGAAGGGGGCTTCTGTAACTAAGCTAGCTAGCCAAGGTTGTGTGCTCTTTTGGGCATATCTTACTTCTACTATTAGCGGAAGAGTTCCTGGCCAGCACGCGAGCCACGTCGCCCCCGCGCGGCGCGTGGCGCTCAATTCCCGTACGGTCAGCGGAGGCATTTTCCTGAGTTTTTCTGAAATTACGTACAGGTCCCTGGTTCTCGCGAAAAGGTCCCTGGATTTTTTTTAACCCCTCCGTTTTGCAGGATGGCCCCCCGCGTTTTCAGAAATTGCACACGGGTCCCGTTTTTTTACGTCTGAGTCCCCACGGTTTTTTTAACGTACAGGTCCTCGCTTTTTGCAAAAAAACCCTTTAATTCTTGCGAAAATACGCACATGTCCTTCGATTTTCCCAAAAATAATTTCTCGCGATTATGGTGCCTGGCGCGGCGTGGCGCCGCGCCTACGAGGCTAGTATTTTCTACGACATCAAGGATGTGTGGACTGTGGACAGAGTGCTTGCCTCACCAGAAACGGTGGCTCCATCACCGGCGTGGAGGGCGGCAATAGTGATGAACACTTGATGTTTTGATTTTTTATGAGAAAAATAAATTTTAATTAGACAATGATCAACCCTCGTGATCTAGGTTACATACGTAGCGCATACGAACCAAACGATTGCTAAACTAATCACCAAATCGTTATCAACCATGCCAAAGATCCGATTGACATGATCACAATGATCAATTCCTGTAAGCAATCGAAGAATAAGAACGAAGTAACAAACAATCTAAAATTGCAAATATAGTTCAAAAGGTGGGATCCCGTAGAGATTCTTTACGGTTGGTCTAGTCGACATAAGCGAAGAAAAAGATTTTTCACAATAGAGAAACTAAACAAACAAAATCCACCAAACCTTATGGGTGGCGGCCACTATGTATAGGAGAAAGAGGAGAAGGGAGCGGCGGTATTGTTCATGCATGAATACTAACTACATGAATAGCACAGGCTGCCTAGGGTTATAAGGCCCATGGGCCCAAGTGGACTAAGCAACAATGCTTAACTGTTTTGGTAATTGCGATGTGCTCAGAAGGAATTTGGAGTTGAGGTTAGATCCGTTTGAAAGAGGGCGAGATAAGCTTTCAATCAAATACTTGTGTAGCTCAAACAGAGTTCGTATGTGAAAGTTATGCTCGTTTGAACTCGGTGCTATCTCCGGAGACTGAATTGAATTGCACATGCTTTCCTTCATGATCAGCTCATAAGTTCCTGATTAAAAGAACATCACATACATTAGGTAATATCATATTCTTATTAGAAATAAAATTCACTACTAGAAACGAAGTTACCTGATAATTCAATTGACGTGTGCAAGCTCTTGTGATTAGATCTTGCAAGTGCACAGATTTAGATCTATTACAGGGAATATTGTTTGTATGTATGGAAGTGATGTCCTCATCAAATAGGGCAACGGACGAGGGAGAGAAGAGAGAGAGAGGAGGGATGGGGATACGAGAGGTAGAGACAGTGGCCTTTTCACGAGAAAATTTCATCACATGAGGGGTTTTGTACAAAACGGTGTAAATGAAATTGGGGTTTCTACTTACCTCCGTCTGAGCCACCTGAGCTAAGATCCAATGGCCCATGTAGACTTTCACACCTTAGCACTGGGTACATCCTTTACACTAGATATGCCCCCCTCTTTATCATGCTTTAGCCACCACAAGTCTTTTTCTTCCACCTTGCACTACACCGGTCACTCAAATCTACTATCATGCATCCTCTTCCACCACATTGTCTGGTTGCACTGTAGTACTGTGTATGAAAAAGTCACCACATGATCTATCATAGGGGTGGATCGTCCCATATGGCGAGGTCGGGTGGCCACTAGAGCTACAGTCGGCCGGGAACATCTTTTTCTTCCCATAATCCCCTAGTGTCAGAGAAGAGAGCTTGCACCGCTACAATGAAGGATGTCGCAGTCTTGGGCTGACTTGGAGATGGTGGGCCGTTGAGGCCCATTTTTGGGTGAGCCTACAACAACACCATGTGAGAACTCAGAAAGCCTCACCCAATGGCCCCAATTGAAGTGACTGTGCGAGGTTGCGAGCCATCGAGCGAGAGCAGATGGTGTGTCCTTAACCCTAGGCAACAAGCTAGCAATTAGGGGTTTAGGGTGGGCATTGGAGTGGTAAAACAGCCAATCATGCATGCGCGCGCCTGGAGGAGCTTGGGGCAGACCTGTAGAGCACAAAGGCTTGGGGTTGTGCTTGCCAGCTTAGGGCGGTGTCGGCAATTGGGATTGGTGGCGTCCGGAGGTTAAGGCCTCAGCGTAGGCGGCGTCGGGGCAATACCGGCGATGGTTGGGGCCTAGAAAGTGGAGAGTTGAGGCGTTGAGTAGATCAGTAGAGGGTAGAGTCATGCCACGGGCATAGACGCACAAAGCCACGGAGCAAAGCAGATGCGGCCCAAATCAAACAGCAGCTGGCACCCAAGAAATGAGCAAGCAAGGCATGAATAAGATGGGGGAAAGCTCTAGTATGTGTCTTAACTGATAAACTCTTTAGTCTTTACTCTTTACTTGTAAAAATCAAATAGAATATTGAAATGGATTGTGATTAAATGTTCCTCTCAAATCTCCATGGCCACCTCAAATTGATTATTTCGTCATGGGTGGTTTGATCAATCCTTAATTATGTGGTTCTATTGTAGAAATTTATTGAGATAATATCACATTTGATTTGCCCTGCAGTTTGTAGTTAATGGAAATATTTTTGGTATGTATGGATTAAGTTCTTGCATGGTGCTCATTGCCCTATTTATTCTTTAAGAAGTCCTACTGAGCAATCATCCTACAATCATTTCTACATAAAATTTATTCATCGATAGAACCCTTAAAAAGATCTTGTCTTAGATATTGAATGCCATCGCTATGCACGCGGAGTAACATAAGTTCTTAATACATCTAGGGTGTTTGCATATTCTAAAAGAATCCATTTTTATTGGTTCATTGAGCCCATGCTCTTTGAAAAAAAAGAGGTTGGTTAAGCAATAATGCAATTAAAACGGAGAACTTGAACTTCATTAAGCAACACCTCCGTTGGGTTAGAGCCGAGTGACTAAACTCTAGCGGCGAGGCAGCCACATGTCTGATCAGGAAGCAGCACCCGACGAGATGGCGGCTCGCCACCATACATAAGATTTGGTCCAAGGACTGCCATTAATCTATTATCATCCACATGACCAGACTCTCGTGTTCTCTTTCCTCTAGCTGGGCATGTCAGTCTACTTGATTTTAACACACGCTAAGTGTGTGAGATGACAAAAAAAAAAGGTTGGAAAATTTTAGGTAAGGAATGATTGCTAAGTGTTTACATGGAAATGTGTTGGAAAAAATTCTTCACCCAAGAGGACAAATTTTGCTAAGGAATGATTGCTTTGTTTATTAACAAAACTTGCAGTTTGATTTTGAATCCACATTAAACGAAGATTGTTTTTAAAACAGTCCACCTTACTCTTTTTATACCATTCTAGTCTAATCACAACATTAGCATATCTGCTTCCTACTTTTCGTTCAAAATTGTTGCGGTTTTCCTACTTTTTGGTTATGTTCCGAAGTACTGTGATTTTTGTTGAAACATACTACGGTTATTAGTCTTTTTAGGTATTTAATTAAAAAATAGAAAAATAGAAAAAACATCGTTACATCGATACGAATAATATAAAGAAAAATAGGTAAAAAATAAAGAGAAAAGAAGAAAAAAAGAAAAAAAACTGTATTAAAGAAACTAACGTATTTTAAACGGTCTTTGGCTTCTAAAAGTTAGAAGCCTATAGTTGTGTAATAGGACCTTTATCTAGCTGGCATTTCACAACAAGTTTTAGATATTTCAGATAGCAAACGAGAGTAATTAATTTTTTTTGAAGGAGATGATAGTACCCTTTTCAGACTCAGAATTTACTGACAACGTATATCGGCCTGTGCATAACCATACGGCCGTTATTCTCACAGAAAATGCTCGTCTCACTCTCACTTGTCACACACAAAGGAAAAAAGAAACAGAAAAAAGCACGCCGTACTCGCCCCCGCTCCCGAGCTCTGGCCGCGGCGGCTCGGCGCACGGTGCCCGATCCCCCCCAGCTGGCCATGGACGAGGAGGAGGACCACGAGGTGTACGGCGGCGATATCCCCCAGGAGGAACGCGGCGAGATAGACCCCCACGGCGCCGACGCTGACGCGGGCGTGGCGGACCCAACCCTAGCCAGCTTCTAGTGGCTTTCTCTTGCTTTGATCCCCTAACGCGCTACCTTCCCCTGGGGTTGGCTGCGGGTAGCTGCAGGATCTGGGCAAGATGAAGAAGCGGCTCCAGCGGTTGGAAGGATGGAACCGCTGCCCAAGGTCAGGAACCTCCTGCTTTACCGTTTCGTAGTTGTGGAAGCGTTTCTCGGTTGGACATTTGAGTCGAATCGACCGTGCAGGAACTAGGAATTGGGTTCGATTCTTGTGGTTGGATTAAATTTCAGTTTGGATTAGAGTAAGCTGTTTAGTTTGTTTGTGTTGGATTGTCAGGGATTGGAGTATGCCATGAAGGGGCGCTGTAAATCCCTTGTTAGAAATGTGACGATGGTGGCTCGATCTGAACAATTGGAAACTAGAGTTACAAAGGGAGTTAAAGGAAGAGAGCTTAGTTATAGTCGAAGTTTTATGATGTTTTAGTTGAATCCAATGTTGGGCTGAATTTCCTTAAACGGTCCAACACGTGAGAACTGTTGATTGCTCTTGAGATGAAGGGTGGAGATGCATCTTGTCATCAGGGGATGAGAACAAAAATCCTAGCAACTGACCTGGTGCTGGATGGAGTGAGAGAGAGGTGTTATGAATATTGTGTGTGTATTCATGAGGTCTAGACGGCAATATATATAGGGAGTATAAATGGATATACAAAGTAATATTCTATACACAAATAAGAAAATCAAGGTATATAAGGAAATAAATAAACAATCTTATCCTATCCTTAACACTCCCTCTCAAACTCATGGCGGATCACACACAGTGAGTTTAGAGAGTAAATACAAATGTTGTGCTTTTGCTTGCGACTTTGTGAAGAAATCAGTAAGTTGTAGCTCTGAAAGCACAAACTGAGAGTGAGCACTCCCTCCTGCATCTGTGAGCGAGTATATGAAGCATCCATATCAATGTGCTTGGTGAGCTTATGCTTCACTGGATCACGAGCAATACTGATGGCATCTATGCTGTCAGACATAAGAGTCGTAGATCCCCTCACAGGCACTCCAAAGTCTGCAAGTAGCCATCTCAACCAAATAATCTCTGCAAGTAGCCATCTTAACTAAGTAATCTCTGTAGTTACTACTGCCATAGCTCTCAACTCAGCCTCTGCACTCGAACAAAAAACTGCAGTCTGCTTCTTTGTCTTCCAGGCAATCAAGGAGGAATCAAGAAAAACACAGTAAACAGAAAGAGAACGATGATCAAAAAGATCATTAGCCTAAGTCGCATCAAAGTACGACTGAAACTATAGCGAGGTGGAGCTAGGGAAAAACAAACGGCGAGAGATGGTTCCGCGCAAATAGCGAAGAACATGGAAAAGGTGGCTGTAGTGAAGATGAGTAGGATGAGCCATGATATGACTCAAGATATGAACAACATAAGCAATATCAGGACGAGTGCTCACAACATATACCAAACTCTCAATAAGATAGCGATATCAAGCAGGATCCTCAAGAAGATCACCATTAGTAGCACGAGAAGGGAGAGCTCCATAGAAGCCTCAACAGTGCGAGTATCAGTTAGACCAGATCGATCAAGAAGATCCTGAACATACTTTTACTGGAAGAGGTAATAATCCTCAGGCATAGAAGAAACCTCAATCCTAAGGAAATATGTAAGCAAATCAAGATCAGTCATCATAAACTACTCACTAAGATGCTTCTTCACATATGCGATGAAAGAGGAATCGTCACTAGTGATGAGCATATCATCCACATATAGAAGTAGCGTCCTACCTTGAGGTGAGATATGGACAAATAGAGCAGGATTGTGGGCACTGACAGTGAAACCGACAGCGGTAATCATTGAGGTAAAATGTACAAACAAGGCACGAGAGGCCTGTTTGAGGCCATGAAGAGCACGACGAAGATGATATGCATGTCCATTTGGAACAGAATACTCAAGTAGTGGCTGCATGTAAACCTCCTCATACAAAACACCATTAAGAAAAACATTCTTAATATCTAGCTGAGAGATAGACCATCGACGAGCGAAAGCAACTGCAATAAGAGTGCGAACAGTGGTTATATGGGCAACAGGGACAAAAGTATTATCGTAATCACGACATACTCCTTCTGGAAGCTATGAGCCATAAGGCGAGCCTTGTAGCGCTCGATAGTACCATCGAACCTGGTCTTAATTTTATAGACCCACTTGCACGTGATAGGACGAGCATCCATAGGTGTCGGTACAATATCCTAGGTCTCCGTATGTCGAAGAGCATCATAGCAAGCTGCCACTCAAAATGAGAAGCAACCTTATGATAAGAGCTAGGCTTAGTAACAGAGAGAGCATGAGATGTCGAAGAAAAACCAAAACGATCAGGAGGCTGAAGGGATGTCCGGTCACGAAGGGCGTAACGAGGAGCATCATCAGAGGAATTAGACGCCGGTGTTGGCAAGATACCAGAAGAGGAATTTGGTGAAGGACGAGGACACCTGAAGTAGTGCATCCCAGAGAAATGAGATGGAGGTGCTACAGGAACAAGAGGCGGTACTACAAGAGGCAACACAATATGTGGAGACACAGAGGGGTGGAAACAGGACGAGGAGCTGAATCTCGATAGAAGAAAGGTCAAGATTCATCAAAGACGTCTTGTGAGACCCTAATCTGTCGAACAGAAGGATCATAGTAGCGTTAATCTTTATGCTCAGAACTGTAATCAAGAAATATACACTCAACTGACTGGGCTGACAGTTTGGTGCGCTCACGAGGTTATAATAGGAAAAAATAGGGGTAGCCAAAAATACGAAGGTGAGTATACTGGAGGGCTTTAGAGTAGAGACACTCTATAGGACCGACATTCTTAAGAGCAGTGGAAGGCTACATATTGATGAGATATGCAGCCGTAGAAATAGACTCAGCCCAGAACTGTGGTATAACGTGAGAGGCAAGGAGAAGAGTGCAAGTAGTCCCAAGCAAATGATGATGCTTGCTCTCAGCAACCCCATTCTGAGCATAGGCACCAGGACAAAAAGACTGGTAAAGAGTGTCTGTTCAGAAAGAAATTGTCTGAAAGTGCCAGAATAGTACTCGCTAGCAGAATCACAACGAAAAGTACAGATAGAGGACTCAAACTAAGTACGAACCATCGTGGCAAAGTTACGGAAAATCACAAAAACTAACCACGATTAGACGTGGGGAAAAGCCAAGTAAAATGGGAATAATCATCAATGAAAATTACATAAAATTTATGCCCACCTTTGGAGATAATAGGCGCATCTCCTCATACATCTGAATGAAGTAAATCAAAAGAACGAGACGACAAGGACTCACTACAATGATAAGAAAGTTGTAGCTGTTTGCCTAGCTTACCCTGCAAAACATGGACGTGTCAAGAACAATACGTCAAAAAACACCCTTACGAACTAATGAAGAAAGACGAGACCTACACAGGTGACCTAAATGGTGATGCCACTAGGCAAAAGCTCCAGAGGTGATGGCAGCAGTGGTGGTGGAGGTAGATGTGGTAGGAGCAATTGAAGTGGATGGATGGTGGAAGCAGTTGAGAATATAGAGACCTTGACGATCCCTACGACACCGGCCAGTCCCAAGTACCATCCATGTATGTCGATCCTGGACGAAACAGGTGTGAGAGTCAAAACCAACCCTACAACCAAGATCAGTGAGCTGTCCCACCGAAAGAAGTTGCATGGTAAGCTGGGGAATATGGGAAACAGCTGGAACAGAAAATCAGTGGTCAAAAGAGTGCCCTGACAGTTGACAGACAAGGAAGTACCGTCAGCTGTCTGAACAGAGATAGGAAAAACAGGAGGTCCTACTGAAGTGAGAGATGTGGAGTCCGGTGTCATGTGGAAAGAGGCACCAGAATCTAGAACCTAAGAGGTACCTAGAGGAGATGTCTGGGCTAGACTTGCAGAACCTGCTAAGCTATGAGAGAGCTAAATTAGAGCTAGGAGAGCTGCTGAATAGAGTCACTTCGTTGAGAACCTGATGAGCTAGTCTATCCTCCTATGAAGGAAGGGCCTCCCCGCCCCCTTGTATCGCCCACCCCCACGCACTTTGTTCCACTTTTTTAGTACCGCACACCGTAGTCATGCCCGAAGTTCTTGAAGTAGTTGCACTGAACTCCAGTTGGTGTGAAAACGGGAGTAGAAACGGGCACCTGGGAGGGACCGTAGTTGTAGCAGAGACCATTGGTTAAGTCAAAGAAGGAGCAGCAAGCACAGTCGAAACAAACTGTGCTGCTAACCCGAGACGAAGCTCCTCAGCCTGAAGCGTCAAAATGGTCTCAGTGGCGGTCAATCGCGGCAAGTGGCTCAGCAGTTGAGCTCTGACAGGCTCAAACTCTAGGCGAAGACGACAGACGAAATTATAAAGGCGAAGGTGATCATGATCCGGCTTTTGCACTTTATGACACTCCTGACAAAATGGAGTCGCTAGAGACTAGCCAGTGTGCGGAAGAAGTCATCAACGGAAGAATGCCCCTAGTGAAAGCGTCTCCAACTCACGTTGAAGCGAAAAAAACTGAGTATCACTGCTCTGCTGGTATCGCTCATGCAAGTACTCCTAGATCTGTCGAGTAGACCGTAGACCAATAATGTCTGCTGGATGGAGTCATCGACGCTGACCACCAAGATGGCGAGAACATGGGCCTCATCAGCACACCAGCGCTCGAAAACGTCAATGACATACTAAAAAGACTCATCAGTAGCGTTAGCAGCAGTAGCCTCTGCCTCCTTCTTAGTGGTCTCATCTTCTGCAGGAGGTGCAGAAGTAGATTGCCTGGGAGGAGGCTGAACTGGTGGTGGTGAAGAAGGTCGTGCACCGGTGACATGTCCCCAGAGGCGGAGATCATCGAGCGTGATCTCCATGAGTGAAGATCATAACCTGTAGTTCATCCCATGGAGCTTTGTTCTCGAGAATGGGATCGCAGCTGATGGAATAGAAGCCATCGGTAGGTGGCGCTGGACGGCGCGATGACCAAGGCAACGAAGTCTAACAGACAGTGCTAGGCGGCATGGCGGTTAGATTGACATGAGTTTTTTTTGCTTCTTTTTTGTTTTTTAACTAAAAATTAAAGCCAAAAAAGGTTTAGACCAAACAGATCAGGCCGATTTGTTCTGGTCTTTAAACCGAGATGGGCGGGTGGCCACCCCAGGTGGCTGGACAGCGCGCCGGTCGGACGGCAAGAGACGGCAGATGCCGATCGGTGAGCAGCAAGGCGCGTGGGGGGTGGCAGGCGGCCGAGCGGTGAGCGACGGGCGATGGATCGACCGTCGGCGGATGGTGGATTGGCGGCCAACAGACGACTGATCGGTGGATCTATAACCGGTGGAACGGTGGGTGACCTGTGGATTGACGGCCTGAGTGGCAGCGGAAGCGTCGGGGCGGTGGATGGCGGGTAGCAGGCCGGGGAGAGCGGCGGCGGCCAATCCTCGGCAGATGTGCGAAAAACTACCCTAACTCTGATAACATGTTATGAATATTGTATGTATATTTATGAGGCCCAACAGATAATATATATAGGGAGTACAAGAGAATATAAAGAAATATACCATACGCAAATAAGGAAACTAAGGCATAAAAGGAAACAAATAAATAATCCTATCCTATTTTTAACAAGAGGCAGCAAGGGAGGCAGGAGTACACATAGAAAGGAATGACCTCCAGAATGGAATGGACAATTATGGTTTTGTCAGCTTGGGAGCAGAAGATTCGGAATAGTGTAGTTTTGGTAGAAGATTAGTTTGGGTATTCGATCAAATGGTGTCCAATTCGGTTGAGACTTTGACAGCTTGTTAGGGACTCGTGGATCTATAAGCCTACCTAGTTTCATGTGTTTTGGATCTGTGGTTTTTTTTTTGGTGTGATGTGTGAGCCAAAATCCAAAGGGGACAGAAAATGCAGTTTTTCGAGTTTGCTGAAAATTTTACTTCTCATATTTTGCTTCAGTGCTGTTGCTGCTGTTGTTGTACCAAGCCTGATAGTTGGATACCTTGATGGTGTTGCTGCTACTACTGCCGCTCTAATCCCTCTAGAGGTTATAGAGAAGACTCTGTGTATCGACTGTAGTTTATAGTGGAAGGTTTGGGAGTGGGCTTAAGTTGCCTCCTGTTTTTTTACTCCTCAAATTGGTTAGGTTTTTCCATAGAAATCACTATGTCCAATTGTACATGTTGTGTTGATTGCTTCTGCTTTTTCTGTTGGTTGAAACTCTTCTGACATTTGTTCTTGCTATGCTGTCTCAACCAACATACATGCTGAAGCAGTTAACTCAGCATGCAAATAACACATAAACACAATGATTTATGTGGAAACCCTCCTAAAGCTGAGGAGTAAAAACCAGGGGACAGACAGTGTTGACTCCCAAATCTTCTACTATTAGCGAACAATGGGTACACTGGAGTCTTCTATAGATCACTAGAGGCATGACAATAGCAAAGCAATCTCACCAAGGTACAACCTTGGCATAACAACAATACAAACCACATTTAACAAGAGCTAACATGAGGTAAATACTTTAGTGAAAGAGAGAAGCTTCAATGCTGATCCTTTAATTTTCAGCTCATAACTAGTAAACCCCTGTTTCAAATTGCATGAAACTTGACAGATATGTAGATTCACATCTCCTTAACAAACTGTCAAAAGTTTAGCTAAATCGTACACTGTTTCACTCACCAAACTGGTCTTCCACAAGAACTGAGCTATTCTAAATCTGCCGCTATCCGAACTGACAAAGTTCCTCTCAAACCTGAAGTTCTTCTGACCCAGTCCTCACTCCAACCAGAAAAATGAAGGGCAGCGAGTCAAGAACATACTGACTAAATTTGCAGTCAATCTGACAGCAATTAAAAATCCAATGCAATCGTGAAGTTGATGAAGATTGCACCGGAACCCTCAAGATGGGCTCTTGTGCTATTTGCTTTCTTGATGTGGATGAAATTAAGCCCAACATAGAGATGCTCTAAGATATCTTTGATGGATATGCTAATGTGGGTGATTAAGTGTACAGAAAGCATTGGAGCCGACTCTTGAGTGCATCTCCAACTGTAGCACCTCCACTTGGATGCTCCAAAGAAGAAAGTATTTGTCACTTCCTGGACTTCGGCATATGAAAATCGCCATAACAGGTATTTGTCACTACCTTACGATTGATTGTGCAATGTGATTTTAGATGGTATGATAGATGATCAATTCCTATCGTTCTAATTTTGATTTATTGTTTTGTTTGTGCTTCAGGAAAGTGCCAAGATTCAGAAGGACAGCTCGACATCGCCCTTATTTCTGATAGAAGTGCATCATGCCAACCCAAACTACCTGAGGAACTGCTGCAGTTATATATTTTTTTGCGAGTAGTAATTAACTTTCTTATTGCGAACGTTTGCGTCAGAAGAACGTTGAACTGTAAAGTGGTGGCCTGATAAAAGAAAAAACAAGTAATCTGTAGCTTTTGTATGTTAAGTACAAGGGCATCGTCTTCTTCCTGTACTGCCATGTTATATATGACCTATTCAGGAGTAAATAATTTTCTTGTATATGTTTGCATCATCCTTGCAAGTTCACTGTGTGTGTATGTACATTGCGTGTATCACGCAACTGCTACACGCGACTCTGATATGCCAATGTAGAGTGATGCCTACAAGCAAGCAAGCATTTCAAGTCCCAACTCACAAGCCACAACCAAATTAATCAAATCAAACCAGACTCAAGATCGTTTGGTTTATGGTTCTCGGCTAGGCCATGATGAGGCAGGAGTAGTTGGCGGGATCGACCAGCGCCGGCACGAGGTACTTCCTGCCGTTCCTGCCCACCACGTTGTACCCGGCGCCGGTGGCCGTGTCCAGCCTCACGGCGCCAGGGTAGCCGGGGTACGCGCCACGGCCGTAGACGCCCGGGCACGCGCCGCCCACCTCCACCGGCGCGCCCGCGTCGCCCTGGAAGTACCCGTGCCCGTACGGGTTCGTCACCGCGCCGGCCAGCAGCTCCGCCAGGTTGATCACCATGCCGTCCACGGCCGCGTCGCCGTTCGGCGCAAGGAGCGTCTCGCCGCGCCCGTGGCGCCGGGGCCCCGCCGCCGGGTAGGCGTAGCCGTCCGCGGCGTGGAAAGGCCACGCGCACCTGCCCGGGCACTGCACGGCCGCGTTACCCACCACACGTGCACGGCGCCGCCGGGCGCCGCCGAGCCGTGCAGCCCGCACGCGTTCGCGCAGAACCCGTCGACGGAGACGTCGGCGGCCGTGAGCACGACAGCCACCCCCCGGGGCGCCACGCCGAGCCGCGCCGCCAGCTGCTCGAGCTGGGCTCGGGACAGGTGCTTCCCCAGCGAGCACCCCTCGTCGGAGACCTGGTTGGTCAGCAGCACCTGTGTCCGCTCCCTGCCGGCCCTCTGCACGTAGCGGTCGACGGTCTCCCACCACCGCGCCACCGACGGCGGCTCGGCCACCACCGGCGCGCCGAACGCGTGTTGGTGCGGGCGGCGGCCGCGGGGGGAGAGCGACAGGAGGAAGTCGGCGAGGACGGCCTTCTGGTGCGGCGAGAAGGCGCCGTAGTAGAGCACGGAGACCGGCACGGCGCCGTCGAGCACGGCGCCATCGTGGTAGGCCATAGCCGGGGGCGGGGGGTTGTACAGGGAGGAGAGGCACGGGCGCGCGAAGCCGACCAGCAGGGCGAGGAGAAGGGCGCAGGCGGCGTATGGCTTCGTCTTCATGGTTCCGGTTCAAACCAAGCAATGCAGCTAAGCTTGGGAGATTGTGATGTAGTCAAGTAGATGGATATATATGCGTGGCGCGTTGGTGTCTTTCTTGCATGAATGAATGGGTGAGCAAGGCATGGAATGGATACCCAGCGTGCGTGCGTGTGTGTTGCACACACATGCATGTGAGGGTGGCATTTTAATTGGAGTTGCTTGCAAGGCAGGCTAGGCAATATTTATCAGTAGCACGAAAGCATCGATCACCTGCGCGTCCGCACATACATACATACATACTAGCTCAATGCCTATGCTTGTTAGAATTAATCTTGATATTTTATAAATAGTCGTACGAGTTGTGAGTCGTCGTAGAAATCAATTTGTAAGTGGTTGTAGGAGTCATAGTCGAAACCACTGTCGAAGTCGTGTGTTCGAGTAGTACTCGTGGTCAGAAATAGTCGGAAGCGGCTGTGGGCGTGAACTACTATAGCTCTAAGTGCTGTAGTAGGCTTAGAGTTACTGTAGCAGGCGTAGTGGGTACTGTAGCAGTCATGCTTGGAAGAGTACTCGGAAGTGCCGTGGTCGAAGCAGCATTGTCGAGAAGACGTGGTCGAGGCTAGGCATCCGAGAACGGCTGAGTCAATAAATTGAGCGAGACTTTCGAGTAGTGCGTGATATGTGCGTAAGAAGTGGAGTCGTGGCCGGTAAAACTGGATCACAGTATCTATTTATATCTTTGTAATCAGTCTGTTGAATATCGATGAATAATAGAGAAAAAGAGAAGCAATGCAAGTCGAGTTCGTGTCAGAAAAATATTCTATTGTTCATCGTCTTTCCCGTATAGTGTGCATCTATGAGCAAATTGAGTGTGTGATTTCTAGGTTGAATTCCAACAATGCTTTCCTATGAAGAAACATATTATGCCAATAAATCCGATCATCATCAGATAGACCCTGCAGCATGCCTTCGGCTCCGTTACTACGCTCGGCTGAACTCCCCAACTGGCGTCACTCCTCCGGTGCTCACATTCGTCGGCACGCTTCTCACTCTCTTGACCACACTCTGCTAGTTGCCTTGCCCACGCCCTAGCCACCGCCCTGGCGTACACTCATAGCCCTGGACTAGTGGGTTGATGTTTGTCTGAACTGGTCCCTCGATGCACGCCAACATGCCGTCACCTCCTCTGGCCTGCTTTGCCACCCACCCATGAGGCCACGATGTTGCCCGCGAGATCGCACCCTATACAATACAATTTTTTCATTGTCCTTATATATTCAATACATTAAAAGCACATGATAGACTAGAGATAAATTTGTTGATCTATTGGTGGCTCCTGAATTTTTTTAACTGGCCAAAATTTTGGGATGATGAGATTTGCGAAGTTAGCATGGTTGCACCATTGCATGCATCCATGCATTGTAGCGATGGGATCATATTATACCTTGCATGGCTGCATAACTACAAACATACATATCTTAACTAACCGTAGATCATAAAAGTCATGTACATTATGTAGCCAACTTCTTCACCTTACAAAGGCCACACACAATAATGTTAAAAGAATCAGAATTTGGTTTAACATCTTCACTGATGTCAAACACATGCGCACCAATAGTCTTACCAATCCTAACCACCTAACCATGACATATCATGATACTGAGCAACTGATAAGCTGCTTCTACGTCCCCACAATTAACAAGCCCTTCTAGAATCACATTATATAGTGGGACAATGCCCCTTAGTTTTAGCTGCTCTGAATTTTCATTGATGAACTGACCAACAATAATGGCAAATCTCCTCCTCGACAGAATGCCTTGACCATCTTCTTAAGTAAGTGGACAACAGGAGCAACCCAACTCCTCTTCATTTGTCAAATAATTTTACCACCTTTTCAATTTCTTGGCGTTGACAGAGACCCTCAATTAGCACACTATACATCGACAAATCAACAACGAACCCATAACTGATCACCTTGTCAAACATCTCCATGTTTTGTTGACCCTGCCCTGTTGGCAAACCCATAGCCAGTACGCTCAATGTCTTCTCACTCGGCCTCATCCCCAACACCTCCATCCTCCCTACTAGCTCAACCACATCAACCACCTTTCCCTACTAGCTGAACACCACCGCCAGCATCGTCAGTATAGCTCATTGACCCACTCACACTCGCTCATCCTTTGGAACACGCCATTCATGTCATCCAGATGGCCCGCATTGTAGTAGCATTGTAGGAGCGAGGTGAGCGTCTACTTATCAACACTCCCATCGCCACACCTCTCCACCATCTCCCAGAGCCTTTTCTCCTCGTCGTCTGCATAGTTGGCCTTAGCAAGCACGTCATGAAGGCAATTGTAGGTGTACGAATTGAGGGTGCAGCTGAGGCATGTCCTCATGTCATCAAAGACGTAGGTGGTGGTGTCGGGAAGGCCGGCGGTGCCCAAGTAGCGGAGGAGGAATCCCTATGTGTTAGGTGTCATGGGGCATCACGTGGCGAGCATGTCGATGATGAGGCGATCAAGATGGGTGAGTTGGGCATGCGAGAGCAGTGAGGCCATAGCATTGAACAAGTAGGTGGAGTGGCGGAAGTCCAGCTAGTCGGCAGTCCAGCAGAAGAAGTTGAGGGCATGGTGCTAGGGGGAGGCAGAGTCGATAGGGGAAGGGGGAATGCATCATCGACGAGGAACAAAAGGGATGTAGCGCTGGCATGGAACAAAAGGGAGGCAGCGCTGGCATGGGACAAAAGGGAGGCAGCGCTGGCAGGGGACGAGAAAGTGGTGCCAAGGGAGGGGGAGGCGGCGCCAACAAGGGAAGGAGGCAGGCGACGTCGGCAAGGGACGGGGGAGGCGACACCGGTAGGAGACGGGAAGGCGGTGGTACGGCACCAGCAAGGGGGTGGAGGTGGCTTTGGCAGGGGATATTGAATAGGTTTGTATTTCTTGAATTTAAATTATATTTTTGAATATTTCGACCATTTTTTTTAAAAAATCTAAAAATTTGAAATTTTCAAAACTCAGTTTTCTCGGAGGGATCCAAAATTTTTTCTAAACTGAAATTGTTTTCCCTCCTCCACGGCATATCCCCTTCTCCCTCTCACTCTTCCTCACTTATGTGATGCTAGTGCTGTCTGTGGTCAAGCCTGAGATGCCGCATCCGCTCCATCCACACCTTCCCCTCTCATCTTCTGACGCTGCCCCCTCGCCCTCTCTAATTCCCTCATTGCACTGTTCGGTCAATTGTGTTTTCTTCTCTTCAAATAAAACCATTAAACTATTTTTTTGTTATATTAGATTACCTATGCTCCCCATATTTATTGAGTATGTTTAGCGAAGCCCTATTTTCATCTCATGTTTAGTAATTGAAGTTTGCCGTTGAGCAGATTAAAGATGTTTGTTATTTTCATTTATCTTCTTCAATGCTCATACAAAATCCTTTCTTTAGATGCTTGATGTTTTATTGGTTCAAATGAACCATATTACGAGCACATTCCGATGTGTTACATCTGAACGTAAGTTCATTTGCTCCTACGATTCTACGAACGTGCTCAACTGGCCGAGCTACTTTGTATGCCTTACCTAATATTCACACAAAATAGAAAGCTACTTTGACGTCCTGATCGTATTGGCTTCTAAAAACTACTTTTCTACAGTACATATCATTTAAACAGAGTATTTTCTAAGATGTAGTCTACTAATTAATTATAGTATATACTATAGTAACACCATTTATATTGGCTAAAATCGTATGAAAATACCTCTCTCGATAAGTTATTATTATTTATAAGTCAAAATCAAAAGCCACATGAATAGGCCCTGATATGTCCGACAATGCTATTCTGTATTTTTGTACGCCCTAGCATATGTAATTTTGATGCCGGTTAGTTGTCACCTGCATATCATGCTGCACGCCTAGGCGTGAGCATATTTTACATATACAGTACTGTGTACATTACGATGGTTCGACCTAACAGAGCAGACCTCCTAACTGCTATTGTCTATTTTCCATCTCTTTAAACCACTGCAACTACGGATAAGTATCAATGAAATGAAGTTAAGTACGACAATTTTAATATGCTCAAGCCAATTTACTGTGGGTGCTATTCAATATTCTGTTGCCAGTTGACTCGCAAACAATATCATCGTCCGTTCAATTCTCACACAGAATCTGCAATTCACATGAAAGCAATATGCAGTCCAGCTTACGAACGTTTCATCTTCCATGTGGCGCGTACCCAATTCCATTAACAAAACGTCATTCGAAATGATTTGTGCTACTTTTCGTTGCTTTGCTTTGCACGGTGCGATTCTGAGGTTTTAAGTTTAGCTTTGGTGTTTCTGGATGCGGATCAAGCCCAAAAATAATCATCGAACACACATAGGTTTCACGGCAGTTGCAGCCCAAGGCCCATGTGCATGTGTAGCAGGCCGAAAGAAGAACAAAACTCTACCTAAAAAACATAATCCGACCTTGGCTCGGTTGGTAGAGTGGAGGATTGTGGTCTTCGTTGATAAATCCTTAGGTCGCTGGTTTGAATCCAGCAGGTCGGAATTTCTCTTTTTTTTGTGTCTATTATTATGACCAAATGAACTTGATTTGCGCTCCTAAGATTTTGGTAAGTAGAATCGTAGGAGCAAATGAACTTACGTTCAGATGTGCCTTTCCGAGGAAAAAATTTCAACAAGAAGAAATTGATAGCGCACTATGTCACCGAGAGACCACGTGAGAAGGTCTAAAATATTATGTGATGAATTATTGCTAAGTTTGTAGAGTTAGATTTTGAATTCTGCGTTGTTTGCAGCTTTTTAGGAGTTTCAGACCTGATGGCCTCGACCGCCAAAGAAGCGGTCGACCAAGAATCGATCGACCACTAGGCTCGCAGATCGATCAACCATCGTCAGCGGTTAGATTAGCTGGCCTTAGCAGTCTAACTGGATAGGGTGTGCCTTTTCGGCTATAAATCCGTGTGTTTTGGGAATTTAATTATGGCTTGGTTAGTTTGAATCTAGGTCAGTGCATTTATGTTGTATGAATCATGTTTTGACTAACGTGGGTCAAGTTGTGAAAAACTTGTACCCGAAAATGATTTATTTATTTTTGGATATACATGAAAACTTGGAGTCAACCATGGTCAACAGTGAGGATCGGGTCTACGCTTATGGAGGAATTGAGACCTAGAATGATCAAGGATGTTGGATGAGATAGTTGAGCTTAAGCATGGCACAAGGAATGGGGAATATTGAAGAGAAGATTCAAGCGGCGGGTTGCACCAAGTGGCTTAGTTGATCTAATTGAGGCGTGGTCCGGTGGAACTGTAACGGGAGAGTTGCTGACGCGTGGCAAGCCATTAGTGCATTTACACGTGGCAAGTGTAGCGATTGATTGTAAGGTAAGATGATGATTGGGTCAAGGTGAGGGTATTTTGGTAGTTTGTTAAATACCAGAAACTTTGTTGGATAAAAAATTTGAAGCTTGAGAAAGTAGTTTAGGTCAAGAAGATGTTGAGAGAATTTAGTAGATCAAAGGCTAAAGACTTAGCGGAGGGCTCATATGCTTTAAAAAGCATGAAGGAATTAAGTGTGTGAGTAAAACCTATGTTGTATAGGGTTAATGGGTTCCCCCAAATGTGCTAGTGGATAGTATCCATTAAAGTTAAATGTGGATTGATTGCCTCATCTACTTAATGAGTTGGGGATAGAAATTTGCAAGCTAGCCATCTTATCATTCGACCATTCCAACCTTGTGTTTTAGGGTTAGGGTTATAGAAGTGTGAGTGCTATGATGCGCTCTCTTGTCTTTCAGTTGGAGTGACTGTAAAACTTTCATTCTCATGTAGCAATAGATCAACTTTGTTCATTACTTATGGTGTCTTCTTGATTTGATTGATTTGCTCTTGTTCTTGTTGGTTTTGATGTCTTCTCTCCTCTTCTTGATCCTGTTGTGTGCTAAGGACGTATAAGTGATGGACATGACTCATGAAGATAAACTCCCATCCATTTAAGCACCAAATCTTGCAAGATTTTGATGTTACCTAGTTTTGCTTGAATTTGACTTTATCTCGAGGTTTTCTAATCCCAGAGTTTCTTTGCTTCAAATATTTAAGAGAAATAACTTGTGATATGTAGGAATTAATCTAGAGCCATCTTTGCTATTCTGTACCCACGAGTAAGTCATATCTTAATATTTTAAAGTTTGCTTGGGTTTGGTGCAATCTTACTTGTCTTTGAAAAATGTTAGAACTTTGACTAAGATTCATGAGATCTTTAGATGGAATAGGTTTCTGAGACGCTAAGCAAGGCGTGTTTAAAGTTTCATCTCTTTTGTTTGAGGGCTTTGGGAATCGCACCATTCTTGATTTGGCTCGGGCTATTTTTCTGTTCTATAAATAGGGGCGGTCAGATTGCTCCTACGCTTGGTCCAACCAGCCACTGATCAAACCACTGGGTGCACGCCGATCAGACTGGCCATCGATCAAGCCACACCTTCTATGACAGTTAGATCGGTAAGGTCCTAAAAAATCCCTCTAGGATTTTTAAGTTCTTGCTTTACTCTTATCTTCTAATTTTGATCTTCATAGTTTTATAGCTGCTGGAGCGAAAAATTTATCAAAACTTTCAAAATTTCGGAAGGCAACATTCAGTCCTCTATTGCTATAGCCGGTACTAGCGTCACTAACTATCATTTTCAATTTCATCGCTGCAAAATTGTTCAGGAATTGCGCAACATCTTCCAGAGGCTAGCCATTACTGAAAGACCCCAAAATTTCAAACCAAATTTTTCCTGGATTTTTCCTGAATTTTTGGTGAATTTTTGAAAACTTTTCCAATTCGGAAATTCTCCCCGGAGTGCGCTTTCCTTTTCGGCCGCTCGCCTCCCTCTCCGTTGGCGCCCTCCTCCTTCCGCCTCCCTTCGCGCGCCGCCCCTCCGCTTCCGCCTTCTCCTCCCCGGCGCCGCCCGCCCCCCCCGTTGGCGCTTCACCTCCCCGCTCTCTCACAGACGCGACGCGCCTTGCCCGCACCGCCTTAGCCCCCCGCCGGACAGTGCGCGCGCGCCCGGGTCCGGGGAGAGCCTCGCCCGCGCCACGCGTCGCCGCCTCCTCCCGTGGACCCCGCGCGACCACCCTCTCCCTCCTCCTCTTCCTTCCCATGCACGGGAGCCCGGCGCCCATGCCGCCAGCCCGCGCCCACTCCCGCCGCCTTTACTCCCCTGCGGGAGGTGTCGCCGACCTAGCGGAGAAGACACCCCACCGGCTCCCATCACCTCCGGTTGACCCCACGTGCGCACTTGAGCCTTCTCCCCCACGGCTCTCCCTCCCCTCCGCGCGGGTATAAAACCCCCTTCCGGCTCCTGCCTTCTCCTTTACTTCCCGAGCCCTCCAGCTGCTTTCAAACACTTCCTACCACTCCCCAGCACCTCACCGAGCAGCCGATTGAGCTCCCATCGCCTCCAGCTCCGTCGCCGCCTCTCCCTGCACCGGCGACCCCCGTGAGCTGATTTTCCTCCCCTCTCCCTCATTCTTCAATCCTTTGCTCCCAGAGCATCCCCACTACTCCCTAATCACAATGCCGCACTTCCCTGACCAGGTGATCGCCTGTGGAGCTCTAGCACCGAAGCTCACCGCCGGCCAAATCACCCTCTCCGTGGCCAGCTCGCCAGGAGGGCCCCGAGCTTCGGCCACCAGCACCAATGTGAGCCCCAGGACCCACTGACCATAAACCCACCACCGATTTGGCCTGATCGCCACCGGAGACCCTCCTTCGCCGCCGGAAAACCATTTCTCCCCTTCGGTCTCCTGCCTTCCCTGGTGGTTCTCCGGCCTCCCAAAGGCCGAAATGGGTTCCCCGCCGAGACCTACCCGGTGGTGCCTCCGCGCATGGGGACTTGGCCGTTCTTGGGAGAGCGAAGCTCCCTCTTTCCCCGCTCCTCTGCCGCGCGCGCCGGCGAGAGGTTGAAGACGACCGACGTGGCCGCATCCACGCCGTCCTCTCCAACCGTTATCGTTCAAACCCGTGCGTCGGATGGTCGCAGCCTCGTGGCCGTCCGATCTTCTTAAACACAACCCTTCTCATCCGTCCGATCATCCCATACCGCTTCGCCCGCCCACCTCTATTCTCAGCCGTCCGATCTTCATAAACCCAGTAGATCCGAGCCGCCCGCCCCGCGCCATCTCCACCGGACGCCTCGCCACGCGTCGGCCATCCACCCGGGAGGGGCGGCAGCGTCGTGGGCACACAAGATGGGTCACATGGGCAGACGCGCCTGATGCCAGCGCCTTTGTAGCATTCGGCCGGCCCAAGATCGTTCACCGATTTTCCAGGGATTTATTCTTTTCCAAAAATCTAGAAAACCCAAATAAATCCTAGAAAATCACAGAAAATCCCAAAAATTCCCAAATTTCACCACTTTGCTCCAAATAATATTCTGAATCCAGTGGTGGCATCCTTTTTCCCAAATTCATCCCAGAAAAATTCTTAAAATTCACCAAGTTGTTATTTTATGCATTTTACTTCTTTTTAATTCTTTTAAATAGATTATTTTTCCTTGGTTGATTAGTCTCAAGCTGGATTTAATTATTTTGTATGTTTGCGCTAGTGTCGGAGATCCCGGAAGCTCAGTGCGGTCCTGGATCCCAAGTTTCTTCGTTCGAGATCGCCGAGATAGTTCCAGTTCACGGCAAGTCGCAAAACCTTGATCATGTTGAATCTCATGCTTTAATATTATGTTATTATGCTATTTGCATTATACTAGTTGAGAAATGCTAGTTTAAAGTAAAATAAAAAGGTTTAGAATGACATGTGATATAGATACGTCCTACCACCGAAAATGCCAGATTCAATTTGTAGCCATGCCTTGTAACCCTAGAAATAATTATATGTTACCCTAGATTACTATAGGTTACTACTATCATGCAAAGTCTTATACTAATAAGGTTGTGGCTGCGGGCCGATAGACTTCAAAACCCGACCCTAGGGTGGGGTGGTATGGGACACCGTACCCTAGGGTGGAGAGTGTCGTTGTGCTAGGAAGGGTAAGAGTGTTGTGGGAAACCGCGGGTTGGTCTTCGCCCACCGCTTACCCTAGTTTGTGGTCGCGGACCTGGAGAGGTTGCGGGCCATGTGAAAACATAAGGACTGAAACCCTTATGCTGAGCAAATGTCACAGTGATCGCTCGACCATAGGAGTTGACTTGTCAACACTGGTTTAGTAGCTGCTCAACTCGATTGAAACTCTACAGGTGTTGAGGAGCAGAAGGTTGGGTAGTGTAATTAGGTACGCCGTGCTGCGGGTACCTAATAACGGTAGGGTTCACTCGAAGCGGACGGGAGTTTCCATGTGCCAGACCCGAGTGAATTCTCTGGGTAGAGCCTATATAAAGATTTGAGCGGTGAAACGACCGGCTTTCTTAACTCGTCGCGGGAGTTAAGGGATCGTGTGGGTAAAGTTGAGCAAACTCTGCAGAGTCAAAATGAATGGTATTCGGATACGCCGTGCTCCCGGTTAATGGAGCTGTGCCACTTGGGTGACCCCATCAGCAAAGCTTAAGTAGTTTTGGAAACGTTTTAATCTGGTTAGATGGTAAAAGAACTCTTCACGAAAACCCCTGTTGATTAAGAAGTAGTTTTATCGGCAAGTTTTGAAAAAGGTTTACAAATAAAACTGCATCCACTCAAGGATAATAAACCCAGTATATTCCATTCCTTTGTGAATCCGTGCAAGTAGTAAGTTAGGGTTCCTTTGCGATTTGCTGAGCTGGTTGTTGGCTCACGGCTTGCTAATTAAATTCTTTAGAAGATCAAGACGAAGGTGAAGGTCTCCCCGTTGAGGAGGTCCCCGAGAGTCTCTTCTTCGACGAGGATCCGTGACTTTAGGTCTTCGCCGCGCTCAAACGGATCTTGGTGCTTTTGTAATGTAAATATACTTTGGGCTTGCACGCCCCGCTGTCAAACTCTGGATATTAATCCATATGTGAAATATATGCTGGACTTTTGCTGTAAGCATGCGATGGTATACTCTTGCGCGACACTCCATAACTGTTCATGCGTGAATAGTTGCGGATTACCGTGTCCGTACGCGCCCTCGAAAACGGGGGCGTTACAATTACAAAGTGCAAAGATCCATTAATTCAGCTTAAGGCTCAGCAATCATCAAGCCTCACCGCAATCTAATCAAATCTCTCTCTTTCTCCCTAACAAGTTTGTACATTATTCCATCTCAATCCTCTCACGCCATTTACATCTTTCTCCTTCACCTCCTTGTCGTCAGGCTCGAGCCGTGGTGCCTGCCCTTGGACCTGCTCGTGCCGCTCCCCTGGCCGGCGCGGCCCCTCGCCGCCGCCGACGACCCGGGGCTCTGGCTCAGCCGCCGCGACGCCCGCTTGCGCATGCTCCGTCCCCCTCCCCCGGCGCCGCCCCCGAGCGCCGCGCGCGCCACGCTGTCCGTGGCAACCTCCCGCGCGCGCTGCGGCTTGAGGGGCTGCTTGTTGAGGTAGGCCAGCTGCGGGAGGAGGCCCGTGACGGCCTTGCGCAGCGCGTCCTCCCCCACGTTGGCCTGCACCGGGTTGCCCACGAGGTTGAGCGCCAAGAGGGAGTGGTAGTTGGCCACCAGCTGCCCCAGCGCCTTGGCCGTCGTGATCTTGTTGAACCCCAGGTCCAGCACCGCCAGCTTCAGCAGCCGGTGCAGCCCCTCCACGTCGCTGATCGTGTTCCCCGCCAGGTACAGCTCCCTGACCGCCGTGCAGTTCGACAGCCCTGCAACCCATCCATCACACCATGCAACATACCCATAAGAAAGATCCAATACTGAGCCTCTGATTCTGAACAATTGCATGCAGTTCTTGAAAGTTTCAACTTGCAATGCAGAGAACTACGGCGGAATCTTGCTTTGCAATGATGGCAAGATCGCGATTGATTGCTGGAATCAATTAGGAGATGCATCATCATACATGGACCACCTCGCAAATCACGGATGCATATATACACATCTAGATTCAGGGCTTTAGTAGGATAAGGCCCTCTCAACTGTAATGGTCCCAGCTGACAAACAAGTGTGGCCACTGGCAGCTAAGGCATGGAAGCAGATTCATGCTAGAATGTGAGGTGTCTTGGATTGGGTGCTCAATTATTCTGAACCAATCCAAACAAACCTGTCCACTAGATGCAACAGATAACAAACTATAATCTGTCACCACAGGTGTTCAGCGAAGGGAAATGGGCGGAGTTTACTTAGGCACGCAAGAACCTGAAGGCCTGAAAACTGCGACTCACCGTGGCTGATGCGCGAGATCCGGTTGTAGCTGAGGTTGAGCACGCGCAGCTTCGTCAGTTCCCGGAGCCCCTCGATGTTTGTGATCTTGTTCCGCGACAGGTCGAGCGAGTGCAGGCCCCTGGGCAGTGATCCCGGGGAGATGTGAACTGCAGAGGCAACCCCAATTCAGCACTTGTCCGACAACAGAGGCCGCAGTCTAGTTACTGAAAGTGCTGCTACAGTGGCGTTTGCCGAAGCTAGATTTTTGCAAGGCCGTCAGTGCTCACCGATGAAGTTGCCGGAGAGGTTGACGGCCCGGAGGCTCGAGAACGGCGCGA
This sequence comes from Bonia amplexicaulis, assembly GCA_036346245.1. Taxonomy (NCBI): domain Eukaryota; kingdom Viridiplantae; phylum Streptophyta; class Magnoliopsida; order Poales; family Poaceae; genus Bonia; species Bonia amplexicaulis. The sequence goes on along the minus strand of CM070763.1, from coordinate 8,437,671 downwards.
TAATCGGCACGACCTTGAGGCCCATCCCGGAGATGTGCGCCACCGACGAGAAGGCGTTGAGGGACTGGATGATGGCGTTGGCCTGAGCGACCTCGTCGGCGGCCACGCACAGCTTCGACTTGCCGTGGCCCTTCCCTGACGACTCCCCGACCTCGAGGGGTCGCGGACGCGCCATGCAGTCGTCGTGTTCCATGCCGTGGTCGTCGTCGTTGTCCCTGCCATCGTCGTCGTCGGCGATGCGGAACGGCTCGTTTTCGATGCTGTTCACCCACGCGCTGACGCGGTCGCGGAGGGAGTTCTCGGCGGAGAAGGCGACCCACTGGTTGGGGATCGGCGGCGGCGACTCGTCCACCATCACCTTCTTGTTCTTGTGGTCCGCCGCAGCGGCGGGCGCTCCTCGAGCGTGTCCGAGGTGTACCCGCCGTGACGGCTGGGCGTGCACGCGGCGGCCGGGCGCGCCGACTGCGGGCGGTGCAGGTTGCGGTGGCTCCAGAGGAACAGCTGCCACCACAGCTTCCGGCTCCGCGACGGCAGCACCTGGCTCGACGACCGCTTCTTGAGCATGACGCGGTCGGCGGTGCGCGACGTCTTCACCGACGCGGGGCTCGCCTCCGGCTCGCCGCGCGGGTCGTCTCCAGGCCAGCGAGGCCTCCTGGCAGGTCCCTGAGGTCGCCGTAGGAGCGCGACCGCGCCGGCATGTCCGGCGCGGTGTCTCGCGGGCCAGGCCGCTTCGTCTCGATATTGGAGCACGACCGCTTCAGCTTCGGCGACGCGTCCGCTACCGCCGCCGCAGCCTCCTCCGCCCCGCTCGCGATCACCGCGTCCGGTACGGCCCCGGTGGCACCCTTCTCCTCGCAGTGGCCTTCGGAGCCGACGGACTTCTGGAGCGCATGGAAGTCGAAGTCGAAGTCAGATAGGCTGTCCCTCTTCACCAACGCCTTGTCGCCGTGCTTGTCGCAGCCTTTGTGCGCCACCACGGCAGCTATGTCGGCGACGACCATGACGTCGCACGGCGCGACCTTGTCGCCGCAGTTGTCCACATCGGCAACCACCAGCGGCGCGTCAATGAACTCCACCGGCTTCACCTTGGGACACTCGTTGCCACTAGCCTCCTTGGCATCAGCAACCTGGTGAACACAAACCACCATCACAAACTCAACCAAACTCATAAAAATTGAGCAAAATTCACATAAGAAATCATTCAAATACAAACCACTCGTTTCTTCCTCCTGCCGGTGAGTAGGGTGGAGAAGCAGCTCATCTTGGCCATCTCTCCCGACACAATTCTTTCACCTTCAAAAGTATCACTTGCTCCACCGTTTAATGATGGAATTAGCAGCAGAGCGTGGTGTGGTCCTTAGCCGTTGTCTATGGGAGAGACTCTTCGCAGCGGCGGCGCGGAGATCGCGACAACGGAGGAAGAGATTGCATACTCCTGTGCCCCCCACACCTCATTCAGGGTGCGAAGCGGCGGCGCCACGGGGAAGGCCAGAGTGACCGGAGAAGAGCCGGAGCCACGAGAAGCCGAAGCGGAGCCGTCTTGGCAATTAGCCCTGCATCAATCAACATCAGATGAACAACTGATCAGAACTTCTGCAAGAAACAAGGGGTCCAAGAATTGCAGCTGCAGACTAGCACACACAGTGATCAGCCATGGCCAGGACCTGAGAGCCAAACCAACAATGCCAAGAAAGGAGGAGAAGAAGACTGTTTCTTGCCTGCCATGTGATGTCCATCTCCTACGTCCTACCCAACGCGCACGACAATTTCAAAGAAGAATCTTCCGTTCATTTCCAATAATAGAGTCGTGCACCGCAAAGCAGCGGTGATTTTGGTTTGTTGTTAAGGCAGCGGATTCGCAACGGAGTCAGTTATTTTTAGCAGGAGATTGTGAAATGGGACAAATGTACAAGGCAACAGGGTGGAAGGAACAGAAGGGGACCTTCCACTGCCAGCTTGGTGAGAAGGAAATGTACCGACAGCTATGCAATTTCAGAGAAGGAATTAATTTAGGTAAACTATTGCAGCAGCAGCAGCAGCAACATCAAGAAGGAAAGAACAATGACTTGGTCTTACTTATTGGATACCAGGGTAAAGTTTTAAGGAAAAAAGTTAACAGATTCTTGGCTTCTTGCACAGCCCTGCCTCTTCTCTCAAAATTACCTAATTTCTGAAGGAAACAAGGGAGTATTCATTGCCCTCAAAGAAGAAAACAAACAAAGGAGTAATTAACTCTGGTCTGCTTAATTTCCATTCTCTAACCATGCCAACTTACAACAGGACTAGGGAATTACTACACATACGAGAAGCTAGTCTTGGTTTCCTCTCCAGTCGGCAAGTAACCGCCGATTCAGAATCATGAAGAAAGAGACAGGAACATAAACATCAAGAAGAGAAAGAGGCAAGGCAAGCCAGCAACCAATCTTTGAACAATTGAACCCTCGTCTTCCTCAAGAACTACTTGTTACTAATTCGGAGCCATAAGAACATGTATCATAAAAAAGATGAAAAAAAGGAGAAACCTAATTAAGGCCATAGGATCCAACACCAAGAGATGAGAGACCATTACCTAGAGCTAGAGAGTCGAGTCCCCAAGAACACCAAGAGCACATAGGCACAAAAGAAAGTGGACCAAACAAGGAACACATAAACACAAAGGACAAGCACCCAGCAGGAAAGAAAGCGAAGAAAGAAGTTACAAACAACAAGGCCTACCTTCCTTTCCCAGGTGGCAACCAATCAACAGCCAAAAGAACCGCAGGAAGAGGGGCCTCTCTCTGGCTAGTAGTTACAGAGTGTTGAGTAGGTTGCTGCTAGCTAGATGCTAATGGCTAAAGATGGCTAGGTGGGAGAGGTGGAGGATGGAGAGAGAGGAGTGGTGTGGTGTGAGGAGACGAGGGAGAGAAGGGGGGGCGGCAGAAATAGAGGGAGAAGAGGGGAGGGGAGATGGACGGATGCTGCGCGCCACGCTGGTGGAGGGAAAGCACGCGGTGGCCACACGGTAGAGTCGGACGTCACTCCCGCTTGTGAGTTGTGACGCGTGAGAAGTAGTATATAGAATGCTGCCACTTTCGATTTGTTCAGTTCTACTTTTGTTTGGGAATTTTGATTTTTAAGGTTAGTTGGTTAGATTTAGGCCCTGTTTGTTTCCACTTAAGATTATTATAATCTAGCTTATAGTTGCAGATTATATAAACTAGCTTATAATAAGCTGGTGGGAAATAAGCTGTCACGTGTTTGGCAACCTGGATTATCAGAGTTATGAATTGTTGTATTCGAATGTTTAAATACTACAATACCCTTGAGCTTATAATGTTTGAAGGTTGGGGAGTTAATGAATGGCAAAGGTGGGTAATTTTTCTGAAGTTTTATGGTCATTTAGATAAAAGGTGATCTATAAGCTGAAATAAGCTGAAATAAGCTCCTTTTTTGAGCTTATTAGATTATAATAATCTGGGCTATTAGATTATAATAAGCTAGCTTATAATCTGTCTGTTTGTTTCCACTTATGATGTATAAGCTAGATTATAATAATCTTAAGTGGAAACAAACAGGGCCTTAACCGAGCTAGTTTTGCCTGGTTTTGCAGACATGAGGCTTTTTAGTTGCTGTTCGTAGTAAAGTGTTTTTTTTACCATATTTGTGGTAGAGGTTGATTAATTTGTGCCCAAAGCGTCGCAGTGGTTACTTGTAGTAATATTATATCAGTGGTTGCTTGTAGTGTTATAATAAGAGATTTACAATTCAACAGCCGCCTGAATTTTTCATAAAGAAGTCACTTTCATTTCTAACCGCTGGACAGTGCTTGGCAATCCGTTCTCCGCAGGGTCGTGTTGTAAATGCAGGTAATATTTTAATTTCAGATTTTATTAGAAGATAAATATCGTAAATAATTAGTGATATATAAATAAATGCTAATAGCAGGTTACACATTACACTTCGAACTATACTCAAGAATATTATATAACAGAGTCAACCAGTCACACAAATAACTTACAGTTGGACTTGATGAAGAACAGGAAGCATCGTAGTCTCGATGCGGTATAGAACGTAGAGAAAACAACAAGGTGAGCGGCCGTGCAAATGTTCACTGCCTAGAAACCTTATTACCGCCCCGTGCAGGTGTTCTCTATGGCAACGGCTCGGAAATATTGCTCACCCTCTTTCCCGGTGCACACCGAAGAGGAAGGCCAGCATATTTTGGCTACTGAACACTCTAACACAGCTCATTAGAGAAGGAAGAAGATGTAGAAGAGGAATGAAGAAATTCGGTTAGTGAACCTGAATGTCTCCCAGTCTTTTTAAAGACGCACTGCAATTACACTCTAGTAATTGACGTCACTAATCACAAATTAAACCAAACTAATCCAGCCGTTTGAAACCCCATACACGTTTTAGACTTTCTAAAGGAAACGAACCTTACTTCGTTTGCCAAATCCAACAATCCTCCATCAATTCTAAAGCATAAAGCAAAAAAGATGACAAAGATTACTGTACTAAAGTGTTGTTAATATACTGTCTTTTGGTATAAGTCCCGTATATGTTAAACTTGCATCTAGATGAGCAAGATTCATCTTATAACAATTGATGAATGGAATTCATAGTTTTTCGTGATCAAACTTCACTTGAAATCTTAGATGATACTAGTATACCAATAAACCATGCCTAAACAGGGTGTCAAAAAGTCACGCTCCCTTATTTTCTCATGCGCTTTCTAGAGAATGCTCCATTCTCGTGAACTATGATCTCATAGTTAGGCTCAAGTAGATGTATTCTTTCTAGATATTCTGCAGGCTAATATCTTTTTCTTATTTGGACAACAAAATACATTGATGCTTTAAACCAACCTTCCATGTAGTCGAGATTATTTTATTTATTAGGACCTATATACAATTGATATATACTCTCTTATTACAACATCAACTTGTTTTCCTCTATTAGAGATCTCCGATCAAAAAAGTATGGATTATCATTATGATGTAATTCAATTGGATCTCATTCCTATGTCCATAGATGAACGGAAATCATTTTCCGTGCTAGCACCTTTATAAAAGGGTTTGCTAGATTTTACTCAGTGCAAATATAATTCATAGCAATCACTCTGAAAATTCCTCAATCTTCTGATAGATTTAATTCTAATACTTCACATGTCTCCAGTGCGAATATCATTTGGAGATGGCATGACACTTTTGGGGTGGTGAAGGCTAAGGCTAGGTGTGGTGTGCCGAGTGTCTTACATATATGGGGATTAAACCTTATATAAATTTATGTGCCGCTAAATATTTGTAAAAGTGGGTTTGAGGAGGAGGTTCATTAGATCATGATCCAACGTTGGGGAAAATATGAAATCAGTAACCTTATGCATAGACAACCAAATAATAATAGCACTCACTTAAAAACAAATTTAAAGTAAAAGAATGTTATTGTTTGAAGTGAACTTCTGGTTTCGGTTCTATCTAGCTGCTGGTAGAAAGTGACTATGGAGTTGAGTATTAATCAATGGCAGGTAAACGAAAACATAGATAACATTTTTCTTCATCTTCTTTTGGATTTTTTCAAGCTAATTTTCTTCACTGATGAACCGATATATCATGACAACTACTTCTCAGTTTAATCTTTTAAAACTCACCAGAATATGAAACAGAGCCCAGCTCAACTATTCAGGCCATTAGATGTGAACTGATTAATGAAATCAAGGCCCTGTTTCTGGACAGCATGTTTAAATTACTGGTATACCGTATGCATACATTGACTGAGACACTTTAACTGAAATCTTCCCAAGTTAAAAATGCATGCACGATGATACCGTGCGATTATATTTTTCTTATTAGCCCCTAACATAACTTATTCTCGCCTGCATACTTGATTCCGAAAAAAGTAATTTTAAAATTGCAAGACACTAAATTGCAAGAAAGGTAAATGCGGCAAGTAAAGTTAGACGCGATTAGGAAAATAATTTTGAAGGATATTTTTCTTCATCATCTTTTGGAATTTTTCAAGATAATTTTCTTCACTAACGAACCGATATATCATGACAACTACTTGTTGAATTTAATCTTTTAAAACTCACACCAGAGTATGAAACAGAGCCCAGCTCAACTGTGCAAGCCATTAGCAGTGAACTGATTACAAGAAATCAACAGCGTTTTTATGGCTTAAAGCTTAAGCTTATTTTTGTACTATTCATAATTTCGTCTTTTTCTGAATTTTTGACTTTTTTTTGAGCTTTTTTGTCGGTTCTTTTTTTTCTCGTATTCGTTTGCGTTGTCTGTGATGGGCTAACATATTTTTTATATTTTTCAATTTTTTTAAATTTAATTATGTTAAATAAGCCTCTCTCATTCTGATTTTTTTTCACCATTCTGATGTTTTCAGTTATAAGCTTTTCACTCAAATTGAACCAATCACCACCTTAAATTACCGGTATACCGTATACACACGTTGACTGAGACACTTAACCGAACGCTTCCCAAGTTAAAAATGCATGCATGATGATACCTTGTGATTATTTTTTCTTATTAGCCCCTAACATAACTTATTCTCGCCTGCATGTGAATCATTGCTCAGACATTTAGAATGGTATCTTCTATCTAGGATCCTAGGGTGGCAGTATTATAAAGCACGCAGGGCCTCTTTGATTTACGGGAATTTTTCCGTTTCGTGTAGGAACTGAAATGTTTCCTTTGAAAATTCTGTAAAATTCAGGCGAATCAAAGAATCCCGTACTCTAGACCACACGACCCCAGAGTAATTACATGGCGTATGGCGTATGCAAGCTCCAGTATGCCCCACAAGTAAATCACCCTAAATTCTAGTAGGATTTATATCAAATAGAGCTGCTAGACGTACAAGCAAAACATGTATAGAAATCACATCGAGTCCCTGACAACTAGGTTGTGCTTACCGATGGTGTGATTTCACGGTTGTTTTTCTCCGGTGATCACTTACCGGTGTCTCTCCGTAGCATGGGGGTTTTTCTTGTAGCAATTCGTAAGCTATGTATGCATATGTCATAACATACACAACATAGATGACTTTTTTAGATATGCAACAACTGTATAGATATGAAAAAAAAGGGTTCCTTTATTCTTCTCTCATGTTTGGTGAAGCTTAGATCAGTACCTAAAGCATGTTAGTGAGGGGGAAAATTTTAGACCAGAGGCCAAAAGGGGAATCGATGGGTTGGGGACAGAGAAGCCAAAAGGGAGGAGGAGCCAAGGTGTACTTCAGGCTCTTCCCTCTCCCACTAACATGGGGAATTAGATGCTAACTCACCATCTCATGTGGGTGGGGCCCCTCCTCCTGAACCACACACTTGTTGCCTTAGCTCAATTAGGAACTTGTAACAGTTGAGTACTAGCTTGCAAATTAAGCAAAAGCTTAGCTTAAGTGTTAATTTCATGATAAAAGTTTAACTGCATGGAAGCTATCAGGATAGTTGTGAGTGTACCTCTAGCCCACCAGAGTTTAAGTTCTAGACTTGGTGTTGGTGTCCACCAATTTTAGAAATGCCTACACGTATACACGTTCAATGAGAAAGTATGTGTCCATGCTCCGTGAGGTCTATGATGCCTCCAATAAATTTCTAACGTGTATAGGGGATATATGGTCTTAGTATGATGTGTGTTGAGTGTTTGCATCTGTTTTATACACGTGTAGGTGATACACGCGTGTGTGGTGTGAGCATGATATGTGTTAAGTGTGTGTGTCCATCTTGTACTCTCTAAAAAAATTAGGATAGTCAGTTTGGCACATGAATATATGGTCGACATTGGTCATACTGAAGCTGGGTTGTAATTGTAAAAGCATGTACAGTACATGTGCTTACCAAAAGAAAATTATTTTTTCTTTCCATGTAGAACAGACAAGGTTATATTATGTCTCTTTAAGGACCAATTAAAGCATCTTTCTTGTATTGTGCATAACCTAAGACCTTATTTAGATGGACCAAAATTCTGACCCATCCATATAGATAAATCAGGATTTTAGTTCAAATTCACGATCCACCCATGTGAATCCCGGTCCATCCCGGATTTTAGCAAACGTCCGTTCACATGGCTGCCTCTCCATCTTCCCACGCTGCATGAATGCATGCCTGTTCACATGGCTGCCTCTCCATCTTCCCACGCATGCATGAATGCATGCACAACATGCCTCCTTGGTTCAGCTTCTAATCTCTTCATTTCTCTCTTTGTATTCACACTCATGTGTGTGTAGCTGGTGCTATATATACTTGTAAGATGTAACTTCATTCATCAAGTAATCTATGCGCAAAGCATTCCACGTTATCATGGTATCAGAAGGGTTCATCTCCTGTGCCTTTTCGCTTCCGCTCCACAAACCTTAAACTCCACCACCAGCAGCCATGTCCGGCGTCGCTGCCGCTACCGCCGCCGCTGCCGGTAACGGTTCCACACTGCCTGCTACTTCCACCGGTGATACAGTTTTACCTGGGCCCTTTTATCTTAATAATGTTCTAGTTACCCCTGACATTATTAAGTCTCTTATTACTGTTTATCAATTCACCACTGACAACTCTTGCTTTGTGAAATTTGATCCTTTTGGTCTTTCTGTGAAGGAACTCAGGATCGGGACCGTGATCAACATGTGCAATAGTTCTGGCCCTCTCTACTCGTTGCACCTCCCGGTGTCCTGTTCATCCAACTGCACCTTCCTTGCTGGCGCCCCGGCTTCCTTGTGGCATCGCCGCCTTGGTTACCCCTCCTCTGAAGCCCTATCCAGTCTTTCTAGTACTTCCGCCATTACTTGTAATACTAAGTTGTCATGTAATACCCTTTGTCATGCCTGTCAACTTGGTCGCCACATTCGTTTACCATTTGCTAGTTCCTCTTCTCGAGCATCTCATGTTTTTGACCTAATTCACTGTGATCTGTGGACGTCTCCTGTAGTGAGCGTCTCTGGTTATAAGTATTACCTTGTCATTCTAGATGATTGCTCTTATTTTACTTGGACTTTCCCTCTTCGTCTCAAGTCCGAGACTTTTCCTACTCTAGCAAATTTCTTCTCTTTTGTGGCCACCCAGTTCTAGCGCACCACCAAGGTTGTTCTGTGCGACAAGGTCGTGAATTTGATAATTCTTCGACCCGTACCTTCTTCCTCACCCATGGTGTTGCCCTCCGTATGTCTTGCCCATACATGTCTCAACAAAACGGTCGAGCTGAACGAATTCTCCGATCCCTAAATAATTATGTTCGCTCCCTCTTGTTTCAGGCGTCCCTTCCCCTTTCTTATTGGGTCGAAGCTCTACACAATGCCACATACCTTCGCAACCGTCTTCCTTCAAAAACCCTAGACATGGCCACACCCTACTTTGCTCCTAAGCAATGGCATGAGAAATTCGATAGTACGATGATCTCGGTCGGCTTTTGTGTAAATGAAACCGATAAATGTGTCTACTATCGGTTTAGCAGGGGCGAAGGTGTCATTCTATGCCTTTACGTATATGACATATTGCTTTTTGGGACCAACATAGATGTGATCAATAGAACAAAGTCTTTCCTTTCCCAGAATTTTGATATGAAAGATCTGGGTGAGGCTAATGTTATCCTAAACATTAAGCTTATAAACGGTGAGAATGAGATTACTCTTTCACAATCCCATTATGTGGATAAGGTCCTAACCAGATTTGGCTTTATGGACTGTAAGCCAGTAGCCACACATTTTGATCCAAATGCAAAGCTATATAAGAACACTGGGCATGGGAAGGATCAACTTAAATATTCTCAAATAATAGGATCTCTGATTACCTAATTAGTGCAACGAGGCCAGACATCTCATATGCTGTTAGCAGATTGAGTCGTTATACATCCAATCTAAGAGATGATCATTGGATAGCACTAGAAAGAGTACAGAGATATTTGAAGGGAACCTCTAATTTGGGAATACATTATTCTGGTCATCCGGCAGTCTTGGTAGGATTCAGTGATTTTAATTGGATCGGTCACTCGGATGACATGAAGGCTACGAGTGGTTATGTTTTCACTCTAGCAGATGGGGCCGTTTCATGGAAGTCTTCAAAACAGACTATCCTTACACGGTCCACTATGGAGGCTGAATTAGTAGCACTCGATTCAGCGACTGTAGAGGCAGAATGTATTAGAGAACTTCTTTCTGATCTGCCTGTGCTGGAAAAGCCTATTACAGCCATACTGACCTACTGCGATAACCAAACCATTCTGGTTAAGGCGAAGAGTATGAATGATAATATGAAGTCCTCAATACACATAAAGAGGCGACTTAAGTCGATAAAACATACCAAAGAGATGGGTGTTATCTCTGTAGAATACATCCAGTCTTAAAGGAACTTGGCAGATCCTTTCACTAAAGGATTGGCGCGAAAGGTCATCCCAGCAGCGTCTCAGGGAATGGGGTTCATACCTGTAAAAGGCTCACATTGGTGGTAACCTATCCTAGAAGATCGGAGGTCCCATGAACTAGGCTCTAGGACAACAAACTATGTGAGATTAGATAGCACATCTAACGAGTCCCATTAGCTGTAGTGCTCTTTCTGTATGGAAGGTTGAGCATTAGCTCTTAATGAATTCGATGTCTATATGACTTCAGGAATCGTCCTACAGTATTCCTAGAAGAATTCACCTACGTGAGTGTGATTGTGAGGTCGCAATCAAAGAAAGATAAGGGTATATTTTCTTAAGCACTCATGAGCTAGATACAGGGACATGACCGTAACGTCCCAACCCGAGAGGGAAAGGGCAAGCCGCCCAGTATAGAATGTGACTTGGGCAAAAATTCTCACACCAAGGTATTGGATCAAGGCGAAGTCCTCCTTTGTTTGTGCAGAGTCGTAGTCCTTGTCGCTAGGCTTTGGGTTCAAACCCGCAAGGTATCCATCATTGAACAGCTATATATAAAACAAGACATTGAACATCTTTTATCAATTGATAAATTGGTGGGGACTGTTGTAACTACGAGGGAATTTCGGTAATTTCCCAATTGAGGAAAAAAGGGAAAGAATGAGAGAGAGAATGACAAGTGGGGCCCACTTGTCAGTGAGCTGGCGGTGAGGATAACGGGCAGGAGACTGCGTTTCCTCCCATTTCCCGTGCGCTCTTGCGTACGCTTGGTCTCTTGCGTGTGGGGTGGCTGCGTCCGCGTTGTCTGGGCGAACGAGTCTTGCGGCGGTGGTGGCGGCGAGGGAGGCGCCACCAGCACGGACGCTTCGGCGTCAGCCGTGGCAGCAGCCCGCCGGCCTCCACCCCGCTCCCCTATTTTGCCGCCTCTTCTCTCTTTGGTGACCGAAGGTAAGAGTAAGTTTTTTCCCTCCGATCTCAAATCTCTCACCGTGTTTCTTCAATCTTGAGCCTTGAGAACCGTCGGCTGGGTTATCTCCTATCGCCGTCGCCTGTAGAGCGCAAATCGCCATTTCTAGTGTTTTTCCCGTGTGGTTTCCTTGAGCCTTTTTGGTGAATTTGGCTGACAGGAAAGGTCTGTGGTTAACCCTTAGTGGTTGATTTGGCTTGGGCTTGTACTGTGTTTGTGGGAGATTTGTGATCCGTTCTTGTTGTCCGCGAGCGCTTTCGGCTGGAGCTCTCGGTGGTCTTGTGCAGCATGAACCCTAACCCTCGTCTCCGGCATCGGCTTCCGAGGTTGGAGTGGCATTGTATCTCTGTCTACCACACTCCTCTTCTGCGAGCTGCATAGGGGGGTGACTAGCTAGACTAGAGTATGGTAAAAGCTTTGTGATATTTTATCTGGGTCTCATGTCTAAGGAAGCATATTGGCTATTAAGATGACTTATCTCTTGTGGGTAAAGTTGTATAACCTCTGTAGAGTGTAAAAACTATTCGAATAGCCGTGCCCACGGTCAAGGGCGGGCAAGGAATGCATTCACACAGTAGATATTTGGTTTTGGTTTTAAAGTAAAAGTTTTGAAAACTAGAGAGTGGATGGAACTCTCGGAATTGTGTCCTGACGGATGGAGCTAGTGTGGGTGGATGTAACCCATTGTCTTGAACCTTGGCTGTTAGAGCCAGTTAACTAGTGTTCGTGGTTGCAAACGCTTCTCCAGTCAATTGCCTGTGGCGTATTGATGGGTCTTCGCTGGATTTATCTTTTGCTTCCGCTGTGTTTTGTGTGTGTGTGAGGTCTTGAAACCTCATTTGTAATAAAGAGGCCTTTTGGTCTGTACTCTCTATTATTGTAATAAAGTGTTGTTGGTTAAGTAATCATCACTGTTTGACTTGGGCACTAGCTTTGATCTGGGACTAGTGCTGTATTACACAGAGAGTCCGGATTCGGAAATCCGGGGTCCCGACAACAGGTGGCTTCGCTCCTGACCGTGCTTGATCCATTCGCTCGTTCGGTAGAGGCAAGTAAACTAGCGATTGTTGCTACAGTTTAACTTATTAATTTTATTGCCTTCACCGTAATTGCTAAGATTTGGTAAATAATCTACCTTTAAACAAAGATGCCATGCTGTGCTTTATGTCTTGTGATTTATATTGTGGTTCATGTGGTTATATTCCTAAGGAATAAATTGTGGGCATATTATGCATGTCATTTGCATCGTGGATGTCGCCGCACTCAGCCGCGACCGTATTGGTATGGCATTGTACATTGCTGTAGTACGATGCACACTCTTACGTTGCCAGGTAAGGGTGCAGTGGATCATTTGCATACATATGCATTTCATGAGGATGAGTCTTATTATGAGATCTTAAGAGGAATTGGCTCGTGAAAGTTATTTGTGGAGTGGGATATTTGTTCTTGTGGTACAGTGTAGATGATGAGAATCTTATTTATGCATCCCATGAGGATAAATCTTAATCTAAGAATTTAAGACGTTTTAGCTCATTAGAGTCACTTGTGGAATGTGGTACTATCTGATAGTGGAAACCATTCGTGGTTTGTGGTAGTGTCTTGTGGTTTGTGGTATTGTCTTATGGTGAAAATCATTTGTGGTTTGTGGTATTTCCTCGTGGTTTGTGGTATTATCTTATGGTGAAAGTTATTTGTGGTTTGTGGTATTACCTCGTGGTATGTGGTATTATCTTATGGTGGAAATCATTCGTGGTTATTGGTATTGCTTTGTGGTTGTGATTTTGGATATGAATGAGGTTATAGTGTGGTTGAGAAGAGCTATTTGATATTGCTTTATTATTGTACCACGTGATGTCCAATGGATGCTTAACCATCCGTAGTTTAATTAATTTATTAAACAGCTTGCTTGCTGAGATTTTATCACACCCTTGTTTTCCCTCTTTGAGGTGAACCTTGAGCATGTGTGGAAAGGGTAGAGCAGCACGGCACTATTAATCAAGTCTTCATGAATTTTGCTGTATATGTTAGAGGCTTAAATTCTTAAATTATTTCTTCCATCTATTCGTTGAACACTGTAACGCAGTAATACCTTTCGTGATAGACTTTAGTAAGGTTCAACAATTCAAAATTTGACTGATAAATGCTGTTTTATCATTTCCATTATTTGTTATGTTGTCATGCTTCCGCGTAGTTTTAGTATTTATTAGGAAGGTGCTGCCGGATTTTATTCTAATCCAGCTAGTTGTATGTGTAGTTAGTAGCATCCCGGGGTAGTGTGGTTTCTGGGGTGTTACAATGTTGGTTTTTGACCACTCACTGGTCGTTGACCATACTGGTCATATTTCGAATTGTTTTGATCACTCGGGTTTTTGACCACACATTGGTTTTTTGACCTCTCACTGGTCATCGACCACGTGTTTTCGGCCACTCATTGGTTATTGACCACGTTGGTTTTCAATCACTCACTGGTCATCGAACACGTTTGTTTTTTACCCCTCATTGGTCTTTGATCACGTTGATTTTCGACCAATTATTGGTCATCGGCCACGTTGGTTTTCGACTGCTCACTAGTCATTGACCACTCAAGTCGTATTCTGACCACATTGGCCTTAGACCGGTCGTGGTAGTACTGCAAGTACAACGGTGGTAGTACTGCACCTGCTGATTCTTCACAGTGGTTCAATTCCTTGATTCTGTGGGTCTTGAGTAGAATTCCTACCCTATTCTTCATAGCTTTATAGCTATCGGAGCAAAGGATAAGTGAATACTTGGGAAATTTTTTTTAAGGCACTGTTCATCCCTTTCTGTTGCTCTTCTCATAGATTTTAACTGGTCTTAAGAGCCAGGACAATAGACAAGTATTCTACCAAGCCTCCTATCTGCGATGGGTCGACTATCCCTTTTGGAAGAGTAGGATAGAGTCTTACATTCAGACTCAAGGTTATGCAATTTGGAAGAAGGTTAAGACTTGGTTTGTTGTTTCTGCCGATGATAACATCACGTTATGAATACACTAGATGTTGAGGGAAACGCTAAGGCAAGGAACATCATTATTCAAGGTCTTAGCCGAAGTGAGTTTGATAGCATCTCTCATCTCACGTTGGCATACGTAATCTCGGTGACCCTCGATCCATACCATGAGGGCACCACCCAGATCAAGACTGTCCGATAGGACCAGTACAACCGAGAATACAACAAATTTTATATGCTTGGTGGTGAGTCCTTGGATGTGTGCTTTGGTAGATTTCACAAGATACTGAGCAACCTCCAAGCTATTGGTCTACATACCTAGACTCGGATAATGCTCGACAGATGCTTTCTGTCCTAGATCTTAGAGTTTGGGAGTGAAAGTGACCACCATCAAGGACACGACTGATTTGTCGATCTTGACTCTTGATGCATTGTACTCATGTATCAAGACTCATGAGATCGACGTCGTCTCTCGCAAGATGAAGTCGTAGTCGATGGCCTTAGTCACTGATCCCACACTACTTCTGGAGCATCTTCTAATGGTGCTTCTGGTTTCTCTTTGTCTACTTTGTGCGAGATGACCATTGATTAGTTTGAGCAGTTTTCAGAGAGTGAATTAGCCCTCTTAGCTAGAAAGTTTTCATATGCATATAAGAGGGTTAGAGAGAGAAAGAGTGGAGGTTTGGTGATCTGCTTTGAATGTGGTGGCCTCAACCACATTCTAGCAAACTACCCCAAGTTGAAGAAGGGTAAGAACGACAACGACGGTACGAGCAAGAATGACTATATTAGCAATATTCTCAACAAGAAGCCACCAGCTCGGGATCAAGGCAAGGAGAAGAAGTACCGCAATCTCGGCAAGGCGAAGAAGATCTTCCACTGCATCCTCATATCCTTCAACAACTTTGACGTCAGCGACATGGAGGGCTAGAGCGACGATAACGGCAAGGATAATCTGCAGAAGGACACCAAGGATGACGACGACTTCACGGGGATGTGCTTCATGGCTAACGAGAATAGCATTGGCGATGACGATCTCTACAGCGACTCCGATGAGATGTGCCCCTCCTACGACCAGATCAATGATATTTTTCTCAAGTTAGGAAAGTTTTATGCTAAGTCTAGACTAGGTGTGGTGATTTAGAGAAAGAGGTAGAGAGCTTATCACGGGAGCTTGTTTCACTTAGATCTATCTCCTCCTATGACGATTGTGATATATGTTCTTCCTTGTTGAAGATATGGAGAAACTAAGAACCTCGCATGATAGTATGATTTCTGAGCTTGATTTACTTAAGGTGAAAAATGTTAGTCTATTAGCTGAATTAGGGATGGCTAGAGTTGTTCCTTTTCAGTTTGATTCTATTGAGACTACAGTTTGCAGCTCATGTAAGGATAAGGACAATGCTTTTAAAAATTGCACATATTCCTCATTGATCTGCCTGAAACTTGTGAAAGTTGTGTCAACTTGAAGAATAATCTAAAAAAGGTAATCGTAAAATTGCTGAAATTCAAGTTGTTTTAATTGAGCCTATTGCTTCTTGTGCCAATTATCCTAAATTAACTGCTAAACTTAAATCCATTTCTAAACAATTTCAGGACCTATGTGATTATGATAAGAAAATGGCTCAATATGCTTCTAAGGCACCTGTTAGCTCACCATGTAATAATTATGAAAAACTAAAATCTGAATTGATTGCATTGGATGAGAAATATGTGAAGCTAACTAATGGCCCACTAGAGAAGCCACAATCTGCTTACTTGTTCTGTGCTGAAGTAGGGGAGAAAATGGAGGAAATGCAGAAGACATTTAGGAAGAATTACAAGGCCCAAATTTCTAGGATTAGGACTGCCCCATGTGTGTCATGCGAAGCTCTCAAGGTTGAGACGGCCGTGCATAGGGAGAGATATGTGTTGGTGATATGCCCTAGAGGCAACATGGAGATGTTGAATATATCACATACTATATTTATGATACATTGCTTTGTTCCTTGAAATAGACATTATCATTATTGATCAATGAGTATGTGACTTATTCATGAGACTCTTAATGACAAAATGTTACTATTTCTAAATGATCCCTGATTATATTTCATATGAGGAACAAATATGATTCAAAGATCAGCATATGTATTGATTGATGATCATGTCTCATGGATCATGGTATGGAGATACCAAATCAATAATATGGACATGTGTTAGTGAACATATGTTGGATAGACCCGCCATGAGACACTGCAGAGATTCCATGTGTCATCAGTTGGTCTCAAGTAGTGTTTATGTGGAATCCCTAGACTTGAGATCATCATGGTTCCCGGCATGCGTAGTAGCTTATTTTGGGACTACTAAACACTACTCCGTAACTGGGTAGTCATAAAAGTAGTCTTTGGATTTGCCATGAAACATGTAGTGGGATGTGAATGATCAAGATAGAATTTGTCCCTCCTTATGGGAGAGATATCTCTGGGCCCCTCGATGTAATGGATTATGAAAGTGCATGGCCATGCCAAGGTGATTGAGGAGTCAATCACGAGTTTATAATCCATCATGGAATCGAGAGAGTGATTGAGCTATTAAGAGGATGACACGGTCTCGCCTTGAGCTTAATCTATATCGTGAGGCAAAGGGATTAGTACATGAGAACATTACGAGTTCATTGATATTATCTTTACGTATACTTTGGGGTTAATATGTCTTACTAGAGGCCGCTATTAACAAGGTGACCGGAAAGGTGTTTCTGGGTCGCGACCAAGGATACGTGAACCTACAGGGTCGCACACTTAACGGGTTGGAACACTAATTCGAATGTGATTCGAATGTGGGCTCAATTTGGATAGAGATCCGGATAGACTCCAATTGGGCCTCGGTCCACGAGGCCCAAGTGAGGAGGTCTATATATATGGAGGCGAGGGGTTGAGGGGATGTATCTGATAATCCCGAGCTAAACTCTAGCCGCCACCTCCAGAGCCAAACCCTAGCCGCTCGCGAGTCTTTGGTACACTCGCGATCGGCGCCCAAATTCCGGACGTGTGGATACCGGTGAGGCGGCGCTCGTTGTGGCGTTGATCGCATCAACAACCTACAGATTGGATCTGCTCGTGGTGTGGTTGATCGCGTGGAGGAGACGATCGGTTCGGGACGATCGACTACTTCCACTACTACCTCGACGCGCGTGGTTGGATCGGCTTCTCCAACTCTTCTTCCGCTGCGCTGCGCGTCTAGTGGTAACGATCCATGATCCCTCCTTAAGCATGATGTCCTTGTGTGCGCGGTAGAAAAATTTTGTTTTCTGCTTTCGTAGCCTTCGCGCGATCCATTAGTGGTATCAGAGCCATCTTGCTTAGTTTGCGATCTGGATCAGCGTATATGTTGATATGCGGTTGTAGTAGATTGGATCTATTACGAGACTAGATCGGTCGGTTCATGTGATGAATCGATGGTAGCACGGGTTGATGAGATCAATCGGTGAACAGGGGTTAGATGAGGCGCAGATTGTATGAATACTAGTGCCCTAGAGATTGTCTCGGATCGGTATAAGGTAGTTATGCCGAATACTAGTATTCTATGGATCTGATGGCCTCGGCCCAGTGGAAAAACTAGCGTCCTAGAGAATGTCTCGGATCGGCATAAGGTGGTTGTGCCGAATAGTTTTTCCATTGCGATTTCATAGATTGGATCTGTAAATATCGTGCCGTGCGTACCCACCTTGTATAGCGTCTTGGTTTCACATCGTTAGGTAGAATACGATTCTACGTCTAACTTGTTTTTCAGGGAATGATGTGAATAGTATGGCCCTATATCTTATTGGAATGTATGAGATGTATGTGATGCATGTAACATTCGTTCATGGCCTGCGTGTCATGATTATTTCAGCTATTGTTAGCTGTCTTTATTGTATTTAACGACTGCGTGTCGACCTTAATGCTTGAATCTATTTTGTAATCTTCAATTTCTAGCTATTATAGGTAGTAGCCTAGTTTTGAGGTTACAAGCTTTCAAGCATGGTGGCCTAAAGCAGTGTTGTGGAGGATGGAGATCGTCTACACCTACATGGAGATGGAGATCACCATTTTTGGGCCATACTATTTCACAGTTAAATATGTTTATCTGTGATGTTATCTATCTTATTCTTGTGCAATGATATATGTGATATGTTGCTTTGGTAGGATAGAATTCCTCATAAAATTAGGTGTTAATGCCCTTCCATATGTTGCACTAAAGATAATGATCACCGCACGGTAGGTCTACCAAAGTAGAGTGCCGTCGGTTATCATCATTATTTGGGGTAGATGTCGGACATCTACATGCGGAAGCATTTGGTTTACTTAACAAGGTTATCAAAACAGTTTTGGACCTTGGGGCATAGGTTGGGGCCGGGACATATTGATGTCACCCAACAAACAAGAGTCACATAGGGATGTGATTAGCA
Source organism: Bonia amplexicaulis (assembly GCA_036346245.1). NCBI lineage: Eukaryota > Viridiplantae > Streptophyta > Magnoliopsida > Poales > Poaceae > Bonia > Bonia amplexicaulis. The sequence goes on along the minus strand of CM070763.1, from coordinate 8,418,974 downwards.
AGGTGTTGCTTACCCATGTCACTAGTTTTCTAGCCGTGATGCCAAAGCTCACTAGGAATTAGTGAAATGAGGATCTTGACCCACTATGTAACTTAGAGGGAGTTTTGTTGCAAAACACATAGTGGGAGTCTTTTGTTAAATAGTTTAATAAAGATGAACATAAACATAGTGCTAAACTTTGCATATTCTTTGTTGTAGATCATGTCACTAATGCCGCATCCAGTTCTTTTAATTTGCGATCTATTCTTGAGAAAGAAAACTCAATGGAACGAACTTTTGGATTGGTATCGCAACTTGAGAATTGTTCTCAAGCAAGAGCGCAAGGAGTATGTCCTTGAGTCTCCTTATCCTGATGACTTGCCTGATAATGCTACTGTGGCTGCACGGAAAGCTTATGAGAAGCAAACAAATGATTACCTTGATGTGAGCTGTCTCATGTTTGCCACAATGTCCTCTGAGCTTCAGAAGCAATATGAGAACACAGATGCCTACAATATCATTGTGGGGTTGCGTGGTATGTTTGAGAACCAAGCAAGGGTGAGAGGTTCAACACTTCAAAGTCTTTGTTTGCGTGCGGAGCTTGCGAAGGGAATCCGTCACCCTCATGTGATTAAGATGATTGGCTACATTGAGAGTCCGGAAAAGCTTGGTTTTCCCTTAGCCAAGAGTTGGCTCGATGTGATTCTTGATCGCTCCCTCGAGCTTTGAGCCATTCATTCGAACTATCACATGAACAACATGGACAAGACCTTGGCTGAGTTGCATGGGATGCTAAAAACTCCCGAGGAAAGCATTAAGAAAAGCAACAATCATGTGATGATGATGCAGAAAGGCAAGGGCAAGCCCTATGTAAAGAAAGGCGCGGTCAAAGAAAGTTAGCTCCGATGAGATCGCGGCGGTTCTAAGGCCAAGCAAGTCAAGAAGGCGGCGCTCGATGCGATTGCTACCATCAGAAGCAATCGGGACATTGGAAAAGGAACCGCCCAAAGTACTTGGAGGATCTTAAGGAGAAGAAGGAAGTACGACTTCGCTCGGTATAAATGTTATAGAAATCAATCTTGCCACTTCTTCATCGATTCTTGGGTATTTGATACCGGATCGGTTGCTCACATTTGCAAATCGTTGCAGGGGCTAAGAAGAAGTAGAAGTTTGACGAGGAGCGAAGTGGATCTTCGCGTTGGCAATGGAGCAAAAGTTCTTTGCAGTGGTGTTGGCACCATACCATTGTCTTTACCTTGAGATTAGTTTTGGAATTGAATAATTGTTATTGTGTTCCATCTCTTTCCAAGAACATTATTTCGCTTCATGTTTACAAGCGAAGGTTATGACTTTAGATCCGTGAACAATGGTTGTTCTCTTTATTTCAAAGATATGTTCTATTGTCATACTCCATTGGTGAATGGGTTATATGTTCTTACTCTTGAAGAGTCATCGGTCTATAACATTAATGCAAAGAGGTGGTTTTCAGTACTTCATAACTTTTACTGATGACTTTAGTAGATATGGATATATCTACCTGATGAAGCATAAGTCTGAATCCTTTGAAAAGTTCAAAGAATTCCAAAATGAAGTGCAAAATCATTTAGGCAAGACAATCAAGTTTCTACGATCTGATCGTGGAGGCGAGTATTTGAGCCATGAGTTTGGTAATCATCGAAGGATTGTGGAATTGTTCCACAATTGACTCGCCTTGGAACACCTCAATGGAATGGGGTATCTCGAACGAGAAATCGCACCTTATTAGATATGGTGCGCTCCATGATGAGCCACAGTGATCTTCTGTTGTCTTTTTGGGGGTACGCTCTTGAAACAGCCGCTTTCACACTAAACAGGGTTCCATCAAAATCAGTAGAAAAGACACCATATGAGATGTGGACAGGACAACGTCCTAGCTTGTCTTTTCTTAAGATTTGGGGATGTGAGACTTATGTAAAATGTTTACAATCTGATAAGCTCGGTCCTAAATCTGATAAATGCTTCTTTATCGGGTATCCTAAGGAAACAAAAGGATATTACTTCTATAATCAAGAAGAAGGCAAAGTGTTTGTCGCCCGGCATGGTGTCTTCTTAGAGAAAGAGTTTCTCTCAAGAAGGGATAGTGGGAGCATGGTGCAACTTGAAGAAATTCGAGAAACACAAAACGTTTCACTCCCTGAGAACCACAACAGGATGAACAAACTGTTGAAGAACCTGTTGTGGACACACCAGCACCACGTAGGTCAGAGAGGTCACGTCGTGCACCTGAGAGGTACATGTTCTTGACTACTCAACAACGGGACATATTGTTGTTAGACAACGATGAGCCTAAGACCTATGAAGAAGCGATGGTGGGACCAGACTCTGAGAAATGGCTTGAAGCCATGAGATCCGAAATTGAATCCATGCACAGTAATCAAGTTTGGAACTTGGTTGATCCACCTGATGGTGTTAAAACCATTGAATGCAAATGGGTTTTCAAGAAAAAGATAGACATAGATGGAAATGTTCACATCTATAAAGCGCGATTGGTGGCCAAAGGTTTCAAACAAATTCAAGGTGTTGATTATGATGAAACTTTTTAGCCGTCGCAATGCTAAAGTCTATTCGGATCATTCTAGCGATTCTCGCTTATTTCGACTATGAAATATGGCAAATGGATGTCAAAACAGCTTTCCTTAATGGAAATCGAGTGAGGATGTGTACATGACACGACCCACGGGTTTTGTCGATCCGCAATCACCGAAAGATATGCAAGTGCAAAGATCCATTTATGGATTAAAGCGAGCATCTCGGAGTTGGAACATTCGTTTTGATGAAGTAATCAAAGGGTTTGGTTTCATCAAGAACGAAGAAGAGCCTTGTGTTTACAAAAAGGCTAGTGGGAGCGCACTCGTGTTTCTGGTCTTATATGTGGATGACATATTATTGATCGGAAATGACATTCCTATACTCGAATCTATTAAATCTTCATTGAAAAATAGTTTCTCTATGAAAGACTTAGGAGAGGCGGCATATATTCTAGGCATCAAGATCTGTAGAGATAGATCAAAAGGTCGATTGAATTAAGCCAAGATACGTACATTGACAAGGTGTTGAAAAGGTTCAACATGCGGATTCCAAGAAAGGCTTCCTACCTATGTCACATGGTATAAATCTTAGCAAGAATCGGTGTCCTAGTACACCGATGAGCGGGATAAAATGAATGCGATTCCATATGCTTGACTATTGGATCCATTATGTATGCCATGCTTTGTACACGTCCAGATGTCTCGTATGCTTTAAGTGCTACAAGTAGATACCAGTCAGATCCAGGTGAAAGTCACTGGATTACCGTAAAGAACATCTTGAAGTACTTGAGAAGAACTAAAGATGTGTTCCTCATCTATGGGGGTGAGGAAGAGCTCGTTGTAAATGGTTACACCGATGCTAGCTTCCAAACTGACAAAGATGATTTTAGATCGCAATCTGGATTTGTGTTCTGCTGAATGGCGGTGCGGTGAGTGGAAGAGTTCCAAGCAGAGACGATTCTTGATTCTACAACAAGTAAATGAGTACATAGCGGCTCAAGTCGCTAAAGAAGCTGTTTGGATCAAGAAATTTGTTTCTGAGCTTGGTGTGATGGCTAGTGCCTCCAGCCCAATGGACCTCTACTGTGACAACAGTGGAGCCATTGCGCAAGCCAAGGAGCCTAGATCGCACCAGAAGTCCAAGCATATTCTACGACGATTTCATCTCATCCGCGAGATTGTGGAGAGAGGCGATGTTAAGATATGCAAAGTACAAACGGATTTGAACATTGCAGATCCGTTGACAAAGCCGCTTCCCCAGCCAAAGCATGAGGCTCACACTAGGGCAATGGGTATTAGATACCTACATGGTTGACTCTAGTGCAAGTGGGAGACTGTTGGTGATATGCCCTAGAGGCAACATGGAGATGTTGAATATATCACATGGACGTGTGGATACCGGTGGAGGCGCTGCTCGTTGTGGCGTTGATCGGCATCAACAACCTACAGATTGGATCTGCTCGTGGTGTGGTTGATCGCGTGGAGGAGACGATCGGTTCGGGACGATCGACTACTTCCACTACTACCTCGACGCGCGTGGTTGGATCGGCTTCTCCAACTCTTCTTCATTGCTGCTGGCGTCTAGTGGTAACGATCCATGATCCCTCCTTAAGCATGATGTCCTTGTGTGCGCGGTAGAAAAATTTTGTTTTCTGCTTTCGTAGCCTTCGCACGATCCATTAATATGTACGTGATATTCGATCTTCTCCTTTTGGTTTTTCATCCTCTTCTTCCCCTTGTTCTTTTTGTGTTTCCCTTTGTCAGGAGTGTGAGTACCTCATGAACAATCTTGAAAAATTTATCGGAGGCAAGAAAAGGCTTAATATTATCCTGGATAAATCCAAGATTTGCATGTTTAATCAAGGTCTAGGACATGATTTTCTAGAGGATGTGAGGAAACATCCATCTGCAGTTGTTAGAGCTGTAGCAGGAGGTGTGATCAAGGTTGTGCCCGAGTCTAAGAAGATAGTGTTTAAGTCCACAGGTTTTATCCAAGGATTTCTGATAGTAAGGTTGTGTCACCTGCTGCTTTGACCTCTCAAAAGGCGAAGTATCATTACACCTTCTGTCAGAAGGCTGGACATTTGGTTGAGTTCTACTTTAGGCATGCCAAGATCGCGCATTGAGATCGTGTTTGCGCTCTTAGGGGTATTCAGGGTCTGTCCCAAACTCCGAGTGCTCCTAAGACCGACATAAAGTCTAGAGTTGTAGGTAGCTCTCCTGACTTGGGTTTAGGCAGCGTCGAGGACATGGTTTTTAGGCTTCTTCTGGTTTTGGTCCTCGAGTTACTTCTGGTCAGGGTTTCCGTCATCCTAAGGATAGACCTCATTTTTCCTATCGATGTGCTATCCGCGACGTGATTGGCATATTTCTTTTGGTCAGACTAGATCTTCAATTGTAGTCAGACCTAGATGTCACTAGACCTTAGACTGCTTCTACGGAGTGCTTCTAGACCAACTAATTCTAGACCAACTAATTCTGTGAGAGGTGATCTACGGAGTGTCACTAGATGTCAGTCTTTTGGTTCTTTGACTGGATCTTCTGCTTGTCGTGTGAGTCAGTACTGAGTGCCTAGATCTGCTCTTATTTACTCCAGTACTAAGCCACCAATGTATACTTCTCAATGATTCAGGTTCATCAGGCTGGGAAGGGAGATGATTGGCTTGTTGACTCCGGTTGTTCTCGCCATATGATCAGAGATTCACGTTGGTTCTCTTTCTTAGTCCGAGCTCCAGGCGATGAGACAATCACCTTTGGAGACAATTTGTCAAGTCGAGTCATCGCTAAAGGTACTATGCACATTAATGATCCTTTCAATCTTAAGGATGTTGCCTTAGTGAGTAAGCTACGATATAATTTGCTATATGTTTCTCAGCTTATTAATATTTGCAGGATCGTATGGCATAATCAAAGGGGGTGAATGATTATCTCTGCGTTTTGAACCTGAAACCAAAAACTCAAACTAGAAGAAAAACGATCTAATTTTACAGACATGACATCGAACCGTAGAACACTTGATTGTATGCACAAACTCGATGAAGATTCCGTCCGCTCACACGACCACTAGCTACGATCACATGGTCGAGATCTCTATCACGCAGAAGACTTCGACTTCTCGAACAGATCAACCACTCGATCGAGAACGAGTGAAAAATAGCACTTCACCTGTAGCACGTCGATGAGAACTTGAAAAAGCAACGCTCAGGAAAAATACGTCGCCGATGAACTTTTCTTGGAATAGATATGATCTATTATTTCTATAACAAGTTTCACCTACAAAGCACCCTCACGGTACCCCTAAAAACTGGTTTTGTTAGCCCTTAGCCTCTCCTGCTTTTATAAGCTAACTTCCCAATCATGTCCGACTCAAACACAAACACAACACCTAATCTATTCCTCAAAACAAGGGACCCAAAACCCTTCCTAACACGGGTTTTATCAAACTCCAAATCTTCCACGTTACGAACTCTATCGATAACGTTCCAATCTCACCACGTGACGAAGCCTCCCAGACTGTACCTCCTGCATCTTCATCACGCACGATCACCATGTATTGAAGCCTCCAGAAACGTACCTCCCGTAGCTTCTCCATGAATTACCACCTTTGATCTTCAAGTGCTCTAGCATGAGCCCGACCACCTCACGTGACATCCTTGATCATCCAGACCTTATACTTCCCCTGTCCTAGTCCTGACCCTCCTCATCACCGACCATGATCGTCTCCATGCCCTCCTACACATGCAAAGACCAAAGAACAATTTTCTCAGTACAAGTTCTTACAAATTGACCAACATCAGCACAACAACCTCAAAACACACCCTTGTCCATCCAGAGACAAGACAAAACCAAGACCATCAACGACCATCATCCTGGTCATCCATGACCACTTGATTACCATGCACCCGCCAGTCAACCCACTGGCCTAACACAAGTACTCGAAGTGCTCGAAGATCACAAGAAGTAAAGTACTCATACCGACAGTAAGGTCTCCAAGTACCAATCGTAAAGCCTATGGCAATCGATCGCAAAGCCTTCAGCGTGGTCTATAACAACCAACTAGAAAATTGAAGACAATGACAGTAGACCATGAAGACTACGAGTAAGTCAGCAATCTGCGAAGTCTACGGGTACAACAGTAATCTACAAAGACTAAGAGTATCCACTGCAAATACTACGACTATCACTTACAAGACCATCGACCAGTAAGATTTATGATTATCGATCAGTAAAAGTTATGACTACAGACCAGTAATGTTTACGACTAATGACTAGTAAAAGTTACGATTACCAACCAGTAAGATTAACGACCATGAAAAGAAATATTGTAGCTTACGATCATCAATCAAGTAAGGTCATTTTGTGGTGGTCGACTTACTGTGGTCGAAATGCTGTGATCGAAGTCGTACGTAGTCAGTGCTGGATGTGGTCGCAGTTGAACATGGTCGTAGCTAGGTATGGTCGTAGAGCCATTCAGTAGTGGTCGTAGCTTTGTGATCAAAGCATGCTGTAATCGTACAACCAAGGGCGTAGTGTTGTGGTTGAAACTTGCCATTGTCATAGTCGGTAGTGATCGAAGTCTGCGTGGTTGAACTCGAGCATGGTCAACATCAGTCATGGTTGAAGTCCATCGTGGTCGAAGGCTGGCATGGTCATAAAGCCGTGCAATCTTTCGAAAACACTCAAATGTCGTTCGATACTTCCCTGTTTACTCGAAAGCCATCCAATGCCACATGGATGCAATCGGATTGGTCTAAAACCACTCGTAGCCAATAGAAACCACTCAGAGCAAACCAAGACCACTCAAAAGCATCAAAACCACTCGAAAACTCGGACTGAAATCCTGTAACCGCGATCGACTGATACTTTTGGCAAACGCAAATTCCAAAGCAAACTAAACATCATTTATTCATCATTTCTTTACTCATGACCATCCACATGGTCTAACAATATTGATTTCGACGTGATTTTTTAGAAAAATGCTTCTAACATTCTTGATTCTTTAGGAAGTCTAGGTAGCGAGATTTTTAGCTTTAGAAGGATCTTTTGTGCTGATTTTATCAAGTCTTCTGGTGATTCTCTCTGATGCTTAGTTTCTTCTGAGTCCCGTGATCTCTCCTTCTGACATAGGAGACTTGATCACATTGGCTTTGATCATTTGACCCGAGTTAGTGCTCATGACCTCGTTCATGGTCTCCCTAAGCTCAAGATGGTGAAAGACTTAGTTTGTGCTTCTCGCCGGTATGGCAAGATGATTGCTGCTTCCCATACCCCAGTCACTGTGACTATGACCGATGCACAGGATAGCTTCTTCATATGGACACTGTTGGTCCAGTTAGAGTGCAGTCGATCAATGAAAAGTGGTATGTTCTTGTTGTGGTTGATGATTTCTTGAGGTTCTCTTATGTGTTTTTTCTAGCCTTGAAGGATGAGGCATTCAGTCATTTTCGGGGTTTGTTTGGTAGGTTGTCTATTGAGCTCCCTGGTGCCTTACGAGCTATTCACAGTGACAATGGCATGGAGTTCAAGAACTCCTATTTTGAGAGGTTCTATGATGAGACAGGTATAGAGCACCAGTTCTTTTCTCCATACGTCCCTCGGCAAAATGGCATCGTGGAGAGGAAGAATTGTACCTTGGTCGAGATGGCTAGGATGATGTTAGATAAATATGCTACACCTAGGAAGTTTTGGGCTGAGGCTATAGCCACCACTTGCCATGTTTCAAATAGAGTTTTCTTAGGGCACACTTGCATCGCACTTGTTATTAGTTGAGGTATGTGCGAAAGCCCAATGTCTCATATTTTCGTGTTTTTGGTTGCAAGTGCTTTATTCTGAAGTTTGGGAATCTAGATAAGTTTGAGTCATGTTCTTTTGCTGGTATCTTTCTGGGTTACTCGACTTTTTCGCTGGGTTATAGGGTCTAGAACTGCGAGACAAGTAGGATTATAAAGACCTATGAGGTTACCTTTGACAAGGCCAGTCCTGATACTGGGCCTGATATCTCAGGTCCAGTTATGCAGTCCGAGACCATCTCTGTAGATGATGAGGATGATGGAGATGAAGGTTCTTTACCTAATCCAGTCCCATCTATCTATGAGGTGCCTGCTTCTACCACTTTATCTTAGGGAGATCAGCTCTTACCTTCTAGTTCTTCCAGAGCTTATGTCTCTGCTCCTACCTCCACAGCTCATGAGATAGAGGCCATTTCTTCATCTCATTCAGGACCTCCCCAACACATTCAGCGTTGTCATCGTTTTGAGCAGATTATAGGACATCTCTTTGAGTATGTCACACGCTTAAAGTATGGCTTATCTTACTTCTGTCCACACTCTACATTTGTCGTTACTTTCGAGCCCAAGAATATTTATCATGCACTGTCTGATGAGTCTTGGGTCAATGCCATGCATGAGGAGTTAGGGAGTTTTGAGAGGAACAAAGTCTGATCGTTTATTGAGCCCCCCAATGGTCATAATGTCATAGGAACCAAGTGAGTCCTCAAGAATAAGCAGAGTGGGGATGGGGCAGTTATTTGAAACAAGGCTAGATTGGTAGTTCAGGGTTATTACCAGGTTAAGGGTTTAGATTTTGAGGAGACTTTTGCCCCTGTAGCTAGGCTATAGGCCATTAGGATTTTGTTTGCATTCGCAGTGTCTAAGGGCTTCAAGTTATACCAGATGGATGTCAAGAGTGCCTTTCTCAATGGGTATATTGAGGAAGAGGTACATGTTAAACAGACTTTAGGTTTCGAGAACCCTAAATACCTAAACTATGTCTTCAAGTTTTTCAAAGCCTTGTATGAACTTAAGCAAACCCCTAGAGCTTGGTATGAGAGGCTTAAGTCATATCTTTTGAGTCATAGGTTTGAGATGGGTAAGGTAGATAAGACTTTGTTCATTCGTCGGTATGGCAATGACTTTCTACTCATCCAGATATATGTGGATGACATTACCTATGGTGGCTCCTCTCATGCTCTTGTTTTCCTGTTTTCTGATGTCATGAGCATAGAGTTCGAGATGAGCATGATGGGTGAGTTGAGCTTCTTCGTCGGCTTCCAGATCAAGCAGATTCGAGAGGGTACCTTCTTGCATCAAGGCAAGTACACTCGAGACCTCTTGAGATGCTTTGACATGAGTGATAACAAACCAGTATCAACTCCGATGGTGACCTCGACCACACTTGATGCTGATGAGGATGGCGAGCCTGTAGATTAGAAGGAGTACCACTACATGATTGGCTCCTCCTGTACCTCACTACTTCGAGGCCGGACATACACTTCGTCGTGTCTCTGGAAGCTTGATTTTAGGCTTTTCCTCGCGCTTTTCACCATCAGGCGGTGAAGCGCATCTTCAGGTAATTTTGACCTACTCTAGACTATGGTATCTGGTATTCATCTTCTTCTTGTCTTTCCCTGAGAGTCTACTCTGATGCTGACTTTGTTGGCTGTAGGATAGATAAGAAAAGCACTTTTGGCACTTGCTAATTCAATGGCACTTCTCTTGTTTCTTGGTCTTCTAGGAAGCAGTCGAGTGTTGCACAGTCTATTGCAGAGGATGAGTATGTTGCAGTAGCTAGTTGCTGTAGTCAGGTCCTCTGGATGGTTTCAACCTTTTGGGATTTTGGATTAGCCATAGATAGTGCTCCACTTTTCAGTGATAATATTTCTGCCATTAACATTGCCAAGAACTCAATGCAGCATTCTAGGACCAAGCACATAGATATTTGATATCATTTTCTTACAGACCATGTGGAGAAGGGTGACATAGTGCTTCGGTTTGTGGAGAGTGACCACCAGTTAGTTGACATTTTTATCAAGCCTTTAGATAGCTCGAGATTCATGACTTTGCAAGGAGATCTTGGGGTGGTCTATCCTTATGGCATAATCTGAGGGGAGTATCATGTACTTTTTGTATCATATGTTCATTTGCCTCTTTCTGCACTTTTCTTATGAGTGCTTTTGGGTTAGTCTTCTTAGCATAGACCAGGGTTGGTATCATACTATGTTGTTTAGATTTCTTTATCTTATCTTGTGATTTTAGGATGCTGCTTATTAGTTATCTCTCTTCTCACTATATTGAGTTCACTCACTTCTTGTAGGTCTAGCAGGGTTTGGGCCCCCTAGGTAGACAGGAAACATGTTTACTCCCTTGTGTTTAAATGACCAGCTAATAGTCCTATAGTCATATGGGGTAGATGAGACCGAGTCTGATCCATAGTGATACCTCTATCTCGTCTATGCTTTCAGGACTGCCATTTCTTCGCTTTTCCAAGCTTCTTCTCTCTCACTTATTGCTTTGGTTCAGGGGGGTTTATTTGATATCTTCTTAAGCTTAATGTTGACATAATTCAACTTGAACCAAATATTTCTATGATCTCTTTTGTGCGAAAAACTGATCTCACCAATTCTTTTTTATGAGATGACTTGCCATTGCACTATACATGAACTCAAGGGGGAATTTTGGATGACAAGACCACTTTCTTAAGCTTCTTGCTTGAGGTGGTCAAATAAGACTTGAGATCTAGTACATGGCGAAGAAACATAATTCTATGATAAACGGTTGCAACTCAGCTAAAATCAAGAAATGAATTTCAACGAAAAATGCCAAATGTGTTAAATTTGCTCAATCACATGTGGTCTCAAGTGCTTGAACAAAATGTTTCAATCTTGAACTTGTAGCACTCTAAATTGACACAATTATAGCTTTTTTCTTCCATTTAGAATATTGAAATGGCTTGGCTTATTTTCAGATAACTTTGGCTAAACTATGAACTTGGGCATTTTGACATGCTAAAAAGCCATTTAATTTCAGATCAATTCTTATTTGGCTCTAGCTTGGCTATATATGGCTTGTCATGATCTGATAGCACTTTCATATTTTATGGTTTGGTGTAATATTTGAAAAGTCACTTTGGACAATTTTCATGGCTCCTAATACTTAAAATGAATAAAATACAGTCACTTCATTTCATTCATGCTCTATCTTCTTCTATGCATCTTGATGACTCCATTGTTAAAGGGGCAGAAAGATCGGTAAAAATGCATATCTAGAGCACATTTTAGAGTTTTTGTGCAAAATTTTGCTAATTTGGATATTTTCATCTTTTCTCACCATGATCAGGTCAAATCGAGCAGTTGTTCTTTCATATAGATCTAGAGTGAGATTTCCTGACTTATTTGGTGGATTTGAAGCTTTTTGTGGAAAACTTGTTATTTTCAGCAGCTTCTATCTATTTCTATCTCATATGGTTATTTTCAGTCATCACATATTTCTTTTGACCATTTTGGAGCTCTCTTTGCAAAATTATTCTTCTTTGTCTAAAACCACCTCCTATTTGTATTTTTGAAAAATTGCTAGCAGTTTCATCAAGGAGGAGATTAAAGGACCATATGAGAAGGTCCAGGATAATGTTGTGATAAATCATTGCAAGTTTCATGGAGTGGTGCAATATTTTTACAAAGATCACATTTTGTCTGGACTGTTTTTTGGAAGTATCAGGAAAATTGGTAATACCACAAGTGTTGGTGTGGTCATACCGTAGAGTGGTAGTACTGATGTTGTGAGCACGGTCATACCACAAGAATGTTAGTTCCGGTCTGAGTTGCGGTATGTTTTTCCAGATAGGTCCAGTACAGGGTGCGGTAGTACCGGTTTGAGAGGTGCAGTAGTACTGTTTTTGGTAGAAAAATAGGATTTTAGGAATTGAGTCGTGGATTGAGTGGGATAGCCTAGGTCTTGGCATTAAGGTTGCATGATGCATGTTTTGACTAACGTGGGTCAATTTATGAAGAACTTGTGCCTGAAAATGATTTCTTTATCTTTGGATGTGTAGGGTCGCTTGGAGTCAACCGTGGTCAACGACGAGGATTGGAGCTAGGCTTGTGGAGGAGTTGGTGCCCATAACGATCGAGGATGCCGAATGAGACGGTGAGCTCAAGCATGGTACGAGAAATGCAGGAAATGTTGAAGATGAGTTCAAATGACAGGATTGCACCATGTGGCTTGGACAGGCAAGTGAGCGGTGGTTCATTAGAACTGGGATGAGAGAGACTTGGCGACACGTGGCAAACTAGTGGTGCACCTACATGTGGCAAGCATGGTAATTGCTTGCAAAGGATAGTGAAGACCGGGTCAGTGAGGGGTATTTTGGCCAAAATACTAGAAATCACCTTGGATCAAAACTGCGGTGCATATGCGGTGTGTTGACGAGCGATATAGGTCAAGGTGGAGTTGGTTTGATCAAGACGAATCAAGGATAAGGACTTAGCAGATGAGAGATTATGCGCTTTGAAAAGCATATATAAGTAACATATGTGAGTTAAAACCCGTGTGTATGGGGTTAACGGGTTTCCCTCATTATGATAGTGGATAGGATCCACTAAGGGCTAAGTGTGGCTAGTTACCCACCTATAAAAGTGGATTGGGATGGAGACATGTGGTTAACTATCGAAGCCCTCTCTCATGTGCTCCCTTGCTTTTAGGGCTAGGGTTTGATAGTGGAGCACCTGGTGTGCTCTTTGTCCTCCAAGGTGGAGTGGTTGTGAAACCTACTTCCTCAAGTGGCAATACATCAATCTTTCATCATCTCCATGTCTCTCTCTATTTGATTGATTTGCTCTTGTTTTGGTTGGTTTTTCCTCTCTTCTCAACCTTTTCTTGATCAGAGGATTTTTAGAGAGATTTACTCGATGTTATTGCTTGCTGTGATATGTGGGAGCATATTCAAAGCCATCTTGGCTATCCTCTATCAACGAGAAAATTCTGATCATCGATTTTGGTTTGAGATCACTTTTGGTGTGCGCTTACTCAAATCGCAAAAATGTCTCAACTTTGACGTGGGTTTTGCAATCCTTGGATAGAATAGGCTCTTGAGACCTTAAGTAATATGTGTACAAAGTTTCAGGCTTTTGGATTATTCAATCAAAAGGTACGTTGATTGTGATTTTGCAATCATGCTAAAAACCATATTCTTGCTGTAGCAATGGTAGCACTGTAAGTTCTGCAGAGGTAGTACCGTAGCTACTGGCTCTCAACCACGTTTGTTTTCGACCACTTACTGGTCGTTGACCACACTGGTCATATTTTGAATTGTTTCGATCACTCGGGTTTTCGACCACATGTTGGTTTCTCGACTACTCATTGGTCATCGACCACGTGTTTTCGACCACCACATTGATTTTTGACCACTCATTGATCATCGACAACGTTGGTTTCAACCATTCATTGGTCTTCAACCACGTTGGTTTTTGACCATTCATTGGTCATCGACTGCGTTGGTTTTCGACTATGTTGATTTTCGATCGCTTACTGGTCGTCGACCACTCAAGTCATATTCCGACCGCATTGGCCTTCGACCGGTCGCGGTAGTATCGTAAGTACAATGGTTGTAGTACCACACCTGCGGATTCGGTGGTTCAGTTCCTTTATTTTCTAGGTCTTGAGTAGGATTCCTATCCTATTCTTTATAGCCTTGTAGCTGTTGGAGCAAAGGATAAGTGAATACTTAGGGAAAAATTTTAAGGCACTATTCATCTCCCACTATTGCCTATCCGGTCATACATAGAGGGAGTATATCTGAAGTACGTAGGAAGAATGCGTTGATAAATTTGCCAACAGAATGACTTAAGGAGCAAGTAAGAATCCTACACTACACTATTGCCATCAGTCCTAATTGAGCAACAAATGTGCAGACGAGGGAGGCATCAAGTTCTGTACTGCATGTAGAATGATGAGTCAGCACGGATGGCTAAGATGCTTCTAGATGTATTTTCATATATCACATCAAGCTATAACACCCAAAGAATCAAGGCAAAAGCAAATAGATCAAGAAATCACTAGGAGAGACTAAATCAGGAAAAAACCAAACAACTTTAAAATTTCCAAACCTGATGTCTAGATGGATGGGGATTGATTTTCAAGGTACATCTTCATCACTTACTCATTTTTGGCATCCAGCAAGATCAAGAAAGGGAAGAGGCAAAATAAAAACGAACCAAAATAAGAGCAAATCAACCAAAACAGGAAGAATCCATGAGAGATGAACAAAGTTGATATATTGCTACTTGAGAATGAAGATTTTACGGCCACTCTACTTGAAGGACAAGAGAGCACACCACATCACTCACACTTCTCAAACCATAACCCTAGAATAATTGGCTTCAATGAGTAAAGTTATAATGGTTGGATGGTTAACTTGCAAGTATTTATCCCAACCTGTTAAATAGATAAGACAACTAGTACCATCTAATCCTAATGGATACTATCCACTTAGCAAAAACGGGGGAGCCCATTAACAACACAACATGGTTTTACTCACACACTGCACTTATGCATGCTTTTCAAAGCATATAAGCTCGAATCTGTCAAGTTCTTAGCCTTTGATCCACTTGATCATCTCATCTCCTTCTTGACCTAAACCGGTTTCCCAAACGCCGCTCAAATACCACAGTTTTGATCCAAGGTAGTTTCCGGTATTTTAGTCAACTAACCAAAATACTCTTTCTTGACCCAGTATTCATCTTTCCTGGTAAGCAATCGCCATACTTACGTGTAAATGCATCACTAGCTTGCCACACTTCGACAAGTCTTTCTTGTTCTGTTTTCACCAGACCACGCCTCACTTTTACTGACCAAACTACATGGTGCAACCTGCCACTCGAACTTTCTTTCAACATTTCTCGCATTCCTTGTGCCATGCTTGAGCTCAGCCATCTCACTTGGCATTCTTGATTGTTCTGGGCCTTGGCTCCTCCATGAGCAAAGCTCTGATCCTCACCGTTCACTACAGTTGATTCTAAGCGCCCTTACATATCTAAAAACCAAGAAATCTTTTTCAGACATAAGTTCTTTACAACTTGACTCACGTCAGCTGAAATATACATTATTCCACACATATACACTTATCTAGGTCAAACCAAATAATCTCATGAGTCAAAATTTTCAAAATCATCCATTTTGGCCGAAGAAATATAAGCTAACCGGTCAGACCGCCGCCTCTGTAAATTATCCATTCTAAATTTTTATTCCTGTAAAATAATAATGTTTCATCACAATAAAATCCTAGATCTTTTTATATGATCCTTCAGATATCATTAGATTTATTATTAAAAATACTTTATAATATTATAATTTTATTAATATTATATTAATATAAAGTTATAAAAAATAATGGTTAAAATAGCATGTGGAAGCCGTAAAAAAAGTAAGTAAAAAAGACCTAGAGTAGTGGCAGTACGCCCAAGAAGTAGGCCCGGCCAGCTTAGCTGTCAGAAGGCGACAGGTGGGGCCGCGAGAGCATTACACACGCAGATGGGCGTCGCCGTCGTGGACGTCCTTTACACGCCGTATACCGGTTGTACGGCCCCGTTCGTCTGTTTCTACTTTGCGTGCACCGGCCGGAGGGATGGATCCTGACAAACGAATGGTTGGATACACACCAAATTCCACGTATATTTCCAGTTGTTGCAGTGCCGCTGTCATGCATTCACTTTTTGTATTGTTCGGGCAACCTGTAAATGCAATGTTCCGATTGTGCAGGTAACCTGTAGAACTCTAATGCTAGGTTTGAAACACTGTATTTTTTAAGATTTTTACGATAATTTAATTGTTTCCATAAAATCTTTGTATTTCAAAGTAGTCCTAAGTATCAACTGGCTAAGAGAGACGTCAATACAAAATTTTTTCACGTCAAAATCAACTTCCGCAAACAAGGAACTTTATACAACGCCTCATGAGGGGACAAGATTGGGCAACCTCACATGACGAAAAATCCAATGAGCAAATACAAGGTTAGTTGGGATAAGATGTGCAAACTCACACACCTAGGGGGCCTTGGTCTCCTGGACCTCCAACGTTTTGCGCATTCCTTGTGAATTAGATGCCTTTGGAACGAGTGGACATCTCCAAACAAGCCGTGGAAAGGGATGCAAACCCCTTATGACAAGCACAATAGACTCCTTTTTGCGGTAGCCACCTCCATTACAATTGGTGACGACAAAATAGCGAGCTTCTGGAACTCGGCTTAGGCTTAGGGGAGACGCCCGCGTGACTTTGCTCCGCATCTCTTTGCTGCCTCCAAAAGGAAAAACCACTCTCTACACGTGGCTCTAATAAAAAACAAATGGCTACAAGATCTCAATTGGCTGGATGGCCCAACAACGCTATACATTCAGGAACTCATCACCCTTTGGAGCCACACATCATCGTTGAACCTTCAGGAAGGGGTACAAGACAATATATCTTGGAAGCTCACACCGCATGGTAGCTATACTGCGGCCTCAACATACAAAGCATAGTTACTGGGAACAATAAGCACCTCCATGAACCCTCTATTCTAGAAGACTTGGGCCCCAAAAAATGCAAAATCTTCGCATGGCTGGCAATACAAAATAGGCTGTGGACCGCAGCTCTTTGAGGGGATGGCCAAACCAATCGGTTTGTCCCCTCTACATGATTTTCCCAGAAACTTCCATTCACCTCTTCGCCGAATGTTGCTACACGATACGAATTTGGAACCTCATCGGCCACTGGATTATCTCGGACTCTATAGACCCAGCTTATTGGCACACAGCCACCTCTGTCTGACATTGGTGGGAGTCCGCCATTCTGAAGCCAGACATGCCAAACCCCTAGCATATTTAATAATGCTCGTCACTTGGGAGATTTGGAAAGAGCGGAATTCTCATATTTTTCGTTCCGTAGAGTCATCCCCGCATCCCTTCTCACCAATCTTAAGGAAGAGTATCAAGCCTGGGTCTTAGCCAGGGTGAAGAGGCTAGCGGAGCTCCTACCTTCCCCTGTAACATCTTAATTTTATCTTTATTGGGTGCGAACCTCTTAGTTTCGTCACCCTCTTTCTTATTTATAGACTCTCCTTACGGCTTTAATATATAAGGCAGCGCTCCTGCCCGTTCAAAAATAAATATGGCAGCTAGATTGATCAACTAACGTGTAAATGCAATGTCTGAGTTGTATATTTGCTCAGCTACCATATTGTTCTTTTGTTTTTTCCCTTTTTTTTCTGTTCATTCTTCCAGCAATGCAAGCGCGCAAGTAAGCGACAACTCAGTGCTAATTCCGCACCACTATCATTGTGAAATAAATAATGTTATATTTTTTTCCTCAATAATTACCTGCTAGATATATATGGCTCAACTAACAAATAAACATTGGTTGTTATTATGCAATTGGCCGGGCTGTATTTTAAATTGAGCATATTAAGGAATTCCATTCAACAAAGGGGAAAAAGTACTAAATCAGTAGGTGACCCAAATAGGAATACAAGTGTTCGCCTTTTCTGCCCACAAATACCATTATGGATCGCATCACCAGTCCCATGTACACAACCAACAACCTTTCTGTTCATATTGACTTTTAAAAACTGCTTTTCTATGGTAAATAATTTTGTATAGTATCTAGCTTTCATACGATATGTCTTTTCAAGCCGGAGTCTACTATTTAATTGTAGTACACACTATAATGACTTCATTTATATCGGTCAAAATCGCACATGAGTTTCCCTCTCCGTACAACTTTCTATAAATTGTCACTATTTATAAACTAAAACTAAAAATCATCAGTAAAAAAAATATGAAGGGTCCTATATCTATATTAAAGAAAGCATGGCCATTCTTTTCAAGAGAGAGGTTTTCGTTAGTCTTGGTCCTGCTGGAGCATGCAGAAATGGTGCTTCAACTGTCAGATGATCGATGCTCCTTATCTGCCTGCCATAAATTATTTCTCATTTCTATGCATTACACAACATTCTTTCCAAAAGAAATCCTAGTCGTTGTGTCTTTGGGAATTATTGGTTTATCACAATCCCCTTTAGGTGAGGCACACTAGAAGAAGCTTTTTATCTTATTCTGATATGCACAATCTCTCTTTCCTTGACGTGTCAACAGGCGAATTGGTACTTTTGAAGAGTACCTGAAAATGCAGGCAAATAATTTTTCCGAGTAGAGAGTGATGGTAGAAAGAGACTTGGAATAACAAATCTCATGGAAAGAATGAAGAGATCAGAATATTCGTCTACGAAAGAGTGGACAGCCATTTCCGGAGACTGTTAATATATGTGTTGTGGTTATAGACTAAATAGTGTAGAATAGTAGTAGAGATGTTAGGTGAACAATGCTTGGGCCTTTCTCCATGCCCAGGACAGCTTTATATATATTCAATGGGGGTATTTTATAATTATGCTCTTACACCCAAATATTCCTCTCATGGGCATTGATGCCATTACACATGCCCTATTTTGGACTTTACAACCTTCTAACATGCCAACTGGATTTAGGTGAAGGCCACCCCTACAACAATATGCATAACCATCTAATCTCTATATGGCGTGTTCTAAAATAACTCTTCAAATTAGCCTAAAAAACCTTGCATGCTCCTTTTACACATGCCCTTGTTATATAATTAACAAACATATTGTAGACCCGATGGCGGAGATCAGAGAGGGTGTGATCTTTTCTTCTTTTTTAACTTTTATAAAATCTACCATTTTGTCTTCTTCAGTCAATTACCAATTAGCTATGAGAAGCCAACAATATCATATACACAACGGAAACAAAAGAAGCAACGAATGTGCCAAGGAATTAGCTGGCCGGTCTGATCGGGTTTTGCTGGTTTGACCATAGATAGCACACCGGTCTGACCAAGCCTGGGCAGTCTAACCGCTCACCGTTCCATAACAGAGAACAACCTGCCGCTAAGAACTTAAAATAGCCTAACTCCTAATTTACTTAACCAAATGACTTCAAACTTGAAACGTAGCTTCCTCAAGGTTCTCTGAACTTATTTCATAAATGGATTGATAAGGTACTCAACAAAATTTTGACCTTTGCCCAAAACAAGATAGATTATATCAAAACTGGGCAAACCAAGGCAAACACCAAGAACTTGCACCATCCACACATCCTTGGAAATCAGCAAGATCAATAAGGGAGGAAATCCAAACAAGAAAACCAAAAGAAGAAAAAAAACACAAGGAGAAATCTATGGTAAAACTCACTTGAACAAATTTTAGATCTTTATTTCACTTGGAGATGAATGTTAAAAGCCACTCCACTTTTAGAGGACAGAGCTCTCTCTCCATGGAGTACACACACAAAGTTTCCCTCTTTGAAACCATAAATCTAACACCCCTTCAAAGCGCTTAGCCCTTTTGATACGGGGTCGCCCGATCTTCTCGACGTAGGATGGATACTCACGGGAGTCTTGATGAATCGTAATGATCCTCCAATGCCAATGCAAGGGACGAACACTCTTTAATCCGCCAAAACACACTCGTGTTGATTTCACGACCACTGCGAAGATCTATCGTGCACCCAATTCCCAACGGAAAGGCTGAACGATCTTGATTGAAGAAAATCACTCCTAATTCCCTATGGAACTTCGATAGCAATGCTAAACTCCAACAAACTTTAGTAAATTCATTATTCTCAAACGTGGTTTGCCTTACAATGGGGGTCTAACCCTCAATATATAGTACCCTGTCCACCTCATGGCTGGCCAAGAGGTCCTAAACCAACTCCAACTGATCCCTACATGTATTTGGAAACAAACTCACACAAAAGAAAAAACCTAAAATTAAACCGTCACCATGTTTTGGTCATAACTTTTTATCCGTGATGAATTTGAAGGTGGGGCTAGATCCATTGCATAGACCTTGAAATTATCTTTCCAACGAGTACAAGAACACCTGAATCGCACTCCGTTTGTGAAAGTTATGGCCTTTTTAGTAACTGCCTATCAGGCTGTCCCGAACCGAATCCGAATTGAATTCTGAGTTGAATCCGAGTTTGAATTGGATTGAGCACGTGGAAAGTGCGAATTTGGCTTGTAAATCTTATCCAAAGCTTGTAGTTTAAGTCCTTGGGCTTCTTCCCCTTTTGCTCTCCCATCAAACGGGCTTCTTTCCTTCTTGATCAACCGCATGGGCTGCTTGATTGAGAAATTGTTGGATAGATATATCATAGCTCCTTGCCCGCATGGACTCTCCTCATGACTCGTGGCAGGTTGGTCCTTCTCCACTTGATCTTCTATTGCTTCAAATCTGAGAAGGCATAACATATTTGTATTAGGTAGTATGTTATTCTCATCTAACGTAATAGAAGAATCTTTAAGGAACAAAAGCACCTGTTGTTGAAGTAGTTTAGCTCTTGCTCTTATCATAGGACCTTCGGGAACCTTATCAATAGCTTTGCCATGCACATTTGAAGTGGACGATAAATATGTAGTAGAGATGTCCTCATCATCCTCCCCCTTTTGAAAAGGAGTCGTCCTCGACTCTGTACCATCTTGTCCAAAGAATGATGACAAATCAGCAATATTAAAAATAATGCTCACCCCATAATCGTCTCCTGGAAGCTCTATCTTGTATGCATTATCATTGATCTTGGCAAGTACTTTAAAAGGACCATCACCACGGGGCATCAATTTTGATTTACGCTTCTCTGGAAAGCGTTCTTTGCGAAGGTGCACCCATACTAGATCACCTGGTTCAAATAGCATTTTCTTTCTAGTCTTGTTAGCCTTGGAAGTATAAGCACGTACCTTCTTTTCAATTATCTCTTTAGTCTTTTCATGGAGCTTTTTCACAAAATCAGCACGCTTAGAAGCTTCCATATTTGTACGTTCTTGTAATAGAAGTGGCATCAAGTCAAGTGGCGTGATCGGTTTGAAACCATACACCACCTCAAATGGACATAGTTGAGTTGTAGAATGCACCACCCGATTATTTGCAAATTCAACATGCGGTAGGCAATCTTCCCACTCTTTTAAATTCTCTTTTATCATTGTCCGCAGCAGCATTGAGAGTGTACGGTTCACGACCTCTGTTTGTCCATCGGTTTGTGGGTGACAAGTTGTCGAAAAGAGCAACTTTGTCCCAAGTTTGGCCCATAAAGTCTTCCAAAAGTAGCTCATAAATTTGACGTCTCGATCAGATACAATGTTCTTGGCATGCCATGCAGTCTCACAATTTCCCTAAAAAAACAAGTCAGCTACATGCGACGCGTCGTCGCTCTTATGACAGGGAATAAAATGAGCCATTTTAGAAAACCTATCCATAACTACAAACACAGAATCCCTCCCCCTCTTAGTTCTAGGCAATCCTAAAACAAAATCCATACTAATATCTTCCCAAGGAATGCTAGGAACTGGAAGTGGAGTATACAAACCATGTGGATTGAGCTTTGACTTCGCTTTATGGCACGTCACGCATCGTTGAATAAACCTCTCGACATCTCGCCTCATCTTAGGCCAATAGAAATGATCGGCCAACATTATGTACGTCTTCTCTCTTCCAAAGTGACCCGTCAATGCTCCTACATGAGACTCCTGTAATAGTAGCACACGCACAGAAGAATCTGGAACACATAGTTTGTTCATGCGAAATAGAAAACCATCATGAATATGAAACTTATCCCACCCTTTCCCATCTTTGCAATTAGAATATGGTGCTGAAAAGTCATTATCAGAAGTATATAAATCCTTCAAACTTTCTAGCCCTGGAACCTTTACTTCCAATTGAGTAAAAAGCGCATGTTTTCTAGACAATGCATCAGCTACCACATTTTCCTTGCCTTTCTTGTATTTAATAACATATGAAAAAGTCTCAATGAATTCAACCCACTTAGCATGTCTACGGTTTAGTTTAGCTTGACCTTTCAAATATTTCAAAGCTTCATGATCAGAATGAATGACAAATTCTTTAGGCCAAAGATAATGTTGCCAAGTCTCTAATGCGCGCACAAGAGCATACAATTCTTTGTCATAAACATGATAATTTAATTGTGCACCATGAAGTTTCTCACTGAAATATGCAACAGGTTTTCTTTCTTGCATCAAAACACCACCAATACCTATTCCACTAGTATCACATTCAATCTCAAAGGTTTTAGTGAAATCAGGTAAAACAAGCAATGCTGCTTCAGTTAAACATTTCTTCAATTCAGCAAAAGCTTTATCTTGTTTTTCTCAAGATTAGCATACAATTGTACGGTTCTTAGCACTTGTAGCACTTGTCTAGTGTGTTCAACATGTTCTTGCAATGAGCGGCTATATATCAAAATGTCATCAAAATAGACTACCACAAATTTTTCAATGAAGTATCTCAAAACATGATTCATTAATCGCATGAATGTACTAGGGGCATTAGATAAACCAAAAAGCATTACTAACCATTCATACAACCCAAATTTTGTTTTAAAAGCTATCTTCCACTCATCACCATGTTTCATTCGAATTTGATGATATCCGCTGCGCAAATAAATCTTAGAAAAGGTAGTAGAACCATTCAATTCATTAAGCATATCATCTAACCTAGGAATAGGATGACGATAACGAATGGTATTGTTATTGATAGCTCTACAGTCTACACACATTCTCCATGTACCATCTTTCTTAGGAACAAGAATGACAGGAACGACACAAGGGCTAAGACTTTCGCGTACATACCCTTTTTCCATGAGTGCTTGAACTTGTCGCTGAATTTCCTTTGTCTCCTCCGGGTTTGTGCGGTACGGCGGACGGTTGGGAAGTGGAGCTCCTGGTACCAAGTCAATTTGATGTTCAATGCCTCGAACGGGTGGTAGACCAGCCGGTACGTCCTCTGGAAAAACATCCTCATAATCCTGTAACACATGAGAAACCACACTAGGAAGAGATGTTAAGTCATTAGTAGAAAGCAAAACTTCTTTATACAACAATACTAAATGCTCCAAAGTGGGATCATCTCTCATCTCATAAATCGATTTGGTGGCTATCATGACTAACTTTTCTCTCCCTCACCCTTTCTTTTTCCACTCAGTTTTTGTTTATGGTTCTCACTCACATTTTGTGGAATCACACACTTTTTCTCCTTCACTTTCTCACTCTCCACTTTGACCTCGACCTTTTGCATGTTATCATGTATAATTTGAGAAGGAGTTAAAAGTTGTAACAATATTTCTTTATTATTCCACATGAACTTGTATTGATTAGTTCTTCGATCATGAATCACAGAACGATCATATTGCCATGGTCTACCTAATAACAAGTGACATACTTCCATGGACACAACATCACATTCTATAGTATCACGATAAGAACCAAACTAAAAGCTAACATCAACTGTGTACCCAACATTCATAGAACCATTATTATTTAACCATTGAATTTGATATGGATGTGGGTGTTTCTTATATTTCAAACCAAGTTTAGTGCAAAGTTCTTTGCTAGCTAAGTTATGACAACTACCTCCATCAATAATAACTTTGCAACACTTACCATCTTTACTCACCTGAGCTCTTGTTTGGAAAAGATTGCGGCGCTGTTCATGGTTGGGCTTTGCTTGAATGCTCAATACTGAAGGGGTGAACACAAGGATAGGACCGGACTCGGGGTCACAATACCCATTCCTATGTCCTTGTTCTTCGCTTTCTCTCTCATGACCATCTTCATGCACCTCGATATCAGCAAGGTGCTCTCCATCTTTCTCACTAGCAGAATCATATTCTCCATTCTCAGTTATCAACATTACCTTGTTATTTGGACAATCTTTTTGCATATGTCCACGACCAAGACACTTGAAGCATTGGATGGAGCTACTTTTGGCCGTAGAACCAATAGAGGATGATGAAGAGGGAACTGGTCCTCTCTTTGGAAAGGAAGGAGTGGCGTTCTTGGCACTCAGGGCAGCACGTGTACTAGGAGTAAAACTTCCACTAGATGGATTATTTTTAAACGAATTGAAACGAGATGTGGTTTTACCTCCTGTAGGTGCTGTACGGGGAGTGTAGGAAGATGATCTTGAAACCCTCATGTCCTGTTGTTCTTGCCTCTCAGCCTTAGTGGCTTGATGCACCAACTCCACCATGTTGTTGTAGGGTTGAAATTCGGCGATTCGCTTGATGGAAGGATGCAAACCAGCAAGAAATCGGGCCATAAACATTAGCCTTATCATAGCCATTTCCATTTCTTTGTAGTACTCCTCAATTGTGAAACTCCCTTGCATCAAATTCTGCAATTTATCAAGGAGGTCACGTTTGTAATGTGTAGGTACAAACCTTGCTCTCATATGGTACTTCATCTCTTCCCATGTAGTGATGGGTGACTCATTATTTCTCATCCTTTGGTTTTGCATTTGCTCCAACCAAACCAAGGCATAATCATTGAATTCTAGTCCCGCCATATGGATTTTCTTCTCTTCAGAATAGTTGTGCAAGCGGAACACCTTGTCCACCTTGAGCTCCCAAGTGAGGTATTCTTCGGGATCATGTGTACCTGAAAATGAAGGCATCGTAAATTTGAGCTTACCAAATTTCTCCTTGTGTGGTCGTTCTTCGCCGTAACGATTACGGCGGTGGTAGCCGTCGTCATGGTGCGGAAAGTCATCGTCGTCAAAGTGAAGTGCTCCCCCACCACGACCTCCATGTCCATGGCCCCTCCCCGGACCATGAAAGCCGCCCCCTGCACCTCTCCCAGGCAAGGGTGGACGGATGGCGTTTGCCACCACGCGGTCTCGCTGTTGCTGTGTATCTTGGCCACCTCGAGCAACGCCTGCTTCCTCATCTCGCGGAGGGATGCCACCCCCACGATGAACACTGCCTTCCTCTTGTTGTGGTCGAAGTGCGTAGAGCACATCGTTCACAATGTTGGTACGTATCACGCTCATTTGTTGGTTCATCTCAATGCGCATGTCTTGTGTGGAATTGTTGATCTCTGCCTTGAGTTGCTCCTCCAAGGCTGAAGTAGTGGCGACAAACTCATTGCGCAAAGTTCCCCTCAATGCTTGGAATTGAAAACGAGTCACCGGGGAATTCAGACAATGCTCCTCTCCCATGTTGTCGTCTCCACCTGACATGGTTAGTAGCACAAAAAAAACACCCAAACCACAAATATATGGGCAATATGTGGAGTTCACTCAATCTCACTTTTCCTCTCCCAAGTAAAGTTCTTACCTTTCCGAAATGAATTAAGGCCAAAAGAAACTTACACTTGGTGGTGGCTATAATAACAAGTGATGATCAAGCGGATTAAAAAGTGACAATTGCACGGCAAAGGATATTTTGTGGAGCTTGGTTAGGAAGTATTTATCCTACACGATCTGAATTTCTCGATGTTGTAAAATTAAGTAATAATCCAAGTTAGAAAATATTGCCTAGGTGCTGATCCAAAAGATTTAAGTGAAGTATATGAACGCACACGCAAAGATCAATGTGACTCGTTTTGCAATATGAAATTAAAGATTAGATAGCTCGTTTTGCACCATGTACTAGGAGAGACGCTAGCCAATTGCAATGATATGAATGTAAGGGTACAAGATTGCTCAAAGGAATTAAATACACAAGCTGAAATTATATATTAGAATTAGCTAATCCCAATTAGGCCATTGCTCACTTTCCCTCTTTTTTTTGTCGGCTGCCTTCTTTCTTTCTTTATTTCCTTCTTTCTTTTTTTTAACTTGTAGTTGGCACTAAGGTTTAGCTTTCCCTTCCACAAAAGAATAAAATTTCAGCAGGTGTAAATTAATATCAAGAACAGCCCTTAATGCAATTATCAAAGACTAGTCTCAAAGATGAATGGAAAAATTAAGGATATACATAATGAAACAACCACAAGATGTAGATTTTTTTCACGCGACATCAGCAAGATCTTGTTCACGCACTGTAGCGATCGGATTTTTTTTTGAATTTTGGATTGGACACAAAGATTAAACTATGCAAACAAACACAAACGATCAGCACGTAAACAAAATTTCTAATGGATCAAGACATAATAAAACTCACGAAAATAGCAGATGCGAAAATAGGGTTTTGATTTTTTTGTGTGTTTTCGGTTTATGGACTATAGGACAGTAAGTAATAAACTGAAATTTAAAGGGATAAGATCCTACCGAGTAAACCGCGCTCTAATACCAAGATGATACGGGTGCTTGATCTTCTCGACATAGGATGGATACTCACGGAGTCTTGATGAATCGTAATGATCCTCCAATGCCAATGCAAGGGACGAACACTCTTTAATCCGCCAAAACACACTCGTGTTGATTTCGCCGACCACCAAGCGAAGATCTATCGTGCACCCAATTCCCAACAGAAAGGCTGAATGATCTTGATTGAAGAAAATCACTCCTAATTTCCTATGGAACTTTGATAGCAATGCTAAACTCGAACAAACTTTAGTAGATTCATTATTCTCAAACGTGGTCTGCCTTACAATGGGGGTCTAACCCTCAATATATAGTACCCTGTCCACCTCATGGCTAGCCAAGAGGTCCTAAACCAACTCTAACTTATCCTTACATGTATTTGGAAACAAACTCACACAAAAGGAAAAACCTAAAATTAAATTGTCACCATATTTTGGTGATAACTTTTTATCCATGATGAATTTGAAGGTGGGGCTGGATCCATTGCGTATCCCTTGAAATTATCTTTCCAACGAGTACAAGAACACCTGAATCGGACTCCGTTTGTGAAAGTTATGACCTTTTAGTAATGCACTGTCAGCTATCCCGAACCGAATCCGAATTGAATTCTGAGTTGAATCCGAGTTTGAATTGGATTGAGCACGTGGGAAGTGCGAATTTGGCTTGTAAATCTTATCCAAAGCTTGTAGTTTAAGTCCTTGGGCTTCTTCCCCTTTTGCTCTCCCATCAAACGGGCTTCTTTCCTCCTTGATCAACCGCATGGGCTGCTTGATTGAGAAATTGTTGGATAGATATATCATAGCTCCTTGCCCGCATGGACTCTCCTCATGACTCATGGCAAGTTGGTCCTTCTCCACTTGATCTTCTGTTGCTTCAAATCTGAGAAGGCATAACATATTTGCATTAGGTAGTATGTTATTCTCATCTAACGTAATAGAAGAATCTTTAAGGAACAAAAGCACCTATTGTTGAAGTAGCTTAGCTCTTGCTCTTGTCATAGGACCTTCCGAAGCCTTATCAATAGCTTTGCCATGCACATTTGAAGTGGACGATCAATATCTTTATTTCACTTGGAGATGAATGTTAAAAGCCACTCCACTTTTAGAGGACAGAGCTCTCTCTCCATGGAGTACACACACAAAGTTTGCCTGTTTGAAACCATAAATCTAAGACTCCTTCAAAGCGCTTAGCCCTTTGGCCTACACCTCTCTCCTTACATATAGAGGCTCACAAAAACCCTAATCAGCACCCCTGTTTGGATTTCATTCACTTACATAGGCTAACCCGTTAGCCTAACACCATAGAGTTTTAGCGACTCATCCAAAGGGCTATGATAGCCCAAAATGCTGATCGAATCCATCAAAGCATCTTCGTATACTTTAACATGTAGTTTGTAGTGCCCAATAACTAGCCGTTATGTCTTCACGCATTGAGACTCCCCCAAACCATCTCCACATGCATTGGCCTCAACACTTGCCACACCACATGGGCCAACTCACCTCATCGCGATCTTCGTCTCTTCTATGCTTCCCTATTGAACCACATATCTTCACCCAAACTTACTTGACCCCTCAGCTCTTCCGCCAAGTCCTAGCTAGTCCATTGCTGCTGACAGGCACTGCTCTCCAAGCCACCTTCACATCCAAAGGCAAAGCAATCCAATTGCGAACACAAGTTCTATGCACTTGACTTATGTAAGTCAAAATATGCATCATGCAACATAACACAACATACAATGGCACCCATACCATGCACACACTCAAAACATGCTTTGAACTTTCAGTGCCGACCTGACAGCCAACCACAGGCCGGTTAGACAGCCCAACAACCCTCAAACTCACCTTAGTAACAGGGGACCAGTCTAACTACTGACCCAATGCCAGTTAGACTGCCGACGGTTTGATCTCTAACCACTGGTCGGTCAGACCGCTTAAGAACACCAGAAAACACCCTCTCTGGAATTTTAGTCTATCTAGTTTCAGCTTAGAACTCTATTTTTAGTGACACCTACAGAAAACACATCCCTAAACATGGCTACACAAGTGTTTGGTGTCTAATTTTTGAAAGACCATATGGTCGGTCAGACCGCTCCACAGCCATCGATCAGATCGCTCCATAGCCATCAGTCATACCGCTCTTCACAATGTCTGAAAAAATGTCCAGGGTCGATCCGTGCAACATCCAATTTTTGGGCATGTTACCTTGTTCTTGTAATATGAGTTTATTTGCATAATTTTGAGTTAAGTTAAAAGCTTGTGTTAAAATTTTAATTTGGGCTTTGGGTGCTGCTTGAGTTTCTTTCCCCCGCAGAAATTTCAAATTCTTTTGTGGGCCTGGCCCTTTCTCCTCCCCGACCTAGCAGGTCTTCTCCCTAGCCTTTCGGCCCAGTAGGCCCCCTCAGCCTTCTTTCCTCCCCTGGCCCCTTTGGCCTTTCGACCTACTCAGCCCGCCAGGCGCCCCCTCTCTCTTTCTACCCCTTCCCTTGTTCTCCTCTCGAGCGTGCCACGCCGTCTACACCACGTCACTACCCCCAGTTTCTCTCCTCCTCCATCGCCAGACTGTACTTACCCCGTAGGCCTAGATCCTTGCCTATCCCCTTATAGCGCCATACGTCACCTCCCTCCACTCCTCACTGGTCCACAGCCAAATCGTTCCCAGTTTTTGCCATCATGTCCGAGCCAGCACCAGACGGCAGTGACATTGATGTCTTACCACCTTAATGCCACCAGCACCAAGTTTGCGCCTCGTCCTACCTCGCCCTGCTGCTCCTTCGCCCAGCTCCGCCTCGTGGCATCACCACCATGTAGCCATACCAGAGCGATCGAGCGCTCGTTAGCATCACCCCTCTCTCCTTAGCCTGGCGCCAGCTCCTCCCGTCTCCCCTCCACTCGAGTGTGCAATGTGCCTCCACTACCGCGTGTCTTAAATCACGCCCAACGCTCCCCACTCCCTTCCCCCAGCTATAAAATCTCGATCAATCCTTGGTTGATCCCCATCCATCTCTCGCTCTAACTCCTGCGCTAAAAATCACCATCGCCGAAAGTTTCTTCGACCACCATCGTTGCCAGCTCAGCTCGGAGAATCACTCTCGGCATTGCCACTTCCCCTAAAGCTCCTCTTACCTCCTTAATGCTTCCATGGAGCCTAATCAATTTATTTTTCCCCGCAGCCCACCAGTGATGGGTTCTTCTCCAACTCCAACCGCTCTTCTTCGCCAGTAACTCCAACCTCTGCCCGCTCAATTCCTTCTGGTCGGAGCATCCACGTCATCCCGTGAAGCCGTCCGCGATGTCAATTTGGAGCTCTACCATCCTGTCTCCTCCGACGTCGATCGCCTTCCTCCGCCGCTACGGTCCATCGACACCATCTCTTCCCCATCCTTCTCGAGCTCCCCTTCCTTTCTTGGTGAGCTCCCAATCAGTTCTAGATGTTCCCCTCCTTTTTAATTGCTTTCTAGACAAGTAAATCGCCACTACGACTAGCCCCTGTTTCCACCGCCGCCCCTCTAGTTTGTGTCAGTCCGATTCGACTCACTGGCAGGTGCACATGGGGTTGAGCATCCTATTTTGGTAATGCTCTCGCGCTACCGAACTTTCCCTCGCCATAGGTGAGCTTCGCCACCGCTCGGTCGGTAAGGAACTGTTCCTGCATCATTAGTTTTAAAGTTCTATCATTAGTGTTTAGTGACTATGATTAGCATTTGTTCTTCCTCATCGTATCTCCAAATTTAGTTTTGTTCAATTTAAAGTTTATTTGAATTTTATTTGGTATTTATTTTCTCTCTTTGTCTATCATTTGCTTTTCTGCATTCTTATCCGACTAGAGGTTGAATACGCAATAGAGCCGCAAGTCGATGCACCCCAAGAATAGGAAGACCCCCAACCTTTGATCAAGGCGAGTCAACACTTTGATCATTTTGATCCTATATTGCATACAAATTATGTTCATTTAAATTAGTCAAACTGCATGTGCTATTTCATTTGCAAATGTATGTTACTTGTAAGGTTGCTATTATCCACTTGAAAATATAGCAAATATCCATGCCATCCTTGAAAACATGGAAATCCATGAACCTTATCTCCATAGATAATATTATTAACTGGAACAGCTATTAGTGTTAAATATATGTCATGCTAGTCTTGTCAAGTCCCAGGTCATTAGTTTGCCCTAAGCATCATCCTTTAAACATAAAATCTTGATTTGGGACAGTCATGGGACGTAAATAACTGATAGTTTGAGATGACTTATCTTATGCTTCTTAAAACTCTAAAAACTTGCTATACCTATCTGGACGGATGGTAAGAGTGGTGGGTGTGGACATAATACGAGAATTGCTGGTTTGTGGTATGAGCCGCTTAGACAAATAGAGAACTTAATCCTATGATGACCCCCTCATGTAAAATAGTACAACCACAAGCTGGCAAACTGTTGGCTTGGCTGAATAATTTACTAGACCTCAGAGTCAGTCCATAGGTGGGGAAGTGAAGTTGTGCATCTGCAAACAAAAAATCTGGCATAAACGGGCACCGTGAAAGGTGATGTGTGCCCATTTCACCGACCTGTGGAAAGCCGTGGTCTAGTTATGCTCGGTGTTAGGGTATGACTTCCCACACTAAATTATGGGGGCTACCTTTGGTAGTTTCCCATATGGGTGGATTTGGCGATGGGGTGAGGTATTGTAAAGGCCTCGTAATAATCTATTTATCTGCGTTATCAAGGAAGCACGTAGGCCCATCGGGTTGATTGTCTCTTGTAAGTAAAGTGTACAGTCTCCACAGAGAATAAACTTTTTGAATAGTTGTGCCCACGGTTAAGGGCGGACATGGAAACTTCCTCGAGTTAGTTCTATTTCCAAACCTTTGTGAGTAGGATAAAAACCTGTTGGAGAGAAGCACTCCGACTTTGGCTTTTTCCTGGTGGGAAGTACTCTAGCATTGGTAATAAGGTGGATGTAACCTAATGATCAAAATCTAGCATTGGTGGATGGAACCATGTAATTGGTGGATAGAACCTGCACCACTATATTTATTGCACAATTTTAAATTTCTTTAACGCATGTTTCGTTAAAATGCTAAGTCATAGGAAATTTTAATTATAATATTTGCAACTGTCACCTTACGCAAATAAAAGAACCTGAACCACCCTTGTTAAGCCTTGCATCTATAATTACATGCATTTTGTGTGTTGGCTCGTAGAGCACAGTTGTGTGTGCTCACCCTCGCTCTCAACCCCCATTCAGAGTACGCGAACCAAAATCAATATGCCTTCTATGAGGACCAGGGCAACGAAGGTGGGGAAGACAGTGGCAACTAGCTTGAGAATCTAGTTGTCTAGCCTCTCCTCATAGTTTAGCTGACCATGCTACCTGTGGAGTGGATCCCATATTAGTTACACCTTAACTAATATCGGTTCCACTTGGGTTTTCCAGTCATTGCATGTGGACAGATGAGCTCCCTCCTTTCTACTTTCGCTGTATCTCTATAAGCTTTTGTAATGTAAACATTTGGATTTATAGATCTTATGTAAAGTAATTATGATGTGGATTACTTTAACTATGGTATTGTAATATGAATGGTATCATGTATAAGATGTTTCAGCTCCCTCCTTCCTGCTTTCGATGTATCTCTATAAGCTTTTATAATGTAAACATTTGGATTTATAGATCTTATGTAAAGTAATTATGATGTGGATTACTTTAACTATGGTATTGTAATATGAATGGTATGGTTTTTATCATGTATAAGATGTTTCAGCTATGTATTTGTGAGCACTAACTACTAATCCAGGGAATAGTGCGGTGGAATCACAAATGATTTTGGATCTTCATATTCGGGTCTGACAGGGCTGGTATCAGAGCATACGACTGTAGAAACCCTTGTTAGACTGGTCGTGCCCAGCTTGAGTTCTAATTTTGAAAATTAAGAAAACTTTCATAAAATATAGCTTACTACTTGCTACACTTATCCATCTTATGTCTTTACTTATCCGCACCTTCTTTATACTTTACCTGCTCTAACCTTTTGTTGTTCAAAATTTTAGATGGCCGGATCCTTGTCATCTGCTTCCTGGGACTTTCTGTCTCTTGCCAAGATGGAAGGAGAGTTTGTGTGGTTGCTACGCCAGCTCATGTAGTACCTTGTGACTGTCAGCCGCCCATTTTTAGGGGCAGAAGACGCGAGTCCTGGACCGAGAGGTCTAGACTATGGATGCCTTCATCTACGCCAGGGAGGGAGGAGTCGACCCTCTCATAATCCCCACCATCCACCCAAGAGCCACTGCTAAGACGCTGTACAGGATGTGGCCCACTTTGCATCGGCTCGACACCATTTTCCTTCTTCCTGATTTGTTGCAGTCCCCATTTTCCTTCTTCCCGATCGTCCACACCAGTGGCCACAACCCCGACCCTTTAGAGGCTACAGTGGATGACTCAAGGCTATCCCACCAGGTGCAGTTGATGCAGGCCATGGCAAACTCTTACTGTTGGGTAATTCAGGTGATCGGGCAGCTACGAATGCTGCTGATGTCCAGCTACCAGCACTCGGATACTCTCTGAGCCCAGCTAGCTGGGATGGACACCGCCCTCGCTTTATATGAGCGGGAGTGGATCATCACAGAGACCGAGGTTGAGCGCCACCAATCTCAGGTAGAGTACACCTTGTTTTCGCTCGTCCGAGTTCCAGCACCATACATCTGGCCGCCAGCTCCACTATGGGGACGGAGCACTCGTGCGTCTATATATCGCAATACGAAGAGGCCCGTGCCGACCCTCCATCCCTACCCTACTTTGCGCATGTTGTGTCTCAAGTGCCGAAGGGCACAACACGCGGCGCTCATCCCCTACCTGAAGTCCTACTTATCGATGATCTTTTCGAGCACTTCTCATCGTGTGAAGTGTCATCGGAAAGCGAACACACAGACAAAAGGGATACAAGGCACAAATCATCTGCCTTGGGCAATACTTCAATATAATGTGTGAGGGATAGCATTTACAAGTACATTTAATCGGACTTGTTCGGAGGCACTACTCGTCCGATTCTTCCTCTACTTTAACATACTCTCGCGTCGAGGCCTCCCGCGTCGAACGCCGCTCCTTACAAAAATGTAGAGATTCCTCCGCCCAGCCCTAGTGTCGAAGGCACCGCCAAACCATAAGGTCCAAAACTAGCAAGCGACCCCTATCAAGCACCTGCTTACCATAAGCACCAAATATGAGAACAAGACATGAAAAAACTTTATTGTATTGCCAAAAAGGCGGGGCCATATAACGTTGTTCTACATAACATAGACATGGGGTACATAGCGGGCAACATCTGCAGGCGTGGGACTTCAGCATCACACCTACGGATCGACACCATGCCTGGAGCCGACAGCTCCACCTTCGTCGCGCCGTGGGACTTCATCAAGCCAGGCCCCAAGGTCGACGTCACCTTGCAGGCTCTGCCTCATGCCTACCTTCACCGATGTACTCCCAGATGCGCTAGTAGAAGGCACGTGCGGAACGACGGACCACATGCACCACACCGGACATAACCCCACTTCCGGTAGGCAGCTCCAGTTGTGGGGTAGCTAGCTTGCCAACGTGCAGGCAGCCCCGGTGGTGGAGAAGGCCGAAGAGGATACGGGTCATCACCAGCAAGAAGTGGTTGTCGAAGGAGCACACGTCACTTAGCACAAGGGCCGAAGCTTCTCCGATCCCACGGAGGGTGCTCGGTAAGTCCTCAGGCCCGAAGGTGCGAGGTGGCACCACGACGACAAGATCGAAGAGCGCCCTCTCCAAAGTTTCCATGCTCTCCAAAGATTGATGGCCCGAAGGTGCGAGGTCGCACCATGCTTCGCCTCCGCCTCCAGGTCAGAGTTGGCATACTCCACCAAGTCGGAGCTAGTGGCCGCGGTTGCCTTAGCTTCGGCGGCCCTCCGGGGAGAATGGCCGTCGGACTTGGCGGTCGGGCCGCGGGTGACCGAACCCTACGGCGAGGAGAGGCCTCCCCCTTATCATTGCCATCCCGAGTGCGAGCCTGGCCAATAGTTGGCATGGCACGCTTCAGCACGAGGATGCCGAGAGCTTCGCACACGCGGTTTATCCGGCCGATGTTCGCCGTTACCGCTTCCTGGAGACTGTGCTCCTTGGACACGTATGGCCCAAGGTACACTGCTGCAGCACGCTCCGCATCCTCGGGGAGCAGCTCTAACAATAAAGAGAATTAAAATAACTTACAGGATAGCCGATTCATCCTCAACAAGTGTGGTCGAAGGCTTACTTGGCTCGGCGGGCCTCGGCAAGGACGCGACCGTCGGTCGAATACCGTCAAATCGGGCGGGCCCGGGTTGCATGTGCCATGGCACTACAAGAAATCTGCTAAACGGTGACAATCATAATTCGTCACGGATCTGTCATTTTTTGTCACAGTATGGGATCTGTGACGTTCCCATGACGAAAAATCGAATCGTCACCTATAATGACGATTTACCTAGTTGTCATAGCAACTTCGTCATAGTTCATCCGATTTCTTGTAGTGTGGGTGGGCCAGCAGAGCCACCTCGAACATCAGGAACTCCTCCGCAAGGTTCCGCATATTGAACTGGAGGGCAACCACCACCAGCCTCCGTGCCCAATGCTCATCATCATGGTGAACAGCCACCAAAGGTGACGTGTTGAACTCCATCGGATGACCCGTCCACTTCAAACTGCTGCCACCCTCCACACGGTGGTAGAACAACCGTCACATCCAGTTCGATTCCCACTTCGCCTAGGTTGCGTTCATTGGGAACGACCGTGCACGCCGATTTAAGCACGGTTGACGCCTCAAGTCCAAATACTCCCCCTGTCTAGCTTCTTTGGTTGGCAGCGTGCGTCGTGGAGAAACGCGAACAACGCAGTGCTAGGCCACGTCGTCTCCGT
Organism: Bonia amplexicaulis; assembly: GCA_036346245.1. Classification (NCBI taxonomy): domain Eukaryota; kingdom Viridiplantae; phylum Streptophyta; class Magnoliopsida; order Poales; family Poaceae; genus Bonia; species Bonia amplexicaulis. The sequence continues at coordinate 8,383,622 of CM070763.1, read as the reverse complement.
CCGCGAAGCCCAAGAAGAGCGGCCGGTGGACCAAAGACGTTCAGAGTCAGTCGCCGACTCGGCTCAAACACCGTAACGCCGGCGACAAGCAGGCGGGACGAGAATCAGAGCCCAGCCTCAAGATACGCGACAAAGACTGCAGCCTCCGACTCCGTGGGGTGCGGTTCCGTCTCGTCGGCAGAGGGTAAACGTTCGAAAATTTCCCCGCGCAAAAGAGACCGAATGGTCTCCACGGTCACCAGGCTCTGCCCCAACACGTTCGCGCAGACGCCGTTGAGCTTCCTTACCATGCTCCAGCGCTTGTTCGCTAGCGACGGGTCACGCTCCACTAGTTCATACTCCATCTCCATCGTCGACGAACCACGCCACTCGGCCGACGAGAACGATCGTCACCTCAGGCCATTTCAGCTACAGCTCTTCACATGATGACGGGCTTCCGGGTTGAGCTCTCACGGTACCGACGCCAAATGGGGCCGACGAAAGGAAGAAGGATGACGGCGGCGAATAGCGGCAACGAGCGACAGCGTAAGCGGCAATAGTGCACACGGGAGCAGTGGCGGAAATGGCAAGGCTATCGTAACTAGTCAAGCGTGAAAGACAATGATGCGACGGCGATTGCAGTTTTAAAGACGGTTCGGTTGCCCCACGATCGGGAAGCCCAACCGGCGAAAACTGACTCCGCACGACCCACCAGCCGCGCGCGCACACGTGTACCACGATGCCATGAACGGATGCACGACCGCGGTTAAACTCCAACTGCCAACGCACGACGCGCCAGAAAAATTTTATCGTGTGTCCCACTACGGCCGAGGGTGCTACGACTTCAGGGAGGCAACGCCATCACTTCGGCCCGTATGGCCCGACATGGAGTGCATCACAGGTCGTAGGGATGGAGGGGGCCAAAGGGCTCGGTGGCATGGTTTCGGCCCGTGAGAAGTCCTTTACTATGAGAGTCACCTGTAGTAGGGGTGGCCTCCACCTAAGCCCATCTTACCTGTTAGAGAATTGCAAGTCCCAATATGATATATGTAATGACCTGTGTACCCTTATGGGAGATGTATAACCATAGGGGCAAGACTGTAATTGTGCCTCATGGAGAAATATATACACGCCCCGAACATGGAAAGGGGGCGAGCATTGTTCATCCATCTCAACACTCCACTACTCTCCTACTTTACTGTTTGATCAATAGCCACAACAATACCATTAGAAATGATACCACTTTGCAGAAGAAACAGAGAGACAGGCTCTCACTAAAACACAAACTCAAGAAAGAAAAACAAGCTACCCTAGACCAAAAGGGGCTCAAAAGAGAAAGAAAAACTCTAAAAATATCACTTGCAAACACAACCTTAACTCCATATGGTCTCTAAGCCTAGAAAACCTCACGTTAAGGTGTGAATCTACACCACTAGATATTACCATTACTAGACTCTAGCAAATGCAGAAGTGAGCTAAACCTAGACCAAGAAGAGGTAATAGGAAAGAACAACTTAGAAGAACTGAAGAGAAAAGAAAAGATTGCTGATAGACACAAGCCTAGAATATGACTAAAGTAGTCTAAAAGACAGTACCCTTGCAACCAAATCCCTATATGAGATGCAACGCTTGTCACACTACTTGGAGGCGAGATGTAGTTGACATAATGGTAGCTAACTGAAGCTGTATCCTAAAGAGGTGGTAGCCATCACAGGATGCCCAAATGAGATGGGAGACCCAAAGGAGCATCATGATCCACATGATCTCCCCCTCACACCCACAACCTACACTATAGAGATGGAAGCAGCCAGTGTCCTGGTATTAGGTAGGTGATATATGATCTAGGAGACCAGTACTGACACACACGACTTGTAAGAAAGCTAGGAAAAGATCCAAAATGTGAGTTAGCATAATGAACATGAGGATGCACCCGAGGACCTATAAAACCCCTCTCAAAATCTATTCGAGGACCAAAATGGCTGAAGTCCTCTCTAGGGGCTACTTGAGGCCTAAACCCAACATCCTAGAATCTAGAGCTACGCCACTCTCTAAAACCACCAAAGGTGTCATAGAACCCATCTACAAAAGAAGCCTACCTCTAGCTCTAGAGATACTAGTAGCATGGGGCTATCCCTGGATGCTCAACAAAGCTCTAGCATGCTCATGGCGAAGGATCTTGGCTATTCTATAGAAAAACTCTATAATATGATCATCCTTCTTGCAAAAGGTGCAGTGGTAATTAACCTTATGAGGGGCCGTACCTAATAAAGTAGAAGCACCTATGTTGCTAGAAGTGGTGAGAGCAAATCCAGCTGACTGAAACACTATTTTGGCTAGCTCAAGAGAGGCAACTTTTATTGTATCACTCTCAACTACTCTCACAATCTGGCATGCTTAAGTTGGTTGAAGCCTAGAACTCTATGACATGTGCTAACTTTGGATTGATCTAGGATCATATTCAAGTTCTTTTTTCCACGATAGAACTTCTCAAGGATTTTCTTTAAATAGTCATTCTCACTACCAAGATTAGAACACTTCTTACAACGCTCACCCCTACTGGCTCTAGCATGCCGCTCATTGTGAATATCTACCTCTAGCCTCAAAGCCTCATAAGATACAGAAGGAGCATCATTAACCCTATTCAACCGCTTCTCAAAACAAACTCTAAAAGCCTCACGCATGTCATCAAGATCTTGCCCAATTTTAGCATAAAATGCACATCAATAGAATTGGTTGACTCAATTTTCTTGGAAGCACGAACAGAAGCAAGATTTTCTTTAGCACATTTGTATTGCAAAGTTTTAGTGAGAGATTTAATTTCAGTTGTTAGCTAAGGGCAATTTTTACAAGCATGTTCATGCCTGAATTGAAGCAAACTTCAGTTTCAATTGCTAGTTTTTTTAAGCATATCACACTTAGAGCAAGGTAAAGAAGCAGTATCACTATTAATGTCACCAGCTCCTAAGCAAATAGAACATGGACTAGACTTGATGTCAACAATTTTATCCCTAACATTTTCTAGTTGTTTAATCTCAATTTCTTACTTCCAGCATGCAAAGTAAGGCAAGAGTTATAACTGTCATCATCAGGAATAAGAGATCAAAGCATAGCAATTTTTCATATTCATGAATTCAATTTCAGATTCAAATTTCTTACATAGGAGAAAGAAGCTCATCATAGGAGTAGCTCAGCTCAGTATGCCGATGTCAAGATCATCCTCACTGTCAGCCATGAAGCATATGCCGGTGAAGTTCAAAGTCTATGGGCTTCTTCTTCTTCTCACTACTATAAAAAGGCTTATATTAGATGCCTTATTACAGACGGTTCATCAAAATTGTTAGTGTTAAATGCAATTACAGACGGTTTAGGTCTAGAGACCGTCTGTGTTGCTGCTAGTGCTAAAAATCATTTGTGAAGAGATAATATCATAGACGGTTCATAATGAGCACCATCTATGAAGTATCACAAATGATTCTTACCAAGAACCGTCTGTGATATTTGGCAATATCATAGATGGTTTGTATCACAAACTGTGTGTGATAATGAAGTTATCGCAGACGGCTTGTATTAAAACCGTCTGTGATATGTTTTCCATCTCACAATCCCCTAAAATTTCATAATATCCTGCCTGAGGCCAAGTAGGATTCCGTTCCGAGGCACATTTAGTAAAATGAACATAACTTTTGCATACGGTGTCCGTTTTTGACGTTCTTATACTTGTTAGAAAGCTAACGATGAGCCTGATCCAAAAAATAGCTAGCTTGTGCAACTCTCCTCTAATACCCCAAAATCGACCACCTTAGCCCCGAATTTACCAAAAAAATTTATCTTCCCATCGAAATTTGGGGTTCACCTCAACTACAAAGTTGTAGATCTCATTGAAACCTTTAAAACGAGCATATATAAGCCATATAGAACTTTGCTATTTTATCTTTTAAGATTAGATGTTTATATTGCATTAGTATATAAATATATTGTCTTCGATAATTATGTATCACAGACGGTTTATGGTTCAAACCGTCTGTGATAATTATGTATCCTTGATCGCTGGGCCCGTTGATCCTCTCCAACCTAATCCCAGCCAATAGAAACCCAAAAACCCCCACCCCACGGATTGTAGCTCCACCTCTTCGTCCTCACGCTCATTCCGGCAAAAATTTCCCACTCCTGCCTCTCCATCCCCTATACATACTCACCCAAATCCATCCTCTACCACGCTCAAAATCTCTCTAGCCTCCTCACCATCCTACTCCTCAACCCCGACCCTGATGGCCCTTACGAAGTAGACGGCACAAAAGTGTACAGGCTGCAAGGCATCGCAAAAGCAGCTAACTACCAAGACGGTGCTCAAGTCGGTGCCGGCGACAACGGGCGTCAAGGGTATCCAGCTTTTACGCTGTATCAGGGGCGAGAGGGCCTAGACATAGACGCCTCATCAGTGTCGTTGAACTTCTACTATCTGCTAGGATCTCTATTTCTTTTATGTTCTTGCCATGTTTAAAAGTTGAGTTCATAGCATTAGAAGATGTGTTTTTGCCATGTTCTTGTTGTGTTAGATGAGTAACCTGCTCGTTATCTTGTTATGCTGTAACAGTGGATTCTAATTTTAATGGAAATATAATGTGCTATTGTGTTTGCTGCTATATTTGCTTGTTTTCAAAGGGCATAGCTAACATTTCTAGAGGCTAGCAAAAAACAGAAAAAATAGGTATAGAATGAACTATCACAGATGGTTTTGTGGTATAAACTGTATATGAAGGACTATCACAGATGACTTGAACCAAAAACCGTCTGTGATACTCGCACATCACAGACGGTTCTATCTACCAACTGTTTGTGATGGGTAAGTATCACAAACGGTTCTATATACCAACCGTCTGTGATACTCGCCCATCACAGACAGTTGGTACATAGAACCATCTGTGATGTGTGAGTATCACAGACGAATTTTGGTTTGAGTCGTCTGTGATAATGTTCTTTATAGAAGGTTTGTCGGGACCCGGATTTCCAAATCCAGCCCCTCTGTGTATTACAGCACTAGTCCCAGATTAAAGCTAGTGCACACAGTCAAACAGTGATGATTACATTGCCAACAACGAAATTACATTAATAAAGAGTGTACAGGTCGAAAAGACCTTTATTACAACGAGGTTACAAGACCTCGTACTCACACAAAAGATAAAGCACAGCGGAAGCAAAAGTAAATCCAGCGGAGAAGACCCATCAATTCGCCATGTGCAATTGATCGGGAAGCGACATAGAACTCCTGAAAGCCTTCGTCGATTCCATAAGCTCCGTAGTCGAACGTTCCATCTTGAGCTTCATACTCTTCTGAGTATTATTTTAAGTGTAGTATGTGAGTACATAAAGTACTCCGCAAGTCTTGGGAAAATGCATTAGATGCAGGGTTTAATCAAAGGAGGGTTATATGGTTCTTTTGCACAAAGCAGCATTTTATTTCAAATACCATTATTTATCTTTAAAGGCATGTATTTAGCAAGGTGTTTGTTTCAATAAAATCTATCAAGTTAAATATTGAAGGTTACAACCACCAACACTTGAAAATCTTGGCTAATCGCAAAGTTCAAAACCACGGGTTACACCACCCACATCTGGCTACAATCGCCAGACAACCTCGGAAGTTCCATCCACTTCCGGTTCCCAAATCTTTTATTTTTAAAACCAAAATAATGATCTACCATGTGAATGCATTCCTTGCCTGCCCTTGACCGTGGGCACGGCTATTCGAATAGTTTTACACTCTGCAGAGGTTGTACACTTTACCCACAAGAGATAAGTTATCTTAATAGTCACCACGCTACCTTTGGCATGAGACCCAGATAATTCATCACAAAGCCTTTACCTTACTCTAGTCTAGCTAGACACCACCCGCTGAGGTTTCACCGCTGAAGGGTTAAATCCACCAGCATGTAAGCCCCTCTTGCGCCGTATGATGAGTAAAGAACTCGCCCTCACCGTGAATTACCGGTAAACACAGCACCCACTTCACATCGGTGGTACCTAAACTAGACTATTGTAAGTTAGTTAGCTAGGTCGCACCCATATAGACATGTGGTTGTACGGTGGTGCTCACCGACAAACACAAGCGTCGGTCCTTAATTGACTAGGGCGGAACATACACAGTACAAGTTCTCGTGCTAACCGCACCAAACCAAACTTACCATCCGCCCCAGTCTAAACCCACTCTCACATTTTATTTCATTTTAAAGATCAGTGGCAACATCAATCGCCACTAAATTTCTAAGCAAAAGTCTAAATCAAAGACATAATATTTTCCCAATCCAAGGTTACAAAAGTTTATGTTGCACGACTAAGCTTTCTACTACCTAGTACAATATTTACCAAAGTTATGTAATAATCTCATTATTGAGACAAGGGAACCTAGGGTGTCAATGGTACATGGCATTCAACATCAAATGAGGGCATAACAATAGTTGGATTAACTAATATTTATAAAACAGAGTTATCATTTTATGTACATAGCAATGCAAGAATTTTAAAATAATTAAAACATTTCTCAAACATGGGTTCAAGATGTTCAAAGGAGACTTGCCTTCAAAAGTAGTTCTTGATTGTCTTGTTGCAGGTCGGAAAGTCTTGACGACGCCTGATTCTACGCGGAAAAGACAAAGCAACAAAGCAAATAAATACACATAAAATCAAATAAAATTCAAAAATTGAAAAGAATGTATATTTAGATAGATTATGATTTTAGAAAATTTAGAAATTTGAACGACTCAAATCGGAGTTAAAATGAGAAAGTTATGGCCTCGGGAAGATTTAATTGAAAGAAAAGAAAAGGGCGATTTTCCCAATTTATTTTATACTGAAAATTTAATTATGACGTCATGCTGACGTCAGCAAATATTTAAAATTTGAATTTTCGGACACGTGGTTCGGTCCACCGTGGACCGAGTCCACGGACCGACCAAGACTACCGACGTGGCACACACGGTGACGAGGCGCACACGCGGCGGCCACTCAGCGCCACGCGGACGCCACATGGGCGTAGCGGTGAGGCGGCGGCCACGCAGCGCGTCTGCGCGGCAGCCCACGGAGGATGATCGCACAAGACGGCCGCGGCGGCCTCGCCGGCCGTATGACCATGAGGCGGCGGCGGGCAAGAGGGGGAGGCGCACCCTCGGCGGTGGCGGCGGGCCCGGGGTGGCGGAGAAAGGCGCATGGCGGCGGAGAGGCCATGGCGGCGGCGGCTAGAGGCGGCTCGGGCGTTGGGGACTACGGCCGAAGGTGGAGGAGAAAGAGGAGAATGCGGGATGCCAAAGATGGTCTCTGGGGCTTTTATAGGCGAGGAGGAGGGAAAAGCCGGCGGTTTTCACGGAGTTAACGCGCCACGTGGATTTGGGGATTTAAGGAGAGAAAACGGTCGGCAATAGTGGAGGAGTGATTAGGGGTGTTTATCACGCGATTAAACGGAAGCTAGGCGGAGGAAACTAGTAATCACGAGCTCAAATTTCGCATTAATGGTGGGAGAGAGAGTGAAGGAGGAGGAAGAAGGTGAGGTAGAAGAAGAATATGACGGTGGGACCCACCCGTCGGAGAGAAAGAGAGAGAGTGAGTGAAGGGTACGGCCGTTGGATTTGCGACACGTGGCACCACTTCAACCGTTGGATTTTAATGAAAGTGTATGGCTTAGATTAAATCCAACGAAGGGGTATCGCCGTCGGATGAGCGACACGTGGCGGCCTGAGATTTAATTGATTTTATTTTCGGATTAGATTTTGTAAAATACTAGAAACAATATATTTGCTTGGAAAAATAATAAATAATATCTAAAATTCCAGAAAATTATAGAATATTCCTGGAAACATTTTAGACTTATTAAAAAATTTTAGTTCCAGATTTGCATTTAATAGTTTTATAAAATTCTTTTATCTTTTAAAATTAATTTTAATTCCGAAAATTCTCAAAATTAATTAAAAATTCTGGAAAGTTTAGGAAAAATAAATGAACACTTTTTGGCTTTTTTTTAAAATATTTAAAATACATTTTCTTAATTTAAACTTTGAAATAAACTCCAGAAAAACCTAGAAAAATCCAAATAAAAGTCAATTACTTTAAAATAATTAATTTGAAATTAATTTTTTTTTCAAAACTCAAAATTTGGGTTGTTACAAACCTACCCCCCTTAGAAAGAATCTCGACCCCGAGATTCGGACGAACTGGGAAAAAGATCAGGGAACTCTGCTCTTAGATCTTCTTCACGCTCCCAAGTTGCTTCTGACTCTGTATGATTACTCCACTGCACTTTACAGAATTTGATGCTCTTGTTTCTTGTACGACGCTCTGCTTCATCCAAAATTTTGACCGATACTCGGATAAGATAGGTCCTCTTTCAAAGATACTTCTTCTAAAGGCATTTGCTCTTCTGGCATTCTGAGGCACTTTCTTAACTGGGACACATGGAAGACGTTGTGCACACTTGACAACTGAGGTGGAAGTTCCAACTGATAAGCAACTTCTCCCCTTTTTGCTACCACAGGAAATGGTCCAACGAATCTTGGAGCAAGCTTCCCAGAAACGTGGAAACAACGCATCCCTTTGAGAGGTGAAACCTTCAGATACACATGATCTCCGGGTACAAATTCTAATGCTCTCCGGCGATTGTCCGCATAACTTTTCTGTCTTGTTTGTGCTGTTTTTAATCTGTCCTGAATCAGACGGACTTGTTCTTCTGCTTGTCTTAACACATCTGGTCCAAAGACTAGTCCTTCCCCAGTTTCTTTCCAATACAACTGTTCGCATTTTACGCCATACAAAGCTTCAAACGGGACATCTCAGACCGGATTGATAACTATTATTATAAGAAAATTCGCATAGGGTAAACTTTGATCCCAACTTGATTTATTTGCCAAGGCACGGGCTCTCAACATATCTTCTAGTATTTGATTCACTCTTTCTGCTTGACCATCCGTCGTGGATGGTATGTCAGATCGAAATTCAGATTGGTGCCCAAAATCTCATGAAGCTTACGCGTAATCTTGAGGTGAATTGAGATCCTCGATCTGACACAATCTTCTTTGGAACTCCATGCAAGCACACAATTCTTGACATATATAACTCTGCAAGTCTATCTCCAGAATAAGTGGTCTTTACTGGAATGAAATGTGCGACCTTTGTTAGTCGGTCCACAATAACCCAAATTGAGTCATACCCTGATTTAGTTCTTGGAAATCCAGTTATAAAATCCATTCCAATTTCTTCCCATTTTCACTCGGGTATCTCGCAATGGTTGCAGGAGTCCAAAGAGTCTCGATGTTCGCTTTAACTCACCGGCATACATCACACAAGGCTACATATTCAGCAATTTCTCTCTTCATCTTGGTCCACATGTACCTTTCTTTAAGATCTTGATACATCTTTGTACTTCCGTGGTGAATTGAATATCCGGATTCATGAGCTTCCTTGAATTAACTCTTTATTTCCTTCTCGGCACAAGAATTCTTTTTCCAAACCAAAGGATACCTTCTTCATCTTCTGAAAATCCTGGTGCCTTTCCTTTCTTCATATTTTCTTTGATATCCTTAACATATTTATCCTCTTTTGAGTGCCTTGATTTGATCTTGTAAAGTTGGTCGAACCTCCAAAGTAGCTAGGAATCCTCCTCTACTACTTCTAAATTAAGCCGTTGAAACTCTTCATGAAGTGCGGGCTGCTGAACTTGTATCATCAAGTTATTACAATGACTTTTTACGCTTAAGGCATCGCCTACAACATTAGCCTTTCACGGATGATAGTGGATTCCAACATCATAATCCTTTATCAACTCAAGCCATCTGCACTGCCTCAAATTGAGGTCGTGGGTAAATATATACTTGAGCTCTTGTGATCCGTGTAAATCTCACAATGATTACTAATCAAATAATGCCTCCATATTTTTAGAGCATGCACAATGCTGTGACTAGCTCTAAATCATGAGTCGGATAGTTACGCTCATGCGGTCGCAATTGCCTTGAAGCATAGGCTACGACTTTTCCTTCTTGCATCGTAACACGCCCAATCCTTGCCTAGAAGCATCACAGAATACCTCAAAATCCTTTCTAATATCTGGAAGCGTTAACACTGGTGCAGATGTTAATCTCTTTTTCGTTCTTGAAAACTTTCCTCACAAGATTTACTCCATTCGAACTTCTTCTCCTTCTTTAGCAACCGAGTGAGTGGTCTTATAGTTTGGAAAATCCTTCTATAAAGCGGCGATAATATCGTGCTAAACCCGTAAAACTTCGATCTCTTCATCGACTTGGGTTGCGCCCAATTGAGTACGCTCATACCTTAGCGGGTCTCTGACACTCCTCCCGCAGAAATCACATGACCCAAGAAAGCTACTTTCTTCAACCAAAACTCACATTTGCTAAACTTGGCATACGGTGATGCTCTCGAGTTTTTCCAAAACTATCCTCGATGTTCGCATGTTCTTCCTCATTCGGGAGTAGATCGAATGTCATCAATAAACACGACAACAACTTATCCAAATACTCCATGAACACTTTATTCATCGATTCATAAAGTATGCGGGAGCATTGGTCAATCCAAAAGACATTATCAGAACTCATACAGGTCCATATCGAGTGGAAAATCGTCTTTGGAATATCTTCCGGCCTAATCTTCATTTGATGATATCCTAACCGAGATCAATCTTGAGAAGACACATGATCCTTTTAACTCGATCAAGCAGATCATCTATCACCGGCAATGGATACTTGTTCTTAATCGTTGCATCATTCGAGGATCGTAATCCACACACATCGAAGACGCCATCCTTCTTCTTCACTAGAAGTCTTGGTGCACCCCAAGGCTAAGAACTTGGTCTTATAAAACCTCTTTCTAGCAGTTCCTCAATCGCTTTTAACTTGACCAAGTCATTTGCGGACATCCCAGAAGGTCTCTTGGAAATCGGAGCCGTTCTGTGTACCAGACACGACAAATTCAACTTCTATCCGGTGGCATTCTGGCAAATCTTCCGAAACACATCTGGATATTCCTTACTATATGCACCTTTTCCAGTGTTATTCCCTTCAAACTGCTCAATCCACAATTAATCGAGAAGATGGCTTTGACTTGTACCTCACTTGAATTCCTTTGAATTGGTAAGAGTGACTGACACGATTGGCACAATCTATCTGCCCTTTATACTTGGTTAACCAATCCATACCAAGTATTACATCTAGGCTCTTGGAGTCTATTATAATTAAATTCGCTAGGAATTTTACTCCATTTATATCTATGGTTGCTCTAGGGCAAACCGCATTAGTCTTCATTTCATTTCGGTGTTGGACTAGCATAGGATTCTTTAGCAATCGAACATCCCAATTATATCTTTCCACAAAATCTTTTGACACAAAAGAATGCGAAGCTCCAGAATCAAATAATGCTGATGCAGGTACTGAGTTGACAAGAAACTTACCCGAGCCACGCCCGGTGCATCCCGAGCTACTGCAGTGACATGATTAACATGCCCTCTGTTCACTGCTTGTGGAGTCCTTGGAGTTTGAGGTGCTCCACGGCCTTGTCCTGTAAGTGGGGCTCTGGCTGGTGTAGTCCCCAGATTGAAACGAACAGGGGTCACCGCTGGGCGCTTCTGCGGACAATTATTGGCATAATGTCCCATGTTTTTGCAGTTAAAACACTCCACTCCAGCCATTGAAGTCTTGTTCTGCTGAGGCGGAACTGCATTGTTTGGTCTAGGAGCTTGAGGAATTGGGCGAGGTCCACTAAACGGTGTCCTCGGCACGTTTGGCACTGGAGGCCTGTTGAAGTGAGGTGGATTAGGCGGTCGGAACCGCTTGCACCCTGCTGAGCTTGAAACTTCCTCTTCCGGACCTCGTACAACTGGCGTTGAGCTTCCTCTTGTATTATGGCCTTGTTTACCATATGCTGGAAAGTTGGGAAATCATTTGACACCAGCTGCACCTTGAGATTGGGTTCAAGTCCCGCATGAACCTCCGATTTTTTCGCATCGGTTGCAACATCTTGAAGCATACGGATAGTTGAGTGAACCTATTCGATATTCTCAGAACACCGAGGTTTCCCGCCGCAGCTTATGAAATTCCATTCTTTTCATTTCCATGACTCCGGTAGGAACATGTGCAGTGCGGAAAGCTTCCTCAAATTCAGCCCAGGTGATAGTCTGCACATTCTGATGGGCGGCGCAGTAATTTTCCCACCAAGTTGCTGCGATTCCTTTTAGCTGATGAGCAGCATAAAGCACTTTCTCGTTATCATTGCACTAGGCTAAAATCAGCTTCCTCTCCACATCCTTGATCCAATCATCTGCTTCCATTGGATCTACCGCACCAGAAAAGGTTGGCGGTCTGGTTCTCATGAACTCTCCCAGCTTAGACGGGGTGCACGAAAAGGTGTGATCATGAGCTTCTTGCACTTGATTTTGGGCCAAAGCTTGAAGCAGTTGCAGTTGCATGGCCATCATTTGTTCCATGCTAGGAGCTTGAGCAGGGGGTGGCGGCATATTGTTCTCTGGCTGAGCATTGGCACTACGGCTATCACCGGCATTGCTCCTTGTGTTCACCATCCAAGCGGCAACCGTAGCGAGCAAAAGATAAGGGGGAAGTAGCACAGGTAAGAAGCAAGGGGCAAACTAAATAACATCCCAAACCAACACACAAGAGAGAACACAACAACAACTTGGAAGAAACTTTATCTTTGAAATTAATATTATTTTGAGAATGGCTGTACCACAAGTGCACTAAGGCATTGGTACAGTCCATCTAGTACACCAACATAATATAAAACGTTCTAAGGAAGGTAAACAATTTATTTGGGTACCACTTCTCTCGCATTCTTGGTCCTCCTCGAAGACAAGCTCCTCCGGGTCCTCCTCTGGATCCTCCTCTAAGATACCCACGTGGCGCAGCCTACAACCACACTCGGGGCGGTTGCAAGAGGCTCGGGAGTGAAGATGGTCGCTACTGCTGGAGGCAGTCGACGGAGAGCAGGAACGGGAACGAGAGAGACTGCGTCTCTTGCTGGAGTCTCCAATGTCGATATCGGGCAACGGACTAGGACGCCGCACACTCTTGCGCGCTGTGATTATGATACGGGGTCCTGTGCGTCGAGGCGGCACCGTGTTGTCGGGACGGCACTGCACAGTGTGGATGGCGTAGTCCTCGGAGACTACCGTCTGCTTGAAGACGCCTCGGCTCGAACTCGCCTCCCGGCTCGATAAGCCGAGCACGGAGAGTCTCGAGTCTTGGTAGCTGGAAGTGAGGGCGTCCAAGTCGTCCAATCTCCTCCAAGGCGCTAGCGTATGTAGTCGACATCGCCTAGTAAGTCGCACCGATGTGACAGACGGGATCATCCATGGTAATCTTGAAGGGTTCTCGATATCTCGCCCAGCCCGTGGTTGGAAAGAAGCAAAAAGGCGTCCGCCGCAGATATCCTTATGAATCCAAGACAAGTCGGCTAGTGCCGCATTTAGCCGCATCACGGATGGCGTCGAACGATCCGTCCGAGGATGTTCGATAGGGTATGTGGGAGAGTTGAATTCTCCTTCCGTGCATACAGAATACCTCCATCGACCAAGAATCTCGGTCCATGATCTTGACTTTCCGCCCTCGAAGATAGGCGGTTGGGGATACTTCGACATCTTGCATAAGTCGACGAAGGAGGCCAACAAATGCTCCAATGTTCTCGCCATGAGTGAAGTAGTCCAAAGAGTCATCTGAGGATGAACCGCCATCTACAATTTTGGAAATAATAGAGAAGATCAAGAAAGACATTTTAAACAAGTGAATATAAGATCAAGAATGGAGCGTAAGTAAAGAGATATAGAAAATTTTCACATATATTTTAATAAATATAGGTCCTTAAGGTTTTACCATTCCAATCTAGGTCACGCCCCATACCAAATTGGCTCGATATTATCTCTGCTGGGACCCGGATTTCCAAATCCGGCCCTCAGGTATTACAAAGACTAGTCCCAGTTAAAGCTAGTGCACACAACAAATAGTGATGATTACATTGCCAACAACGAAATTACATTAATAAAGAGTGTATGTGTCGAAAAGACCTTTATTACAACGAGGTTACAAGACCTCGTACTCACACAAAAGATAAAGCACGGTGAAGCAAAAGTAACCAATGAGAAGACCCATCAATTCGCCACAGCAATTGGTGGGAAAGCGACCTAGAACTCTGAAAGCCTTCGTCGATTCCATAAGCTTCGTAGTCGAACGCTCCATCTTGAGCTTCATACTCTTCCGAGTATTATTTTAAGTGTAGTATGTGAGTACATAAAGTACTCGCAAGTCTTGGGAAAATGCATTAGATGCGTGGTTTAATCAAAGGAGGGTTATATGGTTCTTTTGCACAAAGCAGCATTTTATTTCAAATACCATTATTTATCTTTAAAGGCATGTATTTAGCAAGGTGTTTGTTTCAATAAAATCTATCAAGTTAAATAGTGAAGGTTACAACCACCAACACTTGAAGTATCGCTAAGCGCCAAAGTTCAAAACCACGGTTACACCACCCACATCGCTACAAGCGCCAGACAACCTCGGAAGTTCCATCCACTTCCGGTTCCCAAATCTTTTATTTTAAAACCAAAATAATGATCTACCATGTGAATGCATTCCTTGCCCGCCTTGACCGTGGGCACGGCTATTCGAATAGTTTTACACTCTGCAGAGGTTGTACACTTTACCCACAAGAGATAAGTTATCTTAATAGTCACCACGCTACCTTTGGCATGAGACCCAGATAATTCATCACAAAGCCTTTACCTTACTCTAGTCTAGCTAGACACCACCCGCTGAGGTTTCACCGCTGAAGGGTTAAATCCACCCGCATGAAGCCCCTCTTGCGCCAGTATGAGTACAAGTAAATCTCGTCCCTCACCGTGAATTACCAAGAACCGGCACCCACTTGCCATCGGTGGTACCTAAACTAGACTATTGTGTTAGTTAGCTAGGTCGCACCCATATAGACATGTGGTTGTACCGGTAGTGCTCGGCCCGACAAACACAAGCGCCGGTCCTTAATTGACTAGGGCGGAACATACACAAGACAAGTTCTCGTGCTAACCGCACCAAACCAAACTTACCATCCGCCCCAGTCTAAACCCACTCTCACATTTTATTTCATTTTAAAGATCAGTGGCAACATCAATCGCCACTAAATTTCTAAGCAAAAGTCTAAATCAAAGACATAATATTTTCCCAATCCAAGGTTACAAAAGTTTATGTTGCACGACTAAGCTTTCTACTACCGGTACAATATTTACCAAAGTTATGTAATAATCTCATTATTGAGACAAGGGAATCCTAGGGTGTCAATGGTACATGGCATTCAACATCAAATGAGGGCATAACAATAGTTGGATTAACTAATATTTATAAAACAGGAGTTATCATTTTATGTACATAGCAATGCAGTAATTTTAAAATAATTAAAACATTTCTCAAACATGGGTTCAAGATGTTCAAAGGAGACTTGCCTTCAAAAGTAGTTCTTGATTGTCTTGCTGCAGGTCGGCAAAGTCTTCGGCGACGTCGGATTCTACGCGCGGAAAAAGACAAAGCAACAAAGCAAATAAATACACATAAAATCAAATAAAATTCAAAAATTGAAAAAGAATGTATATTTAGATAGATTATGATTTTAGAAAAATTTAGAAATTTGAACGACTCAAATCGGAGTTAAAATGAGAAAGTTATGGCCTCGGGAAGATTTAATTGAAAGAAAAAGAAAAGGGCGATTTTCCCAATTTATTTTTATACTGAAAATTTAATTATGACGTCATGCTGACGTCAGCAAATATTTAAAATTTGAATTTTCGGACACGTGGGCGGTCCACCGTGGACCGAGTCCACGGACCGACCAAGCACTACCGACGTGGCAGCACACGGTGACGAGGCGCACACGCCGGCGGCCACTCAGCGCCCACGGACGCCACATGGGCGCCGCGGTGAGGTGGCGGCCACCTTGCGCGCGCTTGGCACCCACGGAGGATGATCGGCGACGGCCGGCCGGCCTCGCCGGCTGCGGACAGGCGCCGGCGGGGCAAGAGGGGAGGCAAGACCTCCCCATGGTGTGGCGGAGCCGGTGGTCGGAGAAAGGCCGGCGGAGAGAATGCCATGGCCATGGCACAGAGGCGGCGGCGGGCTGGGGCGTTAGGGATCAAGGTGGAGGAGAAAGAGGAGAATGCGGGATGCCAAAGATGGTCTCTGGGGCTTTTATAGCGAGGAGGAGGAAAAGCCGTGGCGGTTTTCACGGAGTTAACGCGCCGGCGGGATTTGGGGATTTAAGGGAGAAAACGGTCGGCAATAGTGGAGGAGTGATTAGGGGTGTTTATTGCGCGATTAAACGGAAGCTAGGCGGAGAAACGGTAGTAATCACGAGCTCAAATTCGGCATTAATGGTGGGAGAGAGAGAGTGAAGGGAGGAGGAAGAAGGTGAGGTAGAAGAAGAATATAACGGGTGGGACCCACCCGTCGGTGAGAGAAAGAGAGAGAGAGTGAGTGAAGGGGTACGGGCCGTTGGATTTGCGACACGTGGCACCACTTCAACCGTTGGATTTTAATGAAAGTGTATGGCTTAGATTAAATCCAACGAAGGGGTATCGGCCGTCGGATGAGCGACACGTGGCGGCCTGAGATTTAATTGATTTTATTTTCGGATTAGATTTTGTAAAATACTAGAAACAATATATTTGCTTGAAAAATAATAAATAATATCTAAAAATTCCAGAAAAATTATAGAATATTCCTGGAAACATTTTAGACTTATTAAAAATATTTTTAATTCCAGATTTGCATTTAATAGTTTTATAAAATTCTTTTTATCTTTTAAAATTAATTTTTAATTCCAGAAAATTCTCAAAAATTAATTAAAAATTCTGGAAAGTTTAGGAAAAATAAAATGAACACTTTTTGGCTTTTTTTTAAAATATTTAAAATACATTTTCTTAATTTAAACTTTGAAATAAACTCCAGAAAAACCTAGAAAATCCAAATAAAGTCAATTACTTTAAAATAATTAATTTGAAATTAATTTTTTTCAAAACTCAAAATTTGGGTTGTTACAAACCTACCCCCTTAGAAAGAATCTCGACCCGAGATTCGGACGAACAGGGAAAAGATCGGGAACTCGCTCTTAGATCTTCTTCACGCTCCCAAGTTGCTTCTGACTCTGTATGATTACTCCACTGCACTTTACAGAATTTGATGCTCTTGTTTCTTGTACGACGCTCTGCTTCATCCAAAATTTTGACTGGATACTCTGGATAAGATATGTCCTCTTTCAAAGATACTTCTTCTAAAGGCATTTGCTCTTCTGGCATTCTGAGGCACTTTCTTAACTGGGACACATGGAAGACGTTGTGCACACTTGACAACTGAGGTGGAAGTTCCAACTGATAAGCAACTTCTCCCCTTTTTGCTACCACAGGAAATGGTCCAACGAATCTTGGAGCAAGCTTCCCAGAAACGTGGAAACAACGCATCCCTTTGAGAGGTGAAACCTTCGATACACATGATCTCCGGCACAAATTCTAATGCTCTCCGTGATTGTCCGCATAACTTTTCTCGTCTTGTTTGTGCTGTTTTTAATCATCCCGAATCGACGGACTTGTTCTTCTGCTTGTCTTAACACATCTGGTCCAAAGACTAGTCCTTCCCCAGTTTCTTTCCAATACAACGGTGTTCTGCATTTTCTGCCATACAAAGCTTCAAACGGGGACATCTGTAGACTGGATTGATAACTATTATTATAAGAAAATTCTGCATAGGGTAAACTTTGATCCCAACTTGATTTATTTGCCAAGGCACAGGCTCTCAACATATCTTCTAGTATTTGATTCACTCTTTCTGTTTGACCATCTGTCTGTGGATGGTATGCTGTACTGAAATTCAGATTGGTGCCCAAAATCTCATGAAGCTTCTGCCAGAATCTTGAGGTGAATTGAGATCCTCGATCTGACACAATCTTCTTTGGAACTCCATGCAAGCACACAATTCTTGACATATATAACTCTGCAAGTCTATCTCCAGAATAAGTGGTCTTTACTGGAATGAAATGTGCGACCTTTGTTAGTCGGTCCACAATAACCCAAATTGAGTCATACCCTGATTTAGTTCTTGGAAATCCAGTTATAAAATCCATTCCAATTTCTTCCCATTTCCACTCGGGTATCTGCAATGGTTGCAGGAGTCCAGCAGGTCTCTGATGTTCTGCTTTAACTCGCTGGCATACATCACACAAGGCTACATATTCAGCAATTTCTCTCTTCATACTGGTCCACATGTACCTTTCTTTAAGATCTTGATACATCTTTGTACTTCCAGGGTGAATTGAATATTCGGATTCATGAGCTTCCTTCAGAATTAACTCTTTTATTTCCTTCTGCTCGGGTACAAGAATTCTTTTTCCAAACCAAAGGATACCTTCTTCATCTTCTGAAAATCCTGGTGCCTTTCCTTTCTTCATATTTTCTTTGATATCCTTAACATATTTATCCTCTTTTTGAGCTGCCTTGATTTGATCTTGTAAAGTTGGCTGAACCTCCAAAGTAGCTAGGAATCCCTCCTCTACTACTTCTAAATTAAGCCGTTGAAACTCTTCATGAAGTGCGGGCTGCTGAACTTGTATCATCAAGTTATTACAATGACTTTTTTTGCTTAAGGCATCAGCTACAACATTAGCCTTTCCTGGATGATAGTGGATTCCAACATCATAATCCTTTATCAACTCAAGCCATCTGCGCTGTCTCAAATTGAGGTCAGGCTGGGTAAATATATACTTCAGGCTCTTGTGATCCGTGTAAATCTCACAGCGATTACTGATCAAATAATGCCTCCATATTTTTAGAGCATGCACAACAGCAGCTAGCTCTAAATCATGAGTCGGATAGTTCTGCTCATGCGGTCGCAATTGCCTTGAAGCATAGGCTACGACTTTTCCTTCTTGCATCAAAACACAGCCCAATCCTTGCCTAGAAGCATCACAGAATACCTCAAAATCCTTTCTAATATCTGGAAGCGTTAACACTGGTGCAGATGTTAATCTCTTTTTCAGTTCTTGAAAACTTTCCTCACAAGATTTACTCCATTCGAACTTCTTCTCCTTCTTTAGCAACTGAGTGAGTGGTCTTGCGAGTTTGGAAAATCCTTCTATAAAGCGGCGATAATATCCTGCTAAACCCAGAAAACTTCGATCTCACATCGACTTGGGTTGCGTCCAATTGAGTACGTCTCATTACCTTAGCCGGGTCTCTGACACCCTCCTGCAGAAATCACATGACCCAAGAAAGCTACTTTCTTCAACCAAAACTCACATTTGCTAAACTTGGCATACAGCTGATGCTCTCTGAGTTTTTCCAAAACTATCCTCAGATGTTCTGCATGTTCTTCCTCATTTTGGGAGTAGATCAGAATGTCATCAATAAATACGACAACAAACTTATCCAATACTCCATGAACACTTTATTCATCGATTCATAAAGTATGCGGGAGCATTGGTCAATCCAAAAGACACATCAGAACTCATACGGTCCATATCGAGTGGAAAATGTTGTCTTTGGAATATCTTCGGTCTAATCTTCATTTGATGATATCCTAACCGGAGATCAATCTTGGAGAAGACACATGATCCTTTTAACTGATCAAACAGATCATCTATCCTGGGCAATGGATACTTGTTCTTAACTGTTGCATCATTCAGGGATCTGTAATCCACACACATACGAAGACTGCCATCCTTCTTCTTCACTAGAAGTACTGGTGCACCCCAAGGCGAAGAACTTGGTCTTATAAAACCTCTTTCTAGCAGTTCCTCAATCTGCTTTTTAACTTCAGCCAAGTCATTTGCGGACATCCGGTAAGGTCTCTTGGAAATCGGAGCCGTTCCAGGTACCAGATTAATGACAAATTCAACTTCTCTATCTGGTGGCATTCCTGGCAAATCTTCTGGAAACACATCTGGATATTCCCTTACTATATGCACCTTTTCCAGTGTTATTCCCTTCAAACTGTTCAATCCACAATTAATCTGAGAAGATGGCTTTGACTTGTACCTCACTTGAATTCCTTCAGAATTGGTAAGAGTGACGGCACGATTGGCACAATCTATCTGCCCTTTATACTTGGTTAACCAATCCATACCAAGTATTACATCTAGGCTCTTGGAGTCTATTATAATTAAATTCGCTAGGAATTTTACTCCATTTATATCTATGGTTGCTCTAGGGCAAACCGCATTAGTCTTCATTTCATTTCGGTGTTGGACTAGCATAGGATTCTTTAGCAATCGAACATCCCAATTATATCTTTCCACAAAATCTTTTGACACAAAAGAATGCGAAGCTCCGTAATCAAATAATCGATGCAGTGCACCGAGTTGACAAGAAACTTACCCGTAACCACGCCCGGTGCATCCCGAGCTACTGCGGTGACATGATTAACATGCCCTCTGCTCACCTTTGTGGAGTCCTTGGAGTTTGAGGTGCTCCACGGCCTTGTCTGTAAGTGGGGCTCGTGGTGTAGTCCCAGATTGAAACGATCGGGGGTCACCATTGGCGCTTCGCGGACAATTATTGGCATAATGTCCCAT
This sequence comes from Bonia amplexicaulis, assembly GCA_036346245.1. NCBI lineage: Eukaryota > Viridiplantae > Streptophyta > Magnoliopsida > Poales > Poaceae > Bonia > Bonia amplexicaulis. Next base: position 8,363,039 of record CM070763.1, on the reverse strand, counting down.
GTTTTGCAATTAAAACACCGCACTCCACCATTGAAGTCTTGTTCACCGAGGCGGGCGCATTGTTTGGTCTAGGAGCTTGAGGAATTGGGCGAGGTCCACTAAACGGTGTCCTCGGCACGTTTGGCACTGGAGGCCTGTTGAAGTGAGGTGGATTAGGGCGGTGCCGGGAACTGCTTGCACCCTGCTGAGCTTGAAACTTCCTCTTCCGGACCTCGTACAACTGGCGTTGAGCTTCCTCTTGTATTATGGCCTTGTTTACCATATCTTTGGAAAGTTGGGAAATCATTTGACACCAGTGCACCTTGAGATTGGGTTCAAGTCCCGCATGAACCTCCAGATTTTTCTTTGCATCGGTTGCAACATCTTGAAGCATACCGGATAGTTGAGTGAACCTATTCGATATTCTCAGAACACCGAGGTTTCCTATTGCAGTTTATGAAATTCCATTCTTTTCATTTCCATGACAATTCAAAACCCTTTTACCCCCCAAAACTTTTTTTTAAGAATTTTTTTTTAATTTTTAAACCCCAAAATTTTAAATAGGGTTTTCAAACCAAAATTTTAAGCCAAATTTAACCCAAAGAAAAACCCCTTCACCAAAATTTGCTTCCCGAAACCCAAAAACCACCCCCTTTTCCCGGGGGAAATTTTTAATTTTCCCCCCAAAAAAGGCCCCCATTGAAAACCCGCCCAAAAGGGGAAAAAAAATTTTTTAACCCCCCTTTAAACCCTTTTCCCCATTTTTCAAAAAACGCCCTTCGGGAAACCCAAAATTTTAACCCAAAACCAAACCAAATTATCCCCCGGAAACAAAATTTTTTAATTTAAATTTCAACCAAATTTCCCCCAAAATTAAAAAATCTAAAACAAAAAATCCCCAATCCAAGGGGAAAAATTTATTGGTTAATTTAAATTTATAAACCCAAATTATAAATTTTTTAAAGGGTATTTTAAAAAAATCCCTAAAAATGGGGAAAATTTAAAAAAAGTTTTTTCAAAAGGGAAAAAAAATTTTTAAGGGAAACCCAAAATTTTAAATTTCTTTTTGGACAAAGGGCAAACCCAAAAAAAAACCCCATAAAAACTAAAACAAAATTAAAAAAAATTTAATTTAAATATTTTAAAAATTTAGGGAAAAATTTAAAAAAAATAAAAAAAAAGAAAACTAAATTTTAAAAAAAAAAATTTTAATTTAAAAATTTAAAAATTTGAATCGGAACTTTTAAAAAGATTTCTAACCCCAGGGAAGGGTTTTAAAAACAACCCCACGGGCCCAAGGGGAAAGGGAACGGGCCCAAAAGGCCCAGGGGGCCAGGGGCGGGGGGCCACGCCGCCGGGAAAGCAAAGCACCCGGGGAAAAAAACCAAAAAAAAATTCCAAAGAAAATGGAAAGAAGGGGAAATTTTTAAAATTTGGGTTTTGGGGAAAAAAAAAAGAAATTTAGGGAAAGAAAAAAGGGAAAGGGGCATTTCCCTTTTTAAAAGGAAAAAGGGGAAAGAGGGGGGTTTTAAAAAAGGGGGGAACCGCGGAGGGAAGGGGGGAGGGGTTTTAAAGGGCCCAAAGGGGAAGGGAAGGGTTTCCCAAAAAACAAGGGACGGGGGGCCCAACCGGCCCTAAATTTGAAAACGGGGGAAAGGGGAAAATATAAAAAATTAAGGCGGGGAAAAAATTAAAAAAGGGGAAATTTGGGGCCCGGGAAAATTTGGCATAAAAACCCAATGGTTTTAAGAAAAATTTTTTTTTAAAAAAAAAAAATAAACCAAAAGTTTGGTTTTAAAAAAAATTTTTTTTTTTAAAAATAAAAAATTTTTTAAAAAAAAAACCTAAAAAAAAAATAAAATTTTTAAACTTTTAAAATTTAAAAAATTTTTTCAACTAAAATTTGTTTTTAAAATAAAAAAAATTTAATTTAAACCAAATTTAAAAAAGGAAAGAGGCCCCTTGTTTTTAAAAAAATTTTCTTAATGGAGGAGAAAGAGGAGAATGCGGGGATGCCAAAGATGGTCTCGGGGGGGCTTTTATAGGCGAGGAGGAGGGGAAAAGCCGGCGGCGGTTTTCGCCGGAGTTAACGCGCGGCCGGCGGGATTTGGGGGGATTTAAGGAGAGAAAACGGTCGGCAATAGTGGAGGAGTGATTAGGGGTGTTTATTGCGCGATTAAACGGAAGCTAGAAGCGGAGAAGCAGTAGTAATCACGAGCTCAAATTTCGGCATTAATGGTGGGAGAGAGAGAGTGAAGGGAGGAGGAAGAAGGTGAGGTAGAAGAAGAATATGACGGGTGGGACCCACCCGTCGGTGAAAGAGAGAGTGAGTGAAGGTGCAGGTAGTTGGATTTGCGACACGTGGCACCACTTCAACCGTTGGATTTTAATGAAAGTGTATGGCTTAGATTAAATCCAACGAAGGGGTATCGGCCGTCGGATGAGCGACACGTGGCGGCCTGAGATTTAATTGATTTTATTTTCGGATTAGATTTTCAGAAAATACTAGAAACAATATATTTGCTTGGAAAAATAATAAATAATATCTAAAAATTCCAGAAAAATTATAGAATATTCCTGGAAACATTTTAGACTTATTAAAAATATTTTTAATTCCAGATTTGCATTTAATAGTTTTATAAAATTCTTTTTATCTTTTAAAATTAATTTTTAATTCCAGAAAATTCTCAAAAATTAATTAAAAATTCTGGAAAGTTTAGGAAAAATAAAATGAACACTTTTTGGCTTTTTTTTAAAATATTTAAAATACATTTTCTTAATTTAAACTTTGAAATAAACTCCAGAAAAACCTAGAAAAATCCAAATAAAAGTCAATTACTTTAAAATAATTAATTTGAAATTAATTTTTTTTCAAAACTCAAAATTTGGGATGTTACAAGGTTCTAGTTACAAACCGTCTGTGTTGTATTTATCACAAACGGATCACAAACTGTATGTGATAATCTTCGATTATCACTGACGCATAAATTTAGACTATTCAGAAAACCGTCTATGATGACTGTTCCAAATCGTCTGTGATGACCTTTTCTGTAGTAGTGTCTTCTTCTTCGTTTTTATCTCCTCCTCATCACTACTGGAGTGCATGTCGCTCAATTCTCGATCTCCAAGAGCTGCAAGCACAGTCATGGCTGCCTTTTTGAGTTTGGTCCTGTACCTCTCCTCAAATTGGAGCTTCTTGAAGCTCTTCTTCTTGGTGTACTCAGCCTCTCCCTTGTCTTGAGCTTAGGGCAAAATGCCTTGATGTGGTTAGACACACTACCCTCAAAACAAGTGATTGTGCCCACCTCTTCTTCTCTCCCTCATATTTCTATAGTCTTAGTCAAATTTTTTGGAAATGATGCTTAATTCTTCCTCTAGGATGCTCCCAATCTACTCATCACTCAACACTAAAAGATAGAACAGTGAAAAGCTAGAAACTCCAGAAAAGCCAAAAGAAGAAGGCACACCCTTCTCAGGATTTGCTACCAAAGCCATAGAATGATTCTTTGGCTTCTTCTTGTCCTGAGCTATCTCATAAGTCTTCAACTTAGAGTAAAGGGAATCAAGAGTCAAATCATTGATCTTGTTACACTCTTGTATATGGCAGTCTTTGAATCCCACACCATAGAGTCAAGAGCACTCAAGATAGCACTAGCTTTCTTAGAATCATACAAGTCCATGCTCACGGACCTCAACTGACTCACAATCCAATTGAACATAGCAAATAACTCATCAATAAACTCACTATGTTCCATCTCAAAGGCATTGAACTCAAGCTTATAAAGATCCTAGCACTGTTCCTTGATCTAGGAAGAGCCCTCGTAATAGGTCTCAAGTGTCCTCCAGATCTCATGCGCAGTAGGCAAATGATAAACTTTATCATACTCATTCCAACCTAAGCCAGCGAAAAGAATGTTTCTTGCATTGTCATTGTTCTCCACATCAAGGGTGTTCCTCGGAGTAATGACCCTAGGCACTTTGAATGGATCTCGAGCCATTTTCCAAACTACTTGACCTTGGCTCTGAATATAGCATGGCATCATATTCTTGCAATAGGGATAGTCGACTCCATCGAAGATAGGAGGCTTAGTTGAATACTTCTCTGATGCCACACTTCAAAGACCAGTGAAGATCTTATAGATAAAGAAATCACTAGGCTTTGATACCACTTGTAGAACTGATGTGGAGATTAGGGGGTAATAATCTTTGCCTCTTTTTTAACTTCTACAAAATCAACTCCTTTAGCTTCTTCACTCAATTAGCTGCGAAAAGCTAATAAGATCATATGCACAATAGAAACAAGCACAAAAAAGAAACCAACAAGCCAAGAGAAAAAAGAAGCAACAAATGGGCTAAAACATCAGTTGGTTGGTCTGACCATAGGCAACACACTAGTCTGACGGGGCCTCTGCAATTTGACCACTTGGATCACAGCTGTCTAATTGCTTGGGGTTCCAGAATAGAAAATAGCCCGCTACCAAGAACTCAAAATAGCCTAGCTTGTAATATACTTGCTATAGGATTGCCTAGATGGATGGGATCTAGCCTCTATAAGGTTCTTCCATCATCCACACACCCTTGGGAGCCAGCAAGATCAAGAAGGGAGGAAATCCAAACAATTCTTCCATCATTCACACATCTTTGGGAACCAACAAGATCAAGAAGGAAGAAAATTCAATCAAGAAAAATCACTCAAATCAAAAGCACAAGGAGAAATCCATGGTAAAACTCACTTGAATGAAATTTAGATCTTTATTTCACTTGGAGATAAATGTTTAAAGCCACTCCACTCTTGGAGGATAGAGCACCCTCTCCAAATAGCATACACACAAAGTTTCCATCTTGGAAACTCTAACCTTAACTCTCCCTTAGTGGCTATCTTGGAAATTCTAACCCTAACTCTCCCTACGTGGTTTAGCCAAAACTCTCCAAATCTTAGCCCCTAAGCCAACATCTCTCCCTTCTTATATGTGGAGGCTCTTAAGAAACCCTAACCAACACTTCTACTTGGGTTTCATCCACTTATATGAGCTAGCCCGTTAATCTAATACCATACTAGGTTTTACACACACATGTATGCTTTTCAAAGCAGCTCATCTAAATGGCTCCGATAGCCCAAAATGCCAATCCAATCTATTGAAACACCTTTGCATACTTTGACATGTAGTCTATTGTGCCCAATGACTAGCCGTCATGTTTTCACGTGTTTCGACTCTCCCGAACCATCTCTATGTGCATCGGCCTCATCACTTAGCACACCATATGCACCAACTCACCTCATGGTGATCCTCGTCTCTTCTGTGCTTCCCGCTTGTGCCATGTGGCACGGACCTTAGCTCTCCAGCCTAATCCTAATCCATTGTTGTTGACAAGCACCACTCTCCAAGCAACCTGTACATCCAAAGACAAAAGTAATCCGATTCTGAGCACTAGTTTTATGCACTTGACTTACGTTAGTCAAACACATACATCATGCAACACAACATCCAACGACACCCATGTTGTGCACACACTCAAACCATGCTCTGAACCTTCAGGGCCAATTTGACCGCCAACCACAGGCTGGTCAGACTGCCCAACATCCCTCAAACTCACATCGGTAACAGGGGGTCGATCTAACCACTAGCCCAACATAGGCAGGTCAGACCGCTTAAGAATACAAGAAAATACTCTCTCCAGAATTTTGGTTAATCTCTATTTAATTTGAGCTCAAAATTCCATTTTCAGTGACACTTGTGCAAATACATTTCCAAACACGTCTACACAAGTGTTTGGTGTCCGATTTTCAAAACACCATATGGCTAGTCAGACCATTCCATACCCGCTAGAAAGGCCGCTCTTTACAAAGTCTAAGGAATTGTCCAAGGCTAGTCTGATCGCCATTGCCAAGCTGTCCAGATCGGTTAAATTTTGATAGTAACTCTGAACACTGAAGAACTTCAAAACCAAAAGCAAACTTGGACAAAATTTGCACATCAAAATCAAATACTTATCATACAACATAGGGTAATCTCCATATAGTCTCACACCCTTAAATGCTCCACTCTAGTCTTTCTCTTCTTATCTGCTTGGATTGTGAAGTATAAAAGTTCCTTTGGCCTCATTGGAATGACCTCACATCTACCTTGTTCTTCATACCCTGGCAGATCTACTAGACCATTTTGTTCCATCTTATCATGAACCACATCAGCATAGGTTTTAGCACCATGAGACCCACCTCTGTTGGTCTGTTTGTGAGTGGAATATCTCTGCTGTGTTGAATCCTCTTTAGCCCCCTGTCTATGTCCATATCTTCAGTCCCATCATTTTGCTTCCTCTTTTTGATCTGCATCATCTAGATCATCATCATCATTATCCTCATCTCCAGGGTGATCATTACCCTCAATCTCATTTCTCTCAACACCTTCTGCAAATATATCCAGGAGATAGAGTTTCTTGTCCATACCAAATAGTCTTCAGGAATTTTAGAGATGTCTTTCACGGCTACCATAGCTCTAATGACTTCACAGAAACTTTTGAATATCTCTGCCCAATCTACTTCTTCCAGTATCCCAAAACATTGTGTTATCTGTTTAATCACTTTCCAAGTGCGCCATTTTGGTGGTGGTGGGCGGGGGGTTCTGACCTGTTATTCTGCAAATACTTCTATTTTACCTTCCCAAGAGCTGAAATACTAACTGTCTCTGATGGATGGCAATTCTTCTACCAGATCCGAAACTTTCTTATGTGGTGGAAATAGAACCAGAAACTTCTTTCTCATCTAGCTGTCTGATTTGCCATGGCCATTCAGCATCCCAAATGTCTGAGCAGTTTTGTTCTAATTCCTTCAATGTTATATCTCCTTTTGTAACAAAGGTGACACCACAGTTTGCAAAATTCAACCATTGATTTGCCCTATCATCCTCATCCTCCACATAGAAGAAACCTAATCCATGATTAGCACTACCAACATACTGAGCTCCAGGTAGAGGTTTATGCCAATCTGGACAATTGTTCACGTGGTGTCCCGTGTGATGACAGATAAAGCACACCTTAGGTTTAAGTACAATCACCAACAAAGTGTCCCGGCTCCCCACGATTATAGCAAACTATATCTAAATATCTTTGATTAGCTGGATTTACCTCATGGGGTTCAGGCTGTTGCTGCCCCTCTCTGCGCCACAGCACCCTGATCCACTCTGTTCTGATTCGGCCCTTGATTCTGGATCTGATTCCTTGGACCTTGTCGTCAAGCTATCAAAACTGGTTTTAAATTTTTACCGGGTAGTCCGACAGGACCAGTAGCACCGATTTTTTTTTTAAAAAAAAATTCGATAGTTTTCGGACCAAAAATTTCGAATAAAATTTCAAATAAAAATAATAGAAGTTGGAGTAACTTGGAGTAAAATGAAATATTTGACATCGAGGATCGATTTATGCTCTAACCAGTGGTACCCGGTAGAACCGATTTTCAGCAATTTATGGCCGATTTTTATAACCCTGTCGTCGCCCTTGTTTTTGGTTGCGTGGGATCCCAGATAGTTTAAAACCTTGTTTGTGAAGCCCAAAACCCTGGCCGGGTTAGGATGGAATCCCACGGCGGCTGGTTGACGGGAACCTTGCAATGACATCGACGTTGCGAGATCTCCCAAACAAAGCCTAGTGCGTACCAAGCTGCGAGATCTCCCAAACAAAGCCTAGTGCGTTCCAAGTTATTGCGAGCGACTGATGTAAACAGATCGATGAAAAAGAAAACTATTATAGTACGTTCGGATCAATTAAAATTTTCTGGTCGTCGAACGCAACGATTATAGTTAAATATGGTGCACGCATGTCACGCTAGAACTGAATTTGCTGAAATCATTGGCCCGTGCATATTCACAATGTGTGTAAGCATTCGAACAGCAGTAACTGTAATCGTTTAAACTATCAACATGTCAGGTCAGCCAGATACACTAAATGGAAGGCACTGGCAATTTGATACACGAGTCTTTTTTTTTTGTTGCAGTTTATAGCTGTTCTTTATGATTTTCGGTTCTAATACGTTTTGCTTATATGAATAAATTGAACATCAATACGCCAATCCATCCTATTTATTTATTTGAGAAAAATCATAGTCCATAAGTTAAAAAGAATTTAGTCATATACTACTTTCTAGCTAGCTCTATCTTCTTCCTCTTTTTTTTTGTCCAGTGATTGGCCTTAGCTGATCAAAAGTCGTCGATGATACATGCATTTTTTATTCGAGTTGGCCTGTGATATATGGTGGCCCTTCCTACTAGCTAGCTTCATCTTCTTCCTCCTTTTTTTTTGTCCAGTGATTGGCCTTAGCTGATCACAAGTACGTAGTTTCCTCCACCATTTTGTTCCCATAAAGATCGATCAGTTTGTTAGAACAGGTAACTGAAACACGTAGCATCGCGCGTGGATCATTTTTGTCGACAACTATTGCAAGTGGATTAATGTTACTTATCTCAAAGGTTGTCATCTCAATTGGATCAATTATTCTTTGCTTGCGTGATATCACTAGAGTGCAATTATTGTAGCCAATTACTTAAGCCGAATGTTTTAGGTACAACTGGCCCACCCCTCACCAAGGTTCATCTAGTGGAGGGCCTATAATCACGATTAATTTTCTTCTCTCCAATTAAAGAGTCCAATATTATATCCATATTTTTACAATATTAATGTCACACAATAAGGTAACACCTGAGCCGCGAGCTGCTGAACAGGTATTTCTGAGGGTGTTGCTAATCGGTAAGCAAATGGCTCTCAGAGTATTTGACCACGCATAAAATATAACTTCAGCGTATCCAACTTTTATTTCAGTTTATCCTCAACGAGAATATGGTATGCACTTTTCAACTTTTAAAAGCTATTTTATAGCTTTTCTTAGATAACAAACTCTCAAACGGAGTGTCTTTTTAAGTGGGGTTTACATGTTGATTGTAGTACATAATATAGCGACTTCATTTATATCAGTCAGAACTACACGCAAGTTTCTATTACTTCATAGTCTCTCTCACAAGCAGCTTAAAAGTCATAAGCCGTAACCAAAAGCTATAAACCAAAACCAAAAAGAACAAGCCAACATCAGAGTTGCTTAGGTTTGGAAGTCTAATTGAAAGTAAGCATCTAACAGTTGTTACAACAGTTCAATTAGTTCCAGTTTACACTACTACAAAAAGAGTCATCACAGATGGTTTGGAACCGTCATCACAGACGGTTTTCCGATCCGTCTGAATTTATAGGTCAGTGATAATCGGAGGTTATCACAAACGGTTCGTGAGCCGTCTGTGATAATCACATCATAGACGGTTTGTAACTAGAACCGTCTATGATACTCACACATCACAGACGGTTCTAGTTACTAACTGTCTGTGATATTCACACATCACAGACAGTTCTAGTTACCAACCGTCTGTGATATTTTTTCATCACAGACGGTTGGAAGATAGAACCGTCTATAATACTAGTGTCACAGACGGTTTTTTGTTTGAGCCGTCTGTGATAATCCTTCACAGATGGTATATATCACAAAATGATCTGTGATAGTTCATTCTATACCTATTTTTTCCCTTTTTCAGCTAGCCTCAGGAAATGTTAACTATGCTATCTGAAAACAAGCAAATACAGTAAGAAACACAGTAAGAAATACATTACACATTCCATTTTTATTAAGATTAGAGCCTACCATTACAATATGCCAAAACAACGAGCAGGTTACCCATCTAGCTAACACAACAAGAATGGAGAAAAAACAAAGATCATCTATGCCTTCTCGCTCCTGATGCAACGCACGAGCTGGATGTCTTTGACGCCCACAATCGTCGGCGTTGATTGAGCGTCTGCACGGTTGGCACGAGCTAGTTGCTTCTGTGGTGTCTTGCCACCCGTAGACTTGTGCGTCATTTGCTTCGTGCAGGCTATGGAGGAGGAGAACAGCAAGGAGGAGGAGGAGGACAGTAACGAGGAGAACAGCAAGGAGGAGAACAGTAATGAGGAGGAGAACAACAAGTAGGTTGGGTTTTTGTTAGTATTTATAGGGGAGGGAGAGGCGGGAGTGCGAAAATTTTTGGTGCGGGGACGGAGAGGTGGAGCTACGATCCGTGGGGTGAGGGTTGGTGGATTTCTATTGGTTAGGATTGGGTTGAGGAGGATCGACGGTCCCAGTGGTCAGATTATCACAGATGGTTTTTAATAAAAACCGTCTGTGATACTCTCTATCACAGACAGTTAGTAGCTAGAACCGTCTGTGATGAATGGATATCACAGACGGTTCTATATACCAACCGTCTGTGAATTAGAACACAAAATTTTATATACCGATGCAATATAAACAACTAGACAAAAAAGATAAAATAGCAAAGTTTTAAATGGCTTATGTATACTCATTTGAAAGTTTTCGATGAGATCTACAACTTTTCGGTTGAAGAAAAATACAAATTCCAAAGGGAAGACCAAGAAAAAGGGCAAAAATGGAAACCAAAAACTTGCGACGCAGGTTTAGGTCCAAAGATGGCCGATTTTCAGGCTCTTGGAGGGCAACGGGCACTAACTAGTCATTTTTTGGATCGGGCTCGTCGTTAGCTTTCCAACGAGTACAAAAACGTCGAAAACGGACACCGTATGCAAAAGTTATGTCTGTTTTACTGAAAATGTGTCAAAACTGAATCCTACTCGGACTCAAGCGGGAAATTATGAAATTTTGGGAATTGCAAGGCGGGAAATATATCACAGATGGTTTTTAATACGAACCGTATCACAGACGGTTCTTAATACAAACCGTCTGTGATGTCTTCCATTATCACAGACAGTTCTTATCTAGTACTATCAGTGATACTTCACAGACGGTTTGTATTAAAAATCGTCTGTGATAATGAAGTTATCACAGACGGTTCGTATTAAAAATCGTCTGTGAAAATACCATAGACGGTTATTCATATGAATCATCTGTGATAATTGCAGTACAGACGGTTCTTAGGAACTGTTTATGATGTAAGCGTCTAGTTTAGCTTTTTTTATAGTAGTGTTATGTCAATACTTGTTTAATTTTGCAGCTAAAAATGTTGTAGTAAAAAAATGTGTTGCGAATCTAAATAAAAGTGAGATCCGGCCTGTGTCTGGATGATGGGAAGTTTCCTTTAACGAATTGATGGAGCGTCTGCCCTTATTTTTTTATAAAAAAAAATCAATGTGAAAAATGATGCATATGTGTGAAAAGGTACAACAAACGTCCAATCTGATCCTTAAGTGTTTCCCAAATTAAGATTATTAATCCTGATAAGACTCAATCATTTCATGTGTTCCCACAAAATCAATCCGTTGAGTCTAGTGTCGAGAGAAAATAATATGCAGCTACGACTGAGCTTAATTTGTGGCGGAGGAACATGGATCGATCTGATTTATTCGATTGGCATGCACATGCATTGATGCATGCATACATCTAAAACCTAACTGTATTATGCATATGGACCCACTGCATCGAATTATTGCTTGGCCGCTCTATATAACTTGGGTATAAGTCTTTCTGTCTTTAAATTGTTTTTAGGTATATGCTAGTATAATGGTATATAATATATTAGGTATACCAGTTAACATTTATTAATTTGAAAAGGTATCGATTTGAAAAGGAAGATATTGATTTATGAAAAATCTTAATCATAGATAAAAAATCTCAATTATAAAATCTGGACACCATCGCATCCCTACTATATATAAAAAGTCTAAATCATGAAGTGTGTGTGGACACACACGAGTGTTAGCCATCTTGGATTCGACCCGTTCTTACGTGTAAATATTAGGCGCCTCTTGGCCTTTTCGAGATGGCTTCTGGAAGCTTGAGTAGCCGTTTGCGATTTATGATGTCTTAATAACTCAATAATATTATAGCGAATAATTAATATGTCAAACGTGACATAATCTCTTAGATAATTCACACGAGATATAGCGTTGTCATACATGTATATACATGTCAATTTTGTACATATACTACTATATGTCAGAATTGGACTGGATATCAACTCGGCGAGACACTCAGTTCAGATTGGATGTGATGGATTTTGGGTCAAACCTAGATCTGGGACTTGGATTGTGCCGACGACAGGGCCGCACGGCATGGGCCTAGTGGGCTATGGGCCATGATATTACTACAGAAAATCATATTACAGACAGTTCAGAAATATCATCACAGATGGTTTTATGAGCCGTCTGAATTTATGGGTCGGTAATGTACGAGGTCATCACAGACGGCTTTCGAACCGTTTGTGGTATAAATATCACAGACAATTTTTAATTACAAACCATCTGTGATAGTTGATAATCACAAATGGTTTTTAAAACCGTCTGTGATATATAAATAACACAGATGGTTTTAGTTAAAAATCGTCTGTGATATCAAATATCACAAACGGTTTTTAACTAAAAACCGTCTGTGATTATCAACTATCACAGACCGTCTGTGCTATTCTCTTCTACCCCTAAATCTATTTCTGTTTAGCCATGCCCTCTGAAACAAGTTGATCAACATGTACATGTATACATCCAATTCACATCTCAATTCATTTCACAAACATAAAACATCCATTTCGCAAATCAATTAATTAAAATGAAATAAAATATCCATTAATAAATACACAATTATAATCAATGTCAATCTTATATTAAACAAAAAATCATTATACGTTGTGGAACTCTCCATCTGATTTTATGACTCCAGCCACCAAAATGTACGCGCACTCTCCTCGAATTTGTGTAAGGTCGGGCTGTTGCAATGCAGTTGTAGGGATGGGCACAGCCTGTTGATAGGAATATCAATGTGCGTACATATATAACCTGATAAGTACTAAATAATTGTGGGAAGATTGACAAACCTTAGGATTGGTGATTTTCGAGGAATCGAGTAGTAGTTTCATATGGTGACAAACGTAGAATCCACACGTGTTGTCCGACTACTGCTGATGGCACTGCAAAAAATAGAATGTGTTAATTTAAGAAGCATTACTACCAAGTGTTGTATAGGATTAATTAATGTGTACTAGCGAATACCCGAAAATTTCGAACATGTTGCAAGGGCTTGGCCCCTTCCGTCGAGCCACGTGTCTCTGCAACGTACGTGGCAAACGACCTTCATGATTCGAAAAAGTTAGTTTAGTCATTCGAAAGGAAAGAAAGAGTACAGTATAGTTATGTATGGAGAAAATGTACTTACCTATCGAGTAATTGGCCGATAACTGTGTAGTCGGTTTTGTTCTTACTTAAGGAATCAAGGTATATTGCCTTGTTCCATTTTGATATAATTACGATTAAAATCCAATGGAACCCCTGATTGTAGGATATAAGTACAAATTCCTTATCACGATGAGCCAACAGTGTTGTTGAAGGATGCATCCTCGTTGATGGTATCCATGGCGACCAAGCGTGGGTCCAGGAAACCATTTGGTGATTTGGATGATCTATCTTCAGTCACCATGCGTCTATATACATACACAGAAAAGCAATAAATTATATATGACATATATCGGTATTACATGAACGGATACTGTGATTGTACACACTTATAGCGCCCGACATCGAGCAGTGGCGTTGAGGCGTTGGCGTGAAAAGATCAAATAAATCCTCAAAGGTCACCGCGAAGACACAATCATGAACTTCGTGTTGTAAATGATCCGGCCTGAATTTGACAATGATACTTGAGCGTCATTCTCCCTATAGCTTACTAGCATGTTCCATATACCAAGCATGTAATCTCTGGCAACTAAGTCCTAGGGTTATGAGGTGCTTTTCTGGGTCGATCATCGGCTAGCCTAACACGAATTTGCAGGCCAATGGCAGGTACGGGATATCATCATTGGTCTTCTTTGATTTGCCCTGCTGCCTCGGCTGTAGATCGACTTCATGGTAGTCGACTGTAAAGGTAGCACCGATGCAAGTTGCTTCACCGAGAATAACACCCATGGACATGGCACCGGTGCAGGTAGCGGTGGTGGAGATAGGCCTTATGGAGATGGCACCAGTGAATGTAGCTCTGGTTCGGACTGCCCTTGTGGACCTGCCACCGGTGAAGAAGCTCCAGGCAGATGTCGCTTTTGGGCCACTAGATGAATATTTCAATGGCTTGCCCTAGAGTCACGAGCTCGTCGTTGGGGGGATTCGGTAGCAGGACGACCTCAAAATTGGCATGCACACCATCCACATGAACTTTTCCGAAGCCTGGTGCTAAAGGTGTACAGTGCACCATGGCCCTGTGAGCAGACGAATATGTCTGGCCCCAAGTAGCGCACAAGGGAACGGAGGCATATCTCACTTGGAGTTTGCACTTCGTAGTCTCCTACATAACGATACAAAATTAGGTAATCCAATAGGCCTATCAACAGATCAAGTATTCCAGAGATAATAATTATTACCAGGATGTCATCCACAGGAAATCTAGCCTCGCTTTCCGTCGTAGAATTGGACGCGCAACTACTCCGAGGTTGGGGGGCTGGCTAGCACAGGAGCGGCGGCGGCGGCCTGCTAATTTTCTGTATATCTTCGCATCTCATCTCTGACATAATCAGCCAGCTCCTCTCTAAGAGATGCCTTGATCTGACGTAATCACACCGGACATACATGCATGTTTGCATACTCTTTACGGTAGAGGATACAGTCCTTCGGACATGCATGTATTCTTTCTACATCTATTCCCAATGGACAAAGAACCTTCTTTGCTTTATACATGGTTTTAGGCAACTCATTTCCGTTTGAAAGCATGTCCGCTAAAAGACATAGCAGCGCCGTGAAACTATTATCGGACCAACCGTTGCTTGCCTTCAATTTCAACAGTTCAAGCACGGCCGACAACCTCGTGTACTTTTGACCTGCAACATGTGAACAAAGGTTTCTCCGAGTCCTTCATCAAGCCTCAGAATTTAACATACTCCCTGATCATAGTTCTCTTCTACATCGCGAAGCATCTGATCTAGATTGTCATCGTGCAACCTATCCGAATCCGAATAATAATCGACATCATCCGGCGGCATATCATTCACTTCACCTGCGATGTCATCCGGCGGTATATCATTGACTTCGCCATGACTGGTCCAATATGTATAACCCTTTTTGAAACCCCTCCGAATCAAGTGTGTTTCAATCTACTCTCGGTTCTTAAACATATTTAAATTCTCGCAGTCAATGCATGAACAGTACATATATTCCACCCCCTTATTCAACATATCCTCCTCGGCAGCTCTTGTAAAAGCAGACACACTATTAATGTACTCTTCACTCACACGGTTCGCGGCATACATCCAGCTTCGGTCTTACGTTATGCATATATATAACAACTTAGTATTAAAAATCAAATTAATTATTTTTTACTACATATATACCACATGCATTGAGGCTTTGCTAGCTCAATTTATATTATAAACACAACAGCTATTTCCTCAGCGATCGACGAACCACTTACAACCAACAATTTTGACAAATTTGGCCTCCCACATGACGGGAACTGATCATGTATGGTCAAGTAGATGCAAACCATCTTCAATAACACTCACCAAAACTTAGATCTAAATTGTAATGCAAAGAAAAATAAATTTCATTACTAACCATATCTAGGGCAATCAGGAACGTATGAATCTTCAAAGCCCTCCTACCTCCTCCCACCAAATTAACTGGCCTAAAAGCCTTGCCTCCTCTAGGTGCAGTACCGGCTAGATCTGGATCGAAATGAAGACATATGCGGTTCTAAGCCTCCGGGTGCTAATGCAGACAGATCTATATCTAAGCGGCGATCATCACAAACGGTTTTTAAAAAACACCGTCTGTGATAATTAGCTTATCGCATACGGTTTTTTGATAATTCTCAGATTATCACATACAGTTTTTTAAAAAACCGTCTGTGATAATTCACATATTATCACATACGGTTTTTAATAAAAAATCGTCTGTGATATTCCAGTATCACAGACGGTTCATCGGTAAGAGCCGTCTGTGGTACTCATTTTTTCCGACACCAATAACACAGACTGTCTTCAAATTTAAACCGTCTGTAACAGTGTACGACACAGACGGTTTTGTCAAACCGTCTGTGATTTGGCATCTACTAATAGTATTTCTGTAGTAGTGTGACCAGCCTGTTGCGCTGTGCTAGCCTAGGCCCAGCCCTTTTTCACAGTGGTGGGTGGTAGCTAGGGTTAGAGGAAAATGGGTGATGGGCACTTGGGCTAGGCCACTATCGCTATGCAGGTCGTCGAGAATGGCCATGCCCACCCGAAAGAGAAGGACATACCAGTGGTGGCCGTTGAGCTCACAGGGGGCACCGATGAGCCGCAGGAGGAGGGTGGTAGGCAGAGGAAACAGGGAGGGATCCGCAGGGAGCCATCGTTCTCACGGTAATACAGGGACTCCACCGTTGTGTCCAATGCTCCCACCAATGATGGTTCCCCTTCGTTGGGGCTAACGATGACGACTTAGAAGTGTTCGAGCTGCCGCTTCTGCCCTCCAACACCGCCGACAGCCACTTGTGATGGATATTGAGGCAGGATTGGCTGAGAAATCTGATGGCCTCCTGATCTCGTCGTGGAGGAGCGCCTCTAGATCCAGACCATGGCCACTCGGACGACCAAACCCATGGCCTCCATGGCTGCCGTGCGGAGAGGTTGGGGCAGTAGTGGAGGTGAGTGAGGTAGAGGCAGCGAGTGGGTGCGATGGAGGAGGGCAGTGACATTGAGGTCAGGCCATGGCAGTGGGGGTGCGAACTCCGTGGCGGCCTTGGAGGAGGAGCGCATGACGACACCGCGGGTTGGTGGTGTAGAGGCAATGAAGGTGGGCAGCAGGGGCGGTGGGCCTATGACCATGGAGGAAGAGTGGCCGTGCGCACACCACTCGGCGTAGAAAGAGGAAAGGCAAGGGAAAAGGTAAAGAAGAAGATGGAAAAGGAAAGGATAGGGGGGAAGGGAAAAATGAAAGAAAAAGAGGTAATAGGAAAGATGTAAAGAAAAAGGAGGGAAAGGAAAAGGTGGGAAAAAGGAAAGATGGTATATAAAATGAAAAAATAAAATTAATTGTGCATACTTATAATGGACATTAGACACGAATATTTGGGGGAAAGTAACAAAATTTTATTAATTGTTGGGTATAGATACAAAGTTACTGCATGTGAGTGCCTCAACCATCTCAGGTGTGAGGGACGACTTCCTTGACTCGAGTATCCTTCCTACCGTACTAAAAGTGGCTTCTGGTGAGACAGTCGACACCAGAATCACAAGTACATCTTGTGCAAAATGTGATAGCATAGGATAGATACACTGGTGGTTCTTCCACAACAACAGGACGTTGACATCATTGCCCACCGCGAGGTCAAGCTCGGTGTCCGCATAAGGTTTGTCGAGATAGTGGTTGATCTCTACTCTTGGATTCCATTGTGACATGCTCAGTGCTTCAGAGGACAAATTAGATGCCAGGCCTTTTAGCTTCTTCCACATGCTGAAGCACTCGAACTGCACAGTCCTTGTTGTATTGTCGAAGAATTTGTACACGATTGACTTGTGATGCCAAACTTTTCATAGTACTTATTAAAAACTCAAAAAAGCTCATCATGAATGTGAATGTAGGACTTAGACAAATCAAGATCAAATGCTTCCCCAATTCCCTCATAAGCCCCCTTTCAAATATGCTAATTTCCTCTAAGGATCAAAAATAGTACCAAAACAGTAGAGATGTGGTACAACTTAAAAATATTTTAAATTTTTCTCTCTCCATTGATTAAAGAATAAGTTTTCAAAGGGCATTGTTTACGTTTTCCTTGAAAGCATTAACAATAGTCCAAAGCCACTTGATGACTAAGCAAGAAGTAAGATAGTAAACACTAGATGAAATGGTGGTTGCATCATAAAAAACTTTCAAAATTGACAAAAATGACCATCAACTATCCAACTAGTTCAGTAACCAACTGCTTACCAAAATTAGCATTGACGAAGAGAGTAATAATGTATTCATAATTCACACACCGCTCCAACATAATATACGTGGAGTTCCACCTCTCCTTCATGTTGAGGTTGAATCTTCTTGGCCTCTTATTGTTGGCCCTAAAGTAGTTCGCAAACTAGTCGTATCTTGGGGTTGAAGATGCAATGAACTGGATAGCATTGCGTATGTTGTCCAAACTAGGTTTTATTACATTCAAACCTGCCTACGCGATGAGATTAAGGATGTGGCATATGCATCTTGGTGGTGGACGAAACTGCCAATGTAGGACTGCAGATGCGGTGTGAGAACCTCCATGGCCACTATGTTAGTTGAGGCATTATTAAGATTGATGGCAACAATTTTATTCTCTATTTTAAAATCCTGAATAACCTCTAGTACACATTGCACGATGGCCTCTCCCATGTGTGCCCTATCGATTGGCCTAAACCCTATGACTAATTTGTTCAAGTTGTAGTTGTTATCCAAGTAATATGAAACATCACTAAGATAGGCTGTCCTTTGCTGGATGAAGTCCATATATATGATGTTAAAGCAAAAGAAATGGTAATTTTCAAGAAGTTCACTTTCAAACTTGATATTTTACACCAATAGAGTTCTACTATATCATGTGCAGTTTTTCTTCTATTGATGTGTTGGTATTGTGGGCAAAAACTGTGTTGGATCATTATCTTAAAACTAGAGAAAATGGTATTGTGGGCAAAAACCGTGTTGAATCATTATCTCAAAACCAAAGCTTTCTCCCATCCTAATAGGAAGATCCTCAGTAACTATATATCTAGCAATTTCATCTCTAGCTACCTGAGGGTTGTACATCCGTGTACTCACTGAACCATCAACCTCAAAGTTAAGCTGAGTTTGGATGTTCCCTCCTTGCCCCCGCCCGGTCGCTATCTTCTTCAAGCATGTCGTCGTGTGCCACTTGGATGACCTATTCCTCCATCTGAACATGCAGATGATTTAGCATGACAATATTTACAAGTGGCATATGCTATGCTACCTCATGCATGTCCTTAATTTCAATTCGTCTCCATATGTTACCAACACCATGCCTGTCGCCGTCGGAGCCTCCAGTCACTGCTTGCACTAATGTACTTGCACTATTCGTTTAAGACATGACTACGAATATGGTATAGCCACTATTAATTCGATTCGTATTTGATCAGTTTTAACCCTAGCAAGAATCATTAGTTTGGAGATATGACATTCATTACGATGTGTAACCTCACAAAAAATGACACGCATGTACATTAAAATAGGCATAATGTGAAACTATATATTTATACATTAATTTAGTACATGTATGGAGTGTTTTTCGTTTTTATTCTTTTTCAGCTTGGATGAAGAATTGGTTTAAAATATATAGTGCTTATAATAAATGAAAGTACTCTAAAAAATGAAATGAAAACGCAATTCAGTATTGGTTTTACATCGAGCCCATAATGTGGCATGCATGTAGTTGAGCTCAGTTTGCGCTCAATTAATTTTAGAAATGAGATAATAAGACAAATATGTAAACAACATTCCTTCTTTTTCTACATGATCCATCTACTTTAAATGAATTGATGAAGCGATATTTTCAATAAAAATGCATTAAATGGTTGTGTGTAGCATAATAAGCATGAAATAATGTATGCGAACACATGATAAATTAAGTAGGGTATGGCTGTACAAACATATTTGAAATAATTAGTTAAAGAAAGTTTATAACTTTTCTACTTTTACATATTTTTCTACTTCTCCCAACTAATTAGTACATGAGAGACCATGTGGAGGTCATCCCATTGTGAGTGATGAGTAATTGACATCTGTTTCCAAAAGTCGAGTTTGAGTCGGTTTGTGGGACCCGGGCGTTGCATGGTGCAACGGCTCGGTCGGACTTTGGTCAGCAATCGTATGGGTTAGGATGTATATTCTATTATTGCGACTTGTTTGATCTTGTTTATGCTATTTACATGTTCATGTATCGGCGGTGCTATGTGGCGTGTTTTCTTGTCGTGTCCGCGGGACGGCGAGGCGAGTCGTGGCGAGACACGGTGGACCGGACTAGGCGCGGTGGCGCCGAGGTCGAACGGTCATGATGTGTCGAAGGCGGCGTGGACTCGGCGTGGTTGCGGGCGTGCGAGGCAAGGAGCGGAAGCTTCCGGAAGGTGCGGAGAGGCGAAACGGGAATTTCGCAAGGCCGCACTGGCGGAGGCGGCTCCGTTAGGGTTTAGCCCGTAACGGGTTGGAGACCCGTTAGCCAAGGGCTATAAATAGAGGTGAGGGCTGCATACCCCTTAGGACACTTGTGAGCTTATTCATATATTTGTGTGTGTTGTGTTCCTCCCAAGAAGCTTGTGAGGCTCTTGGTGTTCTTGAGGATTGAGAGGGAGAGGATGTATTGAAAGTCTTGTAATCATTCCTATGGTTCTAATGTCTATGCGTATGGGGACATAGTTTGGGGTCTCTCTTAATCTTTCTTGTTGATGAATCTATTTGAGAGATCATGTGTTAGTCTCTTCTTGTTTCACGTTTGTTTTTCTTGATTCATCTTCTTGATTTCTCAAGTTGGCTGTTGGGTCTCTCTCTCGGTTGATGTCCTGTGCTTGAGTAGTTCTTTTCTAGTTTTGCCTTTGGACGTGTGTATTTCTCAAAGTCAAGTTACTTTTCTAGTTGTCTTTGCCAGATTTATTTGGTTTCCCTTTGTCTCTGAAGTCTTCTAGCTGTAGATTTTGGTCTCAAATCTGTTGGCAGAAGAGAGGAGCTAGTACTCATTAACTTGTTTGTTCTTCGGCTGTCTTCAGACTTCTTTGCCGATCGTGAGAGTACTCTGCTTCTTCTCAAATACAAAGCGCATTTCTTTCTCCTTTATGTTTGGCGAGTCTTAGTTCTCACTGTAGCAACTTCGGTTTGTCGGCAAAACAAATTTCCTATTTTCATCTTGATCGACCATTTGTTTTGAATCGTGAGCAACCGCAAGCTCTTGCTCCATATGTTCTTTGCGGTTCTTGCTTCAAACAACGATCTTGAACTATTTTCTTTAGCGGTGCCGAACTTTGTAGCGATTGGTTGCCATTTATTTCTCTTCTGTGCCGATCGCAAGGAGCACTAGTTTTAGCGGCAAGTGCTTGGTTTGATTCTGTTGGTGGTAGTTGGCGGCTGACTTCTTTGTTCTTCTCTCGTGCTTGTAATTTACAGGCGTTATCTTGCTTCTTGCCGATTGTCTTTGCAGTCTCACCCCGAATGATGTTCCTTTTCGGTGTCTGGCGGTTTGGTGAAGGCGGAAAGACGTATACTTTGACAAAGCAAAGCGAGAGTTTGTTTCGGCGATAGCGAGACTCGGTTTTCCTCTGTGTCGATCAAAAGCAAAGGAGGAGAATGGTGTTGTCTTCACTATGCTGACAAAAGCTCCGCCAAGTTCTTTTCTTAAGAGCTCCGCATGAGCTCTTTTTCTTTTACTTTTTGCTTTCTCTTTCCTTTGATGAGTGGACGACTAGTAGTGTCACAAGAGCATCAAGTCTCTTTTCTTTTATTTCTTTAGCGGTCTTTGGCTATTTTGCATGCGAGATCAAGCGGTATTATTTTCGGTGAAATTTTCTTGGTCACTCTCGATTTATGCTGAATTTTTTAGTATAGCATGCGTTCCAGTTTTTAGCAGAATTAATTTTCCGAATTCTCAGGGGCGATTCAAAAGAGAACGACATTCACCCCCCCCTCTGTCGCCATTTCGGTCCTACAAATGGTATCAGAGCCGGTTAGCTCTTCTTGATAGATCTTTAATCGGTCTCAAGAGCCATGGCGACGGACAAGTACTCGACCAAGCCCCCGATCTTTGATGGGATGGATTTTCCATTCGGAAGAGCCGGATGGAGACCTACATCCGAGCTCGTGGCTCACTCATCTGGCGAAAGGTCAAGGTCGGTTTGTTGTTCCACCGATGAGAACATCAATGCCGGAATATGGTCGATGTTGAGGCAAACGCAAAGGCGAGGAACATCATCATTCGAGGATTGAGCGAGCGAATTTGATCGCATCTCTCACGGCGTCGGCCTTCGATATTTGGGTGACCCTCAATGCTTACCATGAGGCACCACCCAAATAAAGACGGTGCGACAAGACCGATTCAAGCGATTAAAGCAAATTCGAGATGCTTCTTCGGTGAGTCCCTTGACGAGTGTTTTTCGCTTTCACAAAATTTTGAGCAACCTCAGAGCCGTCGGTCTTACATACTCCGACTCGGATAACGCTCGATGATTCTTTCAAGACTCGATCTTAGGGTTTGGGAAATGAAGGTGACTACCATCAAGGACACCACGGACCTCTCGACCACGACTCTTGATGCGCTTTACTCGCGCCTCAAGACTCACGAGATTGACATAGTCTCGTCGGTCGAAGTCTCGATCGATGGCACTAGTCACCGATCCCACCGCCGCTTCGGTTCTTCTGCGATTCTCTTTGCGGGTTCTCTCTATCGCTCTCGTGATGTAAGCGATGATCGGTTAGGCGGTTAGAGGATGAGCAGCTGGCCCTCCTAGCTCGGAAGTTCTCCCATGCTTACAAGAGGAGGAGGGATGGAAAGAGAAGAGGACCATTGATTTGCTTTGAGTGTGGTGGCCCCAACCACATTCGAGCAAACTGCCCCAAGCGGAGAAGGGCAAGAACGACTACGGCGGTTCGGTCAAAACGACTACACCGACAAGAACCGCAACAAGAAGCCTACGGCTCGACGCAAGGCAAGAAGAAGTTCGCGACTTTGGGAAGGCCAAGAAGCTTTTCCACGCGTCCTCTCCGCGTTCGGCGACCTCGACCTCGGCGAGGTGGAGGGATGGAGCGACGACGACGGACGGGTGATCAAGACCCCAAGAGCGGCGAAGACTTCTCGGCATGTGCTTCATGGCCCTCGAGGGCTTAATCGAGTGACAATGAGCTGTACTCCGACTCGGACGAGGTATGCCCCACCTATGACCAGCTCAATCATGCTTTTCTTAAGCTAGGTGGATTTCATGCTAGAGCTAAGGCTAGGTGTACTGAGTTAGAGAAGGAAGTAGCTAGATTGTCACGAGAGCTTACTTCACTTACATCTGCTTCCTCTCGTGACGAATGTGATACATGCCCTGCCTTGATTGGTGATATGGAGAAGCTAAGGACTTCATATGATAGTGTGACCTCGAGCTAGATATTCTTAAGGTGGAGAATGTTAGTCCGTCATTGAACTAGAGATGTCTAGCATTGTTTTCCTTCATCTACCGTTGAGACTACTTCTTGCACCTCATGTGAGGATAAGGATAATGCTTTTAGAGGTCTTTATACATTGCTTCTCGATCTGCCCGAGACTTGTGAAAGTTGTAACAATTTGAAGATGAACCTAAAACGGGCAGATCATAAAATTGCTGAATTACAAGCTTTTCTACTTGAGCCTATTGCTTCATGTGTGAATTGTCCTAAAGCGATGCGAGCTTGAATCATTTCCAAAGCAGTTTCAGAAATGATTGATCATGATAAGAAGTTGGCTCGGTTTGCTTCTAAGGACCTGTTAGCTCACCATGCATTAGTTGTAACAAACTAAAATCTAACTTGATTACATTGGATGAGAAATGTGTGAAGCTAACTAAGGACCTACTAGAGAAGCCACCTTGTGCTTGTAATGTGGTTGTGGAGAAGGGGGAGAAGCCCCCGGGTAAGGTAGAGACGCCTAGCGATGCGAACCAACCTGCTAGCAGTAGGACTGTCCCTTCTACGTCGGCTGTGCGTGCACAAGCCAGTCTTCCCTCTGCTGTTGGCTGTTCTCCTGCTCCCTTACCTTCTGCTGTTTCTCCTCCTCCTTGCTCTTCTTGCACCTCTCTCTTTCGGGAGTGTCAGTACCTTATGAACACTCTCGAGAAATTTGTAGGAGGCAAGAAGGATCTCAATCTTATTCTAGACCAATCAAAGATTTGCAAGTTCAAACAGGGTCTAGGATATGATTTCCGTGAGGATGTGAGGAAACATCCACCGCCGTGCTCGGACCAATAGCCGCGGTGTGATCGAGGTCAAGCCCAAGAACAAGAAAGTTCAATTTAGATCGCGGGCTTTGTCCAAGGGTTTACGATAGCAAGGTGATTTCACTGCGACTTGACCTCTCGTATATGAAGCCATCTCATGCTACTTGACCCCTCGAGGCGGTATCATTGCACCTTCATCGGAAGGATGTGCATTTGTTTGACCATTGCTTCAAGCGCCAAGATCGCGAAGAGACCGTCTTGAGTCTCTTAGGCGTATTCGTGGTCGCCCGGACCTTGAGTGCACCTAAGACCAACACGAGGTCTAGGTTTGCTCTTGTTGGTAGCTTTGGGCGACCGAGCACTTGGTTTTCCGAGTCTTCATTTTTCGTCCTCGTGCTCCCTCTGGTCGTGACTTCCGCCGTCACGAGGGTAGATCTCGTTTTCCATCGAGATGCCTACCCGCGGCGTGATCGGCGTCTTCTTGGGTGCTCGACTCTCTCTCCGTAGCGATCGGACCAAAGCCAGCGACTCAGTGCGCACATAGACCTTCCGATTCTTTGAGCGACGGAGGCGAGGGTAGTTAGAGGTCGATCGTGCGTGACTACTTCTTACGCTCGACGTGTGACTCAAGATTGGGTGCCAAAATCTATGTTGATTTATCCCGGTACTAAGACTTTGCTCTCTTGTTGACTCGGGTTCGCGGGCGGGGAAGGAAAGGTTTGGCTTGTAGACTCCGGTGTTCACGACACATGACCGGAGATTCTGTTGGTTTTCTTCCTTGCCGTGCTCGGTGATGAGGCGATCACCTTGGAGACGCCTCTTCGGGCGAGTCATTGCCAAAGGTGCAGTCGCATTAATGATTCATTTGTTTTAAAAGATGTTGCCTTGGTTAGTAAGCTGCGGTACAATTTGCTTTCGGTCTCTCGACCACTGATAGCGATTTCGAGGTGAGTTTTAAGAAAAACAAGCGCAAAATTCTTGATTCTTGGTAGTACGGTTTGCGTGATTTCTCGTTTCGGGAGGATCTTCGTGCTGATTTTTCGAGTCTTTTGGTGATCCTCTCATTTGCTTGCTTGCTTACGAGTCCGCGACCTTTCCTTCCGGCATAGGAGACTTGGTCATATTGGATTTGACCATTTGACTCGAGTTAGCGCCACGATCTCATTCGTGGTGCGCGAAACTCAAGATGGTCAAAGATCTTGTTTGCGCTCCATGCTTGAAGACGGCAAGATGGTGCCGCTTCTCATCCTCGGTCCACAGTTACTATGACCGATGCAGGACATTGCTCCATATGGATACGGTTGGACCGGCTCGAGTCGATCGGCGGGAGGAAGTGGTATGTTCTTGTCGTAGTCGATGACTTCTCGAGGTATTCTTGGGTGTTTTCTTGGCCTCGAAGGATGAGGCGTTCTCACATTTCCGAGGTCTTTTGGTGAGGCTTTCTGTTGAGCTTCCGGTGCCTTACGAGCGATCCGCGATGACAATGGCACGGAGTTCAAAATTCCTACTTTGAGAGTTTCGTGGTGAGACAGTGTAGAGCACCGTTCTCTTCTCCATCGTCCCCAGCAGAATGGCGTTGTGGAGAGGAAGAACCGTACCTTGGTCGAGATGGCGGGGCGATGCTTGATGAGTACTCTACACCGCGGAAGTTTTGGGTGAGGCTATAGCCACCGCGTGCCATGTTTCCAATCGAGTTTTTCTTCGGGCACACTTGCACCACACTTCTTATGAGTTGAGATACGGGTGAAAGCCCAGTGTTTCTCATTTTCGTGTGTTTGGTTGCAAGTGTTTTATTCTGAAGTCCGGGAACCTAGATAAGTTCGAGTCACGTTCTTGTGATGGACTTTTTACGGGCTACTCGACTTCTTGGCGGGCCTATAGGGTGCAGGCTGCGAGTCTAGTAAAATGGTAGAAACACGTGAGGTAACTTTCGATGAGGCGGTCAGGGACTAGGCCCGATATCTCGAGTTCACTAGAGCGATCCGAGACCATCTTTGTGGATGATGAGGATGATGGAGATGAGGGTTGTCTACCCGATCCAGTCCCTTCTCCACCCCTTGAGGTGCCTTCTTCCACCGCACCTCGAGGCGATCAGCCCTTACCTTCTGCTTCTTCTGGAGCTAGTGGCTCTGTTCCTACCCCGTCAGGTAACGAGGTAGAGGCCACTTCTTCATCTCATCCAGGACCTCCAAGACATATCCAAAAATCTCATCCTTCTGAGCAGATGATTGGAGATCTATTTGAGCGAGTCACACGTTCCAAGTCTGGCGTGTCACTTTTCTCTCTCCACTGCCTTCGTAGCTTCCTTTGAGCCCAAGGGCGTTTGCCATGCTTTATCGGACGAGTCTTGGGTCAACGCCATGCATGAGGAGCTAGAGAGTTTCGAGAGAAACAAGGTCTGGACGCTTGTTGAGCCCCCTCAAGATCAAAATATCATTGGAACCAAATGGGTGTTCAAGAATAAGCAAAGTGAGGATGGGGTAGTCATTCGAAACAAGGCTAGGCTGGTTGCACAGGGGTACTCCCAGGTTGAGGGTCTGGATTTCGAGGAGACCTTTGCCCCTGTAGCTCGTCTTGAGGCCATTAGAATTCTGCTTGCCTTTGCGCTTCTAAGGGTTTCAAGCTTTACCGAGATGGACGTCAAGAGTGCCTTTCTCAATGGCTTCATTGAGGAAGAAGTCTATGTCAGACAGCCTCCAGGTTTCGAGAACCCCAAATACCCTAGTCATGTCTTCAAGCTTTCCAAAGCATTGTATGGACTTAAGCAAGCCCCTAGAGCTTGGTATGAGAGGCTTAAGTCCTATCTATTGAGACATGATTTTGAGATGGGTAAAGTTGACAAGACCTTGTTCATTCGCCGGCTTGGCAATGACTTTCTGCTCGCCCAAATTTATGTCGATGACATTATCTTTGGCGGCTCTTCTCATGCTCTAGTTTCACAGTTCTCGGATGTCATGAGCACCGAGTTTGAGATGAGCATGATGGGTGAGTTGACTTTCTTCCTTGGCTTCCAAATCAAGCAGACTCGGGAGGGTACCTTTTTGCATCAAGGCAAGTACACTCGAGACCTCCGAGACGATTTGACATGAGTGATGGAAAGCGGTGTCGACTTGATGGCTTCTCTGACCGTTCTTGACCCGATGAGGACGGTGAGCCGTTGATCAAAAGGAGTTCGAGTATGATTGGCTCTCTTGTACCTCACTGCCTCGAGACCGGACATACACTTTTCCGTGTGTCTTTGTGCTCGGTTTCAGGCTTCTCCTCGCGTGTCTCACCGCCAGGCGGTGAAGCGCATCTTTAGGTACCTTCGAGCTACTATTGACTATGGTATCTGGTACTCTTCCTCCTCCTGTCTATCCCTTAGAGCCTTTTCGGATGCAGACTTTGCCGGCTGTAGGATAGATAGGAAGAGCACTTCGGGCACCTGCCAGTTCATTGGCACTTCTCTCGTTTCTTGGTCTTGAGGAAGCGATCCGGTGTTGCCTGATCCACCGCAGAGGCCGAGTATGTTGTTGCGACCGATTCTTCGTAGCTGTGTCCTTTGGATGGTTTCGACTCTGCGGGACTTTGGGTTAGCTATCGATCGTGTTCCGCTCTTTTGCGATAACACATCTGCGATTAGCATTGCTAAGAACCCAAGACACTCTCGGACCAAGCACATCGATATCGATATCATTTTCTTGAGACTATGTAGAGAAGGGTGACATCGTGCTCCAGTTTGTGGAGAGTGACCACCAGTTGGCTGATATCTTCACCAAGCCTTTGGATAGCACGAGGTTTTCACTCTGGGAGAGCTTGGGGTGGTTTGTCCTTATGTCTTGTTGTGAGGGGAGCTTGGACTTCTTGCTTTACTATATTGATTATGCTTCGTCTCATTTACATTGCATTGCATTTGCGGGTGCATTGGGCTTAGTCTTTCTAGCATAGGTTAGAGTGTGTCTCTTGCTGAGTGCTTAGACTTCTTGCTCTTATCTTGTGCTTTCAGGATAGCTGTTTCTTATCTCACTAGATTGAGCTCACTCACTTCTTGCGATCTAGCGAGGGTCGGGCCACCTTCGGGTAGACAGGGTACGTGTTTGCTCTCTAGTGTGTGTTTTTACGGTCAGCTATTAGTCCTGGAGTCATATGGGGTAGATGAGAGTCAGTCTGAGCCATATTATCCTCTATACCTTATCTATGCTTTAAGGACTGCCTGTTTTCTTTGCCAGCTTCTCGTTTTTATTGCTTTGGTTCAGGGGGAGTTCTTTTGGGAGCTTCTGGAGCTTAATATTGACTTAACTCAACTTGAACTAAAAGCTGCATCACATGTTGAGAGGGAGCTGGATTTTATGCATGTCTTTCTGCATTGTAATATAAATACATTGAGCCTTGATTATTACCCGATTATGACATGCTTATGATGATTTACATCTTGCCATGATTTATGCTTAATTGCTAGATTTATCATGACTTCATATGTGTAGACTAGCTTTTGCCATGATGAGTTAACTAAATTTGCTCAATTTGAATTAAAAACTTGTCATGATTAGCACTTGAGTTTAGTCTTTCTTGAGCTGTCCTATTATGATTCATGCCATGTCAAATAGGCTGAGTTGAGCGTTGAATCTCTTTTGAGCCTTAATTTGAGCTGTCTTAAAACTCTTGATGTAACATGAGTTAGTACAACTTATCAAAAAAGGAAGCAAAAAGATCTCTTTTGTGCGAAAAAACTGATCTCACCAATTCTTTCTCACGAGACGGCTTGCCATTGCACTAGGCATGAACTTAGAGAGAGTTTTGGATGACCTAGACTATCTTCTTAAGCTTCTTGCTTGGAGTAGTCATGACATGGCTTGAGATCTAGCACATGATAAAAATATTGGTTGAAAACAACCATAAGCTTCAAAAGAAAAATGTCATTTGTGCTCAATTTGCTTGAGTTATCAAAAGAATCAAGTACTTAAACCATTGTTTTACTCTTGAGTATATAAACACTCTATTTGGACTCGATATTAGATTCTTGGTTCCGCTTAGCTTGATTGACATGGCTTGCATCATCCTTGGATGTCTCTAGCTAGACTTTGCTTATTGATGACTTGACATCCTCATAAATGCACTAAAATTCAGATTGTCATCTAATTGCTTCTAGCTAGCTTATACATATCCTGTCATGATCTAGATAGCAGTTCATTGAGTTATGGCTTGGTGTAATACATTATGGTCATTATGGATAATTCTCATGGCTCTAAATGCTTAGAATAAACAAACTTCAGACATTTCATCCATTTTCATGACTTTTTCTCCTTCTTGCATTCTTGATGGGTTTATTGCCAAAAGGGGGAGAATAGTGGTAGAAAAAGCCACTTTGGGAGCTTTGAGGAAAAATTGTTCTTTCTTTTGCTCCTTCTGTCGACATGGTCATTAGCTTTACTCTTTTACTTATGGACCATGTTAGACTCTTCAAACTCAACTTTGTGCTTTTTGGTGTTTGTCAATATACTCATCAAGGGGAGATTGAGAGACCATGTGGAGGTCATCCCATTGTGAGTGATGAGTAATTGACATCTGTTTCCAAAAGTCGAGTTTGAGTCGGTTTGTCCGGACCCGGGCGTTGCATGGTGCAACGGCTCGGTCGGACTTTGGTCAGCAAGTCGTATGGGTTAGGATGTATATTCTATTATTGCGACTTGTTTGATCTTGTTTATGCTATTTACATGTTCATGTATCGAGCGGTGCTATGTGACGTGTTTTCTTGTACGTGTGTCCGCGGAGCGAGGCGAGTCGTGGCGAGACACGGTGGACGGACTAGGCGCGGTGGCGCCGAGGTCGAACGGTCATGATGTGTCGAAGGCGGCGTGGACTCGGCGTGGTTGCGAGGCGTGCGAGGCAAGGAGCGGAAGCTTCCGGAAGGTGCGGGGAGGGGCTAAACGGGAATTTCGCAAGGTGCACAAGCGGAGGCGGCTCCGTTAGGGTTTAGCCGAACGGGTTGGAGACACAGTTAGCCAAGGGCTATAAATAGAGGTGAGGGGCTGCATACCCCTTAGGACACTTGTGAGCTTATTCATATATTTGTGTGTGTTGTGTTCCTCCCAAGAAGCTTGTGAGGCTCTTGGTGTTCTTGAGGATTGAGAGGGAGAGGATGTATTGAAAGTCTTGTAATCATTCCTATGGTTCTAATGTCTATGCGTATGGGGACATAGTTTGGGGTCTCTCTTAATCTTTCTTGTTGATGAATCTATTTGAGAGATCATGTGTTAGTCTCTTCTTGTTTCACGTTTGTTTTTCTTGATTCATCTTCTTGATTTCTCAAGTTGGCTGTTGGGTCTCTCTCTCGGTTGATGTCCTGTGCTTGAGTAGTTCTTTTTCTAGTTTTGCACTGGACGTGTGTATTTCTCAAAGTCAAGTTACTTTTCTAGTTGTGCTGCCAGGATTTATTTGGTTTCCCTTTGTCTCTGAAGTCTTCTAGCTGTAGATTTTGGTCTCAAATCTGTTGGCAGAAGAGAGGAGCTAGTACTCATTAACTTGTTTGTTCTTCGGCTGTCTTCAGACTTCTTTGCCGATCAGCAGTAGTACTCTGCTTCTTCTCAAATACAAACTGCATTTCTTTCTCCTTTATGTTTGGCAGGAGTCTTAGTTCTCAGCCTGTAGCAACTTCAGTTTGTCGGCAAAACAAATTTCCTATTTTCATCTTGATCGACCATTTGTTTTGAATCGTGCAACCGCAAGCTACTGCTCCATATGTTCTTTGCCGGTTCTTGCTTCAAACAACAGTGCTGAACTATTTTCTTTAGCGGTGCCGAACTTTGTAGCAGTTGGTTGCCATTTATTTCTCTTCCTGTGCCGACTGCAAGGAGCAGCTAGTTTTGGCAGCAGCAGTGCTTGGTTTCGATTACATTGGTGGTAGTTGGCGGCAGACTTCTTCGTTCTTCTCGTGCTTGTAATTTACGGGCGTTATCTTGCTTCTTGCCGATTGTGCTGCACAGTCTCACCCTGCCGAATGATGTTCCTTTTCGGTGTCTGCAGTTTGGTGGGCAAGAAAGACGTATACTTTTGACAAAGCAGCGAGAGTTTGTTTGGCGAAGAGCGATGCTCGGTTTTTCCTCTGTGTCGATCAAAAGCAAAGGAGGAGAATGGTGTTGTCTTCACTGTGCTGACAAAAGCTCCGCCAAGTTCTTTTCTTAAGAGCTCCGCCAGGCTCTTTTCTTTTTCTGTTTTTGCTTTCTCTTTCCTTTGATGAGTGGACGACTAGTAGTGTCACAAGAGCATCAAGTCTCTTTTCTTTTATTTCTTTAGCAGGTCTTTGGCTATTTTGCATGCAGATCAAACGGTATTATTTTCAGCTGAAATTTTTACTGATCACTCTCTGATTTATGCTGAATTTTTTAGTATAGCATGCGTTCCAGTTTTTAGCAGAATTAATTTTCCGAATTCTCAGGGGCGATTCAAAAGAGAACGACATTCACCCCCCCTCTGTCGCCATTTCGGTCCTACAGTACAATTAGTAGTGGATGGTGGTGAAAATGTTTTTGAAGTGCATATTAAACCCGTATGCAAATGTACCAGAGTCTCTCCTATTGACTAATTATCTCCTCTGTAGGGTTCGAAAAAACGGCCAGTCCAATTTAATTTTTGGTACCAGGTTTTGGTTCACCAGTCCACTCTAAATACATGTTTTCAATGCAAGTTTTATACCAAAAGACTTATTACATCTACTGTATAACCCAAACATCAATTTTGCAAAAAAAAACAAAAAAAAATAAAAGTTTGAAGAAAAAAGTAAAAAAGAGAACATCAGCTAGTTTTCGCCGAGAAATCAGAATTGCACCTTCAGTTTTGGTTCTAGTTCTGGTATCCATGACCTTTCTCCTCTACACGGAAGTCTCGCCAATTTTTCATATTCACCATGTTAGATGCAGATCTCTCTAAGTGATATTTTGTGTGAAATTTCCCAAAATGTGAATTACCTTATTGATGCGAAAAATCCTCAAGAGACTAATTTGGAAAAGAAAAGGGGATAGATTCGCAAGAGAAGGTGCACCGATCGACCAGTTCAGCCACAGAAAGAACGGCGTGTCATCTGTTCTTCGTTTTTTTTCTTACGGATCTCTAGCACATACATGATAACAAACTGTTTATGGATATAGCTATGTAGAAACTTTTTTTAAAAAAAAATAGGCCTCAGACGTCTATTTTTACAAAAATAGCTCTTCCTTGAGCTCGGAAGGCGCGACAGGTCACACGACACACCTATCACCTATTGTGCCCCCTTGCTCGGCAAGATAGGGTAGGCGCGGTAGCACGCACGAGCATGGCAGATAGGGCTGCTGAGCCCCCTAGCTTGGCAACTCTTGCCGAGCTCCCCTAACTTGGTAGGTGCTACCTTGGCTTAGCAGAGCTGCTGAGCTTCCCTGCCTCGGCAGGTGGGTGGGTAACCAAAACCAAACGGACGCGACAGCTCTTATCTCGGAAGTCCGTGCATAGAGATTCAGATGCGATGAATCGTTCTTCATTAATGGTGGTCAAAGACCACATCTGTGAGCTTGCAGAGCAGCTGCACAGGCACCGCAACATGACCTTGTCACTCATCAATAGCCTGATAAGTCACCTTGTAGTTGTGGACGTCACAGTTTTGCCGAAATTGTTGATGGCCAATGCTGTGAAGTTGGTTGGTTTCTTGGTGAGCTACGGTAAGGTGTGGCGGGCAAGAAGGAAAGTCATACTTGGGATGTATGGCATGTGCGAGGAGGCCTATGACTTTGTGCCAAGAATACTAAATCAGATTATTGAAGTCAATCTCGAGGCATATGTAAACAAGATGGAGAGGGCGCACCCTATGAAGGCCCCCAATTGTTACATCATTGATCAGGTATTCTGGGCATTTCAATAGGCAATCAAGGGGTTAAAGTACTATCGTCTACTGCTCACAACAAATGGCTTGTTCCTATCTAACAGGTACAAGGGTACGGTGTTGACGGCGGTGGCCGCTGACACAAACTACCAGTTACTCCCAATGGTTTGGGCAATGTGAACACTGATAGCTGGCTGTGGTTCCTGGGCAATGTGAAGCAAGCAGTAGTCCAAGACCAGACAACGTCTGCCTTATCATGGACTATAACACAAGGCTGCTGTTGGGGCTGAGCACCATGCAGCAAGGGACTCAACCACTCTTCTAGTAGAAAGATGTGAAGACCCACTGGTGCATGAGGCAACTGGCAACAAACTTCCACACCCATTTGCACAACAAGGAGTTGATGAAGAAGTTCAAGAAACTCTGCATGAAGAACTAGATGTGCAAGTTCAACACAATATGGCGAGAGCTTGACGAGGAAACCTCTAGGCATATGAGGGAGTTGTAGGGAGCGCAACTGGCCTTAGCTCAGGCCAATTATGTAGCAATGGGCGAGTTTACCCAATGGATCAGCAACTTGTATGCCCTAGATGCGGAGAAATGGTCACTGCTTCACGATACAGACAATGCAAGATACACGATTATGACGATAAACATGTTAGAGGTGTACAACGGTGTGCCAAAGGATGTACGCTCCCACCCGATCACTACAACCATGGATGAGAGTTGGAACCGCACCTCGACTAATTCGTTAATAGAGCTATGATTGTGAAGAAGCACCTAGTGAATGGAGGTAACTCTCAAAAGTCATACAGGCATACGCGGAGTGGAAAATGGCGAAGGCTCATTTGCACATTCGAGGTTCGTTTGAGGGAGAAGTACGTCATGGACCACGCAAGAGGTGATTGTAAGCATACATGCACCATCAGCGAAGTCGCGACCTACACGTGCAAAAAGTCGACGCTCCTTCACAAGACTTGCTCCCATGTCTACACTGCTTGTGCTGCGTGGTTGCAGTCCTCCATGCAATATCCGCAATGACATGGATGACAATTAACGTGGCCAACGTCAAAGGCCACGTAAGTGCAGATTATGCAAGACAATGGGGCATTTCATGAGGAACTACTCAAACACCCACTTCTTTGGCTGCCCGTGGACCTATTGATTTATACCACCTATGTACTCATTCATTCTTTATAACGCCGTCATTTTCTATAATGTAACTCGCAATGAATTAATATTCATCAATGCAAAGTATGTGTGTTTTAAATTAAGTTTAGTCCTAATCCTACCACGCTCTTTTTATGTAACTTTTAATGTGAATTTTGTATGGACACTGATAGTACGGACACTCAAACATCCTTTTATGTCTTACAGGGAATTGTACTGCGTCAATAAAACATGGCAAATATGACTAGAAGCTCAAGGCATGGGAGGGGACGGCAGGCACATGTTGGGTTTTGAGGTTGTGACCCTTACCTCGAAGACATGAGTATCTACGGCCCCCTGAACCCCGACCCCCTAAGCCTGACCTACCACTCGAAACCAGAGAGTTGTACACCCCTAGAAATCCTCTCCGTGACTACCCACACACCGCAGAGCCTTGGCCACAATGCAAGCACAACCTCGACGTGATGGTGTAGGTTTGTGATGACCACGTGCACCCAGGACATTGATTTTTTCACTGTCCTCTATTCATAGTGAATAGTTTGTTACCTACGTATACTTGCACGCATAGAAAACTTGTACTTACCTCATCTTGGTTGCAAACAGTGGATTGCAAATTCACTAAGTGGGTGGATCCATCGTACCCAATACCCGTCGAGGTTTACATTCACAAACTGCATGTCTGCCTAGTGGAGTTGCGGGAGGAGCTCCAGACTTAGATGACCAACAATGACAAGCACTATTGGTAGAGGATCGGAGAGAGGAACAACGAGAAGGTCATGCACCTTAACAGTGACCACCACTCATATTGCTGCTGCGCCAACCCAAGCTGCAATTGCACCTGCCACTACCACAACAACCAGCCATATCCACACCACCCGGATAATCGGCACGCTATGTGGGTGTCATACGGTTCCACATTTTTGCCCTAGGGCTGTGTCAGGCTACATGTGGTCCATTCCTATGATTTTTTTCAGTAATATATCTGGATATTTTGTCTGTACAACCTACTTTTCTCTCCTTGATTACTTGCTGAACTTAGAGTAAATCATATTTACTTTGGATATTTTGTCCAAATTTCACCAAGTTTGGCCTACTTAAATATCTGTACAACAACCCGTAGTGCAAATATACAAAGCTAAACCCTGGAGGCTAGGCAGTAGAGCTGCCAAGCTAGGGCAACTCAGTTGCTCCTGCCGAACCAGGGAGCTCTGTAAGAGCTGCTGAGCTAGGGGGCTCGACAACCCTGCCTGTCTCGCCGTGTGCCGGCCTGCCACACCACGCCCGCTGCTGTGGTGCTCGTGCGCACTGCCGTGTTCGGCCTAGCAAGGGAGACGTAGTAGGTGACATAGGGAGGGGGCATTTTTTGAAAAAAAAAGACATTTGGAGGCCATTTTAAATAAAAAAAGGTTGCTATAGTGCTATATCAGTGGACAGTCCGTGATAACCGGTGGACATCATTTTCTGGTCTATCATCTGTCAATTCGATTTGTACGGTCACCAACCACACGTTTAACATAATTGTCTTGTGTCTGTGTGCTGTACATATTTGTTTCGGTCTGCCACATGTATGATTGCAGCACATGGTTGGAACTTGGAAGGTGCATCAACAGTTTCAACATAGGGAGAAAAAATGTTCAGTAGCACAAAACGATTTGATGATCAATCAGCATCAGAAAGAGCTAGCATATCTCTTGTGAGATTCAGTCTACATGAGCAAGGACCAGCTTCTTTTCTGTAGTCGTGGATCTGATGAACAATATTCCAATGAAAGCTTCCTTGCTGACGGTGGCAAAATGAGCTAGCTGTATAATGACTCCAAATAGGTGCAATGTTTCATGCGGAGCGATATTCTTGATTTTTGAATTTATACCATTATGGTCTGCGGTTTTGAAGCAATTTATTAAAAGGAATTCTTTTGAATTACAGAGGAGCAATCTCAGATGCAGATCTGCAAACTTTAGAATTGTATTATTTGGAAATTAATGTATAGCTGTAGATTGCATACAATATTTTTTAAAATTCTGAAACGAACATGTCATCTTAATATTTGCAGATATCTCCCATGATAACCGGTTGGTGCATCTTTCCCTTGTATTATCAAATCGATCTGCACGGCTGCATTTCACATGGTCTTGTTCAGATGAATGCTATTCAGATTTGTATTCTGGCCAGCCATGCACATGCATGAGTCATGATCCATCACCAGCAAACAAATCGCCAGGAAAAATTAAGTAAAAAAAATTAATTAACCTAGACCTTGTTTTGGGAAAGCTTTCACAACTTAAAGCCACCGGAAGTTTAAGCTCCTCTAAACAGGGAGCAACTTATTATTATTTTTTTAAAAAAATTAATGAACCTAGACCTTGTTTTGGGAAAGTTTTCACGACTTAAAGACACCGGAAGTTTAAGCTTCTCTAAACAGGGAGCAACTTAAAGCCAAGGTAGCTCTGCCTTGCACTTAAGAAGTGAAGACCACTGTTGTTCGATCCTAAGATCGAACTTGGGTGGGAGGCATGCACACCGCATGATCTTACCTAGAGGTGGAATTTGGGCCATATCGTGCTGTGACGGTACGGGCTCGGCGTGCTTTGGGCCACATCATGATGTGTTGTGGATCGGTCCGGCAGTCCTACCGTATTGTGCCGTGCTTAGGGATGCAAACGGAGCGGATACGGACGAATATTGCTTATTCCGTATCCTTTTTCATATTTTTTTTGTCGGAGTCGGAGTCAGACACTGATAGTGCCAGATATGAATACGAATGCAGATATTCTCGGTCATGAATACGGAGCGAATACATGTCGCTCCAATTACGGTTAGTTTCGGTCACGAATATTTGATCGGATAATGCGTGAAAGCAAATTTCACATGGTGACAGGGACAAGTTAAGCAACTAGTAAATTCTATCTAGTAAAGTAGCAAGTAAATGATAGAAACTAGTTAAACAACTAGTAGCAAACTATCTACATGTCACATGGTTCAAAAGTACGAATTATCCATAGCCAAGTAGTCAAGTACATCACTAGTTCATTTAACTTTATTACATTTAGCAAATGATTCCACAAGACCTTCGTGCCCCTTAAGGCCTCACATCGAGATTTGTGAGGACATTTATTGCATTGCACCCAAAGTTGTTTCTCCTTTTCACCATTTTTTGTGTCAACAGTCACCTTGTATTTAATCTAGTGGTATCAAACCTTCGAGGTACACTTCTTCTACTTCTTCTCAATAGGCTCAACTTCTCCGGTGCAAGTCACAGTTCCAGTAATAACCGTGTGCTTATTGCTTAACATAGATTTTCAATCAGAAAGTATTCTATTTCTTACTGAACAAGCGTAGAGTGTAAAGGAGAAATTATCCAGCAACTATCCAGAAAAATACCCAGATAATTCCGTATCCATCGGATAATACTTTTTTTGAATCTGTTTCCGTATCCGACAAAAAATATCTGACTCCGTTTCCGTATCCGACAAAACCTTCAGATATCCAAAAATTTAGTCCGAATTGTATCCGAATTAAAACGGACGGACGGACGGTCGGAAAATATCCGCTCCATTTGCACCCCTAGCCGTGCTAGCCCGCCTCGCCTTGTCTCCGGCCAGATCCAAGCACGGCCTAAAGCATGACGGGTCAATTTCGTGCCATGCCGGCCTTAGGACGGTAGAGGCGGCGACCATCATCTTCATTACTATTTATATATAATCAATATATAAAAAAGGAAGTTACAAAGAGTTCTGTCCAGCAATTTTTTAAATGAAGACAGCTGAGGGAGCATTACTTTTATATATAATTAATTAATATCTAAAAATGGGGTTACAAAGTGTCCTCGTTCCTAACTGTCCAAATTCGAAAATGCTAGCAAGCAAGAATAACAATGTCCTTGAATCCTTCAATTTTCAGCACATTCCTGATGTGAACAGTGTTATCAAGTGCCGAACCATCTCGCAGAACTTGAATTCCAATTGAACACCAACAAGTCTGAGGGATGGAACAAGAAAAAAATAAATAACTGTTCTGCAGTCTCCAAAAATAAATAACAGGGAAGAGCTAGCGCCAAGGGGTGGAGGTGAAACCAGGGGTGGTGGCGTAGCGCGGTCGGCGTGGTGGGGAGAAAACAGGGGAGGGGGATGAACAGTGTTATCAAGTACCGAACCATCTTGTAGAACTTGAATTCCAATTGAACCCCAACAAGTATGAGGGATGGAACAAGAAAAAAATAAATAACTGTTCTGCAGTCTCCAAAAATAAATAACGGGGAGGAGCTAGCGCCAAGGGGAGGAGGTGAAACTAGGGGTGGTGGTGCAGCACGGTCGATGTGGTGGGGAGAAAACAGGGGAGGGGAGGAAAGAAGAAGGGAGAGGGAGGCCAGCTAGGCCGGATGGGCCGAAGGCCATTGGGCCAGAAGAGAGAGGAGGCCGGGAGAAAGGATTTTAAATATTTTGTAAATTTGAATTTTCAACCAAATTCGAGAAGAAAATTTTGAAATTCAGCTCAATTTTTGGATACTAAACACAAGCTTTTGAAATTAAACTCAACTTTTACAAGCACAAGGTAACATGCCCAAAATGGGATGTTCCATATCCTACCCCCTTGAAACATAATCTCGACCATGAGATTCGAGCTACTCAGAGAAAATACATGGGAAGTCTAGTCTAAGTTGATCCTCACGCTCCCAGGTTGCTTCTCGCTCCGAGTGGTTGCTCTACTAGATTTTGCGGAGGTGGATGGTTTGGTGTCTTGTCTACTTCTTCATGGTGTTGAGGATCTTGATTGGATGCTCTGGGTAGGTTAGATCCTTCTGAAGCTCGATGGTCTCGACTGGCGCTTGATCTTCAGGAACTCTAAGGCACTTCTTGAGTTGAGAGACGTGGAATACATTGTGTACATCTGACAGGCTTGTGGGTAGCTCCAATCTGTAGGCCATTTCTGCACACTTGGCGATAACTGGGCATGAGCCTATGTACCTAGGTGCAAGCTTGCCTTTCATTTTGAACCTGCGGACTCGGAGTGGTGACACCTTGAGGTAGACATGATCTCCCACTTGGAAGGTTAACTCTCTGCGACGATTATCGGCATAGCTCTTCTGTCTGGACTGAACAGCTTGAAGACGGTCTTTGATCAGTCGGACTTTCACTTCAGCTTGCTTGAGGGTATATGGACCAAACATATATCCTTCTCGCAGTGACTAGTGGAGAGGGGTTCTACACTTCCTACCATAAAGAGCCACGAAAGATGACATTTTAAGGCTAGAATGATAACTGTTATTATAGGAGAATTTTGTATACGGTAAGCATCTTTCCCAATCTACAGTAAATTCTAGAGCACAAGCTTGAAGCATGTCCTCCAGGATCTAGTTTATTCTCTCCGTCTGCCCATCTGTCTAAGGGTGGTAAATAGTGCTGAAGGCAAGATGGGTTTCGAGTGCATCATGCAGAATAGCCCAAAAATGCGAGGTGAACTAGGAACCTCAATCTGAGACTATCCTCTTAGGTACTCCATGTAAACATACAATGCGGGCCATATATAATTCAGCCAACTTATCTCCCTTGTAGGTGGTTTTTACTGGGATAAAATGGGCAACCTTGGTTAATCTGTCAACTATAACCCATATTGAATTATACCCTAATCTAGTCTGGGTAGACTAGCTATGAAATCCATTCCAACTTCTTTCCACTTCAATTGGGGAATTGTAGTCGTTGAAGTAGTCTGGCAGGTCCTTGATGTTCAACCTTGATTCGCTAGCACACATCACAACATGCTACATACTTAGCAAAATCTCTCTTCATATGGGGCCACCAATATAGGGTTTTCATATCTTTATACATCTTGGTGCTGCCTGGATGCAGGGTATATGCTAAGCTATGGGCTTATTTTAGTATCAAGTCCTTGAGATCCTTTTGGTGGGGAACAAAGAGGTGTTTCCCGTACTATAGGACTCCTTATTGATCTTCTACCATCTTATGGGCTTTTCCCTTAGCCATGAGGTGCTTGAACCTCTAGACTCCAAGGCGTCCTTTCTGTGCTGTTTTTATCAACTCTTCAAGAGTTAGGTGCACTTCCATAGCAGCGAGGGTGCCATGCTCTACTAACTCTTGGTTAAGGGCTTCCAATTCCTTGTAGAGCTTGGGGTGCAATTCCTGTACCATGATGTTGTTGCAGTAGGGCTTACGACTTAGAGCATCGGCCACTATATTAGTTTTCCCTAGGTGATAGTGGACATTCAAATTATAATCCTTGATTAATTCTAGCCACCTTCTTTGCATATGGTTAGGGTCGGTCTGGGTGAAGATATACTTGAGACTCTTATGGTCTATATATATATCACAATGATTCCCAATCAAGTAATGTCGCCAAATTTTTAAAGTGTGCACTACAAATGCTAATTTCAAGTCATGGATTGGATAGTTATCCTTATGAGGATAGAGTTGTCTGGATGCATATGCCATAACTTTTCCTTCTTGCATAAGCACACAACCAAGACCTTGGCGTAAGGCATCACAATACATTTCAAATTCCTTGTGTATATCTAGCAAGACTAACACAGGGGCTGAGGTCAACTTTTTCTTTAATTCTTGAAAACTCTTTTCACAAGCATTAGTCCATTCATACTTCTTTTCTTTCTTGAGCAGGTGAGTCATTGCCTTGGATATCATGGAAAACCCTTCTATGAAGCATCTATAGTATCCGAGCTAATCCAGAAAACTACACACTTCAGTGACTGAGGTAGGCAGCTTCCATTCTAAAACTACTTTTACTTTGGAGGGGTCAACTATTACTCCTCCATAGGATACAATGTGTCCAAAAAAATGGATCTCATGCAACCAAAAATCACACTTACTGTATCTGGCATACAGTTGGTGTTCTTTGAGTGTCTCTAGGACTACTCGCAGATTTTCTGCATGTTATTTGTTGGTCTTAGAGTAGATCAAGACGTCATCTATGAACATGACCACAAACTTATCCAAGTATTTCTGAATACTTCTGAGAGACCATGTGAGGGTCATCCCATTGTGAGTGATGAGTAATTGACATCTGTTTTCAAAAGTCGAGTTTGAGTAGGTTTGTTCGGACCCTGACGTTGCGTGGTGCAACGGGCTCGGTCGGACTTTGGTCAAACTTAGTCGTATGGGTTAGGATGTATATTCTGATAATGCGACGGGTTTGGACTTGATTATGCTATCTGTGCGTTCATGTATCGAGCGGTGCTATTTGACGTGTTTCTTGTGCGTGTGGTCGCGGGGCGTCGAGGCGAGTCGTGGCGAGACACGGTAGACCGGACTAGGCGCAGGTGGCGCTGAGGTCAGAACGGTCGGGATGTGTCGAAGACGGCGTGAACTCGAGATGGTTGCGAGTCGTGGACAGCAAGGAGCGCGGAAGCTTCCCGGAAGGTGTAGGAGTGGTGAAACGGTCATTTCGCGAGGCTGCACAAGTGGGAGTGGGCTCCGTTAGGGTTTAGCCGGCGTAACAGGTTGGAGACCCGTTAGCCAAGGGTTATAAATAGAGGTGAGGGGCTGCATACCCCTTAGGACACAATAGAGAGAGTTAGGGTTTTAAGAGTTCATTCCTTGTGTGTTGTGTTCCTCCCAAGAAGCTTGTGAGGCTCTTGGTGTTTTTGAGGATTCAGAGAAGGAGAGGGATTGAGTAGAGAATCCATGTAATCAAGTCTTGTTCTAATGTCCATGCGTATAGGGACATAGTTTGGGGTCTCTCTTGTAATCTTTCATGGATATGAATTTATCTGAGATACCTTTTGTTTGAGATAATATGAAGCCTGTTCTGCAATTTCTCTCTTACGGCGTGATTTCCTCTATTTGGCAAGAACTTCATTTTTGGCTTTCAACAGTGTTGACTGCACTGAAATTCTTTCAGTTGCTCTGTCCTCTATTTTTCGTTTTGCTTCTTGAGCAGTCCCAAACCAAGTTGCTATTTGTTTCTTGTTTGCATTTCTTCCCTGGTATTTCCTGTTCTTCAATCGTCTTACATTCTGTCTTCCCTTGTTCTTTGTTCCTTTGATCTGTTTCTCCTTTCAGAGTTTGTCTCCTCTTTGGTGTTAGTTTTCCTTTTGGGGCAGTTGAGCAGTCAAAATCTTTCTTTGTTCATTCTTCGCACGAGAGTGTTGTGTGAAACACAGGCACCGAACAAGTTTTTTTTGTGTTCTGATTTTAGCTAGCCGAGTATATTGTGTGTTCTGTTTTCAGCTAGCCAAGTAGTTCAATTTCTTTGCAGTTTACAATCTTCGGTTTGCAGTTCATTTCCACCTGCCGAACTGCATCTTCTCTGCAGTGTTTCTAGTCTTGATGTGTCTGGGATAAGTCTGCACTCAAAAACAAAAATCAACTCGATCTTGCTCTCATTCTGCGTGATTCCTTTCTTTTCCCTTTTTGCTTTCAGTTTTTGCAGCTGCAGTTTGGGCTAGTAATCTCTTTCATTGGGCGACAGATGGTGATCCCTTGTGGTTGTGTTTTGTTCTTGTCTTTTATTTCTTTTGCTCATGTTTGATGATTTTGCATGCATATCAAGCGGCAATATTTTCATTGAAATTTTCTTGATTACTCTTTGATTTATGCTGAATTTTTAGTATCGCATGCGTTCCAGTTTTCAGCAGAATTAATTTTCTGTGAGTTGACTCGTACTGCATTTGTCTGAAATATCATTGTACGAATTCTCGGGGGCGATTTTAAAAGAGAACGACATTCACCCCCCCTTCTGTCGCCATTTCGGTCCTACAATTGGTATCAGCGCCGGTTAGCTCTTCTTTGATAGATCTTTAACCGGTCTCAAGAGCCATGGCGACGGACAAGTATTCTACCAAGTCCCCGATCTTCGATGGGATGGACTATCCTTCGGAAGAGTCGGATGCGAGACCTACATCCGTGCTCGAGGCTCGCCATCCGGCGAAGGTCAAGGTTCGGTTCTTTGTTCTCGCCGATGAGGACGTCAATGCCGGAAACATGGTCGACGTTGAGGCAAACGCTAAGGCAAGGAACATCATAACCCAGAGCCTGAGTCGTAGTGAGTTTGACCGCATATCTCATCTTCCATCCGCCTTCGATATTTGGGCGACCCTCAAAGCTTACCACGAGGGCACCACCCAAATAAAGACGGTGCGACAGGACCAGTTCAAGCGAGATTACAACAAGTTTGAAATGTTCACTGGCGAGTCCCTTGATGAGTGTTTTGCGCGTTTTCACAAGATCTTGAGCAACCTCCGAGCGGTCGGTCTCACGTACCCGACTCGGACAACGCTCGCCGATGCTCACCGCACTCGATCTGCGTGTTTGGGAGATGAAAGTGACCACCATCAAAGACACGACAGA
Organism: Bonia amplexicaulis; assembly: GCA_036346245.1. Classification (NCBI taxonomy): domain Eukaryota; kingdom Viridiplantae; phylum Streptophyta; class Magnoliopsida; order Poales; family Poaceae; genus Bonia; species Bonia amplexicaulis. The sequence continues at coordinate 8,319,834 of CM070763.1, read as the reverse complement.
CCTCTCGACCACGACTCTTGACGTACTGTACTGCGCCTCAAGACTCACGAGATTGACGTTGTCTCGTGAGGTCAAGTCACGATCGATGGCCTTGGTCACCGATCCGTTTCTTCTTGGGCCTCTCTTCCGATTCGATTTGCGGTTTCTCCTTGCGCTCTCGTGACGTAGCGATGATCGGTTAGAGCGACTACGGATGATCGATTGGCTCTCCTTGCTCGGAAATTTCCTCATGCCTACAAGAGAAGGAGGGACGGAAAAAGAGGAGGACCCGTTATTTGCTTCGAGTGTGGTGGCCCCAACCACATCCGAGCAAACCGCCCCAAGGCGGGAAGGGCAAAAGCGACTACGGCGGTTCGGGCAAGAATGACTACACCGACAAGAACCGCAACACGAAGCCTTCAGCACCTGTCCAAGGCAAGAAGAAGTTCCGCAACTTTGGGAAGGCTAAGAAGCTCTTCCACCGCGTCCTCACCGCCTTCGACCACCTCGACCTCAGTGAGGTGGAGGGATGGAGCGACGACGACGGACGGGGACCAAGAGCCCAAGGATGGCGGCGACGACTTCTCGGCATGTGCTTCATGGCCTCGAGGCTAACCGAGCGACAACGAGCTGTACTCCGACTCGGACGAGGTATACCCCACCTACGACCAGCTCAATCATGCTTTTCTTAAGCTAGGTGGTTTTCATGCTAGAGCTAAGGCTAGGTGTACTGAGTTAGAGAAGGAAGTAGATAGACTATCACGGGAGCTTACTTCACTTACATCTGCTCCCTCCCATGATGATTGTGATACATGCTACGCTATGTTGGGTGACATGGAGAAACTAAGGACCTCGCATGATAGTGTGTCCTCCGAGCTTGATATTGTTAAGGTGGAGAATATTAGTCTTCTTGCTGAGCTTGAGATGAGTAGGATAGTTCCTGTTTCATCTTCTACTGTTGAGACTATTTCTTGCACCTCATGTGAGGATAAGGATAATGCTTTTAGAGGTCTTTATACATTGCTTCTCGATCTGCCCGAGACTTGTGAAAGTTGTAACAATTTGAAGATTAACCTAAAACGGGCAGATCATAAAATTGCAGAATTACAAGTTTTTCTTCTTGAGCCTATTGCGTCATGTGTAAATTGTCCCAAGCTATCACTGAACGGAATCTGTCTCCAAACAGTTTCAAGAATTTGTTGATGATAATAAGAAAATGGCTCAGTATGCTTCTAAGGACCCTGTTAGCTCACCATGCAAAAATTGTGATAAACTAAAATCTAACTTGATTGCATTGGATGAAAAATATGTGAAGCTAACTAAGGACCTTCTAGAAAAATCACGTCCTGCTTGTGCCTTCTGTGCTGAGGTGTTGGAAAAGGATAAGGACATGGTAGAGACGTTTAGGAAGAGTTACGAAGACCAAATGGCTAGGATTAGGACTGCCCCCTGTGTGTCCTGCAAAGCCCTCAAGGTTGAGGTGGCCGTGCATACGGAGAAATATGCACGTGCTATTCGCTCTTCTGCTATTGGTTCTTCTCCTTCCTCTCCTCCTGCTGTCTCTTCTTCTTCTCCTTGCTCCTCTTGCACCTCTCTCTTTCGGGAGTGTCAGTACCTTATGAACACTCTCGAGAAATTTGTAGGAGGCAAGAAGAAACTCAATCTTATTCTAGGCCAATCAAAGATTTGCAAGTTCAAAAGGGTCTAGGATATGATCTCCGTGAGGATTGAGGAAGCATCCACCTGTCGTTCTCAGACCCGTAGCCGCAGGTGTGATTGAGGTCAAGCCCAAGAACAAGAATGTTCAATTTAAATCAGCAGAAATTGTTCAAAGGATTTCTGACAGCAAGGTGACCTCACCTGCAGCTTCGGCCTCTCAGAAGGTGAAGCCATCTCATGCTACTTGACCTCTCGTATATGGTATCATTGCACCTTCTCGCCGAAGGATGGACATTTGATTGACCATTGCTTCAAGCGCCAAGATCGCCAGAGACCGTGTTGCAGCTCTTAGGCGATTTAGGGTCAGCCCCAGACCTTGAGTGCACCTAAGACCAACACGAGGTCTAGGCTTGCTACTGTTGGTGGATTGGGCAGCATCGAGGACTTGGTTTTTCCGAGTTTTCTAGTTTTCGTCCTTACGCTCCCTTCGGTCATGACTTCCGCCATCCTGAGGGTAGATCTCATTTTCCCAATCGAGATAGCTATCCGCGGCGAGATCAGCATGTTGCCGGTGCTTCGACTCGCTCTCCTGTAGCAGTCGGATCTAGCAATGACTTGTGCATCTGCTCACGACCCTCCGCTTCTTTGAGCGACGGAGGCGAGGGTAGTTAGAGGTCATCGTGTGTGACTACTTCTTACGCTTGACGTGTTACTCGGTATTGGGTGCCAAAATCATTGTTGATTTACCCCAAGATCGAGACTTTACTCTGTTTGACTCGGGTTCGCGGGCGGGGAAGGAAAAGGTTTGGCTTGTAGACTCGGTGTTCACGACACATGACCGGAGATTCCGTTGGTTTTCTTCCCTTGCCCGTGCTCCAGGTGATGAGATGATCACCTTTGGAGATGCTTCATCTGGACGCATCATCGCCAAAGGTACAGTGCGCATTAATGATTCATTTGTTTTAAAAGATGTTGCCTTGGTTAGTAAGCTGCAGTACAATTTGCTTTCGTCTCTCGACCACCGATGATGATTTCGAGGTGAGTTTTAAGAAAAACAAGCGCAAAATTCTTGATTCTTGGTAGTCCGGTTTATGGATTTCTCGTTTTGGGAGGATCTTCGTGCTGATTTTTCCGAGTCTTGGTGATCCTCTCCGTTGTTTGCTTGCTTCGAGTCCGTGATCTTCCTTTACGGCATAGGAGACTTGGTCATATTGGCTTTGATCATTTGACCTGAGTTAGCGGTCACGATCTCATTCGTGGTCTGCCGAAACTCAAGATGGTCAAAGATCTTGTTTGCGCTCCATGCCGACACGGCAAGATGGTTGCCGCTTCTCACCCTCCGGTCAAGTGACTATGACCGATGCACGGACACTGCTCCACATGGACACGGTCGGACCGGCTCGAGTGCGGTCTGCAGGGGAGGAAGTGGTATGTTCTTGTTGTGGTCGATGACTTCTCGAGGTACTCTTGGGTGTTTTTCTTAGCCTCGAAGGATGAGACGTTTACACATTTCCGAGGTCTTTTCAGTAGGCTTTATGTTGAGCTTCCAGGTGCCTTACGAGCGATCCGCAGTGACAATGGCACGGAGTTCAAGAATTCCTACTTCGAGAGGTTCTGCGGTGAGACAGGTGTAGAGCACCAGTTCTCTTCTCCGCACGTCCCACAGCAGAATGACGTCGTGGAGAGGAAGAACCGTACCTTGGTCGAGATGGCCAGGACAATGCTCGATGAATACTCTACACCACGGAAGTTTTGGGTGAGGCTATAGCCACCGCGTGCCATGTTTGACGAGTTTTTACGAGGGCACACTTGCACCGCACCTCTTACGAGTTGAGATATGGGCGAAAGCCCAGTGTTTCTCATTTTCGTGTGTTTGGTTGCAAGTGCTTTATTCTAAAGTCCGGGAACCTAGATAAGTTTGAGTCACATTTTTGTGATGGAATCTTTCTAGGCTACTCGACTTCTTCGCGGGCCTATAGGGTCTGGAACTGCGAGTCTAGTAAAATGGTAGAAACATGTGAGGTGACTTTCGATGAGGCCAGTCCGGGGACTAGACCCGATATCTCAGGTTCTTTAGAGTAGTCCGAGACCATCTTCGTGGATGATGAGGACGATGGAGACGAGGGTTGTCTACCTGATCCAGTCCCTCATCCACCCCTTGAGGTGCCTTCTTCCACCGCACCTCAAGGTGATCAGCCCATGCCTTCTGCTTCTTCTGGAGCTAGTGGCTCTGTTCCTACTTCGTCAGCTCACGAGGTAGAGGCCGCTTCTTCATCTCATCCTGGATCTCCTAGACATATCCAAAAATCTCATCCTTCTGAGCAGATTATTGGAGACCTCTTCGAGCGTGTTACCCGCTCAAAATCTGGCTTATCTCAATTCTGTCTTCATTCTGCTTTTATTGCCTCCTTTGAGCCCAAAGATGTTTCTCATGCTCTTTCTGACGAGTCTTGGATCAATGCCATGCATGAGGAGTTAGAGAGCTTCGAGAGAAACAAGGTCTGGTCGCTTGTTGAGCCTCCTCATGGTCACAATATCATTGGAACCAAATGGGTGTTCAAGAAACAAGCAAAGTGAGGATGGGGTAGTCATTCGAAACAAGGCTAGACTGGTTGCTCAGGGGTACTCCTAGGTTGAGGGTCTAGACTTCGAGGAGACCTTTGCCCCTGTAGCTAGACTTGAGGTCATTAGAATTTTGCTTGCCTTTGCAGCTTCTAAGGGTTTCAAGCTCTACCAGATGGATGTCAAGAGTGCCTTTCTCAATGGCTTCATTGAGGAAGAAGTCTATGTCGACGACCTCCGTGTTTCGAGAACCCCAAATACCCTAATCATGTCTACAAGCTTTCCAAAGCGCTGTATGGATTTAAGCAGGCCCCTAGAGCTTGGTATGAAAGGCTTAAGTCCTATCTTTTGAGGCATGATTTCGAGATGGGTAAAGTTGACAAGACCTTGTTCACTCGCCGGCTTAGCGCTGACCTTCTTTCGTCAATTTATGTCGATGACATCATCTTTGGCGGCTCTTCCCATGCTCTAGTTTCACAGTTCTCGGATGTCATGAGCACCGAGTTTGAGATGAGCATGATGGGTGAGTTGACATTCTTCCTTGGCTTTCAAATCAAGCAGACTCGGGAGGGTACCTTCTTGCATCAAGGCAAGTACACTTGAGACCTCCCGAGGCAGCGTCGACATGAGTGACAGTAAGCGGTGTCAACTCCTATGGCTTCTCTGACCGTTCTAGACCCGAGATGAGGACGGCGAGCCAGTCGATCAAAAGGAATTCGGAAGCATGATTGGCTCTCTCTTGTACCTCACTGCCTCGAGACCAGACATACACTTCTCCGTGTGTCTTTGTGCTCGGTTTCAGGCTTCTCCTCGCGTGTCTCACCGCCAGGCGGTGAAGCGCATCTTCGGTACCTTCGAGCTACCATTGACTATGGTATCGGTACTCTTCCTCCTCTGTCTCATCCCTTAGAGCCTTTTCGGATGCGAGACTTTGCAGTGTAGGATAGATAGGAAGAGCACTCGCACCGCCGGTTCATTGGCACTTCTCTCGTTTCTTGGTCTTCGAGGAAGCAGTCCGGTGTTGCACAGTCCACCGCAGAGGCCGAGTATGTTGCTGCAGACCGATTGTTGAGCTGTGTCCTTTGGATGGTCTCGACTCTGCGGGACTTTGGGTTAGCTATCGATCGTGTTTCACTCTTTTGCGACAACACGTCGGCGATTAGCATTGCTAAGAACCCAGTGCAGCATTCTCGGACCAAGCACATTGATATTCGATATCACTTCCTTCGAGACCATGTAGAGAAGGGTGACATTGTGCTTCATTTCGTGGAGACTGACCACCAGGTGGCTGACATCTTCACCAAGCCTCTGGATAGCTTAAGGTTTTCAGCTCTGCGGGGAGAGCTTGGGGTGGTTTGTCCTTACGGACTGTTGTGAGGGGGAGCTTGGACTTTACTGCTTTCTATATTGATTATGCTTCTGTCTCATTTCTGTTGCATTGCATCTATGGGTGCATTTGGTCTTAGTCCTTCTAGCATAGGTTAGAGTGTGTCTCTTGCTGAGTGCTTAGACTTCTTGCTCTTATCTTGTGCTTTCAGGATAGCTGTTTCTTATCTCACTAGGTTGAGCTCACTCACTTCTTCTAGGTTCTAGCGAGGTTGGGCCACCCTCGGCAGAGCAGTACGTGTTTGCTCTCTAGTGTGTGTTTTACTCGACAGCTGTTGTCCTGGAGTCATATGGGGTAGATAAGAGTTAGTCTGAGTCATTAGTATTCTCTATCTTATCTATGCTCTAAGGACTGCCTGTTTTCGTGATTTATTTGCCAGCTTCTCTTTTTTTATTGCTTTGGTTCAGGGGGAGTTCATTTGGGAACTTCTAGATATTAATGTTGACATAACTCTACTTGAACTAAAAGTTGCATCTCAAGTTTAGGGGGAGCTGGATTTTCTTCATTTGATTTGTAACATAACTTAATGGAGCCTTGATTATTATCCTTTCATGACATGTTTTTCATTATATTATATCTTGCCATGATTTATGCTCCATTGCTAATTTGATCATGACTTTATATGTGTAGTCAAGTCTTTGCCATGATAGGTCAATTAAAATGCTAAATTTTGACCTAATTCATGTCATGTTCATATTTGAGACTAGTCAGCTTTGTATTATCTTTTTATGATTCTTGCCATGTCAAATAGGCTGAGTTGAGTCTTGAATCTTAGTTGAGCAATAGATTGAGCTATATAGTTTCTTGATGACACATAAGTTAGTACAATCTATTAAAAGCAAAAGATCTCTTTGTGCGAAAAACCGATCTCACCAATTCCTTCTCATGAGGCCCTTGCCATTGCACAAGGCATGAACTCAGGGGAGATTTGGATGACCAAGATCATCTTCTTAAGCTCATTGCTTGAAGTGGTCGCATAAGGCTTGAGGTCTAGCACATGACAAAATAACAAAAATGGTTGAAAACAACCATGATTTCCAAAAGAAAAATGTCAAATGTGCTCAATTGCTAAAATGTTCAATGTACTCCAACAATTGTATCATTCTTGAACAAATAGCACTCTAGTTAGCTCAACACTAGCTTCTTGATTCCATTTAGCTCATTGACATGGCTTGCATCATTTGTGGATATCATTAGCTAGACTAAAATCTTGTTTGACTTGACTTGCTAAGCACTTCAATTAAAATTCAGAATATACCTTATGTTACTTAACTTCACTTTACATACTTAGTCATGATCTTTGAAGCATACTTGTATGTTATGGCTTGATATAATACATGATGGTCATTTTGGATAATTCTCATGGCTCTACATACTTAAAAATGATCAAATCAGCCTTTCATCCATTTTCATGACTTTTTCTCCTTCTTACATTTGTGATGGGTTTATTGCCAAAAGGGGGAGAATAGTGGTAGAAAAAGCCACTTTGGGAGCTTTGAGGAAAAATTGTTCTTTCTTTTTCTCCTTCTGTCGATATGGTCATTAGCTTCATTCTTGTTCTTATGGACCATGTTAGACTCTTCAAACTCAACTTTGTGCTTTTTCGGTGTTTGTCAATATACTCATCAAGGGGGAGATTGAGAGACCATGTGAGTGTCATCCCATTGTGAGTGATGAGTAATTGACATCTGTTTTCAAAAGTTGAGTTTGAGTAGGTTTGTTTGGACCCTGACGTTGCGTGGTGCAACGGGCTCGGTCGGACTTTGGTCAAACTTAGTCGTATGGGCTAGGATGTATATTCTGATAATGCGACGGGTTTGGACTTGATTATGCTATCTGTGCGTTCATGTATCGAGCGGTGCTATTTGGCGTGTTTCTTGTCTGTGTGGCTGCAGGACGTCGAGGCGGAGTCGTGGCGAGACACGGTAGACCGGACTAGGCGCAGGTGGCGCTGAGGTCAGAACGGTCGGGATGTCGAAGACGGCGTGAACTCGAGGTGGTTGCGAGTCGTGGACAGCAAGGAGCGCGGAAGCTTTCTGGAAGGTGCAGGAGGGGCGAAACGGTCATTTCGCGGGCTGCACAAGTGGGAGCGGGCTCCGTTAGGGTTTAGCCGGCGTAACAGGTTGGAGACCCGTTAGCTAAGGGCTATAAATAGAGGTGAGGGGCTGCATACCCCTTAGGACACAATAGAGAGAGTTAGGGTTTTAAGAGTTCATTCCTTGTGTGTTGTGTTCCTCCCAAGAAGCTTGTGAGGCTCTTAGTGTTTTTGAGGATTGAGAGAAGGAGAGGGATTGAGTACAGAATCCATGTAATCAACTCTTGTTCTAATGTCCATGCGTATAGGGACATAGTTTGGGGTCTCTCTTATAATCTTTCATGGATATGAATTTATCTGAGATACCTTTTGTTTGAGATAATATGAAGCCTGTTCTGCAATTTCTCTCTTACGGCGTGATTTCCTCTATTTGGCAAGAACTTCATTTTCGGCTTTGAACAGTGTTGACTGCACTGAAATTCTTTCAGTTGCTCTGTCCTCTATTTTTCGTTTTGCTTCTTGAGCAGTCCCAAACCAAGTTGCTATTTGTTTCTTGTTTGCATTTCTTCCCTGGTATTTCCTGTTCTTCAATCGTCTTCTGTTCATGTCTTCCCGCCAGGCTGCTGTTCCTTTTGGTCTGTTTCTCCTTTCAGAGTTTGTCTCCTCTTTGGTGTTAGTTTTCCTTTTGGGGCAGTTGAGCAGTCAAAATCTTTGCTGTTCATTCTTCTGCCGAGAGAGTGTTGTGTGAAACACAGGCACCGAACAAGTTTTTTGTGTGTTCTGATTTCAGCTAGCCGAGTAGATTGTGTGTTGCATTTTCAGCTAGCCGAGTAGTTCAATTTCTTTGCGTTTACAATCTTGATTTGCGTTCATTTCCACCGAAGCGCATCTTCTCTGATGTTTCTAGTCTTGATGTGTCTGGGATAAGTCTGCACTCAAAACAAAATCAATCTGCTGCTGCTCTCAGTCTGCGTGATTCCTTTCTTTTCCCTTTTTGCTTTCAGTTTTTGCCGCTGCAGTTTGGGCTAGTAATCTCTTTCTGTTGGGCAGCATGCAGCTGATCCCTTGTGGTTGTGTTTTGTTCTTATCTTTTTATTTCTTTTGCTGATGTTTGATGATTTTGCATGCAGATCAAACGGCAATATTTTCAGCTGAAATGTTTACTGATTACTCTCTGATTTATGCTGAATTTTTTAGTATCGCATGCGTTCCAGTTTTCAGCAGAATTAATTTTCTGTGAGTTGACTCGTACTGCATTTGTCTGAAATATCACTGTACGAATTCTCGGGGGCGATTTTAAAAGAGAACGACATTCACCCCCCCTGTCACCATTTCGGTCCTACAACTTCATTTATCACGTTCATTACTCAACAGGCTATACCGGGTGGTAAAAGCTATTTTAGGAATATCTTCTGCCCTGATTTTGTATTGGTGGTAGCCTGACCTTAAGTATATCTTGAAGAAGACTATTGCTCCGCACAACTGGTCAAACAGATCATCTATTCTGGGTAAGAGATACTTTTCTTGATGGTTACATCAATGAGGGCTTTGTAATCCACACACAATCTGGCGGTGCCATCCTTCTTTTTATTGAAGAGTACTGGAGAACCCTAGAGGATGGGCTAGGTCAGATGAATTCTCTCTTGAAGGTCTTCAATTTGTCTACTGCCATTTTGTAAGGTCTCTTAACAATTAGGGCAGTTCCTGGCTTTAGATTGATCACAAACTCTACATCTTAGTCTAGCGGCATGCCAGGTACTTCCCCTGGAAAGACTTCTGGGTACTCTTGAACTACGGGCTTTTCTTCTAAGGGCATTTCTTCAAGGTGATAGATTGTGTTACTACTGAGACCCGAATATGGAAATTTAGGCATTTCCGTGTATTCTGCACTAATCCAGGATCACGCTAATGCACACAGTGGAAACATAGATAAAATATCAAACATAGACACAGTTAACCAAACGAAAGAGTCAAATATTAATTAATTATCAAAGTTGCGACCATGTGACCAAGCTTGCAGAAAATAGCCTAAAGTGCTTAAGAAACTAGCAGCGAAAAATAGAAATAAGCGTAGTAGACATTTGACATACCCACAGGAAATCGACTGGGAAGCGAAGTCCTAATCCATGAAGTCATTGAAGAGAGCTCCTTCAAATTCCTCTGTCTGATATGGTTCTTCTTCTTCAACTGAGCTAGTATGGACAAAAACGTGAGTACATAGAATACTCACCAAGTCGTTTGTAACAAGACTGCAATGTAGTATGCAAGGCATATCAAAAGATAGCTAAATGGTTATTTTGTAGAAAACAATAGTTTGGTGTAAATACAATAAATAGATTGAAAGCGCATGTTCGGAAAGGATGTAACTAAATAATTAATGATTCAAAGGATTGAATGAACCACAAGTGAAATACTCATTCAATTCCCAACCAAAGTTCTTCCCAATCAACCAAGATTTTATGAAAAACCTAACCCTCATGTGAAATCACCGAGCATTGTCCATAACCGGGGGCACGACTATTCGAATAGTTTTACACTCTACAGAGGTTACACGACTTTATCTACATGATATGATCATCTTGTAATGTCACCGGTATAACATGCTGCCTTAGGCATGTCGACCAAAAAGATCACAATAAAGCTTTTACAATGCTCAATCTCAACTTAGTTTTGCCCACTTAAGATTTCACGATCGAGTAGGCTAACCACATAGTCGAACAAATCCCTCTTATTGCCCTGGGAAATATCTGACTGACACCCCTTCACAAACCGATGGTGAAATGAATATTGAAACATCACAAATTAGTTAGCCAGGTCCATTCCATACTGGACATGTGGTTGTACGATAGGACTCAGATTAATGGCACATAAAGTTAAGTCCTTAATCGTAGTTTTATACTATTTATAATATAATCGTAGGTATAGTATCTATAATTTATTAGTGCATGGTACTTTGTGGGGATTAATTAATTGTAATTGTTGTAATTAGTTTAGTGCCAATTAGTTAGGGTAAATTATTGAGTTAGTGGTAATTAATTAAGTGGTAATGAAGTTGTGGTTTAATAGTGGTAAGGATGACGGTAATGAATTACTAGTTATTAATTTTTGGATGAGTAATCAAATTGTTGTAATTAATGAATTATTCATATGTAATTACGCACATGTAATCGATGACTTGCATGATGTTTATCGTCATTATTTATTGCAACGGGCACTGCGAACCGGGTTGTTGTCGCTTCAAGTAGTCTCAAACATGTAATACTTGTTAGTGTTCTATAGCGATGGTCTTGTATGGGCAGGGCCTGATGGGTTGGACCTATCGAGATGCTAGTACAAGGTGGTCCAAGCGGAGGGACTCAACACGGTGAATTCAAGAGCTTCTAAGCTGCATCCGAAGGGCGTTTGCCACAGAGGCAATGACGATGAAACTTATAATCGAGAGGATCGTTTATATGAATGGCATGTGGGAGCTCGTCAAGGTGAATGGAAGCGCAGTATAGAGCCAGTACATGCATATTTCCTCCTAACTTGAGGCGGCCATTTATAGGAGGTCGATGGTGTACCTGAGTTTCATATGAAGGGCACTGGAAAACCTTGATGAGTCTGGGACCTCTACAACCAGGCAACTATAGGCCAAGCTTCAAGACAATAGCACTGAATGTGCTGTCTCGAAGGAAAGACTCACACCTCATTTTGTGCAAAATGATGGGGCGGATTTTTGGTGGTCGGCCCGCATTGACTACCACGAATATCTACTGGACTAGGCTTTCGGGTTAGATTCTGACAAGGATGCCTACCCAGACTCCGATGGTAGCGATGATGACGCACACTAGACGGGTGGTCCAACCAGGGGAATTACGTCATTGGAGGTGCCTATGTGGCCTCCAGACTCGATGATATTGCGGCGTTTTCCCTTGTACTACCGCAAGAAGAAGAGTCCTAGTGGGGGTTTCAAGCTGACACCCTCTTAGCTGGGCAGCACTTCCCTAGCAAGGCAGTTGTGTAACAAACTATAGTCTGGTATGCCTTGTCCATCAGCCATGTGTACTGAGTCCACCAGTCTAACTCGGGATATTACGCAATGAAGTGCATATTGGAAGGCAGCCCTAGAAAAGTTAGTGCTCAACGAGCAAAGATTTTTGGCTCAGTCTTCACGGTCAAGGCGCTGATTGACCACACTTGTCAGCTTAGTGAGCACATGTGTCAACATCGGAATGTGACTTCTATGTATGTGGCAAGCCTCATCAGCCACCTAGTTACGACGGACATGTCCATCTCCTCCCAAGGTGCTGATGTTGAAAGTCGCAAATCTGGTTAGCTATCTAGTCAGCTATAGCAAGGTCTGATGAGCCAAGCTGAAGGTCATCAAGTCCATATATGGAACATACAAAGAGGCATACAACCTTATGCCGAGATTGCTTCACCAGATTGCTGAATTAAACCCCAGCACGTACATAAACAAGCTTGAGCATGATGATGCTGATGGAGGGCCCAACTACTTCATATTGGACCAGTTGTTCTAGGCTTTCATCCAGGCTATTAGGGCCTTCAAGTTCTGTTGTCCTGTGCTCATGATGGATGTCACTTTCCTTACGGGGATGTACAAGGGCACCATTTTCACCGCGGTGACGGCCGACGCGAACAACTAGCTTCTCCCAGTAACATTTGCCATTATGGAGAGTGAGAACGTGTCTAACGGGCGGTGGTCGGAGACCGGTTCAATGTATGCCTTATCACAGACTACAATGTTGGGTTGTTAGCAGTGCTCAAAACCATGCAACATGGGACCGAACCCCCTCACCAGTGGAATGACGTGCAAACCCGGTGGTGCATGAGGCATCTTGAATCTAACTTGTTCACACGGTTTCACAGTCAGGAAGTTGTGAAGACGTTCAAGGCATTGTGTCTACAGAACTAGAGGTGGAAGTTTGAGTCCATCTGGAGAGACCTAGAAAGCCAAACTACGAGGCATACAAGGTAGTCCACCCTAGAGGTAACGGAGGGAGAGAAACCCAGTAGTGACATAAAGGCGTGCGGTGCCTCCCCATCATTGCGATTTTCAAGGAGACATGGACTCACACTGTTAGTTATTTCCTCAATAGAGCCACCACAACCAAGCGACAGATGAAGGAAGGCAAGCAGTGGTCCGAGAACATGTAGAGGCATATGAACCAGAAGATGGAGAAAGCTCGAATGCACAACATCAGGGTAGTCGATGGCCTCAGGAGGAAGTATGAGATTATGCTTCGGTAGAAATATGTCAATAGTCATGCCAGGGGTGAAATGAAACAAGCATGCACCCTGAGTAATGTGGAGACATACAACTGCAACAAGCCGAAGCTCCTGCGCAAGCCATGCTCGCATGTGTACAAGGTGTGTGCGCAAATGAGGCAGATGTCTATGCCGTACATCTCTGGGTACTACGATATGCAGCACCTTTTCGATATATAGAGTACAGAGTTTTACTCCTACAGCTTGGACATGAACTACAAGGATCTTTGGCTGGACATGGTGCAATGGGCCCCCAACAAGGACTTGAAGACAATTGGGAAAGGACGTCGACAGATGCGATGCTTCCAAAACAACATGGATGCCAACCAATATACCAACATTAGTCGCACAATCAAGTGCAGGATATGCAAGACCTCTAGGCACTCAATGAAGGATTGCCCCAATAGACCGACCTTGTTTTGTTGTCATTCATTGTCGTAAATTCATGCATTGTCCGTCTTGTTTCTTTATGCACAGCAAAACCTGCACGATACCCAGATATGTTGGATATGTTTTCTCATTCATTGTCCCGCAGTGTGTGTGTGTGTGATGGACCCAACGCGGCATCTTTGCATGGCGGACGTGACCAACAACGAAGCTTTGCGTGCCGACATGACCCAACGAGGCAGCTTTGTAGACTGACATGACCTAACGAGGCAGCTTTATGCAACGTCATGACCCAATTAGGCAACTTTGTAGACTGACGTAACCTAACAAGGCAACTTTGAACAGCGACATGACCCAACGAGGCAGCTTCGTGCATCGACGTGACGCACGCTGCAGTAAGATTCCTCCTTAGGGCCGCTGCCTCGTAGACATGAATTTGCATCAATCTAATTAGACTTCTGTCAGATTCACCGTGCCAACTTGGTGTATAAGTATTACCCCTTCCGTGGTGGCCTTTCATGTAGTAAGAGTACCACACTACCATACTCAGATAGGGAAGCAATAGGACGAGATCAGCCGACTAGCAAGATCTACTATAGCACACGACGAGTAAAGCACCCGTGCCAGGAGGCCACCTCCCCGCAATGATGCCCCCCGTAGCTCCAACCCCTACCATGACATTTCCACTGAGCATTCACCACAAGACTTGCCTGAGAGGGAGACATCGGCCCTCTGTTGGTGTAGGGACATGTGCAAGTTCTTCAAGTTGAAACAGTAGCTGAGCCTGGGCATGCATTACTGGGGTTGCCTTAACTACACCTAGGACTACCCTGACTGATGTTGGGACATAGAGCGATACTGCTAGCCGATAAGGATCGGTTACAGTATATTCCCCTTTCATTTCTCTTCGAAAGCACACACTAACTACCTCTTCAATCTATTCGTAGTCTCCAGATTTGCTATGCGCATTCCGCAAATAGATCGACCAAGAGATCCACCTGCACGATCAGTGACGTCTCGCCTACGGGGAGTGGGATACTAGACGGACTGCGAGAGAAGGGAGAAGCGATGGCACACTGAAGAGCATATCAAGCATATCCAGTAGGAGGCACAAGCTCAAATGGAGATGTGTAGGCGTAGAGAGTGCGAGGCTCACGAGGAGGAGCGCAAGAGAAAGCGCGAAAGGGCGGCTAAGACTAGGGCGGCCAGTGAGGAATACAATGCCGAACTTGAAAGGATTGGAAATGGCTCCGGTCCATACAGCAGATCAGGCAATTCCGTAGTAGCCCCTAGTCCTATTGCCATACTTTTCGTATCTCCTAAAGGCTTGTGTTCGTACATAATTCAGATGCTTATGTCGCTTTGTATGAAAGATTTATGTATCGCGCAAAGTAATAGTTTTAGAGTTGTCTATTCCTTGTGTAATTGAATAAAAATTAACTATGAAACCCTAACTCAAATGATTGTCCGAAGCAACGGGGCGACATAGAGCAGTCATGTCGTACTAAACTTTCCACATTCCAAGTCACATGAAAGTATGAAACTCTGGTTTCGAAAAACTGAAATCTGATTTGTTGAGACCTAAACTCTTGATTTTTGAGACAATTTCAAACATATAAAACTCTAGCAAAACTACACAGTCAAGTCCATTGTACAAGGATCCTTCAAAATTTTATAATTTTTTGAGCTCGTTTGCTACATGTAACAATTCCAACGAACAGCATAATTCAACGACTTTTCGAGTGAAATTTAGGATAGATAAAATTATGAAAAAAGTACATAATCAAGTACGCTGCGTCGGGTGGCTTTATGTAAAATTTCATAATTTCTTAAACTCATTTGCTATATGTAAAAAAATCAAACAAGCAATGCACTAAACAAAAAAATATAATTACAATTACATTAGCACTAATTACTCTAACTAAACAGCCACCACATGGTGGTGGCCATGCAGCCAAGGGCACGTGCCACCCCTCGGGGCTGCCGAACGATGGCCGTGTGGTAAATACGCTATTCTTACAAATTTTACGTGATGACTACCATTTTTACAAATACAGATCCGAAAACCACCAAAATAGCGAAAAACTCTCGATTCAAGCCACAAATTGCAACCACCAAAATAACCATATACATTGTATTTGTAACCAGTATCCAGAAACCACATGCATATAAGATTCTTCGGCGTGAACAACCATGGTGTAATTTCGAAGCCACAAATTGCAACCACTTAAATCGCAATTGCAAACTTCCCCGCACCATGTTAGACGCCATGTAACATCCCAAAAATTTAAATTTGGAGATATAAAGCTTTTGAATCATTTTTGCCATACATTCTATTTGAATTTGGATTTTTACGGTGTTTCATAAATTTTGGTTGAGGTTCTACTGATTGGAAATCTATGAAGGCAGCAAAACAAACATTAGTAATGCCATAAAAAGGAATATGTCGGAAATAGAAAACTAAAATTTTAAATACGAATCTGAAAAGATGATCCATTAAAAGAATAGTACAGTTTGAGCCCAAAATAATAATAATAAAACACTAATAATAAAATAAAATATAGATAAATACTGAAGATGAAGAAATATATGCAAATAAATTCTTCATACAAGAATGTAGGGTTGGAAGAATATATATTTATACATACACACATAAGGAATATATATATACATATATATAAAGTAAAAATAAAATAAGGAGAAAAAATATATATATACAAAAATAAAAGAAAAGAAAAGGAGGAGATCAGTAGCCGCCCACGCCCAACCGCCCAATCTCCGCCTCCCCCCCCCTCCGCACTGCTTTTCTTCCTCCTCATCCCCTCGCTCACTCCCTTCCCAGCCGCCCGCGCCGCCAAAGCCCAGCCCGCCTCGCCCGCATCTCGGACCATCGGCCGCCACGCCTGCACTGTAGACACGGCGCCTCGACCGCGCCGCCCGCCTCCTTTTTCTCGCCCTACTCTGCCGCACCGCTCGACTCATGACTCAAGACCCCGTCTCATCACGCGTGTGGCGCCCTCTCACTGACCCTCCACGCGCGACGCCATCATCACTCTGCCCTGTCGCCAGCTACCATTGCTCGTCACATCGCCGCCTGCCCCCGCCGCTCGTCGACACGACCGAACAAGCCGCCTCCCGATGCCAGCTCCACCCGGTCGCTTATAGGAACAGCTGAGCCCGCCAAAGTCATTCCCGAGCTCTCCACTCCCTCTCCTACCGCTCAATTGGACTCCCATCCCCCACAACCTCGCCGGCACACTTTCTTCCCCAACCTCGGCCACCAGGCTCCCCGCCGACTCCCACCATAAGAGCCCAATTCCAGCCACCTACACCACCTCCAGAACATCACAAACTCATCCCCGGTCTTCCCCGCACCTCCCGAAGACCATACATCACCGACGTCGGAGCCCTCCTGAACTCGCCGCAGTCACTCACCGCCGACCCGCTCCGGCGCTTCTCGGGCCCCGCCGACGCTTCCACTAACATCACCAGCCCACGGGCAACCTATTTTGACGGTCCCCCGGACCGCCCCGGCCACCCCTCGCCGCCGGCGCCGCCGCCCCAAGCTTCCTCCGCCCCTACCCCGCACGTTCTACGGTATAAGAGGATTTATTCCCCTATAGAGGTAAGCAACGACTGGGCGCCTCAGCTATCGCCGCTACTCTCTTCCCCCAAACTCCCGGCCCGCAGCGTTTGGGCCCCACCTGTCAGTGGCTGCGGCTCCCGAGCGGCCCACTGACCGTAGGGTCCCACCTGTCAGAGGCACGGTTAATTAACTCTGATGGCAGTACTTAGAGGCTAATGACCGATCTTAAGAGATAATTAAATAATTAATCCAGTGACATGTGGACCCCCCATAAACATTAAAATAACCCTAGGCCCACCTGTCATGGACACAGTATAGGAAATAATAAAATAAAAATGAATTAAAAATAACAGTGGGACCCACATGTCAGAAATTTAATAATTTATAGATTTAACTGAACTGAGATTTTTGGCAGGGCATAACTTATTCATTTTAACTCCAAATTGAGTGAGACAAATTTCTAAATTCATCTAAATTCAAGATCTGTCCAGTGGAACCAAAATCATTATTTTTGAAGCTCATTTGAATTTAGAAAATGATTTAGAGAAGCTAATAAAGTTCAACTAAGATATGAATGAGGTTATTTAAAGGTTTAAATTTTGATTAGATCATGTATGGTTAATTAGCGTGGTATGACTAACTATGTAAAAGACTAAAATATAAATTCGGTAAACTAACAATTGTATACCTTATGTAAATAGTGCTCGACAAAATAATGCTCCACTAATCTCATGCACCAAACCATAGGTCTAACCTGACTCATGGAATTTCCTAAATAAATACAGAAATAATAAAGAGAGGTTATTAACTTATAATAAAACTTATAATAAAGAGAGGTCTCAACCCACCCGAACCGCCTATTAACTTATAATAAAACTAAATCAAGTTTATTCGGATTCATTGGGATCTTTTGAGTTATTTGTCTTTATTTGGATTCAGTCGTTTATCGCGTAATTAGAAACAGGGGCTCCGAAGAATCAGTGGATCAAGCGAGATCAAGAGCGAAGTGAAGATAAAGACCAGAAGCTCCTGAGAAAGCATTGTGTGAGAACAAGACCGCGGTAAACCGCGCAAGGTGAGTCAATACTTTGATTATGTTGAACCTATATTTTCTGTAAATTACTTTTGTTTAAATTATCAAATTGCATGCTGCTATTTTATATACAATACATGTTTAATTTAATAGTTATATGCCCATTGTTTACCTTGATTAGTATTACACATCCTTTGGAATGTTTGAATATGTGATCTTTGTCGCCCTAGCAAAATTATAATAGTAACCCTTTCGAAAATAAGTCCGTAATTACATGCCATGCTTAGTATCGCTTAGATACTCATGGGCGTGAGAACGTCCAAGCATCACTTTTAATCATGAGAAAATTTGGTTCGAGGGCAGTCATGGTGGTAATGACTGGTATATGTTCGATATGATTATTTTATGTTTCCAAAACCCTACTTACTTAAATATCTGGGCGAATGGTTCGAGGGTGTGCGAGTGGTGCAGTGAAGGCACAAAGTGGGTTGTGGTAGAATCGCCCAGATACCACTAAGGACTGAATCTTGTATGACCTCTTATGTAAAACAGTGCAACCACAAGTCTATAAAGTACAACTTGGCTAAGTAGTTGTATCGAAACTCCCGGACTCATCTCACTGGTAGTGGAGTGAAGGGCAAGGGCAAGGGGAGGCCTAAAGGGACACCGAGGGGAGGGTGAGGTTTTCCAGCTGTTCTAAGCGTTGCGGGAAGTGGAGCCCGGCTGCGTTAGTAACTGTGGAAAACATCCCGTGCATAGATGGGACCCACCGCAAGTGGGCAGTTTCCCATAAGGTGAGATGACAAAAGGAGCTAGATACTTAACAGTCATTGTGATGGTCTGCTCAACCGCATGACTAAGGAATCATGTGGGGCAACGAGTTGATTGTCTCTTGTGGTGAAAGTGTACAAACTCTGCAGAGTCAAAACTATTCGAATAGCCGTGCCCACGGTCATGGGCGGACATGGGAACTTAACCAGATATAGTTCTATTTCAAAAACTTTGTGGGTGGGAATGGAAAAAGTGGAAGGGCGCGGAAGGCCCTGATTTGTGTTGCCCTGGGTGTCGCCTCAGTGATAAGTTAAGCGGCTATAACGCTGAAGGATTAAGCATATGGTGCAGATGCCATATAACGATGGATGGGATCTGAATCGCTATTATTATTGCATCCTCGTACATATTATGCTTTTGTTCAAACTGCTAAGTCTCAAGAAATTTCCTACGTACTATATTTCAAAAGCAAAATAATGATAATAGTTCACATAAAATAAGAAGACAGTGAGAAATAAAAGAATCATAAGAACAGAAAATGACCATTGTGGTAAACACGTAACGATGTTGGTGGATTCATGTCGATTATAAAAAGGGAATAATAGAAAGTGGTTTAGGAGAAATAAATCGGTGGAGTCTATATGAATGGATAGGTTAGAAAGATGATTTAAATGATTTTTGGAGAATTAGAGAGTGCAAAAGAAATTATTGGATTACGACACTAATATAAATTCTTGAGAGATGTTAGTAATAATGGGATTAAAAGGGGTTGATCAAAATACTAGAAGGATGAACTGAATGTTCGGACATATCGGAGGAATGATAATAATTCCTGGAATATAATCTTGATCAATGATATTTATGGTGGAGGTGCACTAGTGAATTAATTAGAGATAGACAATATAAAATAAGATTATTGGAGGAGCCAATTTATGGTTTTGGGGGTCAATGGCCGAAACGATTGGATCGTTAGGAAGTCCTAATACGAATGATTTTGGCGGAATACAAAGTAATTATGTTAGAGGATTATTAGGAATTACGAGGTGGAGAATTGATGAATAGCAATCACAAGATTGGATCAGTAGGAGTTTATGACACAACAGATATCGGTGGATACAAAATAAAGGACACTAGATTTTCACTAGAAAGAGGAGCTAATTAAATTGTTGAATAATGAGCCTAAGATTGGACTTATGAATTGGTGGTGGATATTCAGACTCATGTACGGAATTGGTAATTTCGATTCGATAATTGAATATTTTGGATGATGCAATAGAAATCAATCGATCGGTGGGTCACAAGTAAAGGTATTGGATTTTAAATGAGTTGTGCAGTTAACAAGTTGGCAATTGGTGGATCTGAGATCGGGGTTATACGGTTCTGGTGAAATTTGAGATTGGAGGAATAAATTTATGGGGAAGCTAGGATTATGTGAGAATCAAACACCCATGGCTGGATTAATGAAATGTGTGTGCAAAATGGAAAGTGTACAATCGGTGGATCGATTAAATGATGGCACTCACGGTTCAGAGTTTTAGACAACAATAGTAACACCATGGTTGAATAATAAGAATAATGCTAAAAGCAATTTCTGGTAAATAAAACAACCCGAGCCTCTCCTTTGATTAGCCATGCATACTACTTATTTGCATCATGTGTATTGGCTCACGGAGCACGGTGGTTAGTGTGCTCACACTCGCTCTCATAACAAATTCAGAGTCAGGGATGGATCACTACGCCTCGGCAATATTTTGGCCTTTGCGGTAAAGAAGATGAAGATGTCAAGGGCTAGGTCGCGATCCTCCAGTTGGCTGCCTGTGGGCATGTCCTGAAGGTCCCGCATGTGTGCTTCATTCTTCCGCTGCTGCAATTTACCGATTTCGACCTAATCGGCCCATGTGTAAGTTTACTATTTTATTTACGCTTCCGCATATATTTGATATTCATTTTCTGTAACTGTGAGCACTATCTACTGATCCTGGGAATAGTGTAATAAATCACAAAGGAATCCAGATAGTAAAATCTGGGGCCCTACACGCCACTCCCTCTCTGCTGGTGCGGAGAGAATCTATGCTCCAAATATGGTGCAAATATGGTATGGGTAGCTGGAGGAGGCAATGTATGGGCAGGGTGGATCCCCGAGAAAAAAGTATTTGGAGTCACAGTAGGCATGGATTAACAACGATGATAGAACTGGAGGTAGAACTCCTCCAGTATATATATATATATATATATATATATATATATATATATATATATATATATATATATATATATATATATATATATATATATATATACATATATACCGAGTGTAATTACACCTACCTCTAATATACCACCTAAACAAACTTGAAATACTCATTTATCACTTTAGGTACATTTGTATACTAATTATAAGATACTCCAATGTGAACCACACGAAAAACTTGTAAAGGAGTTCATAGTTTTAGCGTATTTTGTAAATACCCTTATATACGCGTATAAAAAGGAGTATGTCAAAAAATGTACATACCACTTCTGAAAAATTGTTAATACCACATAGATGGTCTTAAATATTTGTATACTACACGTACATACCCTCCGTTACGCGAGATACTCCCTACATGTGAAGACTTGGGAGAGCAAAAGGGAGGAGCACAAGGACTAAAACTACAAGTTTTGGATAAGATTTTCAAGCCAAATTCGGATCTCCCACGTGCTCAATCCAATTCAAACTCGGATTCAACTCAGAATTCAATTCGGATTCGGTTCGGGACAACTGACAGTTATTACTAAAAGGCCATAACTTTCACAAACGGAGTCCGATTCAGGTGTTCTTGTACTCGTTGGAAAGATTTCAAGGGCTACGCAATGGATCCAGCCCCACCTTCCAATTCATCACGGATTAAAAGTTATGACCGAAACATTGTGACGGCTTAATTTTAGGTTTTTCCTTTTGTGTGAGTTTGTTTCCAAATACATGTAGGGATGAGTTGGAGTTGGTTTTGGACCTCTTGGCCAGCCATGAGGTGGAGAGGGAACTATATATTGAGGGTTAGACCCCCATTGTAAGAGACCACGTTTGAGAATAATGAATCTACTAAAGTTTGTTCGAGTTTAGCATTGTTGCCTAAGTTCCATAGGGAATTAGGAGTGATTTTCTTCAATCAAGATCGTTCAGCCTTTCCATTGGGAATTGGGTGCACGATAGATCTTCGCAGTGGTCGTGAAATCAACACGAGTGTGATTTGGCGGATTAAAGAGTGTTCGTCCCTTGCATTGGCATTGGAGGATCATTACAATTCATCAAGACTCTCGTGAGTATCCATCCTACGTCGAGAAGATCGGGCGACCCTGTATCATCTTGGTATTAGAGCGCGGTTTACTCGGTAGGATCTTATCCTTTTAAATTTTAGTTTATTACTTATTGTCCTATAGTCCATAAACCGAAAACACACACAAGAAAACATCCAAACCCTAGTTTCACATCTGCTATTTTCGTGAGTTTTATTATGTCTTGATCCATTAGAAATTTTGTTTACATGCTGATCGTTCGTGTTTATTTGCGTAGCTTAATCTTTGTGTCCAATCGAAAATTCAAAAAAAAATCCGATCGCTACATGCGTGAACAAGATCTTGTGAATAGTCTTTGCTCACATCATGCTGAAAAAAATATATCTGCACTATGGCTGTTTCTGTTACATATATCCTTAATTTTCCATTCATCTTTGAGACTAGTCTTTGATAATTGCATTAAGGGCTGTTCTTGATATTAATTTACACCGGCTGAAATTTTATTTGTTTGTGAAAGGGAAAGCTAAACCTTAGTGCCAACAACAAGTTAAAAAAAAGAAAGAAGGAATGAAAGAAAGAAAGAAAGAAAGAAGGCAGCCGACAAAAAAAAGGAAAGTGAGCATTGGCCAAATTGGGGTTAGCTAATTCTAATATATAATTGAGAAATCTTATGCCCTTACATTCATATCATTGCAATTGGCTAGCGTCTCTCCTAGTACTTGGTGCAAAACGAGCTATCTAATCTTTAATTTCAGATTGCCTCTAGTTAGCTCATTCCTTTGTTTGCATCGAGCCACATTGATCTTTGTGTGTACATTCATATACTTCACTTAAATCTTTTGGATCAGCACATAGGCAATACTTTCTAGCTTGGATTATTACTTAATTTTACAATATCGAGAAATCAGATTGTGTAGGATAAATACTTCCTAACCAAGCTCCACAAAATATCCTTTGCCGTGCAATTGTGAGTCACTTTTAAACCCACTTGATCATCACTTGTTATTATAGCCACCACCAAGTGTAAGTTTCTTTTGGCCTCAATCCACTTCGGAAAGGTGAGAACTTTACTTATGAGAGAAAAGAGTGAGATCGAGTGATTTATACTAATCATCCATATACCTTGTTATTGCTTTGTGTTGTCTTTGCACAATCTAACCATGTCAGGTGGAGAAGACAACTATGGTGGTGAGAATGAAGTTAATCTTAATACCCCGGTGACTCGCTTAAAACATCAGGCATTGAGAAGTACATTGCAACAAGAGATCCAATCAGGCACCACTGCTAAGCACGTACAACTTAAGGCGGATATGCAGGATTTCCATATTGAATTCAATCAACAAATGAAGGTGTTACACAAAAACATCGTGAATGATATTGTGCAAGCACTTCGTCCACAACAACAAAAAGATAGCTTTGTTCCTTTCTATGGCAGTGATGATCCAGAGGAGTATCTTGAGTGGGAATGGCAAATGGAGAAAGTGTTTAGATTTCAGAAACTTTCCAAAGACCAAGAGGTGATGCGTGCCACAAGGGAGTTTGAAGACTATGCTTATAGTTGGTGGCAACAACTAATTGAAAAATAACTCATTAAATCTTGGTTAGATTTGAAGGCGTTTATGAGAAGCGAGTTTGTACCATCCTATTATGCGCAGGAATTGCTTCACCATCTGGAGAATATCACACAAGGGAGTAATACTGTCCAAGATTACTATTTTGAACTGCAACATTCGATGCGTCGTGCCGGTGTCACTAGTCCATCAAGGGAGAAGGCATACTTTAGGGGTGACTTGAATTTTGAGACCGTCGCTGCACTTCACCATAAATATTTTAGTAGCATGCATAATCTTGTGAATTATGCTATTATACAGGAGAAGAGACTTATGGAGAAACGTACATCACGGTTCAATCCATGTCCATACTTCAGCTCTTATGGTTCCACTAGTGTAACACATGAGAAGATGACCGAGTATGGGACTTTCCCTTCGGTAAAGGAGACATCTTATGCTGCCCCAATGGTACATACAACAATTGAGATGCATCAAAACCTATGTAAGAATAAGAGCCACATAGCCAAATTGAGTGAGAGTGTTAAAAAGAGTGAGTTGTGTGATTCCACCATATGTGAGTTTGAGAGCATCCAAACTGAGAGTGTGAGAGATACACCAAAAGAAAAGAGAGCAGTAGAAGATGGACAAAGTGAGGTTGATTTTGAAACTAACACATTAATATCTACTTCTAGTGTTGTTTCTCACATTGTGCAAGTTGATATTAAAGAAGAGGAGTCAAATGTTCAACAACTGGCACCATTGGAGATAAACGATGAGGAGATAATCATAGTTAAAGATGAAGTACTTGCTGATCCGTTGTTACATCATGATGATTTAATACCTACAACACCAACATCAACTGAGGAGAACAATAAAGGTAACAATATTGGTGCTGAAATTAATTGTGAAACTGTGAGTACTTGTGAGAACTCATATATACGAATGAAAATTCCATGTTCTGAAATTTCTTTGCTCAATTTACATAATGTGGAATTGATTACTCATAAGGAAGTTCTTACGAGAATATCTCCTGATGATTCTTTATATTATGTCATGTTTGATGATCCTAAAGAACTATCTAGTGTGATTGAGAATGTTGCTGAAATTTCATGTTTAAAATCACTAGTTAGTACCTTTGCATATACATATAAGTTCAATTTGATTGGAAATTATGTTATAGATGATCACAATGAGATGAGTTTCAACAATATTGCTGCATGTTTCAAAAGATTTCTTAAGCCTACTTATTCATCCTTTAATGTACAATCATGTACAAATAATCGAGTAGCTAGATTGAAGCATGGAAGAAACTAAAAATTTTCTCCCCATATTTGAACAACTTAATTTGGTTTGGCCCATTAATGACTTGTCCATGTGCCTAGCCAAGTCGAGGACGACTTCTTCTCATGGGAGGGAGAATGATATGAAAGACAATGTTGCAATGTATACATCTTATGGTTGCCGTTATATTAATTTGTTTGTGTGGAACAACGAAAATAACACGATAATTGATTCATACATATACCATGCATATGTGTTGTTCTTTTTATCTACTATGCCTTCAGATGTTCTTGATATGCTAAGCAAAAGAAGTATTGATGATAAATATATATACCATGCATATACGTTGTATTCTTTGCTTAGTACAATTTCAGGCTACCAAAAGCCGAGGACGGCTTTTCTTGAAGAAGGGGAGGATGATGCGGATACGCACATGCTTAGCACTTTTCAGTCAAATACATTATTTTACTGGATAGAAGTATTGAGCCGCATTAAATATTGTCAGGTGAATTTGTTTCTTAAGAAGTTTCTTTTAATTGATGATGAATTTGGAATACTACATCATGCTACTATTTTATGTATTCTTAGGTATGATTCATGTGAAGACTTGGAAGAGCAAAAGGGAGGAGCACAAGGACTAAAACTACAAGTTTTGGATAAGATTTTCAAGCCAAATTCGGATCTCCCACGTGCTCAATCCAATTCAAACTCGGATTCAACTCAGAATTCAATTCGGATTCGGTTCGGGACAGCCTGACAGGCAGTTACTAAAAAGGCCATAACTTTCACAAACGGAGTCCGATTCAGGTGTTCTTGTACTCGTTGGAAAGATAATTTCAAGGGCTACGCAATGGATCCGGCCTCACCTTCAAATTCATCATGGATTAAAATTTATGACCGAAACATTGTGACGGCTTAATTTTAGGTTTTTCCTTTTGTGTGAGTTTGTTTCCAAATACATGTAGGGATGAGTTGGAGTTGATTTTGGACCTCTTGGCCAGCCATGAGGTGGAGAGGGAACTATATATTGAGGGTTAGACCCCCATTGTAAGAGACTACGTTTGAGAATAATGAATCTACTAAAGTTTGTTCGAGTTTAGCATTGTTGCCTAAGTTCCATAGGGAATTAGGAGTGATTTTCTTCAATCAAGATCGTTCAGCCTTTCCATTGGGAATTGGGTGCACGATAGATCTTCGCTTGGTGGTCGGCGAAATCAACACGAGTGTGATTTGGCGGATTAAAGAGTGTTCATCCCTTGCATTGGCATTGGAGGATCATTACGATTCATCAAGACTCTCGTGAATATCCATCCTACGTCGAGAAGATCGGGCGACCCCGTATCAGATAGAGATTTTTAAGGAACTGCAAGAGGAGTTGAGAGGAGCATATGAATCATCACCATTAACTTTTTTTTAAGTAGTAAATATTCACTTATAACATTTTCGTATGACAAATCTAAATAGTTTTAAGTATATTAGTGGTCATGTTTAAAAGTTTGGATGCACACGTTCTAAAACGATATATTCCAGAATGGTTATGTAACGTGCACACGAATTTCTCACTGAGTCGAGTCTTTGTAATTCAATCCACACCTGTTTGGACTAACACGCGCACGTGTCGATCAGTTGGTTGTGATGATACACTGGGCACTGGACGGACGATAGGCCCAGTGTCCCAGTGTACCAAATATGGCTCGCGTCATAGGTCGGGTGCACTCAACATGTATAGCCCTAGGTTTTATCCATCCCATGGTCGTTTTTTGTGTTGTCCTTTGTCGCTGTCACATATAAGCAGCACAATCAATCGCATTGCAAAAAAGTGCGGACGTTACAGAATGGCCGTACATATAATGGTGAAAATTTACATGTTGTCACTTGTCAGCATTTGAACAAAATGCTCATCGAATCGAATATCTGGCATCGTACAAGTCAGTGTATGTATATTATAGCAGCGGTCGGGTAGAGTCCACCTTCCTCAGGCTCGACCCAGCAATTCTTTTTATCGCATTCTTGCATGATAACTGTGAACCAAGCTAGGGAGCAAATTCCTCAGAATGTCGAGGGGCTACTCAGCCAGCAAACAAATATGATAGACGGGTTATTCAATTCAGATATAGGTGCACTTTTTTCAGTCTAAGCGCTTTAAGAACGTGCAGTGGATACCATGCGCAGCAGATTTTCGACAAGGACTAATATTTAATTATTTATAACAGTGAGTTTGTAGTTTTGTACCTTGTGGTCATGTCGATATTTGACTGAGGGATCGACGATGTAATTCTTTATAAGTCTGCAAAGCTCTGCTGGCTTTTCACTGTTTATGGCATGGCCGGCGTTCTTGACAATGCAAGTTCCGACGTATCCCCCAGGTGTCTGAATTTATATCAAAGTTTATTGGATCATGATAAAGAATTGAAGACTTGCATGTGATGACAATTGTACCTAGACAGACCTCTTCTGCCGTAGGCCAAGTTCTAATGGAAAGACATGGTCTTGATCTCCCCAAATTATCAAGGTTGGCTGCAAATTAACACAATATGCAACAAAGATATTAAATTGTAAAGAAAACAACACCTTAGATGATCAGCTAGATGCTGGCATGCATCAAATTGTGTAGGCGGTAGGCCCATTGAACAAGGTGAGATTGTTGTGTGAACTGCAAATCCTTACCTTGTTAATTTTAGGAAGGTCTGAAAGCTTCCTTCCATTGATCAAAGCATATAACAACGCAGTCTTTTCTTTTACATTTTTGGTGCACATAACCTGCATTTTAACACACAGTAAATGTATAAAGCTACTATACATTTAGCAGAATTAATTAAGTGACCATTTTCTTTATATTAAAGCACACAAGATGTATAAATCTAGTCAATTTTCCCCTCAAGCTATTTTGTTGTACATGAAAGAATGAAGCTTGTTGTATTGCAAAGAGGCCTGAGGCCTAATACATGTAAAGGGTAAAATGCAAATGACACCCTAGACCCTAGACTATTTACATGTCTAACACCCCTCAAACTCATAGTGGATCAACAATACTGAGTTTGAAGAGGTAGAAACTATGCTGAGCTCTAGTCTGTGTCTTGGTGGAGAAATCTGCTAACTGAACCTCCGAAGGTACATACTGAAGAGTAATAACTTGATCTTGCACCTACGATGCATGTATGAAGTATCCACCCCAATATGCTTAGTGAGCTCATGCTTCACAGGATCTCGAGCAATGTTGATCGCGCCAGTACTGTCTGAGAATAGAGGAGTCTGTGCAGAAGTGGAAACACCGAAATCCTCAAGTAGCCACTGAAGCCAGGTGATCTCAGCTGTCAACTCAGCCTTAGCGCTCGAACGACAAACATCAGTCTACTTCTTGGTTTTCTAGACAATCAAAGAGGAACCAAGGAAAACATAATAAGTAGAAAGAGATCGACGATCAAAATGATCGCTAGCCCAAGCTGCATCAAAGTACGCCCAAAGCTGCAAAGAACTGGAGCGAGGAAAGAAAAGACGACGAGTGATGGTACCACGAAGATATCATACAACACGAATAAGGTGACTGTAGTGTAGCTGAGTAGGAGACTAACTCAAGATATGAATTGAGTGAGAGATATCAAGGCGAGTGATGCCAAGGTAGACAATGCTCCCGACAAGATGACGGTAACAAGTGGGATCATCAAGAGGTTCGCCATCGGTAGGCTGAAGGTGAGCACTAAGCGCCATAGAAGTATCCACCCATCGGTGGCAGCCAGCGGCGGTGGCGGCCGGAACCCTAACTTAACCTTGCTCTGATACTATGAAAGAATGAAGCTTGTTGTATTGCAAAGAGGCCTGAGGCCCAATATATGTATAGGGTAAAATGCAAATAACATTCTAAACCCTAGACTATTTACATGTTTAATAGTACAAACCTATAGGAGCACCCTGGAGATGTGCAGCTCACATTTGAATCTTACTCCAGGTGCATAAAATGAATTAATACATATACATTTTCCTCAATTTGTATGCATTGTGAGCACTATCATAATAAAAAAAATAGATGGCATTAACCTATTAACAGCAGGGAATGCAATGATGATTCTACAAGGATATCTTGATATACTCTTATCAGACTTTTAAACGTATATGGATGAAAAAAAGATAGCAGTCCAGCACAATCTAAACACTTTAACAGTCAAGATCAACCATGAAAGATAAATTGTATTTCTCACAGGATAGAAGCCTACTGATTTATTGCACTTCATCTCAATTGTAATTTTTTTATTACAATGAGTGGAGCACTCATATGTTTTGCTGTCAGGTCTCAACAGCAGAGGAACCCAGTTTCTTCTAACCTATATCCTCCCTTCACACCAAGACAACCTACAGTCATAGATTTGTCCTCCATTAGATTTAGAACAGCTCCATTTCGAGAGTACTCAGGCAACTTTTAACCTTTACAACTTTCACTTCATGCTTAAATCCCTTATCACTTGAGGAATAGTGGAATATATTAAAATTCTTTTGTGAACTCTTCTCGTGTAGAAGACCATGTTGCAAAGGATTATTCTTATAAAGATGCAGATTGCAGAATGACATTCGGAGGTACAAGAGAACTTTACATATAGCTAGAAGTAAGAAAACAAGTTTGTGAATTTCAAAGAACATAATAAAAATCAATGGATATTGTATTGATATTTTCAATGCATAATCATCACTAGTGAATAAAAATGTTAGTCTTTACATGATTAAGGAAATGCTGAGCAACTTATGGGTTCTTATGTCCATCAATAGTGAGATTTTTTTTCTAGGATCCATATGTTCAGTTCAGTATAACATATGAACCATCTGTTGTTGCAGGTTCAAGCAAAATAGTCAATGTTTAACCAGTAAGTTCACATGGAAAGATGCTACCTCTAAAATTATCATCATAATGCCCATTTTCCATGAGGAAAAACATTTCAACACTATCCAATGCATTTCCAAAAATGCCCAAGTTGCAGCATCCAAAAGTAACATATTGTAACATCCTGATTTTTAGAGACTTTTTGAAGTTTTTAAAATAAAATTCACCAGTTGGATTTTTCTGGAATTAATAAAAGCTTAAATTGAATTTTATTTAATTAAAAGGATTTAATATGACTAAATTAAACAATAACATTTGATGAAAATATTTTATTTGGGTTCCTTGTGTTTCAAAGAATTTTCTGTGATTTTTTCTGGATTTGTTTGTTATTTTCTAGAGCTCAAATGGATTTAGTTGAATTTCTGAAAACAAAATCCCTAAAGGCCAAGTGGGCTGAAGCCCACCAGCCAGCCCGAACCAAGCCCAGTCTAGCCCACGTGTAAGCCTCCTCCGGTCTGCCGTCTCAACGTGTGTCAAGCATCAGGCCACCGTCCCCTCTGCTGGATGGTCGACACGTGTTAGCCATCAGCCATGTCTTCTCACCCGTGCCCTTCCATCTTGGTTGTCCATCTATCATTGTGTGTGTCGTCGTCCTCACAGACTCTCGCCGCTGCCATTTCTGACTGGGACTTCCTTAGTGCCTGTGTCTGCCCTACCCTCGGCATACGAACCATGCCCGTCATAGACTCGTCATCTGTGCCGCCCGTGGTCTCCTTGGTGTCCGGGTATAAATCCCCAGTCACGCCTCAGGTTTTCCCGTCCCACCACCGCGCCACTCGCTGCCTCGCCTATGCACCATCGCCTCCACAGCTGCCGCCGTCGTCTTCGGTTGCAGTCGTTGTTCGCCGGGCTGTGCCGCCGGTGAGTCGCCACTCTGTCGTCGTTGACCACTCGCTGGTGAGCCTCACCTCACCGCTCAGCCCTCACTGCCGACCAGCCACCGCCCCTCAGCAACCCATCCCACGCCGTTCGTTCGCCGAAGCGTCACCTCGTTTCGCGCTCCCGACTGACGATTCGCCTTCTCCTCGAACCGAATCCACCATGCACCGAGAGTCTGACGCATGGGACCTACCAGTCAGTTGCACTATTCCTTAGAACCATGCACCGACCGAGCCGAGTCAACTGCCACCTCACATGCCATGTCAGCATGCCCAGTCACACGTGCACTATTCCGTGAGTCGAGTTCACCGTAGACCAGCCTTTCTATGCACCAAGCTCGCAGCACAATAGTTTTTTCAATTTTCAGCCTTTTCCTTTAGATTAGATTTTTCGAGAACTCGTTCTTCTCCGTCCTAGCCCCGTTTACCCCGTTCTTTTTCCTAAATTCATCTAAAATTGAGCTCTATATTTTGGTTTTGGTTTGAAGTTTTTAGAATTCATTTGGATTTTATTTGAATTTATTTTGTGTTTCATTTTGTTTTCTCTCTCGTTAGATCACGCTTTCAAAGGAGCTGAAGTAAGATTTGAAGATCAAGAGCCATTAACTAAGCAAGTCCAAGGCAAATCGTGTCATTTGATCATGTTGAATCTAGTTTTTAAATCTACTATGTATTATTTTATTTTAAATTATCATGCATTGATATTTTATTACAAACCCTTGTATTTGGTAGTTATTGTCCAATTTGAATAATTCCCTCGCTTGATAATTTGAATGTCAAGATTTTATTGTCACCATAGGATGGGTAATTATTTAGTGATGCAATATTAGTTGTCACATGGATTGTACGATTATTATTCTTAGCCATACTTATAGTTACGTTAGGTTCATCATCACATGTGATCAAATAATTAATTTTGACTTAATGAGATATTGAATCATGGTTGTAGCCATAGTTATAAAATTTGAGTATCATGACATGAGAGGTGTCATTAGTGTTGGTTATACAAAATTAGTTTTCACTTGGACGAGTGATCGTGTAGTAAAGGGGGAAGTGTGGATTCACTTCAAGGGATGTGGAAGTCTCGCTTAGGTAATGTTTAACGAGTTAACTTTGTGCGCCATTGATATGAGCCTTACCGTACAACCACATGTCTAGTATGGGATAGACATAGACTTGACTGACTAATTTGTGATATTTCAATTTCGATTCCACCATTGTAATGAACATGGTTGCAAATATTTATTAAGGAGGTTCCATGAGTCATGTTAGACTTATAGACAGATGTGAGATTTTAGTCGAAGTATTCTCCTAATGATTAATTTAATAATTCATTGAAGCATATAAGTATTTAATTATCTCATTGATGTTTTAATAGTAAATTTTTGTATATTATTATTTACTACCACTTTTACTAAAGCTGTCGTTGAGACTTATTTATCGATGACGGCTAATGGCGGGGTTTAAATCATGTCTTTCAAATTTTAAATATGTATTTCATTTTAAACGGTTATGACTTATTGTTTAAATAAATTTTGTGAAGCTGCTTGATTTGTCATTTAATTAAATCTACCACTTAAGATTTATTTTATTGCTGCATGTTAAATGTTATGGCATATATTTAATTATAATTAAGGGTAATCTTTAATTTAAAGCCTTGCTTTTATAGGTAAACATTTTATTCAATTCATTTCCTTAATCTTAATCTTGAATGTATTTTTAATTGGGGTCTTTATTAAATTTGGACATATAACCAAATCCATCTTTTATTAATGCCTTTAATTAAAATTTAGATTTTAATTAAATGTTCCAAAGTACATTAGTTACTCATATATGACATTTAATCCAATATTAAAGCTTAAATAATCATATTTTATATCCCAATCAAATTTATTAGCTTCTATAGATTATTTCCCTAATTTTCCTGACTTTTTCTTAATTAAAACGAATTAGAGAAAATAAAAAAAAGAGGAGGAAAAAAATGCGGCCGATAGGGTTCGAACTCGGGACCGGTGGGATTGTCATGCGACGGTGCTGACCAGCTGGGCACTCGCCCAATTGTGAATTGAGGGAGTGGATATATTAGAAAAGCAATCCATGGGCTGGGGCAAAGCAGAGCAAAAACAGAGGAGGCTCGGGCGGCTCATGGCCGACGGTGTCGCCGGTGAGTGACAGCCGGGGTGGCGCCGGAGACTACTGAAATGGGTTGTCCAGGGGTAGGGGAGCTATGGGTGGTGGTGCATCGGCCGAAACGGTGGCGAGGCTGGCGAGCGGCAGCGCGGGGCGGCCGGCGGTGAGGTGGAAATGAGGCGCCGGCGGCCGGGAAAGAGAGGGGAGAAGATGGCGCGCGCATGAGTACGAGTGGACCAGGAGCCTAGCTGAGTGGTCGAGGCGACCGGAGGGAGGCTAAGGCGAGCCGGCGGCGTGCACGGGCGGCGGCGCGTTGGGTCGCTGTGGACGGGGTTGCTCGGGCGGCGACAGGTTCGGGCGGCGGTTGGGGGAGCTTCAGGGGGCCGTGGAGGTGCTCCCACCGTGACGAGTCGGAAGGAGATCAACCGAGGAGGAGTTGGTGGTGGTAATGGTGGCGACGGTCGATTTTGGAGAGATCGAGCACTATGGCTGTTTCCGGTGATGGGGCTCCAATTAAACCGAGGGGGAAGAAGGGAAGTAGGGACACGAGGTGACACGGTCGAATTGGCAGAAGCTTCAACGGAGGGCCGGTATGGCGAGGAGGCAGCAATGGTGGCACACGGCGGAAGAGGAAGAAGGAGGTAGGGGTGGAAGGGCAGTGGTGCGGGGAGCCGCTGATTATTTATAGCCGCAATGAATGGGAGAAACTGTAGTCATCGACCGATGAACAGGGCGTGGAACAGACCTGGGCGTGACCGGCGACGTGCAACACGAGTGACGGAAGCAGGTGGCGAGGCGACGGCTGCAGGGTGTGGGGGCAGCAACGTGGGCATGACAGATGAGCAGAGGAAGTGACAGAGGTGATATGGCTGACGCGGAAACGACGGACGAACAGTGAGAACTGGGGCCGGGATGATGCGAGCAACGAAGACAGAGAGGAGGAGAGGTACAGAGATGACGCAGCACTCAGAGGGAAAAAGAAAGAAGAATGGGTGGAGGAGAAGAAGAGGGAGAAAAGGGAGGAAGGGCCCGGGCCCGGCTACCAGTGAAGGAAGGGGGAAAAGAGAGGGGAAGGAAGAGAAAAATGGCTGGTCCCACATGGAAGTGAGAGGGAAAATAGGAATGGGGAAGAAAAGGGGGAAAAAGTCTCAAGCAAGGTTTTGAATTTTTGGATTTTAATTTTAATTTCTATTTCACATTTATGATTATTGATTTCAATTTTGGCATGACATTTAAAATTTTAAATTTTCATTTAAGTTTTGTATTCAATTTTTGGATTTATTATTTAGAGATAGAGTCTACTAATCTGTGGGTTTCATTTTATTGCTTGAATTTGAATTCAAGATTTTGGTATTTTGAATTCATGATTTGTAATGTCATTTTCCATTTTTATTATTTATATGCTCCTTATTTGCACTTGGGGTTATTCTTGATTATTAATTCGCATGCCACAAAACTCAAAAAGGTTTCAAATAAATATTCAAAAGAAATTTGAAAGCCAGCAAAATGCGGGGAAAAGTTTTAAGAATTTCATATCTCTAAACATCCGGATTTTGGGATGTTACAGGAGGTGATCATGAGTTGATCAAAATCTTAAGGAGGAGATGATCATGAGTTGATCATCAAGTCAAGAGAAGATCCATCATGTATTGATGGAGGGCACTTAGGATGTATCATGAGTTGATGCATATCAAGACAATGACCTAGACTTGAAGTGAATATGTGCATCATCAAAATTCAAGAGGATGTTCAAGGCAAAGGTATAACTAGCTAGATCTAAGAATATGTTCTTAGTCTTTTACTGATCTTGCTGTTTGGTTGAAAGACCGGATTGCCAGTATGGGATTGACGTACTATTAATAGAGGTCTTATCTAGTAGTTTGAGTCTCATCGTGTATTGATAACTTAATTCCACTTGCTCTAGCTTTTTGTGGAATAATGTCATTATTTGCGAATATGTTTCATAGATAGTTAAGGCTCATGCATCTAATCCTTGTAACATATGACTATATTTTGCAAATGTGTTTTGCAAATGATTGAAGTTCACGTACCTATTCATTGTGGCATGTTCTAAGTTTGCAAATATATTTTGTAAATTGTTAGAGGTCATGCATTATCCCTTGACATGGTCTAAGATTGTTTGTTGTTATTTCCTTAGACTTAGACCATGGTAGTGACTCTTTAGATCTCTTATAATTTCTGTATTGATCTAAGATGTTTGAGATAATGCAAATAGATGGGTTGTGTAGCCCTCTGAATAAGCTTTTCATAAAGTTTAAGATCACTCAATTCCGACATCGGAGTAAAAAGTTATGATCATTTTTCTGAGTGTTGTCTCTACTAGAAAACTGAAAATGGTAGTACTGCTTTTATACCTGCGGTATGACCACCAAAAGGTAGTACTGCTCTTATAACTGTGGTAGTACCACAAATGTTGAATAACGGCTATTTCTATACCTATTAAGATGGAAAATGGTAGTACATCCCCATAACTGCGGTACTACCGTAAATATTGATTTGGGAGGGGGGTTTGCTCCCAATGGCTAGTTTTTGTGGTGGGGCTATAAATAACCCCTTTGTTGGTTGGGAGATATTCTTTGACACTGCATTTCACTCTCTTGAGCTAGTGTGAGGTTCTCCTCTCAATTGTGCATGTGTTACAACTTGTGAGCAAGGAAAGAGGTCTTTAGTTACATGTGTTGCATCTAGAGGTAGATTTCGTATCCACTTAAGCTTGTGCATTCATTGCATGTAGTAAGAGCCAAGCAAGGGGCTTGACTTATTACTCTTGGAGGTTGCCGACTCTTAGACGGCGTTGCAGGCGTCATGTCCAGTGATTTTCTCAAAGAAAGTTGTGAGAAGGCCCGATGAGTTGTGAAGGTTGGAGCTTACCTATCTAGAGCGGGAAAGAACTACCTCTAGTGGAATTGTGGTGTTTGGCTTAATTTGTGTAGCCAGTCCAATTCGTTTAGGCTTTACCTCAATGTAGAATAGGGGAGATCGGCAAATTTCTGAACACCACGGTAAAAGAAAACCGTGTCATTGTGGTTTGTTCTCTTGTGCTCAATTTACGTTCAAGCAATTTATATTTATAGAGTTAAATGAATTGTTTGTCACCCTAAGATTGCAAACCTTTGATATAGACTTAGGTTGTTGGTGCACTTAGTGAGACTAGTTGATTTAGACCTTAATTATGCAAAATCATTTTGATTTACGCTTCCTCATTATAAACTTAGTTTTAGCCAAAGGAATTTTGAAACCATCTATTCACCCCCTCTAGTCGCCTCCTCGATCCTACAAGTGGCATTAGAGCTTAGTCTCTTATTTTATTAGGCTTCACAGCTTAGAGAGTAAAGGATGGGGACTAGTGATATAGCGCACCTCAGTAAGACACCTTTATTCGATAGCACAAATTATGCTTATTAAAAATCTGCATGTCATGACAAATTGTGTCCACATCTTATGAGTTGATGGATATACTAGAGGAATTGAATGTGTATCTTGGCAAGGAGAAGTCAAAATTTGAAGTCTTGAAGAAAGAATTTTTTTTCTCAAAGATTCTTTTGACAAGCTAAAGGAAGCTCATGAGACTCTCCTTCTGAAGGATCTCACCAAGTCCAAGATGGATATAGATATTTCATGTGATTTATTAGATAATTTGTCATGTGTAACTCCTAACTCTTGTATTTCATCTAAGATTAGCATATCCACCTTTTGTGATGATTTGCTTGACATGGTTTGTTGCTCTCAATTAGATGCTTCACTTCCTCTATGCTTGTTGAGACTAACCTTGTAGATGAAAATAAAGAGCTCAATGTCTAAGTCACTAAGTTGAGTAATGACTTGGAGAAGTGCTACAAAGGGAAGGCCTCTCTTGATGATATCTTGAGCAAGCAATGAAGCTTGAATGACAAGAGAGATATTGGTTTCATCTCCAAGAAGAAGGAAAATAGCAAGATAAGGCATAATGCAAGACACACAAAGAATATCAAGTACTTTGGTTGCAACAAGAAATGTCACCTTGCCTCGGTGTGCCCAAATAAGATAAATGACAAGAAAATGTTATCAAAGAAGATGCAAGCTAGCAATGAGCAGGATAAGAAGATAATAAAGGGTAGCAAATACCAAATTTGCTATAATTACCGAAAAAAGAGATATGTTAGTAAGGATTATCCCAAAGATATCACTCCTAAGCCTATTATCTATAATGACCATTATATGCTTAGGAAGGCTAGAGATGGTAGGGTGATTGTTAGATGTATTAGTTCACCTAATATTATTTCTAGGGCTATTTGGGTGACTAAATCTATTGTGACTAAGCTTCATGGATCCAACCAAGTTTTGGGTACCAAAATGCACTTAAATATTTAATAGGTACTTAGAGAGACATTGGAGGTTTGGCTCACACATGAAGAGGTGGATTGCACCATGTGCAAAATTGGAGCCAAACTTGACGATGATCATTTCATATCAAGAACCAATGCTATCTCCATAACAAGTATTTACATTAAAGTATCTAGCACCTAGCCTTGTGTAGGTTACATTGCATTCATGAAAATCCTTTTTTTCAAAAAAATTGTGTTCTTAATTTTATTCAAAATTTCATTATTGCAATCTTGAGCAAAATGGGTGAGTGGCCAAATTGATTTAGTGCTAGTATTGATTTTCAAAATTCAGCCATTAAGCCAAAAGTCAAAATTTTGAAATTATTAGTATATCTTTGAAAAACTAGTTGAAAATGTATACAAATGCATTTCATAGGTTTTTTCCAAAAGTTTTAGCTTTATAAAAACTTATTTTAAGTAAAAGTGAGTTTCAAACCCAAAACTAGAAATCTAGTATCTTGTTTTGGATTTAAACTCAAAAATTGGATAAAATCAGTTCTAAAAGGAATTTAAAAAAGTGCCCAATACCAAAAACCTAGAGTTATCTATATCAAACATTATTGATATTCAAGTGTTTTCCAAAAGGCCAACCAAACAAAAGTTCTTGGATTTAAATCTCATCCAAAATCTTAAGTTGACCTAAGTGGTCACAATGTAGGACTTAAGTGAGTTTTGCCAAATGAGCCAAAATTATTGACATATATTGGTTCATAAGGGCATTACAAACTCATACATACAAATGGATGCTAAAAACACCCTCACATGCTTATTCTGGCGATCTTAAAGAAATTTATTGAAAAAGAGCTCGTTTTAAAAAATGATAGCATAATTTGTTAAAAACTATCTTTAAAATAGTTTTAACTTTGGCATATAGTTGAAAATACTCTAAAATAGTTTATATTTCTTTGTGAAAAATTTTGGAGCAAATTATAACATGGTATCTATGTTCTCCACAAAATTTCAATCCTTGGCGTGCATTCTGTTGTACTCCGATACGACCTCATCTCCTCAACAGTACGACCAGAGCCTAGTGGTCTGACCGCATCTTTGCTACCAGTCTGACTGGACCTAGAGAGACTTGGCTGATTTGTTCAAATTGTTGATTTCCATTTCCCACAGTAATTCCCTTTGATCCCCAAAGTCAATTTGATCCTTGATATCTTTGCTAGCTACCCTCAAGCACTTTCCTGACTCCATATGCTATTTTGATCATATTATAATGTTGTTATCATAAAAATGGTATATCCCTAAAAGTGGTAGCACTTTCAATCATCTTGACTCGACATGAGATTCATCTTTGCTTTTCCTTTTACAAGTGATATCATCTTTTTCTTTCAAGTGGTATCTAATTTTCTTCCTTGCCGAGTAAAATCATTCTTTGACCAAGCTCTCTCCAATATGTGGTATCTCTTCAAGTGGAAAATAAGTGGTATCCCCTACAAATGATATCAAGTTTTTACAAATATAATTGATTATACTTGGTATCAATTATTCTGACAAGTGGTATCAAATATCATCATAAGTGATATCAATTTTAAAGTGGTGTATACTCTTCATGGAGAAGACAAAAGGGCCATAAAAGGTTAAAAACACCTATTAAAGGGAAAAGAAGAAATATTTTATGTCAAAAGGAAAGACAACAAGATAGAAAAGAATCCTTCATGTGTCAATAGAGAAGAAATAAATACCAAGAGATATCTATGTGTAAGAGAGAGTTTTTCTTTATAAAAAACTTATTAAATATTTCGGGCTTACATAAAAGGGGGTAAAGTATTAATGTAGGGAAAACTATTTTACCTAATTACCAAAATGAGTTATGGATCTTGTAAATACATGGTTTTCATTCTTATTTGCTTCATTTAACATTCATGGAGTGAAACTTCTAATAATATGCAAGTTTAGCCTATTCAAGAGCCTCTTTGGTCGAAAGTCAAAAAATCTTATTTAAAATACCCAAATTTTTGAAAAACTAAATGAAAGTAGTTAAATATGTATTTCAAAAACTTTCCAATTCTTTTGGAGTGAAAATTCCTATTTTAGAAATAAAATAGCAAATTTGGCCTCAAAAGGATCTTATGTGATCTACTTTTTGAATAAAAAGGCACATTTCTATAAATCAAAATCTATTGAGTTTTTAAAAAGTTATCAATACGAAACTCATAGGGTTGGTCATTTCAAACATTTTTCTAGTTTAAAACTTTTACAAAATACCAATCATTGAAAAGTTCTATCTATTTGAAGTTTACCAAAAACTAGTCATGACCCAAAATGACCTATTCTTTCATATTGTAAGTTTGGCTATTTGAGCCAGATTTTTTTGTGTATCTTGGCCTAAAATAGTATTTCTAACTCATGCAAAGCTAATAGTGTAAGAAACTCCATGAAATTCAAATTGATTTGCATTTTGAACCTTCAATGCAAAATTAATCTTTCCTCATGCATACAAAGTGCATTTTGCTATATCTTTTGAAAGAAAATTCCTTTCTCAAGAATTATTTTTTGGAAATGCTTTAATTAGCCCAAAGTAAAAAATTGGAAAATTTCAAAATATTGGACTGAGAGACCATGTGAGAGGTGCTCCCATATTTGTGATGAGTAATTGACGCATCTTCTGGAAAGTTTGAGTTTGGTTTGGTCGGTTCGTGCCAAGTCGTCGTTTGGCGCAGTTTGGTTCGGTTGGACCTGGTCGAACGCGGTCGAATATGCTTAGGACGTCTATTCTCCTTTTCGACCGGTTTGGGCTTTGAGTATTTCTCCTAATGCTATTGTTGATTCCATTATCTCGAGCGGTGCTATGTGATGTGTTTTCTTGTCTGTGATGGCATGCAGGACATCGAGGCGGAGTCGTGGTGAGCCACGGAGGACCGGACTAGGCGCAGGTGGCGCTGAGGTCGGAGCGGTCGGGATGTGCCGAAGACGGTGCGGACTCGAAGTGGTTGCGAGGCGTGCACGACAAGGAATACGGAAGCTTCCCGGAAGTTGCAGCAGGGGCGTTTTGGGAAAGCGCAAGACTGCAAAAGCGGAAGCGGATTCGGTTCAAGTTAGCGGATAAAGTAATAGGGTTGTTGGCACTAATAGGTAAAGTGATGTTGTCAACCTATTAGTGGCCACTATAAAAGGAGAGGTAGAGGCATGTGGAGAGGTTGAGAGTTAGGGTTTTTCTTTTCTCTCCATATGTGTGTTCTCTTTTTCTCTTGTGTTGTGAAGCTTTCCCTTTTCTTAGTTGAGAGCAGGAGAAGCAAACATGTTGCCTCTCTTCTCTTTGCGTGTGTAGTGTTGTTCAAGCTGTGTTCTTGTGTACTGTTCCTCTCAGGATATGTGAATGGAATGAAAGGCTGTAGCAATTTCTATATGCAATCATTCATGTCTTTTCATCCATCTCCGTTTTTCTGTTCTTTGGAATTTGTCAAGTAGATTCAGTGTCCGGCTGTTTCTTTTCGTTAGTTTATTCACTGTTCCAGCTGGTTCAGTTTTTCGGCCGGCTGCTCTGAAAATGGTTTCAACCGTCTCGGTTACAGCAGAAAATCATTTGATCTCTCAGTGAAGTTTTGCCTTCTCCTGTTTCGGTCTAGTATCTGGTTTCTAGTGTTGTTTTCTTTCTCTGTTGATTGTCTTTTTTTGCTTTGAACTTTGTAGCTTTGGTCTGCATTTTCAGTCTGGCAGTTCTAAAAACTTTTGGTCAAAAGCTTATATCTGTTTTGCTTTCTTGAAGTACCCTCTGTTGATCTACTTTTCTTTTTCTGTGCAGCCTGTTTTCTCTCAAACATTTTGAGCAATCCTGAGTAGGAAATCATGATTTTCTTATATTTAGTATTTGCTCTCAGTTTGTCTAAAGCCTTGGTGAAGCTCTCTATTTAATCCCTTAACTTTGATCCAGTTTTGGCCTTCAGTATTCTTTTTGGGAGCAGACAGCTTTCATTTCTTGCCGCTAGCTTTTTTTGTCTTGCCGATTCTCAGTTTACTTTTGCTGTCTTTCGGCTGCAGCCAGCAGTTTCTTTTGGGCAGCAAGTTGCAGTTTTGTTGTATCACTTTCTTCAGTGTGTTATCAGCCAACAAAACCCTGCAGACTGCTGTTCGGTTCAGTTCAGATTTCAGCTCAATTTTCAGTCTTTGTCTTTGGCATTCACTATTTCTGTCCAAACTTCATTTGCTTTACAGTCTGCACTAGATCAAAGATACTCAGTCATTTGGAAAATCAAACTTCTTCAGTTACAAACAGATCTCTTTGGTTTGGCAACTAAAGAAAATGTCCGATTGCAAACAGTCTATGTCTTGAGCTGCAGCACTCCATTTCTCTGATTTTTAGATTTGCTGTCTCCGGCAGAGTATGATTTCAGTGTGTTTGCAGTGCAGCAGATTTCAGTGAGGTTCTCTCGGCTGTGCATCACGTAGTTTTGGTCCGTCTGTTTTGCATCTTCTGTGAGGCTTCTCTGGCCAATCGGCAAAACTAATTTTCTTGCTTCATAGCTTTTATAGCTATCGGAGAGGAAAGACGTGGTGATCAGTCGGGGCAATTTAAAAGGCACCATTCACCCCCTCTGTTGCCGTTTCCGATTCTCCATGGACATCATGTGAAATATTTTTATATTTCTCCTCTGTTTATGCAAAAAGATTGCAAAGAAAGCGCTTTTTGGCATAACTTTTGGATGAAGACTCCTTTCCCGAAAATTCTTGTTGTAAAAGTTCATCAGGAATCCAAATTATGTTTCTAAAAAATTTGAATGCAATTCAACTTGATTTGAAATTTTTTTGACTTTTTCTCACTTTGCTAAAATGCTGAAATTTCATAACTTTGCATGGTTTTGAGTAGATTTGGGATTTTTTTTTATCTTCAATTGGGTTCATACTTTTGAGGAAGGTACAATTATGACATTTGATACTCTATAGTTGATCTTATGTGCCAAATTCTCTCAGATTTTCTGAAGATCATTTGATCAGTTTTTTAGCATTGTCTCAAAGCCCAAACGGAATGCAAAATTCTGAAAACCTGAAACTTCCAGTTTTCTGAAACTTTATGATTTTCGTATCTTCAAAATGGTTGATATTTTAGAGAGCCTCCCAAAGTAAAACTTGTGTGTACTTATAAGGACTAGCTCCATGATTTATCTTATATTTTTCGGAGCTTGTTTCTCCTCTTTTCCCAATACATTAAGGAGCTTTGCCTTTGTCTTTTTGAGCTCTTTTGCAAATTGAAAAAATATTTCGAGGAGATTTGAAGAGTGAGCTTCTTTGAATATGTTTCAAATATCATTTTCTTGTATAACTCAAATATGGATTTGTCTCAATTTTTTTTGCTCTTTTAGGCCATAAAACGGGAGTTTGTGGAATTCTTGGATTTTATTGAAAATTTCTTGAAACCAAACCCTAAATAGGTCATATGTGTCTGTTTCACACACTTTATGACCAAATTAAGATGAATTCATTGCCAAGCTCTTTATTTTAGAAAGACTCCATTTTGGCTTAACTTTGTTTTGCATTTTTGGTGATTAATTGTTCATAACTTATAATTTGGTCGTTTGATTAATTTTTTTGCATAAGAAAATAATAAACGATATTTACACATAATCAGCACACAAATACGCATTCAGAATTCTGAAGGATATTTCAGACTTTTTAACCCAGCACTGTTGCAAAGTCTTTGTTCGTGATGACCGAGAAGGCTAAATGCAGCCTACTGTACTATCTTCAGTTTGATTTGCAGTTATCTGTTTGCAATGTAGTTGGGTTTGTATCCCCTGCCAGAAACACTAGCAAAAATTCACAAAGTACTATGTTTGAACTTTTCCAGCATAGAAGCAGGCTTGAATGCAAGTTTAACAGATGGCAAAGAATATTTTCATACGTTAGAAGAACACTTTCTCACTATAACACTTTTTGACATCACTACTACAACGGTACACAGTGACGCAAGAACTCAAACCATGTAGGAATACATGCCCTTTAGAGAAAGGAAAAGCTTGGCGGGTAGGACGGTGGGCTACTACGGGATGGTCTAGTATATTGTGTCGACCGTAGCCATTTGCCCTTCCT
Source organism: Bonia amplexicaulis (assembly GCA_036346245.1). Classification (NCBI taxonomy): domain Eukaryota; kingdom Viridiplantae; phylum Streptophyta; class Magnoliopsida; order Poales; family Poaceae; genus Bonia; species Bonia amplexicaulis. Next base: position 8,276,764 of record CM070763.1, on the reverse strand, counting down.
TCTGAAGCCGGTGTTATAGTCCTCACCGACCGTCCTAGCCTTGGCTGCTAGTTCGCGCTCCTCCTCATGAGTCTCACACTCCCTGCGCCTGCACGCCTCCAGATGAGCATGCGTCTTCTATTGGATGCGCTCGCTTCGATCTTCGTTGTGTCGTCGCTCCTCTCTCTTCTCACGGTCCGTCTTGGCATCCCACTCCTCGCAGTCTAGACACCACTGGTCGTGCTGGTGGATCTCCTGGTCAATCTATTTGTGGTACATGCATAGCAGATCAAGAGACTACGGGTGGAGGGGAGAGCTTATTACTGTGAACCATAAAAGAAAAATGCTAGGGGAATGTATTGTAACTCGTTCTTACCAGCTGCCGGTAGCGCCCCATGTCTAAATGCCAATCGGGATATTCCCAGGCATAGTTAGTGCAGCCCCAGTAATGCATGCCCAAACTCAATCGATGTTTAGACTTGAAGAACTTGCATGCATCCCTGCATCAGCAAAGGGGTGGCGTCTCCCCCATGGGAGGGTCTTGCGGTGAATGCTCGGTGAAAATGTTGAGGTATGGGTTGGAGGTACGGGGGCTTTGTTTTAGGGAGGTGGCCTTCTGGCACGCTCCCCTTGTTCGTCTCGGGCTGCAACAGCCTTTGCGAGTTGGATGATCTCCTCACATCGCTTCTCCATACTAGGGATGTAGTGCTTTAGTCATACTGCAGGAAAAATCTACGTGCAAGGGGTAGTACTTGTAGGCTAAGCTAACACGGCGTACGCGGTAGAAGTCCAATTTGGTTTGTACAAATTCGCGTCCACGAGGCAGCGACACATAGGATGAATCTTGGAGCAGCGTAGCAGCACGTCGCTACGCAAAGCCATCTCATCTAGTCATGTTAGTGTGCAAAGCTACCTCATTTGGTCTTGTTGTTGCATAAATCTACCTCGTTGGGTTACGTTGTCGCGCAAAGCTGCCTCATCGGGTCACGACGTTGCGCAAACATGCATTGCTGGGTCCGTACGAAGTACCGTGAGCCAAACAAGTTGAAGCAGTGGCATCAACAAGTGCTCATTTTAGGGTGAATGTGTCCATCACTTCTGGTTCTGCTTCTGCACAAACAATGGCTCAGGAATCTACTCCTAGGTCCAACAAAGCTGATCCATCAAAGAGATGGAAACAATGCACATCAAAGCTGGTAAAGCTTCTAGGGCTATTGGGTGTACTCAGTGCTTTGTGTGTAAGAGGCTAAGTTTCATGTCAGATGCTAAGTACAACTATTTCTATTGCATATAAGAGCCTAATTATCATGTAAGATACTAAGTTCAACTATGTGCTAAATTCACTTGATCATGGCATCAAATGATCTAATTTTTCTTTCATACAAGTCAAGGCAGTAGCACAAGTCATACTCAAAAGTAAGTACAAGCTGATAAGAAACTCAAATATAGACTCTCAGTAAATCCAAAAGGTGGGTTGTTCAAGTATCGGACAGGACTCAGTTCATCTATTTGTGCTTGCAGACACCATGTTCCAATTCTAATTTATTTCATTTTAGACACTTTCACACATCATGTTCTAGATCGTTCATTCGAACACATCACTTGCTATAAACTGACCAAAATAAAATTGTATATTCAACCACATGACTTGATACAAAATGCTGCATACATTGCTATTCTATTTCATTTCTTCCAATAGAAACATCACAAACAGAGCAACATTTGTATCCTATCACTAGCAATGCATCTCACGGCAACACATACACATACAAAAGTGCTAAAATCACCACGAACTGCACAAGAATCACTACGATTTTAGTTGAGTACGACACATCTATGGCATGACTTCCACAACGCTGGTATCGCACAGTCGCACTGCCCTTCTGAGCTGATTCACCCAGCGATGACCTATACGCCACGAACGCCTCCAATGTCTCTTCTTCGGTGCCGAATCGCCGGTAGCTCGCGTTCAGGAACAAACGGATATCTTCATGATAGTGTTCCTAACTGTTGTACACTTCCGGATTCCGACCATTGAATACGGTGTACCACCTCATTAAGCCTTGGACCACACAAACACACTCTCAAATGCATGAATGACGACGAGAAGGACTCCAATAAAAATCGTACGAAGAACAACCAAATTCACCCAAAAGGAGGGCCAGATCGGAAATACCTGGGTAACCAATAGCCCGCAAGCACCTTGCCTCTCCCGGCTGGAATCGACATCGACGAATATCCAACCCACGCGTGAAGCACTAAGTATGCGACACTCGAGTCACCTTCGTCGCCACCTCTAGGGTTCACTGGAGAGAAGAGGGAATGCGTGAGAGTGCGAGAGGGAGACAAGGAGAAAGCTTAAACCTGGTCTACCGTTCGTTTAAATAACCGAGCATGGAAGAAAACAAAGAGCAAAAACAACACGCAAAGACGAAGCATGTGGGAAGCTCGTGCCGCGCCTGGCACAGGGGGCAAGTCCCTTGATGCACCCGGCGTAGGGGACAGGTGACCTGCCACGCCTAGCACATAGGGCAAGTGACCTGTCGCATCTGGCTCCGAGAGCAGATGTCTAAAAGGAAACCAGATTTGTAAATTATATTAGAGAAGACTAGTTCTGCAAATAAAAATTTCTAGGGGCGGAAAAAAATATCTGTCCAGCTTACTCGTACCAGTAACAAGCTTTTAAATTTGATGTGACAAGCTATTAGTATATCAAGTAAAAAGCACTGTTGAAAGTACCCTTACCACACTCCATTAGACCATGCTACGTTGAATAAACCTTGCAACACACCTAAAGACAAAAATTACACATCTCGATAGAGATGAACATACACAAGATTCAAGAGTCTCCAAGCAACACATACACAAACACTAGGTCTTTCAATATCGGAAGCAAACACAAGAGCACGCCCGTTGAAGGCGTTCCATTGACATAATCCGTGCACTAAAGGAAGACGCATATCCTGATTCCTGAACTAAAGAACCGTTAACCCAAACAGAATCCGGTGACCAACGACACCTGAATATCTTACGATAAGCATCTCCCTCACAAGAGGGTGCAAGCAATATCAGAGAACACACGATACACGTACGAGGTATTAGTCAACCAAAACGAAGTAAATAGACACAAGGCAATCTGAATCTTGTAAGTCAAAACAGTGAAGACCTCTCAAACTCCTAACTGCTGCACACATGCAGCCTATAATTCAGATGATACAATCCCTATGTTGAACTTTTTTACATCAGTTTCGTACTGTAAATACATGGCTCCTCCAATGGTAGATAAGATTTTACTGTACGCAAAGGCTATAGCATAATAGCAACAAAAACCACAGCTGAATTCGAACCCAAGCATGTATGATCATATGCTTGCTTCAGCGATACTACTTCGGGTTATCGGCATGTGTATCAATTCAGCAGCACTGAAGAGAAGACAATGGGCGATGTACAAAGGCATCCACCAAGTAGTTGAGAACACTAGAAATAGTCGGGGACGGGGGTATTATCATCATCCCACAGCTCCTTGAATTCACTCATGAAATAGCTTTCATCCATCTCAGTTGAGTCCTCGAGCATCTTTTCTTGCACAGCCTGTCATATCAGCAGTTAAAAATGGCACAAGTGTTCTACACAGTATATGCCTACCATCTGGATAGAAGTGCCGGAAAGCAGCAAAGTCAATGCTCAAATTTAGTGGAAAAATTGAAATTTCTAAGAAGAAACCAGGACACTACCTGGGACTCTTGCATTTTTGATACGACGGTCAAAATCCTTTGGTACTGGTCTCTTGCTTCTGGGTACTGAGCCATGGACTTCACTCTGGCAAGAGCTTTCTGCAGCCTTTCTTCAGTTTGCCTTCGTCCTTCTTGCAAGAAATCATAATCATCTGCAGAAGGTTTATCTGCCATCAAATTGCTACTTGTTCCAGCGCTGCTGCTCTCTATTGCACCTTCTGCAGACCGAAACCCACGTAACCCAGCCCCTCTTCGCCTCCATCTCAGTATAACTTTCTCCACTATCCCAACAGACCAAACTATTTTCCGATAATGCTTCCTCACTTGGTGGCCTCGCACATGAGCCTATGCAGTATAAAAGCAAATTCAGGCATATGATGAATCTATGCTAGTAGCCAATAACACAAATTGGACAATTTTCTAAAAAAGCACATAATTGACGGTACATTGTGAATTAAGACACATTGAGCAGTCGTAAAGCACAATAAAGACTATCCCACTATGGTAACATTCATCTTAGTATCCCATCCCAGAAGTTCTGTTATCAGGCATGTCTTTGCAATGCACAATTCATCAATATTCCAGGTGGCAGACAAACAATAAACTTCAGAGTGTTTCTATTTGAACAAATGAATGACAAGGGTACTATAACTGAGTGTCAAGAAAAACTAGAACATTCAGTGGATTCTGATATATACAGTTAACATACCTGGATCTTTACAATTCGCTGTCTAATAAGAAGAAATTCCTTTCTCCCCTTCCACCCCCTGAACTTATTTTGTATGCGAGATGCAGCAGCATGCAGGGGATCAAACTGTCCTGACTTGGATGGCTTGACAGACAGGAGTGAAAGTGCACGCTCATCTGATATCCCACCTTTCTCATCTTCATATTGAACTGCTTGCTTTCTCTGGAAGGATTGCACCCTGAAAACTTGATATATCTGAGCAGCAGCTTGAGCAGCGTTTCGAACAGCTCCTAATGAATCTCCAATTGCAGGCTGTGATGCATTTCTCTCAGTAACATCTCCAATACCAGGTAGACCAGATATTTCGGCCATATTGGCTTCCTTCAGATTGAGGACCTGAAGATGACTAGTCAGAGAAGACTCTGCCAGGAAACCCGAGATTCCCTTGTGTCCATTAGCAGATGCCAGATCTGCTGGTGTGCTTCCAGAAGGGAAATCGGGAGTGGGATCTGTCAAAGCTCCAGGAGCTGCTCCCAGCGCAATAAGTGCAACTACAGTCCGCTCTCTGCATCATAGGTCAAACAACATCCCAGACAGTTCAATATCCAAAACAGAAATATGAACCCATTACCTAATATTACTTTTCGAATCACTTACCTGCCGCAAAATGCAGCCCAATGGAGTGCAGTCCATCCATGAACATCTCTGAAATTTATGTTCACACCAGCAGTAACTGTTGGTCTTATAGCCCAATCATATCCAAGGGCACCTGCTAGGTGAAATACGCCCTGCCCCTCATCATCTAACACACTGGGTCCCTTGCCACCATCACCTACTTTATTAAGAAGCCAGACATGCAATTTTTCCTTAATCAAGTTTTCAGCAAATTGATCCTGCTGATCACCAGTAAGCTCATTATCATCCGCCAGCTTCAGTAACTTTGACCACTCATCATTGTTTGTCATCAGTGAACTTATCTTCTTGCTCAAGTCAATCATCTCCAAACTGGGGTTTGATATAGTTGCTTGGTACTCATCTGGTCCCAGGGACAACAGTTTATCAAGACGTATCTGGAAATAAACTTTGTTTGTTGCACCGTGTGGACTAGGAGCATCCATGTATTGAGATGGACTAGGTCGGAATTCAAACTCTCGGACTTCACTGCAGGCCAATCTGTTAGAGCAGGTGATATAGAAAGGGACTCTACCAGGTTTATGTGGAGGAGAATAACAATGGAGAGTTTCATCTGCTGAAATCTCTGCTGCAACTTCAACTTCTCCAAACATACATGACCACTTGCATCTTTCAGTGACTTGATTGGTAAAGAATATACCAGTAACTAAAACCTACATAGCATGCAAGAGATTTTGTGAGCAGCTGCAGAACACTAGTTTCAGTGAGAATCATCAAGACCTTCAAGATTAGAAAAAATATATGGATGAAAAGTTACACATTAACTGTACAATACCTTAGTCTTTGAGCCCGTATATGTCCAGCTTGGTGAAAAATCAACTATACTAAAGAGCTGGTCCTGTGAAAGCATTGGAGCCACAGTAAATTGATCCAGTGGCTCACGGCTTGATGCTTCGATGATACTGTCTGCCTCTTCAGTGTTCCAGTACGCCCCAGAGCTGGATTGAATTTGGGAATCCTCAACTTCAGGAAGCTCCTTGCTCATCCATCGTGTAAAACTGTCAGTTTTCTTAAAGCTGTCTTTTAGAATATCAGATAGATTGGATGATTGAGTCTTCAAAAACGTATAACCAATAGCTGCCTCTAGAGACCCATCATTTTGTGGAAAGCTGTTCTCTTTTGCAGATAAATCACCAGTAGCGTTAGAGAACTGAGATACAAAAGCTTCAGTTAGATAGCTGTCCCAAGAAAATTAAACGAGATACAAGCACCTAGAGGGCACAGCCAAGTACAGAATTCTAACCATACAAAGTAATTATCACCGTAACAACTAAAAGAAATAGGCCATGTATCTTCTAAATAAGCAATGTAATAAAATAATATTTATAGAAATTCTAAAGATCATCTGCAGAAAAATAGGATCAGATTGTAGAAATTAAAACTTATCATGATTTAATAGAAAATAGAAAACTCTACCACAAATTCAGCATTATGGTAGAATTAACTTGAGGCCATGTGCACTAGCTTGTAACCAGTGAATGTGCACTGAATGGAAGCTCCTTTCTTTGACCCCCCAAAAAGAATTCCAACAAAATCTCATAATTTGTTGATAATGAAAAGTATTGATGCTTATTTTTATATAGACTAAGGAGTTAAACATATGGACAATAGTATGTAATTTGAAACTTTGTTTGATATTTTCATTATTTTAGCACACGAACCGACAGAACTACAAATTTTTATTATTTGTGTATCACCATACAAAAATGCACACAACATACCTGCCAGAATGATTCTCCATCAGCACCTGCAGCACTTAAATCATTGAGACTGAGTCCATCAGAATATACTTCATCAAATGTTAAATATTCAACTCCTGGGCCTTCTGTGAAAGCGCCTTGCTCAAGAGGAACAGGAAGCTGGAGATGAGGCATTTGAACACACCCTTTATCCAGTTTCATCACCTCATTCCATGATGGAAGATCAGTTTGACTTTCACGCCCATTCGTTGCAAGTCCAAGACTTGAATCATTCAGAACCACAGGTGAATTATCTTGACTACCAGAATAGGAGCTTGTATTATGTGCCATTGCATGCTGCAATCCCTGATAATTACCTGAAATTTTGGTGACAACGAAAGGGATTAATATCAACTGCACTTAGGTTCAAAGCACAGAAAATTAGTTCTAGTGTTGATTACCTATGGATGAAGCAGGAGCATAAGAGCTGAAAATAGAAGCATCAATCACAGGTCCAATTCCATTTTGGTGCTGCTGCATCTGAGTGAAAGAGTAGTATCCGGCTCCTCCTGAATAAGTATCTGCTGCACCGAATTTTGCTTTAGATACGCTGTGCATAATCGGAATATGTATCAGTGAAACTATTTTAGTTGTGTAGTATTTTCACTGTCATTATACATAACAGAAGAAGATATCCGGACATCTCTACCTGATTCTGCCTCTTCGTATTCAGAGGCCTGTCCACTAAGTGAGCTTTCACCCTCTATAGTTTGCGAAGGTAACTGACTTAATGGACTATCCACAGCAGCTGCTTGAAGCATGTCATTGTTTCCCCTAGCACGAGATGATTTCCCACCCTGAAGATCATATTCACATAGTGAGATATCAATGGGATCTAAAAACTATTTCTTGCAAGAGCAAAACAGGAGGGGAAAAACAACTCTTCCCAACAGAACAGGCATGACTAATTTTCTTCAGAATTTGAAATAAGAAAAATTACTTAAACCAAACTAAAGAATGAGTGAAAATCAATTTGTCTAAATAAACAAATCGGTAGACTTAGGGATGAAAAACGGATACGAATTATCCATATTATTTGATTACCGTATTCGATAGGATATGAATGTGGCACAGATTTTCCCGTCGGATTAACAAAATCTCTCTTATTCATATTCGAATTCGCATAAAAAATATGGATGCAAATATTGTATGGGATTTTCCCATCTGAAATTCCGAATTGTTATTTTATCTGAACTATTCGTATTTGAATTCGATGAAGCTATGAGCCCGTTCATATTAGCTTTTGGCTTTGGCTTATGAATAGTAACAGTTTGTAGAGAAAGACTCGAGTGCGATTTTGGCCGATATAAATAAAGTCACTACAGTTTGTACTACAATCGACTAGTAGACCCCACCTTAAAAGACACTCCATTTGAAAGCCGGATACTATACAAAAGTCATTTACTGTAAAAAAAGCTGCTTTTAGAAATCAATACGAACAGAGCCATAAGTATTTTATTGCAATATACCTACTTAGTTGCATGAGCTTTTTTAATTCAATGTGAATTCATGTTTCTTAGGTGAAATAAATAGATTAGAATGATTACGAATGACTATATGAGGATAAAGTGTCACTAATATTTTCACATTACATAAGTTACGAGGATATCCTGATCCGACCGAATTGAGTAGATATTCGATTTAAATTCGTATTCGTTATGACATTCAATTCATATTCATATTCAAGCGTATTCAAATTTGAATCCGTATTCGTTTAAAAAATACAAATATGGTTTCACCACTATTTAATTCGTATTCGATCCGTTTTCACCCCGTCTGTAGACTAGTAGTATTCTGTTTCTAAAATAAGTTTCAACGTGCAACAGGTCTTGCATTTCACTATCAGCCAGCTTACTACAATTGCTATACACAAAGTATTTTTTTCTTGAATTTTCCCCAATCATCTCCATTATCGTTATTCAATAATAGAATCTGATGTAGCCACCTAATCAGGAGTTCAACATTTTACATAGCATCATGCTACGGGTTTAAATGTATATCCGGTTTTGAATAGCAACCATAACTTTTCTGAATTACAATTCAAGCCAAGCTACTGTAACTCCTAGGGGTGGGGCGCAAAATCATTGTTTTCCGGAATTTGAAATTGGTAAGAAAAAACACGCAAATTACTAATATTTGCCATGCTGAGATATCATTAAGCCAAAAATTATTTTACATAAACACGCGCACACAGGTATAATGGAAGAAAGATCTCAATCTCACAAAATATGTCCATGAAGAGTGTGTTTTGCAGGAAAGAAGCATCTAGAGTTGAGTTCTCTTGATATATAAATCTCAATCATCAAAATTCAGAACAATTTATAAAAATTAAAAGGCTTTCTAAACATAACATGTTAGCATAGGCCTATATTAATATTTGAAACAACTAACACTGTACAATATAGTATTTGGTATTTAGTAAATGAAAACTTATAAGCAGGACCTCTGCAATTTGCCAGAAAATCACTGCACAAAAAGAATCAAAATATTAAGATCCTAACAGGAAGCAACGTAACTCTCGCATACAGGATAATGGAATATAAATGCAAGGCAGATACAAAGCTAATCACTAAGTTAAAAAGAGGAGGCTTCAGTATTACCTTGGTCTCAAGATAATGTACAAGGACAATGTGCATAAAATCCCTGCAAAATCAAATAAAAGGATATTCAAATATAAACACCTACATTTATGTATTCAGTCTCACCATGCATGTGCAAACAGGTGAGTACAGTTATGTGCCTTCTAGTAGGCATTCCCGCTCATAACATAGCACAACTACATAAGCAACACACACGGTCTCCTATGGAAATCCACTTACTCCTCCAACATCCAGTAAGTCCTCCTTTGGAAATTCCCATTCTCTTCCCCATGTGCATAATAACAGTGAAGCACATCAATGCTTCCAGACTGGATTTATGAACCATAGTCAGTTTTATTTTCACTAACAAATAACCACAGCACAACAAGCATAAATCCAACAAAAGAACTTACTTTCAGCCTTTCATGAGCTTCTTTGACAGTCTTTCCATCCTTTTTCCTCCTCCAATTATGACCATCCTTCCTAAAGTATCTCAGTACTTTACGATCAAATAGAAAAAGTGAACCACCTAGGCAAGACATGAAGAACGTCAGTTGCCAAGATATATTGCACCCAAGGATGGTACATATTGAGGTCTTTTATCAACTTTAAGCACATGTAATGGGGACATTACAACCAGGATGACCAGGTCAATGAAAGGTAGATTTTTTAAAATTTGCCCACCACTAAGTCTTGGTTTATGTTTTATGCTAGCAGTCATAGAGAGCTCGGTTTAGCATATTGGGTTTTAGCTACTTTTACAGCACATAGAAATTCTGCTGAAATACAGTCACATAGTACAACGTGCAATAACAAACTATCACTACCAAAATACAGCTGCAAATAGAAGTTCAGAATTTCAAAGTAGTAAAGGAAAACTTTCATAAATTAGCATGCAATCAGAATTCAAGCTGCTGCTGGGCTTTAAAAACGATCTTTTATCAGCTATTGCTATAGCGATTCACCAAGGAAAATTACTTCTATGTAAAAACACAGTAAATAGCAGAAGCGTTTGATATAGCAGACATATGTCCATACTTGGAGGCCTGTTTGGTGGTTCTGGAGCAATACGGAAATTTCTGTAGTTTTTAAGTATTTCACAAATTTCAGCAGGGCGTAGCCATCGTTGTTGAGCCTCCTTCAGTATCTGCTCAATATCTGTTAACAGATCATGCAAAACAGTTAAGCAATGCAACATATCTGCAACCAACAGTCTTGAACATGAATGATACAGCTATTTTAAGTTATCACGAAAATGTGCAACAATGTACAATTGTTTCCAAGTGGGGGATCCTTTTAAGAATAGACCAATTGAATTTCTGGTAAGGCCTGAATCTCCACATAAGCTCACAATCAAGCACCAAGACACAACACTCTTATCAAAATGTTAAACAAATTCGCCACTGGCTGTGAACTTGCTTGTCTTATGAAATAACTTCAAAATGAAGAAGGGTGCTCTTCATCACAAAAGATCAAACCTAAGAGACAAATTCTATAACTACCTTCTCTCTTTAAAAAGTACAACATATGGCCCTGCCATTTGGAATAAAGGGATCTTTACTCTAGATTCTAGAAAAAGAAAAAGGTTATCCTGGCAACAAAATTCATCCCAAATTCCCAACTAAAACCATGAATTTCAGCTACAACTTTGACAACTAAAAGAAGCATTAGCACACTCGGGCACACACAAGTACAGAACTGCAAGCCACAATAATCCCGCATCCTAAATGGATAACAAAAAGGTCTGTTGCTGAACCTGAACAGGCTAACACAAACAACTGCCGAAATCAAACTGCTCTACTACACATGTTCGCAGCTAAACCACAATTCCCCCAACCCAAATCCTACTCCAGCGACTGTATTTATTATTAATTAATATGCAAAACAAAACGTCATAAAGCAAGGATATTTGCTTTTTACAAACCTCATTCTAGCTCCCCCAACCATAAGAACAGACCTACTGTCCTACACACAGACTGCGGGTAGAGCACATCAAACCCATACATCTCCAAATTTTCCCAGTAGAGCACATCTGCCGATCAAACCCATGCATCTCCCAACTCGCCATAACACCAAACTCGAAGCACTAATCTTCCAAACCAAACCCTTGCAGAACCCTGCAGTATTCCCAATAGATATTCCATCCAAGAAGCTCAAGATCCTAAAACTAAAAGAAACACCAGAGAAAAGGCCTGGTCTGCACCAATCCATTATTACAGCGCACCAACTCCGCGCCATGCCGCAACCATAAACCACCAAACATCCCAGTACCTCCAGCCTCAGAAACAACACACCCAGGGGGGAGGAGCACCAAGCAAAACTCCACTCCCGAGTCCCCAATCGTCCTCGAGACGCAGAAACGCTTCCTCCTCAGCAACCACAGCCAATTCATCCCCCACCCCCAAACCAACCGTACCGTACGAATCACGACCCACGCGTTGACTGAAACCAGCACACCCCACCCAGATCGGATCGAACCAAACACTACGACCACCACCAACCCAGAACGAACGAACGGAGAGCCGCGCCACGGGAGGCCGGGGAGGAAGAGGGGGCCGCTCACCTAGCTGCGGCACGACCGCGAAGCGCCGTGCCTCCGCCGGCGCATCCATCGGGATCACCCCCGGCGACCGCGCATTCAAGTCGCCCGGATCGGAGGAGGGATTCGAAGCGAAACGAGGCCTCTCGCGCTCGCCTGGGGATCGAGGAGGGTTTTGTTTCTCCGGAAGGGGTTTTGATTCGGGGGGATTTGCACGGAATTTCTCGGGGATTTGGGAAAGGGATGTGCAGCAAGGACGTTTTTCCGCTCCTCCCCCGGGTTGAAATGGGTGTGGAGGCGAAATGACCGTTTTACTCCTGGGTTAGTAAAGGTCGAAGCTTCCAGCTTCCTGCCTGTGCTTGGACCCGTTCTTTTTGTTTTTTTCTTTTGGTTTCCGCCACTCTAAAAACCCAAATAAGTAAGGTGGCTTTTTCGAGCGACTTCTTGATTTTTTGAATTTAAAATTATATGTGTCTTTCGTATCAATATATTCTTACCCACTATAGCACAAAAAATATAAACAAAAATTATCGACCGCAACCACATCATAAAAAAATAAGCCCTTAGACCATATATAATATAATAGATGGCGGTTATCTATATACATCTCTGTATCATCTCTCCTTACTTGGTACCGACCATTTCACAAGTTGGAGATGACCTAACTTAATTGAGAAGAGATGGTACATATTAGCTAAGAGGCCGTTTGGTTGGTGGAACCAGTGCATACGTCGCGGCTAGACCGGTACCACGGCGAGCGGGCGGCGGCATGTAGCTGCCGGAGCTAGGGCCGAATGGGGGCGATGGTGGGGGATTAGAATGGGGAAGAAAGTGGGGAGAGCATTAGCTAGAGGGGAGCTTGGGGAAGGCTTACCAAGCAGCCCTGGAGGTGGAGGAGCACTAGAGAAGGCCGACGGCGGAGGCTAGGGGCGCCGCGAGTGAGGCCACGGATGAGGACTTTCGAGAACAAGTCGTGACGCAAACAGCTTCAAGAGTAAGTCGCCAGTGCGATCGGAAGGGCGCGGAGGGGCGATGTCATCCACCGGTGGGCACCAAGGGAAGCGGGGCCGAGGTCGCTGTCAATGGAGCCGACGTCACCGAGGAGAGCGGGCCCAAGGTCACCATTGATGGAGCCGATGTCACCGAAGAGAGTGGGTCCAAGGTCACCGCCAAGAAGAGCAGGGCCAAGGTCGCCGTCGATGGAGTCGAGGTTGCCGCCGAGGAAAGCAGGGCTGAGGTCATCAAGGTCGCGATCGCCACCGAGAGGAGTGGGGTCACGGTCGCTGTGGAAGGGAGCCAAGGGAGCCGCCGATCGGAAGGACCAGGAAGAACGATGAGGAAAAAAGAAAATAAAAGGAAGAGAAAAAAGGACTATTCGATGCCATCCCATTCTCTCAACCAAACAAAATCTCGGACCATTTCATCTACTCAAACCAAATACTTTACTCGGACCATCCAATTCCATCCCATCCTAAAAAAGAAGTACGATGCTATTCCATTCCATCCCATTTGGTTCCACCAACCAAACGGCCCTTAAGTAGATCGGAGGTCTTTCAAGAAATTTGACTCGTAAGCTCGTAGGAGTATAAAGGATGGCAAGCAACCTGATTGCATAGTTGCACCTAGCATTGCAGCAAACCGTTTGACCTCTGGGTTAGTAAAGGTCGAAGCTTCCAGCTTCCTGCCTTGTTGTTGGAGCAGCACGTGGGAAGCTTCTCACACTTGGATTTGGAATAGTATGGTTGCTCAATAGAGAATCTTCTTAGAGGTTGGGCTCGAATGTGCTGAGGATTACGGTTTTCGGCTTACGCTTCCGTTAGTGGAGCCATAGTCATCCCAAACGATAGCGCTTACGAAGTTAGATTATTTTCTCGTCTGCCCATCTCCCTCCTAGTCCCCCCTTAGGTAGCTATCGCAAAGCTCCCCCACAGCCATGTCGGATTCCCCCTCCCACTACGATATCCCCTCGCGAGCTCCCCCGCCCGCCTCCCTCCACGAGATCCGCCGCCCGCCTCCCTCCACAAGATCCCCCCCGCCTCCTCGTCAACGAGATCCCCATGCCACGACTCCCGTCACGAAGATCCCCGCCCCTACCCCTTGGCGACATCCCCCATCGCCCAACCCCCGCGCTGGTGACCCCATCCATGAAGGCAGTGGAAATCCCCGTAGTGTCGAGCCCGGGGATGACTATTGCGAACGTTCCCGCGGCCCTGTCTGGTCAAGGCCCGGCACCGCTGGTTGGAGGCGTGGCCTCGGTCCCTCAGTCACAAACTGGGTCATCCTCGGACACGATCTCCGACGTCGGCACCATAGAAGTTGTGCTTGAGGAGGTACGAAGGATGGCTCACACCCTATCAGGAGCACTTCCTAACTCCCCTACCGTTACCGAAGCCCTTGTATAAGCTATCTCGCAGGGGTTCGTTCAAGCTCTTCTACAGTCCATCCCCAACACCAGCACGAACCCCATGCGCACCTGTTGTTAGGTAAGCTCCACGGCCTGTGTGAGGATTGTTTGCCCTGTTTTATTATTATTGAAAAGGTTTCATCAGCCTAGAATGTGGTAGGTTATAACTTGCCTCACAAATTGCAGTAATACAGAGGAACTAGGCGCATGCGTGACCATATGAATTTAATCGTAGGTGTCTGCGTAATGCTGGATCGTGCAGTATCTGTTCGATGCAATGTGTACTACGCTTAGACGCCTGACTCCTGAATGTGCAGTGTACATATGTAATTGCTATACATGCTGCTAGTTTTTTTAGCAAGTGGTGTGTATTCTGGCAATATTGCTCGTTTTCTCCCTTATGTCGTCCTCGGCCATAGTTAATAGTCCTTGTCTGTTGTTTGCACCTTAGATGGATCCTATGCCTGGCAATGTGAAGATTTGGGATGACGAGGCTCACTTGGCGTTCCTTGAGATATGCCATGAAGAGGTCCTCGCCGAAAACCGAAAGACAATGTGCCTCAACCGGTGAGGCAAGGTTAATTTCATGACCAAGTTCAACCAGCGCACAGGAAGGTGCTACACCCCAAAAATAGTTCAAGAACCATTGGGACAACTAGAAGTCTCTGTACACAAAGTGGCGCACGCTTAAGTACAACGCCATAGGTTTGGGCATCAACCCAAAGACCGGAAGCATTGCTGCACATTCTAGTTGGTAGGTACATCAAGAGATGGTACGAATGATGCTGCCTTATTGCAGTGTTGTCGTGCTCTATTCGACATGTCCTAACCCCACCTTGCACATTGTTTTGCAAGCCCTCCGTTGTCTAAGACAGTTTTGGGATGCGCCACTATCGCACGAGGACCTAATGGCAGACGTGTTTGAGGGTGCTATCGTTACCAACGAGCATGTTGACACACCGGCAGGGTCACAAAGGCGTACGCAAGATAGCTCGGACGAAGAGGAACACTTGCTAGTCGAGTCCCGCAGCTCCGCTGGGCGTAGGTCTGGCAAGCAGCCCGCTCATACGGAGGACACATGCTCCAATAAGCGGTCTAAGGGCGACCACCTCTCAGACTGCATGGAGCTATATGCGACTATTATCAGCTCAATTGGCAGTCACAACCATGAAGAAAGGCAGCATGCGTAACAAGTTCGAGGAGCTCCTTAGCCCGGTCATCGTAGATGGCTACCCTGCGGGCTCGAAGGGGTGGATCGCTGCCACAATGGTGCTACAGAGAAAGCACAACCATGACATGTTCAAGGCGATAACCGACCCGGCACTTCGTGCTGACTGGCTGCTCAGTACTTGGGTGTTTGAGTAGTCCAAGTAGTTTGTCTCATGTAGTCAATGTTCTTCTCAAGTGAGCGTTTCCGATCTTAGGTTTGTCCTCGATCGCGTTGGTTTGTGTCGTTCCATTTACAGACTTTTCGTTATGACTATCCTGTTTGTGCAATTTATTAGCTACTTCATTGTCATTGAACATTGAGAATTGTTGGTTCTTTGGTTGTTTTCACTTCAAGTACTGCTGTGCAATGTTGTTGTTGTTGTTATTGTGCATGACACAGATTGGTGCAATACTACTTGTCATTCTATTTATATGCATGTGCAATGCTACTGGACAATGCTATTGAGAATTGTTGGTTTGTTCATGTTCTGGACAATGCTATTGACAATGCTACTGGACAATGCCTCTTACTTGCATCTTGTGCATGAGACTAGTGCATGTGAGACACGACACTATCGGCTATGCAATGTTGTTTTCTATTGAAGTAGTATGCATGTGCAATGCAACTTTACTGCTACTTGTCTTCAACATATTAATGTGCGCATGATAATTGGTGGGAATCTCTGCTACTTGTGCATGGGAAAGCTAGGTGGGGATCTCTAATACTTGTGCATGAGAGCTAGGCTGGGGTGCTCGGCTTACTACTACGCTTGGGAGGCAGGCTAGGATGCTCACCTTTCTGCTGCAAATGCCTTGTCTCATAACTCTACAGCACTTGGCCTCTAGAGCTCTCATCGCAAGCCTGCAGCCGGTCAGTTTAGAAGCGCATTTTGATTCCCTCGTTGGATTTGTCCGCATAATAATTATTTTTCATGCGTAGTTGCCATGTCATACAACTCTAACTCTGCCAGCAGCTCCAACTCAACAGCACCACGGTGCCTCCACCACTGATTGAAATGGTGGTGCTTGAGATGCTACAAAGGCAAACACAGAGGGAATCACGGAGGCCACATAGGGAATCGATCTAGACATGTAAGGAGTGGGTGGACAAGCAGCTAGCACAACTGAACATTTGTCGCGAGATATTCAGGATGGGTCCAGAGTGTTTCCATAGTTTGCATGACTGGTTGGTAGAGCACCATGGCTTGCGGTCTACTTCGGAGGTTTTCTCCGAAGAGGCATTGGCGATGTTCGTCTACACAGTGGCGGGATCGTAGAGCAATATCCAGGCGAGCAATCGGTTCACCAAGTTGGGGTCAACTGTAAGCACCAATTTGGTGAGGTTCTTGATTGTGTGTACGATCTAGGGCGTTACAACATTAGGCCACATGATCCTCTTTTCACCAATGTCCACCCATCTTTGTTGTCGGCTAGCTTTTTTCACACTTTGCAGGGGTAATCGGAGCAATAGATGGCACTCACATCCCTGTAGTTGCTCTAGATGCTCTACGGGTGCAGTACACAACTGCCACAGGTACATAAGTCAGAACGTGCTAGCCGTATGCGACTTCGACATGAGGTTCACTGGGGTCACCATTGGATGGCCAGGCTCAGCGCATGACTCGTGCATCCTCATGGACACACTGGCGGGGTTTAGACATTTGTTCCCGAACCCTCTCGTAGGTACATACACGGAAAACTTCTGTCGCTAACCATACGCAATTGTTGCATAATCTGTAGTATTACTGAATCATTGTTTACGCAGGAAAGTACTACCTGGTCGACTCGGGCTACCCAAACCGTACGGGGTACCTTGCCCCATACAGGAACACTCGGAACCAAGTGTCGGACTTCGGTAATGGTCCAGCACCCCGTGGACGCAAGGAGATGTTCAACTACCACCATTCGTCGCTCCGCAATGTTATCGAAAGGGCGTTCGGGGGTATGGAAGTGGAAGTGGCGTATACTAGAAAACATTGCTGCATATCCCGCAAAGCGCCAAAAGAAGATAATGTCTGCAACTATGGCCCTCCACAATTTCATCATTGACCAGCAGTTGGGCAATCCAGATTTCGAGGACCCTGCACTAGAGCCTGGGTACAGTTCAGACGAACCAAACATGACGACGGTGCTCAATGGGGATACACAAATGAATTACGTCTAGAAAATGATCTCGTACAATCTTATTGTAGGGTAATATGGTTCCATTTCGAATCCACAATAAATGGGTCATATACATCTGTCTGTCATTGTTAACCCATATGTCACTAACACATGTGTTCACAAACATTTCTTAATACTTTGTTACCTTTGGTTATACGTTACGGGTTTGTCATAGTCCTCTGCATGTCATGAAACATACGCTTCACATCTCAAAATCAGCAATAAGCCATAAACCATTAGCCCAACAGAACGCAACATCTTCAGCCATAAACCATAAGCCCAAAAGAACACTACAACTTAATCTAAAAGTCATAAATCACAGCCGTAAACTCAACCCAAAAGAATCCACCCTTTTTTGTGGCTTTTGGTTTCGCTTCTTCGAAAGTCGAAATAAATAAGGCGGACTTTCAGCTTCCTAAGCCCAAAACTATATGCATCGTTTGTCACTGTTTGGAAAAGCAGACAAAAATCGCAACCATCAACTGTAACCGAAAAGAATAGACCTTTATGCCATGTATAGTATAATAGATGATGATTATCTATAATATATCTCTATATTATTTATAGATAGGATAGAGATAACCTATAAAATGGGTTGTTAGTTATCTGTAGTGGTCTTACATAATTAATTGGTTGTCTATTTAGTTATTTTATACAATGGTATAGACAACCGTCTAAGATCTATTAAATACTAGACAACATATTTCTTTCTTCTTCCTTTTCTTCTTCAGGTCATTTAAAACCTTACATAATATAGTTTTACATATAGCTAATATACACTATTATAAATGTCCTCGAACATAGCGACTCATAGCAGTGGAGGTGGATCTTGATTTGTGAGCAATGGTGGCGGCGCGTCAAGCGACCGACGATGATTTTTTTGTTTGCCGTCAAGCGACCGACGATGATGACTGCTTGACGACGATGATGACTTTCTACGATGACGCGCCAAGATGGGAACGTGCGCGACGGCCACTTTTTAGAGATGAGAACCGCGCACGAAATATTTGGTTGTTGCTTGGAACCGGTTCTAGTTTTGGTGCCAGCTCTAGAAATCTTTTTATTGGGGCTGAGTGCTCCCATGTGTAGAGTTGGTTCCGAGAACTCTCTCCCTCTCCTTACTTGGTGCGGGCCATTTCACACGTTGGATATGGCCTAAACGTTCGTTTTGGCTTCAGCTTTTAATTTCCAGTTTATTTTTTATTATTCATAAATTTCGTTTTTTTTAAACTTTGAGTTTTTTGAGCTTTTTTGCCGGTTCTTTTTTTCGTATTCGTTTGTGTTGTCCGTGATGAGCTAGCATATTTTTTCTATTTTTAATTTTTTAAAATTTAATTACGCCAAATAAGTCACCTTCAGCTACAGTAAAATTTTAGTCGCTAAAATACAATTTCAGATATAAGTCACAGCTTTTCAGCCCAACCGAGCGGGGAAGGTAATCGAGAAGGGAAACGTACATATTAGCTACGTAGATCGGAGGCCTTGCCAGAAATTGGACTCGTAAGCTCGTAAGAGTTCAAAGGGTGGCAAGCAACCTGGTTGCAACTAGCATTGCAACAAACGGTGTTTGGGCTGGCCTATGATAAGCGCAATTTAGAATATAGTTGGTCACGAGAATCTTGTCGATTCTAACATTATAGTTTCGCCATATCTTGTAACAATGCCATCAATCAGTTTTTAGTGTTCCTCGCAGAATAAATACAGTTAATTAAAAAAATGGATATACTGTCTTAAGTAAAAAAAATCATTTTAGATATCGATGCGATCTCTAAAATATAACTTTAACTAGTAATTTCTATAGTACTGTATTTATAAACATAATAAAATTGTATTTTTATGAAAATTCTTTTCGAGATAAATTTATGTATATTATTTTCTAATGTTCAATCTAAACATTGAAAATGTATTAATATCCAGAGTTCAAAAGGTTGGACTGCACACCGTAGAACGACATTTTATTTTTGACTTCATGGAGAGCATAAAACTGCTGATTAGCACGCTATAGATCTGGAAGGGAGGCGTGTACCCGACCAAAACCCCAGTCACGCCTCAGTACCTGCGCACCTACGACCTGATCGATCGATGGATCGATGCTTCTTGTCTTTATCATCAACTTGCGGTTGTCGCACTCGCACAATTCGATCAGATAAGACCGCCTCGAAGAACAACAGCTGCAGCCTGCAAAAGGAGCCACTGAGCCTGGTCTTTTTTCTGCGATTTTTGGTTGAAAATTATAAATTTTGGCTATTTACGATAGAGATTACGGAGAGAGATACTCACTTACAATTTTGGTTGATACAGATGTTAGGCTTTTAACGTGTACTACAATTAACTTGTAGATTCCGTCTTGAGAAAATACTCTATTTAAAAAATAGGTACTGTAGCAAAAGTCAAAAGCCACTTTTAGAAGCAAAAAAAAAACACCCCCACTAGCACCTGTCATGTGCAGTTCAACTGTATTGGCTCCTACTTGGGCCTAGGTTTCTAGCTTTTATTTTATTTTCTACTATTTTTAAATTTTATCTTTCTCTAACTTTCCAACTTAAATTGAGCTTTTTTTACCGGTTCTTTTTTTTCTCATATTCATTTGCATTATACGTGATGGACTAACCCTTTTTTCATTTTAAAATTTTTAAATTTAATTATACCAAATAAGTCACCATCAGTTACAGTGTAATTTCAGCTAGCTATAGTAAAAATTTAGCTATTAGCCACCAAAATTTAGCCCAACTGAGCACCACCCAAATCTCTTCTTTAATTTTCAGCTTTTTTACGGTAACTAACTTTTAAATAGAGTGCCTTTTAAGACGGAATCTACAAATTAATTATAGTAAACACTATCACAACTTTATTTATATCGATCAAAACCGTATATAAGTTTTTGTTACTCTGTATATTCTCACAAATAGTCTAAAAACTATAAATTATAGTTAATAGATATTTCGAAATAAAAAATAACAGACCCAAAGAGAGAACCAATTCAGAAAGGAGAGAACCAATTCAGAAAGGTTAATTAATGTAATCAGGGGCGCTAATTAATGGGTGGTTCACTAATCTGCAGTTAGCCCTTCCCCGTCTCCGTGGAAACAACTGAGCTGTCACTCTAGAAAGAGAAGGCCAGAGAAGCTAAGGAAGCCAGCCGCATGCTGCAGCTAGGAAATGAGAGCGTTCGGGCATTTGGACAGGATCATGCCACCTGCTCCCCTGTGGGCTTCACACCTTAAGATTGCTTGTGTTGGTGACTTCCAGATGCCGGATCTTGACTATTGACTAACAGTAGGCACACCCATGAAATGTGCCATAACTCTCAAGATCATGAATCTGGAACGATCTTACGCAAGGTTACATTTTTTTTTTGTTGAAGACCGCAACGTTACATGTCAATCAGCTTATTATTTTGGAAACCAACGCAAAAAAAGAAGAAAGATAGGCCAATTTATCCTTCCACTAAAACCATAAACTCACCAGTTCCAGAATCAGTTCCAATTCCAGTAGCTAGCAGCAATAGAGTCAGTTCCAGCAGGAAAACTAGCACAACACAGTAGTTCGTCAAAGAAGAGCTATCAGGCAGGGGCAGACCCACCGGGGGTTAGGTGGAGCCGACGCCCCCTACTGTCGGCGGCCACCCCCTTCCCCCATTGATACCGAGGAGCTCTGTCGGATCTGCACCACGGAGTTGCTCAGCTTCAAGCAGCGTGTCCTCTCTTTTCGCTCTATCTGGGAGGTGGAGGTGGCGAGTTTGGTCTGGTCCATCGCCTCTCAACGCCGAAGCCGCTCATGAACATAAGCGATAGGGTGAGGTGTTAGACGTATCTGGTCGTATACATCGCCATGCAGGATACGGCCCAAGTGCATGCATACGATCCAGTCGCATGCATGCATCCAGCACCGTGTTTAGCATCACGTGATTACTACCATGCATGTTTAGCCTCCTGTGATTATTAGCTCTTGCCATGTCTAGCTTTGGCTCTTGCCGTATTTAGTCTTGGTCAATTAGGCATGTAATTCTGCTTTCCTTCTTGGCTTTAGAGCTGATTGCTCTCCTGTACTTTTTTTATACGTGAGGCTACTCACAAAATCAATTAAGTGCGTGAATAGTTTCCGCCTTCATGAGGCTTATCATGATGACATCATCATGAGGGTTGTGGTCGGGGTCACATGCCCCCAATGAGAGGCGTTGATTGAGGAGATGGACAAGAACTAACAAATTCTATTTTTACAGTGCCACCAGTAGCCATCGGGTAACATCTATGGATTCTATGTTTGTCACAACATGCAACTAGTCCTCAGTTTCGCGAAGACCAATAATCCTTAGGTTTATCAATCTTGTTATAATTATTTTATACTTATCAATTTATATATGTATGTACGACATTGATCTTCCTACTGACAGGTTACGTCCATCGTTACAACTCTGTTGGAACAGACCGACCTCAAACATATTCAAGGACAATGTGCATACTTCTTGATGTCTAAGGTCATAAAAGAAGATGAGGAGTTCCACAATATAGAATGAATTTCACTGAGATAAGATTGAGCTTAATTGCTTATGTGTGTATTTGTTCATGGATGGATAAACTATTTTATTTCAATTAATTGATTTGTAAAATGGATGTTCTTTTTTCTAAAATGAATGAATGTGAATTGGATGTATATATACTATGTTGATCTGCTTATTTCAGAGGGTATGACTAGCATTTCCTAAGGCTAACCAACAAACAGAAATAGATTTAGGAATAGAAAAGAATATCATAGATAATTATTAACTCGTAATCGTTTGTAATAGTCAACAGGCGGTTTCTACTAAAAATAGTCTGTGATAGTTGACTATCACATGCGGTTTTTAGTAGAAACCGTCTGTGATGACCTCATATCATTACTGACCTATAAACTCAGACAGCTCATAAAATCGTCTGTGATGACGTTTTTGAACTATCTGTGATGACTTTTTCTGCAGTAGTGTTTCCATTCCAGCAGTCTTTTCAAAACAAGATATCTTGTCCATTGCCTAACTTCCACATTGCAATGCCTTAGAAATGAGTGATACCTTCCATCACATCTTTCCAACAAAAAGAGCAACAAGGGGCTGTAACATGTGGAATCTCATTTGTGTAGTATTTGTTCCAAATTAATTTGACTCAAGGTATTTTCGCTCGTCCATAGAATTTGTGCAAATGCTTTAATAATAAGTCCTCATTGAGAGCTTGAAGATGGAGAACTCCAAGACCCCGTTTTCTTTTTGGCTTACAGACCATGTCCCATGCTGCTAGGGAATTGCGATGAGTTGGAATATCTAAATAGCCTCTCTAAAGACAGTGACGTCTCGCTCTATCAATATGATCAATCACCTTTTTTGGTAATCTGAGCAAGTATATGTGGTAAACAGACTGTAGGGAAAGGACAGCATTAACTAACATTAATCTTTCTCCATAGGAGAGGAAGTTCGTGAAGCTAGCCAGACGTCTTTCCACCCTGTCCACCAAGGACAAGAAATCTTCATTATTACTTGAAACAAATTGATAACATATAAAACATAACAATCTCAATAATGTCGGTCAATCCAACATAATGTTCTCTAACATATGTTCACATTATTGATTTGATATCTTTATATTCATGATCCGTGAAACATGATCATTAAACAATATATGTATTGATCTATAAATCATAAGATTAAGGATAATTTAGAATAGCATCAAAACATGAATAAATAGTTACATAAAAAATATATACTTATTGATTAATATAAAAGATACTTATCGAAGAAACAAAATAATGTATTATTTAAAAGCTTATAAACATGATCGATACAATCATCTACTGATATCTCTAGCATACCACCACAGTTTCGACCGGACCCCATTGCACGCGCGCATTGCTACATCAAATACACTAGTCCGGCTCATCTCCTCGCCTTCCCCGTCCATTCCATCCCCTCCACTCAAGCTTCTCTCTGGCGACCGGCAGGATGGCGCAGACTCGCGCGCAGAGGAGAAGGGCAATGGAGGAAGGTGAGGAGGTGAGGATGAGGTCGATGCACAAGGCAAAGCAGGTGGCCGAGCAAGAGGAGGATGAGATTACTGTGGTGGAGCCGGAGCCGCCGGAGATTGTTGATCTAGACAGATCCTCGTACTCTCCCCCAAGCATGCTGGGTTCTTTTGTGGCGCCATGGCGAGCCGCTGACGAGGAGGATAGCCTGAGAGCGTGAAGTGTGTGGAAGAAGGTTCTTGTGCTACAGTCACAAGGTAAGTTTTCAGTTTTAGTTGCGGTTGGCTTCGGTGTGGATTGATGTTGTGGATGGAAAATTGTTCAATTTGTTGTGGCGATTGCAATGCAGGGTGCTGATTGCTGCGCTGGGTGGATCCCAAGTGGGAAGGGAGGGCTCAATTCACCGTCCAGAAGATGTGGGCGTACAATGACACGCTTGAAAGTTGTCTTACAGGTTTGTGCGGTGATCAGGACCGAATGGAAGAAGAAATTGATGGACAAATCCTCGTTTGGGCAATCGCCCATGTTGCGAGGATTCTCAATGTCTGGATTCAAACACCATCCCCTCAGCGAGAAACGGACAGGATACAATTTTTGATTTCTATGGGCTTCAACAAGTAAATTGACTATTTTGGGAGGGAGATCTGTAACCCATAGAATTTACGTGTGGTTTTTTTTTTTTGACAAATTTTGAGATACAGTAAGGTTTTTGACACACTCCCAAATATCATATTACCCCACCGGCCACCACATCAAGTTGCCACCATCGCCAGGCTCAGCCTGCAACGCACCATTGAGGGGGCGTTCATGTTAACTTTTGATGTTGGATGTAGCTTATGACTATTACTTGAAAGTAAATAATATTAGGTGAAAGAAGTAATAATATTAGGTGAAAGAAGTAGCTTTTAGAAAAAGTAGAAGAGCTGCGCAAAAAGTGATGAGGATGCACTACGTGATGGGAGCGAGAGGAGTAGGGTGGATGATGCACCTATAACCCCTGTCTTATCCTTAGAGCTTATAAGTTTTAGCTGAAAATGAATAATAGTAGTTAAAAGAAATAACTTTTAGAAGGAGGGGACAAGCGGTGCAACAAGTTATGGAGAGATGCGTGTGCGTAACGGGAGGGAGAGGGGTGGGGTGGGTGATGCACCTGTGACCCCTGTCTTATTCCTAGAGCGTTTCGAAAACCACACTCCACTTTTGATAAGGCAGGGGTGGGTGGTCTCACTCTAGGGATAAGGCAGGGATCACATGTGTATCTCTAGTAGTAAAACATCATGAAAACTAGCGAAAACCACAAAAACAGATTGGGAAAAGAAAACGACACTTGCAAAGCACATGTCAACATGGTAATACAAGGGAAATTGATTAGCACAGGAAGAGAAAGCCGGCAAAAAGAATGTATAACATTAACCAATAGCTATTTCTAACAAGGATCTACTCTTTTAGAGCTGACATTTTCCTTTTACTTAAAAAGCTGCAATATAATTAGAGGATTCTACTATGATTTCCAAAAGTGATAACCAAGTAATGAACCATCCAACAAATTTTTACCCCCAAGCAATTTCAACGATCAAACTTCACCGTTGCAAATCACATTCACAATTTTAAAGAGGGTTCACCCAGCTAGTAGCCAACAAAGCAATCTTCCTTGTAGCTATAGCATCAACAATATTCCTCTTGCATAAGCACATGGCAACACTACAAAGGAATATCATATCTATTAGAACCACAAACAACAACACCTTCCATGCATAGTCGCTCTCTAAGCCTTCACATGAGCATCAAAACAAAATATGTTCTAGCTAGAATATTCTTATCAGATTGTGATGCGGACATACAAATCCTAGAAGCTTCCAATAATGGTATTTCTTTCCTAGTTGGAGGAATACTTGTTAGTGGCGATGAGAAGACGAGGGAGAACGGCATGCGAAATGATGATGCATCGAGTACCTGTGTGCTTTGGCCGATGGTGCACCGAAAGAAAGTTTCAGCCGGCTGTGGTGGGAAGGTAAAAGGACGTGCATTGCCTGAGTTGTGGGCTGCACATGAACTTCAAGTGATGAGACAGAAATATAGGAGGCTTGTGCCAGTTGTGAAGCCAAGCTAGGAGGATGAGCCACATAAAGAAAACAAGCCAGGAGAAAATAAATTGGACATGAAAAATACTTTTATTTTGGTTGGCTCCATAAAGTTCCGAATCAGTATCTAAATAGAAGGGATCACTGCTACAAAACAAGCTATATTAGATGTGTCATCACAAACGGTTCATATGGAACCGTCTATGCTTTGATTATTACAGACGGTTTATGACTAAAATCGTCTCTGAAACTATCATAGACGGTTAGGATTAAAAACCGTCTGTGATAATACGTATATCACAGACGGTTTTAGTTAGAACCGTCTCTAAAACTATCACAGACGGTTAGGTTTAAAAGCCGTTTGTGATATACGCATTATCACATACGGTTTTTAATTAGAACCGTCTATGAAACTATCACAGACAATTTTTATTTATAGCCGTCTGTGTTTTGTTTTTTGTTGTATGAACTACAGGAGCTACTGAGATGAGAGACAAATTCAAGGCAAATTTTATACAAAAGTCCCTAAAATAGTGATTTCCAAATCTTAGTCTTTAGGGCGTCATCTGCTTCTTCTTCGAGTTTTGGAGTTGGAGGATCAGCCGCTGAGTTCTCGAATGCCGTCAAGATTGTCCTTGCCCTCTGTACTTCCTCCTCCAGACTGGGCAAATCATTAGCATGGTCCATAATCTCATAGAGGATGCCATGATAAGCTTCCTCAGGATCGGCCGCTTTTGCTTAATTGGCAATGTTATCCATGTGTCTCTACTGCCACAAGAGCTTCTTCCGCTTTGTGCACATTGCAGAGAAGAACGAGGCTGAGTGCGGTTTCCCTTTGCTGAGCGGCAACGAGACACCTCCGTCGACGAAAGATGACGAGGTCCAGCTGATGGATTATGGAAGCAAGTCGAGGAAGGAGAGCAGGGCGTGAGTGGAGGAGCTGCTCCAGACATAAATTGTTGGACGCTTGTAAGATTGCGGCCAAACAACTCATAATGTATAGATGAGAGGAAGGAGATCAAAATAATATTAGATGCTATTATTGAGAAATCTAGTGAAGAAGATGATCGAAAGGTCAGTTTAGAACAGCTAGATTAGTGAGCGCATATTTAAGCGTTATCATAGATGGTTCGTATAACGAAACATCTCTAATATTAATATCACAGACGGTTCGTATAACGAAACGTCTCTGAGACGGTTTGGTATACGAACCGTCTCTGATATTAATTATCACAGACGGTTCGTATAACAAACCGTTTCTGATAATGACACATCACCGATCCGTGACGTATCTCCCAGGAGTTTGATCTCACCCGTCCATTCTCTCCACATCGAATGGCAGGCACCGGTTCCTCCCACTGCTCGGCCCTTATTAATTACCCCCATCTACCTTTCCACCAGCAGTCACGGGTGAGTTCATCCACTATATAGCTTCATGCATCCTCTCCTTGACGATGCCGATCGACTACCACCGTGAGCTAGTGCTTCCGTTGTGACACCTCGGTCGAATGAAGAACACACTCTTGTCGTAAGTGCCGTAAGAGTGTCTTCTTCATTCTCACTGTTGTGCCACAAAGGTGGTGCTACCGCTGCCTCTCCATTACCGGTGATATCCGGCCACCATCCGTTGCATCCAGCTAGTTTGTTTCTCGATGACGCCGACTACCGCCGTGAGCTAGCGCCTCCATTGTGACACCACGGTAGACTGCACAACACACTCTTGTCGTAAGTGTCGTAAGAGTGTCTTGTGCAGTCACACCGTCGTGCCACAAAGGTGGTGCTACCGCCATCCGCTGCATCACCAGCTTCTACTATCTGTCAGAATCTCTGCTTATATATTCTTGCCATGTTAAAGAGTTCATGGATTCTGATTTAGGTATACAATGAACTATCACGGACGGTTTTGTCGTATAAACTGTCTATAAAGGACTATCACAGACGGTTAGTAACTAGAACCGTCTGTGATGTGTGAGTATCACAGACGGTTAGTAACTGGAACCGTCTGTGATGTGTGAGTATCACAGACGGTTAGTAACTAGAACCGTCTGTAATAGTTCTCTTCACAGACCGTTCTAGTTACAAACTGTCTGTGTTGTCTTTATCACAGACGGCTCACAAACCGTCAATGATAACCTTCGATTATCACTGACACAGAAATACAGACGGCTCACAAAATCGTCTGTGATGACTGTTTCGAACCATCTGTAATGATCCATTTTGTAGTAGTGGATTTTCCTGTTCGAGTCGTAGGATTTTCTTTTATCTTTCAAATTGTTTCCGAGCTAGTAAGAAATAGTCCGAGATAATTGATACCGACTCATTCAGAACCAATGGAAATAGCTCGGATCCGACAAGATTCTTGGGGACGTCCGGATGACGGTTCTGTGAAAGCTAATGTCGATGGGGCGTTCTATGCGGATGAGCATCAGGGTGCAGTTGTAGCTATTATGCGTGATTCGGAGGGGAATTGTATTGTGGCAAAGGGCATAGTGGCATGCTCATATGGCGAACGCGTTAACTGCAGAGGCGCTCGCGGTCTGTTGTGATGGAGCTAGACTCGCAGCAGAATGGGGGCGTTGAGAAGGTGGTCATTGAATGTGACTCAATCCTCAGTTAATATGTGGAGGAAGTCCGTCTTCCAACCTCTGAGGTTTGCTTCTATCCTCATAGACGTTGAGGAGCTGAGTAGCAGTTTTTCTGTTTCTGAAATTGTTTTTGCCGGCTGGGATTGTAACCAGGCGGCATATCTTTGTGCTAAGCAAGTTTCGAGTAGTAGCCAATGAAGCACTTTGCTAACTAGTGTAGGATCAAGTACGGCGAGTTAGAGAGAGTGAATGACTCTTTCAATATCTTTCCCTAGATATCTACTCTACATAGCAGAAACTTAAAATCACAAACTCATCGAAGCCAAGACTCCAAAACCACCCGAAACAAAATGTCTCCAACTGGTCTAATCGCCAGCCTACAAATGGTCTGACTGCTGGCCGAAACAACCGCGCCAGTATGACAGCACTCCGGTTGGACCGCTCGGTTTTGTGCGGCCTAACACACGATCTAAGGAAAGATACAACTCTTAAACCACTGATCCAAATGCAGTGAAACTTGACACACACCCTCCCTAGGATGTCATAAACCTATTCCAATTATGGATCATAAAGATCGATGCAAAAGTTCTGACTTTTATCTAAAACAAGGAGAGTTGCATTAAAAGTGGGTAAAAGAGGGAAACCTTGATCTGCTTTTGCTTGTAGTCTTAGATGATCGAAATGACCTTAGATAGGCTCTTATATGTTATAGCAAACTAGATCAAAGTATGAACACAAATCAAATCACTCACAAAGAGCAAAACCCCAAATCATATCTCTTTTGAGGAAAATCGAACAAACTTAAGAACTTTCCCTAGAATGCACCTAGATAGATAGGATTTGATCTCCAAGAGGCATCTCCACCTGTTACACGTTATTGACATAGGAAAGATCAAAAAGAAATAAATCCAAACAAGAAAACCAAGTAAATCAAAAGCACAAGAAAGGATTCATAACATAACTCACTTGGATAAACTTTAGATATTGATTTCACTTGGAGAGAAATATTTTACAGCCACTCCCTCAGGATGACATGACTTTAAGCCTAGAACACACATAACAAGCTTGAACACAAATAAGCCCTAGCACTAATCTCTCCAATCCTTAGCATTGCCTCTCTCCTTAACACATAAGGCTTATATAGTGGAACCTTCCACCTCACATCAAACCCTAAACAACCAGCCACTTTTTAGTATATCACACCACTTACAATTGAAAAACCCCAATAACTCATAGATAAACAGGTTTTATATTGCATACACTTGTATGCTTTTACAAGGCTCCACAAACCCATTAACACACTCCACCTCAAAGATGTGACCTAAACCACTTAGACCAATACTAAGATTTTGCAAACTGCTGATGTACCTGATATTGGACAATTTCCTCAATTACCATCCACTTGTCTTCACAAAGATGCGATGCTCAATGCCTCATCACCAAGATCGTACGCTTGTGCTGAGGCAGTCACTTATTGAAATGCTAGAGTCCTCTGGCACTGCATTACACCATAGTTCATGATGCCCAATCACTTTCCACCAAGATCGTACACCTGCGTTGAGAAATGACACCACTTGAAACGCACGAATCCAATTGACACACCACATGCACACACTACCTCTTCATGACTTTTGTCTTTCTTCTATGCTTCTTGCTTGTGATGATGCTCCACTCGGACTACGCCATGGCCACCAAGTCTTAATCTTACCGCTAGCCACAATAATCATCAAAGCATTTGCATTCCAAAGAATAAGAAATCGATCTAAACATCAAAGCATCTTCATTGAAATGCTAGAGTCCTCTGGCACTGCATTACACCATAGTTCATGATGCCCAATCACTTTCCACCAAGATCGTACACCTGCGTTGAGAAATGACACCACTTGAAACGCACGAATCCAATTGACACACCACATGCACACACTACCTCTTCATGACTTTTGTCTTTCTTCTATGCTTCTTGCTTGTGATGATGCTCCACTCGGACTACGCCATGGCCACCAAGTCTTAATCTTACCGCTAGCCACAATAATCATCAAAGCATCTGCATACCAAAGAATAAGAAATCGATCTAAACATAAATGACATGCATTTGACTCTCATCATTAAATCGAATCATACATAGACACATCATACCCCACACTTGCAGCAAAATCCCATGACTAATAGCTGTATGGACACTACCATGACTCACAACCCAAAACAAACTCAACTCAACAAAATACCATAGAGTCCAGTCTGACCATGGTCACCAAGTCGGGAGACTGCCAGGCGCACGCCAGTCGGACCGCTCCACTCCGGTTATACCGTAGTTTCAATGCCGGTACTATGCACTATGTCTCAGACAAAAAAACTCTAAAAAACTTTCTCTGAAAAATAACTAACGTCAAGAAAGGGCCGGTACTATCGCTGATTAGTCATACCACATCTCAAATACCGGTACTACCACTGGCCGGTCAGACCGCCACACCAGGGCTGGTCTGACCGCCACACTAGGGCTGGCCTAACCGTTAGCTTCAGAAAACAACAAATCAAACAGTAAATTCTTAAAATCAAACTCAAGCGATAAAAATAAGGTACAAGTAATATCAAATACTCATTACTTTTATAGAGCTACCATCACATGGTCTTGTTACCATGTACCTCCTTTTCTTAGTGAATAATGCTTGCTTAAAGATTGTACTACTACTTCTGGTGAACGAATTTTAAGCTCTTGATTCGCAAAAGAGAGAAAAGAAATAGTGCGAGATAATTTTCTGTACGGTTGTTTATTTTTTCCTTTTCTTAGCCAAGTTAGACTAGGATTCCGACGGGTTCAAGAGTTGAGTCGAGTCAGAGTCACGTTAGACCAGAGTTTATTTCGTCATTTTCCATGAGAAACGTGGGGGCCATGATGCCGTTTCACACGTGCTCTTCCTCTAGTTGCTAATCAAGCCAGTTAGTAGTTTGGTTTGTGCGTGGAGTCAGGGAGTTGCTTCGGTTGTTCTTGATCAGAGTGATTGGGTTGTTCTTTTGAACTATAACACATAGTTTTTATCTATGTTTTTTTATATCGTAACGAACAGCAGAGATATTAACATAGATGGTATACACGGTTTTATATTCGAAAAACCATTCAAAGAACCTGTTTTAAGAGACTGTTCTATTTTGATGTTTAGCCTTTTAACTTCTAGATAAATCAAAAGCAAAAGGCAGAAGACAAGAGTTAAAAAGAACATGGGCATCCGATCTCGCTTTTTGACTTTTAGAGAAATCAAAAGCAAAAAGCAGAAATCAAGAGTTAAAGAGAACAAGGGCATCCTATCTCGCGAGTCTTGTGCCTACAGAATGGTTCCCGAGTTTTTTTGGTTTCACTTTGCATCTACACTAGTTCGCGAATTGAAGGTAAACATGGCTAGTAATGCCACTAACTCTGGATTAGTATGAGAATAAGCACCCTGGTTATATAGTGACCTTGAAAATATAGCATATTAAACAGTAGTCCCTGGAACTGGTTAAAAAGGACTAAGAAGAAATGAAAAATTATATTCAAGTCCTTAAACAGTCAGAACACCAATTGCCATGCTTTGGCTTTCACCCCTGGAAAGCTCTGATCTGGCCACAGCTCTGCCGCCTACTGTGCATTTGCCAGCGATCCTGAGCGGCGGAAGGATAAAAGAAGCCTTCTTTGATTGGAGGTTGAAGGAGACACTGAGGAATCTGCAATGGCGAGAAACGCCGACGATCTACTTAGTCAAGCTTCGATTGGCCGCCGAGAGCGAAAGATACTTTGATCGTCAGTCTCGGCGTCTGCAGTGATGGCTACTAAAGAGTAGCGGTGAAGATGTCCAGAGATAGAACGAAGAGGAAGAAATACTCAACGGCTGAAAAGGAGCGACGTGCCAGCCACAAAGGAGTTACGTGCCAAGTCCACAACAAGCGATTGTTGACTTGTTGTCTATAAGTAGTTTTGCCTTTTTCAGCTCCTCAGAGACTTGATAGGTGTGGAGTCAAAGAAAGCAAAGCTACTCGTGAACAACAAGTCAACAATCACTTTTTGCAAGAACCTTGTGCTTCATGATCGTAGCAAACACATTGATATGAGGTATCATTTCATATGCAACTGTATCGAAGATGGCAAAGTAGATGTGGAGCACGTTGGCACAAATGAGCAGTTGGTTGACATTCTTATAAAGCCCCTCGATCGCGTCAAGTTCATCAAACTTAGGCAGAAGATCGGGGTGGTCGAGGTGAAGCCGGTGCGCCATGGTTAGGGGGGTGATTTGTCAGACTTAATCACGTCAAACCTGAATTATTTTTTGTTTGTCGTAGTTAGTGCGTGCGTTAAGTGGATTCGTAAATGTCGTGAATAGCTTGGACGTGGGATGGCATGTCGTGGTGATCTAGAGCGTGCGTTAAGTGAATTCATAAATGCCATGAATAGCTCGGACGTGGGATGACATATCGTGGAGAGCTGGACGTGGCGTGAATGTAAGGTCAACTACTTTGTTTTACCAGTATAAAAGATCAACGAAGAAAAACGTTGCAAACTGATCAGGGTGGCAGAAAAACTGTTGTCTCGTGAATTCATCGTTCTCCAGCGAGTCCAGGCATCCACGTGTGTCATTCCTTCGTGGTCATAGCTCACTTCGAGTATGTTCCTTCGTGATCATAGCTTACTTCGAGTACGTTCCTTTATGGTCGTAGTTCACTTCGAGTACTTTCTTCCTAGTAATAACTCACTTCGAGTACGAATACTTGTGGTCATAAGAGAATTCGAGTCCTCGTGGTTGGGCGTGTGTGTGTGCTTCGACTTGTCGCAATATATAGGATCCATCGCCCAAAGGGAGTCAACGAACGATGCCATGGAAAGACATTGGGAAGTACTTTGGGGGGGGGGAGTAGAACCTTGTTGCCAAAGTTGGAGCCCAACACCGAAGCAGAACATGCCTGTAGTCAGCCGTGCTTCCCCTCCGGACCACATGCACAGGCGAACCTATGCGGCACCATAGGACCACGCACATGTCCGCGTTCCACCGTAGTGTCATGTGCCTGGCCACGTCGGAGCTCCGCAGCGAACTATGAGCCCACACGTGCTATTGGAGCCCGTGCGCCCTTGTAGGACCGCACACCTAGCCGTGCTCCACCGAAGTGCCTCATGCCTGGCCTCGTCGAAGTGCCACCGCGGACTATGAGCCCACACACATCAGAGCGTGCCCTCACCAGAGCTCGCATGCCACCATAGGGCCGTGCACCTAGCCATGCTCCACCGAAGTGCCTCGCGCCTGGCCATGTCGAAGCACTGATGCGGACTGCGAGCCCATATGCGCCAGAGCATGCACGCACCTAGGCTCACTCACCATCACGACTGCAATTGGGCCACACAAACGAAAGGACGATTTCCACATCGACACGTCATGCCTGGCCCGCACTCGCACAGGAGCCAAAAGGGCTTGAATCTTGATGACAAAGAAAATCTCCACACTGTATGAAGGAAACTACTAGCAAATCTAGAGGAAAGGGCCCTAAGGGAGACCTAATATGCTACTAATAGAGCTAGAGGATTGGTTCTCCCTCCCCTCATGCTTCCAGTGAGCTCGCCAGGAAGGGGTAGGTAGGGGGTGGAGTAAGGGCAGAACTACTTAGTGGGTCCCGATGTCACAGAACACCAGGTCTAAAATATTTTTAGCAAAGATTAGTACTTTTAGTCCATATATGAATCCTCAGGCTAAACTAAGTGCATCCGGTTCTTTCCTTGAAACCCAATGAAGAAAGCACTAGTAGCCCAAATTCTTAGTAGTTAGTAGTAGTTCACGAGAAGCCTCCATTTTCCTCAGTCTATGTGGCAACTCCAGTAGACCAAGCCAGCCCTTGAGCTAGCGTAAGAGAGTGGATCGCAATAGGCCATGGCGTCCATTTGATGATCCCGAAGCATGACACCTCACAGCAACCCTCAACACTTATTTGTCTCCATGGTTGGCCAAAAGATGTGCACCATGTTCGTCGTACAACCGCATTCAGCTAGGCAGCAGCCAGTCGCCAGAGAATGGGAGAAATCGACGCTACCGACTGCCCTCGCCTACCATCACATCGTGGCATCCCCTGGTCCATATTGCCTCACGCTCTCACCGGCCAAAGGAAGTTTAGGTCCACCCACTCAGTATGTATTTTACTTTGAATTTCTCTCAATTATTCCAATTTGTGAGTTAGGATTTCAATGTGATGATTGTTGATTGATTTTTATCGAATTGTCGGGTTAAGACATAGGGTTTCAATTTTGATTTTTGGAATACCAGCGTAGCTCGTTGCAAATCGGAGGCAAAATATTAGTATTTGACCGTAATATCAAGCAAGTAAATCACTGAACATACTTTTCTATTAAAGTGTTTTTAAACTATTGAGCTATAAATATCTAATTGATTTTTCAATTAATTGGTGATAATTTGATGAATGATATATTTATTTGCTATATGGAGAAATAATAATTAACGAAAGTTACTAATGATGTTATGATTCATCGCTTTATGAACTTGAAAGAACGTAAATACTAAAAGATAATGCATTAACTTACATTTGATTATTCTACTATTTTTCACTTGAAAACTTTAAGTAATTTTGTTATCTTTTAACAAGACATTGAGATCGAATGATATATTTTACTAATGTTGAACAACTTTTGTCTGTGGTTTCATCCTTAGTTTCTTCAGTTTGTTGCAACTAATCAATTTATTATCAAGTTTTTTTATTTTGGTAAGTATTTTGATCACTTCTTTTTTATCATCATACGCTATCATCGGTTACATTAAGTATTGATGCTAAAAATTACCGAACGTATTACTATTTAGTATAATATTATTTGAAAACTATATATTGTTATATATATAGGGTGAAGTTTAATCTCGATTATTTTTGTTCTAGTTTCGCTCTAGGGATGGAGTAGATAGGGTTTGAGGGTGAAGGAGAGAAAGGAGAGTGGAGCGAAGCTCTCGAGAAGGGGATATATTTGTAGGGAGTGTCTATACAACATGTGACTATTTTTGGATGCAAAAATAGTCAGATTTTAGGACGTTGGATGGTGATCCAACGCTCCAGATCTTTTTTTTGGAGGGGGTGCTTATATTCGATTTTTTTTGGAGAGGGTGCTTATATGAGTGGATCGTTGGATAGAGATCCAACGTCCCTTGATCATCTGACTGTTTTGGGCTTCAAAAACAGTCAAATGTTCTATAACATTTCTCATATTTGTAAGTGGCGTCGCCGCCCCAACTAGGGTTGCTTAAGATTAGTTCGTGAATTGGGATAGTTATCAATATACTGCTGTTGGATTGGATCTGTTTGCGACCGTTCTCTCTCTTTGATTGGGCGCACAGTTAGCCCAGGGTTTCTCCCATCCATTTTGTGCATATCCTGCAAGCTTTTCTCCAGGGTAGATGATGATCGATGCATTTTGTATTTCTGACAGGACTACAAGTCCCTGTGTATAGTATTCTTGTAGGGAGACAAAACGTTAAGTGCTGAAGGTCAACGGACATCTCTGAATGAAAATTCGCTAGCGGTCAGTGGCGGACCCAGAAAAAAAATCTAGGTAGGGCGAAGTCCAGTGACGGACCCAGAAAAAAAATAGGTAGGCTGAAGTCGGAAGCATGAAGTAAACAGTAGTACCCAAAAGTAAAACAATCAATGATCAAACTATATTGCAATCACACTAATAAAAGTATGTGATACGAAATAGAAACAACAACTACAATTCGCATGTTAACATATGTAGATAACGGAAGGACAATGAAAAATATCTTACTAATGGAGCTTAATTCACAATTGTATATGAGCTGTAAAAGAAACAACCTGTTAATTGTGAAAGATAGATAAATCAGTAGTGTCACAATTCGATAATCAGTAAATAACTAAGTACGTCTAGGAGAACGAGATATTTTCATTCTTGAGTTTTCATGTCTTGAAACCGTTTCTTGATTTTTTTTCACGATCAATTCCTTTGAATATCTCTCGCTCGATATAGCATACCGTCAAGTCATTAAGCTAATCATCGGACATCTTATTACGCACGGGAATTAGGAGGTAGACCATCTACAGCAGATGGCTTTGGCCAGATTGGCAAGGCCCGGCCCCGTAGCATCACCAACATGCGAAATGACTGGCGCTAGGTTCTTCTGCAGTGCAGTTCCTCCGGGCACGCTCAGACAGAGCTGAAATGAAACAAACATATAGGAGCAATTAGCGCTTGAAAAATCAGAATAACATAGAGCCATTGTAGCCTCTCTCTTCTCTCTCCCAAGACGAGATCTAACCGTAAAATTCCCGATGCATCCCATGCCTGGCTACAATCATGATGAATAGTATAGATGGTCCTTATGATCGTCTTTGCATTTGCGGTATATTTGCCGGCAAATCTCTTTTACCGACCATTAATAGTCTGTAGCTCTAGCTCGCTAGGACAAGAACTAGCATAACAGCTCTTGCATGCAAACCTTGAGAGAAGAAAAGTGAAGAGAAGGTGTACGCATACATATAGACAGAATATGCAGTCCGTGGGCTCTCAATTCAATTAATTTGGGTTATTCTGGTTCGGTGCTTAGCTTGCTTGCGAGTGAAGAGAAGGTGTATTGCTTATAGGCAGACAACACCTGTGCTTAGCTTGTGAGATCGAGCTCGTCTGTTGCATGAGTCGCATCTAGTTAATACTGACAATTGCGAAGCGTCTAGCTTATTCCAATGCAGACCATGCAGGTAATGCCCACACCTACCACATCTGCATGGGGTTTCCGGTGGGCGAGAGTAGCTCGGGCGGTCGACCAGGCTTGCCCGAAGGGCAGGTCCGCCCCTGCTAGCGGTGAAACAAGATGAGAAAATAGGGTGCGGTGCCTTACTTTGTCCTAAACAAGTACTTCTGAGAGCGTTTGTCTTGTCATTTAATTTGGTTGTTTAGTAAGGCCAACAAGGCAAAAGTTCTTGTCGACAAGTGCTTACCAGTATATTCCGTTTCACCATTTTAGCCCTTGTTTGCATTCATTTAATACGTGTTTTACATCCCAAATTTTACGGTAAATTGGTAAGAAAATATAAAAATTACGGATTGTTGCTGCTAACCCTAACCTGGAACCAGAAATATTTTGGATCCTATTTTGCAGAAACTGAGGAAAATCACATGGAGAACCAGGCCGAGGACACTGCCTCCGCTTCATGTTTTCATTGTCCAAGAACCTTCTGGAAGTCCTCCGAAAATCAAGAGCCTGTTTCAACTCAGGAAAGGATCAACTTGAGCGAAAAATAAACAGACTCTCATTTTTTTGGAAACTGACGCGAAGTTTGGATAGAGAACTGACGGGCCCACATGTCATACACACAGGAAAGCATCGGGAGCAGCAAAATCGTCTTAGGATTATCTAAGCCAACCAACGCAGTCCTACATGGCCCGTGCAAGCTGTGTGCTGGCCGGCACACAGGGGTCCCGAGTGCACTATAAAAGGGGACCCTCCCACGGTTTTGCACATCATGATCTCGAAATTCTAGAGTCAATTTGGCAGATTTTGACCTTTAAAAGCCGTTCTAGTAGTTGATAGACTGGTTCTTAATGGTGAAGCTTTCGCGCAGGGTAACCTTGTAACCCTCGAGTTGTTGTTGTAATATTTTATCGTCATTTCCTAGGTAGCTAGCAGTGAAAGTTGAAAATCCTAAGGTTTAGTAGTTGGTTCTCTGTGGATACGATGCCCTAAAATACTCTAGATGAAAAATACTACATATCTCGCGTCAGCACTCCTCATTGTCCCCTTATTTCTGTCACTTACCTAACACGCCCTAGACTTCAATCTGAACTTCTCACCCCGGTATATCCTCTTTGCTATGTAGGAGTAAAGGAGAAAAAGTGGTAAGAAAACAAATGAGTCACCATGGAAAGGGGAGATGGGATGGCTGTACAGTCGAGGAGACTGACTAGATAGGGGTAAATAGAAAGTTTAAAACAACTCTTTCGCTAAAACTAAGTTTTATGCTGAATTATAAATCAAACCAATTTTGCACGATTAAAACCTAAATCAAATCAAATATATGCACCAACATCATAAGTTCAGGTCAAGTTTTTTTCGTAGATGATATGCAGGGGCTTAGGAGGAGTTTTTTAGTTTTCAAACTTATTTTTGTACGTCGGTAGTGTAATCACGCGCTCACCTTTGTCCTAAACAGGCTAGTACGAGTATGCAATGGTGTACTTGCTCAATCAAGTGCTTGAAAACCTTTGTAATTGTCTGCTCCAGGATTGTACTCCTACGTCTGAGAAATAAAATCTAGCCCTTGTTTTACAAAAAAAAAATCTTGCGATGACATGCAATCAATTCAATTCTAGCAATGTAAATAGCACAATATAAAGCACAAGAGAGAAAACCATAGGAGATGACGCAGTCTGGTTTTTTTATATAGTGTTCAGAGACTTGTTGGTCTCCTTTAATCCACATTGAGGTAAGCCTAAATAAACTGAAATAGCTCTACGAATTAAGCCAATACTCGAATCTA
The DNA here is from genome assembly GCA_036346245.1 of Bonia amplexicaulis. NCBI lineage: Eukaryota > Viridiplantae > Streptophyta > Magnoliopsida > Poales > Poaceae > Bonia > Bonia amplexicaulis. The sequence continues at coordinate 8,237,880 of CM070763.1, read as the reverse complement.
CTAGGTCAGACCACTCACAAAAACGTTAGACTCTCTGGAAGGAACAATTGAAGAATCTAGCCCCCGTTATTATGTGTTTTAAGGAATTTTGGCAATTGATGACAATCGTTTGTGGGACTAACATTTTTCATTGAGTTTGTGAAATAAATAAGGTCCTATAGACCATAGATAGCATCATGTGTTGATGGTAATCAAGTCAAGCTTCGGGATGAAAAATGTCACTACGTGTTGATTGTCATCAAATCGAGAACTCGAAGTGGTGGATGACTTCATGTGTTGAAGGCCATCAAGTCAAAAGGATGCATCATGTGTTGATGCATATTAAGACAAGTATATGGATTTGAAGTAAAGATGTTCGTCATCAAGATTCAAGAGTATGTGCAAGGCAAAGATATAACTAGCATAGGTTAAAGATGCATTCCTAGTCTTTTATCGGTGTCGGTGTTCGGTTGGGAGACCGGATTGGTAGTGTAGGTTTCTGTACTATTAAGAGGGGTTTTGTCTAGTAACTTGAGTCTCATCATATATTAATAGCTCAATCCCGCTTGCTCTAGCTCTCTGTGGCATGATGCTATTATTTATGAATACATTTTACAAATAGTTGAGGCTCATGCATATAATCTTTGTAGCATGTGATTATTGTTTGTAAATAGTTGAAGCTCATGCGCGTACTCCTTGTGGCATTATGCTAAGGTTTGCAAATGCATTTTACAAATAGTTGAAGCTCATGCATAATCTTTGTAGCATGTGACTTAAATTTGTGAATGTATTTTGTAAATGGTTTGAGTCCATGTCCCTAAACCTTATATCATGATTCTAAAGTATGTAAATATATTTTGTAACTTGTTATGAATCATGCTTTGACTTTTGGTTGCATGGTACTATGATTTACAAATGCGTTTTGTAAATTTATTGAAGTACATGCATCCCTGTCTTTCCTGAGATTTTAGGGCGGTACGAGCAGTTCTGTGTGAGTGGATGGACCGATCCGTGTGGTATGACCAGCTTTGTATGAGCGATTGGACCGACCGGTAGTCTGACCAGTTTTACGTGATTGGTCTGAATGGCCCTCTCATAGTGGTCTGACCAATCATGTGTTGGTAGTCTGACCAGTAGAGCGGTTCAACCCAGCTATGTAGCTGATACTTTTTCCATATAGCATGTTTTTGTGTGTCTCTGAGGTTTTAGCCAAGCGGTCTAACCGGTGGTGTTTGAACGATCTGAACCTTGTGTGGGTGGTCTGACTGGCTTGATCTGTAATGGCTAGTTTTCTAGCCACTACAGTGGGGACCAGTCTGACCGACCATGTGTTGGCATTTAGACCGGTCCCGGCTAATTTTGCTGAAATCATGTTACAATGGCTAGTTTTGTATGTGTGGGCTATATGTGGCTAGTCGAGAGCAAGATTGATGATCTCATTTTATTCTTTTGATCTAGTGTGAACTTCTCCTCTTATTGTGCATGTGTTGCACCTCGTGAGCAAGGAGAGAAGTTATTAGTTTTATGTGTTTCTTCTAGTGGTGGACTGAGTATCCACTGATGCATGTGTTGCACTTCATGACAATTAAGCAATGGGTTTGGTTTATTACTCTTGGATGTTGCTGACTCCTAGATGGCGTGGATGAGTCATGGTCCAGTGATCTTCTCAAGAAATATGTGAGAAGGCTCAGCGTATTGTGAAGGTTGGAGCTCACCTATCCAGAACGGGAAATAGCTATCGCTAGTGAATTGAGTTGTTTGGCTTAATCGTGGAGCTAGTTCAATTCGTTTGGATTTACCTCAATATGGACTACGGAAGACTGGCAACTCTCCAAACACTATGGTAAAAATAGACCATGTCATCTTGTGTGGTTTGCTTCCTTGTACTCATTTATATTCTTGCAATTTATATTTCTAGAATTGAATTGATTGCTTACCCCCTAAGATTGTAAATCTTGACATAAACTTATGTTATTGGTGCACTTAGTTGAGATTAGTTGATTTAGGTCTTAGTTGTGTAAAACTGATTTGATTTATGCTTCCATATTTAAAACTCAATTTTAGCCAGAGAGGTTTTTAAAAATGCCTATTCACCCCCTTTAGTTGGCCTTCTCAACTTTACATTGACGGACAACACATGCTCGGTCCGACCATTGCTACCGGTCAAACTAGCCAACACATGTGGTCTGATCATTAACAGTCGAGCCAGATAGACAGAGGCCTCTGGAAAATTTGAATTGGCAACCAAAAATTGGTCCAACCGCTAGGGCGGTCTAACGAGCTAACACATGGTGCTTTGATCTATGCCAAATTTCTAGCATACACAAGATGCAGAAACTTCAACAAACTTGGAAAACACATTCACAAATCATAGTACCATGCAGACAAGGGTTAAAACAGGATTCACAACAAGTTGAAAAATACATCACAGACTTTAGAATCATGCCACATTAGATACAAGGACTCGAACTGTTTGGAAAACACATCTTCAAACTAAAGTCACATGCTACAAGGATTATATAGGAATCTCAACTATTTGTAGAACATATTTGCAAATACTAGCATCTTGCCATAGAGAGCTAGAGCAAGTATAACGAGCTATCAATATATGACACATTCAAGCTACTAGTCAAGACCTCTCTTACTAGTATGGCAACTCATATTTGCAATCTAGTCTCCCCAACCAAACACTGGGACCAACAAAATGACTAAGAAACATATTCTTAGTCTATGCTAGTTATACATTTGCCTTGTGCATCTTTTTGGAGCTTTGCTTGATGACAAACATCTACACTCCATGTACGGTTCTTGACTTGAGCACCAAGATGATGCCAATCACTTTACTTGATGACAATCAACACATAAAGCCATTCGAAGTTATTCATCATCATGGGACATGACCTATTTCACTAACTTATAAAAAAATATTAGTACCACAAATCGATTGACATTAATTACTAAAACTTACCATTAACTTATAACGAAGGATCTATATTCTTTGATGGCTCGTCATAGGGTTCACATACAAAATAACTTACTACAAATCATATCATCTACATGTGTCTATATATACACCTTGTCTGTATTTATTTTGCATAAAAACTGGTCACTGTTGACAAGTACATCCTTTTATTTTTGCATAGAACTTGGTTATTGTATTAAGCACAAATAATCTATGGTTTGAACATGTTATAGTGCATTCTTAAATTATGTGGTCACAAAAAGTGGATGCGGAGCCTTGTAGCACACACAACTCAGTGCCTTGCTACCATGTACCATCACTTTTTTCTTTTCGATTTTTAATATTTGTTGACATGCAGCTGAGATGATGCATGTTCTTTGCTGAAGGGAGGGATAATAGAAGCCGCAGCCCAGTCAAAATCCTTTGTAAATGCTTCCTTCAGTTCCATTGAAATTGCAGTTGGGTTGAAGGGATACTTCTTGGGCGGTTTTGTGATGATGAAATGTGTATCATTGTATACCTCTATATCGATTTTTTTTAAATAATCAATTTTTAATTTTGAATTACAGTATTATACCTATTTATTAATTTTTTTTATAGAAATAGCCATCTGTCACAGCACGGCTAGACGACATGGGCAAGTCGCCTAACCGTTGGATGACACCAGGCCAAGTCGCCTAACGGTTGGGTACCTTGCCCATGTCGGCCAACTGTTGAGCGACTTTGACATATGTTGCCCAACGGTTAGGCGATAATCCTCTAGTCATCCAACCGTTGGACGATTGTTAAAAATATATAATTATGTTATTAATTCGATGGAAAGAATTGGGGGTAAATGGCAATTGTTGTATGTGGGTAACATTTAGCAAATCTTGTTTGTAAATTATTTTTTTTAAAAAGGCAGACAATATCATTTGATGCGTTTGTGATTTTCATAGGTTATGAATGGTACAAAATCTGTTAGACTCGCAATAACATTTTGTGATCGTTGTATGTTGTTGTTGTTGGATATTAATCTTGATTGTTATTGTATTTTGCATGCATGTGTGTGCATGCAGGGGGCTAGTCAAAGCCACGTTGAGAAGTGGCATGAGAATAGCTGCATGGAGTTAGTGGTTAGTGGAGAAAGTCTATTGTTAGCTAAGTCTATTATTAGCTAAGTCTATTGTTAGCCACTAGGTGAGGCTATTTAAGCCAGGTAATATGTTGAGTAAATCGAGAGCGATGGAATAGAAAGACAAGAGAAAATCCGGCGCAAGTTAAGTTCGTGTCGGGAAATTCTCTCTGTGTGTCTATGTTCCTCGTCTCCCCCGTGTAGTGTGTGTCCACGGGTAAATATGTGTGTAGAATCCTGATATTCTGTTCTAACAATTGTAGTGCAATAAATTTTCTGAAAATTTTTGTGAAGTCGATTGAGATAGCAACGATTCATAAGTGAAAAGGTAAGTGATATTGTGATGTAATAGAGAATTCGTATATGGAGGAAGACAAAGCAAAATACGTAGACAATGAAAAAAGTACATAAAGTAGAAGTGTACATGTAGGCGAAGAGAGAGAAGGGTCAGTCACACACGGTGTACGTGATGGGTAATACGGAGATTAAGGTACAAGCTTATCCAGGCGTGGCTACTGGTAGAAGTGCTTGGCACTACCCACATGGAGTGTTGCATAGGGGGCATCTCGGACGTGGCTGGCCGTTGTTGTAGTGGCACGCACATGTGCAGTTAGGGTTCGCGCAGCAGCATGTGGGATCATAGGAACTTCCTATGTTAACGACCTCCTCGTTGCCCCTCTCCGCGCTGCATCTGTTGGCGGATATCATTATTTTGCTCATTGAGATTGTCAATCCGCGTCTCCAACTCTATGATTCGGTTCCACAATGTATCCATGTACGTCACAACATGGCATTCATGGGGAGGATTGATCCAGCGGACAAAGTTGCATTCGCCACCTACTAGAAAGGAGGGCTAACATGGGAGCTCTATTAGCAATAATAAAAAATAAACTATTGGCTAATTGTACCCCAAAGTGTGGGCATCAGAAGAAACGTTGTTTGCCTTTAAACTAGCCATCCAAGACCTGCATGACAGCGTCCTCCCTATGTCTGCATTATGGCCAGATCGGTTGAGCAGGCTTGTTTGGGATCAAGCGGTAGTTAGGCTCGAAGTCCTCCCTCATTTCGTGGGAAGGTCTTACGTTGGCAAGCTCAATTGGACTGGCCGCTCGGCGTCTGCCATGGTATGTTACTGTAGGATGAGAGGTTCGTCTTCCTACGGTTGGTAGGGTCGAGTGCCCCTACTTTCAATGGGTGGGGTGTGCATTTTATAGCCCGCGGGGAAGCGGTGTGCTTTGTAACACAATGGGTCATGTGTTATCTTGCAAAGTGATGATGCCGCCTCCATCATCAGAGTGGGACGTGACCTCCCTCTCAAAACGAGGCAGCTTTGCACACCGACGTGACCTAACAAGGCAGTTTTCGCACCGACATGACCCAACGAGGCAGATTTGCACACAACGTGACCCAACGAGGCAGCTTTGCGTAGCATGTGTAAAGCACCACGTGACCCAACAAGACTGCTTTGCGCTATGACGTGACCGACCGCGGGATAATAGATAAGCTATGTCGGTTGGTCCATTTGTGATTTTTGTAGATTCCAAATGGTACGAAATCTGTTAGACTTGTAATAACATTTTGTGATCGTCGTATATTGTTAGTGCATGCATAGCAGATCTGGAGACTACAGGAAGAGGGGAGAGCTTGTTAGTGCATTAAATACAAGAAAACTAGTAAGGGAATATATTGTAACTTGTTCTTACCGGCTACCGATAGCGAGCCGTATCCCAACGCCGGTCGAGATAGTCCTAGTTGTAGTTACCGCAACCCTAGTAATGCATGCCCAAGATCAACTGCTACTTGGACTTGAAGAACTTGCATACGTCCATGCACCAATAGAGGGGGCGTCTCCTCCACGGGCGGGTCTTACAGTGAATGCTCAGTGGGAACGTTGTGGTATGGAGGTACGGCGGCTTCGCTTCATGGAGGTGCCCTCCTAGCACGCTCCACTTGTTCGTCCTAGGCTGCAGCAGCCCTTGCGAGTTAGGTGATCTCTTCCTATTACTTCTCCATGCTAGCAATGTAGTGTTGTAGTCGTGGTGTAGGAAAACATATTACAGAAGGGGTAATACTTATAGCCTAACCCGATGCGACGTACGATTGACAAGTCCAATTCAGTTTGGGAAAATTCGTGTCCGCGATGCAATGGCGCGCCGGACGATTTGTGGACCAGCGTAGCATCACGTCGCTGCTTAAAGCTGCCCCGTTTTGTATTATGATTACACAAGGATGTCTTGTCTGGTCTTATCACTGTGCAAGGTTGTCTCGTCTAATCTTGTCACTGTGCGTATTAGGAATGATATGGACGAAGCGCAAGCCAGAGCATCTAGTGCACGTTGCGGGCGATGCGGTCAGGAGGGGCACACAATTAGACGATGCAATGCATGTGCTGATCAGTAGGCAGAGCGGCATGGTGTGTACTACTAGTTGTTGGGGGCTAGTATTTTGTAAACTGTATTTTGTTAGTAGGCACTTTTGACATAGAGAATGTCATACTAAATGTATCGTATATTGTATGTACCATTTGTATGACTGCTATGTTACATCCCCTTTTCAGTAATGTAGTTGGTGTCGTGCTGGTAGCCTAGTATTGCTTTGTTTATTTACTTATAAGTTTTATTTGTTGTTGAAGGACCGGAATGGCAACAGAGGGGGGGTGAATGGTGCCTTTCAAAAAATTAAATACCTCCCCTCAAGTACTCACAAAGCAGAGAAGAACTCACTGGAAAAATCAGATCAAGAGAAGAAATCAAATCCAGAGAGAAAAGCGAATTTCAGTCATTACACGGCGTGCGGTAGTACCACTTACTGTGAGCGGTAGTACTGTTGAGCGGAACTACATTGTGTAAACCGCGGTAGTACCTTTGAGCGGTAGTACCTCTCGAGGAGAGGTAGTACCGCACCAAGAACAGCACGCGCAGAAACTCAGAAAAAATCCGAAATTCACGAGAATCTTGGGTTCTTGGCTTGGGAAACTTTGAGGATAACTAGGAAACACTCTCAGAAGACTTAGCTAAGAACTAATTTCAAGATTCCTCTAGGGAATCAAAAGTGAGGACAGGAAACTCGAAAAATACAGAGGGTTGCCCAAAAATCAAAAATTCGATTCCAACTCTAATCCTTTGGCCAAGAGACTTTGCAGATATCTTAGCAATAGCCACGCGACTCTACAAGCCAAGATTCAAGCCATCACAGAGAGGAAAACAAGATTTGGGGCAAAACCCTAGAAATAAGCCATGAAGAACAGAGAAGGCTTCAAACCGCATGGCGAGATTAAACTTGATTTGCTCTTGGGAAAACTTGATCAAATGACCTCGGGGTACTATCCCATCACAGAGCAATCCGTTTTACACTTCCCGGGCAAGAAACAACGCAAAAATCAGAGAATCAAGAACTCGCCCAAAAAGGAAAAACGAAGAACAGAGAGCACGGAGTAACAAGAAACTTGATTCTCATTCCAGATCACAAGATGAGTACAAAGGAGTCCCGATACCATGTACATTCACACAAGAAGAAAGATTACAAGACTCTCAACTCATCTCCACTCTCTCCCTCTCTCAAATCCTCAAGATCACCAAGAACTCTCCCTAGTTCTTGGGAGGCACACACAGGGAGGAGAGGATGAACGTGGGAGCAGCACCTCTGCCCTCAACCACTCTCCAACAACTAAAGCCTAAAGCAAAACAACATCTCCAAAGGTTCTTTTGACTCTAGCTAACCCTAACTTTCTCCTCAAACCCTAGAATGCCTAAGGGGTCATGCAGCCCCTCACCTCTATTTATAGCCTTTGGCTAACGGGTCTCCGCCCGTTATGCCCGCTAAACCAACGCGCCGCTCCCGCTTTTGCAGTCTTGCGAAATTCCCGTTTCGCCCCTCTTGCACCTTCCGGGAAGCTTCCGCGCTCCTTGTTGTCCAAGCCTCGCAACCACCTCGAGTCTTTGCCGTCTTCGACACACCTTGACCGTTCTGACCTCAACGCCACCTGCGTCTAGTCCGGTCGCCACGTGTCTCGCCACGATTCCGCCTCGATGTCCTACAGCCAACACAAACAAGAAACACATCAAATAGCACCGCTCGATAACATGAATTAATCATAAGCCCTAATGACTAAAACATCCAAACCAAACTCAAATTTTAATCCCCATTGCATGCTCACAAGACACGGTACTACATTAACTTTACTGTGATGCGACCGCTCGCCGGTAGTTCCGCAGAAGCCACTGCGGTACTACCTCTCGCCGGTAGTTCCGCAGAAATACACTGCGGTAGTTCCAAAAATTCTGGGAGTTTTACAGCAGCATTCCAAATTCCAGATTTTCGGCACACTCGTCAATTACTCATCACAAACATGGGAGCACCTCTCACATGGGCTCTCAATCTCCCCCTTGATGAGTGTATTGACAAACAACAGAAGAGCATAGAAGTTTGGTTTGAAAAAATCCAACATGGTCCAAAAGAGGGAAATTAAACTTATGACCATGTCGACGAAAGAATCACTAGAGCAACTCAAAAGAGCAATTTTTTTTCAAAGCTTCTAGGATTCAACAATCTTTTTCTCCAATATTCTCCCCCTTTTGGCAATAAACACATCAAGATGTAAAAGAGAGAATATGATATCAAATTGGATGAAATGTCTGAAATTTGTTTATTCTTAGCATTTGAGCCATGAGAATTATCCAAAATGACCATAATGTGTTACACCAAGCCATAATTCAATGAAGGGCTATCTAGATCATGACAAGGTATGTATTTGAGCATTTTGTTACCATGTCAAGTCATCCAAAAGGCAAAGTCTAGCTAGAGATATCCAAGGATGATGCAAGCCATGTCAATCAAGCTAAGCGGAAACAAGAATCTAATATCGAGTCCAAATAGAGTGTTATATACTCAAGAGTGAAACAATGGTTCAAATACTTGATTCTTTTGATAGCTCAAGCAAATTGAGCACAAATGACATTTTTCTTTTGGAACTTATGGTTGTTTTCAACCAATATTTTTATCATGTGCTAGATCTCAAGCCATTCTGCGACTACTCGAAGCAAGAAGCTTAAGAAGATAGTCTAGGTCATCCAAAACTCCCCCTAAGTTCATGCCTAGTGCAATGGCAAGCCGTCTCATGAGAAAGAATTGGTGAGATCAGTTTTTTCGCACAAAAGAGATCTTTTTGTTTTTTTTTGACAAGTTGTACTAACTCATGTTACATCAAGAGTTTAAGACAGCTCAATCTAAGGCTCAAAAGAGATTCAACGCTCAACTCAGCCTATTTGACATGGCATGGATCATAAAAGGATAGCTCAAGAAAGACTAAGCTTGATTGCTAATCATGACAAGTTTTTAGTTCAATTTGAGCAAGTTTAATTAACTCATCATGGCAAAAGCTAGTCTACACATATGAAGTCATGAAAGATCTAGCAAATAAGCATAAGTCATGGCAAGATGTAAATCATCATAAGCATGTCATAACCGGATAATAATCAAGGCTCAATGTATTTATATTACAATGCAAAATGACATGCAGAAAATCTAGCTCCCCCTCAACACATGATCCATCTTTTAGTTCAAGTTGAGTTATGTCAATATGAAGATCTAGAAGTTCCCAAATGAACTCCCCCTGAACCAAAGCAATAAAATGAGAAGCTGGCAAAGAAAGCAGAAACCAGGCAGTCCTTAAAGCATAGATAAGATAGAGAATACTAATGGCTCAGACTGACTCTCATCTACCCCATATGACTCCAGGAAAAACAGCTGACGGTAAAAACACACACTAGAGAGCAAACACGCACTGCCTCACCCGAGAGTGGCCCAACCTCGCTAGAACCTAAAAGACGTGAGTGAGCTCAACCTAGTGAGATAAGAAACAGCTATCCTGAAAGCATAAGATAAGAGTAAGGAGTCTAAGCAACTCAGCAGGAAACACACTCTAACCTATGCTAGAAGGACTAAACCCAATGCACCCGCAGATGCAATGCAGCAGTAAGGAGACAGAAGCATAAATAATATGATAAAGCAATAAATCCCAAAGCTCCCCCTCACAACAGTCCGTAAGGACAAACCACCCCAAGCTCTCCCCGCAGAGCTGAAAACCTCGAGCTGTCCAAAGGCTTGGTAAAGATATCAGCCAACTGGTGGTCACTCTCCACAAACTGGAGCACGATGTCACCCTTCTCTACATGATCTCGAAGGAAGTGATATCTGATATCAATGTGCTTGGTCCGAGAATGTTGCACTGGGTTCTTAGCAATGCTAATCGCAGACGTGTTATCGCAGAAAAGCGGAACACGGTCGATAGCTAACCCAAAGTCCTGCAGAGTCGAGACCATCCAGTACCGCTACGAAAGAATCGGCCGACAACATAACATACCTCTGCGGTGGATGTGTAACACCGGATCGCTTCCTTGAAGATCGGGAAACGAGAGAAGTGCCAATGAACCGGCGGTGCCGAGTGCTCTTCCTATCTATCCTGACCCAAAGAAAGTCTCGCATCCGAAAAGGCTCTAAGGGATAGACAGAGGAGGAAGAGTACCGATACCATAGTCAATGGTAGCTCAAGGTACCGAAGATCGCTTCACCGCACCTGGCGGTGAGACACGCGAGGAGAAGCCTGAAACCGAGCACAAAGACACACGGAGAAGTGTATGTCCGGTCTCGAGGCAGTGAGGTACAAGAGAGAGCCAATCATACTCGAACTCTTTTGATCAAGCGGCTCGCCGTCCTCATCTGGGTCAAGTGTGGCCGTAGAAGCCATCGGAGTTGACACCGGCTTTCCATCACTCATGTCGAAACGTCTCAGGAGATCACGGTGTACTTGCCTTGATGCAAGAAGGTACCCTCCCGAGTCTCGCTTGATCACGGAAGCCAAGGAAGAAAGACAACTCACCCATCATGCTCATCTCAAACTCGGTGCTCATGACATCCGAGAACTGTGAAACTAGAGCATGAGAAGAGCCGCCAAAGATGATGTCATCGACATAAATTTAGGCGACGGAAGGTCATTATAAGCCGGCGAATGAACAAGGTCTTGTCAACTTTACCCATCTCAAAATCATGTCTCAATAGATAGGACTTAAGCCTCTCATACCAAGCTCTAGGGGCTTGCTTAAGTCCATACAACGCTTTGGAAAGCTTGAAGACATGACTAGGGTATTTAGGGTTCTCGAAACACGGAGGTCATCGACATAGACTTCTTCCTCAATGAAGCCATTGAGAAAGGCACCCTTGACATCCATCGGTAAAGCTTGAAACCTTTAGAAGCGCAAAGGCAAGCGAAATTCTAATGGCCTCAAGACGAGCTACAGGGCAAAGGTCTCCTCGAAATCCGGACCCTCAACACAGGAGTACCCCAATGCAACCAGCCTAGCCTTGTTTCAATGACTACCCCATCCTCACTTTGCTTGTTCTTGAACACCCATTTGGTTCCAATGATATTGTGATATCGAGGGGGCTCAACAAGCGTCCAGACCTTATTTCTCTCGAAACTCTCTAGCTCCTCATGCATGGCATTGACCCAATACTCATCAGATAAAGCATGACAAACGTCCTTGGGCTCAAAAGAAGCTACGAAGGCAGAGTGGAGACAGAAAAGCGACACGCCAGACTTGGAGCGTGTGACTCGTTCAAAGAGATCTCCAATCATCTGCTCAGAAGGATGAGATTTTTGGATATGTCTTGGAGGTCCTGGATGAGATGAAGAAGTTGCCTCTACCTCGTTACCTAACAGGGTAGGAACAGAGCCACTAGCTCGTAATAGCGAAGGTAGGGTCGATCACCTCGAGGTGCGGTGGAAGAAGGCACCTCAAGGGGTGGAAGAGGGACCGGATCGGGTAGACAACCTCATCTCCATCATCCTCATCATCCACGAAGATGGTCTCGGACCGCTCTAGTGAACATGAGATATCGGGCCTAGTCCCTGACCGCCTCATCGAAAGTCACCTCACGTGTTTCTACCAATTTGCTAGACTCGCAGCCTGCACAGAGGCCCGCCAAGAAGTCGAGTAGCCTAGAAAGAGTCCATCACAAGAACGTGAATCGAACTTATCCAGGTTCCCAGACTTCAGAATAAAGCACTTGCAACCAAACACACGAAAATGGAAAACAGGGCCGCCGTATCTCAACTCATAAGAAGTGCGGTGCAAATGTGCAGAAGAAAACTCTGTTCGAAACATGGCACGCGGTGGCTATAGCTTCACCCAAAACTTCCGCGTGTAGAGTATTCATCAAGCATCGCCCCGCCATCTCGACTAAGGTACGGTTCTTCCTCTCCACAACGCCATTCTGCCGAGGGACGATGGAGAAGAGGCGGTGCTCTACACCGCCTCACCACGTAAACTCTCAAAGTAGAAATTCTTGAACTCCGTGCCATTGTCACTGCGGATCGCTCGTAAGACACCTGGAAGCTCAACAGAAAGCCTACTGAAAAGACCTCGAAAATGTGTAAACGTCTCATCCTTCGAGGCCAAGAAAACACCCAAGAATACCTCGAGAAGTCATCGACCACGACAAGAACATACCACTTCCCTCCTGGCCGATGCGCCGAGTGGTCCAACCATATCCATATGGAGCGGTGTCACGGTGCATCGGTCATAGTAAGCGTGTGGGAGGATGAGAAGCGGCAACCATCTTGCCGCGTTAGGCATGGAGCGCAAACAAGATCTTTGACCATCTTGAGTTTCGCAGACCACAAATGAGATCGTGGTCGCTAACTCGGGTCAAATGGTCAAATCCAATATGACCAAGTCTCCTATGCCGAAGGAAAGATCGCGGGACTCGATGCAACTAAACAACGGAGAGGATCGCAGAAGACTCGGAAAAATCAGCACGAAAGATCCTCCCAAAACGAGAAATCCATAAACCGGACTACACCAAGAATCAAGAATTTTGCAATTGTTTTTCTTAAACTTACCTCAAAATCGTCATCGGAAGCTAAGAAACCGAAAGCGATTATCCGCAGACTTACTCACCAAGGCAACATCTTTCAAAATAAAAGAATTATTAATGCGACAAGACCTTTGGCGATGACTCGCCCGGAAGAGGCGTCTCCAAGGTGATCGTCTCATCACACAGGGCACGGCAAGGGAAGAAAACCAACGGAATCTCCGGCCATGTGTCGTGAACACCCGAGTCTACAAGCCAAACCTTTCCTTCCCCGCCCTGGCTAACCCGAGTCAAACAGTAAAGTCTCAGTACGAGGGTAAATCAAGAGTGATTTTGGCACCCAGTACTGAGTAACACGTGGAGCAGATGAAGTAGTCAAGCACGACTGACCTCTATCTACCCTACGCTCTCCGACGCTCGACAAGCCAGAAGGTCTGTGTACAGACCTGGAGCTGTTGTTGGGCCTGACTGCTACAGAGGAGCGAGTCAAGTCACCAGCAACAAGCTGAACACGCCGCGGGTAGCTATCTCGACGGGGAAAACGAGATCTACCCTCAGGACGGCGGAAGTCACGACCAGAGGGAGCACGAAGACGAAAAACAGAAGACTCAGAAAAACCAAGTCCTCGGTGCTGCCCAAAGCTACCAACAAGAGCAAACCTAGACCTCGTGTTGGTCTTAGGTGCACTCAAGGTCCGGGGCGATCCGACACGCCTAAGAGACTCAACACGGTCTCTTGGCGCGATCTTGCGCGCTTGAAGCAATGGTCAAACAAATGCCCATCCTTCGGCGAAGGTGCAATGATACCGCCTACGAGGGGTCAAGCCGCGGTGAAATTACCTTGTCGAAAAACTTTGGACAAAGCCCACCGATTTAAATTGAACTTTCTTGTTCTTGGGCTTGACCTCAAACACACCTGTGGCTACGGGTCTGAGCACGACAGGTGGATGTTTCCTCACATCCTCACGGAGATCATATCCTAGACCCTTTTTGAACTTGCAAATCTTTGATTGGTCTAGAATAAGATTGAGTTTCTTCTTGCCTCCTACAAATTTCTCGAGAGTGTTCATAAGGTACCGACACTCCCGAAGAGAGAGGTGCAAGAAGAGCAGGAAGAGAAGAGACAAGCAGGAGGTAAGGGGTAGAAGAAGAACCAACAGCAGAGGAAAGATTTGCTTGTGCACGCACAAACCGACTCGGGAAGGACAGTCCCCATCGCTAGCCAATTGGTTCACGCCGCTGGCGTCTCTACCAAACCCTCATGCTTCTTCCCAGCACACACAATGCAAGCAGATGGTTGCTTTTCTATAAGATCCTTAGTTAGCTTCACATATTTTTCATCTAATGCAACCAATTCAGATTTTAGTTTGTTACAACAATTGCATGGTGAGCTAACAGGTCCTTAGAAGCAAACTTGGCCAATTTGTTATTGTCATCAACTAATTCTTGAAACTGTTTGAAGACGACTTCAAGTTCGTGAGAAGCTTGGGACAATTCACACAAGAAGCAATAGGCTCAAGTAAGAAGGTTTGAAATTTGCAATTTTATGATCCGCCTGCTTTAGTTTCATATTCAAGTTATCACAATTTACACAAGACTCGGCAGAGATCCGAAGCATGGCATAAGGTCCTCTAGCATTAAAGTCCTTATCCTCACATGAAGTGGGAGCAATAGTCTCATCAGTAGTAAGTAGGGTAACAGCCATCCTACTCAATTCTAAATCAGCAAGCAACTCAATTCTAAATCAGCAAGCAGACTAACATTCTCCACCTTAATTGCATCAAGCTCAGAGGACAGACTATCATGTGAGGTCCTTAGCTTCTCCATATCACCGATCAAAGCACGGCATGTATCACATCGTCACGGAGGGAGCGAGATATAAGTGAAGTAGCGCGTGACAATCTCTACTTCCTTCTCCAACTCGCTACATCTAGTCTTAGCTCTAGCATGAAAACCTCCTAACTTAAGAAAGGCTTCATTAAGTTGGTCATAAGAGGACATACCTCATCGGAGTCCGAATAGAGATCGCCGTCGCTCGGTTCGCCCTCAAGGGCCATGAAGCACATCCCGAGAAGTCATTTGTCGCCCTTGGGGTCTTGGTCACCGGCCCCGTCGTCGTCGCTCCATCCCTCCACCTCGGTGAGGTCGAGGTCGTCGAAAGCGGCGAGAACGGTGGAAGAGCTTCTTGGCCTTTCCAAGGTCGCGAACTTCTTCTTTCCCGGCCGGGCCGAGGGCTTCGAGTTGCGGTTCTTGTCGATGTAGTCGTTCTTGCCCGAACCGCCGAAGTCACCTTTACCCTTCCCAAGCTTGGGACAGTTTGCTCGGATGTGGTTGGGGCCACCACACTCAAACAAATCACGGGTCCTCTTTTCCTTTCGTCCCTCCTCCCTTTGTAAGCATGGGAGAATCTCCGTGCGAGGAGGGCTAGCTGCTCATCCGCAAGCTACTCTATCTGATCATCGGTTATGTCACAGAGAGCAGCGAGGGAGAATCCGTAAGATGGCTCAGAAGAAGTGGATCCAGAAGCGGGATCGGTGACTAGTGCCATCGACTGAGACTTCGACCGACGAGAGACTATGTCAATCTCGTGAGTCTTGAGGCGCGAGTAAAGCGCATCAAGAGTCAAGGTCGAGAGGTCTGTGGTGTCCTTGATGGTAGTCACCTTCATCTCCCAAACCCTAAGATCGAGTGCAGAAAGAATTTGACGAGCGTTATCCGAGTCGGAGTATGTGAGACCGACGGCTCGGAGGTTGCTCAAAATCTTGTGAAAGCGAGAAAAGCACTCATCAAGGGACTCACCGGCAAGCATCTCGAATTTCATCGTATTCTCGCTGAACCGGTCTTGTCGAACCGTCTTGATCTGGGTGGTGCCCTCATGGTATGCATCGAGGGTCACCCAGATGTCGTAGGCGGACGACAGGTGAGAGATGCGATCGAACTCGCTTCTACTCAACCCTTGAATGATGATGTTCCTTGCCTTAGCATTTGCCTCAACATCAGCCATATTCCCGGCATTGATGTTCTCATCGGCAGGAACAACAAACTGTATCTTCACCTTCCGCCAGATGGCATACCCCTGAGCCTGGATGTAAGTTTCCATCCGGCTCTTCCAGAAGGGGTAATCCAGGCCATCGAAAAGCAAGGCGGCTTGGTGGAATACTTGTCCATTGCCATGGCTCTTGGAGACCGGTTAAGATCTATGAGAAAGAGCTAACCAGCTCTGATACCAATTGAAGGACCGGAATGGCAACAGAGGGGGGGGTGAATGGTGCCTTTCAAAAGATTAAATACCTCCCCTCAAGTACTCACAAAGCAGAGAAAACTCACTGGAAAAATCAGATCAAGAGAAGAAATCAAATCCAGAGAGAAAATCAATTTCAGTCGCTCACGGCGTGAGCGGTAGTACCACTTACAGGAGCGGTAGTACCGTTGAGCGGAACTACCGCTGTGTAAACCGCGGTAGTACCTTTGAGCGGTAGTACCTCTCGAGGAGAGGTAGTACCGCACCAAGAACAAAGACGAGACACTCACTCGTAAAAATCCGAAATTCACGAGAATCTTGGGTTCTTGGCTTGGGAAACTTTGAGGATAACTGGGAAACACTCCCAGAAGACTTAGCCAAGAACTAATTTCAAGATTCCTCTAGGGAATCAAAAGTGAGGACAGGAAACTCGAAAAATACAGAGGGTTGCCCAAAAATCCAAAATTCGATTTCAACTCTAATCCTTTGGCCAAGAGACTTTGCAGATATCTTAGCAATAGCCACGCGACTCTACAAGCCAAGATTCAAGCCATCACAGAGAGGAAAACAAGATTTGGGGCAAAACCCTAGAAATAAGCCATGAAGAGCAGAGAAGGCTTCAAACCATGGCGAGATTAAACTTGATTTGCTCTTGGGAAAACTTGATCAAATGACCTCGTGGTACTATCCCATCACAGAGCAATCCGTTTTACACTTCCGGCAAGAAACAACGCAAAATCAAAGAATCAAGAACTCGCCCAAAAGGAAAAACGAAGAAAGAGAGCACGGAGTAACAAGAAACTTGATTCTCATTCCGATCACAAGATGAGTACAAAGGAGTCCCGATACCATGTACATTCACACAAGAAGAAAGATTACAAGACTCTCAACTCATCTCCACTCTCTCCCTCTCTCAAATCCTCAAGATCACCAAGAACTCTCCCTAGTTCTTGGGAGGCACCACAGGAGGAGAGGATGAACGTGGAGCGACACTCCGCCTCAACCACTCTCCAACAACTAAAGCCTAAAGCAAAACAACATCTCCAAAGGTTCTTTTGACTCTAGCTAACCCTAACTTTCTCCTCAAACCCTAGAATGCCTAAGGGGTCATGCAGCCCCTCACCTCTATTTATAGCCTTTGGCTAACGGGTCTCCGCCCCGTTATGCCCGCTAAATCCAACGGCGCCCGCTCCCGCTTTTGCAGTCTTGCGAAATTCCCTGCCGCCTCCCCGCACCTTCCGGAAGCTTCGCGCTCCTTGTTGTCCAAGCCTCGCAACCACCTCGAGTCTTTGCCGTCTTGACACACCTTGACCGTTCGACCTCAACGCCACCTGCGTCTAGTCCGGTCGCCACGTGTCTCGCCACGATTCCGCCTCGATGTCCTCTGACCAACACAAACAAGAAACACATCAAATAGCACCGCCGATAACATGAATTAATCATAAGCCCTAATGACTAAAACATCCAAACAAAACTCAAATTTTAATCCCCATCGCTCGCTCACAAGACAACGGTATTATCAAGAACTTTACTGTGATACGACCGCTCACGGTAGTTCAGAAGCCACCGCGGTACTACCTCTCGCCGGTAGTTCGCAGAATACATCGCGGTAGTTAGAAAATTCGGGAGTTTTACAAAAAGATTCCAAATTCCGCATTTTCAAGACACTCGTCAATTACTCATCACAAACATGGGAGCACCTCTCACATGGGCTCTCAGTTGTTACTTTATGTGCAATGTTTTTTGGTTCCGTGTAAATGCTAACTTGAATTCATTTTGCAGGTTTGGCTCGTGATTTTCGTTGGTCAAACTGGCCTTACGGCCTGTTGGACGAGCATGTTGACCGGCTGTATCGTGCTTCCCGTCGTGTCCCGCCTCCCGGGAGCGCAGAGGAGCCAACAGAGTTGGGAGTGGTCCGGACGCGCACACTTCGAGTGGCTCGAGATCGGACCCCATTGGATCGCCAGTGTGCGCCGCCTTGCGTTGTCGTTGACGTAAGTAGGTTTTGTGCTGATGTTTACTTGCTTGGCAGGCTGCGGGATGCCGGGCTACTCCCTCTCGCCCGGACGGTCCCACCTTGCCCGCGAGCAAGGATGACGGTGTGGAGTGATCACGACGCTTCCCGTTCGACCGTTCCCTACTGACAGCTTTGGTGGACCGTTGACGGCTAGAGACTCACACTTTTCATCTCCCATTCAGAGAGATGACGCCTACTCTGCAAGATGTGTCCCTACTGCTGGGCCTTCCTACTGGAGGCCCCGGCCGAGTAGCGCGCGGACTTGTTGGGTGCCGCTGGATGACTACTACATCTTCCCGATAGGTCAGACACACAAGCTGTCGCTGAGGTGGCTCGCATAGTCCCGGGTACGTGCTCTTTATAATCGGTCCTGTAAGCTCTCATTTCTACTATTACGTACTAATAACTTCTTGTTTGCATTCAGGTGTAGTGAATGGATCCACATGCGGACGATCAGTAGGTCTCGCGCCACTTGGAGGCATACATGCTATGGCTATTTGGTTGGTGTCCTTCACCACTAGTCATGGCAACACTGTAGACACGCGCCTCATCGCTCATGCTAGGGCGATCACTGACGGCGAGCCCCCAGGTCAGCTGGGGTTCGACCGCGCTTGCCACGACCTATCGTGGCTTATGCAACGCGTGCTCGAGGACTAAGGCAAACTCGGTCCTCACGGGCTGTCCGCTGCTACTACAGCTGTGGTCCTTCGAGCACTTCAACCTCGGACGACCCTTGCTGGAGGACATAAGTCCATACGGGGCAGAGATGTACCCCGGGGGAGACGTCGACCTGCCGATGATGTGTTCTCTCTGGTGTCATCGATGGGTAAGTAATATGACAATCAGTTATTTCCTTCGTATTAACAAGAGGGTCGTACATAACAGGTGTTGCTCCTTGCAGGTATAGTTTGCCCATGTCCAGGTCACGAGGCCGTATCTGCCCTTTGTGGCGCAGTTCGATCGCCTCACAGCTGACGATGTGCGCTGGGAGCCGTACTCACCTATGGCACTGTGGGACCGTGCTCCTGACGGGCTATCCACGCTCTGCTGGCGCGACCGGGTTTTCTGGCTGAAGCGCCGAAAGCTTGTGTATGACATCTTCGTAGAGGACTACGTGCCGCAGCGTGTGATGTGGTAGTTTGGCCTACGTCAGGCGCTTCCGGTAACGGTCGGACCACCGCTGCCACGGGGCGTGCACACGTGAGTGACCAACTCTCATAAATCCCCTTGTACTTACTATTCGTTCGACAAGTACTAATGAAATGGTCCTATAAATAGGCACTCTGGAAATAGAGTGAAACACGGCACGGACTAGACGGCGAAGATGGAGGGGTGGAATGCGCAGTGGGAGGGCGCGCTTGACGACCACATGGAGGAGGACTACCCTTACGACAACAGGGAGTATGCTGAGTACCTGCACTAGTACCAGATGCGGACACGTACGAGGCTCGTACATGTCATTGACTAGCCCACCACTCACGTCGCCGCTCTGACAGACACGTACCCCGCGCACCTCGCGCAAGACGCTCACATCGTGGTACGTTGCATGTAATTTTTCCATATTCCCTAATGGTAATTTCACTGAGATGATTGACTGTTTCATGTTTTTTCCCTTCAGGCCGATGTCGATGCTGCGATGTGGAGGGAGTCCCTCACTACGGTGGATAGGCTCGCCACTGGTGCAGTGGTCACCCACGAGGAGTCATTGAGCGCTTGGCATCGTGTGGAGGCTTGGGGTAGATGTGTCATAGCCCTGTTGTCCTGCACGAGGCTACCAGCATTCTCCATGCCACGCCCAGTGCACAGATGGTTCATCCACCGGTGCTGCCCCGACCGGCATGGCACCAGTTCGGAGGTTCTACTTGGGCACGTCACCTGGACAAGGCTGGGGTCTGCCTGGGGACGGCCTCGTACAACGCCAGAGTAGCAGTTCGTGCGTCCTCCGTACATCTTCTGCTTTCCCACGTAGGGGTGTACTCCGCGCCGTACATCCCTCCTCCAGACGCGATGGCACCAACTGTGGGTACGCTTTGCCTCTTCTCGGTTTCATCCAAATGCTTTATTTTGTGAACTAACGATATTTGCATTGCAGGTCTTCCCTTCCCCGTGCAGGGATGGGGGGTCTCCTCGGTCTCGGAGGATCCGGACTAGTACTTTTCGAACTAGCCTAGGCAGGTGTCAGGCTCTGCACCTCGGGCCACATCACCAGAGGTTCTCTCAGGGAGTGCCCTCACTAGTGCACCGGAGGGCACACAGGCGACTGTGTAACCCACTCCACCAGCTCAGGGGCGGGTGCGACGATCTCCTAATAGTCTTACGTTGTCCGGGCATCGTCACCCGTTGCAGCGGAGGACGGCCAAGCGAGGCCGTACGGGAGGATGCGACGGAGAGCGGAGGGGCGTGGTGGCGACTGAGGGGCTGGGGATGTTGTCGGGGACGATGAGTCTTGTTGTACACTTTTGTTAATGTACTATTTACGTTTGTTATTTACGTAGTGATGTTTACATTACTATGGCAAGCTTACATGTAGTTCTCATTGCCTTCTCGACACCCACACGAGACGAATACAGAACTTCATGGATGGCAACCGCAATAACACACGAACCATTGAATTACATGCTTAACGACATTGCAAAGTATTTCGAACAACAGTCTTGAGAACAACGGCACAACTATAGACATCATTGCCTATAGGTCGAAGGAGCCTCGTGGTATCCATATAGAATATTTTTTGGAGGGCCCACCTCGGACGTGGCTGGCCGTCGTTGTAGTGGCAAGCACATATACAGCTAGGGTTCGCGCAGCAGCATCTTGGGTCTATGAACTCCTTATGTTGATGACCTCCTCGTTTCCCCTCTCACGCTCCATCTTCTGACGGAGGTCATCGTTCTGCTCTTCAAGACTCTCAATCCATGCCTCCAAGTCAGCGATTCGCTCCCACACCATATGAACGTAGATCGCAACATACCGTTCATGGGGAGGATCAATCCATCGCACGAAGTCACATTTATCCATCTGGTACAAAGGAACGTTAACATTAAAACTCTATTAGTAATACAACAAAATAAACGAGTGCGAACTTCTACCCCGGAGTATGAGCATCGAAAGAAACGTCGATCGCCATCTGTATGGCCTTCTGCCACCTGCACTACCGCATCTTGCATGTGTTTGCATTTCGGCCACACTGGTTGAGCGTGCCTATTTGGCAACAAGCGGTACGAAGCGCCGAACTCCTCCTTCCTTTCGAGCGGAAGGTCCTCCTTTGGTGACCCATGTTCGACTGTCCCTCGGCGTCCATCATGGTGGCTTACTCTACGATGAAGAAGATAGTTATTCCAACCAGCAGTGACTCGTCCATTCATTTTATAGTTTAACTACGACAAGACTACATACGCCAGCTTTGAGTAGGGACAAGACTATACACGTCGGCTTTCACCAGCGACAATAGTACACACACTAGCTATAAGCAATGAGAAGACCGCACACACCACCTTTGTGCAGCGACATGACCGCACAGGCCTGCTCTGCTTAGTGACACGACATGATGGCCTAGCTTTTCGCAGTGACATGACAGCACGTGCCAGCTTTGCGCAGTGAGAAAACCGCATGTGCTAGCTTTGCGCAGCGACATAACCGCACGGGCCAGTTTTCTGTAGCGACATGACCTCACGGGCCAGTTTTGCTCAGTGACATGACATGACGGTGCAGCTTTTCGTAGTAACATGACTGCACTGGCAGCTTTGTGCAGTGAGAAGACCGCACGTGCCAGCTTTGCGCAGTGACATGACTTCACAGGCCAGCTTTCTAGCTTTTCTCAGTGACAAGACCTCACGGCCCAACTTTACCAGCTTTGCACATTGGTAGCTTTGCGCAGTGGTGGGATTATACAGGCACCTTCATGTACCGACAGGGCAACAAGGGACCCTATAAAATGAGGGTGAATAGATTTCTCAGACAACACTGCACAACCAAACCCGACATTACACTGGCACTTCTTTCACCACAGCGCGATGGACAAAAGGCAGAAGAAGCAATGGGACAAGATGATTAAGCAATGGGAGGAGACCCGCGACCTAACACGGCCAGCTGCCGCCCACGATGAGAAAGTAAGGGCTGCTGCGGCCCAGGTAGAACAAGCCCAACGTGCTACGAGGTCAGCTCCCTGCAATGATGCGCCCCGTAGCAACAACCCCATCCTGAACGTTCCTACCGAGTGTTCGCCGCAATTCTCACCACAGGGGGAGATGCCCCCCTTTGCTGGTGTCGGGACACATGCAAGTTCTTCAAGTCTAAGCACCGCTTCAGCCTAGATATACGTTACTGAGGTTGCACAAACTACTCTGGTGAGTACCCCGACTAGCGTCTAGACACCACAACTATCGACAGCCGATAAGGATCATGTGCACCGTTTTCCCTCTACATTTTCTCCTTCACAGTATACACTAACAAGCTCTCCCCTGTATTAACAGTCCCCGGAACCCATATGTGGCTACCGCAAATGGATCGATCTTCAGATCCACCCAGAGGACCAGTGGGCCCTCGACCTCGAGGAGTGGAATGTCGCAAGGTCATCCGAGATCTGGGAGGAGGAGCGCCACAAGAACGAGCAAACCCTGCGTATACAACGCGAGACGAAAGCTCATCTCAAGGCTCGCGAGAGGGAGTGCGAGAGAAAGAGGGAAATGACGACCAAGGCAAAGGAGGCCGCCGATGAGTTCGACGCCGAGCTGGCAAGGAAGGAAAAATGGTCCCGGTCCACACAGTAAGACGTATGAGCAGTTGGGTGGGTTAGTCGCACATGATGCTATATGTTATGCATGTAATTAAAAACTACGTGGCATATTACTCCCAACTACATTATGAAGTCTATTTAAATTCACTCAAGTTTATTTTCTCATCTTTTTGCATTCAATTATTCACATAGCAAGTAATCCGACAATATTAACATACCGGTTTTCCTCCGTATACGAATTCCCAGTAACATCACAATATCACTTACCATCGTACATACTGATCGTTCTAAGGTTAATCGTTCTTACAAAAATTTTCACAAATTTTTTTGCGCACCTACAACATCCAACAATCATAAACTTTTATTACAAATCCAACAGATTATCTTCCAGTTATAATTCACAAAATTCATAAAATCTACAAAATTCACGGGGCCAGTTTGCAGTCGCCCTCTGGGTGGACGACTCTCACATCCAGTCGCCCCTCCGTTGGGCGACTAGAAATAATCGTCCAATGGTTAGGCGACTAGTTCTAGTCGCCCAATGGTTGGTCGACTAAAAGCGTGTTGCCTGGTCGTTGGGCGATTGGCTCCAGTCGTCCCTCACCGTTGAGCGATTGGAGTCTATTTATGTAAAAAATGATATCGCAGGTATATTTCTGTAATTTTAAATAAAAAATAAATTATTTGTACAAAAAATTCGAAAAATAGGCCGTCTCGGCGAACACGCGTCGGACGTCCGGCCATATCAATTCACAAACCAAAAAATAACTTTTAAGAGCTATGAAAGAAAGAAGCCGAGATTACACAGGGGGATGGTGAAATTTGGACGCTTTTGGCACTGTTGATCCCACAAATTCCCGAAGTAGCGCCGTGTGGAAACAAATTTCGATCCGGCCCCGCCGACCGCACGATTCACCGAAGTCGACACGTAAGTCGTGCGGCGGTGAGCGACGACACCGAGGTCGTGCGGTCGGCGACCGCACGACTCGGCCGGCACTGTAGCACAATGGAGTGGTGCGGTCGGCGACCGCACCACTCGGCTATTCATGCGGTAGCCGACCGCACCACTCGGTGCCCCGTCCCATCTCCACGAAAGCAATGCGTGCTGGCGCGTTTTGAAGCCGTGAGAGCCGGCCCCTACTGCGTGCTGGCGCGTTTTGAAGCCGTGAGAGCTGGCCCCTACTGCATGCATGCATATGATCGCTCGTGATAAAAGAAAGGAAGGGTGAGTTGCGCCGCCTCACTCACTCGGCCCATTCGCAGAGAAGCAATGAGAGAGGCGAGAAGAGAAGAAAAGAAGGGGAAGAGAAGAAAAGGACGGAAACATGATTTTGAAGTAAATTTCAAGTGATTTGAAGTTTGCGTAATTGTGAAAGTTGTAGATCGTCTCGCGAGCTTCAAGAAAAGGTAAATATCATCTCCATGCGTGTATGATGTTATTTTGTTGATTAGTGTGTAATTAGCGTAAACGTTATTTACGGAGCTCATACATGTCAATTTTGAAACAATGTTTGTAGTTGTAGTGTATCGTATTTTACATTTTATGTGAATAATTTTGTAGTCTTGTCCATTCGCATCGAGCGAAGAAAAGAAGCAACAAGAGAAGGAAAGAAGGACCGCAAACACGAGATTTGGAGCAATTTTGAAGGGATCGAAGTTTTCACAATTGTGAAAGTTGTAGATCGTCTCATGAGCTTCAAGGAAAGGTAAATATCATCCCCATGCGTGTATGATGTTATTATGTTGATTAGTCCGTAATTAGCGTAAACGTTATTTACGGAGTTCATGCATGTCATTTTTTGATGCAATGTTTGTAGTTGTAGTGTATTGTGTTATGTAATTTATGTGAATAAATTTTGTAAGTTTGTTGGAGTACGATTTAGTTATCGAGTATTATGTAGCTTTAATGTTGATAGGTCTTGTTAGGAATACAATTGTAGTATTAATTTATGAAATAAGCATGTATATGACATATGAAATCTTGTCATGCACATGGTTTAAAAAGCATCCTAGTGACAATGTGTAAAATAATTTATACTATGGTTCGTGTAAATAGCATGAGTAAACCAACTTGCAATCATTAATCATCATATGACAAGTCGGCAAGCATAAAATAATAAGTGAGCAAGTATGGTCTCACTGTTATGCAAAACCATATGGTACATATGATTTATGTAGAAATTTATACATAATACATTACATTGGTAATTTCATTTGCATAGAAATTTATTAGCGCCCTCCATGAAAGAAATAAAAATTAGATTTACAAATGAAGATGAAAATATTACTGTTGTATGTGGTGGGCGGTAGATATTGAATGATGGTACATTTGTTGCATGTTATATATACTAAGAGGGTTCAAGATGGACTTATGTTAGGTAGGACATGGGTGACATCCAAGACTTGTTCGTGTTCTACTGGCAGTGGTCTCGACGCGACGGGCAAGACGGGCAGAGACACATAATTGTGACCGGACCGTGATCCGGTCACCCAATCAACACCATGAGCCTGGCCGAGCTACGGAGATGCGTGCGATCCGCTTCGATCGGGAGACCGCAAGGAACAAATTACGGATCGGCGGTGTATGCCGCAGTGGGTGATGCAGGGGAGACAGTGTGTCAGCTTATAAAGGTGACGAGTGACGCCTTATGGACCAACTACATGGAGGTTGTGTGCAACCACGACGCAGCGATTTATGCCGTGCCAATGGTGTATGTTCAATTTGTGGAGAGGATGTAATCATACGCCATGGGTGGCTCGTGTTGTTGGCGGAGATGTAGAGCCCAGCATTACTCTCCGCTATCATGAAAATGATGGTGAAGTAGGAGTGAATGCATCAATGGGAGATGGAGACCTGCGGAGGCGTGGACAATTTTCAGCGAATGAAGGTGCGGACCGATGGTGGGCCTCCCGAGTTGATCGCCACGAGTACCTTGCCGACGAGGTGGAGGAAGTGGAAAGCGAGGAGGAAGAGTATGTTGAAATGCAGCGATTCGTAAGAGGAGGGTGAAGGGCAACCTACGGCGGGAGGTGTGTTAGGTGGTGTTGTAACCACGGACGGTGCGTGCACGTGCGCGTCAAGATTGGACGACATCGCAGCGCAATCCCTAGTTCTCGCCACCAGGCGGAGGAGGCAGTGGGGATTCAATGAGGGCACACCGCTTATAGGGCGTGCTTAGAATAAGGGTGCTTTGCGCAAGCTATTGCCACGTATGCCGTCGGCATCACCGGACATATCGGGTGCATGGTCGAACCCCGACACCTACATTGTGAAGTGCGCCGACGGCTCATGCCTCGCAAGGTCCGTGGGCGGCGGTTCGTGGGCGCCACGGAATTCGGATAACGTGGTGAAGGATCACACATGTGAGCTTGCGGGTCCACTACGAGCACCGCAACATGACGTCGTCATATGTTGCGGAGCCGATAAGCCATCTTGTTCGGCAAATGTGTATTTCTCAAGGTTCTCATGGCGGATGTGGCAAACACGGTGGGGTTTGATGTCACCTACAAGAGGGTATGGCGGCGAAATGAAGGTCTGCGGCGTAAGTTTGGGACATATGAAGAGGCATATGATTTGGTCCCAAGAATGTCGCATCAAATTGCGTAGCAAACCCGTGAAGTTACATTAACAAGCAAGAGCGGGTTAATGAGGCGCAAGGCCAAATTGTTTTGTGCTTGACAGTGTGTTCGGGCCTTTAGGCGTGCAATTGAAGGCTTCAAGTGGTGCCGCCCGGTGCTAACGATGGACGGCACATTTCTATCCGGCAAGTACAAGGGTACCATCCCGACCGCGGTGTACGGTGATGCAAATGACCGCCATTCTCAAATGGCATTTGCAATTGTAGAGAACGAGAATACGGATAGTCGGTCGTGGTTTCTTGCCAACGTGAAGGTGTCAGTAGTTCAAGATCGCCCGAGGTGTGTGTCATCTCCGACCGCAATGCGAGCTTCTCGCATGCGCAATGCGAACGATGCGAATGGGACGCATCCACCCTTCCGGTGGAATGACATGAAGAACCGGTGGTGCATGAGGCATCTTGCGGCGAACTTCCACGAAGGTTCCACAAAGAAGGAACTAATGAAGATGTTCAAGAAGCTTTGTATGCGTAACGAGAGGAGGAAGTTCGAGGCCTTGTGGAGGCACCTTGACCAGAGACCAAGCAAGCATGTTGGCGTGTCAAAGCAGGATGAAGTCTGGGGCCGTGGCGGGAGGGTCGGCGAGTAGGGAGTTCACACAATGGGTTAACCCAATGCACCGACTTGGAGATGTGGTCTCATCGCATGACACCGTGGGCAAGGTATGGAATCATGACAACAAATATGTCCGAGGTGTACAATGGAGTTCTAAAGGCGTCGATCCCCGCCTATCACAAAGAATCATTGAAGAGACTTGGAACCGCTCGGTTGGATACTTTGTCAATAGAGCTATGATGGCGAAGAAACATCCGGACGAAGGCGAGATTTCTCGGAGGTAGCGCATGCCTACATGCACAAGAAGATGGAGAAGTCTCGTTCGCATATTGCTCAACCCATGGATGGCTTACGGAGAAAGTTCGAGGTCCGCCTTAGATGTAAGTATATGATGGGGGCGACTAGAGGGGACCGTAAGGCACGACCTTCGAGATGCACCACACTCTCCTAGCGTGTTCACGTTCTCGGAGGATCGACACGACGCCGAGGAGGCGAAGACGAGGTGGACAATGAGTTTTGTGTTTGTAATGTACTTTTGTTGTGTTTGTAATATAACGTTCTTTTCACCTTGCATAATTTAGCCTCCATTCCAATATGACAACAGACTCACAACAAATATGCAGTTAACGTAACACCTTGCATTACACAAACATACACCATCCCTCCACAAGAAGAAGACACGATAACAAAAATCACTACGAACATAGAGGAGAACAACATGCACAACTACAACTTGAGGATAACAATAAACACAAGAAAGAGAATAACACATAACAGTAAATTAATCTTCCACTCCAGTCTGTCAAAACGATGCCGCAGCTCGACGGGGTTGCAACCAGCCACGACAACTCTGTCATTCCGAACACTGTCGGTCCTAGTCCCCATTTCATCCTCCCACACCCAAAATCGACAACCACCGGGGGCTTCCTGCGATTTCATGACAAGAATAATTTGTAACTTGCTTTTACGATTTCAACGAACCCCAAACAATCATACTCACCGAGTGAAACGGGCACTTGTAGTAGTGACGCCCAGGATTCGCAGCCGTGTGTGAAGTCTTACGTGCAACAACCGTGTTGCATTTTGGGCAAATCACCGTGGGTGCCGATGGCGAGGTGCTGAACTGACTCATATCGGCGTGCGGGGGGGTTAGCACGAATGAAATGTACACACAATCGGAAGAAGTAATTCAAGAGGTGAGGGAGAACAATGCGGGGGCTAGGTGAGGAATGGCTCCCTCTTATAGGCTCAGGGGGCCCTAAAGTCATGGAGCCCATAGAATACGAACGGGTCACGCACTGCCAACAAGAAACAACACATACATTGCACGTATGCAAAATATGTCAACTACAGGCAATAAATTAAATACGACATATTGCTAACTTAATCACTCTGTCTACTCCATATCGTAGAAAGTGTTCATACTGGTTCAAGGTACAACCATACACCTCGTTGCCTATATGTCAAACAAGCCTCGTGGCACCCACATGGAGTATTGCTCGGGGCCGCCTCTGACGTGGTGGCCGTCGTGGAAGTGGCACGCACATATGCAACTAGGGTTCGCGCAGCAACATGTGGGATCATAAGAGCTTCCTATGTTGACGACCTCCTCGTTGCCCCTCTCACGTTGCATCTGTTGGCGGAGGTCGTTGTTATCCTCACTGAGAGTCTCGATTCGGGCCTCCAACTCCAATATTCGCTGCCATAATGTATCCACATAGTAGACAATATACCGTTCATGAGGAGGGTCAATCCAGCGGGAGAAGTCGCATTTTGTCATCTGCCCGAAAGGACGGTAACATGAAGGCTCCATAAGCACTAACAAAAAATGTAGTATTACTACTTTGTACCTCAGAGCGTGGGCATCGGAAGAAACGTCGCCCGCCATCGGACGGGCATCCGGGACTGCACGACAACAGTACTCATTGTGTGTACATTTCGCCACGATGGTTGAGCACGCCGCCTTGGTACCAAGCGATGCACTGCATCAAGATCTCCCTCCTTTGTAAGGGAAGGTCTTCCTTCGGTGACCCAAATTCGACTCGCCCATCCGCTTCCGACATGATATTTTCACCACGCAACACAACGTACTTCGTTGTGTGATTCTGAGGTTCTCACGTTACAATGCCATGGGACCCCAACACGCTATTTATACCGAACGGGAATGACTTACTGCAATGACCACAACTGAGATGGCAGCCTTGCGCAGTGACATGACAAAAGAGGCCAGCTTTGCGCAGTGACATGACAAAAGAGGCCCGGCTTTGCTCAGTGACGTGACAAAAGAGGCCAGCTTTGCGCAGTGACATGACAAAAGACTGAAAAGGCTACGAACTATGAATTTATTACGAGACTACGTGCTCGAAAAGCCTACATACGAACATTTATTGCAGCTCGGAATCTCGGAAAAGCCTACGAGTGCTTCCGCAATAGACCGAAAAGGCTACAAACTATGAATTTATTACGAGACTACAGTGCTCAAAAGCCTACATAGGAACATTTATTGCTGGTGGAATCAAAAGCGAAAATATTAAACGACACCCTCTCCATGGACTATGCCCACCGCACCGCCTAACATGCCTACATAAAGGCCTCCTATGTCTTCCATACCACATCTCCTCCTCAAGCCATCACAATACTACTACACAACAATGTCTTCACCGAGTTCCGACCCATTTGAGTGCCGAGTGGCATGCGCCCGGTGCCATTGCGGCTTCGAACGATGTTGGGAGTCCGACGGATCGAGTCCAACGAGCCAAATACTACCGTAGGTTCTTCAAGTGTCCGCACGGATGACGACTTCGTGGTAACGATGACAACTAAATCATTTGTTTCTCGTTATCGTTTTCAACTTGATCCATGACATCTACCACGCCACACATAGGCTTGCACGTTCGTCGAATGGGTTGATCGGTGTCGCCGGCATGGCCAAATAACCGGCGGTGGAGGTGGAAAACAAAGGACAATACTTTGTCAAGATGACTCAGCTCGAGGTGGCACGCCGGATCGTCTTCAAGAAGAGCGCCGCGTGATGGTGGCACAAAACCGTCGAAGGCCAAGGAGGATGCGCGCAAGCTCGTGAGGCGACTCTCAAGAACAAGAGTGACGGGATGAATGAGGCAATGAGCCATCCTCGTGGCCCAATAGAAAGGGAAAACAACTACGCTACACCCAAGAGACAAAATGTAATAGACCCACGCTATGTACGGTCTATGCAATCCTATTATTATCTCGTGTTTCAGATTCAATGATTCCTACGTGTTAAATATCACTTTCCTTCCTTTCGTCCAATTGTTCATATCACGCTTGTCCTCAAAAAACGAGAGAACTTCCTACGTGTTAATCAAATTTCTTCCCATAAAACAACATAACATCATCGAAAAGTGTTATTGCTAGTTTAACATATTTTTCACGATCAGCATTGTACAAAAATCACAAATACACTAAACCGACTCGCCCGTCGACTTCCGAAATGAAATTTTCAGCACGAAAGAAATGGAGCTTGTGTGTTCAATTTACTGTGGTTCTCTGCGTACAATGTCATTCGACCCCAACCGTGCTATAAATACCAAACGAGAGAACTTCCTCCAAAGGATTTAAAATGACAAAGAGCCCGGCTTTGCCCGGTCACATGGAAAAAATAGGGTAGCTATTCGTAGTGACACGACAAAAGAGTGCGCTTTGAGCGGTGACATGATAACACAGGCGGCTTTGCTCGGTGAGATGACAAAAGATCGCAGCCTTGCGCAGATTGCATGACAACACGGCGGCTTTCATCGGTGACATGATAACACAGGCGCTTTGCTCGGTGAGATGACAAAAGACCGCAGCCTTGCGCACTAACATGACAAAGACGGGCGGCTTTCATCGGTGACACGACAATGATGCCGGCTTTGCGCGATGACATGACAAAAGAGTGCGGCTTTGGTCGGTGACATGACAAAAGACCGCAGCTTTGCGCAAATGACATGACAACACGGGCGGCTTTCATCGGTGACATGATAACACGGGCGACTTTAGCTTTGCTCGGTGAAATGACACAATAGGCCAGCTTTACTCACTGATATGTCAAAAGATGCTAGCTTTACTCAGTGCCAACACAAAAGAGGCTAGCCCTCAGTGATAATGGACCCTATAAATTGGTGTGCATTCCATTTCGCAGCCCACACTGCACTTCCAAACACCACACTACACCGCGCTTCCTTCACCTCACCGGGATGGACAAAAAAAAACCAGAAGAAGCAATGGGACAAGATGGTGAAGGAATGGGAGGACACCGTGACCTAGCACGATCATTGCCGTCGCGATGAGAAAATAAGGGCTATTGCGGCCGGGTAGAACAAGCCCAGTGCTAAAGGGTCGACTCCCGCAATGAGCGCCGCAGAGCAACAACCCAATCCCGGACGTCCCCAATGAGCGTCACGCAACTCCCACCGAGGGAGACACCCCTTTGTTGGTGCGGGACACGTGCAAGTTCGTCAAATCGAAGGAACGATCACCCGGTATGCGCATCGGGTTGCGCAAACTACTCCAGTGAATACCCCAACCGCCGTTATGACACCTCATCCTATCGGCAACCGGTAACGAACACATGCACCATTTTTCCCAACATCTCCTCCTTCACATCACGTACTAACATTCGCTCCCTCGCTTTGCGCCTCCGAGCCTCTATGTACCTACCGCAAATGGATCGATCTTGAGATCCACCTGGCGACCAATGGACCCTCGACTTCGAGGAGTGGAATGTCAACCAGACAAAGAGTCTGCTGCGGGAGGAGCGCCGCACCACGAGCACACCTGCGCGATACAACGCGAATCGCAAGCCCATCTCGATGCGTGCACGCGGAGGGAGCGGGAGGCTCGCGAGAGGAGCGCGATGAAGAGGGAAATAGCACTCGTGCAAAAGAGGTCGGAGGAGTTCGACGTCGGCGGGCAAGGAAGGAAAGTGGCCCGGTCCACACAAGAGGTCGTCTGAGCATTGGGTACATTAGTCGATATCATGCTATATGTTATGCATGTAATAAAAATATCGCGCCATGTAACTCCCATTTGTATTGTGAAGCTCATTTCTATTCACTAAGCTTATTATCTCGTGTTTTCGCATTCAACGATTCCTACGTGTTAAATATCACTTTCCTTCCTTTCGCCTAATTGTTCATATCACGCTTGTCCTCAAAAAATTTTCTTTAAATTTCTTCCAATAAAACAACATAACATCTTCAAAAGTGTTATTGCTAGTTTAACATATTTTTCATGATCAAGATTGTACGAAAATAACAAATACACTAATCGTTACTTTTCACAAAATTCGCTCAGACTCTACCAACCTAAATTCTTTTTTTCGTAATTGCAAAAAATTTACACTACCAAAGAACCGCACTCCACATCAAATGGATTACATGTATATGCATAATATATATCATTACAAAAGATTTATTTAACAATCTAATAATACAAAAATCGCTTAAATTATGAAAAACAACGATCGGTGCAAACCCTAACCCTAGGGTCAGAGTAAGCGAGTGGTGCGGTCGGGCGGCAAGACGATTAATGGAGTGGTGCGGTCGTACCGCACCACTCGGTCTCTGATGATTTCGGCGAGTGGTGCGGTCGGTGACCGACGACTTACCGTCGTCGTCGCCGCCAAGACGATCGCCACGTGTCGCCCGGCGAGTCGTGCGGTCGGCAGGGCCACATCGGAAATTTCTTTCGGTGGGAGCTACTGGAATTTGTGGGATCAACAGTGCCAAAACGTCCAAATTTCGGGGATGGTTTCCACGGAGGAAGGCACGATACACCCCCCGGCCAAAAAAAAAAAAAAAACCAAAGAGTACGCATCTGGCAGATCTCCGGAGTCGGCGACGGCGAGCTGCTCCGGCGCTCCAGGCAGACACTTCTCCGACGAAACGATCTTTTCCTCCGAGAGCCCGACGCGAGGTGAGGGCCCATCACGGGCAAAGCAAGAAAGAGATTCACACATGAATCTTTTCAATTCCTCACGCTCCGGTGATGTGATGTCCTCCGATTCGGCATTTCCAGAGAGCGGTTGAGCAAGATGGAGCAGCCCGAAGAACTCCCCGATGACGTCGTAGCCGAGATCCTCTTCCGCCTCCCCGCCTTCTCCGTCCTTCGCTGCCGCGCCGTCTGCCGGCGCTGGCACCGCGTCGCCGACGACCCCTCCTTCCTCGCCGCCCGCGTCCGCCGCCGCCCGCTAGAGGTTCTTGCCTACACCACCTTCCAAGAACCGGGCGGCGCCCTGCACGTCGCGCTGGACGCGGTCCCGGTCCCCGCCGGCTGCGCCGGCCGGCGCCTCGCGTGGTACCCAAAATTCCTGCCCCACGGCGAGGGCGGGGCGCTGGTGCCGCCAGGCCCGCAGTACTGCCTTCTCCTCGCCTCCTGCGACGGTCTTGTCCTGTTCAGGCAGGATCCGGGGCTCTACCTTGTCTGCAACCCTGCCACGCGGCGGTGGAGCGACCTCCCGCGACTGACTCCGTTGCCGTGCAGCTGGGCCGTCGCCTCCGGGTTCTACTTCCACCAGCCGTCCGGGGAGTACCGGCTGTTGTGCCACGGCAGGACGCCGGACGGCTCGGCGTACTACGTCCTCTCGGCAGGCGCCGCCGAGCCTCGCCGACTTGGTGTGCCGGCCGCGCCCGTGCCCGAGGGCAATGGTGCCTTTTCCTACTCGACGCCAGTTGTTCATCAAGGCAGCCTGCACTGGCTGCAGCACCCGGAGGCCAAGGGCACTGGTAGCATGGCGGTGTTCGACACGGTGGCTGAGGAGTTCCACAGGATGGCAGCGCCACGGGGCACCAGAGAGTACGTGAAGCTGTTTGAGGTGGACGGGGTGCTCATGGTGTCTGATGTCCGGATGGGGTGTTTCGACCTCTGGGCCCTTGTGGACTACGGTCAGGAGGAGTGGGCACGCCAGCACCGGGTCGCAGTGCCGTGGCGATTCACTATGCCAAATCTACAGCCGAACCAGAGGAAGCTCCGGAAGTACCTGCTTTCAGCGCCCGTGGCTGGTGGTGATGGAGGGGATGCCATCCTGGGTAGCTTCTTCGGTTTTGTGGTGTACAATGTGAGGGAGAAGACGGTGAGGACCGTCGACCTCGAGTGCAAGGATGCTGTCATGTCGCGGCATGTCTTCAGGGAGAGCCTTGTCCAGCATCCGTTCTTTGATGCACGGCCTTGGCCTGGCTTGCCATTGCTCCATTTCTCCTGAGCATATGGTGATTTTCGTAAGTATTTGGAACTGCTGAACAGTAGTCTCTTGATGAAATTTGTAGTGTGCATTCACGAATTGATACCTTATGGGTGGCATGGACTTTTTTTTTTTGGACAAGTGGCCGTAGGGGAGGCCCCTACTATGTGTGTGTGTATGGAAAAAGAACAAAAAGTTTATGTACAAGGAAAACAGACAAAGAAAAAAAGTTACAACCCTCTAGGAGCAAAGATCATCAAGAAATAGTTTCTAGCCAATGAAGGTTTATGTGTCTTATGTTCTTCTTTGACTCGGTGCACATGCAGTGTGAGTAGGAAAAGGCACCACTGCCCCTTTAGGGGCAAAGATCATCAAGAAATAGGGCTGTGGAAATGCATCGGAGAGGGGATTGCCGGAATGATACCTCATGGGCAGCATGGACTTTGTGAGCTTAATGGATGAGTCCGAGTCCCCTAGCTGAATGTTTTGAGGGCTGTGGAGGTAATTGGCACATGATAGACAGAAGCCGAAAACTGCCCTTAGTCAGTGAAGGGAATTTTGTGAGATGATAGCAGTGTATGGAGGTGTTTTAAGGATGCAACTGTAGTACATGTTTGCCGTAACATATCGGTAATGAAACATAGGATTTCCCTGTGGTTGGCTCTGAAGGACAGGATCCGAGTGTCATAATCTCATAAAGATGCGTGAAATCAACACAGCGAACTGCCGATATGGGTGTCTGTCTGAAGAAAGTACTTCACGCCTTTTTGATTTGAGTTCACATAGTATGTAACTGTGCCAAGGACAAAAGTGTTTTTGCATATGACAGGCAGTTCACTTGCAGAGATGGTAGAAGGGGATTGAATGGTTTAAGTGACAAAGTGTTTTTACATATGACAGGCAGTTCACTTGCGGAGATGGTAGAAGGGGGATTGAATGGTTTAAGTGTCAGCCTAAAATCAACATGTCCGACAGTGACCAGGGTGGAAGCTTGGACCTCGGAAGCTGTCTCTGAACAGAAACAGAAACGTTTTTAATGTACTCCCTGATTCAGAAATACCTTGAACTGCATACAGGAAGTTGATGTGCTGCGGTACAGAACAAAAAAAAAAGAGAAAAGTTCTGGAAGCACTCCTGGAATTATTTGGGCACCTGAAAAGGCGGCAAAATTCATTTTGTGTAAGTTTAGATGATGTGTGGTATTATTTGGTGATCTGGAAAGGCTTGACACAAAGCATTTCCTAAGAACCTATGTATATCTTTAATTCTCTAATATCAATGTAAGGTCGGGTGCCCCTGCTGATTTCACCCAGAAAAGATGCACGAGAGTTTTCATTGTCGATTTTGTTGTAAGCTTGCTGTAAGGCCTTAGACCTGTGGGATTAATGGATATGGTCAATTAAACATTGAACAGTGCTAATGCCTGTATCCATGAAAATGGTGAAGAGAAAGGAAGCATCATTCCAGTGATTTAGGGTTGTCAAATTCTTCTCCAAGGTGTGTTTAACATTTTAATCATCAAAAGATTTAGTGATATGTAATTTGCAGTTCATCATGGCTAAGAAACATCATTCCAATAAATTTAAGGCATGTTTGCTTGTAGCTAACTTGCTCCTGCTCTGGCTTTTCTGGTGATATTTTAGAAAACATGCACTCTGAACAATTTGAAATTGTTTTAGAGAGCAGGTGCTGGTATTCATGAGTAACTAGGAGATTTACCCGCTGAACTGCGTGTCTAGATGTTATGATATAATTATTTTTGGTATCAAACTTTACTACCCATAATTAAAATACAATTGTATTTGTTATACAACTCTACATACATATATGATTAATTTGCATCGTTATAACCTGACATCACCAAAATAAGTGGTAGAGATGCTTCTCTTTTTTCTCAATTAATATGAGAATTTTACGGATTTTGTCTTTTTAGAACTATTATGAGATTTTTTTTACTCTCAAAACGAAGGAGATACCTTGAATCTTATCGATTGTTTTTATTTACATAGATTTGTAGTTACATCACGACCTTCGCCATCAGCCTACGTAGCTGTTTTTTAAAATTTTTATTTTATTTTGTTAGCTCAATTTGATTAATAAATCCTTAAATTTTGTTTTAAATGTATCTTGTAATTGGATCTGAGATAGAACTCAATTTTTATCATACTGAAGTTTCAGACTGTTGATTTGGTGCAACAGCTTAACGCTTAACATAACTTATTGGAAGGCATTGCCAGATGGAAAGACTGTACGAAAGACCCATTAAAAATTCTTATGGATTTCCATGAAACACCCAGTGCTCCGGTCAATAAGATCATTGTTTTCCTTTGTACTCTGTGGTTGCAGCGGGTGTCGAAAGTCTTGTTGCATTGGAGTATCAGATGTAGCTTGTTAACATTTGAGTGTCATATGTAACTTGTTATCTTCTTACAAGTAGGTAACTCAAATCTTAGGTGTCGACTTGACTGTATTGACCTGTTGCCTTCTTGTATTGAGATGTAGCATTAAAAAAGGAAAGGGGTAGGGCAAGAATGAATAAATTCAAGCCTTTTGCCCAGGAAAATCAAGGTAAAGACTGCATTCTTTTCCTCCTAACATCTTCGTGCATTTACTTTTTGAAAGCTACAAATTACTACCATCGAATGATGTTGTTATAGGAAAAACTGTTGTATTGATGTTGTAGGCCACGGGCCATATGTGCAGAGTACATGAGGACTCCTAGTCTAGACCAAAATCAATATGGTGTGATAATGAAGAGTACATACCACATGTTGATTCGAATACAGGAGGTGGTTACATTGGCATGGCACATGATGATAGTGATATGTGTGCCTTTCGTGATTCCATAGCTAACGGCTTGATGGCTTCAAGAATATAGATAGTACCATAGGAGTTCCTTTTGATGGTGATATGTGCGTCTTATATGCCTATGAACACCTTTTTGTGCGTTCATTTTGTATGAAGCTATGGTAGTTATCCATATTAATATTTAAAATTATGATTTGGAATCAAATTTATTGTCATAAAATTTTAATAGTACTTTTCAATGTTTGAACTACGTACTACAAATTTACAGCATGGATATCTCTTCTATCAATACATAATCAGGACATCAACTCACCTAAGGGCATTTCAGTCAATACATCTATCAGGATACCAGCTGCACAGCTAGAATCCAGGATGCCAAACAGGCTAGCTACTCGCATCACCGCTACTTAGACTAGCCACTACTCAGAATCTCCAGCTAGCTACTCAGACCAGCTAGCTACTCAGAATCTACAGCTCCCCAAACAGGGCCTAAACCTAAGCTATTACTATAATACTCCCAGAGAAAAAACTACATATTTTTTGTCGGCTAATCGTATATACATATCCTTTTCTATGTTTGTCAATTACGTAAAAGCATAGTTTATCATCATTTTTTTCTCTCTCAATGCACATGTTTTCACAATTGCTCCTGCAACTCAAAGTTCTTCATTTATGAGCACGTAAACTCTAGATATAAATAAGGACTCACGGGCTAATAGAATATTATAGTGCAATCTATGTATTAGAGAGACATAGCGCATGGCTCGTGGAGATGAAAGTATATTGACATGTAAATCTTATAAAAATGAGTAAGTTGCATTTTGCACCGGATACCTTAGTCGTTTGTTTTACTTTGCATCAAGGTTAACCTATAATTTCACTGAAGGGCAATAGTGAACTCGAAAACACACCTCTTGAGCCGCTCCCAGGCGACTTAGGGGCGACTTAGCCGCCCCGCAAAATCACCCCTCACCACCGTGTTCCTCCCTCGTCGTTGCTGTCAGCGAGCGGCGATGGCAGGACCTCCCGCAGGTGCTTGGTGGCGGGTGTGGCGCAGGTGCGGGCCACGCAGTTAGCTGGTGGCATGGGTTCAGCGTCCCATCTAGATCTAGTCTGGTCTTGCTCCCTTCTCGTCGGATCGGGCCAGATCTGCCCTCCTTCTTGGCGGATCTACCCAGAGACAATGTGGTGGTGTGACGGACCGTGGCTGTCGCGTGTGGTTCAAACGCAGGGGTTGTGCGGCGGTTCTTTGGTTTCGGTGGCCGGCGTTGGTGCTGGGCTGGGCGGCGTCAGTGCTGGGTGGGCAGCGCAATAGCACTTGACCCTTCGTGGGAGTGGCAGCTCCAGATTGAGGCGGTGTGCACCAACGATCCAGATCTGGCGCTTTTGTCTAGTTGAGGTCCGCCATGGCAACACTCTTTGGTGGTGACTGGCCGGTATGGGGTTCCCGACCGGCTGCCGCCGTTGGCTTGTGTGGTAGAGGCTGGCCTCACTGTTGAAGCCGCCACGACATCGTCACGGCGGCGCCCGCCGATGTTGGATCGGGGCCAACCGGCATGGCCAGCGGGCCGTGGCCTACCGGTAGAAGGTGGTGAGGTCGTTAGATGGCGGAGGTGGACAGAGACGCGTGTGGCAGCACGATAGCGCTTGACCCTTCGTGGGAGTGGCAGCTCCAGATTATGGCGTTGTGCGCCCATGATCCAGATCTGGCGCTTCCGTCTGGTGGAGGTCCGCAATGGTAGCGCTCTTCGGTGGTGATTGGCCGGTGTGGGGTTCTCGACCGACTGCCACTGTTGGCCTGCAGGGGGAGGCCGACCTTACCGTTGAAGCCGCCACAACATCGCCTACGGCGGGTGCCCCACTTCGGTGTTGGATCGGGGGTCGGCCAGTGCATGGGCGGGTTGGGCTGTGGTCGGCTGGCAAACGGTGGTGTGGCCTTTAGTTGGTGGAGGCAGATAGAGATGCCGGCAGGTGGTGCTGTTCTTGTGCTAGGCGGCCTTGTGAGGTGGTCACACTCGGACCGTGGTGGGTGACGGGCTTGCTCCGTGCGGTGTGGTGCCATGCTCTGGGTGAAAACCCTAGATCTTACTCTCTTTAGCAGGATCCGACGATGTCGACGTCCTCGGACGTTGTTTCCCTCCTTGGATGCGTCGTCTTAGAGTTGTACCTCACTCACCGCAAGGTGTTGTGGCATTTGTCCGGGGTGAAAACCTCAGATCCAGTTCTTGTTGGATCAGGTGACGGCGACGCCTTCTGCGTTGTTCCCTTATTGGAGGCGTTGCCTTGGACCACCTGCCCTATCCTCCTCATTTTTCTTTGTATGCGTTGCTCTCGTGTTGGTCGATGCTTGTCCATCAGTGATGATCGTCCTCTCAGCGTTGTTTCCTTCCCTGGTTATGGCTGGACTTTCCTCGCACCTCAGTGCTCGGTCCAGACCTGCCATTCTTCTTGCTAGATCTGACTCTTCGCCCTGGTGGTAGGGTGGCCTGGTGCGGTACTAGTGTCAGGAGGGTGCAGCGAGGGGCGCCTGCGTGCGTCGACAGCTCGAAGCTAGCTGTCTTGGCGGTAGTGTGGTTTTGCTGGCAAGCTTGCGTTCATCAGCAAAGGCCCTTTGCTGTGAGGTTGTCGCCTATTAATGAATGCTGCCACAAGGCGTGCTGCGGTGAAGTCAGAGAAGCCAGGTCATGAGCGCGATGGGTGGCGACGATAATACTTGTTAGGTCAAGTGGTGGTGCTTATCAGCTGTGTTCAACATCCTTGTCGGCTTTAGGTGTGATTGCCATGGATTTTTGTCTTGTTGGGGCGTCAGGTGTGATTGCCATATACTTTTGTCTTGTTGGCCAATTAGAGTTGTATTTTTTTGTACCCGGTCTTTTCTTGGACATTTATTTCTTCTCATTTGAATAAACAGTAACGAATGTTTCTTCAAAAAAAATCACTTTACACCAAAGTGAACCAGGTAAAATTTTACTTTGCACTAGCCAATCAATTTCAGTCCCAAACAAGGCAATTAGATTGAAGGAACAGAGTAATCAAATTTGTGTATACCAACCTGTCGTTATGTGCCACTTTGAGCCAAATAAGGTTAGGCTAGTGTAAAGTGAAATTTTATTTGACCCACTCTGGTTGAAGTGATAGCATGTGTTAACTCTGGTGCAAAGTAAAACAAGTGGCAAGTTACTCAGTGCAAAATACAATTTACTCTTTAAAAATATGTTGGACTTTTAACTTTTCCTTTCTTTTGCTTAAAAAATATTCAAAGGAACTTTATTTCTATCTTTTATTGCCGGATAAGAAATGGTGCACCGAATGTAGTCAGGAAAAGGGTTCAAAAAATCGGCGGTTACCAGTCAGTAACCGAAAAAACCGGTGGATACCGGTAGCGAAAAGACGGTCGGAATTTCTCAAATGTAAATTTAAATTTATGACTGCATAATACACTTTCTAGGTTGATTTAGGCATTGTTTATAGTTGATTAACTATTATATGAACTAAAATGTATGAATTATTGTCCTAGAATGTCCCCACATTTTGTAGGACATCCAGGCTAGGTAGTACATGCTAGTCTGAGATTATTCTCGGTCACAAGACTCTTCTTCCTATGAATTCCGTGATAGCTCAAAGCCTATTCTAACTTATGGATATCGAGATGCCAACTTATTATCTTCTAGTGATTCTCGTCCTCTTTAAATCAAGCCAATGCATGAAGGTAACGATATTTTCAACCTTGGGCAGAGAGGCCTAATAGGCTACTACCATAATCCCTGAAACACTAAATACTCGAACTACTTTTTTTCGTATCTTGCACTCCTTGCTTCCCTCAACAATCAACATTATTCATCAATGTTTGTCCTTTTGTGAAGCTGAAGGTCAAGCACATGGCACTACTGTTACATCACTCAGAACTACGTTGCCTAGATACTTCTGCAACATAGCAAGCCCTTCTTCCGTGCATCTCAGCTACAGCGTCCCTCATGGGCGATCTCTCCTTTGGTCTCTTCCTGCTGCATGCTAGTGCAAGTCTTGTGACAGAGTATTCTTAACTGATAGCAGAAGGGGGTCAGCAATCTCCGTCAGTTGCGCTGGCTAAGCCTTCTTCTTCGCATACTTCAGCAAGGTCAATCCATCAGTAAACCTGTCATGTGTGGGAGCCTTCCCTGTAAACATCTCAAGGAGCACAACACCAAAGCTATAGACATCGCCATGTGGAGAAATTTGACCACCTTCGCTGTATTCTGCAGTGCACAAACAACATCAATAATGCACTGAGCAAACACAACAATTGTTGCAACAAAGTGCCAAGTTACCTGGAGCAACATATCCAATTGTTCCCACAACTCTTTGAGTTGATCATTTGCTCGCCTACAGGATCTGTGAGAAGCTTTGCAAGGCTAAAGTCCCCGACTTGAGCAACCATGTCCTCCCCAACAAGGATGTTGCTGGGCTTGAAATCGCAGTGGAGTATTGTTTGCTGGCAGTTGTGCAAATAGTCTAGTGCAGCGGTAAGATCAGCAGCAATATTCATGCAGTAATGTTAGAACTTTGACAGGATTTGATGGACCTATGTCTGGATGTATCTACCTATCAAGACTCCCATAAGGCATGAAATTGAGTACAAGGATTTTGAAGTCATTATGATTCAACTAAGAGCAAGAGCAGCAAGTTATGACACCAATCAAGTTACGGTGGCGAATTTTGCTAAGTGTCTTACACTCATCCACAGAACTTTTCGAAGAACCAGATTACTCAAGATCAACAATCTTAACAGCTACAGTAGTCACTGACTTTTTGAGCTGCATCCTCCACTTATAAACAGATCCTCTCACAGATGTAGGTCTTATTGTCTTTTTTAATGAGAACAAAACAAGTGCCAGCATGAAGCATAATAAGACGATACTAGCACTCAGAATCGCTGCATTTTGAATGACCCGGGGTATCGTCTGATTTTTCTCCGTGGGTTTGGTTGGGCATGAAAGTAAATGCAACTCTTGAATACCACCACAAAGCTTATCGTTCCCATCAAACAAGAATCCGGTCGAATTGGCGAACACGCCATTTGCTGGAACTTGCCCCTCAAGATGGTTGAAGGATATGTCTAGCCGGTATAGTGATGTCATTCTTCCCAAGGTGTCAGGGATCTGTGCAGACAAGTTACTGTGCGCAAGATACAGTTCTTTCAGGCCATTCATGAGTCCTAATTCTTGAGGAACTGCACCTGTTAGTGTAGGACCGGTATAGCAACAGAGTAGCAGGAATGTTGCCTTCAATTTTTTCACAAGTGTTCTTTTAACCTTCACTCTAATAGTTATGCGAAGCTATAAAGATCAAGAATCCAAAAATTATCAAATGCTATAGTGATTTCAGCCCGTAAATAGTAAAAAACAACACTATTTCAAATCTGAAAACCACGAAACTTTTGATCCGTCGATCCAAAAGATTTGAAACTTGAGCCAAGGCTAGTTCATGACCTTAAGAACCCATCTCAACCAAAAAACCTGAATGAAATTTGGATATTTTGGTTTATGAAGCTCTACTGCATCAAAACTAGGTCAAAATCTAAAATTGAGCTAACTCTTAAACCAAAACTCCAATCACTTTAAATTTGGTATGCACCTTCTCTAGTATGTCAGGAACCTATTCCAATCAATGATCAAAAAAATCATTGCTAAAGTTCTGATCTTTTTCCATTTGAAGGTAGATTGCACAAAAAACGAATCAAAAACCACAAACGGTAAATATAACTTGTTCATGGGTGAATGATGACTAAGATAGCTCTAAATGTGTTTTCACATATCCTAGAAAGTAAGAACACTAAATAAATCAAGATGAAAACAGCTAGATAAAGAAATCACTAGGAGAGTCCAAAATGAGCAAACACCAAATTTCTTCATGAACTTACCAACCAAGTGTTTAGATAGGTGGAGATTGATTTCTAGATGTTATTTTTATCTCTTGCACATCCTTGACGCAACAAGATCAAGAAGGAAAAGGAAAAGAGAAAAAACCAATAAAATCAAGAGCAAATCAACCAATACAAGAGATACTTATGAAGATGAACAAAGATTGATGTGTTGCTACTTGAGAATAAAGATTTTACAGTCACTCCTTTTGGAGGAAAGAGAGCACACCACAACACTCAACTTCTCTCAAATCCTAACCATAGAACTTATGAACACTTAGTCTCACGAGAGTATAGTTGGATGATTAACCACAAGTCTCCATCATAACCCCATAAATAAATTGGCCAGTCAGCCACATCTAACTCTTAGTGGATACTATCCACTTAGCACAATGGAAAAACCTGATAACCCTACACACGGGTTTTAACTCACTCACTACACTTATGCACGTTTTTTAAAGCGTGTAAGCCCGAATCCGCTAGGTCCTAAGTTTTAATCCATCTTGATCATATCAGTTTCTCTATGATCTAAACCATCTTCCCAAGCGCTGCTCACATGCCACGATTTTCTTTCAAAACCGTTTCCGGTATTTTGGTTAAACTACTAAAATACTCTTCTTTGACCTAGTCATCTCCTTTCATTATAAGCAATCGACATGCTTGTCACGTGTAGGTGTATCACTGGCTTACCACATGTCGGTAAATCTCTCCTGTTTTGGTTCCATCGGACTAC
This sequence comes from Bonia amplexicaulis, assembly GCA_036346245.1. Taxonomy (NCBI): domain Eukaryota; kingdom Viridiplantae; phylum Streptophyta; class Magnoliopsida; order Poales; family Poaceae; genus Bonia; species Bonia amplexicaulis. Next base: position 8,194,133 of record CM070763.1, on the reverse strand, counting down.
GCCTTATTTGAACCGACCAAGCCATATGGTGCAAACTCGCCGTTCGAATTTTTCTTTAACATTTTTCGTCTTTTTTGTGTCATGCTTAAGCTCACTATCTCACCCGTCATTCTTGATCGTTCTGGGTGTCGTCTCCTCTATGAGTGGAGCCTCGATCATTACTGTTGACCATGGTCGACTACAAGTGACCATGCATATTCAAAGATAAAAAAATCGTTTTCGGACACAAGTTCTTCAAAACTTGACCCATATTAGAAATAACATATCTTATGTAATCTCTAACCAATGACCTAGGTGACCAAATCATACTATGACTCAAAATTTCCAAAATCACCCATTTCTGAAAGCTGTCAAGAAAAATCTACAAATTCTAAATTTTTCACTCCAAAATAACAACAGTTTATCACAACACAACTATGGACATTATCATATGATTATTTAGTTAGGTTGTTTTTATCAAATTTAGCAGTACCAAGCCTCGCATTTTTTTTACTTATCAACAAAGGAATGATACCGTTGAAGGTGTTACAATCCAAATGCAGCTCCATCAAGGTCTGACAATTGCTGAGAGCATCTGACAGCACCTCTGATAAGTTGTTTCCATGGATATAAGCTTCGTGAGACCCCTAACTTCAGATGGAAGATAACTACTAAAATGATTCCTGGACAAATCCAGAATGTATGACAAGGATGATAGGCTAAAGATTTCTCCAGGTAATGGACTTGAAAGCGCATTGTTTGAAAATGTTGCACTGACAAGCCGTTGTAGGTTCCCGAGGCTTGTTGGAAGATGCCCTTCCAAGCTGTTGTTATCTAGAGAAAGATGCTGCAACTCTGTTAAGTTCCCGAGTGAGGACGGTATGATCCCAGACAACATGTTATTCTCTAGTGTCAAGCACTGCAACATTTTCAGCCTTCCTATGCTTTCAGTTATCAGTCCAGTAAATCGGTTGCTAGAGAGCCCCAACGCAAATAATTTGGGGAAGTCGCCAATGCCATGTGCTATCTTACCAGAAATTTCATTGAAACTAATATCCAGGATTTCAAGTTCGCTGATAGGTTGGCAATAGAGCTTGGAAATACACTGCCAAACCTGTTGTTTTGTAGTGTGACACCACGAAGGCTTGTGCAATTCGTCAAGAACGTGATGAACCGCCGGTCGTGGACACTGCTCGCCTTCAGCTGGTTTCATTGGAGCATCAGGTAGTTCAGGCAGAGCCTCCCAACCTCTGGAGGAACGATATCGGTGAAGTTGTGTGAGACTATGTGGAGGTTACTCCATGATTGTGATAAGTAGTTGATCTTTGCATTAGAGTTTATATAGAGATTGAGTTTGGTTTTTGAGATTTGCGCAGAAGTTGGCTCTCTGTTCGTGAGTTCTAGAGCTCATGCCTCTTACAACTTTGTAGTCTGCGAGTGCTTCTATGTCAGTTCTAGAGCTCATGTCTCTTATGACTTTGTGGTCTGCGAGTGCTTCTGTGTGAGTTCTGGAGCTGTCGCTATTTACAACTTGGTGGTCGACAGACTCTACGACTTCTGGTTTTACGACTTGGTGGTTGGTAGGAGATTTTACGACTTGGTGGTTGGTAGGAGATTTTACGACTTGGTGGTCGGTAGAGACTTCTACGACTTGGTGGTCGGTAGACGCTTTTACGACTTGGTGGTCGGCAGAAGTTCTTACGACTTAGTGGTGAAAGATCAAGCTCCGGTTAAGTTGGTTTTGGTGTTAATGACAAATATCATAATGTGATTTTAATGATAATATCATATACCATTATGTTGTTTTAATGATATTGACAAATGCATATATGAGACTAATATGTTTGTTTAAGTTTGTTTATGATTAGTCTCATTTGGATGGAAAGGTGAAATCAAAAAGGTATGCATTCGAAATTATTCTCTCATATATTAGTGTATTCCTTAGATCCAAAATATAGATTGATCTCCACAAATTGTACAAAATGAATATGTGCATATGTATTCAATACACACACTTGTATGCACACATTTAGGGGGAGCTCTTTATATGTTTTGGAGTTTCACAAGTAATGATCTATGCTTTTCTCAATATGCATATTTGGGATCTTTATTTTGAAATACATTGTTGGGTATATGTAACTTGTGTAGTTCATATATACTCATGTGTAATTGGGTTGTCAACATACTTCTCCATTATATGTTAATGGTTGAATAGTCAAATGACAACCGGATAAGTAAGCTTCGTGCTTATCTAAAGAGTATACAAATTGTTGTGTACAAGTTGTATACTCACAAATCAATTTTATATCTCATAATTTGTTGAGATTGTCATGAATTACCAAAAAGGGAAGATTGTTGAATCTTGTCCCTCCATTATGTGTTAATGGTGAAGTTTGGTAATTGATGACAATTGTTTTGTGGACTAACAGTTTCCATGAGTTGGATGAATAGGTTAGGTTCCACAAATGAGGATGACTTCATGTGTTGAAAATCATCAAGTCAAGATGCGAGGAGAAGATAGATTCATGAGTTGAATGCTATCAAGAAGAAGATGGCTTCGTGTGTTGAAGGCCACCAAGAAGATGTGTCATGAGTTGATGCATGGCGGTGATCATATGTTGATCAAGAAAAGACCATCATGTGTTGATAGAGTTGATAAGGAAGATGCATCATATGTTGATGCATATCAAGATGATGACCCAAAGCAAACGTATGACTAGCTAGGGCTAAAGATTTGTTCCTAGTCTTTTACCGGTCTTGGTGATTGGTTGGAAGACCGGATTGCTAGTATAGGTTACCGTACTATTAAGAGGGATCATATCTAGTAGTTTGAGTCTCATCATGTGTTGATGGCTCATCCTCACCTCGCTAGCTCAAATTAACATGAGGCTTATATTTGCGAATGCGTTTTGCAAATAGTTGAAGCTCATGTGTTAAAACATCTTTGCAACATGGGACTATGTATTGCGAATGTGTTTTGCAAGTGCTTGAAGTCCATGTTTCTATTCTTTGTAATATGATGCTTAGATTTGCAAATGTGTTTTGCAAATGGTTGTAGCTCATATTTAATCTTTTGCGTCATGATTTCAAAAGTGTGCAAATGTGTTTTGCAACTTGTTGGAAATCATGTGTGATCCTTGTGTGCATGATATCGTAGTTTGCGAATGTATTTTGCAAAATCTGTTGAGATATCTGCACTGCTCAGAAAAATCGGAAGTACCGGCTTTGTGTAAGCGGTACTACCGGTGAGCGGAAGTACCGGCATGTGTTGCGCGGTACTACCGGCTCCCGGAAGTTCCGAAGTCCCGAGCGGAACCTTTTTTCCAGAGAGCGCCAAGTTTGGGCTCGACTCGAGCGGAAGTACCGTGCCGACTTTGCGGTACTACCGGCAAAATGAACGGCGGTACTACCGCGCCGACTGTGTAACGGCTAGTTCAGAAGCTCTGACATAGCCGTTACAGCGTGTCAGGAGTGGAGTGGTACTACCGGTCATTGGCCGGCGGTAGTTCCGCTCGTCCTGAATTTTTTAGGACTTTGCTCCAATGGCTAGTTTTTTGATGTGGGGTATTTATACCCCCTTGAGGCCGGTTGGAGATGTGGCTGGATTATTCATTTGTGAACCCTTGAGCTAGTTTGAGGTTCTCCACTCAATTGTGTATGTGTTGTACTTTGTGAGAAGGGAGAAGAGGACTAGAGTGCATGTGTTGCCTCTAGGTGAGGACTTTGTGTCCAGCGAGCTTGTGCATCCATTGCACGTGGTGAGAGTCAAGCGAGGGGCTTGGCTTGTTACTCTTGGAGTTTACCGACTCCTAGACAGCGTTGGAGACGTCGTGCGCGGTGATCTTCTCAACGAAGGTTGTGAGAAGGCCCGGCAAAGTTGTGAAGGTTGGAGCTCACCTACCCGGAGCGGGAAAGAGCTACCACTAGTGGATTGAGGTGTTTCGGCTTAATTTGTGGAGCCGGTCCGATTTGTTCGGGCTAACCTCAACGTGGATTAGGGGAGAGCGGTAACTCTCCGAATACCACGGTAAAAAGAGACCGTGTCAAATTGTGGTTTGTTTCCTTGTTCCTTATTTACATTCAAGCAATTTACATTCATAGAATTAAATTGATTGCTTGTATATCTAGAATTGCAAACCTTGACCTAGGCTAGAATTGTTGGTGCACTTAGGCGAATTTATTTGTTATAGGCGCTATTTGAGCTAAACCAAATTGATTTAAGCTTCCGCATTGTATACTTGGTTTAGGCAAATAGAAAAGGTCTTGAATTGCTAAGTATTAATTTGTAGAGAATTTTTAAGACCGCCTATTCACCCCCCTCTAGTCGGCCACCTCGATCTTACAAGTGGTCGGCAGAAGTTCTTACGACTTGGTGGTCGTAGCTTCTGCTGATCGTGATCGATAGTCATAGCTCTGCCTGGTCGTAATCGATAGTCGTAGCTCTGCCTGTGTGATCGATAGTCGTGGCGATCTGTGTGGTAGTCGCAGCTTGTGCTCTCCATGGTCGTAGCGTCTGCTACATGGTCGTAGCATCTACTCCATGGTCGTAGCGACTGCTACATAGTCGTAGCAGCTATTTCATAGTTGTAGCGACCTTTGTGTTGGTCGTAACGACTTGTTGAGTGGTCATAGACTACTGGTAGGACTTCATGAGTTACGAGTACCTCTGTCATGTGCATCAGAATAGTCGTAAATTGCATTAGATCAGTTGATTTGCTAAGATTGTTCTCTGGAATTCATTCTGATTATGCAAATTGATGATCTTTGTTTATAGTGCGGTGTTGTGTGATGGGTTGCTTGTTGGTGTTGGTTGCAGAACTTCGGAGCTAGGTCATGGTGATGCGTAGGAGGACCGGGACTAGACATAGGGAGGTATTGAGGTCTAGAACGGTTAGGGAGATGCCGAAGATGATCGAGGCTAGTGAGGTGGTTGCAAGCCGGGAAGACAAGGAACCAGAGTGGGAGCTACTGGAGGTGGACATGATGGGCAATGGCGAGGTGGATCAGGACTAGGCTTAGGGAGGAGTCGAGGTCCAGATGGTCAAGGACGTCGGGTGCCGTCATGCGCGAGGAGAAGCACGTGGTGCGCCAAGTGACTTGGGTCGTTTGCAAGCAAGGATGGTTCAGTAAGATCCAGATGCGTGAAAGTCTTGACGACAAGTCATTGGGGCCACATGTAAGCTGCTTTGAGAAACGTGCATGAGTAAAACCCGGTGTTAGGTGGGGTTGACAGGTTATCTCCGGTTGGACTAATGGTTGGATCTATTAGGTCTAGGGTTTGTTTGTGAGCCTATAAAAAGGGGAGAGGAGGCAAGGGTTAGTTGAGACTTGAGACAGACCATGAGTAGGTCTGGTGGTGGCTAACTCTTCCTCCCTCCATGGTTGTTAGGTTAGAGAGTGGGTGTTGGCTCTAGGGTTAGAGCTTAGTCCTCCCAAGGGGAGTGGCTGTGAAACCAATCATCAGATCAATACATCAAGTTTCCATCTACTGCTTGTGTAGTCATTATCTGATTGAGTTTGCTTCGATTTGGTTCTTCCTCTGTGGTTCTGTTCTTTGGTTATTTCTTCCCATCTTGATCTGAGAGGAAATTCTTGCTTGCTTTGTTGATGATCTAACTTGCCTGGTGTTGGGGAATCATACTCAAAACATCTTGGCACTATTATTCCCACGAGCATGGTCTAATTGTCTTTTCATCCTCTCGGCTTTGATTTTGTGCGCTCTTGGAGAAATCGCAGAAATATCTCTATTTGCTTGCTAAGTTTTCAATTAAAGTTTAGAGCAGTATCGTGAGACCTAAAATTTGTTGTGTACAAAGTCTCACAACAAGATGATTTCTTAATCGAAAGTTATGTCGAGTTTGGATCATGTGGTCGTGCACTGCTCTGTTCTGTCTGTTCTTCCTATTCCGTTACAACCACGTCGAGCTTCGACTTTGGTTGAGTTTCGGACCGCATTGCTTTGCTGTTTGACCACGTTCAAGCTTTCGGTCGCTACGAGAACTTTGGTTTTCATTCAGATCTGAAACAGTCGCGATGGTTACTACCTAAAGTCTCGATCGCCTTTATGATCACGTTGGTTTCGACCAGGTCGAGTCTCAGATAGTATCGCTCTGTCTTCGATCATATTCAGTCTTTCAATTTCTTTGCGTGTTTTCGACCACCTGTTGGTTTACGACCACGTAGGTTTCGACCACACTGATCATTTAGGTTGCAGACTGGTTTTGACCACGTTGATTGTTCAACTACTCGTTGGCCTACGACCACGTTGGTTACGATCACGGTGTCGACTGATTACAACAATGTTAATTGTTCGACCACTAGTTGGCATTCGATCACATTGTCTACGACTACGTCAGTTTCAACTGCAACCATTTTCGATCACATTGTTTCTGGTCTCGGTGGTTATCGACTACAGTGAATTCTGTTCGATAGTCAATTTCCATCCTCATTGTAATTCTGTCGAGTAGTTAAACTTACGACCACTCTGTCAGTTATTGACCACGTTGTTGAGACTTACGACCACATTGTAATTTTGACCACATTGACAGATTTCGACCACCTTGTTTTTCCTGCTCTGTTCGTTCTATCTCTTTAGTTTTCAAGTGGGATTTCAAATCTAATCTTTATAGCTCTGTAGCTATCAAAGAAAAAGGGTTGAGTGAATACTTGGGAAGGATTTGAAAGCACCATTCACCCCCTTTTGTTGCCTATCCGGTCCTACAAGTTGTTACCAGAGAGGTCTATGGAGCTCATCGTGGTTGCATTTGCAATTGAAGATGGAATGCTTCCTGTGAAATGGTTCAAGGCAAGAATTAGGTATTGGATTTTCTGCAGGCCATTGCCCAAATCAGAGGGCAGTGTGCCATGCATTTCATTCATCTTCAGGCCAATGTGGATCAGTGAGGAAAGGTCGATGAGTGTTTGTAGGACCAAAAGGCAGCAGAGATGATAAATGGTGCCATCTAAAATTTTTCCTTAAGTATTTTGGATCCTTTTCTCAAATAACTACAAAGTTATAGATAATAGGATCCACAACCAAAATCCCAAATTAAAATGCTCAAGAAATCAAACTTCAACAAATTCCAAACCCTAGAGGTCTGACCTGGAATCAGTGGCTAGTTTGATCTTCTGGCGGTCTATGGTTGTTGGACCGGCCTCTCTGGAATCAACCCTAGGAGATCCAAAAAATAGTGCAACTTCTAAAATACAAGTCCAAATGCTATGAAATTTTGCACACACCTTGCTTAAGATCTTAGGGATCTATTTCATCCATGGATTGCAGAAATTCATGTAAAAATTTAGACCATTTTTAGATTTAAGCAAGATTACTCTAAAACCAGGCAAAATACGAAAACATTGAATATGACTTGCTCGTGGATAGAAGATGGCTTTAGATGTATTTCCACATGTCATAGCAAACAAGAATACTAAAGAAATCAAACTAAAAACTCTCGGATCAAGAAATCACTTGTAACGATCAAATCCAAGCAAAACCGGGTTTCTTTATGAAGTTGCCAACCAAGTGGCTAGATGGGTGAGGATTGATTTTCATATGTCAACTCTATCTCTTACACGTCTTTGGTACAGTGAGATTAAGAAGGGAAGAGAGAAGAGCAAATCAATCAACATAAGAGGGATTTATGGAGATGAACAAAAATTGATATATTATTGCTACTTGATGATGAAGGTTTTATAGTCACTTCACCTAGAGGACAAGAAAGTATATTACAACACTCAACTTCTGTCAAACCCTAGCCCTAGAACACTTAGTCTCAATGAGAGGATGGTTGGATGGTTTACTACAAGTCTTCATCCAACCCGTTAAATAGATAAAGCAACTAGCACCTATCTAATCTTTAGTGGATACTATTCACTTAGCACATAAGGGAAAAAATATGATAACCTCACACATATGGATTTTAACTCACACACTGCACTTATGCATGTTTTTCAAAGTGCATAACTCTAAATCTGCTAAGTCCTTAGCCTTGATCCAACTTGATCTTCTCAGATTCTCCTTGACTTGAACCACTCTCCTATGCATCGCTCAAGCGTCCTGGTTTTGATCAAGATAGTTTTCGATATTTTTATGTTCTCAGGTTCTCCTTAATGATATGGGGTGCCTAGTCTTCACGACGTAGGATCAAGGATAACTTTGAATCTTATATATCATTCACACTTTTTCTGTTTAGCACATCATGTACATATGAGTGTGTAGTAAACAAAAGAATAACACATATGCATGGTGTATGTATGAATCAATTATTGTACCATTCTCATTATTTTGTACAAACCAATTAGTACAATAGCAGCAATAGGATGTATATATTGCAATATTGTCTTTCACATCATTCTCCCCCTTCCCCAGGAGAAAATGTCGTCCTCGACTTTTCTAAGTAGATAAAAAACAGATCAAGTTGTTCATGTATGGGATAGAAAATTTTTAATGCCTTCCATGCTTTAACTGCGCTACTCTAGTTATTTGTACATGATTACACATCAAAGTGTACACAAATAGGCTTAAGAAATCTTTTAAAACAGGAAGCACTATTATTGAAACTCATCTCATTGTGATCATGACATGATACAAAGGTTGTTTATCCAAAATAAGCAATTTCAATTCAATAAGCTTATCACATGTAATACATATTCGATAAACATAGAACTAGCCCAAAATCACGAAGTGAACTGGGTTCCTCGATCCGGTACAATCTTCTTTGAGACTCCATGTAGACGAACTATGTGAAGCATGTATAGTTCGGCTACCTTGTATCTGCTATAAGTGGTCCTAAGCGGAATGAAGTGGGCTACTTTGGTTAGTTGTCCACTATGACCCATATGAACTCATACTTGTCCTTGTCTTGGGCAAACTCGTGAAAAAGTCCATGCCTACCTTCTCCTATTTCTATCTAGAACTCTTAATGGTTGGAGTAGTCCTGTTGGTATTTGGTGTTCAGTCTTAACTTGATGGCATACATCGCACATGGCTACGTATTCGGCCACATCCTTTTTCATTCTAGGCCACCGGTATCTCTCTTTTAGACCCTGGTACATCTTGGTACCTCTAGGGTGAATCAAATAAGTGGATTTGTGCGCTTCCTTGAGGATCAAGGTTTTAAGGTCCTAATTGTTGGGCACACAAATACGCTTTTTGAACCACAAGGTGTCTTTATCGTCTATGGCAAACTCTAGAGCTTGGTCTTTCTTTACGTCCTCTTTGGTCTTTTTGACGTCTTTGTTATTTTCTTAGGCTGCTCTAATTTAGGCTTCTAACAAAGGTTAGACTTTCATCATGGCGATACAGTCTTGGTCTACGATTTTTAGATTAAGTCATCTGAATTCCTTCTTGAGGAGTTAGGTAAGGGGTCTAGCAATCTTAGAGAATCCTTCATTGAGTCATCATTAGTAACCGTCTAATCCAAGAAAGTTTCTAACTTCAGTTATGAAAATGGTGACTTCTAATGAAGAAAGGCATCTACCTTGGATGGGTCTATAGCAACTCTTCTTGCAGACATAATGTGTGCTAGGAAAGCGACTTCTTTTAGTCAAAATTCATACTTGTTGAATTTGGCATAAAGCTTATGCTCCTTAAGTTTCTCCAAAATGAATCTTAAGTGTTCTTCATGTTCTTTCTCAGCTGTTGAATAAATGAGAATGTCATCAATGAAAACGACCACGAACTTGTCCAAGTATTCCATGAATGTTTTGTTCATCAAGTTCATGAAATAGGTCCGGGCATTCGTCAGTCGAAATGACATGATGGTAAACTCATATAATCTATATCTGATTGAGAATGGTATTTTGGGAATATCCTCTAGTCTGACCTTTAGTTGATGGTATCCTGATCGTAGATCAATCTTGGAGAACACATATGCTCTCTTGAGTTGATCAAACAGATCATCTATCCCGGAAAGAGTATACTTATTTTTTATGGTGACCTCATGAAGGGCATGATAATCCACACATTCTCATGCTATTGTCCTTCTCCTTAACAAATAGCATTGGTGATCTCCATGGAGACGAGCTTGGTCTCACAAATCTTTTATCTTGAAGCTCTTGTATATGCGTCTTAGCTCTTCCAATTCATTGGCGGACATGCGATATGGGCTTTTGGATATAGGTGCGATGCCAGGTGCCAATTTCATAGCAAACTCCAAATCTCTATCTGACAGCATACCAGGTAATTCTTTGGGAAAGACATCAGAGTATTCCCTTACCACGGGACTTTTTCTACTCCAACACACTTCATGTTGTTAACTGTCAGGGTCTTTTGAGGCGATGGTTGGCTATGACTTCCACTAGAATTCCTTGGACATTTACTAGTGTAACTATGGCACAATGGATCTGGCCTTGGTGTTGGGATAACCAATCCATTCATAAGATCACATCCAGGACTTTGGAATCTAATACTATTAGGCTGGCTAGAAATTCTACTCTCTTAATCTGGATCCTGGTCTAGGGAATGACTAGATGGGCTTTCATATCACCTCCGGGTGACTGAATTATCAAAGGGGTTTTGAGTAGAAACACGAGCATGCGAAGCCTTTTAATGAAATCCTTGGAAACGAATGAATGTGAAGCTCTAGAATAAAAAAATATGGTAGCTGAAACTGAGTTGATAAGGAACGTACCCAGCACGATGTCCGGAACTTCCTAAGCTTCTTCTGCGGTGATGTGGCTGACATGGCCTCTTCTAAAGGTGGGTGGGTATGGCCTGCTGCTAGAGTCATTGGGGCTCTAGCTAGACTGCTTGTAGTGTTTGTCCTAGATGGAGTTTGCTGCTTCTTGGGATATTTGTTGGCATAGTGTCCCTTGTCTCCACAATGGTAACAAGTGACTTTGGCTGTAGAAGTGCTGCTCCTTTGCTGGTGTCCTTGAACAAGGGTCTGATATATAGGGTTGATGAGGTGTGGCATTGTAGGTAGTGCACTAGGGGGTGCAACTAGTATAAATTCCCTCGAAGAATTCCTTGTACGACCGCTCGACTCCAACTATGACTGCTCCTTCTATGGTCACTCGACCATGGCACTTCGACCATGACGCCTCGACCACAGCACTTTGACTACAGCGCCTCGACCACGACACATCGACCACGGTGCCTCCACTACGGCACTTCGACCATAGAGCCACGACAACGGAACTTCGACCATGGTGCCTCAACCACAGCACTTCAACCATGGTGCCTCAACCACGGCGTCCCGACCACGGCACTTCGACCACAACACCTCAACGTGCCTCGACCACGGAGGCAGTTATCTTGCTGCTGCTACCGAGTACCTACTTGTCAGGTCGTTGCCGTAGGCCTACATGGCATCCATGGGCAGGGCGAAGAAGGCCATGACACCAGAGCATGTGAGTAGAAGCAAAGCAATGAGAAGCGGGGCAATTTTATTACTCCTAGATCTGGACTAACCGAATCACAGTTCCAAAGTGGTGGCAAGATGGAAGAAAGTAAATGGGAAACAAGCTACATATTGGATAAGGCTATCATTTTTTTTTGCACGATCAACTAGTAATAGATGATGACAGCATATTTACGATTTGTAGCTTCCTCTTCAATAGTCAACAGGATATGAAGTTCTGAATTTTTAGGCATCCTGCAGATCAAACAGCTGCGAGGCTGAACTAAAATTAGAGAATAAACACAAAGCAGAATCAAATCAAAACTTCCAAAGCAAGCGGCGACGGTGTTGGCAAACACTTGCGCAATGTAGACACGGAATGATCCTGTCTTTTGCTTCTTCAGACATAAGAACAATTCAGACTACAGAACGAGTTGGGTTTATGCAGAACCCCACTCAGTAAAATGTGGCAAATAAAGTCCAGTACTAGCCTAATCACTAGCAGTGCCGTTCATGACATCTGCATTACCTCTGTATTAACTACATATCTGAAACAATCAGACTCGACAGACCAAAGGAGGGGAAGAGGTAGCTCAATTTTGAATATGTATATGTAAATACACTACATTCTGTTTGATCGGATATGAATACGAATTCTTGAGACAAGCTAAACTGTTCACCAAATCCATACCCCAATGGATCCAGCTGATTCCCCCAATGGATCCAGCTGATTCCGATCCATCCTAGACGTGGACATAGCCTAACTCTGGCATTGCAAGAGACAAGAGGCATATGAACAACTTATGACATATCCCTGCTGTTCTGCAAGGTTTTTTTCTTTTGTTTTTTTTTAAAACAAACCCATAGTTTTAAAAGCCGGACTTTTTGCCAGTTCAATGGGATAACCGCGGGTTAAACCGTTGAACTGGTGGCCTCTCCGGTTCGATGACCGGTCCGGTTTTTAAAACTACGCACATACCTGTTGTCCTACAATTTGTACTGGAGAAACAAAGCTATGTATTCTCTTGGTGCTGCCCACACTGCAAGGCGCAATATATTCCATTTTTTCCAGAGCAATTCATAAAAGAGATCTCACATGGCGCAATCCATTCCACAGCAATTCGTAAGAATCATGGCACACAAAGCAAAGCAGCAAAAGTACTGCAAGGCATAACGCTGCATCTAGCATTCTAGCCGCATCAATCAGAAAACGAATGCATCCATGCACATCAATGGGACAAGCGTCCTTCTCTTCCAGTGTGCGACTATGCATAGGGTTTATCTATCAATGAGCACTACAGACTTTGCAATCAAAACACACTGCTTTCTACGCAAATCTACACAGGAGCAGCCATTTGATCGAACACCTACCACACACAACCCGAAACCACCAAAACCGATGCATGCACAACACCACAGCACCATAGCGGATCTTCTCAGCTATGAACAACACCACAGCAGAAGAAGCAACTCACGGAGCGTAGGAAGGAGAAGCGACTCCAAACGCTTCGGATTCGGTCGCTGCGGCATCTCACCTCGTCGGCGCGCGGATCAAGCAGTCCCTACGCCGCCACCGCCGCCGCCGAGAGAAGCCCGAGGAGGAGGAGGAGGACGGGAACCAGGGCGACGACGAGGAGAAGTTCGGCGCCGGAGATCCAAGCGTGACCGGCGGCCTCGCGCCGCGCCGCTGCGAGCTCCGCGCGGAGGAGGCCGTCGGCCTGGAGCTCGCGATCCTGCAACGAGAGAAAGCGCACGAGTAAGAAGCGGCGGAACCAAGCACATCCTGCGAAAATTGAGGAGTAGCAGCGGGGGTGCGGGGGTCACCGCGGCGGAGGAGCTTCGGCGGGTCGTCGGTGGACGGGGCCGGCGGAGGGAGGAGAGGAGGAGCGACGCCCTGGAGCAGCGCAGCGCGAGGAGGAGCGGGACGTCGGGCGCCGGCTTCTGCTTGTCCTTGTCCATGACTCCGCGCGCGGGGGAGGCTTATCGAATCTTCCGGAAGGTTTCCGATCCGAGGCGCTGCTCTCTCTCTCTCTGTCTCCGACGAGCTGGGGAAGGAAGAAAGGAGGCGTTGTTTTGGTTTGATTTGGTTTGGGATTTGAAATGCCACGGCTTTATTTATAGACCGTTGCGGTGGGGCCGTCCGGGTGCCCAACGACTCGAAATTTCAAAATTGGCGTGGGAGTGTGGACTAAGAGCTGGCACCAAAGAGCTGCACCGAACATATTACCGGGTCAAGGATTGCCTGTTGACCACTTACTCTGGTGATAAAGCTAGTCCTAAGGAAAAGTTAGCCAGTCCAGGGAGCATCATACGTCGCGCAAATCGTATTGCGATGGTTGCCGAGTGGGAACTAGTGTATTGGACAATTGACTGGATCTAATCTCTTGAGCACTAAACATCTATTGCACCTAGTCCTCCACGTAACTGCTGGTGTCCTATGGAAGGAAACACGTTTCGTTAGGCTGACATAAGGTACAACTACAAGGAAACCCCTGTAATTGTAAGCATCGGTGCCACGTGTTGCGCTGATGATGAACCTCTTGGATACTCTGATCCACGATAGTCCGCTGCAGCGAAGCCCGATGCTGCATAGTCTCACTATGAGGCCACATGACCCACCCGAATATGAAGAACAAGTAGGCAACCAAGTAGGACCTCACAACCTATGCAGGCATGTCTGCTGGGCATTGCCTGAATCACAGTAACCATGAATATGGCACTTTATAGAACTTACCGAGAATGGGATGACCAAACCGGTGCAACATATGTGCCTTCTAGTTGGGTGATCTAAGGGGTGGAACCACAGGATGACCACGTAATGATAGACCTAGAGATGGCAATGGGTACCCGAAACCCGATACCCGGTGGGTTTTTACTCTATTAAGGCATGGGTCTGAGTCAATTTCCTAACCCATGTGTCTCTTAATGGGCAAAAAGCCCAACCCATCGGGTCTACCGGGTTCGGGCACGTTCCTATAGTAACCAAACCCGTAAACCCATGGGTAATATAAACCCGATCCATAGGAGTTATAAACCCAAACTTCTAGCCTCCCAGGTAAACCAGCCCAGCCCATAGCCCATTAGTCAAGTACAAGGAGCAGTTGATGTCTCTCTTTTGGTTTTAACTGAGTTGTGAACTGTGAACTTGTAATGATATGCTATGTCAGTGAACTATGAACTGAGAATTTATGGAGTGAACTAGTGATGTGCATTGCGGATTTGTCGTTGCTTGTTTCATGCATAGTAGCATATAAATTGAACTTAGTATTGACTTGCTAAACACTGCACTGCTCGCAACCGCACGGTTGTTGACGGGCACAGGCGACCGTGGTACCCATTACCCGAGTGGGCATGGGTGCAGGCAAAATCTGCACCCGTCACGGGTATGGGTTTTTTAGCGGGCACGTCCAACTTTCATGGGCACGGGTTTGGAATAGCAAAACCCAACGGATTTGTGCCCGTTGCCATCTCTAGATAGACCAAAGAGGTATGCAATATCCTGTAGGGTATCGAGACCAAACCGCCTATCGAGAGCTTGCTTCACATGTTTCCGTACTGTCTTCCACTTTTTAATATTCATTGTATGATTTGGATCATATTTGATGGTATGTATTACTTTTTTTTGAAATCCCATTGCAACGTACGTGTATCTTACTAGTTTTATTTAAAAAAAACAGATGGTTTTTGGGCCAGAAACCACGCGGCCAGATTCCGGTTTTCTTTCCCAAAACGGTTTCTAGAACCCTGATCTAAATACAGAACTCATGCACCAAAATCGGAGATCAAGCGATGCAGTTAAGACATCTAGAAGACGAACTGTATGAGCAGCCAGACAAAGTGTTCTACTAGCATCGCACGAGGCATATATAGACTTGCCCTTTCGAGCCGTGGAACACATGGGAATACCAAAACGAATCGGAAAATTGACAAAATGCCAGTCATGAGTGTGACAAAATGCCAGTCACACTTGGTTGCAATCGGTAGAATGCCACTTATTCCATTGTGTGTGATCTTATAAATGCCATTCTGGTCTCTCTCTCTCTCTCTTTTCTCATTTTTGAGTTGTTTAGGCCATTTCCTAGCTCCCAGTAGAGCTGTAAAAAAAGCTCGAAGCTCACGAGCTACTCGAGTTCGGCTCATTCTAAGCACGATTAGAGCTGAACTCGAGCTTGATCTCGAGCTCGCGAGCTTCACCGAGCCGAGCTCGAATAGTTCGCGAGCTCCGATTCGAGCTTAAATAGTAATATATATTGATTCTTACCGAGCTTACTCGAGCCGAGTTCGAGCTCGAGATTTTCTTATTGTTGAAAATTAGTGTGTATTTAAATTATTTTGACTGTTATCGAGCTTCATGGAGTCGAGCTCGAACTTAAAATTTTCTTATTATTGAAAAATAGTGCATAGTAAATTATTTTAATTGTTATCAAGCTTCACCGAGTCGAGCTCGAGCTCTAGCTTCTACCGAGCCGAGCTCGAGCTCTAGCTTCTACCGAACTCGAGCCTGAAAGGTCAAGCTCGCTCGAGCTTGGCTCGTTTACAGTCCTAGCTCCCTGAATTGTGTTCTTTGCCCCTGGTCGGACTAGCTCATTCCTAGGTGCGTGCATGGTGCGACTGGATCGGCCGGCGCGGCAGCTGTTAGTGCAGCTGGTTCGAACCCAGTACTTTGTGCCGGTACAAAGTGTTGAGGTAGTTCTACATCGGTTGTGGGAGGAGACGAGCAATAGTCCAAGATCCTTTAGTTATTGCTCTACAGTTGGGCCTGCGGGTATAGTGGCCCAACGATCTCTGGATAGGATGCTGGTTAAGCGGATCTGAGATTGAACTCTGGCTTAGTAGTCCGATGGTTTTGTGCCAATAATTGATATTAGAGTTTGGTATCCTAGATGCATATCTCCTTAAGACCTCATAGGTTCCAGTGTGAACACTCAATGTATAAGGGGAACATCACGGTTATCAGGAAACACATCCAATATGTGAGAGGACGATTTGTTATAATAATCCCACATCAGTTGTTAGAAGGGATATAGCACAATATATAAGGATGAGGATGATATCATCTATCATGCTAGTTTTTTTGAGAGAAGATGACCTAAGACTCTTTGGTTGTTATTGTGTGATTGGGCCTACAGATATAACAGCCTAACGACCAGTCGTGGGACACTGGTTAAGCTGGCCCAGGATCGAACGTTGGTATAGCGGTTGATGACCTTACGCCAGTATCAAGAATGAGCGCTAGTCTAGCCGAAGGACAAAAGAAGCAAAGCAAGTTGGGGAAGGACAAGACAACCCAAAAATGCAGGAAAAAATGGACCATATATAGTGGCAATTTATATAGACCACACAATGGAAGGAGTGGCATTTTACCGATTGCAACCAAACGAGTGGCATTTTATTGAGATTTGTGCCCTTACCATATATCTAAAGCCAATACTCCGGAAACGCATGCTGGCGCCGCCACGCCGCTTCGCGGCCCGCCGCGCGTGGCGCCGGAATCGCTGTCGGTCGGCGGTGGTAGTTTCCTGTATTTTCCCGAAATTGCGTACAGGTCCCTGGTTCTCGCGAAAAGGTCCCTGGATTTTTTTTGGCCCTCCCTTTTGCGTGATGGCCCCCCGCGGTTTTTTAGATTACGCACGGGTCCTCGTTTATTTACATACAGGTCCCCCCGCGGTTTTTTTATTTACGTACAGGTCCTCGTTTTTTTGCAAAAAAACCCTTTACCTTTTTCAAAAATACGTATATGCCCTTGGATTTTTTCAGATAATTCCTCGCGGTTACGGTACCTGGCGCGGCGTGGCGCCGCGCCTACGAGGCTAGTAGGATTGAGGTCCGACCGTTTTCACCCAGTTGTTCCAACCAGAGGACTCAGGCTGCGAGTAGGGGGGAGGTGGTTTCCGCTGAGTCATTCAAACTTACCGTCGGGTGGTTTAATTAAGGCCCCGTTTCAAATAATTATAGGTTTTAATTTATTTTAGCTTTCAATTTATTAAAACCAGAAACTATTTAGAACACGTTAGCTTCTAATTTTAGCTTATTTTGGTTTTTTGAAGGTTTTTTTGGATTTTTTGCCTTTTCTTTTCCTCCTTTATTCCTTTGCATTGTTTGTGATGATATAACGGTTATTTATTTTTTTTTCTTTTTTTCTTCATTTTTTCTTAGAAAAAGCTAACAGCCGCTACAGTGTAATTTTAGCTATAAGTCAAAAGCCACAGTCAAAAGCTTAAACCATAAGCCTATTGGAGCAGGGCTTAGTCGGTACTTAAGGTCTTATTTCAAACAGCGATGGCTTTTAGGTTCTAGAAAGGTTGAAACGCGTTAATTTCTAAATGCGACTTTTTTACTTTTTCTTTGCATTATCCTTAAAGATATAATGGTGTTTTTTCTTTATTTTTCTTTAATTGGATACCTTAGAAAAAACTATCAGCCGCTACATCATAATTTTAGTAAAAAAATCATGACACTGTGAAACAAGCCCTAAAACGATCCTAAATGCACTTATGCAAACACACGGTAATCTCGGTATGGAAAACCTAGACGGAGTCTAGATGTAATTTATGAAAACACTAAGGACTAAACTGCAAAGCTGCAGTTCCCTGCTGGACTATTCTTCTGCAGGATAAAATTTTGTTATTTGTTTTTAATAAAGATAATTTTGCCAATGGAACCGCAATTTCTACAGTTCTGGATAAAATTTTGTGGTAAATTTCACATACATGGAATGCATCAAGGATGTCGGAATCGCATGATGTTCGAATGGGAGACTATATATACACCTTCGACTCCATCGTCACACCAAGAAATGGTTCCTAACCGTCACATTCTCACTCTTCGCCTATATATACACCCTGCTTGTTCAGCTACTACCTAGCTCAAATCTTAGGGCATGTTCGTCTAGGCACAAACCAGACGGCTTTCGATTTTTGTTACAGTACCTAACTTTTAAACGGAATATTTTCTCAAGACGGGGTCTACAAGTAAAACGTAGTACACGTTAAAAGCCTAACATCTGTACCAGCCAAAATCGTAAGTGAGTATCGGTCTCTCCGTAATCTGTACCGTAAACAGCCAAAATTCAAAAATTTCAGCAAAAAAAAACACCTTAGTGAAGGCAATCCTGTGGAAAAATCTGTATTTTTTAGGAGCGCAATGAAACGCCTCACTTGGTTTGTGACTCTTGAGAGTTGAGAGCACCATTGAAATGGTTCGCCTACGACGCATATGCTGGGCCAATTTTGGGTTGAAATTTGACGCTGATTAAGTGATCGTACATGCTAATATAATATAATCCATTTTGTGAATCTAATCCATTTTGTGAGCAAATTAGGATATTAACAAGATGTTAATCACGCTTCCTGATTATTGGTTGACTAGGTCGGATCAACATTACGTACGTTCATTTTATTCTTCCTTGGGAGTTGTAGAATTCCCACTGAGACAGTAGTACTGCTGAGTAATCTTGTTACTCCCTCCAGTCAAAAATACCTATTGTTTTAAACAAAGATATAGTCAAACTTTTGAAACTGTGACTATTAATACATTTTAAATATTTAAATTGGATATATAAAAATCATATGTGTAGATTTGTTTTAAAAATACTCTTATAATATTATAATTTAATTGGGTTTTACAAATATAATATAATAGAAATTAATAGTTAAAATTGTGTCTATATCAATGTTCAAAACGATATATAATTGTGACCGGAGGGTACATGCTTAGTTTGGCACCGAAAGTTGCATTTGCATGGCACTGTGTTGGTGAATAAGAGTTATGTTTGTTAGCCTGCATGTCTGATAGCGGGTGACTGGTGTGCATGGCACGAGTCCTACGGATCGCGGCGTGTAAAACGGATCGTGCTGTTGTTTTGCACTTCGTGCGTTAGTGCTTGCATTAGTTTTGTACTTAGAATGCTTGGGATTTAGAAAAAAAAAATTCTCCATTCATTAGAGTTGAAATCCACCTATTAGGATTGAAATCCCAATACTCACATTTACACAAATACGAGTATGCTTTGGTATGAATTTTGTAAGATTGTGAATTTATTTTCGATCTGTGTCTTTCTATACATATGCTAAGAAATACACTCGTATACGTGTGAGGCTGTATATGCGTATGCGTCTTTCAGTAAAGAAACGACACAAAAAAAAAAGGAGAAGACGCCAAGTTGTGAACGTGTCCCTGAGTTCTTGTGTCCATCTTCCAGCTGTGTTCGCGTGAGTCCACTACCGGGCTCAGCAGTGGCACTCGGTAAAGCACGAGAAACACTCGGCAAAGGATTTGCCGAGTGCCACTAATGGCATATCTCACACGGCATAGTTTCTGACGGTAAAAAGCTCTTTGCCGAGTGCTTTTCATCGAGCACTCGGCAAAGACTTTGCCGAGTGCCGAACCGACCCTCGGCAAAAAAAACGTGGTGGACGGTGAGAACACGGTGACGGCGTCGTTTGCCGAGTGCCAGGATGGAATGGCACTCGGCAAAATCTTAATCTTTGCCGAGTGTCATGGTAAAACACTCGGCAAAGACGTCATTTTGCCGAGTGTTTTACCATGACACTCGGCAAATATTAAACACTCGGCAAACTATGTTCCCAGAATGCTCAGAAACGTTACTTTGCCGAGTGTTTTTACCATGACACTCGGCAAAGCCTCCCTTTGCCGAGTGTAACACACGGCAAAGTGGCCAAAAACTGACTATTTTAATTGTTTATTGCACCCCCACTCCTCTCGCCAAGACTTTGCATCCACTGAAACATCTGCTCCATCCTCTGCCACTCGGCCTCATTCCTCTGCCGATCGGCCTCCATCCTCGCCGCCATCTCCTCCCGTAGCCTCTTCTCTTCTTCCAGCTGGGCCTACAATATTCCACCCCAATGTTACAATGCAAAGCAAAGGTATGTAAAATTAATGAACGACGAATAAAAGAAATAACACGGAGTGCCTCCATCCGGATCGTGCGGTGTCCGTGGTGGGCGTATGGCGGGCTTGAGCTCGTGCTCCTTGATCGAATCTGGGAGAGTGGGAGTAGTGGCCGTGTCGAGTGTGTTGTCGCCAATGCAGTACCGCCCATGCTTCTTGCCTCCTCCCACCCTCATGACGACTTCTCCATCAAGATCCTGGGTGCTCGGATCGTACTCTGGCCCATGGACCGCCCTTGCCATCGATGTGTACTCACCGAGGCGGATGTGGACGGTCGCATTGTCAGACACCGAGGGCGGGTCCTCCGGGTTGTAGTCGACGTCGGACGTCGCTTGCCCTTGTGGGCCAAAGCCCATGCCTTGAAGCGGGAGCAAGGTGGCCACCATGTGACGACGATCGCGAAAAAAACAAAGAAGATGATTAGAAATTATGCGAGTTGAGCGTTATAATAAAGAAATGAATTGCGTACCCATGTAGCCGCGAATTCGTCGAGGCTACGGTTGCCTTGATGGTGTGGTGCACCTAGCATCATCAAACGCCGCTCCCGCAAGCGCCAGCGCCTCCTCCCACTCGGCGCACCACTTGTCCACCATCCGTGCTCAAAGACTTTGGAGATCTTGGGCGCACCACCACGGAGGCACCTACACGTCATCAAGTATATGACATATAAGAAGATCAAATTAAGCGTGCTTAATCTCGTAAAAATCAGTATTAATGTTCTATATTTGCTGTATGTATTCTTCCCGTTGACCTCATGTTTCTTGCTTGAGTTTTGTTGATCTTCGAACCAAGGTAGGTAGCGTTGTATGTTACGATGGCCTGGACGCGTGCCTCGTAATGCATGTCCTTCACGAGTTTATAACAGGCTTTGTGAGCCACACTAGCCGCCTTGGCCTCATATCCTCCCGGCATCGAAGAAATCACGCATATAGACGCGATGTATCCGGTCATTATTTCAAGAATGTCCAATGAATGCGATGTATTGAGCAATGTAGTGCGAGGAAGACTTACCCACTCGGCCGTCACCGCCGCCTTGTTGGTCCCACGTAGGCCGGCTCCGCCCTCCGCTAAACGCAACTGTGCTGTGGAAGTGTAGCTCTGCACAAAGACCTAGGATGCCATTGACATGGCGTTTGTGATCACCGCACCACAAGCGTCCAACCCCGCCCAAGTGATTAAGATAAATTATTAGTTTCTATTGTGATTTTCAACATATCAAATGAAAAAGTAGTGATAACATCTAAAGTTACTTACCTAGCCCCAGTGGGTTGAATCAGCGGGCATCTCTCACGAGGTATCGGTCGCCTCGGGAGGGTCGAGGGACCTCGCAACCAGACACCCGACGAACCAGAGGAAGCGGAACCCCCTGCCGCCTCCTCCTCCTCCTGCTCCCGCTCCTCCTCCCACTCCCGCTCCTCCTCCCGCTCCTCCTCCCGCTCCCGCTCCTCCTCCCGCTCCCCTCAAGAGTGCTCCTCGCTCCTGCTGCTCCTGCCGCCTCCTCCCTCCTCCTACTCCCGCTCCCCGATCGCCTCGGTGCATCGGGCCGTCTTTGGTAAAGCGACCTTACGTTCCTCATACCGCCCACCATCTTTGTTCAATCACCTGCAATTAAAAAGAGTAAACCAATAAGCACAGATAAACAAGACGTACTTAGAAAGAGATGCAAAATAAACAAAACATAATTAGAAAATAACAAAGTATTACATGTATTAGAAATAATCAGAATGATCGGGATTAGCTGGATCATAAGTCTCATCATCACTATCAGCCATGTCCATATAATCAACACTATTCGAAGGAGCAATGTTGTCATCACTGTCATTGCCTAAATGTAATCGCTGAAGTAATTCTAAGTCCTTCACATTTTGAACCTCATCTCCAGCGTCCTCGTCAACAACCCTTTCATTGTCTACTTCCGTTCCGATCGCTTCGGTTAAGTCTATCTCAAAACTCCCTTCTAGCCCCTCTTCTTGAAAGAACTCTCCGTCATATGTGTTTGGGTCAAAGTTGTAATCTTCATTGTTTGGGACATGTAGTTTACCGTGTGACGATACCTTGTGATATAGCAATAACAAAGTGATATACCAATAACAAAGTGATATAGCAATAACAAAGTGATATACCAATCAGATATGGCATTCAACTCCCCCTCATTGTTTAGAACATTAACACATCAGTATAGCAATAGCATCTTTCATAAAATATAACCAAGTGATATATATGTCACTAAAACATCATAGACTAAGCCAAGTAACATCGTCGACTCGCTAAATCGCAATAATAGAAATATTACCAAGTGAAAAGGAAATATTACATCTCAATAATAGATATCAGTTAGTTAAATACTGAATAGCTTCTTCCACGAGAACTATTTTATTTGGATGGAGGGATAGAATGGGATCTAGTAATCCCAGCTCTTGTTTGGATCAAGGAATGAAGTGGGATAGCTGCATATACTCACCTTCCTATGAATTTGGTAGAATTACCTTCTTACCTTCCTATGAATTTCTTTCTCAAGAAGGTCTTCTTGTGCAGCTAGTATTCGAGTGGCTTCAGAATTCTTTTGGGCTAATGTTGCTGTCTGCAAAATGAAAACATCTAAGTAGCTAAGCTAAATGGAAGCAATGATAACAAAGATCACACTAGCATGTCACAAAATGTTCAAGATCAACCGAAAACCACCCAGTGAAGATCTACATTTCATGAAGTAGGGGGTCAAAAACATATTATAGCCCATCTCTATGCGAAATAATTGTTTCTGTGACCAAAGCAACATCTGCAAATTGATGGAGTCATAGAGCTAATAATGTTGATGAAGCTAGTATAGGTTTCAGGGGGACACGCCAGCCTCCACCAAAGAGAAGATGCCATTTATCATGTACATACCAATAAAGTACAAACAAGATACAACTACGATTCCATATTGTTCCAAAAGAGTTTTAATCCTTTCACCGCGGTTTCTCAAAAACAACGGAATGTGAACACGAAATAGAAGCGACCAGAGGCAAGAACTTTTATGCGATTCGGCAACTATCTTTGCCGAGAACTATTTCCGAAATTAGTTTGCATTCACCAAAAAAAGAGGACGCCGCTGGATGCCGTTAGGCCCCTACCAAACGGTTTGCCGAGTGCCAAGTTTTGGCACTCGGCAAAATAAATCTTGCCGAGTGCCAAGCGGGGCACTCGGCAAGAGGACGCCACGGATGCCGTTAGGCCCTACCAATCTTTGCCGAGTGCCTACCTTTGCCGAGTGCACGGCACTTGGCAAAGACGATCTTCTGCCGAGTGCGGTATTTGCGAGTGCGGGCACTCGGCAAAGGCCTCTTTGCCGAGTGCCATATTTTGTCGAGTGCGGCGCTCGGCAAAGCAGGTCTTTGCCGAGTGCCCGCAATTTGACACTCGGCAAAGATTTTTGCACTCGGCAAATCACGTGTTATTATTTCAAGAATGTCTCATATCCCTCCTTGGCCTCATATCCCTCCTGGCATCTGAAGAAATCCTGCATATAGACGCGATGTATCCAGTTATTATTTCAAGAATGTCCAATGAATGCGATGTATTGAGCAATGTAGTGCGAGGAAGACTTACCCACAGCTCGGCCGTCACCCGCGCCGCCTTGTTGGCGAATACCCTGCCATACCGTAGGATTTTCACCCCTTCGGACAAGCATGTATATGCTCATATGGCATCTTAAGTGCACGAAGGAGTTTCTTTGACTCGTACATGCTCTTTGGCAGAATGTGACCCTCCGGAAGCATGCTGCCAAAAACTGTCAACATAGCATCGAAGGCATCTCGACTCAAACTAAACTGGGACTTCAAGGCCATTACGCGTCCAATGCCATCCAGTTGAGAAACCTTCGTCTGGCCGTGAAGGGGTTTCTGTGCCGCAGACAACATGTCGTAATACGCCTTTGCGGTTGCCTCTGGCTCCTCCTCCCTACGTCCTTCAGCGAAGTGTGCTTCATGATAGTCATTTAACATGTCTCCTACCCGCCATCAGCATCATAATCCTCGACGCGTGGTCTCACGACCTCCTCTCTCATACGATCGGATTCACCGTGGTAGATCCACCGGGTATAGTCTGCCGTAAATCCAAACTTGCAAAGATGTTTACCCATGACCTCCTTTGTTTGTCGACGCGTGTTTGCACATCTGCTGCAGGGACACCAAGTGGCACACGCTCCTTTAACCTTGGCAAATGCTAGTTCCAAGAAAGCATCGGTCTTCTCAATCCATTCATCGGACAACGAACCCTGACTTGAGCGGCCGTGTACATCCACTAACGGTCATCCATCCTCTAACATATCGTGGAGTAATATAAGAATCAAATGCATCTACGATCTTTCTCCTATCTAATAGGTGAAGATAGGTCCTAATCTCAGAGATGCGTAGATGAGGTTAGTTTCCATGCTCTACTCCTATCCGAGGCAATTTGAAGCACCTCTCACTGTTCTCCAAATACACGTCTGGCGGGGAGATTGTGTATCCGGAGAACAACAGGAGATGTCGCCAAACTCGTCACGGATCGTAGTAGACCATGGAAACTAACCCCATCTACGCATCCTCGGCTGTCCAAAAACGTGGACAATTGAACAGATACGGTTATAGATATGCAAAGATCTGCATATTTCCAACCGTATCTCTTTCGAACGGGAGACGCCTAACTAGGTTACGCCTAACCAGAGAATAAACTGGGCCTAACTCACATGATCAAAACCAATGCCCATATCATCATGATCCATAAATCAACATAACATTTCACATCAAAACACATAGGCCCCGTTCCAAACAGCTTTCTAGTTTCTGATTTTAGAAACATATTGAGAGGATACATCATCATACATATATACCAACCAACTTATTTATACTTAATTAGGGTTTTGAAAACTAAAACTGGCCGGTTCACCCCTGAATCATTCTTCTTGCACAGATCGATACTTGTACTAATACTTGTTGGGTTCATTACAAACATCAAAATTTGAAAACTAAAAATTAAAATTGTGGAAAGGAACTTCCTCTTGTAAAATTCCTGTATTGCAGAGGGCATTACTTAATTACAAAATAGCACTGTATTCCCATGCCAAAATGTGTACTAGTCTCTCTGGGTAAATGGAAAAGATGTAATTTGAAACACCTTTAGCTATGTGTGACAAATATATCCAGAGTGAAACTATATATATTTTACGATAAATAGAATTCAACATGAACAATATCTCAACATTGCATACCGCCTACTCAATTAATATTGTGTTAACCTATACTTCAGGGTGAAACTATATATATCTATATATGGAGATCAAAATTCAAGAACAAATTTCGTGTATGCATGTACGTCGGAGACAGAAACTAATGGGAATCTCACAAACCAGAAAAGGCAAAAGGACAGACATGAAGAAATGGAGTGGAAAAGGGCTAACTCATATACTACAAGTTGTCGACTAACTTTATGCTTCGCACCATGGAACATAGGATGGCATAAAATTGTCATGCACATTCTTATCGATACCATTTCATCCGATGTAGACACCTAAATGCTGTCTAATTAAATGTGCATAAAATTAAGAAGAAATCAAGGATCTTCAAATATCACTGAGGAGGATATATATAATTCAATCATGATTTGGAGAGCTCACCGAGGCGGCGGGCCTAGGTGGCGTGGAGCGGCGGGGAGGCGGCGGGTCGAGGCGACGGGCGTGGAGGCGGTGGACGGGTAGCCGAGGAGGTGGTGACGTCGAGGAGGGGTGTCGGGCGGCGGGCGCGCGGGAGGCGTCTGGCGGCGGAGGAGTCGGCGGCGGCCGGCGGGCGGGGGGCAGTCGGGAGGCGTCGGGCGGCGGGCGGCGGGAGGGAGGCGGAGGCGCGGCGCGGCGGCGGCGGGCGGGCGGGCGGGCGGCCGCAAGCGGGCGGGCGGGCGGCGGCGGCGCGGGCGGGCGGGCGACGGCGGGCGGCGGGGCGGCGCGGCGGGGCGGGCGGCGGCGGCGGCGCGCGCGCGCGGCGCGCGCGGGCGGTGTCTGGGCGCGGGGCGGGCGGCGGGCGTGCTGATTTTTGTGTTGCGTGTGTGGCGCGGGGAAACTATTAATGTTATTTGTATTGTTTGCCGAGTGCCCCGATTGGGCACTCGGCAAACCCTCCTTGCCGAGTGCCCCGATCGGGCACTCGGCAAACCTCGTCTTTGCCGAGTGCCCCGATCGGCACTCGGCAAACCCTCATCTTGCCGAGTGCCTCCCACAATGCACTCGGCAAACATCTCCTTGCCGAGTATCTCCCACAAGACACTCGGCAAAGATTTTTTAATAAAACTTCCTTTCCTCTCTTTTTTCATAGCGTGTTTTACAAATTTGTTCGAATGTACTTGAAAATGCCTTGTCAAATTCACTCAACAATGCATATTCGATGCTTCTACGAATATTAGACCATTATTTCATGCGTTATAGCTCAAATTCAATTTATATCAAGTAAAATTCTATAATTGCGTTGCGGTTTAAAAATTAAAATTATCAAATGGATCCGAAAAATTACCAAAATTTCACATGAAACAATCTCTGTTGTCTATTGCACGTACAAAAAGTTTTGTAGTCAAACCACAATTCGACCGTCATTTTGACTCCAAATCTTACCGGATCCGTCTCAACTCTACGCTTCTTCTTCAGAATTGCTTTAGTTTGTAAACATCGTGCGTGACAACTTATGCGAAATCTTATCAATTTTTACCACAGATCCACGTATAATATCATGACATCTTGACAAATCTCATGATTTTCGACTTCGTTTGCTTTTTAAAATTTAAAACCATTCGACCACACGCTTGTGGTCGTGTTTCTAACAAGATGTTCAAATTCCTTTTATTTAACGGTAAGGCCTCAAACCGGCTGAATAACATGAATATCATTTTCTACTCATTTTTCCTATTATTTGAATCACTTGCGTTCAAATTTGACTTGATTCAAAAAATTGCTTGAAATGTAATTAATTAATTAATTATACCAAACAAATACAAAAATATACCAAATTTTAACATGGAGTACCATATTTTGTATGTGGAGAGTAGAAAAAGTTTGAAGGGTAGGAGAGGAAAAGGTTTTTATTTATTTGCCGAGTCGAAAACAAAACACTCTAAGAAAGAGCTCTTCTCGAGTGTCACCCAGACACTCGGCAAAGGTCTAACGGCGCGGCTAACATCTAACGGACGGCGGTTGGTGCCGAGTGTTTTATTTTGCCGAGTGTTTTCTTGTTAGCACTCGGCAAAGAGCTCCTATATGCCGAGTGTCTAATCCTCAAGACTCGGCAAAGAGATTTTTGGCGAGTGTTTTATTTTCGCCGAGTGTCCCCATTAAGGCACTCGGTAAATCTGTTGTTTACCGAGTGCCCGATGGATTGCACTCGGCAAATTTCTGGACACTCGGTATATAGGAGCTTTCCGGTAGTGATACGAAAGTTCGGGGACATTTTCATGTGTGACTTTTTTTTTTATCTCTCGTAATCTAGACAAGCTCCATTCTTTGCTTCTGCTGGCAGAGAAATTTCAGATCTTCGCATATGGTCCACGGACGTCTACGGAGTAGCAGATCTGCCTGAACGCCTCGACGTGCTTATCGTCGAGCGCCATGAATAGGTCGACGCCGCCCTTCGCCGCGCACGACGGCACGAAGATCATCAGCCCCTCGATGGGCAGGTCCGGCGGCAGGAACGTGCACGGCGGCCCGCCGCCGAAGTCGAGGTCTTGGAATTGGAATCCGAGCCAGCTGTCCACCTCCAGGTCCGGGTATAACGCCGTCCCCGGCGTCCCCGCCGTCGACGCCAGCTCCTCGACGCCGCCTTCCTCCCCGAAGTCGACGAACGACTGGATGTACTCGCCGTCGACGCGCGCCATGGCGTCGCGGATGGCGCCGACCACCGCGGCGTAACTCGAGGACAGGAGATCCCGGACCCGCATCCTCGGGAACGCCCACAGAACCATGTTTCCGAAGAAGTCCATGGGCACGGTCGGCTTGGCGCGGCCTCGGCAGTTCATGGCCACCCTCACCTGCGTGAAATCCTCCGGCGCCGGGTTCCGCGCTGCCGTGACCTTCTTCCACAAGTGCGCAAGGAAGCACTCGAACGTGCTGCAGCACACGCCGACGCGGGCCTTGAGGCCGGCGATGAACTCCTCCGGGAAGTGCACGGCGAGGTTCTTGATCCTGTCCAGGGGGAGGATGGCGTAGGAGTGGCTCCGGCTGTGCTCGCCCTTAAACTCGATATTCCGGTGGTCGAACGCAGGCGCCGGCGGGCTGCGGGGCACAGCGATGGCGCCGCGTTCTTCGAACGGCGACGGGAGGACGGCCGAGTTGGTGCGGACGGCGGTGGTCCACGCGGTGTAGAAGACGCTCATGGACTGGCCGTCGGCGACGTGGTGGTGGCAGGCCGTGCCGATCACCAGCCCGCCGCACGCGTACCGCGTGAGCTGCACCTGAAAGAGCGGCTCATCCGCAGTACGTTCCTGCAACGGATCCCATTCATGCAAGCGTGTCAACATCCAGTGCCTTAAGATTCGGAAACTCTACAGTTCTAGGGGAATTTAAGGATTTACTACCGCGTTCATCCTCACCCGAAGGTTTACCACTTTATGTTTCACCGATACGTGGTTTTAGAGAGGAAAATCGTTAAATATATGTGCCTATTTAAAGCGGCAAAATGGCAAATCCTCAGTAATTCCACGAATTTAGTTGTGCCAAACACACGCGACAGGTGGGCAGGTGATGCCACGTAAGCTTGCACACGGATGCACGCACCTAACCCATCTACGAGTCACTATCACTGCACCTGCAAGTTTCGCTAAACTTCGATTCATATATAAGTCGTTACCTTATCGGCCTTTGGGTACAGCTCGCTGATGTGAGCGGACACGTCGGGCGCCAGCGCGTCGGCGAGGTCCGCGGCGACGGTAGCCTCGGCGACGAGCACCCCGGCATCGTTTAGGTGGAGGCACTTGCTGCCGTGGTCGTCGACGGCGAACCTCCCCGCGAGGTGCGGGAACCTCGCGACGGTGGCGAGGAGGCCGTCCTTGAGCGCGTTGTTGGTCGGGGCAGGCGCGTTCCACGCGAAGACGGCCGGGATATAGCTGTCAATGGAGGCGCGGTCGAAGACGGTGAGCGAGGCCTTCTTGCCGCCGCCGCGGGCGGTCTCCGGCGGGGGCCTCAGCACCGCGCTCCGTGTGATCTCAACCATTGTTGCCATTGTTGTTGGGCCTCCTACTTACTACTAGCTAGCTTGCAACTGCTGATCAAGTGTTAGCCACTAAATTAGCTTGTTAATTAGCAGTGTGTGTGTGTTTGTGCGTACGCACCGTGTGGGTTAGCGTCTATATGTAGGGTTTATAGTGCTGGACTTTGTCGGAGAACTAGTCTATGGGAGAGGGCCTCACCCTGAGCACCCTCTTTATCCACCGTTCACCAGTCTTGATTAACGGTGGATGGGGCTTCTCTCCCATGGAAAAGCCTTCGGACTTCGTCAGTACTCGGTGCGAAGGACGGGCAGTTCAAAAGGCAAGAAAACAACATGCACGGCCATCCTCGTGCATATTTTTCCTTTTAGGTGTGTTTAGATATTATTCGGATATTTTATTTCTAATAATTATTTCTCTTTTTTAGAGGATGGAGATATTTTTTTTGAGGGGTGGGAGAGAATTCATGGCTATTGAATTTCCAATCTAATAGTTACAAATTTAGATGATAGTTAGAAAGAAAATATCCAAGTGATGTTTATCAACACCCTTTTCCTTTTCGGTAGTAGTATGCGGACTATCCTACGCGCGCTCTTCGCTTGATTCTACTTGTTTCTCTTCTCCATAGCTATTGAAACATACTTAATACACTATTCGTTTAAGTTTATAGGACGTATTTTTTAATGACCTTGTCTATAAATATAGGGTGTATTTCATGTTCCAATATAAAATTAGTATGATGTTCCCTTTTATACCTGTTGATGTTCTAATATTGATCTTACGTATGATTTGTCATTCATTCGGATCACGAGTCATTAAAGCATATTAGAAGTCAAAAAAAATTGAACCGTAGGCATGCAAAGTGGGTTGAATTCATAGAATCTTTTCCTTATGTCATAAAACACAAAAAAGAAAAGGAGAATGTTATTGCCGATGCATTGTCTAGGAGATATACCATGCTCTCACAACTTGACTTCAAAATTTTTGGATTAGAAACAATTAAAGAGCATTATGTCAATGATAATGATTTTAAAGATATGTTGCTGAATCGTAAAGAGGGAAAAACGTGGAATAAATTTGTCATAAACGATGGATTTGTGTTTAGAGCTAACAAGCTATGCATTCCAGTTAGCTCCATTCGTTTGTTGTGGTTACAGGAAGCGCATGGAGGTGGGCTGATGGGACATTTTAGAGTGAAGAAGACAGAAGACATACTTGCTGGTTATTTCTTTTGGCCAAAGATGAGACGTGATGTGGAACGTTTCGTTGCTCGCTACACTACATGTCAAAAAGCTAAGTCACGACTTAATCCTCATGGTTTGTATATTTCTCTACCTGTTCCTAGCGTGCCTTGGGAAGATATTTCTGTGGACTTTGTTTTAGGACTTCCTAGGACAAAAAATGGGAGGGATAGCATATTTGTTGTTGTTGATAGATTTTTTAAGATGGCACACTTCATACCATATCATAAAAGTGTTGATGCTACCAACATTGTTGATTTGTTCTTTCGTGAAGTTGTTCGCTTACATGATGTGCCAAATACAATAGTTTTCGATCCTGACACTAAATTCCACAGCCAATTTTGGAGAACTTTATGGGCTAAATTGGGGACTAAGCTGTTATTTTCTACTACTTGTCATCCCCAACTGATGGGCAAACTGAAGTTGTGAATAGAATTTTATCTACCATACTTAGGGCTGTTTTGAAAAAGAACATCAAAATGTGGAAGAATGCTTGCCTCATATTGAGTTTGCTTATAATCGTTCGCTGCATTCTACTACAAAGTTATGCCCTTTTGAGATTGTCTATGGTTTTGTGCTTCGTGCTCCTATTGATTTGCTACCACTTCCATCTTCGGAGAAGTTAAATTTTGATGCTAAACAGTGTGCTGATTTGATGTTGAAAATGCATGAGACAACCAAAGAAAATATTGAACGCGTGAATGCTAAATATAAACTTGCTGGTAGTAAAGGAAGAAAGCATTTAACTGTCCAACCGGGTGATTTAGTTTTGTTGCATTTGAGAAAAGATAGATTTCCTAAATTGAGGAGGTCTAAGTTGATGCCTACAACTGATGGTCCTTTCAAAGTGTTGAAAAAGATTAATGATAATGTATATAA
Source organism: Bonia amplexicaulis (assembly GCA_036346245.1). NCBI lineage: Eukaryota > Viridiplantae > Streptophyta > Magnoliopsida > Poales > Poaceae > Bonia > Bonia amplexicaulis. The sequence goes on along the minus strand of CM070763.1, from coordinate 8,162,581 downwards.
GCTTGAGTTACCTGCAGATTTTGGGGCTAGTCTCACCTTTAACATTACAGATTTGAAATCATACTTGAGAGAAGATGATGAGCTTGAGTCGCGGACGACTCAAGTGCAAGAAGGGGTGGATGATGAGGACATATTTTCCATAGATACAACCGTGTCGACTCCACAACAAGCTCAACAAACTGAAACTATAATACAAGGACCAATGACTCGAGCGCGAGCACGTCAACTTAACCATCAGGTGAATGTGTTCCTAAGTTTGCATACAAATGTTTCAAAGAATGGAATATTACTTAATTCTTGTGATGATTTAATCATCCTTAGAAACCATGGGGAAGAACCACACGAGCTCAAGTGTAGAAGTGGAACCATCAAGCGCAATCCAAGTACTGTTCGCGCGTTCGACTCAGATTCGGCCTTCTTAACAGCGTCTACTTCAAACGGCCATAACTTTTGATCCAGAAGGTTTCTCGCTACCCGTGAGTGCTATTTCGAAAGCTCTTGGAATCTAGTTTCAGATGGATCTGCTCTCACCTCCAAACTCCATCTGAGCCGATCAGGAAATGCCAAATAAGTCTCGTCACTTTTCCAGTCCGAGTCAAAGTGGGCCTTGGGCCTTGTAATCGAGTCCTGTTCGGCTTCCAAGTGTTATGGCCGACCCTCTTCTAGGGTTTGGGTTTTGATAGACTAAGTTAGCCTTTGCTACTTCGTCTTGTTTCCGCGCGTGTCGGCAAGACCATCTGAATACTTGTCTTCGGAACCCCACTGTTTTTCTATTTCAGATTGAAACCTACATCTTTTATTCGTAATTGAGTTGTTGTTCATCTTGTTCTTGCCTATTCTTCTATTGCTTGCAGGAACACGTACCCTCATGGTTAGGTTGATTGTGCTCCGACAAGGTCACGAACAACCTCTGGAGTTGGTGTATCGATCGCTAAGGTGCAACGTCTTTGGGTGGTTGTAGTTGGGTCGTCAATATTAACTCCTTCCCCAATCGAATCTACCAGTTTGATCGAAAGATCAGGACCGCTAGTGCTATCAGTCATCGTAAACAAGATAGTCGGGGATATACTGGTGGCAGAAAGACCCACTACCACGAGGTGGTTGTAGGAAATCTTACGACTATGTGATCGTAGAAAGACTAACGACCAAGGAGTAGTCGTAGTAAGATTTATGACCATGTGGTCGTAGAAAGACTTACGACCAAGAGTAGTCGTAGTAATACTTACGACCATGTGGTTGTAGAAACACTTACGACTAAGGAGTATTCGTAGTAATACTTACAACTATGTGATCGTAGAAAGACTTACGACCAAGGAGTAGTCGTAGTTAGACTTACGACGATATGGTCATAGAAAGACTTACGACCAAGGAGTAGTCGTAGTAAGACTTGCGACAAAGGAGTAGTCGTAGTAAAACTTACGACCATATGGTCGTAGAAAGACTTACAACCAAGGAGTAATCGTAGTAAGACTTACGACTACCTTGTAAAATCTCTCCTTTAATGATAAGGGGTATACTCAGAGAATGTAATAACGTAATGATTAAATGATTGTTATATACTCGTCATCTAGCCCCCAAACTTCAAGTGAAATTAACTTACTTGAGAAATAGACGTCGTAGAAAGGTCTATAACTATAGGGTGGTCGTAGAAGAAGAGATGGTCGAAAGAAAAGCCATTTCGATTCTTTTTGGCCAAAATCGATCTTGGTCAATAAGGTAATTGTGCCTGAGTTGTAAAGATGGACGAACTTCAAACAAGTGAATTCTAATCGATTCCTCACGGTTATGTAGTCAAATTTTGTTTTGACCGCTCTGTCCAGCCTTTCATGTTTGTTTCTGAACTTTGTAGGTCGAATCTCAACATAGAGTTCTTGGTTGCTGCACTTGACAACGAGAAGGCCGATACATAGAGGTTAAAGATGGATAACATTGTCTTATCAATAAACCTCACGAAAGCCAATTCTGCAGTCGAGGCTTTGCAGGAGAAAATAAGCAATAAGTTCTAAACTTACAATTGCTTATTTGTACATCTTTCTCGCTTTCTTTTAACTCTTTTCTTTTGATAGAAGAAGATGTTGAAATGAGCAAACTTCGAACTGAGGTCGAAGAGAAAGCCAAAGTGATCGGAGATCTTACTCGTATCAGTAAAGAAAAAGATGAGAGAAATAGGCAGCTTGATACTCGACTATTAGGTAAGAACAAATTTATCTTCGACCAGCCCTTCTAACCAGTCTATTGCCTTCACCATCTTCAACCTACTTGTAGAGGTTGTAGTCAAAATAAAGCGTCTCACTGAAGCCTCGACTTGTAGTCATGAGGAAACTAAGTCAATGAAGGCAATCCTCCATGACAATATTGTAATTCTCAACAATCTACTCGCTAGGTTTGGTGCGAAAAAATGAACCCTTCCGAGGACACCACAACCGCTCATGCGAGTATGATCGGACTTCAAGTTGGAGCTTTAGAGAAAAATTTATCTACCCTGAAGACCGACTAGGCAGAGTCGATTCAGAATGCGGTGGCAAGCGCTGTAAGCTATGCCTTAGAAAAACTCAAGATATGCAACTAGAACCTCAACATATACCCTATCAACCATGACTTCAGTTGCCCTTTGGAAGAAGCAGGCCGCCTGGTCGAAGAGTTAGAGCTGATTGGTCGAAAGATTACAGAAGAGGTGCAATTTATCTCCTTCTTCAGAGTAGTTTGCAAATAGAAACTTTGTAAAGACTTACCCTTGGATAATGAATTTTTTTCTTCCTTTTCCTGAAATTCATCTTGTTTAGTAGTTAGTACTCTAAAACAAAAAAGAAATAAAGTTAGATGAATTTATGACTAAGAAATAAAGTTATATAAATAACTCTATCCTAGCCCCCAACTATTTACTTGGCTTATATGGATAAACTAAGCAAATAGTATACAGTAAAGTATGCAGAGAGCAAAGTAGTAATCAACCATCGCTGTCAAATTCGATTGTCACGTTCTGGTAGCAAAAATTAGGAATAAGTCGACGCTAGGAAGTTCCTTCTAGTGGGCAGGACCATGTGTAGAGAGGAAAAGCTTCGACTAGGTGACATTACCTCCTTTCGATCAGGTTAATCAAATCAAAGATATAAACAATAAGAAGATAAAGACTCAGAATCCTTCTTACACGCATGTTCAACATTGTTGTAGACAACACAATTATTTTATGCAGATAAACAATAAGAAGATAAAAGACTCAGGAGTCTATGCCTGACCGGCTTAGCGTCGGGGAGGACCGCCAAAGTGTGTTCGATGAGGGCGCGGTCTACACCCTTTATGTCGTCTGGGGACCACGTGAAGACGTCCGCGTTGTCCCAGAGTACTCGGAGTAGATCTTGCTCAACTTCCAGGGGAAGGCCCTTGCCGGTGGACACACACTGACCTTCGGTGTGCAGGGGCACCGTCTTGACTTCGCCGTCCGGCCGGGGCTTGGGCGTCCATCCTGGGGCGGAAGGTGTGTTTGCCTTGGGAGTATCGGTGAGCACGTGCACCTTCCGATGTGGGCCCCGAGTACCAAGCTCTATATGTCGGCGAGGTCTTGGTCACCAAAAGTGGTGGTGATACCCTGCGGGCCCGAAGCTTCATGCACAAGAAGCCGTGATGCAGGACTGCTCCAAGGGAGTTGAGGGTCAGGCTCCCAATATGGTGTTGTACAGGTATGGGAGATTGACAACGTCGAAGGTGACATCTTCGCTCCTCGAGTTGTCGCCTTGGCCAAAAGTCACTTGTAGCTGTATCTAGCCCAAGGCCTTTAACGGCTGACCTCTAAAGGCTTGTAATGGGATTCCTGAGGGGCCCAACTGGCTTCGGGGGATTCCCATCTGGTCGAAGGCTGTAGCGAACAAAATGTCGGCGAAGCTGCCTCCGTCAACCAGGGCATGCTTAATATCGCAGCCTGCAATGGCGGCCTAGATGACCAGGGGACCTTGGTGAGGTAAGTCCATGCCCTCTGCGTCAGCGTGCGTGAAGGTAATGTCGTGTTGCGCCCATGTCGGCGGTGTCTACGCTGGATATACCACCACGTGGTGCAGCCAATGCGCATAGGCTTTCTGCTGCCGCGCTGACGAAAACTCCAGCGAAGAGCCCTGGAGATGACATTTATGACCCAGCGTTGGGCCCTCTTTGGGGCTTGTATCCGCAGGGGGCCCTCTTGAGGCTGCTGCACGTGGGCCACCACTGGTGGGCCCGCTTCCAAGGATCTGTCCCTGGGGATGCTTTGGCGAAACATCACAATGGTGGGACATGTCCACGTGAGGTGGTCACCGTGGCCATGTACTTCGTACCACAGGTCGTACTTCTGGCCGTCTCCTTCAGCGTGGGCCCTATCGTACTGCGACCCCTCCGCTTGATTTGTGTGGGGGTCGTCGCCCCTACGCCGCTGTCCATCCTCTTTTGCCCTCGCGTACTCTTCCATCTTGTCGAAGAGCTTGGCCACCGTCTTTATCGACTTACGCGCATTGTACTTGGCCAGCGGCGCTAGGCAGAGGCCTTGGATCACTGCATTGATGATGGTGGTCTCGTTGACATCCTTGACCTGGTAGCGGACCTTGGCGAAGCGCTTGGAGTATTCTCGGAGGTTTTCCGAGGGCTTCTACTTGATGGCGAAGAGTTGATCCGCATCGACGCGCTCGACGTAGTTTCCTTGGAAGTTGTTGTATAGGCCGTCACGGATCTATTCCCACGTGTAGATGGAGTTCGGCTCTATCGTAAAAAACCAAGAGAGCGCTACTCCCTACAGTGCAAGGGGTAGCCACTTCGCCTTGGTGGAGTCGTCTCCGCCAGCAGCTTCGATGGCTATTTTGTACACGCGTACGAAATCTCTAGGGTCCGTGTCGCCTTTGTATGGCTCGATAGTGGGAAACTCGAAGTCCTTTGGCCACGCCGCTTGATGTAGGCCAGCGGAGAGGGGGGACTTCGGATCAACACATCGAAGTGGAACGCGGCTGGAGGTGGGGGCATCACGGCTGTCTGGCCGATCTGGTATGGGCTCTGCCGCTGCTGCCGGTGGGATTTGTTGGCTCCGCTCCTCCTGCTGGCTCCGAGCCTCTTGCATCTCCCGCACGGCCCCTCAGAGGTCCACTAGTTCGCGCTGTAACGTACCGAGGGCCGTTAGCAAGACGTTCTCCACCGTTGAGGTGGTTGTACCCGCCTTGTCATCGGCGTGAACCACCGGGTTGGCGACGACTACAACTTATGCACAGGAGCTGCTCGGTGCGCCGATGTGATGGGCCCTAGGGCCGATGTTGCTGCTAGAGCCACCCGTCGCTCCCACACTGGTGCGGGTCGTTGGCCATGCCAGCCCGAGCATCGACATCACCGCTCCCGCCGACCCAGTCAGTGCCGTGCCATGGATGTCAACGTCGACTTTTGCTGCGCCAGCGCTGCCGTCCGCACCAGCCACTGGCGTAGATGCCGGCGGGGCGCCAACCGAGGTCCTAGCGTTTGCGAGCGCTGCCGTCGTGCTCCTCTTCTTCCTTGCTATCGATGAAGCTTTCTTGGGTACCATCACTTCTCAAATTTCAAAGCTTGCTCTTAGTCGTCCCTATGGACGGCGCCAATTGTTGTGGCTACTGACCAAACAGTAAAGTAGGAGAGTGGTGCAGTGGAGATGACAGATGAACAACGCTTGCCCCTCCCCTATGTCCTGAGCCTGTATATATATTTCCATGGAGTATATTTTACAATTATATCCTTACATTCATGTGCCCTCCATAGGGGTATATATATGTCATTATACATATCATATTTTGTACTTTACAATCTTTCAGCAGGCCGGATGGACTTAAGTGGGGGCCACCCCCACAACAGGTTTAAAACTTTAATCATTAATATATGCTAAAGTAATAAACTGACTATATAAAAAACTATGTCATTAGATTTTTTATTACAAGAAACTTTCATAACATATAATATTTTTTATTTACTACAAAGCCATAGTTAAACTCTTGTGCTGAAGACTGTAAAAGATAAAAAAACAACGTACATTTATGAGCAGAGGGGTATAAGTACTGTATATCATCAACTAATTACGTAGTTTGATGTATCAATCCAAGTGCAGATTTTATATTCGCACCTACGATGTACGCGAGAAATTACATAAGCACCTACACCAGCATTAGTCACCACATCAAGATACCATTCGGTAAACATGATGGAACCGTGATTTGGTGCTTGGGAATTAATGTATTAGCATTAAGTTCATATTTGATTCTTCAACTTTTTTATGTAGTTCAGTTTTTTCCCTGATGTTTGAATCCATCTAGAAGCCATCCTCCAGCTAGGAGCAAATTACATCTAAGGCCTATTTTGAGGGTGGTTTTTTTGCCTCAGCGGCTACCACATCATCAATTTTAACATGTAGACCATCACATCATTACTTGACCCCACATGTCAGCTACCACTCTTCATCTTCTCTCCCTTCTTGCTCTCGTCCTCGTCTCTCTCCCGATCTCTCTCTCTCTTCCAATCACTCCCTCCTCTCTGCCGCCCTCAATAGTTCAGTGGCGCACTGAGTTCCGCTGCACTGGTCTAGGCAAGTGCAACTGGAGCGTGCACAAACTAGGTTTGCTCAGGAACTAGGTTGGCTTGAGTCGGATATGCGTGCACAAGTCTAGTGCAATTACAACCGCTATAGTGTGTGCACAAGTCATCACAAACTAGGTTGGCTCAGGAACATCAAATGGATGGAGCCCTTGAGAAATATGCAACGATCATTTTTTTTCGAACCTAATATGCGCCGATCGAGTTAGTGCACGTAGCTAGGAAGAAATATGGGGGAAGTAAAATAGAATGAAAAACAACTGGATTAATTTGTTCTTTTCTTAGAAAGCGTTCATATTGGTTTTTGTTGATAGATTTTGGCTACGACTGGTGGCGGCATTCGTATTGGTTTTTGTTGATGAATTTTTGTTATGACTAATGACTTTTGCCTTAAAATAAATAGCAGCAACTGGAATAAGTAACTTTTAGGAGGGAGCGAGTGGTGTATAAAATACAGAAGAGATATATACACAAGATAGAAGCGAGAGAAATAAAATACATAATATGCTCGTGCCCTCATAGCAAGATGAAAACGAGTTTATATTGGTTTTGACTTTTCAACCAAAACCAGAAGTAGAAGCATTACGAGTAACGCCCCAAGCTAAGTTAATTGGGCTGAGCTCAGTGGACTCTACAAAGGGAAGCCGGAGCCATGTTATGATATCGTAGGCACACCGCATGCCTAATTTTGCGAGTAGGGCACATAAGGAGCCCAGCCCATCTCAGCTAAAAAGCCCAAGAAAAGCTACAGCTAAAAAAGGGGGAGACGCCGTTGCCGGGGATCGAACCCGGGTCACCCGCGTGACAGGCGGGAATACTCACCACTATACTACAACGACTGCGTGCTCTACACGTGTGCATTTATTATATTGATGATTTCAGTTCTCCACGTGCATTTCCAGCAAGATAGTGTGTGTTGTGCCACCACATTCTGACATTCATAGTCGTCATTGTGACCGCGGATCATCAAACACCTGCTCCACCACTAACAATTACAGTTGATCTCTAATGAACTTCATTTATATCGGCGAAAATCGCATGTGAGTTTCTGTTACTCTGTAATCTCTCGTATGAATAGTTCAAAAGCTATAAGCCGCAGCTAAAAGCCATAAGCTTCAGAAAAAAATAGACCCATTGACAAGCTATAAGCCGTAGCTAAAAGCCATAAGCTTCAGAAAAAAAAACAGACCCATTGACGTTCTGGACTGACCCTTCGTAGGCTCATCTGGTAACATGCCACCTTCAGCGCTGATGACAATGAAAACTAAAAACCTCAATGTAGATGGAGATATGGCCGGCGGCAATCAGCATCGTTGAACTCACAAGGTGCCAGTTTGATGGTATGTTTTTTCAGCTATGATTTATGTTTTTTTATTATACCATAAGTGTTTATGTAAAAGAATCGAATATCAATAAGTCGATAAGCCGTTTTGAAATAATTGTCCCGATAATTCGCTTTAAAATCTTTACTATTATAAAGGAAAGAGTTGGTGGTTGGTCCGACCTCTCCCACCTCCTCACAAAAGACAGCGCTGATATGTGGCCCCAAAAGACCTGCGCCAAATCTTCTCCCCTTCTCTCCGCCTCCCCGCCTCCTCCTCGCTCCGCCCGCCATGCCGTGGCGCCTCCCCACCGAATCCCGCTCCTCCCTCCTCCTCCGCCGCCGCCCGCCTGCTCCTCCCTCCTCCGCTGCGCTCCGTCCATCGGATTTTAAAATTTTATCATACTATATGTTCTAAAACTAACAGATGGTAAAATTTTTTAGAATATACATGTAAATATGTTCTAAATTTTTTAAAAATCCGTAGCAACGCACGGGCATTCAGCTATAATGATAAAAAACCAGTTCAATTATTTATTTAAAAAATTATAAATCATAAACTAAAAAACAATACTTTTACTCCACTGCACCTCTATAAACCCAACCCAAGACAACGCTAACCCCCCTCTCTCCGCAACAACTAACCGCTTCCGTCTGACACCAACTACCACGACCCAAGAAACCAACAACCGCGCGCGCCAGCCATGGAGACGGAGGCGGCCAGCCCCCACCACCCCTTCTTCCTCTCGCCGCAGCCACACCACCTCGCCGAGCTCCGCATCGAGCCCTCGCACTCGGCGGTCGCCTTCTCCGCGCCCTGCGCCGCCACGGGGCGCAAGCGCCGCTGCCTCCTCCCGGCCTCCTCCCCGCGCAAGAAGATGCTGCTTGAGCTGCCCCCCTTCGGCTCCGCGCGCGCGCCCTCGCCATCGCCGCCGCCTTCCCCGCGGCAGCGCTCCACGTCCCCGGCCACCGCGCCGCCTTCGCCGTCGCGCGGCGCGGGGTCCCCCGCCAGCGACTTCTCCTTCCCGTCGGCGCTCGCGTGGACTGGCGGGAGCGGGGGCGGCAGAGAAGGAGGCAGCATCTTCGCATTCTTGAAGAACACGGTGACGACGCCGTCGCCCACGGGCTCCAATGCCAACGCCTTCTCGTTCTTGGCTTCCCCGGGGCACCCGGTGACGCCCACGGGCTCCACCGCCAGCGGCGGGGTCGCGTTCTTGGCTTCGCCGAAGCAGCCGACGACGCCCACGATCCCCACTGCCAGCGGCTGCTTCTCGTTCTTGGCTTCGTCGGAGCGGCCGACGACGCCCTCCGCAGGCCCCACTGCGGGCGGCGGCTTCGCGTTCTTCCCTTCGCCGGGGCCGTCGTTCGGGCACACAGGTTCTCCAGCGTCCCCGGCGTTTGTATTCTCGTCTCCGCGGACTTCCGTATCACCGGTGCGCAAGTCCAGCGGCGGCAGCAAGAAAAAATCTCGGCGCAACCTCCGCGTCGCGACCTCGCGCCACAGGAGCCAGCGGCAGTGGGAGGAGCCGCATCAGGTCACCCTGCCGCCGCAGAAGGTTGCCAAGACGGGCGCCTTGGCCACCCGCTCCTCCATGCTGTCCAGGTCGTCGGCCACGCCGTGCTGCACGTTCTTCACTTCGCCCGCGAAGACGGGCAAGCAGGTACGACGAGGTTTCACCCTTCCTCTGCACCTTGCAATTCTTGATTTCTCTGTTCGTTGCAATTCTCGATTTGATCGCCGCAGGAAGCCAAGAAGGCCTCCAGTGATGCATCCCGCTCGTCCTTGCCGTGCGGGTCGCCGGCCGGGTCGCGCTACACGTTCGTCACGTCGCCGGCAAGGCCTTCGTCAGGGGAGAACTCAAGCAAGCGGGTTAAGCCTCTGCTTTCATGTTCATTTGGCCCCTTCCATTTCTTGTTTTGATGTTTACTTGTTTAGCAATCTGATCGCCCCACATTCTGTCAACCAAACAACTTAAATTGCTTGAACATTTTGATCAGTATACTCAAACATGATGTTTCTTGGTTTCTTGGTCGATCGAGCCAAACATACTGTTATGTGATGAACTCTGAAGCTTATGATCTCTGTGTGGATTAAGTGCTAATCCTGTGCCAAAATTTGTTCATGAAATTGCAACTCGATTATTCTTGACTGCCGATTCCAATTCCGATTTACCTGCAGAACACTGCATGTATTCTTGC